>CM060912.1:906272241-908772241 GCA_030737875.1 Allium sativum
TATTCGCGCTTAAGATGTGGCATCATTATTTGCTTGGAGAGAAGTTCGAGTTGTACACCGATCATAAATCTCTCAAGTACTTGTTTTCGCAGAAGGATCTTAATTTAAGGCAACAAAGGTGGATGGAGTTCCTAGCTTCTTATGATTTTGAGATTGCTTATACCCCTGGCAAGGGTAATGTGGTGGTAGACGCACTGAGTAGGCAAAGGATGACCTTAAGTCCTCTGTTTATGGAAAGGAAAAGCTTGAAGTTCATATAGACTTTGGTTTTAGACCCTCCACCGAATTATTGCCTGGTTTGCTTGCATCGCTAGAGATACGACCTACTCTTATAGATCAGATAGGAGCTTCACAGCGAAATGATCCACAAATTTCAGACATCTTGGATAGGCTCAGTAAAGGGGAGACTTCTAGTCATCTCAATAGATATTCCATAGACGATAAAGGGTAGTTGCGAAGAGATGGAAGGCTTTGTGTTCCCCAAACTAGAAGTTTGTTAACGACAGTCCTAGAAGAAGCCCATCATTCTAATATGACTATTCATCCAGACGGTGATAAGATGTATAGGGACATGAAGAGGGTTTTCTTTTGGGCTGGGACGAAGAAATACGTGGCAGAGTTTGTTTCTCAATGTTTAGTTTGTTAGCAAGTCAAAGCTGAGCAAAAGAAGCCCGTCGATTTACTTCATCCTTTGGAGGTTCCACAGTGGAAGTGGGAGAGCGTCTCTATGGATTTCATAGACGGTTTACCTAGATCAAAGAAAGGCAATACCAGTATTTGGGTCGTAGTAAATATACTTACTAAGAGCGCACATTTTATTTTAGTTAAGAGTAAGAGGACGACAGCATGGTTGGCAGCAGTTTATGTTCGTGAGATAGTCCGTCTTCATGGAGTACCTTCCAGCATCATAAGTGATCGTGACCCCATTTTCACTAGTGAATTTTGGAGAAGCTTACAAGAAGCATTAGGTACACTGAAACACCCCACCTCCGTTAGGGTCACTCTCAATGGGAATGCCCTAATTTTGGTGGAGGTTTATAAGTACAAGTCACAGATATACAAGACAGATATAAGAACACATATTTGTAAACAGCGGAAGAACAACAAACTTTATTTCATAAAGTCAAATACGTGTTACAAAAAGATCCTTTCCAAAAACATAACATAACACTTTCGTAATCTGTCTTTAATACATTATTTTAAAGAAGCATAAATAAAACATAGATAAACTGCCAAAAGTCCCCATAGTGGATTGTCCAAAGCCATAGTTCAAAACAGGAAAGTCCAAGCAATACATTTCTCTTCTTCAAGCTGGATGTTGAGGCTGGTCAAGCTGCTGTGTTCCCTCCCTGTGGACCTGGGGGGGGGGGAAACGGAAGAAAAGAAGACGAAAGAAAAGTAGAGTCAGACATAAAGCCTGAGTAAGTCTAGTACTACTTTGTCTATGAATAAAGAACTGGGTATGATAAGTACAAACAAGAAGTGGGCATGCACTATGAACTTGGATAAGTTATCTAGGGTCGAATATACTATCGTACCCCATGTTAATCTCTGAACCCATATAAACTAGTTTCCAGCTGGCACCCCATAGTCAGGGTGATGTGATCCATTCTATGATGATCGGCTCCTACTCGCAAAGTTACATGTGTCTTACGGCCCCCGATGTCTGTAGTTACCTATGCTGGTCCCACCATGGGGTGTATCAAGTCCCATAGTGGCAACCCGACACAACCTTAGAGTGCACAGGTATGCTACTGGTGTCCAGTGCCTTATTTTTCTGCGCCGGAGTGTGTGCACGCCCGCACTCCGTTAGAACCTACACTGCTACACCACCGCCGTCGATTTGACCTCTTACAATTAGCCCAGTAATCGTGCCCCACACTGCCTAGTTTCAGGGTATCATGATACACCTTTTAGGGTTACTGCTGAAAAGGGTCCCCCGTTACTAGGTTTTCTATCTCTAGCCAACATGCTAAGTTGGTTAAGTGTTTCCTAACCTAACCCCACCAGTCCGTTTAGTTTAGCATGTTCCATTTTGATTAAGTCTTTAGTCCACTTAATCCTAACAATCCTGACTCAGCCTTAATTGTCTTATTAAGGCCCTGACCTCTCACATTAGACTGGTATTGTTGTGGCTGCCTGTTGCCGGTTGGTTCCGGGCAGTCTTACGCCACAACTCAGTCTAACCTCGGGTCCTTATTGGGCTCCATGTTTAACCTCCCACATTGGATAGGTATTGTTGTGACTACTGGACAGCCGGGCGGTTCCGGGCAGGTTTACATCACAACTCAATCCAACCTCGGGTTAAACACATCGTATGTTCTACATTTACATATTTTGTCATTCTTCTTTATTTCTTATATGTAAATATTTGCGGCCCATTATTAAGTTAATGGTGTAAAGGTTACACCAATCACGGGCCCAACCCATACTTGAATTTGGGCCCTTCTATTTTATATTTTCATTAATTAATTAATTTTAACCCAACGTTATTTTCCCCCGTTTTACACGTCCGTTCATATATATTGGGCTTAGCCTTTTAAAGCCCAATTTAGCCATGCGAAAGGGGAGGCTTAAAGCGTGATTACATACACAAAGAGGGGAAGGTGAGCGTATGAACTTGCAATATGACGATGGGAATACAAAATAGAAACTGGTGTACTTGCATAGTAGCAACATAGGTGACATGAATCAAAGCATGTGAACTTGCATAGGTTTAACTGCAACATGAACCTATTTTCTTATTTGTGCATAGTGTCAAACATAAGCATGGCACAAATATTTCTAGCATAAACATGGCATAATGTCAAAGATAAGCATGGCATAAATATTTCTAGCATAAACATGGCATAAGTAAAGTTAAATTTGTTCATGGCATAAACATAAACAAGTCATGTTCATAAGGTTTCTACACGTTTACAAAGGGGATACTTTGTTACCAACACAAAAGCATAGTTCAACTTAATCATGGTTTAAGTCTAATCACATAACGATGGTATAAACATACTTATGCATAAATATTCCTAATCATGGTGTTTGCTTTAAAACTTGCAAAAAGGGATTTTTGAGTCTAACCTAGCCATGTCTCACATATGTCATCATATAATTCTTTTAAACAAGATAGACTTAATCATAGATTTCAATTATGCCAAATATCATTCATAGCCTAGCCATATTCATAAGTTTTGCAAAAGCATGACTTAATACATGGATTATGGTGTCAAAATTCCAACATAGTTTCATATGAACTATAACAACCAAACTTGTTTCAATTACTTGGAAAATGATTTATGCACAAAAATATACATCATGACGACATAATAACAAAGCCCCAAACTTGCATGAATTTCACTCAACTACATACATGTAGCTTCAACATATATTACATAATTTGCGCAATATTCCAAACGTATATTTGCATAGAACTACCGCATGTAGTTCTTTATAATGAATAACATAATTTTGCACAAATATGAACTACTTTATTATCCCAATTCAAGCATACAAATCAATACAATTGTTTATTCATACCAAAGTAATACTCTACTTACAATGGTTGCGGCGAATTCTCTAATTAAGAGATATGATTCCTTTGTTGAATTGATTGGCTTTAGGTTGCTTGAATTGCTTTAGGCTTTAGAACTTTCTTTCTAATTCTCTCTCTAGTCGGCGGCTACTCTTAGTCGTTCCTCAGCAACATGGCGGCTATGTTCTTAATTTGAATGAATAGATTAGTGTTTAGTCTAGGGTTGTTTATATAGAGGTTAGGAATTGATTAGGACCATTGATGTTGCTAGGTTAGATCGTAGCCATTCATTAGATAGAGAGACCAATTAGAACTTGCCACCTAGCCCTAGTGACAAAGCAGACCACAGAAATTCGACCAAACACAGACCTGGCCAGCCAGGTTGACTGGGCTCGACCAGGTCGACACCCCTGTCGACAGGGCTGTCGACAGCCCTGTCGACATGGGTAGCCCAGGTCGACAGCCCAGTCGACCTGGGTGGCCTAGGCGGGTGTTTATCCGCCCTAGCCCACTGGGCCCGATTTTTAATTATTTTATTTTGTTTGAATTTTAAATTTAATTCAAAACTTCCGAAGGCCATATCTTCTTCATACGGACTCCGTTTTTCGAAAACTCGGACTCTATTTCGCGTATTTTTCCGAGACGAACGCAATGGCATATCCCGTTTCCCTTGGTTCTTTGATTTCAAATTAATTATACTTTAATTTGTCAATTTCACAGTTATAGAATTTTCGGGGTGTTACATTCTCCCCCACTTAAAAGGATTTCGTCCCCGAAATCTTCAAGTTAGGAGGAATGTATATCCTTACATCCAATCATCCATCTACTCATCCATCAAACACGAGCATCCATTGTCCTTAAAAGACTTCTAATGCTTCATGATCATATGCAAAGTGTGTGTGTACATGTACTTATCTAATGCAAAATCAGGCGGTCTACTGATTCAGTTGACCTCCTTAATGCGAATTATGTAAGTGCCATGAATCCATTATGTATGAAAATTTTCCTATTCTTGATTCTACATGAGTGCACAATCATTCAATACAAATGCAACATCCATATGACAACACATTAAAGTTCAATCCATATACGAATACAAACATATATGCATATGCAATATGAAGTGACTGAGCCGATCTAAAACCTAGATTGTGTGTGTATATGCAACCACGAGCAACCACTAGCAATCACTTGCAACCACTTGCAACCATCATACATAACATGTTTCAACTACATGTTTCCATCCAAAAAGATTCTACCTAAAAGATAAGGTCGAGGAAATATACCTAAAAGATAGATAAAAGCGCAACTTAAGGAAAAAGGAAAGATCAAGGATGTACCCTCGAACAGAAAAGGGTAGGCAGTACGGATTCTAGCTTCAGTTTCCCAAGTCGCGTCTCCCTCGGCGTCGCTCCACTGAACTTTGACGAGCTTGACTTCGCGGTTGCGTAGCTTCTTCACTTCTGTTCCTAAGATGCGGGTTGGAACTCTTCTTATGGTTGCTTCGCGTTCCACTTCGGCCTCTTCGAGGATATTTGGCTCTACCACTTCAGCGGACTCATGAAGACATTTTCGGAGATGAGAAACGTGAAAGACGTTGTGGATTCCAGCCAACTTCTCGGGTAGCTCTAATCTATAGGCCATTTTCCCAATCTTCTCGATAATAGGGAATGGCCCTACGAATCTTGGCGCTAGCTTTCCTGTGGTTCCAAAACGAACAACGTTTCTTAGCGGTGATACCTTGAGAAAAACTCTGTCTCCAACCTCAAATTCAAGGTCGGTCCTCCTCTTGTCGGCATAGGACTTCTGTCTGTCTTGGGTCGTCTTCATCCTTCTTCGTATTAAATCTACTTTCTCTGAAGTCTCTCGGATCATGTCTGGTCCAAGTATGAGCTTATCCGTGGACTCCCACCAACAAGTGGGCGATCGGCACGGTCTTCCATATAAAGCTTCGAAGGGCGCCATTCCGATGGTTGCTTGATAGCTGTTGTTGTAGGCGAATTCTATTAAAGGAAGGTGGTCTTCCCATGTCCCTCCGAAGTCAAGGACGCACAGTCTTAAAAGGTCTTCCAAAACTCTGTTCACTCTCTCTGTTTGGCCGTCGGTTTGGGGATGATAGGTTGTGCTCAAGCATAACTGCGTTCCTACTGCTTCTTGCAGACTCCGCCAAAATTCGCTGGTGAAGATGGGGTCTCGGTCACTAACAATGCTAGATGGTATTCCATGGAGTCGAACGATTTTCTTGAGGTAAAGTGATGCTAGGGATGAGGCAGTTCTTTTACTTTTGATAGGTAAAAAGTGGGCGCTTTTAGTAAGCCTATCCACTATTACCCAAATGCTAGTGTTGCCACTCCTAGACCTAGGCAGCCCATCAATGAAGTCCATTGAGATGCTATCCCACTTCCACTGCGGGACCTCCAGAGGATGTAGCAGTCCGCCAGGCTTTTTCTATTCCGCCTTAACCTGTTGGCACACCATACACTTAGAAACGAAATCTGCCACGTCCTTTTTCATGCCGTTCCAGAAGAAAGTCCTTTTTATGTCTTTGTACATTTTATCTCCGCCTGGGTGTATCGTCATCTTGGAATGATGCGCTTCCTCGAGAACCTTCTTTATTAAATCATTTGTCTGTGGGACGCATAGTCTTCCGTCTCGCCTTAGCAAACCCTTATCGTCGATGGAGTATCTGTTGAGGTGACTTGAAGTCTCACCCCTAATTAGCCTATCAATTATTTCTACAAGCTGAGGGTCTTCGCGTTGTGCTGCCCCTACTGAATCCACTAAAGTTGGGCGCACTTCGAGAGATGCTAGCAAGCCCGGTACGAAATCAGAGGAAGGCCTAAAGTCGAAGCTGGCTATAAACTCTAGGCTTTGTCTTTCAACAAACAACGGGCTTAGGGTCAATTTCTTTCGGCTCAACGCGTCTGCCACTACGTTGCCTTTGCCCGGAGTGTAGGAGATTTCGAAATCGTACGAGGCAAGAAACTCCATCCATCTTTGTTGCCTCAAGTTAAGATCCTTCTACGAGAAAAGATATTTCAACGATTTATGGTCGGTGTAAAGTTCGAACTTCTCACCTAGGAGATAGTGTCGCCAAGACTTGAGTGCAAAGACGATGGCGGCTAACTCAAGATCGTGGGTTGGGTAGTTCTTTTCGTGCACCTTCAACTGCCTCCCGCCATAAGCTACTACCCTTCCTTCTTGCATTAAGACGGCGCCTAGCCCTGTCCCACATGCATCCGTATAAACAGTGAACATCTTGTTCCCATCTGGCAGCGTCAAAACTGGGGCTGTTGTGAGAGCCCTTTTTAGTCGTTGGAAAGCAAACTCGCAATCCAAATTCCAATTGAACGCTAGGTTCTTCTTAGTCAATTTCGTGAGCGGAGCTGAGATTTTCGCAAAATCCCTTATAAACTTTCGATAGAAACCCGCTAGTCCTAGAAAGCTTCGGACCTCAGTTGCATTCTTTGGTGTCTTCCAATCCTGTACCGCCACTACCTTAGCAGGGTCCACTGCTAACCCTTGTTTGGATACTATGTGCCCAAGGAACCTCACCTCTTCCCTCCAAAAGTGGCATTTGGAGAATTTGGCTTTTAGTTGATGGACTCGCAAAGTTTCCATAATTGCCCTTAGGTGCTGAGCATGTTCCTCTTCACTCTTTGAGAAGATAAGGATATCATCTACGAAGACCACTACGAATTTGTTGAGGAAATCTCTAAATACCCTACTCATCAGGTCCACGAAGTAAGCAGGTGCATTTGTCAAGCCGAAAGGCATGACAAGCCATTCAAAGAAACCGTCTGGGGTTCTGAACGCCGTTTTATCGATGCTATCTTCAGCCACCCTTAGCTGATGAAAACCGGTTGCTAAATCGAGTTGGGAGAAAACAGACGCTCCTACAAGCTGGTCAAATAAATCGTCAATTCTAGGGAGAGGGTGCCTATTCTTTTTCGTTAGCTTGTTGAGCTCCCTATAGTCAACACATAGACGGAGTGAACCATCCGCCTTTGTAGCGAACACCACTGGAGCGCCCCATTCTGAAATGCTCCTCCTAATGAACCCCTTTTCTAGAAGCTCTTTAATCTGTTTACTGAGCTCTTTCCTTTCTTGTGGAGCCATATGTCTAACGGGCAACGCAACGGGCTTTGCATTATCTACAAGATATATGCGGAAGTCTATTTCCCGCTTCGGAGGCAAGCCCTTCACCTCTTCGAAGACATCCGGATATTCCCGGACCACTCTAACTGATTGCAAGTTTTCAACAGAGGCATCTAGCGATTCAAGATAACTAAGCATAACCGCATACGAGGGATTACAAGAAATTTCCAAAGTATTACCGAGCTGGGTTAGGAGCCTAACAACCCTTTTCTCACAATCAAGGATGGCCCCATTACTGGATAGCCAATCCATACCCAAAATCAAACCATAACCCGAAAAGCCCAAAACAAAGGCACTACATTGAAATTCAACACTTAGAATAGAAATTTTCAAATCCAAACAGATCATAGACAAATGAGCTGGGCCCCCAATTGGGTTTGAAACAATTAAGGGGTCCTCTACCATACTAGTTTTTAGGTGCAGAGATTCTACTAAAGCTGACGAGATAAAGGAGTGTGATGCGCCGGAATCAAATAAAGTGCGAACGGGGTGATCATAAAGATAAACTACACTTTCTACAGAAGTATTTATACCTCGCTGTTGCAGAGGTGGCGCTTCTAGCACATGGACCTGTGCCCCTGGGGTGGATCCAGCCCTCTGCCCCTGTCCTCGTTTCTTTAGGCAGTCCTTAGCCCTATGGCCTGTCTCACCGCAAGAAAAGCACCCACCATTCTCCTTGGCCTTCTTTTTCCGGCAGTCCTTTACTAAGTGCCCCACTTTGCCGCAGAAATTACACTTCCTCTTCTCTTTGTTGCCTTTCCCGCCCTTCTTAAAGTCTGTCTTCTTGGGCTGCAAACCCTCTTTCTTCTTGCCCTTATCCTCTTCATTCAGCAATGCCATTTGCACCAATCTTTCATACGTGGCTCCCATGGGTATATGGGTCATGGCCAAACTGTGTAATGGCTCATTCAACCCTTTGACGAAACGGAGAGCCTTCTTGTGCGGGGTGTTGACTAGGTCAAGTCCAAACCTAGCCAGCTCATCGAACTGATTCACATACTCTCTGACAGTCTTGTCTCCTTGCTTAAGAAATAAGAATTTTTCCAACTGCAAACTTCTTTCCGCATCTGAGAGAAATTTGGTCTCAAACCTTGCCCTAAAGTCCTCCCATGTCTCCACTGGTCTTTCAGCATTAGTGACTTCCCACCAGTAGGAAGCCTCGCCCTTCAATAGCCACACTGCCAACTGTACTTTTTGTCTATCTTCTACCTCAAAGATGATGAATAGGTCCTCAGTTTCTTTCAGCCAATTTCTAGCTGCTACGAAGGACTCAGTTCCATGGAAATCCCTTCCTCCCATAGCTTTAAAATCTTTACATATCTTAGCAAACGTGTTTCCCCGAGGAGGAGGTGGAGGAAAAGGTGCTGCTGCAGCTGGATGATTTCCTTCCGCTGGGGGAGGAGGAACGGTAGGACCTGGCTGAGTGGCCCTTGCTTCTAAGAACCGTCTAAACCAACCAGGTATTAGCACCCCTTCTGGCAAGTTAAGATCTTGGGACATGCTGAAACAAAAAGGATAGATTCAAAACGAAGGATAAGAGATAGTTCCTATGGCTTTGGGGAGTGGACTTTGCCTTTTTAAAATAAAATAATATTTTTCTTTTAAAAATGCTTCTTTAAATTTCCTTTTTGAAAATAATTTTTCAAAACTTTTTATCTTATCTGGTAAACCTATGCTCTGATACCAAGTGAAACACCCCACCTCCGTTAGGGTCACTCTCAATGGGAATGCCCTAATTTTGGTGGAGGTTTATAAGTACAAATCACAGATATACAAGACAGATATAAGAACACATATTTGTAAACAGCGGAAGAACAACAAACTTTATTTCATAAAGTCAAATACGTGTTACAACAAGATCCTTTCCAAAAACATAACATAACACTTTCGTAATCTGTCTTTAATACATTATTTTAAAGAAGCATAAATAAAACATAGATAAACTGCCAAAAGTCCCCATAGTGGATTGTCCAAAGCCATAGTTCAAAACAGGAAAGTCCAAGCAATACATTTCTCTTCTTCAAGCTGGATGTTGAGGCTGGTCAAGCTGCTGTGTTCCCTCCCTGTGGACCTTGGGGGGGGGGGGAACGGAAGAAAAGAAGACGAAAGAAAAGTAGAGTCAGACATAAAGCCTGAGTAAGTCTAGTACTATTTTGTCTATGAATAAAGAACTGGGTATGATAAGTACAAACAAGAAGTGGGCATGCACTATGAACTTGGATAAGTTATCTAGGGTCGAATATACTATCGTACCCCATGTTAATCTCTGAACCCATATAAACTAGTTTCCAGCTGGCACCCCATAGTCAGGGTGATGTGATCCATTCTATGATGATCGGCTCCTACTCGCAAAGTTACATGTGTCTTACGGCCCCCGATGTCTGTAGTTACCTATGCTGGTCCCACCATGGGGTGTATCAAGTCCCATAGTGGCAACCCGACACAACCTTAGAGTGCACAGGTATGCTACTGGTGTCCAGTGCCTTATTTTTCTGCGCCGGAGTGTGTGCACGCCCGCACTCCGTTAGAACCTACACTGCTACACCACCGTCGTCGATTTGACCTCTTACAATCAGCCCAGTAATCGTGCCCCACCCTGCCTAGTTTCAGGGTATCATGATACACCTTTTAGGGTTACTGCTGAAAAGGGTCCCCCGTTACTAGGTTTTCTATCTCTAGCCAACATGCTAAGTTGGTTAAGTGTTTCCTAACCTAACCCCACCAGTCCGTTTAGTTTAGCATGTTCCATTTTGATTAAGTCTTTAGTCCACTTAATCCTAACAATCCTGACTCAGCCTTAATTGTCTTATTAAGGCCCTGACCTCTCACATTAGACAGGTATTGTTGTGGCTGCCTGTTGCCGGTTGGTTCCGGGCAGTCTTACGCCACAACTCAGTCTAACCTTGGGTCCTTATTGGGCTCCATGTTTAACCTCCCACATTGGATAGGTATTGTTGTGACTACTGGACAGCCGGGCGGTTCCGGGCAGGTTTACATCACAACTCAATCCAACCTCGGGTTAAACACATCGTATGTTCTACATTTACATATTTTGTCATTCTTCTTTATTTCTTATATGTAAATATTTGCGGCCCATTATTAAGTTAATGGTGTAAAGGTTACACCAATCACGGGCCCAACCCATACTTGAATTTGGGCCCTTCTATTTTATATTTTCATTCATTAATTAATTTTAACCCAACGTTATTTTCCCCCGTTTTACACGTCCGTTCATATATATTGGGCTTAGCCTTTTAAAGCCCAATTTAGCCATGCGAAAGGGGAGGCTTAAAGCGTGATTACATACACAAAGAGGGGAAGGTGAGCGTATGAACTTGCAATATGACGATGGGAATACAAAATAGAAACTGGTGTACTTGCATAGTAGCAACATAGGTGACATGAATCAAAGCATGTGAACTTGCATAGGTTTAACTGCAACATGAACCTATTTTCTTATTTGTGCATAGTGTCAAACATAAGCATGGCACAAATATTTCTAGCATAAACATGGCATAATGTCAAACATAAGCATGGCATAAATATTTCTAGCATAAACATGGCATAAGTAAAGTTAAATTTGTTCATGGCATAAACATAAACAAGTCATGTTCATAAGGTTTCTACACGTTTACAAAGGGGATACTTTGTTACCAACACAAAAGCATAGTTCAACTTAATCATGGTTTAAGTCTAATCACATAACGATGGTATAAACATACTTATGCATAAATATTCCTAATCATGGTGTTTGCTTTAAAACTTGCAAAAAGGGATTTTTGAGTCTAACCTAGCCATGTCTCACATATGTCATCATATAATTCTTTTAAACAAGATAGACTTAATCATAGATTTCAATTATGCCAAATATCATTCATAGCCTAGCCATATTCATAAGTTTTGCAAAAGCATGACTTAATACATGGATTATGGTGTCAAAATTCCAACATAGTTTCATATGAACTATAACAACCAAACTTGTTTCAATTACTTGGAAAATGATTTATGCACAAAAATATACATCATGACGACATAATAACAAAGCCCCAAACTTGCATGAATTTCACTCAACTACATACATGTAGCTTCAACATATATTACATAATTTGCGCAATATTCCAAACGTATATTTGCATAGAACTACCGCATGTAGTTCTTTATAATGAATAACATAATTTTGCACAAATATGAACTACTTTATTATCCCAATTCAAGCATACAAATCAATACAATTGTTTATTCATACCAAAGTAATACTCTACTTACAATGGTTGCGGCGAATTCTCTAATTAAGAGATATGATTCCTTTGTTGAATTGATTGGCTTTAGGTTGCTTGAATTGCTTTAGGCTTTAGAACTTTCTTTCTAATTCTCTCTCTAGTCGGCGGCTACTCTTAGTCGTTCCTCAGCAACATGGCGGCTATGTTCTTAATTTGAATGAATAGATTAGGGTTTAGTCTAGGGTTGTTTATATAGAGGTTAGGAATTGATTAGGACCATTGATGTTGCTAGGTTAGATCGTAGCCATTCATTAGATAGAGAGACCAATTAGAACTTGCCACCTAGCCCTAGTGACAAAGCAGACCACAGAAATTCGACCAAACACAGACCTGGCCAGCCAGGTTGACTGGGCTCGACCAGGTCAACACCCCTGTCGACAGGGCTGTCGACAGCCCTGTCGACATGGGTAGCCCAGGTCGACAGCCCAGTCGACCTGGGTGGCCTAGGCGGGTGTTTATCCGCCCTGGCCCACTGGGCCCGATTTTTAATTATTTTATTCTGTTTGAATTTTAAATTTAATTCAAAACTTCCGAAGACCATATCTTCTTCATACGTACTCCGTTTTTCGAAAACTCGGACTCTATTTCGCGTATTTTTCCGAGACGAACGCAATGGCGTATCCCGTTTCCCTTGGTTCTTTGATTTCAAATTAATTATACTTTAATTTGTCAATTTCACAGTTATAGAATTTTCGGGGTGTTACATACACAGTTATGTTTGAGCACCGCTTATCATCCTCAGACCGATGGACAGACGGAGAGGGTGAACAGAGTTCTACAGGGTCTTTTGAGGCTGTGTATCCTAGACTTTGGAGGGACTTGGGAAGAGTATCTTCCTTTAGCAGAGTTCGCCTACAACAACAGTTATCAAGCTAGCATTGGCATGGCACCCTTTGTAGCATTATACGGACGACCCTGTAGGTCACCAACTTGTTGGTGGGAATCTACAGAAAGACTGTTACTTGGACCAGATATGGTTAGAGAAACGTCCAAGAAGATTGATCTTATTAGACGACGAATGAAGACCTCTCAAGATAGGAAAAAATCCTACACAGACAAGAGAAGGACAGACATTGAATTTGAAGTAGGAGATATGGTTTTCATTAAAGTGTCACCTTTGAGGAATGTGGTTCGCTTCGGGTCTGTAGGGAAGTTGGCACCAAAATTCGTAGGGCCATTTCCCATCACAGAAAGGATTGGCCAAATGGCCTATAAAGTAAAGCTGCCAGAGAGGGTGTTCATGATGTTTTCCATGTTTCTCATTTGCAGAAGTTCTTGCACGATATCATAGAAGTAGTTGAGCCTAGTGTATTGGAAGAAGTAGAGGTGGAACGGGAGGCGACAGTCAAACGAGTTCCTTCCCATATTCTTGGATCAGAAGTTAAGAAGCCACGCAATAGAGAAGTCAAGTTGGTGAAAGTTCAGTGAGGAGATAACCCAGACGATGCAACTTGGGATAACGAAGACAAGACTCGTGCTTCGTACCCTTTTCTTTTCGAGGGTATGTTCTTAACTCCTTTCCAAAGCCTTTATTTATGCTTGTTTCTATCATTTAAAGTGTGTCTTATCGATCGAATCTTTGACCTTTAATAGGAATCCCATGGATGTAAACATGTGTTCGAGACATGTTATGTTTGATGGATGTAAGTGTTTGCTAGTGGTTGCTCCTGGATGCATATACACACACATTAGGCACTAGATCGGCTCAATCACTCTTATACTGCATATGGATATATGTGCATTTTTCTTCTTTGTATGGATCAAATTGAATGTATCATCATATGTATGTTGCATTTGGACAGATGTTTGTGCACCCATATAGAACTTACATGTTATAATAGGATTACTGCATCCATGTTGGATTCATGGCACTAACATATATTGCATTAAGGAGGTCGACTGAATCAGTATACCACCTGATCTTCGCATTAGTATTGGGACATATACACACACATTTGCATATGTTCATATAAGCATTATAAGTATTTAAGGACAATGGATGCCTGTGATTGGTGGATGAGTAGATAGATGACGGATGGTAGGATATACATTCTTCTTAACTTAGAGATTTCCGGGACGAAATCCTTTGAGTAGGGGAGAATGTAACAGCCCATAATTTTAGCAACACAAAAGAGGACAAATTAAAGAATAATTAATTTAATATTCAAAATTAAGGGAAACGGACTGCGCCATTGCGTCTGTCTCGAAACTTTGGTCAAGATAGACAATTGGTTTTCGTAAAACGCACACCGTATGAAGAAGTTATGAAGGTTTGAAGTTTGTATACGTGTAAGAGAGTATGTGTGTGTGTATATATATATATATTGGGTCCAAGAATTCAAAAATTAGGTCCAGTAGTTCAAATCGCGAAAAGCTGGGTGAGCGGGAAAATCCCTCCCAGGGGAGTCGACCCCCCTAAGCGGGGTCGAACCCCTAGGGCAGACGTGGCAGTTAGGGTTTGGGGGCTGGCGATTATAAATATGGCTCCATTTCTCTTGTTTTCTACATTGAAAAATAATGGAGGTCTAGATGTTGTCGGTGCCCAGTCTGAATCAAACCTTTTTCCTTCTTCTGCAATCAAGTTAATCAAGTTATTCAAGTGTAGATTTGTGATTCAACCTCTTCTAGTCTCCTTCTATCTTTCTAGATCCAAACACTGCGAGTTTAAGTTACTTGTAGATTTAAATAATTAAAAAGTAAAACATGATATGACTGTAATTTGGATTTATGCCTGTGAATGCTTGAACCATATTAGATCTGTAATAACTTGTGAATCCATGATATTCTGACATGACTATGACTTGAACCTTAACCTTTATCATGTCAGATCTACCTTTGATTTTAGATCTAATTCACTATTTAGATCACCTTGTACCTGTCATGTTTGTGGTTAAATTGGATTTGTTACTAGTTGGACATATGAATTATTGTTCAGATCTTATCATGCCTATTATGACATCTCTACTACATTAGGATCAGTTCTTTTATCACAAGTTCACCAGATCCGTTCCTATATGCCTATCTTATCATTATGCCACTATATGTTTATGTCAATTTTGTTAGTATAATCATTTCTGCCATCTTCCCTTCATCTTTCCCTTTTTATTTTATATAACCAGGATACTTTTGAGCCTATGCACGCCGCTGAAATATGCGAATGCGTTAAGCGGGGAAAGAGGGGAAAACCATTGAAATTGGGCATAACTTGTAAAGGGAAAATTTGGCATAACTTGAATAATGTTTAAGAATGAATTTAGGGCAAATAATTCATTATGAACATATTTATGGAAAAGGGGAATGAAACCTATAACGACATAAGTAAAATTGGCTAATAATGAAATGCCTAGGATTACAATAATCAGAAACCGTAACTGCGCCTAGACATGAGTTTAGATTACACTTGTGGTGGAAGTCTGCCCGGAACTGCCTGGCATATCCAGCGACCACAAGTGGTGAATCTAATGTGAGGGGTCTAAGTGCACAAATACGAGACGTGCTGAGACATGAGGTTAATCCCGACTTGTGGAAAAAATCTGCCTGGAACCAACCGGCATATCCAGCATCCACAGGTGGTAGGCTTAATGTGAGGGTCCAGCACATTATAACCATAAATGGACATGGTAATGAATTGGAATACTTAACCTAGTTGAATCCAAAGGGATTGTATGAACATGAATTTGAATAAGGGTTAAGTAAACTGGGTTGAAACAGTGGGTGGATTAAGTAAATCTGGGTAGGGTGGGTAATATTTATATATATCCCACAAACCTAACTGGTTGGGGTTATGTAATTAAAGACACCATTAGGTAAGCATAACCTATAGAAATGATGGGGTTATGTAATTAAAGACACCAATAGGTATACATAGCCTGTGGAAATCCTAGTGGCGATACAAGACAAGGGGGAGAGCTTGTATCATTTTGTGTGGGGGACTCGTTTCAGTCAGTAACCCATAAAACAGTATCAAATGAGTACTCCCCCCTAGGTCAGAGTAGGGACACGCTTACTGGGTTGATTGTAAGAGATCCAAACGTGGAGGACGGTGTGGGCGGTGCAAACCAATCGGGACATGTGCATGCATGTCCGGTCAGAAGGGGATAAGACGACCATGACACCAGTTATCTGGTTGTGCACATCAACGAAGGGTTGCCACTTTTGGAAGTGATACCTCCTACTGTGCGGCCGGCACAAGGTATCTACGGAGTTGGGAGCCGATCGATTAGGGTAATAGTTAGGGTACGTCTAGACTCTGGTAAAAAGTTTATGAGCCTATTAGGTTGGGCTGCCTGTGGATTGTATGGGGTTAAAACCTCTTACCAGAAGTACGTCTAAGTCTACCATCTTATAGTTGTTGGAATCATCTCATTCTGGTTATACTACTATTGGTGCAGAGAATCAGAGTAATCATTAGAGAAGCGTATACACCCTATCATGTTTACCTTGTCATACCTTCCGTTTATGGTTTTATCTTTCTTATCCACTTGTATGCCTGTCATGATACTTTTACTTATTTACTTGCTAAAGGTAACTAGATTCGCCAGACTTTATGTCTGACCCTTTTTGTTTCCTTTTCTTTCTTCCGTCCCCCCAACCCCCCTCGGGGGGGGGGGGTTCTTAGGGTAGGAACACTCAAGCTTGACGAGGATTCTGCTATCATTTGTTGGAGCAGCTTAGATGTGTGGCTCAAGCTCCTATCGTTGCTACTTTGGCTATGTTTTTATTTGGGGATTTTGCTTCTTTTATTTTGTACTATGGTATTTAAGTACAAGACAAAAGTTTTTATGATGTACTGGTTTTTATGTAATTCAAACATATGATGTTTTGAACCACGATGCTTTATGACTAATAAAGTTTGTTTTTATTTCGCTGTTATTTTTAAATTTGTGTTGTAATGTTTCTGTTTCTGTTTACCTATAACGCTTCATGAAACTTAATGCATTCTCTTAATGAGTGACATTAATGAACGTGGGGTGTCACACAATTCTACCATATTAGAGGTTTGACCTTAAGATCTACCCTTTTCAAGGACATTAAGAAGAAAAATCTAATCAAAGAAAAATCTAATGATAGAATATTAAAATGAAACGTTTGTTAAAAGAACACAGGTAAGAAACTTGAATTCTTCAAAGACAGCCAAGTTGATATAATTATAAGTTATGCAAACTTCCAAATCTGGATACTTTTTTATTATTGTTAGGTCACTTTAACTAAATCTACTGAAATCTTACCCATTTATTCTAAATACTTTAGAAAGAAAACCTTTGAGCTAAACCACTTATCACCAAAATCACCATTTTGCTTACTTTTCTCTTTACCGATTTTGAATCAACTCAAAACTAGTTTAACATAGTAAAGTCGTTTTCACAACTTGGGTTAAAAATTATAGAGCCTACCCTACCCTCCAAATTGAGTAACCTTTTACCATATCATTAATCTGATTCCTATTCGTTACATTTAAAATCTTGTGTTCTTCCATTAATTCCACTTATATTGTCCAACTCCTTAAGGACTTAATTCTTTTTAAACTTTATATATATATATATATATATTCAAAATCTCATTTACATAAACTTAGTGAGACAACTTGTTATTCATAAAGTTACCAAAATCTCATTTGATGAATATATATATAGTTACTTTTTTGAAATTTCCAAAAATACAAATTTCATATTGAAATATATTAGTCCTTTAAATTTTCTATTTCTAAAATCACGTATATACATGTGGGTTTAGACTCAGAGTTGAAACACCCCACCTCCGTTAGGGTCACTCTCAAAGGGAATGCCCTAATTTTGGTGGAGGTTTATAAGTACAAGTCACAGATATACAAGACAGATATAAGAACACATATTTGTAAAACAGCGGAAGAACAACAAACTTTATTTCATAAAGTCAAATACGTGTTACAACAACATCCTTTCCAAAAACATAACATAACACTTTCATAATCTGTCTTGAGTACATTATTTAAAGAAGCATAAATAAAACATAGATAAACTGCAAAAGCCCCTTAGTGGATTGTCCAAAGCCATAGTTCAAAACAGGAAAGTCCAAGCAATACATTTCTCTTCTTCAAGCTGGATGTTGAGGCTGGTCAAGCTGTTGTGTTCCCTCCCTGAGGACCTGGGGGGGGGGGAACGGAAGAAAGAAGACGAAAGAAAAATAGAGTCAGACATAAAGCCTGAGTAAGTCTAGTACTACTTTGTCTATGAATAAAGAACTGGGTGTGATAAGTAAAACAGGAGGTGGGCAAACACTATGAACTTGGTTAAGTTATCTAGGGTCGAATATACTATCGTACCCCATGTTAATCTCTGAACCCATATAAACTAGTTTCCAATTTGCACCCCATAATCAGGGTGATGTGATCCATTCAATGATGATCGGCTCCTACTCGCATAGTTACATGTGTCTTACGGCCCCCGATGTCTGTAGTTACCTATGCTGGTCCCACCATGGGGTGTATCAAGTCCCATAGTGGCAACCCGACACAACCTTAGAGTGCACAGGTATGCTACTGGTGTCCAGTGCCTTATTTTTCTGCGCCGGAGTGTGTGCACGCCCGCACTCCGTTAGAACCTACACTGCTACACCACCGTCGTCGCTTTGACCTCTTACAATCAGCCCAGTAATCGTGCCCCACCCTGCCTAGTTTCAGGGTATCATGATACACCTTTTAGGGTTACTGCTGAAAAGGGTCCCCCGCTACTAGGTTTTCTATCTCTAGCCAACATGCTAAGTTGGTTAAGTGTTTCCTACCTAACCCCCGCCAGTCCGTTTAGTTTAGCATGTTCCATTTTGATTAAGTTTTTAGTCCACTTAATCCTAACAATCCTGACTCAGCCTTAATTGTCTTATTAAGGCCCTGACCTCTCACATTAGACAGGTATTGTTGTGGCCGCCTGTTGCCGGTTGGTTCCGGGCAGTCTTACGCCACAACTCAGTCTAACCTCGGGTCCTTGCTGGGCTCCATGTTTAACCTCCCACATTGGATAGGTATTGTTGTGACTACTGGACAGCCGGGCGGTTCCGGGCAGGTTTACATCACAACTCAATCCAACCTCGGGTTAAACACATCGTATGTTCTACATTTACATATCTTGTCATTCTTATTTATTTATATGTAAATATTTGCGGCCCATTATTAAGTTAATGGTGTAAAGGTTACACCAATCACGGGCCCAACCCATACTTGAATTTGGGCCCTTCTATTTTATATTTTCATTCATTAATTTATTTTTAACCCAACGTTATTTTCCCCCGTTTTACACGTCCGTTTATATATATATTGGGCTTAGCCTTTTAAAGCCCAATTTAGCCATGCGAAAAGGGGAGGCTTATGGCGTATACACAAAGAGGGGAAGGTGAGCGCATGAACTTGCAATATGACGTTGGAAATACAAAATAGAAATTGGTGTACTTGCATAGTGGCAACATAGGTGACATAAATCAAAGCATATGAACTTGCATAGGTTTAACTACAACATGAACCTATACTCTTATTTAGGCATAATGTCAAACATAAGCATGTCATAAATATTCCTAGCATAAACATGGCATAATGTCAAACATAAGCATGGCATAAATACTTCTAGCATAAACATGGCATAATGTCAAACATAAGCATGGCATAGGTAAAGTTCAATTTGTTCATGGCATAAAGATAAACAAGTCATGTTCATAAGGTTTCTACATGTTTACAAAGGGGATACTTTGTTACTAACACAAAAGCATAGTTCAACTTAATCATGGTTTAAGTCTAATCACATAACGATGGTATAAATATACTTATGCATAAATATTCCTAATCATGGTGTTTGCTTTAAACTTGCAAAAAGGGATTTTTGAGTCTAACCTAGCCATGTCTCACATATGTCATCATATAATTCTTTTAAACAAGATAGACTTAATCATAGATTTCAATTATGCCAAATATCATTCATAGCCTAGCCATATTCATAAGCATGACTTAATACATGGATTATGGTGTCAAAATTCCAACATAGTTTCATATGAACTATAACAACCAAACTTGTCTCAATTGCTTGCAAAACGATTTATGCACAAAGTATACATCATGACGACATAATAACAAAGCCCCAAACTTGCATAAAATTCACTCAACTACATACATGTAGCTTCAACATAGATTACATAATTTGCGCAATATTCCAAACGTATATTTGCATAGAACTACCGCATGTAGTTCTTTATAATGAATAACATAATTTTGCACAAACATGAATTACTTCCATTGCCACAATTCAAGCATACACATCAACACAGTTGTTTATTATACCAAAGTAATACTCTACTTACAATGGTTGCGGCGAATTCTCTAATTGAGAGACACGATTCCTTTGTTGAATTGATTAGCTTTAGGTTGCTTGAATTGCTTTAGGCTTTAGAACTTTCTTCCTAACTCTCTCTCTAGTCGGCGGCTACTCTTTGTCGTTCCTCAGCAACATGGCGGCTATAATCTTATTTTGAATGAATAGATTAGGGTTTAGTCTAGGGTTGTTTATATAGAGGTTAGGAATTGATTAGGACCATTGATGTTGCTAGGTTAGATCGTAGCCATTCATTAGGAAGAGAGACCAATAAAAACCCGCCACCTAGCCCTAATGACAAAGCAGACCACAGAAATTCGACCACACACCGACCTGGCCAGCCAGGGCTAGACCAGACCTGGCCAGCAGGTCATTTTTGACCTGGGCGCACTTGGCAGGTGCGCCAGGTCAAAAATGTACTGGCGCACTTCACAGGTGCGCCAGTTCATTTTTGTTCTGGCGCACTTCCCAAGTGCGCCAGTGCATTCTGACCCTTTTTCGGTTTTTCGCCCAACTTCGTTCGTCCATAACTTCTTCATACGATATCCGTTTTTCGAAAACTCGGACTCTATTTCGCGTATTTTTCCGAGACGAACGCAATGGCGTATCCCGTTTCCCTTAGTTCTTTGATTTGAAATTAATTATACTTTAATTTGTGAGTTTCACAGTTATAGAATTCGCGGGTGTTACATTTTCCCCCACTTAAAAGGATTTCGTCCCCGAAATCTTCAAGTTAGGAGGAATGTATATCCTAACATCCAATCATCCATCTACTCATCCATCAAACACGAGCATCCATTGTCCTTAAAAGACTTCTAATGCTTCATGATCATATGCGAGGTGTGTGTGTACATGAACTTATCTAATGCAAAATCAGGCGGTCTACTGATTCAGTTGACCTCCTTAATGCGAATTATGTAAGTGCCATGAATCCATTATGTATGCAAATTTTCCTATTCATGATTCTATATGAGTGCACAATCATTCAATACAAATGCAACATCCACATGACAACACATTAAAGTTCAACCACATACGAATGCAAACATATATGCATATGCAATGTGAAGTGACTGAGCCGATCTAATACCTAGATTGTGTGTGTATATGCAACCACGAGCAACCACTAGCAATCACTTGCAACCACTTGCAACCATCATACATAACATGTTTCAATTACATGTTTCCATCCAAAGAGTTTCTACCTAAAAGATAAGGTCGAGGAAATATACCTAAAAAGATAGATAAAAGCGCAACTTAAGGAAAAGGAAAGATCAAGGATGTACCCTCGAACAGAAAAGGATAGGCTGTACGGGTTCTAGCTTCAGTTTCCCAAGTCGCGTCTCCCTCGGCGTCGCTCCACTGAACTTTGACGAGCTTGACTTCGCGGTTGCGTAGCTTCTTCACTTCCGTTCCTAATATGCGGGTTGGAACTTTCCTTATGGTTGCTTCGCGTTCCACTTCGGCCTCTTCGAGGATATTTGGCTCTACCACTTCAGCAGACTCATGTAGACATTTCCGGAGATGTGATACGTGAAAAACATTGTGGACTCCAGCCAACTTCTATAGGCCATTTTCCCAATTTTTCCTATCTAAAGGTATAGTCGAAGTAAAAACTTTGTGCCCATTAGGCAATGTCAAAACTGAAAGCCTATGCCACATATATATTGATTAGGAGAAGAACTCCCTAAGCATCAACCCCGAAGACCGAAATCAACATCAGACTGACACCCAAAGAGTTACTCAACCCAACCACCATATATGATTCTAGGCAACTAAGCATGATGGACTCCTTTTAGGTCACAAGGGAGTCCCTTCCTAAGACCAATCTTTATCCTAAAAAACCCAAAAACTTTAGTCAAACCAATGAACACCCTCGAGCCCCAACATGTGTTACTAACAGATGAGTCATACTCCCTATGAGGTTTGCAACAGAAATTTGGATTGAGAATGGGACCGAGAGGATATACAGAAAAGATACCATGCAAGTAAGCTCTACAGGAAGAGAGGGATCAAGGATATACTCTTAAGAAGAGATATTATGCACAAATCTAGTCTTCAATCTTCTAAGTCGCATTTCTTGAGCTTAACTCCATTATGCTTTGTCCGTCTTTAACTTCACAATTTCGTTGCTTCTTAATTCTTGTTTCCTTTTTCACTTATTCTCCTTCTAGTATACTTGGCTCAAGCCTAACTGCGTACTCATGGTTCCATGCAAGCTCTCCAAAATTCACTAGTGAATCTTGGATCTTGTTCACTTACTAGAAGGTATCCCACATAGATGAATTATCTCTTGAAAATAAACAATTGTCAACTTCGTGAGCGGAGCTGAGATTTTCGCAAAATCCCTTATGAATTTTCGATAGAAACCCGCTAGTCCTAGAAAACTTCGGACCTCAGTTGCATTCCTTGGTGTCTTCCAATCCTGTACCGCCACTACCTTAGCAGGGTCCACTGCTAACCCTTGTTTGGATACTATGTGCCCAAGGAACCTCACCTCTTCCCTCCAAAAGTGGCATTTGGAGAATTTGGCTTTTAGTTTATGGACTCGCAAAGTTTCCATGATTGCCCTTAGGTGCTGAGCATGTTCCTCTTCACTCTTTGAGAAGATAAGGATATCATCTACGAAAACCACTATGAATTTGTTGAGGAAATCTCTAAATACCCTACTCATCAGGTCCACGAAGTAAGCAGGTGCATTTGTCAAGCCGAAAGGCATGACAAGCCATTCAAAGAAGCCGTCTGGGGTTCTGAACGCCGTTTTATCGATGCTATTTTCAGCCACCCTTAGCTGATGAAAACCGGTTGCTAAATCGAGTTGGGAGAAAACAGACGCTCCTACAAGCTGGTCAAATAAATCGTCAATTCTAGGGAGAGGGTGCCTATTCTTTTTCGTTAGCTTGTTGAGCTCCCTATAGTCAACACATAGACGGAGTGAACCATCCGCCTTTGTAGCGAACACCACTGGAGCGCCCCATTCTGAAATGCTCCTCCTAATGAACCCCTTTTCTAGAAGCTCTTTAATCTGTTTACTGAGCTCTTTCCTTTCCCGTGGAGCCATGTGTCTAACGGGCAACGCAACGGGCTTTGCATTATCTACAAGATATATACGGAAGTCTATTTCCCGCTTCGGAGGCAAGCCCTTCACCTCTTCGAAGACATCCGGATATTCCCGGACCACTCTAACTGATTTCAAATTTTCAACAGAGGCATCTAGCGATTCAAGATAACTAAGCATAACCGCATACGAGGGGTTACAAGAAATTTCCAAAGTATTACCGAGCTGGGTTAGGAGCCTAACAACCCTTTTCTCACAATCAAGGATGGCCCCATTACGGGATAGCCAATCCATACCCAAAATCAAACCATACCCCGAAAAGCCCAAAACAAAGGCACTACATTGAAATTCAACACTTAGAATAGAAATTTTCAAATCCAGACAGATCATAGACAAATGAGCTGGGCCCCCAATTGGGTTTGAAACAATTAAGGGGTCCTCTACCATACTAGTTTATAGGTGCAGAGATTCTACTAAAGCAGACGAGATAAAGGAGTGTGATGCGCCAGAATCAAATAAAGTGCGAACGGGGTGATCATAAAGATAAACTACACTTTCTACAGAAGTGTTTGTACCTCGCTGTTGCAATGGTGGCGCTTCTAGCACATGAACCTGTGCCCCTGGGGTGGATCCAGCCCTCTGCCCCTGTCCTCGTTTCTTTGGGCAATCCTTAGCCCTGTGGCCTGTCTCACCGCAAGAAAAGCACCCACCATTCTCCTTGGCCTTCTTTTTCCGGCAGTCCTTTACCAAGTGCCCCACTTTGCCACAAAAATTACACTTCCTCTTCTCTTTGTTGCCTTTCCCGCCCTTCTTAAAGTCTGTCTTCTTGGGCTGCAAACCCTCTTTCTTCCCTTGAGAGCTTTCTGCCTTCGTCTCCTTCTTGCCCTTATCCTCCTCATTCAGCAATGCCATTTGCACCAATCTTTCATACGTGGCTCCCATGGGTATATGGGTCATGGCCAAACTGTGTAATGGCTCATTTAACCCTTTGACAAAACGGAGAGCCTTCTTGTGCGGGGTATTGACTAGGTCAAGCCCAAACCTAGCCAGCTCATCGAACTGATTCACATATTCTCTGACTGTCTTGTCCCCTTGTTTAAGAAATAGGAATTTTTCTAACTGCAAACTCCTTTCTGCATCTGAGAGAAATTTGGTCTCAAACCTTGCCCTAAAGTCCTCCCATGTCTCCACTGGTCTTTCAGCATTAGTGACTTCCCACCAGTAGGAAGCCTCACCCTTCAATAGCCACACCGCCAGTTGTACCTTTTGTCTATCCTCTACCTCAAAGATGATGAACAGGTCCTCCGTCTCTTTCAGCCAATTCCTAGCTGCCACGAAGGACTCAGTTCCATGGAAATCCCTTCCTCCCATAGCTTTAAAATCTTTACATATCTTAGCAAATGTGTTTCCCCGAGGAGGAGGTGGAGGAAAAGGTGCTGTTGCAGCTGGATGATTTCCTTCAGCTGGGGGAGGAGGAACGGTAGGACCTGGCTGAGTGGCCCTTGCTTCTAAGAACCGTCTAAACCAACCAGGTATTGGCACCCCTTCAGGCAAGTTAAGATCTTGGGACATGCTGAAACAAAAAAAAAGGATAGATTCAAAACGAAGGATAAGAGATAGTTCCTATGGCTTTGGGGAGTGGACTTTGCCTTTTAAAAATAAAATAATATTTTGCTTTTAAAAATGCTTCTTTAAATTTCCTTTTTGAAAAATAATTTTTCAAAACTTTTTATCTTATCTGGTAAACCTATGCTCTGATACCAAGTGAAACACCCCACCTCCGTTAGGGTCACTCTCAAAGGGAATGCCCTAATTTTGGTGGAGGTTTATAAGTACAAGTCACAGATATACAAGACAGATATAAGAACACATATTTGTAAAACAGCGGAAGAACAACAAACTTTATTTCATAAAGTCAAATACGTGTTACAACAACATCCTTTCCAAAAACATAACATAATACTTTCATAATCTGTCTTGAGTACATTATTTAAAGAAGCATAAATAAAACATAGATAAACTGCAAAAGCCCCTTAGTGGATTGTCCAAAGCCATAGTTCAAAACAGGAAAGTCCAAGCAATACATTTCTCTTCTTCAAGCTGGATGTTGAGGCTGGTCAAGCTGCTGTGTTCCCTCCCTGAGGACCTGGGGGGGGGGGGGGAAACGGAAGAAAGAAGACGAAAGAAAAATAGAGTCAGACATAAAGCCTGAGTAAGTCTAGTACTACTTTGTCTATGAATAAAGAACTGGGTGTGATAAGTAAAACAGGAGGTGGGCAAACACTATGAACTTGGTTAAGTTATCTAGGGTCGAATATACTATCGTACCCCATGTTAATCTCTGAACCCATATAAACTAGTTTCCAATTTGCACCCCATAATCAGGGTGATGTGATCCATTCAATGATGATCGGCTCCTACTCGCATAGTTACATGTGTCTTACGGCCCCCGATGTCTGTAGTTACCTATGCTGGTCCCACCATGGGGTGTATCAAGTCCCATAGTGGCAACCCGACACAACCTTAGAGTGCACAGGTATGCTACTGGTGTCCAGTGCCTTATTTTTCTGCGCCGGAGTGTGTGCACGCCCGCACTCCGTTAGAACCTACACTGCTACACCACCGCCGTCGCTTTGACCTCTTACAATCAACCCAGTAATCGTGCCCCACCCTGCCTAGTTTCAGGGTATCATGATACACCTTTTAGGGTTACTGCTGAAAAGGGTCCCCCGCTACTAGGTTTTCTATCTCTAGCCAACATGCTAAGTTGGTTAAGTGTTTCCTACCTAACCCCCACCAGTCCGTTTAGTTTAGCATGTTCCATTTTGATTAAGTTTTTAGTCCACTTAATCCTAACAATCCTGACTCAGCCTTAATTGTCTTATTAAGGCCCTGACCTCTCACATTAGACAGGTATTGTTGTGGCTGCCTGTTGCCGGTTGGTTCCGGGCAGTCTTACGCCACAACTCAGTCTAACCTCGGGTCCTTGCTGGGCTCCATGTTTAACCTCCCACATTGGATAGGTATTGTTGTGACTACTGGACAGCCGGGCGGTTCCGGGCAGGTTTACATCACAACTCAATCCAACCTCGGGTTAAACACATCGTATGTTCTACATTTACATATCTTGTCATTCTTCTTTATTTATATGTAAATATTTGCGGCCCATTATTAAGTTAATGGTGTAAAGGTTACACCAATCACGGGCCCAACCCATACTTGAATTTGGGCCCTTCTATTTTATATTTTCATTCATTAATTTATTTTTAACCCAACGTTATTTTCCCCCGTTTTACACGTCCGTTTATATATATATTGGGCTTAGCCTTTTAAAGCCCAATTTAGCCATGCGAAAAGGGGAGGCTTATGGCGTATACACAAAGAGGGGAAGGTGAGCGCATGAACTTGCAATATGACGTTGGAAATACAAAATAGAAATTGGTGTACTTGCATAGTGGCAACATAGGTGACATAAATCAAAGCATATGAACTTGCATAGGTTTAACTACAACATGAACCTATACTCTTATTTAGGCATAATGTCAAACATAAGCATGTCATAAATATTCCTAGCATAAACATGGCATAATGTCAAACATAAGCATGGCATAAATACTTCTAGCATAAACATGGCATAATGTCAAACATAAGCATGGCATAGGTAAAGTTCAATTTGTTCATGGCATAAACATAAACAAGTCATGTTCATAAGGTTTCTACATGTTTACAAAGGGGATACTTTGTTACTAACACAAAAGCATAGTTCAACTTAATCATGGTTTAAGTCTAATCACATAACGATGGTATAAATATACTTATGCATAAATATTCCTAATCATGGTGTTTGCTTTAAACTTGCAAAAAGGGATTTTTGAGTCTAACCTAGCCATGTCTCACATATGTCATCATATAATTCTTTTAAACAAGATAGACTTAATCATAGATTTCAATTATGCCAAATATCATTCATAGCCTAGCCATATTCATAAGCATGACTTAATACATGGATTATGGTGTCAAAATTCCAACATAGTTTCATATGAACTATAACAACCAAACTTGTCTCAATTGCTTGCAAAACGATTTATGCACAAAGTATACATCATGACGACATAATAACAAAGCCCCAAACTTGCATAAAATTCACTCAACTACATACATGTAGCTTCAACATAGATTACATAATTTGCGCAATATTCCAAACGTATATTTGCATAGAACTACCGCATGTAGTTCTTTATAATGAATAACATAATTTTGCACAAACATGAATTACTTCCATTGCCACAATTCAAGCATACACATCAACACAGTTGTTTATTATACCAAAGTAATACTCTACTTACAATGGTTGCGACGAATTCTCTAATTGAGAGACACGATTCCTTTGTTGAATTGATTAGCTTTAGGTTGCTTGAATTGCTTTAGGCTTTAGAACTTTCTTCCTAACTCTCTCTCTAGTCGGCGGCTACTCTTTGTCGTTCCTCAGCAACATGGCGGTTATAATCTTATTTTGAATGAATAGATTAGGGTTTAGTCTAGGGTTGTTTATATAGAGGTTAGGAATTGATTAGGACCATTGATGTTGCTAGGTTAGATCGTAGCCATTCATTAGGAAGAGAGACCAATAAAAACCCGCCACCTAGCCCTAATGACAAAGCAGACCACAGAAATTCGACCACACACCGACCTGGCCAGCCAGGGCTAGACCAGACCTGGCCAGCAGGTCATTTTTGACCTGGGCGCACTTGGCAGGTGCGCCAGGTCAAAAATGTACTGGCGCACTTCACAGGTGCGCCAGTTCATTTTTGTTCTGGCGCACTTCCCAAGTGCGCCAGTGCATTCTGACCCTTTTTCGGTTTTTCGCCCAACTTCGTTCGTCCATAACTTCTTCATACGATATCCGTTTTTCGAAAACTCGGACTCTATTTCGCGTATTTTTCCGAGACGAACGCAATGGCGTATCCCGTTTCCCTTAGTTCTTTGATTTGAAATTAATTATACTTTAATTTGTGAGTTTCACAGTTATAGAATTCGCGGGTGTTACAAGAGTGGTCCTACATATTTTCTTCTCTCTAAACAAATTATCCTTCTTCAAATTTCCTTTTCTTCGAACACAAATTTTCCATCTTGTCATTTATCCTTTTGAAACTTCTACATTCCTTCTAATCATTTATCTACTAGCCAAACTTTTTACTTTCTTCAACTTCGTAGTTACATAAAAATCTAATCTACCGATCCAATGCTTAAAATTAGTTATCAACTCATCCATATTAGTATATTTTCTTCAAACGGATTTTCTAGGTATTCACCTCATGCCTAAATGACATAACCTTGATGAACATCAAGCTCTCAATTATTGAGCATCACTAATAGTGAATTTATGTTTAAAAATCTATAAAAAAATTAAGATATACTTCTGGATTAAATTCTTTAAGCCAATTAAGGTCTTTCCATACCATAAGGATTATGAAAATTGTTGAACCAAAATTCAAGAATTTATTATCAACTACATTCTCACTAATTATCTTTTTTTTCAAAAGTTTCTTACTTTGTTTTTCCCAAAATATTTTTGCTACGGATGAAGTCCAATGGCTTCCTCAAAACGCATGCTGAAAGTTCCCATCACAAGTACCAAACTCAATCTACTAAATGATTGGTCTAAGGAGTAAAATAATTAATTTTAACTGATTCTTAATTGGTCAACACTAATGCGCGTCCACTATGTGTAACCAAATACCTGCTCTCAACATCTGAGACGGCTCATAATTTAGCTAACTCGTTTGAACTCCAAATCAATCCATACTAGTAATGTTGTAAGCATCAATCCATATCTAGAAAACCTTCTAGACATAGGTATGAAATTTAACTCTCTTCTCTTCCTATAGAACTGTGTGCTTTACTGGTAATGCAACAAGTTAGGCATTTTCATAAATATAAATCCAAAAATCAACCTTTCTTCTAGAGGATAACGTCTTCCTTTATTCGAAAATTTAGCACAATGAAAACTCGACCAATACCACCTAGAGATGCACTAATAAAAAAAGGAAACTCAATCATGACTGACCCTTTAGGTCGTAAAAAATCTTAAGAGTTTGTCTACTGCATATCCTAGCCCGACGACTCTCCTCTTGTAGTCAAAATATCCCCACTAGTGGCTAGCCAATCCAACCTCAAAATTTTCCTAGCAAATATCTCAGAACATAAGCATCTCAGTTAAACTCTACCACCAATGTCAAAATCTGAGAAAACTAATTATATGGCTAACCTGTATAGACCCAAAAACAACCCGTACCTGAAAATGTCCCCAAGCATCTCCTGTATCTAGAATATCTAGTTTCAAACCCTGACATACCATAGATTACCACTCCAATCCTCCTACAGGGTTGAGGAACTACTATTGGACCTAGAGAAGTGCAAACAATCAACAAAGATAAATGACCAGAATACTCCTAAATCAGATTGAATAGGGGAGCAAGAAAGAACATGAGATAGTTAACGCTTCTTTCACCAACCCTTACCTATTTGCATTACTTAATGCTTTTGATCGAAACATTCCGCATAATCCTATCAACGTTAACATCTTTTATTTATGTTACTTCTTTACTTTTCGCCTTCATAAGTTTATCTTTTTGGAAGTATGCTTATTCTTATTTGATTGGGTAACTGAAAATGTACAAAAATCTATTTCTATCGTATAAGAAAATCTAATCGATAGAAATATGTAATTGCAAGACATTTCTTTTATAGTTTCTTGAATAGTGAACAATAAAGCTAAATCTGTATTTTGCACTAATTCATGTCCTTTTTTTAATTTTTGCAATTAAGTTTTTTATATTAGTTACAAATTAAACTATGGAAACATATCCCTTTTTCTTAACCAACCAATCTAGGCTATTCCTAACTTCCTGTTAATCACTAAGCAATCCACAATAACCTAATAATGTCTTTACGAATTCCTATAGTGATACCTCTACGTCATCTTGCTATCCTTGGCCTCTAAGATTGCCTTATCCACACTTGGTCCTACTTAATATTTATCAACTAGCAGGTTTATCTTTAAGTTTGGTTCTCACAAATGACTTCTCTCAATTATGTACCAGTTGGGTTTATTCATAAATCAAAACTTTAGCCTATAAAGATTTAAGGTTTTATAAGTAGGTAAGCTTATATATGTCACTCTATAGCTAACTCAACGAGGAAAGGAGAGGATATGACAAGGAAAGGAGATGGACCTGAGGGAATTTTTATAAAACTTTTACATTAGAAATACCTTTTTTGTTTTGAAAATCTATTTTTTTAAAATACTTTATATTTAAACAAGCTTTAGGAATATTGTAACCTTAGGCTCTGATAACAAATGAAACACCCTTCACCCCTTAATATTCTCAATTAAGGTCATAATAAGGAATGTAGAATGCTATAGGTATGAAGAAACAATTCACAAAGACTAATATTCACAAGACATAAAAGAAAAATAGTGGAAATGTTTATTTATTTAATAAACTTGTCATTACAAAACATTATTTCACATAAGATAAGTTTTATACAAACATATGTTCCATGAAAATGTACGTCTCAACCATAAAATCAGGGTACAATTAAAGATATCCCTCAAGTGAACCATCAGCACAACCAATTATGTGGAATAATGTACAACAATAAAAATGAGAATACATTTGCAGCTAAGATAAGCCTTCAAGAAAAGTACTTCAAGCAATCCACACTACAACCATCCGTTAAGCCTATTGGGGGAAAGAGAAAGGAGGAAAGATAAATGGGTTAGACACAAAGTCAGGTGAGTTGTATAATTACTAGCATGATTGATAAATAAAGACACTAGACAGAATAATAGTTCTAGTATCATATAGGAAAGTGTATGTACACAACTATCAGGTGAACGTGTAGGAATGATGTGCGAAGATTAAAGGTTTGATCGATTATCTATTTTACTGCACTAGTCATCTGATTATTTGCACTTTCACGATTATAAAACATGATATAACCAGGATGATTTTCCAAATACTAACCATTGATCGACTACTAAACTGTAGAGTGATAACCTATGCCCATAATGTGTGACGACCGCCCATAACTCCTGCACTTAACAAAAGGAATATTGCGTTGAAAGACGTGTCAGGCAGCCATGGACGATCATTAAGGTAGGATAACACAAACGGAACTCACAGCGCAAGGATAAAATATAATAGAATATATACAACACGCGGTAGTGGCGAAGCATAATTGTGCAGAATTTTAATCTTTTATATCATCAAAAGAATATCCATAAAATCATTGGATTACATCAACAAACTCTGTACAAAAAGCCTCACTACAGTCACTCAGAGTATCATCAAACATAACAACGAAAAACAAAATATAGGTAGTAACAAGTAATACGTAAGCCTTCTGCTCGTCATCGCTCTACAGCATCATCCTCATCAAGTCCTATCACCTGCCACCTGCTACTTAGTCTGCCCATCCACAAATTGGATGAACAACCCAAGGTAGTAAGAGGAAACATAAAACCTTGAGTTAGACAATAGTCTTAATGAGTGATAAAACAACTATCTAACATCATCAATAAAGTATATAAGGAATAGGTAGATCAAACATCTAATCTAACAACACAGCATCAGAGAAGAATCCCAAACCCATCTCCTTCACATCCGACAGTGATAGCCTTTACAACAATCAATAAATACCACGCAGTAATAGAAATAGCAACTAATTACCCTGTGTAGACCATCATAATCGAGATTGAGATCGCCATCTCCTAAGCACAAGCCGTGAAGGCCTAAATCAACATTAGATAAGCATCCAAAAAATATCTCCTTCGATGTTGGACAATCTACATAAGACGATACAAGCAAAAAAAAATCTTCATCCATGACTCTGGCTATCACTGCCAATTCTACCTTGAAACCATAGTTAATCATATGACTGACTATGTTACGTCATTCTGTCAAGGGCTAATGGTAACCCGGGTTCTAGCTAAACTCCATACGCCATTGTGACTCGTATGTTTGTCTTCCCAGAAGATAACTAGGTCCATTGTGACTGCCCAAGGTACTCGAGTAGTCCAACTAGTCTTTTAGACGTCCCTATTATACCCCTGCTTTGAGTACTCTAGAACCTCCGATTAACGGTAATCCCTTGGCCTCCAATATCTCTAATCGTCATCACAAACGACTATCCACAAGCTCGGATACCATATCCAGCAACTATTATCCACGAGCTCAAACACACATTTGAGTCGACTACACATTCGTTGCATTTCGCCGGTCAATGAACACTTCATATCACTTCGAATATTCCACCCTAAATTCATTTCGAAGCCATGTAACACCCTGTATTTTCTGTAAACGTTAATGTAATAAATCAAAGTATACTTAATTTTTAAGAGAAGAATTAAGGGAAACGGGTTATGCCATTGCGTTCGTCTTGGAATTCTGCTTAAGATAGAGTCCGAGTTTGCGTGAATCGGACTTCGTATGAAGAAGTTATGGCCTTCGGAAGTTTCAGCTCAAATTTAAAAATAGCTCGAAACTGAATTCAAAATTCAAAGCAGAACCCAGAAGCGGGCTGGGCGGGAAATTTCCCGCCCAGTCGACCTACCCTATTTTTTCAGATTCGAGGCAGAATTCATTTTTATGTATTCGGGCTAATTTCTGGACCAAATTCATGAGTTCTACGCTATATAAACGCCCCCAAACTTCACTTTCTCCACACAACTTTATAACGCCTATACTCTGCCTCAATCCTCATTAAAATAAATCTTATTCTCCATTAAAACAAGTTATAGTTCTTCTTCAAATTGGAGATTCAAATTAAGATAAAGCTTCAAGTTGGACCATAGGCATTCCACTTCAAGCAACGTCACTCGAATCATAGCAAATCGCCTTTTCTAAACCGATCACTGTAAGTTTGGTTATTCATTAGATTTGAACGTGTAATTGGAATTGTGAATGTAATGAATCAAAATATAGAACTATACCAATTTGCAAGTTAATTATCTTTGATTCGTGCTTATGTCAAATCTAACGTTATCTATGCGGATGGATCTGATTCTCGATTGTGGCCTAGAACTTATTGTGGCTAATTGACAATGACTATGATTATGGGACTTTTGCCTAAGACTATGACTATGAAACTGTTGCCCATGAAACTATCGCCTATGACTATGATTCATGAGAAAGAGACTATTACATATGACTATAAGACTGTTGCCTATGACTATGAGTATTATTCATAATTTTGAGACTATTGCATATGATTCATGACTATGAAACTATTACCAAGATTTATGACTATGAGACTATTGCCTAATACATTGATTAAGAAACTATTGTGATTAGTCGCCCATGACTATTGTGGTTCATTGCCTATAACTATTGTAGTCAGTGACTTATGCCTATTCCCATTAACCTATTAGGTTGTACTTCGAACTGGCATTATGTTGGACCAAATCACCTATGCCTATTCCCTTAATTAAATTGGATCCCATTTTTTTGGGGTGTAACTTGTCAAGTTTATTCCTATTCACTGTTATGTACATCAAACCCATTGGAACCATTATTTTTGTATTTGGTTCATTCTTGCATGGCTATTCTTTTATGTCAATTCTCGTGCTTATCCCCTATTCCTTGCTTTGATACTATTAGTATCATTTCATGAGTACTTAGAAACTTGTGAAATCATGTTATACGTACGATTACGGCGCGGGAATTTGGGCGTAGCTTAATTAAGTTAGTTTGGCATAATAAATATGTTAGCATAGTCTAAATTGGCTATAATAGTGAATGATTTACATGCATATTAGACTTGGGCATAAGTTGATAAAATTAATTGGCCGCAAAAGGTGTAATTGGCGTGTAAATCAAGTTTTGGACATAAAAAATAAACTAGAATATTAAATCTAGTTTTGACATGAACCGTAAATTGGAATATTAATCTAGATTGGGCATGAATTGTAAAAGGGGAATATTAAATCTAAAATTGGTATAAACTGCAAGTTGGGCTGATTGATAGGTAAATCAAGTTTTGGGCATAGAATATAAATATGCAAATTTGCATGACAAATAATTATGATCTAGGCTAAATTGATTTACGGAAAATTTACATAAATAGTAAATATGTAAATTTAGTATGTCTAACCCGAGGTTAGACTGAGTTGTGGTGTAAAACTGCCCGGAGCCGACTGGCACATCCAGTGACCACAACAATACCTGTCTAATATGGGTGGTTGGTGCATCAAGCCCAGAAAGACCCGAGGTTAGACTGAGTTGTGGTGTAAACCTGCCTGGAACCGACCGGCACATCCAGTAACCACAACAATATTTGTCTAATGTAAGTGATTGGTGCTTTAATTAATTAATTAATTAAGGCTCATGATTAAATCAAGCTAGAAATGGTAAGGTTAAGTAATTAGGGAAACACTTAACCGTAATAACATGTTAACTAGGCAAGTGGGTGAGGTTAAGTAAAATTAGAACACTTAACCGTTATAACATGTTCATTAGACAAGTGGGTGAGGTTAAGTAAATTTAGAACACTTAACCGTTGTAACATGTTAATTAAGCAGATGATAGGGTTAAGTTAACTAAAGTAACACTTAACCAAAATATATAATGACATGTGGTGGGGTTAAGTAATACATGAGGAAAACACTTAACCAGTTATATAACATGATGTATGGTAAGGGTTAGGTTAACACGGGAAGGTAACACTTAACCGATATAACATGAATTGAGGTAGGGTCAAGTCAACACCAGAAGGAAACACTTAACCAACATGATGTGACGGGTGGATGGGTTAAGTTAACTTGAATTGATTTATGACACTTGACCAATATAACTTGATGAGCGAATGGGGTTAAGTTAAATGGGAAATACTTAACCAATATAACCTGATAAATGAACAGGGTTAAGTTAATAAATCACACTTAACCAATCCAACATGATAAGCAAGAAAGGTTAAGTTAATAAGAACCACTTAACCAACATGACTTGACGAGTAGGAGGTTAAGTGCACGTCGTGTAGGTGGGTAATATTAGTAAATATAGGCCCACAAAACTTAACCATTATATAAACATGCTTGGATCGATGGGAGGGTTAAGTACATCTCGTGAAGGTGGGTAATATTAGTACATATAGGCCCACAAACTTAACTGTTAAGAAAACATGCTAGAATCAGTCGGAGGGTTAAGTACATCTCGTATAGGTGGGTAATATTTGTATATATAGGCCCACAAACTTAACCAGCAGGAAAATCTAGTAACGGGGACCCATTTCAATAGTAATCCACATAGATGTATCATGGTACCCTAAAACTAGGCAGGGTGGGGCACGATTACTGGGCTGATTATAAGCGGTCAAAAAATAGCGGCAGGGGGTACGTCAGTGTAGGTTCCGACGGTTTACGAGCGTGCACGTACTCTGGAGTGGAAAAAGCAGGCATTGGGTACCAGTAGTTATACACTGTGCATCTTGAATCGTGTCGGGTCGCTATCATAAGGCTTGATACACCTTATGGTGGGGCCAGCACAGAGTATCTACACGCAAGAGAGGACCGACTGACACAGGCACATGGAAAATTAATACAAGTAGGTAGCATAATCCCTAGTTGGACCTAGGTCGCATAAACCCTGAATCCGAGAAGCGTTCAATAGGTAGCATAACCCCAATGGCCCTGGGTAGCGTAAACCCTAGTTGAATCTAGTAAGCACTCGATAGTAAACCCTAGATTAGATCTAGGTAATAAACGGAATCCTCATAATAGATGTACACCTGAAGGCAACTGCAAATATGGGGATTGGGATCACGTTATCATATGATCATAGATTACTAGTTTTGACACCAGTTAAGTAGTGCAGAGATATAGAAATCAGTATAAACAGGGTAGTTGCGAAGCAGAGAAGGAGTAGTAGCACATTCAGTTTATCAGTACATTCAGTTTATCAGTACATTCAGTTTATCTTGCCATATCCCATGCTTATCCCATATTATCTTGTTACTATGGTTTAGTCTTATATTTAGTTTATTCGTGTCATGACCCTTTTCCTCGTTTAAATACTAAGAATCACTGGACTTAGCAGACTTTATGTCTGACCTAGTTTGCTTTCGCCTCTTTTCTTCCGTCCCCTCCCCCCCCCTAGGTATGCTAGTCATGGAGGGAATAGAACAGGTTTGTTTGGACCGTTACTCTTTCCAAGCTTGAAGACTCTTTGACGTGTTGCCTTGGACTCTCTCTTCGACCGCTATGGCTGGCTCATGCTTTATTTGGGGTAATCATTTTATGCTTCTTTATTTTTGTAAGCAAGACAGGATACTTTGGTATTGTAAAACAATCTTTGTACAAGCTGTTTATCAATGAAATAAAGTTTTATTTATTTGTCGCTGCTTTAATTGTCTGTCTTGTAATTTATCTGCAACTTTTACCTATAATGCTCCACCGAAATTAAGGCATTCCCTTTGTGAGTGACCTTAACGGAGGTGGGGTGTTTCACTTGGTATCAGAGCTGAAGGTTACCGGATCAGATAAAAAGATTTGAAAAATTATTTTCAAACGATTTTAAAAGAAGCATTTTCAAAAGAAAAGTTTTGTTTTAAAGGCATATTCCCCAAAGCCATATGCACTATCTTTTGATCCTCTATTTTAATCCTTGTTTCCTTCTTTCTTGAGTCTCCAGGGCTCCTGGCTTTCTGGGAGGTAACCTCATCGCAGCATGGTTTCGTAGGCTCGACAAGACTACGACACTTGTTAAAGGGCAAACAAGTGCCCAACTTCCATCTGTAGCCGTAGCAGTTTCACCCGCGGCTAATTTTCTTTCGAGCTTTGTAGGATTCTCCATTCGATGGAAGCAGCTTTCGAGAGACATGTCAACAAGTTACACAAGGATGGCAAAGTTGAGAATGAGGGGGTCTGGCTATGGAGCACAACACAAGGATGAAGAACCTATGGATATGGACTTAGCTCACAAAGGAGGGGAGTAAAAAAAATAGTAAAACCTAAGACAAGAGGAAGTATCATTACTAGGGTATAACGGATCATATAATTGAGGGCAAGGGCAAGAACAAGGGACGGGATTTTCCGGAAGGCGAGTGCATGCTCTCACCACCAGCATACCTGAGAGAAAGAGGCAGTAAGATTTTGGTTGAAAGAGTTCTTCCTTTTTGATTATCCTATTAGTACTCCTTCCGATTTTAGCGCTTCACATCTGTATATATATCTGCTTCCATAGTTGAGTCTCTGCACCTTAGATATTGTGTAGTAGAGGATCCCATTATAGTCTCAAATCCAGTTGCTGGTTCGGCCCATTTATCTTTGACTTGTGAGGATTTGAGAATAGCTATATTTATGCTTTTGGGCTATGGGTTGATTCAAGGCATTGATTGGTTAGCTAGTAATTATGAAACAAGGGTAGTTACACTACAACAATATTGGCTTTTTATAGCAATAGTGCTTAGCGTTTCTGCCTGCCTCCTTTCAACTGATCTGAAACGAAGGGCTTCCGACGCTATTTTTGACATGAATACAATGTTTTCAACGCTATACGGCTGCAAACAAATTATTTCGGGCGGCAAATAAAAATACGGGCGGCAAATAAAAAATAGCGCCATGCTTCTCTGGCAACTTCGAAAACTTTCTCCTTTCAACTTTATCGCCTCTGGAAACCAACCAAAGCCCTAAATTGCAAAATCCCTGAATCCAACACTACGTCGCAAAATCCCTAAGCCACAAATTCTAAATCGCCAAATCATCCCGTCAGTAACAAGCGATCCCAAATTGGTGGTGAATCTCACTCAGATTTCCAATCCTAATTAGTATACACATCCACTATTACCACCACCTAGAACCCTAAATTGTGCTTCTCCAATTCGAACGGGCACTAAAGATACACCATTTATTAAACTTTTTCACTTCTCATGCAAATGATTCTTAATATTTTTCTTGCTTTGCATTGTTTTACCATGATCTGGTCTGAACTTAGGTGTGTTTCTGTATTTATTAGTTAACCAATCTGATTTAACTTATTATTTAACCTAGAAAACTAATTTCATGAGAGTTTCTCCCTAATCTTAATTAATTGCTTCAGTGTGGGTACCTATCAGTTTATGAATTTGATTGTCAATAGCTAAGAACTCAGTTGCTTGATATTTCTTAGTTACCTGATACTTTATTTTTTTCCTTACAATCATCAAGTTTTGATAGGCTGCTTTTATCATTTTACAGAAAAATAGAAGATACTTGCTAGGATAATAGAAAAAACAACAAATTCTAGTAGTTGAATCTTAAATTATACAACTTCCATTGCTCAGCGTTAATCCATTACTCAGCGTTAATCCATCACTCAGGTAAGGAATTGAGAATAATTCATGTGTTTAGCAATAAAACTATTTTTCCTACACATTTAGCTATTATATTAGAGTTTCATTCAAGAATTTGTTTCTTTTGTATATATAAGCATAAAATATAATTCCCAATGTAGTTTGATGATCAGTATATTGTGAATTTGTGTATGTTATGATAGGATATGATGGTTGTAGGAATATATAACTGGTAGTTAGTCTAAAACAGTAAATATATTTTGTTGTTACATAGGTAAGGAATACATGTAATAATCAGTCAAGGCTGAGCAATGCAGTAAAAATGAGTTCATGATCACTTGATAGTAGTATTGGAATTATATAAAAAAGAAACAAAAGGTGTCTTTTTGTTGAAGTGCATTGCCAAACTAGTGTGTGATCAATTCATATACTAATTTGAATATTAGTTTTGTTTTTTGCCCACAATCATGTTAATATGAATATTAGTCTTCTCATATATCAACCCTTCAAATTCGTATGAGGGTATATACAAGATATCAATGCATATTTGCACCAAAATAATCAATTAAACGCTGTACATGCAATATTATCATACTTGTATGGTTAATGTATCAGGTTTATACATTATGAACACACTAGTAATGTGTTACAAGGAAACTGATAATCAAGGCACACAAGATATTAATGCAATTAATAAGAGCACTTATGGTCTAAATCACTAATTTTGCATGTTTGCTATGTCAGTATTGAGCCTTGCATTGAACATTGGCTTTGTAACTACTGTGACAAAGATAATTTATGTGCACCTGAACCTATAGAGTTGTTTAACTTGCTACAGTTGAAACTGATTATGTATGGTATATAACAAAGTAAGAATTTGCACAATTATAATACAATCTTTTAATGATGCATTTACTTTAGTTCATTTTACTCTCGATAATGCATACCCAATGCAGCTTCAATGAGATGATAAGAGATATGTCAAGGAGATCAAATATTCACGCAGTTGTAAAATTTCAATTCTTGGTCATGCAATGGTTGATTTCGCATATGATCAGTATATTGGTATAGACTCTGGTTTATTAGTCATGAAATTTTACAGTGCCATGTACAAGCCTAGCTGACAAAATTATATACTTGACTTATAAACAGAATATGGACGTGGAAACATAATAGAGAAAATTTTACAACTTGCTTGGAAAAAGAGTGAAGAGGAGGGGCAAAATTGTAAAAAGGAAAGTGGGTTTAAAAGGGTGAATTCACATAGAGGGGTTGCTGGCTCTAGAAGAGGGTCACCTATGTCCATACAAGGAGGTGATGGTTCTGGAAGATAGCGAGTACGTGCAGGTGGCAGCTTTGGACAATTAATCTGCTCTTATTTCAAAGAATAAAAGTAGGTGGCTTCTCGTGGCTCTGGTTGGTCCTAAAGAAAACGAATAGAGGATCAGATGCTCGGATCTTCTTGAACTGGGTGTTAGGAGTACTTTGATTGTGAGAGTTTGGATTCAGATTTTGGAGCAGGTAATTTCTTTATAATGAATGGTTAACTGGTTTACATGGCTTTTCATCCTTCGCATATCAGCTAGGATATGTCAGTCTTAGAAAATTATTCTCTTTTAGCATCTTAACCTACTGATTTGCTAGCAATACTCGCTTGTTAAATATTTTGGTTCATAAATTAAAGTTGAACTGATCCCGTCACAGAGCAAGTTAGTGCTGGTTGTGCATTCAGATCATGCACCAGCAGCTCTCCTTCATTAGAAAGTGTTTATACGAAGTCTACTTCATTTAAATGTGAAACCCAATTATGTTACATGTCATATTTTAGTTAGAAAACAAACATTGGTTTAAGGTTGAAAACCTTTACCGTTGAGGCCAATATTCACTAAGGTTCAAGAAAAACCATAACTTCCTTTTCTGTTCAAGCTTTTCTATTTCTGCACTGGCATCTTTCATATTGCTTATGTATTGGTAACCAATCCAACTCCGTTTGGGTCTTCTACAAAAATTTATTCTGGGTATAACTAAAATTAATAAAGCATTAATGAAGTTATTTAAATTTAAACTTTGAATAAGTTTTAGAATTATTGTTAAGTTTATTCCAGTGTTTACTTTTTTCTACGTCAGTCGCATGTGCACATCATGTCATGTGTACATGCACGGCTGTCTTTAGGTTTTCAAACATCCTTAATTGTTGGGCTTTGGCATCCTACCCTGATGAACTCTAGATGCTACAGAGAAATAGTGGAGGTCGCAGGACCATGGACCTGTATCAACTTTACTACAGCTACTATTTTTCTGGTTTGTGGAATACTTCTTTTATCTTATCACCAATGTGTTCTAAGGTAACTGCACAGTGTACATTTTAAGGTATTTCATAATAATTCAATTAATTGTTTCTGTCAAAGAGTAATCTCAGTCTCATGAAAATGTGTAGGTGAAATATGACTTCATGGCTCTAGCAACAAAAAGGAATAATATGATGAACTGACTGACATATATTCATCTTTTCTACATGGACCTTGCTCAAAACTACAACAAAGCAATCTTTGTAAGTGCTCTGGCAGATTCTTAGTATTAATTTAAGCACTTCTTTCGTCTTTATTTTAATGGTCAAACCAGCATTATGAAAGATAATTTTAGTCTCTAGCTGGATGTTTAATTTAATCATTGCCATTTATCGTTTATTATTTAATTACATAAAATATGTTTTCATTTCTGAACCTCTTAATTATCCAAATCATGTGCCTTATATTACAAACTGAAACTATCAGCTGATGTATTTAAGGACTCTACGACTTTAATAAGTAAAAAACTCATCTAATTTAATGCATTAGCATTCATTGAAATATGCATTTGTTCATGTATTGGCTTATTATTAACTATGCAGGAAACAACCATAACTCATTTGAAAAGAAATCAGTTGCTCTTATGTTAGAGTCACACTTTCATGTATAATAAAGTTTAACGGCAAATATGTTTTATCATTATATTTCCATTTATATACTTATATTCTATATAAATTTACATATGCAATTAAAAATTTAATTTGATATTTTTAGGCATCAAAATTATCGTTAACTTGAATATTTGGTTGAAAAAGATTTGCAAGATTAACATATTCTTCTTATTCCAACTACATCGTTTAGAATAGGATGCTCTTAACGATCGATTGGACGAATTCATATGGATCGATAATGTTTTCTCCATAATGATGCATCCGCGATGATCATTCACTCTAATGAGCATTTAAAATTCTTTCTTATACTATTTAAAGAAAACAAGTTTATTTATGCCATCTTTTCAACGTGTTCAGACTTAACAACATCTAGGAAAGTGGAAGCATAACCTTTCTTTAAACTTTTCATACTGTAATAATGTGCATTATTTAGTACTAATTATAGCTACAAAAAACTTACTAATTTATATACATAATGAAGTAATCTGATTTGGGAGGATATCATCAATCCCATAGGTAGACACTAATGCAAATTACAAAAATTTGAAGCTGGATAATCAAGCAAGCAATCTGATTTACTGAATTTTTTTCATTTCGAGCGGACTGTCCATGTGTGTTTTCCAAATAAATATTAATCAATCAATCTATCACTTAAGCACAGAAGCTGGAACTCAAAGTCACGTACTTCGCATCACTCTTTTGTATCATTTTGAAATACTCGATCAGGGTACAATCATATTGTTACTCCCCTTAAAACATATAACTGTTCCCTCCAGCGGTCCCTCTCCCTCAAAGCTTAATTCCTTCCTCTTTTCTGAAGGATGTTCAATTGAATTAAACAAACACGATTAATACTACCAATATTTCCACAACTACATAAAATATATAAGCCCTTGATCGATATCTTTTACATTACTATATATGACATAGAACGATGAATTGGGTACTAGTATATATTCAGTGTTAGATTTACGGAATATTATTGAAGAAGTTGTTCAAGTCGGACAAGATTACTTTAATCTAGAATCAATATGTAATAGTTTTACTATTACTGAATGAAAAATATTTGACTTTTTAAATTTGGTAGCACTAAAGTATGAAAGGCTAGATTTGAATACAGTTAGATGTTGAGCTCATGCAGGCAATGCAATTAAAAATAAAAATAAAAAAAGAATCTGATGTCACCTTGCATTCGAATGTTTTAGCTGTTGTTGATAGTTTGCCAAACAACATTGACATGGTCATAAGTGATCGTATTGAACCACATATGGTTGTTTCCTAATCACAGGCCCATAAGTCTTTATCAATTGTTCTGTTTATAATCCAACTAAGTCTGATAACATTTCTATGATTGAATTGTGCCTAATTCACTCTAACGTTATTGATAGTAGTATAAGTGGCCTTTTGAAGTAATGTATAAATTCTTTGAAAACGGGTTGTTTGGGAATTGGATAGGATTGAAGGATTTTTATAACTAAGCAGGCCTAATGTGCTAAGTCTGAAGTTATTCAATTAACATTTAATCCTATAATTATCAGTGGCATAATATAAAAATCATCTGTATCTAATCGTCACATGTGACTAGCTTCCGAAGAAATTCCAAAAAAATTCTAAGAACATTAATTCATTAAATTCAGTTTCAATTTCTTTAACATTTATATATGATACTAATTTTGGGAATTCTTAAACATTTATTTTTAAGATTGGCGCTCAGTGAGGTTGTAGAGGACGGATGCGGTTTATGTTTTGGATTAGGGTGTAGTTGAGGTTTGAGTGGCAGGGTAGAGATATTAGTGAGCGACTGAAGATTGTTTGGGGTCACTATGTTGCTGTTTAGAGAATGGTTAAGGACAAAAGGTGGTTTTGCAGGAGTTTATGAATTGAAACCAAATGAAACAAAATGTAAAATCTGCAAATGCAAAAAGTTTTTGTTAGATTTTCTATTTTTCAATGGAATATGAACAAAGATGAAGTAAACAGAAATGAGTGCACTAAATAAAAATGAACAGAAACGAATGCACTGAATAAAGCAATTAGAAAATGTTTATAAACAACTTTTTTACTGTATATGATGCCAACAAAAGCTTCCCCAAAGGGCCAAAGCAAATTGTCTTCGTCAAAGATAAGCGGCTTAAAGCTTACTATATGATCCCAAACTTGTTAGGTCCTACGGTTACACATACATGGTAAAGAGACAATCATACCTTATAAATAGGTGGAAGCCCTTAAGTGAAATGGAATGCCACTTTGCATTACCATATTATAATTCGGTAAATCTATGTAATGAGGTATAGAAAGTAATTGGTACCGAATTGAAGAGAAGGAATTAATGAGAAACCTCCTCCTCTTAAATTGACAGGTGGTTCTACTCAACCTTTGACAACATGTATTTATCCCTACAACCAGCGAGTATATTTTCATGTCAAAGAAACTGATTTATGGATACATAGGACATAAACATCCCTTTTTTTACAGCATGTATTTCTCAAGTAATGCAAGTTGTTCTAAGTGTAGTTTGAAATCCTCGGTGCAATATTAGGCATTTTCTCTTTGTAGCTTTTGTTGATACATGTAATGCACTGAATAAAATCCCACTTCATTATGACATTGAATATTTTATACATCTGAAATATTGCAAATTATTTTTTTTAGTAGATTGATCTAACTGCTTATGTTATGTGTGGACATGGACTGATGCTCTGGACCAGGGGGCGAACTGTCTATGGCAGAAAAAGGAACTGATGGCGAGGCAAAGAGTGCAGAGCAAGCAACAAAGAGATTGCTGCTCGGGATAAAAGCTGCTGCTGCTTAATGGAGTTGGCTGCAGCTCCTTGGATGGGCGTAAGGGGAAGTCCGGTTTCAGGTAAGACCAGAGTGCAGCTTTTGGTGGAGGAGGTTGACTGGCATAGGTGGAAGGAGTTGAATGTAGCGGTGGGAATAAAATCTGGGCTGATACTTCAGTGCTGACAAGCGGTGGTAGGTTCAAGTGAAATGCCGGTCTGGAGGCAAGGTAATAAAAAAATCGTCTGTCTTTGGATGTATTTTATTTATAATTATAGGAGGAGGAAGGCTGAGATTTTAAGAAAAAAGGTACTAGATGTGAGAAAATTCAGTCGGAGGCTATATGAAAAGAATGAAGAAGCAAGCTATTTTAGAAAGATGAGTTGATAGCGTTTTTATGTAGTAAAGTATTTGTATGAAATCCTGTCTTAGATCTGTACATATCAACAAATAATTATATTATGTGTGTAGATGAAAAAGTTGATAACATGTATGGAATACTAAGTTTGAATATGAGAATTTATTTGAATGATGTGTATGGAATAATAAGCGTGGACAATTAATTTGCTTGAATTGTATGTGTAAAATATCGTGCAGTAATTTATGTACTTGTTTGCAAAAATCTGTTATGTTTGTATGTAAATAAAAATGTGTCCGTTTACATGAAAAAAGAAATAAAATATTTAAATTAATTAATGTTGACAATAGCGTTTCAAAAACGCTATAGAAAGAGACGTTAGAAGCGCAATAGAAACTTTACAATAAACGCTATGGGAAGTGAGTATTCAGTTAGTATATTATATAGCGTTTTTGTTTTATAGCTACCAAAAACGCTATACAAAATTCATCTTTGATAGCGTTTTCCTTTCTGCTATTTAAAGTAGAAGGTCTAACATAGCATGTCGTTACATGGCGTTCTCTGAAACGCTATGTTAGGATATAATAGCGTTTTGGAAACGCTATTAAAGCCTCATTTTGTTGTAGTGTTAGACTTTCGACTTGCCTCGAGAATACCCTTGAGATTCCGTATGATCCTAAGGGATCAGTTTGTCTTAGCTACCTAGAATCACTTTACTTATCTATCGACGATTTTCGATCCGTTAGGATAGTCCATGAGTACGCAAGATGTTTTGACTAGGGTAGGGGTTTTCCCCCTAAAAACTCCAGACAGACTTCCGCATGTATCTAGATGACACTGCAAAGCCAGTTATGCGATCAACGATAATTTTGGAACAAGATTGGCGAGGATGGCCAGAGTCGGTAAAATGCTCAATTGTTTGGTTGTCTTGTTAGTATCATCTCACATAGATCATCCAAATTCGAAGAAGGTATTCCTTGGGTGCTTGTCTGATATTGGTTTAGGCCTTTGGGGCTTGTACTTAAGGGATGTCGAGTTCGACTAGGATGGTTTGCGTGAGAAATAAATGGTTGTGACAGACGCCCTAAGTAGAAAAAAAAGACTGACCTTAAGAGAGGTAATAAGCACATAGTAACCATTAGCTTTAGACCCTCAGACTTGCAGCATGATGGATAAGCTAAGTAGAGGAGAGACCTCTAATCATCTTAGTAAATACACTTGATATCATGGTTAATATCTGTTTATCTTGGAAAGATAGTTCGACTACATTGGATACCCTCTAGCATGGTAAGTGATCGAGGGCCTATCTTTACTAGTGGGTTTTGGAAATGGAGGGCAAGAAGCTTCGCAACCATGAAGTTAAATTAGATAAGGTACAGTGGAGTGAAGCTCAAGAAGATGCGACTTAGAAGACGGAAGACTAGATACGCGGATCATACCCTCTTTCTTGAGGGTATATCCTTGATCTCTTTTGCTAGGAATTTTAGGCATTCTTGTTTCCATCTTTTTAAGTATATCCTCTAGGTCCTATCTTCGTGATCCTTAGGTAGAAACCAATGGATATAAACATGTATTTGAAACATGTTTTGATTGATGGTTGCAAGTGGTTGCTAGTGGTTGCTCGTTGATGCATATACACACATTAGGCACTAGATCAGCTCAGTCACTTTCATATTGCATTTGCATATATTTATTTGTTTATGGATTGAAATTGATGTGTTGCATTTGAGTGAATGGTTGTGCACTCATATAGAAATGATATGTATCGTTAGGATTGCATACATGATGGACTCATGGCACTGACATAATTCACATTAAGGAAGTCAACTGAATCAGTAGACCGCCTGATTTTAAATTAGATAAGGACATGTACACACACTATGCATAGAATCATGAAAGCATTAGAAATCCTTTTAGGGTCAATGGATGCCTATGATTGAATGGTTGAGTAGATGGATGCTGGACGTTAGGATACATTCTTCTTAACATGAAGATTTCGGGGACGAAATCCTTTAAGGAGGGGAGAATGTAACACCCCGTATTTTCTGTAAACGTTAATGTAACAAATCAAAGTATACTTAATTTTTAAGAGTAGAATTAAGGGAAACAGGTTATGCCATTGCGTTCATCTCGGAATTCTGCTTGAGATAGATTCCGAGTTTGCGTGAATCGGACTTCGTATGAAGAAGTTATGGCCTTCGGAAGTTTCAGCTCAAATTTAAAAACAGCTCGAAACTGAATTCAAAATTCAAACCAGAACCCAGAAGAGGGCTGGGCGGGAAATTTCCCGCCCAGGACCCAGGTCGACCGGGGGGTCGACCTCCCCCCTATAGGTCGACCTGGGGGTCGACCTGCCCTGTTTTTTTAGATTCGAGGCAGAATTCATTTTTATGTATCCGGGCTAATTTCTGGACCAAATTCATGAGTTCTACGCTATATAAACGCCCCCAAACTTCACTTTCTCTACACAACTTCATTACGCCTATACTCTGCCTCAATCCTAATTAAAATAAATCTTATTCTCCATTAAAACAAGTTATAGTTCTTCTTCAGATTGGAGATTCAAATCAAGATAAAGCTTCAAGTTGGACCATAGGCATTCCGCTACAAGAAACGTCACTCGAATCATAGCAAATCGCCTTTTCTAAACCAATCATTGTAAGTTCGGTTATTCCTCAGATTTGAACGTGTAATTGGAATTGTGAATGTAATGAATCAAAATATTGAACTATAACAATTTGTAAGTTAATTATCTTTGATTCGTGCTTATGTCAAATCTAACGTTATATATGCCTTTGGATCTGATTCTCGATTGTGGCCTAGAACTTATTGTGGCTAATGGCCAATGACTATGATTGTGAGACTTTTGCCTAAGACTATGACTATGAAACTGTTGCCCATGAAACTATCGCTAATGACTATGATTCATGACAAAGAGACTATTACATATGACTATGACTATAAGACTGTTGCCTATGACTATGACTATGATTCATAATTTTGAGACTATTTCATATGATTCATGACTATGAGACTATTACCAAGATTAATGACTATGAGACTATTGCCTATGACATTGATTAAGAAACTATTGTGATTAGTCGCCCATGACTATTGTGGTTAATTGCCTATAACTATTGTAGTCAGTGACTTATGCCTATTCCCATTAACCTATTAGGTTGTACTTTGAACTAGCATTATGTTGGACCAAATCACCTATGCCTATTCCCTTAATAATATTGGATCCCATTTTTTTGGGGTGTAACTTGTCTAATTTATTACTATTCATTGTTATGTACATCAAACCCATTGGAACCATTATTTTTGTATTTGGTTCATTCTTGCATGGCTATTCTTTTATGTCAATTCTCGTGCTTATCCCCTATTCCTTGCTTTGATACTATTAGTATCATTTCATGAGTACTTAGAAACTTGTGAAATCATGTTATACATATGATTACGGCGCGGGAATTTGGGCGTAGCTTAATTAAGTTAGTTTGGCATAATAAATATGTTGGCATAGTCTAAATTGGCTATAATAGTGAATGATTTACATGCATATTAGACTTGGGCATAAATTGATAAATTTAATTGGCCGCAAAATGTGTAATTGGCGTGTAAACCAAGTTTTGGACATAAAAGGTAAACTAGAATATTAAATCAAGTTTTGACATGAACCGTAAATTGGAATATTAATCTACATTGGGCATGAATTGTAAAAGGGGAATATTAAATCTAAAATTGGTATAAACTGCCAGTTGGGCTAATTGATAGGTAAATTAAGTTTTGGGCATAGAATATAAATATGCAAATTTGCATGACAAATAATTATGATCTAGGCTAAATTGATTTACGGAAAATTTACATAAATAGTAAATATGTAAATTTAGTATGCCTAACCCGAGGTTAGACTGAGTTGTGGTGTAAAACTGCCCGGAACCGACCGACGCATCCAGTAACCACAAAAATATCTGTCTAATGTGAGTGGTTGGTGCTTTAATTAATTAATTAATTAAGGCTCATGAATAAATCAAGCTAGAAATGGTAAGGTTAAGTAATTAGGGAAACACTTAACCGTAATAACATGTTAACTAGGAAAGTGGGTGAGGTTAAGTAAAATTAGAACACTTAACCGTTACAACATGTTCATTAGACAAGTGGGTGAGGTTAAGTAAATTTAGAACACTTAACCGTTGTAACATGTTAATTAAGCAGATGACATGGTTAAGTTAACTAAAGTAACACTTAACCAAAATATATAATGACATGTGGTGGGGTTAAGTAATACAAGAGGAAAACACTTAACCAGTTATATAACATGATGTATGGTAAGGGTTAAGTTAACACGAGAAGGCAACACTTAAACAATATAACATGAATTGAGGTAGGGTCAAGTCAACACCAGAAGGAAACACTTAACCAACATGAGATGACGGGTGGATGAGTTAAGTTAACTTGAATTGATTTATGACACTTGACCAATATAACTTGATGAGCTAATGGGGTTAAGTTAAATGGGAAATACTTAACCAATATAACCTGATAAATGAACAGGGTTAAGTTAATAAATCACACTTAACCAATCAACATGATAAGCAAGAAAGGTTAAGTTAATAAGAACCACTTAGCCAACACGACTTGACGAGTAGGAGGTCGAGTACACGTCATGTAGGTGGGTAATATTAGTAAATATAGGCCCACAAAACTTAACCATTATATAAACATGCTTGGATCGATGGGAGGGTTAAGTACATCTCGTGAAGGTTGGTAATATTAGTACATATAGGCCCACAAACTTAACTGTTAAGAAAACATGCTAGAATCGGTGGGAGGGTTAAGTACATCTCGTATAGGTGGGTAATATTTGTATATATAGGCCCACAAACTTAACCAGCAGGAAACTCTAGTAACGGGGACCCATTTCAGCAGTAACCCACATAGGTGTATCATGGTACCCTGAAACTAGGCAGGGTCGGGCGGGATTACTGGGCTGAATATAAGCCGTCAAAAAATAGCGGCAGAGGGTACGTCAGTGTAGGTTCCGACGGTTTACGGGCGTGCACGTACTCCGGAGTGGAAAAAGAAGGCACTGGGTACCAGTAGTTATACACTGTGCATCTTGAATCGTGTTGAGTCGCTATCATAAGGCTTGATACACCTTATGGTGGGGCTAGCACAGAGTATCTACACGCAAGAGAGGACGAACTGACACAGACACATGGAAAATTAATACAAGTAGGTAGCATAATCCCTAGTTGGACCTAGGTCGCGTAAACCTTGAATCCGAGAAGCGTTCAATAAGTAGCATAAACCTCATTGGCCCTGGGTAGCATAAACCCTGGTTGAATCTAGTAAGCACTCGATAGTAAACCCTAGATTAGATCTAGGTAATAAACGGAATCCCCATAATAAATGTACACCTAAAGGCAATCGAAAATACGGGGATTGGGATCACGTTATCATATGATCATAGATTACTAGTTTGGACTCCAGTTAGGTAGTGCAGAGTTATAGAAATCAGTATAAACAGGGTAGTTGCGAAGCAGAGAAGGAGTAGAAGCGCATTCAGTTTGTCAGTACATTCAGTTTATCGGTACATTCAGTTTATCTTGCCATATCCCATGCTTTTCCCATATTATCTTGTTACCATGGTTTAGTCTTATATTTAGTTTATTCATGTCATGACCCTTTTCCTTGTTTAAATACTAAGAATCACTGGACTTACCAGACTTTATGTCTGACCTAGTTTGCTTTCGCGTCTTTTCTTCCGTTCCCCCCCCCCCCCCAAGGTAGTCAGGGAGGGAATAGCTCTGGTTTGTTTAGACCGTTACTCTTTCCAAGCTTGAAGACTCTTTGACGTGTTGCCTTGGACTCTCTCTTCTACTGCTATGGCTGGCTCATGCTTTATTTGAGGAAATCATTTTATGATTCTTTATTTTTTAAGCAAGACAGGATACTTTGATATTGTAAAACAATCTTTGTACAAGCTGTTTATCAATGAAATAAATTTTTATTTATTTGCCGCTGCTTTAATTGTCTTTCATGTAATTTATCTGCATATTTTACTTATAATGCTCCACCGAAATTAAGGCATTCCCATTGTGAGTGACCTTAACGGAGGTGGGGTGTTTCAAGCCACGTCTATTCTCAAACCAAAATAATCATCACTTTTGGTCGACATTCAATCCATAGCACTTCAGCCTTTCTGCTATGAAAAATATACTATAGCGGTTAAATTCCCATCCACAACGTTTGTTAAACATTGTAGTATCTTCTGCCCGATCCATAAAAAACGACCCATAACTAAAAATGACCCATCTTGCACCAGATCAGACTGAGCCGACTTTAGACGATCCAACGACACCACATACCAACGACCCACGACCCGATGCCACTAACAACCCATCCATTTCTTGAGCAACAAGCCAAACGACCCGAAGGATCCACGACCCAACTTCGATTCTTAAAAAAACGACAACGTCGATGCATGCAACTCATCCAAATCGATCAAATAATCATCAATGCTTCATGCAATCATTAAACAACACTTGAATAACAATTAATCATCATTCAATCATATGAAACTTACCAAACCATGATAAATCAATGAATAAACAAAATATTAGATCTAAACTTGCATAAACATATGAATTAACATAAAAATTATCAATTTAAGTTGCTAGCTTAGATCATATGATGATTCGAATGGAAATACACTTACCATGATGTAGATCTAGGTGGAAACAACTTGTAAATGATGAAAATAAGATCAAACAACCCATATACTAGGTTGTATCCATGCGAGAATGCTTATCACTTACCAAATCTTCAAATTAGCTTGAAATCAACAAATCTCTAATCTGGATAGCGAAGAACGATTTTCAAATCCCTTAATTTGATGCGATCTTCCTACTCTTGATACAAATCTAGCCTTATTTGATGTAGATCCTCATCTTTCAACGTAGATATAAGATTTTAATTGAGGAAAGATGTATCTGATTGAGAAAGGATAATCATGACCTCAGCCAAATGAGAGAAATAAAGAAACTAGATTATTCTCAGAGCCTCCACCCCTCTATTTATAGCCAACAGCCCAAGCCTTAGCAGGCCCCACAAATTAGCCCACTAATTACCCATTAGCCTGGACAAAAATTGTGTAACACTAAAACATTGATTCCTCCCAAATCGCTGAACCAAATTTTTAATGCGACCATTCTACGGAATTGGAAACATCATTTTCTTTCCAATGAAATCAATCTCAACACCTGATTCGATCCCAGTCAAAAGTTATGCCCTGTACAAAACTAACAGGGGCAAAATGATCATAAATAAAATTGGTAAAAATCATGGACATGTCTCACATCCCCATAAACAACATATCAAAATATGAGAATGATCCAACCCTCATGGAATTAAATAAAAATATTTTACGACCCTTCGATACGTAAAATGCGGGTCGTTACACTATGGGTCTTGGGTTTATCAAGCCTGACCCATTAGCAAAAAAATAACATTACCACAACATCAAAATGTCTTATTTTCCCTAATCGGTTTAATGGATACACATTGTACAGCCGTAACGCACTCGTCCCACCTCTATTTGGACCATATTACTACCTAGCTCAACATGGTGTGTGCCCTCGCCTTCTAGTATAAGACCATATGTGATTAGAAGAGTATGCTGACTGGTATGGGTCCCCAACAAACAAACCTACTTAGCTCTAATCCCTTTTGATTAGGACATCCATAATCATACCATAGAATTAGGCATATAACTTAACACTAGTTTAATTTTACATTAAGCTTATTTTTGATTTATCAACCATAGAACCATAGCCATAGAATAACCATTAAATGCCTAATCACAAGACCACCATAGAATTTCCTAATCACAAGATCACCATAGAATTGTCTAATCACAAGGTCACCATAGAATGACTAATAAAAATTCCACTATAGAATAACCATAGATTTAGACTTATAAACTTAACATCATTTTATGTTTAATTTCATTAAGCCTAATTATCCATTTATTTATTACCCTATGTTAGAATTATATTTGCTTCTAAACCATAAATATTTATTATGATTCTTTGTGTCTGTACAATCTATCATGTTTATGCAAATATGTCACAATCCATTTTCCATCATATGCCATAGTGATTTTGCAAATCTTTTCAAATTTGCCTATTTTCAGTCCAAATTCCCTTTTTGTTGCAGTTTTACATTATATGTCCATTTAGCCCTAAATTATCAAATCCTCTTCTACATAATTCCAATTGGGTCATATTTTCCAACATGCGCAAAATAAGAGTTTATAATTAGTCGCATAAAATTTGATGCACAAATCAGTCGTATACAATGCGAGAAAATAAAGGATTTTATTAGTCGTATAAGATTAGGCGCACAAATCAGTCGCCTAAATCATTTGTATACATATGCCAATATTGCAAATCTAGGCATACTTTGGGCATAATAGAAAATTAACATAAAACTACAAATCAGACGCAGAAAGGGGAAAGAAAACTGAGAAAACAATCTTACATCACGTTAATTATTAACTAACTAAAAACTGTAAGAAAGAGAGAAGAACTACGAACTAACTTACAGAAAAGAATATTTACAGAAAACTATAACTTACAGAAATTGAATAAAACTGTAAATAAAAACTGCAGAACTCTACAACTATTTTAATTCAAATTTACTTCAAAATACCAAATATATAATAATTACAAAACTCACCAGAAAAGATTCCCTTGTGGCTCCGGTAGAACCCACCTCCAGAATATAAATATAAAAGTGAAAATATTTTTATTTATAATCTTAATTCCCTTAAAATTTGAAATTAATGTGATCGCTCTCCAAAAAGAAGTCTAGTCTTTGGTCTGTCTCCAAAATAAAAGCATAGCCTAGGCGGAGAAGAGATTTGTGTTGTGAATAATGGAGGGAGATGGGGTGGACGTTCATTTATAAGTAAAGTTGAGGATCCTAGGCCATAAGATTTATGAATTAAATCTAGACTAGCCATGTCATCAGACCAATCAAAGCTTGTCACGTCTGCTAAGATTTGAAAATAGACCAATATAGATATGTCAAGTCAGCAAAAGTTTTATAATCAAAATCACTAATCATTCTAGGAAATAAATCTCTATTAAACCATACTGATTGACCTATGTGTCAATCAACCCCCAATTAATTCTGAACGTGCATATTTAATCTTCCATGGTATATGAACTTAAAGACTTCGACATATGTACATAATTAGGATAATTCAAATTCATACCAATTAATTGCAAGGATATGCCTTACAATATAGTTAATAAATAAAAACCTTCCATAAATGTCTAATAAGTAGAAGCATTAAATATAAAATTCATGCGTTATTTGCTATTTCGTCGTAACATATATAGCCAATGCACAATTAAGTTTTTATATATAATATATATATATGATTTGAAAAACATATTAATTAATGTACAATTAATCCATAATTTATGCAATTAACGTGCGATTAATTCACAACGTACGAAATTAATACATTACAATATAAAATAACATATACTCCAAATTTATATATACACATGCACCCTCATACACATGTATATAAATATACATGTATACACACACACATTTTTTTTGAATATATATATATATATATACACACACACACACGAAAATATATATACAAATACATATATATGCACATACACTTGTATGTATACATATACATATATACACACATATATAATCTTTCCTTATATATACGTTTTGATCTTATACGCCTTTTATTTATATATGTACATATGTACATACTTTCTACTTAGAATATGCACCTTTTTGATTGGTCATCTTAAAGTTTAAAAATATATCATTGATGATAATCGAACTCAAGACCTCTACTTTGGGAAATGCATGCAATACCACTCCACCTAGCACAGTTTTTGTTCACAAACTTAGAACATTGAAAATTATTTGATTTATGTGCATTTCTTTTAAACTTACAAAGTCAATATTTTCTAAACCGTAAATCCAAATATATTAAAATTATATATCACACTAATCGTATTGGAAAGATCTTCACAATATTTATAAATATGACATCCACTATATCTCATACAAAAAATTAGCTCTTATTCACTGTTTTATTTTGCATGTTACTTCTCAAATTCGAATGTGTGCATTAACATTTGTATTTTAATACTCTTTGTCAACCTTTAGTGTTATGTCTATAACGTTACTGTGATCGTTCCCATTAATTTTATTTATTAACTTATAACATTAAATTTTCATAAACTTAGCCTTTAAATGCCTAAATCTGTTAATTAAGTATACCTAAATTTTGGGTTGTTAACACCTATCTTAGCTAAGTTGTTCACGAAGAACATAATCATACTACATGAGATTCCTATCATTATAGTTAGTGATACAGGTTTTTTTTCGCTAGTAACTTTTGGAAAAGTTTCCAGGAAGTTTTAGGTACCAAACTCAAAATTAGTACCGCTTGTCACCCGTAGAAAAGACGGGAAAATAGAAAAAGACAACAAAATCTTAGATGATGTGTTGAGATATTATATGCTAGATTTTGGAGGCTTATAGGAGGACCATTTGCACTTAATGAAGCTTTCCTATGATAATAACTATCATAGTAGTATAAGATGATATTGTTTGAAGCTTTATACGAAAGATCGTGTAAGCCATTGGTTTGTTGGATAAAGATTAGGGATAGACTAGTTCATGGTCCATATATGTATAGAGAATCCACTGAAAATATCTATTTGATTCAAGCTGGGACGGAAGAAGCCTAGTTTAGGTAGAAAAGTCATGTAACACCCCGTAAATTAACCATAAATAAATATAGATAATTAAATAAAATAATAATAATTAATAAGTTTAATGGGCTGAAAACAAGAATTTTGGAAAATTGGGATTGGGCCATGAAAGTATTACCACTGCGTTTGTAGCGAGATTCTGATACATTTTCATATTTTATTTACTGAAAACGGAGTCCGTATGAAGGAGATATTAATAAAACAATTTATGCATAAATATTTACACACAAGGCTTGAAATTCAAATCGGTTTAATATAAATCCGAAATATAATTAATTATAGATTGGCATAAAAGAATATTCCAAGAGAATTTGAATTTGTTTGTATATATTCATATGCAAAGGGGACAACGATAATCAACATGCGGATATAAATCAAAGCCATTAATTAAGAAAGTAATAGAAAACAACATCACAGGAGATTCAAATCTCTTGGCTCGACCCCGAAAAAGGGGTCGACCGCTTTCCTATAGAGGAGGCCGACCACCCTCCTGGGGATGGATGGTGATTGTGTTTTTGTAGGGAGATTTATACAGTTTTGCATCAAATAGATCATCCAAATTAAATCTAAATAATCCAACGGTCTATGCACACACTGCAACTATAAATATAGATCCCTAATCTTACTCTAAAACCTACTCCCATTTCATTCCGCGCCTCATATTTTACATCTTCCATTGCTAACTCCAGAGAAAAAAATTAGGATTTTCTTTTATTCCTCTAAACCTCCATTCTATCTTTTCTAATCTTAATTCATATAGATTCAGATTTTGGAATTTAGTTTTATATGTATATATATATATATATATATATATATATATATATGAGATTCTAAGATTTGATTCTTATATATACTAATAGAAGGATTGGAGTACAATTTAGAAGGCTAAATCCAGATTTGATTCTACAGAAAACTTATTGTTCTTCCTTTGCAAATCATTGTGAGTGGAAACCCTCCAAATCCTATATTTTGTTTATTGCGGAAACAGTCAATCAAAAGTGACGTATTTAGGTTTGTGTTATTAGAATAATAAATGTTAGGCTTTGGGTGTTGTGAAATTCTTAGCTTTTAGGTCTAATTCACTTGATTCTTGTTTTATATGCTCAAATATGTTTGTGTACTAAAACGTAAGATTTATGTATTATAAATTAATAGGTTTAAATATCTATTTTAAATAGATTTGTTTGAACGTGCTACATCAAATATGCTAGGCTTTTAAGTTTTTGCAGGCAATATAAAATAAAAAGTGAAGCAGCGGAAAAAGCAAAGTTTTGCACATGTAGTTATATGTATTGCACCTTTCCCTATACTTTTAATATTTAAATAATTATTCAAACCTAGGTTGCAAGTTTTATTTATATGTGTTGTTATTTCTCTTTTTATCATTAAATGATAATATGCATGTTGGATCATGTTAATTGATAGGGAAATTAACTTGTATACTTTAATTGTGGTTATTAGGATTGATATTTCGAACGTGTTAGGTTGTTATTCTCGTGCGCTAAATTCACGACTATTTATTTATACATATTTGTAATGTAATTAGGCATAATATTAATGCGTAGTAAATAAGTTTAAATTAGGAAATAGAATTTGAATGTTCCCATAGGAAATTGTATGCGCATTTGTATGTATGTGAATTAATGGTTTTAATTATAATTAATGGCACACAAACATGAGGTTAATCATTACTTGTAATAGAAGCCTGCCCGGAACCGACCGACATATCCAACATCTACAAGTATGACTAGTTAACGTGAGAGGTTTAGGTGTCATGGGCTAATATATTATTACATTAAGACGTGAGATTAAGCCAAACTTGTATGAGAAGCTTGTCCAGAACTGCCCGGAAAATCCAACATGTACAAGTGATCGACTTAATGTGAGATGTCGAGTATACACTATAAGAAAATGTAATATTCACCACAATGTTGGACATCATTTCAATCTATAATGCTGACAAAAGATTTTGATAAACTAAAAATGGTAGATCCAAACACTGTTTGAATTAGCCCGCATCATTTTGGGGTTTTTTTCTATTACGCGGTAAACTTGTCGCCTCTTTTTTTCCTTTAACTTCATAACACATGATAAATTATCCATATTCCCCAAAATTCTTTTAAACCTAATTAAAATCCTCAGTATACTTATCTCTAATGAAATTTTGCTCATCCCTTTATTCCACCAGCAACAGTTTGCTTGAGCCTAACCTCCTTGTATCCTTCCTCGAAAACAAAAGATAGTGAATTCAATTTTGGTCTTAATCAATAAGCAGGAGTATCGTTTACTTCAAAACCGTCGGTTGATTCTTTCTTGAAAGCCGGTTTGAGGTAATTTTTCAATCTTCATATTCAATATGGTGCTTGAATTCATGGGAAATGAAATTTGGATAAAAATAAGGGTCAGATGGAATCGAATAATTTAATAATGGGTATATATAGAAATAAAATTCTGATATATTCGTATATACTTTGAGATTTTAATGTTTGAATTTTACAACAACAAAAAAATCTTAGCTGTTGATTTATATGTGAATGTCTTTGATGATTTTTGCCTAGTTGGAATATACACATGCACACACACTAGTCCTGATTTTTCTGCTTTATGACCTTGGCTCATTCATAATTAATATATATGTTGTATCTTTGACATATTTGTATATACTTTGAATAAGCCTGATAATTTTTTGTCTTGGGTATTTATAGACTGGTTGAAACTTTTCAAATTTTTTCACTACTTCGTTTGGAATTCTGTTGCCCTTGTTTTATCAAACTTAACGTAGTTAGTAATCTTTGTACTAAAGATAATACCTGATGAAATCAAAATGTATCTTTTAATGCTTGAAAACCTTTGTGAAGCTGGTAAAATTAAGTTCAACTTCTGCTTGTATGATTGCATTTGCCTTAGGTTACTCTTATTTACTGAATTATGATGTATTGGTTTGGATGGTTCATTGTATATGTGCCTAGATCTAATGTTCCTTGTTGTTCCCTGCATGCCCATTCGTGTTTTGGTTTGCGTACCCATGCCTATTTTACCTTTTCATCTATTCGCATATATGATTGAAATAGTGGACGATCTATACTATTACATTCATTTGTGAGATTGGTTACATCAAGGACACTAGCTTAAAAGAGTTATAGGATCAGTACAAGACTTACACTTTACATTATTGTTTGTATGTTGACAATTAATAATTGTCTCTTCTACTAGATTTGTTGATAGCATAAAAATCAAAGAACTTACCAAGTTTATTATTTGCTTTTGTGTTGCATGTGGCATTCACTTTAACAACTTGACATGGTGCACTATGTAACCGAGATGAGGAGTCGGATTACCAATGAAAAAAAAATTGCACCAAATTATGGCTTGAATATATGGGTACATCTTGGAATGTTTGAGGATTGACGCACTAGAATCCAAGTTCGTATTTGGTTGTAAAAATAATTAAAGCACTAGTTATAACTTCTGTAATTTTCATGAGATTGGCTCGTGACATCTCACACGTTAGTTCCAAGGCCTGATAAGAATCAGGCATAAGGGCATGATTTCCTTATTTCTTTATTGTGTAACAAGTCAACGGCTAGTTGAAGATGGCGATAGGAAATAGAAGATTAGAGGAATTAGTTTATCAAACAACAATGAAGAAACCATCTACTCGACCTCTCAAGTTAGCTTTAGATACAACACTAAGTTGTGTAGATCCAAACTCAAAGAAAAATTAGAGGATTAGTCTGTTTATGTACATGTTGGAGTCTGATCATAAAATAAATCCATGTAAGGTATTATTTTTGAATTCAAACGTTTTCATGATTGTACATAGACAGCTTATCCATTTTAGTTTCTGAAGTTCATGAGCTATAAGACAACCAATTTGTGATTTTATTTGTTAGTCTTTTTCCTCTTTTATCTTTTAGAGTACATGCTGGAATCTGATATAAGCTAATTTGGATGGTCGTTTTTTGGTTAATAATTGATTTATAAAGCTAATAAGAATTGTATTTGTTGGGTACAACAATGTGTTGTATGATTTTTGTTTGATGATAACAAATATATAATATTATTTAAATGTGTTTGTAAATGTACTATTTTATATTTCATTTCATCGAAATTGATATTTATTGAATAATATACTATTATACACAGTTCACAGTATATTTATTCAATTAGATATTTTATTTCAAAATCTGAAATAGTACAACATTCGAACTCCACTATTGTATATTCACAGTTATAATATTTTACATGGACTTGTACAATTGGATTAATTTGATACGATAGACAAATTGATTTGAACACAATAAGATAATATTCTATTTCAGTCTAATTTGTTTATTACAAATGTTAGTACAATCTTCTCATACAGTACATTTGTTTCCTTACTACATCACTCATCACTCAGTACATATTCACTTGTTCACTCATTTACAGATTCACAGACATTGACACTGATACACTGAAGCTTCACGTGCTCCAAACCAGTCCAGTCTCTTCATACCTGTCACATATAAGAAAACACACACAGTAGACTACAATAAAAACAAATATGAAGTGCATACAAATATAAATTTATTTTTAAATTTTATTTGCCCTAGATTTTTGGTGTGTTTCTCATCATTTTTCTGACTTGGTCTGATATACAAAGACAAGAAAATCTTTTCTGATGGTCTGCAAATACACATGTACATATATATACATGTGTGTACTGCCTCGCCAATCAAAAATGAGCAAGCAACTGAGGAGTAGCCACGTGAACCATCTCGACTCAGTGCAACACTGGAGCAAACATGAATGATCAATATCAAGAACAAGTTCAATGTAAAGCCAAGTGGTAGAAGATAGTGCACAAAGTCAATTATGGTCGAGCAAGGGGTTGTGCATATGTGAGTCAAGCATGTCAACAAGTCGAATCATGCATAATTCAATGATCAAAGCATGGTTCAGCCCATATTTTTAAAAGTGGACACAAAGTGATCAACCCAAAATAGCAAGTGCAAAGTGATGGTGCAACATCATCAATACAAAGAGTATGCACAAGAAGCAACTGAACTGGTCAAGTATTATATGGTACATTGGTGTACACATGGTCTAACTGCATGGAGGTTTTTTTTTTTTTACAAAACTGACAGTGGAACAGTTCAGCTCACATATGTCATGACAAGGGCATGTACAAATCTGAAGTATTCAAGTAGTTTGCAAGTAATCACAACAGTACAAGATGATATATTGTAGTGCACAAACAAGGTTAGTGACATGTAAATGGCAGCAGCAATGGTAAATGGACAGTGCAATTCAGGTGTACACAATCAGCATTGTGGATGTGCTGAGCTCAAGTAAATTACAATGATCATGTATATGCAACTACAACGCAACAAGGAGACTTGCATGGCATGTACAAATGAAATGTGTTCAATCAATATCAATATGAATGGAGCTAAGCTACATGGTGTGCAATCATGACAAGTCAACATGTACAAGCAAGAAGGGACATTGCACATATGCACAATGCAGCACGGGATGGATCTCGCAAGAATGAGTGAACATGGAAAATCAAAGCAGCAGTTCAATACATAAATGTTGTCAAGGCAGTGTAAAGTTTTTGGTGCAATAAGGAACTTTCATACAGAAATGAAAATGTCCACATAAATGGATATCAATAGGTTAAATGTTCAAGCATATATAAGGGCTGAAGCATTTCAGCTAACAGTTGACACAAGCATGGGATGATCTCAAGATCATAACAGCATAGTTCTAATATATGTGCATCCAAACAACAAAACTGATCAAGCTAGCCTATGTCAACACAAATACATGTACAAGGTTGTTTCAGGCAAATCAAAGCAGCTTTCAAGTGTGTCCAAAACAGTGCATGTGCTCAAGATTTCTCATGTATACAAGCATAACAGTTCATATATATCAAGTAAACCAAGATTATTCGAAGAAATTTCAGTTCAAAAGCGTGTTGAAAAAGTACAATCGAAGCTCCAGAAAAATTGATTCAAGGTTGTATTAGATAGAGACCATTTCAAAGTCAACAATTCTCATGCAAGTATTACATAAAGGTCGAAGTTTTCAAATCCGTCATATAAGAAGCCGAAGATTTCAAAAAGCACCAATATTTTTGTGTATATCATAACCAAATCAAATATATGAAATCATAGCATATATCGGATTTTAATCCTATATATATACACACCTATCATTATCGGCTTTCATGCATCGAAAATCCAGAACACAAATCTAAGAGCAGAAATCTTTTCAAATAAATTTACTCACTTTTGTTTTTCGATCGAGAGCCAGAAAGAGGAATCCCAAAATCGAAGCATCAGAGAACATCACGTGAAGCTGATCCAAGATTACATTGTTCCAGCAACTCAAGCAATTACAATCGATTTGGGATTCAAGGAGAAAACCCTAGAAAATTTCTCTAGAGCCAGCCGCCCATTTTCAAGAGATAAAGTGATCGGATAAAATGAACAAGGGTGCAGTCTTTTACAAAGGGGTCTGGCCAATTTGAAGTGTTTAAAGGGAAAATTGTTTTTTTCTTTTATAAACTATGATTTTATTTTTAGGGGTTTTAATTTTTCATGTTGTTTTTATTTTAGTATTTTTAATTTTGTAATCAGTTTAAAGTTTTCTAGTTTGTCTCTAAAACTAGAGAGACGAATTACAGGATTTTTAATTCGAGGAAATCTAGTTTCGGGGATAGAAACTAGTGCAGGGTTTTGAGCGTAGGGTTAAGAACAGTTGGTCACGAGTGTCGCAAGTTTATAGGGGATTGTAAGCATAGAGATTGTTTTAACTCCTAGTAGAAACCTTAGAGAATGCAGCAGTAGGCAGGGTTTTGCTGAAGCTGGGTATATCTGTGTATTATTTATTTTCCGCGTTTATTCTGATTATTATCTGTGTTGTTATTATTTAATTACTCTGCGAAAATCTGCGATAAACCCTATTCATCCCCCCTCCCTCTAGGGTTAATTTAGATCCTACAGTGTTGAATGGAAAAACAGAAGTCTACGTGAGGGTATGACACTGATCCAAATGTATTAAGTGCTTTGAGCTATGACAATTTTGGAATGGCTTTGACCGTGATAAATTTAATTAGCACGGCCTTCCACAGTGGTGGTTTTGGAATGGGTTAGTCCCATTCTAATGCAACGGAAAAAAATTCCCCATATACATACCCGACGTGTTCAAAATATTTCATGCTACCAAAACAAAAGCAGTGTCTTCCTCACACTCAAAACATCTATCCCCAAAACGAATAATTAGATCTATCTCTTGCGAATCGATCTAAAAAATTCACAACTACTTCAACTTTAAATCGAAACCAGCATCTTTCTCTCATTCGAAAATTCTAATTCAAGTGCTTTTTGATGTATTTAATCGAAACACTATTTATATGTTTAATTGTTTAAAGTTCTTTACGGTTGTAATAATTGTTGTCATACCGTCCCCATTTTATTTTGTCCAAGTGTTTATATTAAGTAAGCTCTTTAATTGATGAAGCAGGCTCCTTTGCGTATTTAAAGTGGAAAAAAACTGAGTTTTTTGTACTAAAACTATTTGATCTATTTCAGCTGAATTATTCATTGGATGATCTGTGAGTAACCAACGGTGAATGATTTCCCTTCCTTCAATTTGAAATTGTTATTTTTTTAATATTTTGGTGGAAAAACATTGCTAAGGATGTTTGTTGTGATTTCGGATTTTGAATTGTTGTTAGAAAAACAAGAGTATAAGAAGAACGGTACGCAATAATAACTATAAAAGCAACAAGAAGGACATATTATGAGTTTTGATTTACAGTTGATAACATGCGTATTAGATATGGATTATTCATTGACTGAACAATACAAATTAGTTTGCATATGAAGAAAGGTCGAGATACTCTCGACAATACATGCTGATTTATTTGGTTATTTAGTAATTGATAGATAATATATTATTTAATCTCTGAATAGATGGGATGGTGTGATTTAAATATAGTTGAAGTCGATTTTTATAATTTAAACAATGATCATCATTTGCAGAGTATTGTCAAAAGGAAGAAGAGGTAGGGGAAGTTAGAAGTTTGCTTCCAATGGAAATACTGGAAGAAATACTGTTTGAGCTGAGGTAGGCTATATCTTCCCCTGGTCGAGCCTTTAGGTTTGTCATAGAGGTGAACTTCTCTTCTATCTCTTAGTTTTAAAAACAAACTTTTGAATTGCTACTTAAACCATGCGTAGTATTGTTCGGTTTGGAAATTTTGCTGCAGTTGACCTTTGTATGTGATGACTTAGCAAGGCATCATGTTTCTACTGTTTAAGAAACAGATAACTAGTTGTAACTTAATTTTATACACTGAATTAAATTTCCTAAATTCATAGGAATAAGGGTCTTTCCTAATCCACGATTCGAGCATAGTAAATTTTGGGTTCTTTGCTCAGTAATCTGACATATGGACTTGGAAGAACGAACTTCTTCTCTGCTTTTGTCTAGGAAGTCCATGTTTTTCTTTGGCTTGTCCATGTTTAAGCGATCTATTGGTTGTCTTATTCACACCACCGATCCTACTGTCTCCCAACTATTTCATGCTCAAATACAGCCGTACAATTTCACTGTATCAAACCGAAAAAAACTGTGTCCCCAAAATACACGGCTTTTAAAAGTTTGTTGTGTATTAATGATTAGCCAAAAATATACAAAGACTGCAATTCCTTGTCCTTGTATGTATGTATATGAAGAAGTCTAATATGATGGTCTGTTACCTCCAAAAAAATGATATTGATGTATGCAGTCAATGAAGTATGTTTATATGCATACGCCTTTATAACGTAAGGTAGTTTTTGTCACGTAAATCTTTGATAGCATGTAACACTGAAGTTGGTAACACTGTCGGTTTTTATGAATTGAAGTGTTTTTTCTTCAGCGTATGTTGCTGCTTCTTTCACATTGAACCTGTATATGTTTAATGGAAGAAACCTATATTGTGATGTTATATTAATGGTTTAACCATTAAAAAGGGTGTGACCTAATATCTGCTATCTTTTGCTCACACATTTAGCATATACGTTATACCTACATGGTAGCCCTTACAAGTTAATCAGATGTGTTGCCACATTTAAAAATTAAGGAAGCAGTACGACAAGTATATTATACTAATGTTGGGGCGACAATTTTTATTTAATTTTTGGGACAAATTAGTTATGAAACATGAGATGGGTCCATGCCAAACATAAATATTTCTGGAATGCCCCGTATCTGATAAGAGGCTTGGAATATTTCTAGGCTGAAATTAGAGAATTCTTGAATAGTTTTCCACTGAAATGGCAAGACATATTTTTTATTTAAAAAATTATGTGTAGCTTGAAGTGAAGGGTAATCAAACATTCGTAGGCAGAAATTGCATATTTGAATATCTTTAACATATTCAAAAAAAAAACTGTCTAAAAACTAAAATGACAATGCTTGACATAGAAATACGTGGGTAGTAGAGTATGCGATCATTGCTTTTAAAATAGACTGCAGATTGGTGCATCGGACCTCTACCTGTGTGAAGCTGGTAGAAACTTGAGGACTGCGTAGTTTACTCTTAGTTAAAATATGGGACATTGCTTCTTCGACCGGGGGGAAATGCGGTGGAAATCACCGGTGCAGTAGAAAATCAAGCAATTCAGGGGTATAGCTGTAATTACACATCAAATATGGTTTTGAATCATGCGGTTCCCATTGCTTCCGCATCATCCCGGTCAGATTTCACCGGTTGAAATAGCATAAGCGTAAAATATGTAACTATCATTGTTTCAGTGAGCAACGCTTCTGCCGCCATGTAAACACTAACACATTTGGTTTCAGTCTTAGAATCTAGTAGCTAAGCAAAATTATGGTTTTAGTTTTTCTGTTGAAATACATGTATATCATCTATATGTTTTCTAATATGAATAATTTGAATTAATTTGCACCTTATATATCTAATTTGCTTCCATTGCAACATATGGTTAGAACTCTTGACCTTTACTGTCAAGACATATGGGTGCCATTTAATTTCTCTGTGAAGGCACATTGACTCACTTAAAGATAAATGTCACTACCATTGTAAAATACTGCATAAGATACCCTAGTCCAAGTATAATCAAATTGTGGTTTCACTTAAAAATATCTATGATATGCATTTAGGTTTAGCAAAGTAGATGTCGATCCAATAAAATTTTGGTTGATTAGTTCTTTCTCACTGATATGCATTTGGGTTTAGAAAAGTAGATGTCGATCCAATAAAATTTTGGTTGATTAGTTCTTTCTCACTCACTCGATAGATGCATGTGTTCTTTACATTAAAAGGGATCTTAAGATTCACTATGAAAAAAAATACAAAATGTAACAGAATTAGCTACAAATTTATATAATGGAAGTTCTTAGAAATAAATAAAATTGAAAGATATTAATCAAAGGAAACATCAGAGAAATTTAGCAGTCAAATAATAAGCTTTGAGTTTTTTTTTTTCTTAGGGAGTCCTCACGTATTATTGCTTACTTAGCCATGGTATACAAATTTGATAAACTGCTAGGTTTATCGCAACAATTTGTATTTGACAATTTATTTGCCACTCAAGTAACAAGTATAAGTTCGATAAAAAAATAAAATTTAATATTTTTTTATTATTTGTTAAAGATATCTCAATTTAGAATACTATAGGTACCTGGTTAATATGAACATGGATTATGCTAAATTTAGCAGCTTCTAATATATTAGGTAACAAATTTTTAATTTCAGGTTACATATTTAAAGTAAGAGAAAAATTAATTTTCAAGTTATAAATTTAAAGAGAGGCAACAGTAATTGAGGGACAAGAAAGGGAGAATACAATAGTAGCTTATATTAGGTAACGGTGTCCAAATTTAATGTTGAGATTTGATATTAAACTGGGTAAAGGTATCAAAGTTAATGTTTTTAATGTTGTAGTATTATGGACCTCTTACGTATCAGAAATTGTTGGCTTAAAAGGTAATATTTCATTATTAGGCTTCTATAATAAAAGCCTTTTGCAACTTATATAATGTTGACATGTTAAGACAGATTTTGTCATTCAAACAATCACATAGACAAATAGCTATCTAAATAACAAAAAGTTAGCTATCCAGAAATAATCTGCTTAAGTTATATTCATTTTCTTTCCATGTTCTATGTGCCTAATCCTTTGGTCCTTTAAACAATCGTGAGCAAATAATGTAAGTAAATAAATGAATTTGTTAAAATCATGTCAAAATTTGTTAGTAATGGAATATTCAAGCCTTATGCCTTGGTAATTTGAATTAATTTGCGTTTATGTTTTCTAATATGAATAATGCATGAGAAATAATCAAAGGTTATAGTTATTGCCTACAAAAATGGGATTAATGGTAGACAACGTGCTACACATTGGTTTATCCAATTGGTATCAATATATATTGTATTTAAATTATAGAAAAAAAGTAAATATTATCTAACTGATCCCATTAAAGGTGTAAGGTCCGTGAGCAATCAAAGAATTTTTAAGAAGGTTGTGATAAAAAAGGAACTGATTAAATAACATTGATGGAATGAATTTTAGACAAACAAGAAAATGGTTTTTCAAATTTCATACAGAGAAATTAATGCAATCAACTAACGTAAGATTTTGTAAACTGGAAATGATTTTATGTTGCAAAATGAATGGCACGCCAAAATCCATGTGCATTGATAGTTTCGTCATTTTTATAAAGCAGATCTCTCATGTAAACCATAACAGTATGTTGGATGGGTTATTTATAAGGAAAAGGAGGCAATATGGTTGAAGACTCACTACACCATATCAGTGAATTTGGCACAAAAGGATGCGAATATACAGTTCAGCTAAAAATCGTATTAAATTTGATAATGCTCAGATACGTAACAAACACCAGTTTGCGATCCGCACCACCCCAAACACCCCAAATCTGACCGTCCATCGCGAATGCTTCGGATTGGTAAATTTGATACGTCTTAAGGCCAAATCGACTGCGTATCATATTATGCATCCCCTTAGGCACTTGGAATTAAAATTTTGGTCGCTCCTCATTTCATTTGTTTTACTTCAATAGTGACCGAAAACCAAAATTAGGGTTTTTGGCCACCAAAACATGCCTCCACCTTTCTCTGGAATCACCTCCCCTTGAATCCTAAACACAAGATTCCTGCCATCTTGCTTCTTTTGTCAATCGTCAATTATCAAGCAGCATAAGTTTCAATTTAAGGTGTTGTTTTCAACGATTATATTTGTAGTGAATTTTATTTACAGGTAAGTTTATTTGTATGAATTTGCCTATGTGAATTGCATTTGTGTGAATTTTGTTTGTAGATAGGGTTTTGTTTGTAGGTAGAAATTGCCAGTTTTTGTTTGGCTATTTTGATTGTTTGTTTTATGCTGAATTGTATCAAAGACATTATTCTCACCTCCTAATGTTCCTCTGAATTGCATCTATTACGTCCATATGGAGTCCATTTGTTTAAAACTTAGTACCCCAGTATGCTAAAATTGATCGTATGAATGTGTGCGATAGTGCTGGGACAAATAATTTCATCTTATTGATTAAAGACTGGTTCTTTGTTAGATTTGGAAACTTCAGCTTATTCAACCAGGTAGGAAACTTGAGCACATGACCATGTAATTCTTTGTTGGGTTAAGCTTTTGAACATGATAAGGTCTGAAATTTAAGCGTTCATCTTGATTTCTGAATGAGTTTATAAAGATAAGTAGACACAAATTAGTTGTCCTTGATCAATGATTGAGATGCTATACTAATAGTTGGTTGCATTAAAATAACATAGTAATGTCCTAAATTTTACTGTATTAAATTGGGTTGTCCTAGTGTATTACTGTACAATTTTAAATAGGGTTTTAATTGGTATGTATTACTGTTACAGATCATACCGGTTTTAATTGGTATGTCTTAGTGTAATTGTGTATTAGTGTAGTAATGACTGCTACTCTATTTTGAGGGATAATAAGTTTACTGAAAATATATTAACAGGTTTGCTGAAAATTATGGTAGTTGAATAATTACTCGACTTACTGGTTCATATTTTAATGGACGACCCACCAGGTGGATGCATTTTGGTTCATGCGTAGGGTCGCGTATCCATGCTTATCAGCTCTATCCAAATGTCAGATGTTGTTGCACTTAACCTTAGTAAAAAGCTGCTTTCACTAACAACTTTCCCCTACTTTGTAGCATAGACTGTAGTGTAAGTTATCTTGCACTACACAGTATGCTTCAAAGAAACTGAAAGTTGCATGTGAAAGCAGCTTTTTCCAAAGTCTAAGTGAAGTGGCATTTGACATTTGTATAAAGCTAATAAGCATGGATTACTGACCGTGCGCGTGAGCTAATATGCATCCACCTGGTGGATCGCCCAATAAATTCTTATTCAGAAACTCAAGCATGTGTATCATCCGAAGATGATGATTTGATATCTTTAGACGTTGGAGTAGGTATATATTATTTTACACTTATCTCTACGTAGTATCTTACATGGACAATGTAACAACCCGAAAATCTGGGCCAGTTTAAAATTTTTATTTTGGCAATTTTAGCGAATTTTGATTATTTAAAATGAATTATTTTAAATAAAATCGACGAGAAATTTATTTTGAATGGAATTAGAACGTATATATTATATACGTCGTCGTTAGAATATAAATAATTATATATAATTATAAATAGAATTGAAAATGGCGCGGTAGTTCGATAATTCGATTTCAAACTTCAATTGAACATACCGGGTGCAAAACAATCCGGATTTTAGTGAAACCAAAAACAATAGGATCTAATTGAGAATATCTTTCCAACGAATCCGAAAAATTGAAATTTCATAGCGGGAATCAAAAGATATGTCTAGTTGAAAATTCTGAATAGTCGCTATGGAATTCAAGCCCTTAAAAATGGAAATTTTGCAAACGACCTCGGATTTCGACGAAACCACTTTTGTTGGGTCCGTGAGGTTAAGTCATTGCTAGATTCCAAATTTCATTATTTTTCGAATCAATATGTGAGCGTGGCAAAGGAAAACGCGTTTGACCAGTTTCAGTTGATTTTAATCGACTGGAAATTGGCCATTTTTCAAACGGTCTCAGAATTCGACGAAACTAGTTTTGTTAGGACCGTATCGTCAATACGAAGCTAGAAAATATTTTTCTGGAATTTTTAAAGTTCGTATGTGACCCCGGTAAATTGAAATACGCATTCAAATTCAATATATAGAGTTATATGTTGATTTCAACGGAAACTGATCGAAACAGTCAAATCAGCTTACGATACATATCCCATTGCATTCGGAATGAGGGTAATACGCTATGGACGATAGGAGGTGGGTTTCGTTTCGAGGTCGAGAGTAAAAGTTTCTTTTTAGAATTAATTTAATAAATAAAATAATATATATATTTTCCTTTTTAAACCCTCACCCCCCCTTCTCTCCTTATTTACGTTCAGACAAAAAAAAAGAAGAAGAAAAAAAAAAGATCGACGCTGCAGCCCCTTTATCGACCTCGACGCCGCCGCCTAGGGCAGGCGCCCTCTCCCCCGTGCCAACCCCCCCCCTCTTCCTCGCTCTCGCTCCCCTTCTAACGGCGACCGCGGACCCCCAAAACCCCCTTCCCCTCCTGCGAACGAAGAACGCCGCCCTCCCCTTCCAACCGCGCTTCAAGCGCAGCGACCCCCACCTCCTCCGACCCGACCTTCCTCGACGTGGGTCCTGATCAGCCTCACGGTGAACAACGAAGTGGAAAATTCTAAACCTAGGGATTGAGCGGGTTCCAGGCACTTGGAGATGACGTTGGCTGTAATGATAAGGTAATTGATAAATTTAAATTATAGTTAATTATCTTATGTTAATGACGATAAAAAAAAATTCAATGTTAAAATCAGTTTTGATTTTTATCATAACAAATATGATTTTTAATACGAAAAAAATCTCTGATTTATAAAAGAAAGGTCAGATTTTTAAATACAAGGAAGATTGTATTTTTATATGGAGAAAGGCGTGATTTTTACATATGTAGTGGATTAAAAATATAATCTTTATTATGTAGAAAGTGGAAAAATATGAATTTTGTTTATGTAGAGAATTAAAAATATAATTTTTATAGGATAGAGAATATAAAAATATCATCTTTGTATACGTAGCAAAATAAAAATCTGATTTTTATTATATATACGTTGAGATAAAGTGGTGATTTTTATAATGATGAAATTTATATTTTTGAAAAGGTGAAATCCATATTTTTGAAAAGGCAAAATCTTTATATGAAGAATAGCGGGATAGAAATGGAATTTTTGTCTATATGAAATCGTAGTAAAAATTCGATTTTTATATAAAGAATAGCAAAGTAAAAATAGGATTTTTATCTAATGAATAGCTAAGTAAAAATATGATTTTTAAATTGAAAGTGAACAAATAAAAATGTGATTATTATATATGTAGTGGCTACGGGCAACAAAAGCGACAAAAGGCGAGAATGACGATGATTTCTCTAAATGAAGTGTCGAGATGATTGGATAGCTTTCGGTGAGAATTTCTCACCTTTCAATTTCTTTTCTAATTATATATATACTAGGATGCAGACGGTGCTTAGTAGCACCCGACACAATCGTCCACAGACCATTGACTTGTTTGTTTGGTTGCATAGATTAGTTAGACGATTAGATTTGAAATTTGAGTTGTTTGGTGAAATGGAATGGATTGATTGATGTGTGAATGGCGTGGGCCTTCACTAGACCGGGGATAAGGCTAGGCCTCGTCCCGTTTCTAGTATCGTGCCGTTATGCCGCCGAAATTTTCTAAAATAAGTTAGAAAAATAAAAATATCATTTTATTTAAAGAATGAACTGAATAGAGATTCATATGTTAAAATAAAATGTTTTATCGTTAAAAATATAATTTTTAACGTGAAGTGAATAAAATAAAATATTCATTTACAAACCAGACGGTTTGTTTATGTACACTGATTTGACTGACATGGATTGGGACGATAAATTTTACACATCGCCCAACTGCACAACTAAATCGGTGTTTGATTGTTTGAAACCCCACACGGGTGTTGGGATGAAATTTGAAGTTCACTCATCCTGATTGATTAAATATGTCAATCGATTGATTGACAGGCTGTTATAAGCGTTAGATATCTATATTTGATGCTTATACAGTGTAGTGCACTTTGGTTGATGGTTGATTATTTTTCAATGCTATTATATACGTGTTATGTATGAAAATCCATATAATTAACATTATATGGTGATTGATTGGGCCTCATTCCAATTTAGAAGATAAAGAATATTATAAAGTAAATGTTCATGTGTTGACTGTACTCATCCGTTGAGATTAGTCATGTGTTGAACGAAATATTTTAACAATAAAATTTATATCTTTATCATTATAAAGTAAATGTTCATGTGTTTACTGTACTCATCCGTTGAGATTAGACATGTGTTGAACGAAATATTTTAACAATAAAATTTATATCTTTATCATTATAAAGTAAATGTTCATGTGTTGACTGTACTCATCCGTTGAGATTAGTCATGTGTTGAACGAAATATTTTAACAATAAAATTTATATCTTTGTCATTATAAAGTAAATGTTCATGTGTTGACTGTACTCATCCGTTGAGATTAGACATGTGCTGAACGAAATATTTTAACAATAAAATTTATATCTTTATCATTATAAAGTAAATGTTCATGTGTTGACTGTACTCATCCGTTGAGATTAGTCATGTGTTGAACGAAATAATTTAACAAAAATAGTCACACGTAGACAGTACTCATTCGTTGAGATTAGTCGTGTGTTGACAAAAATAAATATTCATTTGTTGAATAGAATAAAGGAATATATGAAGCCGTGTTGATTAGATTGACGCTATTTTGACGTGAACGATCTTTATATCGATTTTATTCATTTTGAAATGAATATTGAAAAGTAATTTTGAAATCAACGATTTCGAAATGAATTGAATATAAAACGATTTCGAAATGAATTGAATAGAAAATGATATCGAAATGAAATGAATTGAAAACGATTTCGAAATGAATTGAATATAAAACGATTTCGAAATGAATTGAATAGAAAACGATTTCGAAATAAAATGAATTGAATAGAAAACGATTTCGAAATAAATGAATTGAAAACGATTTCGAAATAAAATGAATTGAAAACGATTTCAAAATAAAATGAATTGAAAACGATTTCGAAATAAAATGAATTGAAAACGATTTCGAAATAAAATGAATTGAAAACGATTTCGAAATAAAATGAATTGAAAACGATTTCGAAATGAAATGAATTGAAAACGATTTTGAAATGAAATGAATTGAAAACGATTTCGAAATGAATTGAATATAAAACGATTTCGAAATGAATTGAATAGATAACGAATTTGAATTGATTAGAAAACGAATTCGAATTGAATTGAATAGAAAACGAATTCGAATTGAATTGAGTAGAAAACGAATTTGAATTGAATTAAATTCAATTGAAATGAATTGAAATAAAATTGAAATCGATTTGAATTGAAATCAAATAGAAATGAAAGTAAAAAGGATTTAGAATAGAAAATTCAATTTTGATGTGAATTGAAATGGAAGTTGAAATTGTTTTTGAAACGAAATTAAAACGATTTATAAAATTCGTTTTAAATAGAAATCGACGAAATATATATTATATATATTATATATATATAATATAATGGCCTGAATAGAACGCGCCGGGCCGCGGCAGTTCGTGAATTTCGACCATTTATTTCAAACGGATATTACGGGAGATCCGGCCGTCGGATTCTCCTAAAACCAGAACCGTTGGGTTCGTATCGAAAAGAGCTTTCTAACGAATATTAGGAATTTGAAATCTAACGGTTGGATTTGGAGTTACGTCCAAATCAAATTTGAAAAAGGTCGCTGTAAGTGCAGTTCGATGGCCGTTGATGGAAATCGACTGTACGGGCCTTGATAAAACTATTAAAAATAGTAATAATTTGTGTAAAATCATAAGAAATGATTTGGGAAAAATTGGGATGAAAAACTCCATATTTGAAAAGATAAAAATGGATTTTTATCAAAATGAACTAGTTTTGAACTAAATTTAAAACCCGTTTTGTTTTTAAATAAATAAATTAGATTTAAAAAGGGGTTTTAAATAATCGGAATTCCTAATATATTTGATTTGAATTAAATAGAATGTGATTTGGGTTTATCGTGAACTGTGTTTTAAACAACACTAGTTCTTTAACCCGATAATGAATAGAATGTGATTTAGGTTTGTCGTGAACTGTGTTTTAAATAACACCTAGTTCTTTAACCCAATAAAAGGAGTTTTAACGAATCTGCAATTAGGTTGAAATGTGAATCTATAATCTAAATTATCAGATTTAGAAATGAGCAGGAATGGAGTATCGCCAGTTTTGCTCCAAAGCGATAGTTAAATCTTTAATTAGATTTGAACGTGAAATGATAATTAATTTTACCGATAACACCATAGTATTAAATATGGAGTATTACCAGTTTTGCTCCATGGGATGAATAGGTTGGGATTGGGAAATAAAATAAATAATTACTTCGTTGTGGTTCGCTAATCTCGACTAGTTTGGAAAACCATAATTTGGTTTGAAATGACATCCAAAGGAAGATCAAAGGATAAATTTTAAAGAATTTATCTTGGATAAAATTAATGGGAACTTTTCCCTGAGAATATGAATTGGAATGAGGCGTATGTTGTGTTTGTGTAACATTCGTTTTAATATACGCGGGTTGTTCGGAAAGGCCGGGTTTATACCCATTCTGAATAATCAATTCGACGATATGTCGAAGATGAAGACGGTGGTTGAAGACCAGAAGTCTTCACATCGTTGGGATAATTACTGACGATCCTGATTGGGTTGTACACCCAAGAGGATGGAAATAGTTGGTGGTCATCCAGACGTACTTGGAGATGGATGGATATGCGAGGAAAGTGCCTCCGGTTTCGTTCAGACCTAGAACGAACTTGTAAATGGATGGTGTGTCTGACATTGTATTCCTTTATATTGTATTTGTTGATCTCTGCTAAATATATATCTGTTTGGCGGCGGAGTATTTATTCTCTTGCTTAACGCCCTTCTCTGAGACATATGAGCTCAGAGGTTATATATTGGCAAAAATCAGTGGCACGATATGGATTGATAGTGTGGCATGCTGAGATGCAGTGATCCAGACTTTTGTTGAAAAGCAAAGTTTGGTGGTTGATGATCAAAGCGCAGCTGGTATAGCATGGCTTTGTGTATAGCGTTGATCCGCGAGCCTCACACCCCGGTATGGTGGTAAACTGATGGTTTGATCAGTATGCTTTTTCGTGGATGGGCACCTTAGTGGTGTCGTGGATTCGGTCGACCGAGATGAGCCTAGTGCTCAGGGATATATAGAGTACGCGGTGTTTTCTCTCGCTGGGACGTAAGCCGCGGTGGTACTCTGGTCCCAAATGTGCAGATGCAGACGGTGTTTTCTCTTGTGGGGACGTAAGCCGTGGTGAATTGCATTCCGCGATCGATCTTTCGAATTAGGAGCCACCATGATGGAAATCCAATTTCCAATACGTGTATTGCGGTTTTAATTGTAGAACTAGTATGGCGACATGATATATGGTACCCATGCCGTCTATGATTCATATTTATGATTGAAATTGTTTTGACACTATACACATATTATAGTATCAAATGATTTGTTTTAAACGTACCAAGCATGTTTGGCTATTATAAGGGAAAACCCTATCCTCCGACTTGCGTTGCATTATGTGATGGGACCCGGGTCTTATAATAGCTTCATTTTTCGAAAAAGCATTGCGCTGTTTATTCTATGCACTAGTATTCTTGGGAGGAAACCCGTTCCGTGTCATACGGCGTGGTCCCTTGAATTACTCTCTTTTAAAGTAAAGTTTTAAATAACTGTTTTAGTTCTCACACCAGTCACATGACTGACCTGGAGTTTATTGTTTTAACCTAAACTCTGGGTGCCCCTATTTTCTACACGGGCAGCTAGTAGTTTTGGTTTTGCAGATTTATATTCACAGGATCCTGGTTTACAGCTGGAATGATATCCGGAAAGCTTTGTATCCGTATATCTCTTCTAGTTGTGTATTGTATTATTTTCCGCTGCGATGTATTTAAATGTAATTTAAATCTCTGATATTTCTGTGTAATATTCATTTATACTCTGTATATTCTTGTATTCTGGTGCATTGTTGTAATATACAATGAAATGTTCTTCTGTTTGTGTTCTGTTGTGGCTTGTTCTCGAACTATCCGCACTTTTCCCAACCGGGGAAGTTACGGGTTTTCACAGACAATGCCCTGCATTTTTAACGACTAACATTTCATTCATCTTTAAGACATATACTGACTACACAAACACATGGATGGGCCTTAAAGTGTTATTTTTGACTTGTTACAATGTGCAGACTGAGTTAAACATAGAAGACATTTTTTTACACAAATTTGAGTTAAAATCAGTCATTACATAATAACAAAGGACATTTCAGTCCACATATCATTTCTTTATGTCATTAAACAAGTTCCATTTTAGCTTATTTCTGTATGCTAGTGAGTTACAATGTCAATCTCTTGTCTAGTGAAGTATTTGTAACTTGAATTAATGAATTTATATGCAGTCCTATTAGAGAAAATAGAAAAAGTGGGGAGGTGTAACGGCTATATACGATGTTGGAGGTCACGTTAAACCACAAAGCATGTGAGATGCCGGTATGTTTCTAGGTTACAAGTTCATGAAATCATGTCAGTAGCATCATAAACATGTTATATAGATACAATTGACTAATATGCACACACGAACACAAAGACATGATATGCCCTTCACTGTTAACAGTACGACGCTCGACTAGTCGTGTACTCTAGATCGAACCATCGACTTGAAGTCTTTCCTTTTATCTGAATTTCGGGCACATGGGTAGAAATTAGTCGAGTTGACTAGTGTTGACTAGTTTTGTGTGCAATCAGGCATAAAATTACTTCTTTTTTCCTGTAGATTTTGGTGCTTTTGTGCTGCTGGAACTCAGGTTGGCTATAACAATTCAGTTTTGGTACCAATTATCATGTTGGCCTTTTAAGCCTTTGTTTTAAACTGTGTATATATATATAAATATTTATGCTGTTATAAAACTTTATCAACATCAGCTAGCTTATTTTCATAGTACTTCTTTGATTTATAGGAAACACATGGATTTCATCGGCGTGATCAGCACGTACTCTCATTCTTCCCCTCCTCGACTGGAGTTATATCAGGCTGATATGTTTTTACCTTTTTGGTAATTCATGATGTGATGAAAATCTTTGACAGATTCCTTGTATATATATGTATGTACGTACATTGTGTTCATGTTATGAAAAATCTAGTAATGTTTTGAGTGTGTGTGTGTGTGCGTGTATATATATATATATTGTGTTATTCTTGTGTATAAATTGTGGTATATATGCTGTGTTATGAAAAATATGACCTACAGTTTCTGTTTATATATATATATATATATATATATATATATATATATATATTGAAAGTGGGTAAACTTTTATTACGGGCTTTTGGCGGTCAAAAAAGAAATTGTTATTGCGCAAAAAATAGGTGACAGAACATACAAGGCATGTCTCAGTTAACAACATACGACAAAATCACAAACCCACTTACAAACTCAACTTTCCAAAATTAAACGAAAAACCCCAAATCGTACCATGGCGAATTGCTACGGCGATCCAATTTCACATGAATTCAAGGAGGCCTTAGGTTTTCGCCTTCATACCGTGATACCTGCATCTCTGATGGATCCTCGCTCCAGTATCAGATGATGGTGCTACCGCTTCTAACGTATGTTTCTACTTCGACATTTAAGGATTAATTTGACTTCCTCCTCATTTGGCTTGTTAATTTCATTTACTGATCGACGTTTATTGTGAAAAATCCTTCTGTTTCTCTCTTTCCATAACCACCAACATACAGATATAATGCTAATGTTGTACTCTGCGTCTATCTTCGACCAATTCCTCACCAGGTAATTTATAATATGCTGTAGATTATTGGATTTTTCACTGATGTTGTACTTGCATTGAATGCAGTTAATGATGTTTGCTGAGAATTCGCATTCAAAGAACAAACGGTGGTGATTTTCTTCACTTCTCTCACACAGAGGGTAATTTTTTTTCAGATATGAGTCCCCACTTTAGTAACTGGTCAAAGGTCGTGTCTGAGTAAGCTTTAGATACGGCTACCAGCCGTATGTTATTTCTAGTGAGATACGGTTTATAACCATATTTAAAATTTTAACAAGCCATTTTTTGATACGGCTTTTTTGCCATGTCTACCGGATTTAGATAAGGCTAATAACATAGCTTAATTAGCATAAATGGTGTAGTGAATTTTAATGTCTGCCATAATTAGACAATAAAGTAAAGACTGTTACATTTTGGATATGCTATTTTGAGTGTAATATATAACAAAAAACAATGAAAAACTTCAAAATTTAACAATTCACTACTGGACTGAAGTTCGTACCTTCAGTTATATTTTGGAAAGACTGACAAGTGGTGATAAATGCAATACAGTACTTTTTGTGTATTAATCAAGTTTGAGCAAGCCTTCCTTTGGATGATATTTTGAGCTGCTTTATAATTAGTGCATTAGATTTTGCTGGTGTTAATGACATTTATGTTTTATTTTTAGCATGGCTAATGCTATTGCACAATTCATTTTCTTTAAATAGTTTCCTAAAAGCTTTAAGAATGCATGTTAAATACATAATAAGGTGGCAACATTAACATAATGTGATATGTTTTATGCTGATCCTTTATACTGTTCTTTATGGATAGCAATGTGGATTCAAGATCTACCCAGAGCCTAAATGAGAGGAGTATTCCTAATTGGAAAATTGAAAAAGGGACGTGTTTTGTTGTTAGCCTCTAAACAACTGCCTAGCCATGAATGACATACTTTTAGTTTTTTAATAGTGTTATTTTGTACAAAGTCACTCATTCTATTTAGCATACAATTGTATATTCTTTGAATTTTACTATATATAACCTTCATATACCCTGAGTCATAGTGAACTGTAGCTTTGTTATTTCAGTGTTTCTTTTAGCCATCTTTACAAGGAGGCGTCTATATATATTTTTTATAAACTTATTGCTATTATCATTATACACATGTTATAGACGTACGAAAAAGTTCATATGTGTTTATCCATAAAAATAACATACATTTTGATGAATCAACACAAAAGGGAAAATATTGGGTCGGTCTGGAACATGAACATTGGTCAGTTGGTTCATTGACCATAGTGATCGGTCTATCTTCTTCAAAGCTCCTCAGTTCAATCAATAGCCAGCCCATCGATCGGTCAGGAGTGTGAACACCGGTCGGTCGACCTTGAAATGACATGCATTGATCAGTTATCACCTTCATCATACCGATCGATCGGAAAGGTACAAGACCGATCGGTCATATTCTAAAATTCCAGAACGGGCAGCTTCATTGACAAATAAAGCAGTACCGATCGGTCGGTTATAGTAAAGGTCGATTGGTCCTGGTGACAATTATTGATAGTTGGATACAGCTGGCCAGTGGCATTCCTCGTATATAAATTTTAGTCTGATCGGTGGCCTGCACACTATATCTTGGTTCCTCCACACTCCTATAAATAGGGGGTGAACTCTACATTAATGGGGACAAAATTTTATTATCTCGGAGGGCTGCCCAACTATTTCTTCAACCATTCTAAGTGATTCAAACATCTCCAATCATCTCCAAATAAAGATCTAACATCCGGTTTACCATGGAATCAATGAAATTTACTCAAGTGTTAGAAGAATCTTAGATCTACACCATTGCTTGCTACATTTGAAGAATTCTATCGAGTTCCTTGGCAAAATAAAATGGATCAAAGAGAAGAGATTATGAGAGATAAAATGAATGTAATGAGAGAGTGTTCGTACCTTGTAAATTCGCATGTGATAATGAAACTTTCCCTCAAAGTGGACGTAGATCTATCTTAGATCGAACCACTATAAAATCCTTGTGTTTTTACTTGCTTTTTAGTGATTTTGGCTCCATTTTATGCTTCTTACCGATTAGCGAAGTACTTCTAAAGTATCTTTGGTTTTTAGACTAATTTCGGTTTAAACATTGGGCGCCTACCGTGGGGCCATGTTCATGCTTCCTTCCTTTACACTTATCTCAAGTTTAAGATCCTTGCATTGAAGTTCTAGGACTGCCTCTACTACAGATCATCCAGATCTAAGATCCAGGCGAATTAACAAATTTTCTTCCAAGTTTAAAACCTTGATCGAAGTTATGGGTAGACCACCAAAGGAAATCGCTAATAAGACCGTTAAAGAAACCAACAATCTCGCTAACAATGCCACACCACTAACCAACCGCTTTGGAGTTGGAGAATCCTCTAGGGCTAGAACAGTAGCAACTAGGAAAGAATTGGATGAGGTTGTTGCGGGATTGACAAGTCAGATAGATATCTCGACCAATGCTATGTTGAAGAAGCTTGAATCCATGTTCGCTACTCAAGCCACCACAACAAAAGTTACCGTTAATGCTACCCATGCTAAACCTGCTCATACGGAAAATGCAGGTTCTTCTTCTTCAAGTTCGAATGAGGACAAATCCGTTTAGGAGGTTGCTGATCCTAATAGTCCTCACCGTGAAGAGGCAAAACCTCCTGCACGCTACCATTCTGAGAAAGAACCCTCACGACAAGTGCATGGCACCACCAAAGGAGCACTTCCCCAAGAGGGAGGCACAGGGCCTCGGAACCCGAACCGTGACCGTTTGTTTACACAAACATACGGTAAGGAGGATGGCGTCCACCCCGTGGCCTAGCACAACGAAGAGGGACACATATCAGAAATGGTTCGCAAGATCATGGAGAAAAGCTTAAAAAAGAGGATGATGAAAAAGAGTGGGGATTCGCTCCTACCAAGACCCCACTCACTGAGAGAATCAAAATGGCCCCGTATACGAATAAGTTCAAACCTCCAGTGGTACGGGCCTATAATAAGACTAGTGATCCCAATGTGTTCTTGTTCAAGTACGACCAACATATGGATGGGGCACGCACCACAGATGAGCTAAAATGTCTGTACTTCCCAACTTACCTAGATGGGGTGGCTTCCCTTTGGTTCACAAAGTTACCACCAAAATCTGTGGATGATTTCGCTACCCTAGCCAAGCTATTTAGAGAACAGTTCAGACTCAAGTCTACTGAGGTCTGGGATGTTATGGAGTTGAATGAGATAGAGCAAAGGCCATGAGAACCAGTCAAGGCCTTCCTCACTGGGTTCAACACTGCTGCAGCTGAGGTCGGAAATAACAAGCCTCGCTTGGTGTTGATGGCTTTAAAGGGAGCCATAAATAAAAAGACTAAACTTGGGTGGTGGATCAAGAAGAAAAAGCCAAGCACGCTCGGGCAGTTGTATGATAAAGCCGAAGAGTATATAAGTATGGAAGAAGATCCAGTCTACGCCCTAAATGTCCCTGAAAGCAGTGTGCAACCTGAAAAGAAAGACAATATTGTGCAAGGTGGCCAGAAAAACTCTAGGACCAGAAGAGAGGTAATGATAGCAAAGATAAAAAAGCAACAAGAAATTTCGCTATTTTAAAACTCAGAGTTGACCCACTCAACGACACCGTAGAGAATATCTACATGGTTGCAAAGGACATCAAAAACTTCCCACCGCCAAAGCCTGTGAAGGTCAGTGATACTAGCATGAAATCAGGGACGTTTTGTAGGTTCCACAATCAGGCAGATCACAATACTAACGAGTGCAAACATTTAAAGAACCTTTTTGGGGAGCTAATAAGGAAGAACAGGTTGCGGTAGTACGTAAAAAGTTCTCATAATTCTCATAATACATAGGGGCAAAGCAATCCCCAACAGAACAAGCTCCAACTCCTGTCAACCCAAAGCCAATCATTTACACAATTTCAGGTGGCCCTCACCCAGCCAGAAGAAGCTGGGGAATTACATGAAGCATGCTGATGAGCTGAATAACCCTCCACAGGAGGAAAGCTACGTGGTCCTTAACATTTCATTTCCCGTCAAGCTTCCGAAAACGTCAGGAAAAGATTTAGTGTTCACAGACAGTGACTCAGATGGGCTACTAACACCGACAATTGATCCGATTGTGGTCACCGTTGGCACAGGATCATCTATGGTCAGAAGAGTTCTGGTAGACAATAGGGCGTCTGTCAATGTGCTTTGCATTAATGCTTTAAAGATGAATATCCCCATATCAGATGTCCGAGCATGTCAAAATAAGATTCATGGGTTCACAGGGCAACTAACACAACCAATTGGTGTGATAGATTTGCTAATTAAACTTGGTGAAGTAAACCAAAAAGTTGCTATGATGAAAACCTTTTTGATAGTTGACGATCTTTCAGCCTACAACGCTTTTCTTGGAGGACCTATTCTAGCTGGATTCAAAATTGCGCTAGCTCCATGGTGTATGACCATGAAATTTCCAACAGAAAATGGAGTTGGCGTGGTAAAGGTAGATCAAAAGGTGGCCAGAGAGTGCTACATGGCGAAGCTAGTCGAACTCAAGAAGAAGGAGATAGGGAAGAATGCAAAGGATTTGCTCCGCATTCGTGACACCGCCTTATAGCAACTAGGGCGGGGCACTTACACTGGCGAGCACAGCGGAACTCAAAAAGAAATGTACCTAAGAAAAGCCAGTGTGAGGGAGAATAGAGCGGCGCCAGCTGAAGCCACAATCCTGATTCTAGTCCATGACAAAGAACCATACAAAGTACTAAAAATAGGCTCTCGGCTGGGCCTTAAGTTGGAAAAGAATTAACTATGTTTTTAAAAGCGAATTTGGATGTTTTTGCTTGGAAGCATTCTGATATGTGCAGAATTTCATCCGATGTAATGGTACATAAATTGAATATTAATAATCCAAGTATAACTCCAATTAAACAAAAAAGATGAACTCAAGGACCAGAAAGATCTAAAGCATTGAAAGAAGAAGTGGATAGGTTACTTGAAAACAACTTTATAAGAGAATCCACATATCCTGATTGGGTCTCTAATCCAGTCCTTGTAAAAAAGTCCAACGACAAATGGAGGGTACGCATCGATTACTCAAACCTTATTAAGGCATGTCCTAAAGCTAGTTTCCCACTGCCCCGAATTGATCAACTTGTTGATGTAACCGCTGGTCATGAGCTTATATCATTTATGAATGCCTACTCCGGATACAACCAGATAATAATGCATAAACTAGATGAGGAAAACATGAATTTTATAATGGATAGAGGCTTATATTGCTACAAAGTAATGCCACTCGGACTAAAAAACGCGGGAGCAACTTACCAGCGCCCTGTGAATTCCATGTTCGAATCTCAAATTGGGAAAACAATGGAAGTCTACGTAGACGATATGCTGGTTAAATCAAAGAAAGCTGGCGATCACGTAGAAAACTTGGAGGAAACATTCCATATCCTCAGGATGTATGGGATGAAGTTGAATCCACTCAAATGTTTAGTTGGAGTCGAATCGGAAAAGTTCCTCAGATTCATTGTCAATGTCAAGGGCATAGAGGCCATTTCTGCTCAAGTAATTGCTTTGCAAGAAATGCGAGCTCCTAGAACAAAGTGAGAGCTTCAAAGTCTGAATGGGAAAGTTGCTGCGCTTAATCGGTTCATCCCTAAGGCCACGAATTGGTGTGTTCCACTCTTTGATGCTTTGAAGAAAGGAAAGATTTCCAATGGACTCCTGAATGCCAAATAGCGTTCGAAGAGTTGATCAAACATATGGAGTCACCACCGATGCTGTCAAAGCCTAAAGATGGAGAAGAATTGCTCCTATACTTGCCTGTCTCATCTCACACATTAAGCGTTGCACTTGTCCAGTAGGATGCGAAGGTTCATTGGCTAGTTTACTATATCAGCAAAACGCTTGCTAGAGCAGAGCTAAACTATCCTAAGTTAGAGAAGCTTGCATATTGTTTGATCATCGCCTCAAAAAAATTAAGGCTATATTTCCAATCTCACTCTATCAAAGTTCTTATTGATCAACCGCTAAAGCAAGTTCTCTTCCGTCCAGAAACTTCGGGAAGACTGTTGAAGTGGAATATTGAGCTTAGTAAATATGATCACTTACCACCCTCGAAGGGCTATAATTGGGCAGGCTTTAGCTGATTTCATCGCTGAATTCACCGACAGAGGGGAAGAAAAGGAGGAACCAGCTGAAAAAGTTGTGAGATGGAAGTTGTTCATTGATGGGTCCAAGAATGATTACTGCTCAAGGGTAGGAGTGGTTTTAGAAACTCCTGAAGGCCATCCTTTATGCTATGCTTTAAGATGGAATTCCCATCAACCAACAATGAAGCAGAGTACGAAGCCCTAATTGCAAGATTGAAGTTGGCGAAAGAGTTGAACCTAAAATCCCTATAGATTTTCAATGACTCGCAAATAGTAGTATATCAAGTCCAATGAGAATTCCAAGACAAGGGCGGAAATATTCCTACTTATCTGTCTAAAGCTTGGGAACTCCTCGATGACCTTAATTACTACACAATCTCCAATATTCTAAGAGAGGAGAGCATGAAAGCTGATTCACTGGCCAAATGTGCCAGCTCAGGAGATGCTCAGATACTGGGATTAGTGCCCATTGAAGTTCTTTCAAATCCTAGTATCGAAGATGAAAACATCGACTGGGTCATGCAAACCGATGAAGAGCCAATCTTATGGATGACTCCGTTCAAAGAGTATCTCCTCAATGGGACACTTCCAGAGGATTTTAAGATGCAATGAAAAATTCTGCGTAAAGCTCCATTATATCTTATCCAAGATGAAAGGTTGTACAGACGAGGCTTTTATCTGCCCCTACTCTGATGTGTGACTAAAGAAGAGTCAAAAGCAATCCTGCCAGAATTACATGAGAGCAAATGTGGGGGACACACAGTCGGACAGACATTAGCCAAGAAAGTTCTACGATATGGCTACTTCTGGCCTAATGTGAACCTAGATGCTATGGCCTATGCTAAAAAGTATGAAAAATTCCAGGATTTGCGAAGATTCCAAGAGCACCATCTACTGAATTAACCCAAATGCTCAGTCCATAGCCATTTACCGTTTGGGGCATCGATCTGATCGGAGCTTTACCCACGACCAAGTCCAACATGAACTACGCTATTGTAACCATCAATTATTTCACAAAGTGAGCCGGAGCAGAGTCATTGGCCACCATTACTTCAAAGAAAATCATCAACTTTATCTTGAAAAACATCATTTGCAAATTTGGTGTGCCACAGAAAATAATCACGGACAACGGAATTCAATTAGATAGTGACGAGTTCAAAAATTTCTGTGCTAAGTACAAGATTAAAAAGATTTTTGCAACCGTTGCTCATCCGCAGGTCAACGAGCAAGTTGAGGCAGTGAATAAAATCATAAAGTCAACCATCAAGAAATGTCTCGAGAAAGCTAAAGGTGGTTGGGTAGAAGAGCTTCTATTTTCACTATGGGCATATCGTATAACTCATAAAACTACAACTGGGCACACTCCGTACTCCCTTGCATTTGGATCCATATCCATGATCCTGGTAGAGCTGGAAGTTCCCACACACCGTAGAATTCATTTCAACCAACAGCAGAACGAGAAGCTGCAACTCGAAGCACTGGATTTGCTAGAAGAAAGAAGGCGAAAGGCAAAGCTCAGAATCACCGCTCATCAAAGGAGGGTCGCCAGGCACTTTAATTCTAAAGTCAAATGAAGGACCTTCGAGGTTAGGGACCTTATTCTGAAAAGAGTCTTGACAGGGACTGGTGTTTTCGGACCCAATTTGGAAGGTCCTTACATAATAAGCCAAAAGCTCTTAGATGGCACCTTCAAACTAAAGACAACGGATGGTATTGAAATTCCTAGAGCCTGGAACAACATCCACCTCCGCCGATACTTTCCTTGAAATTTCTTTCATATGTTTGGTAAAAAAGTAGTAAATATTCTGCAAGTATAGGAGATAAATTTTGTACATATTAATGAGAGAAATTGCCTTGCTTGCCTAAATCGTTCAATTGCAAATCCTTGTTAATTACTTACAAGTTGTTAAAATTCGATCTTGATTGCAGACCCCCTAAAAGAATGTCGACACACCCATAACCTAATAAAGTCTGGTGACCATTAAAACACATCTCGATTGGGATAGCTCAAGTGCCCAGTGCTCTAAACATCATTCGCACTAAACATGAAGGTGTGAAGCACATTCTTGCCAATAAGGGACACTAGACGCCGAATGGTCAAATGAGGCAACGTTCAGACTACAGACAATGTTGAAAGTTTCGCCGTAAGGGCAACTTCTTAATTGCAAGGTTCGGGACCCTAGTTCTTTAAATTGTGATAAAATCCGATAAAAGAATTGGCGTCCTCCCCGTGAAACGATGTAACCCCCAAGCCAAAGACCTCTTAGGGGGAACCCAGTCGATCATCAGTGCAGTAATACATGGCCCGATTGCGATAAACATTGGGCATCAAAATACCTCTTTATAGGTATCCGATAAGTTCGGCAAGCGTCTGAGTTATTCAGGCTCACCGAACAACGAATCAAAACACCTTTTCAGAGGCATCCAACCTGATGACGGGTCCTCCAAATTCGGTTACTGGCAGACTCAAAAGACCTCTTCAAAGACATCTGACTAGATGTCGGGTCCTCCAAATTTGGTTACTGGTGGACTCAAAAGACTTCTTCGGAGGCATTCGACCAGATGTCGGGTCCTCCAAATTCAGTTACTGGCGGACTCAAGAGACCTCTTCGGGGGCATCTGAAAAATTATACAAGTGACTGAATTATTCAGTCACAACGAATAATGGATTTAAAAGATCTTTTCGCAGGCACTAAAACCAAGACCTCCTCAGGGGCTTGTATTCAAATATAATCTCCAAAGGACCTGGACTGCCAGGTTAGTGAGAAACATGATTGTATCTATTAAAAATATAAGACCTCTCAAGCAGGGACATAAAAACAAAAACTCCTTTTCATTTAAGGTTTGAGTTTGATCGACTAAGTTAAAAGTCCTTGGATCATGAGCAAACTAGGAAATCCCGGATGTAATTACAAAAGCAATAGACTTAGCCATTACGATAGGAATTTTCTATCTTTTAATCATAACCAAGAGACTTTAAATATGGTCGATCACACCAAGCCTATAAAAGTCCATGACAAACTTTGGTATGGGGGCATCACCACCGCATTAAGATAAATCAATAATTCTAACCTAAGCATACCATAAGCTCGTCACAACTTTATGCTAAACAAAAAAGGTTTGACGCTTGCAAGGACTACTTAGATCAACAAAGTTGAATCCTTTGAAATGGCTAAGGAAAACTCGAGAACTTCAACACAGTGATAAAAACAGGAAGTGGCTATTCACAGGAAAAAGTTTTTGAGAGCCGCCTTAGTCAAAATTAAAAGAATTCAATAAAAACGATCAAGTAGATCTAGCTAGTAATGATCCGTGGCTACAAAAACGTACTACAAGATCATTACAACACCAAACATTGCAATAACAAATGACTTATGATATAGAAAACTTGTAAAGAAAACAGGTGTAGATGCAAAACAAGAAAGTACAACAAAGCTAAAGTAAAAAAGCTTAAGTATAACAAGCAAAACACAGAACACAGTTTCATTACAGCAACACAAGTCAACAAGTCAGATCGCAGAATCACAAGTCAAGTACAAAAGTTTCAGACATAATTGTGCGTAAAGTAATAAGCATAGAGTGATAAGCGAGGACCGACACTCCCATATACAACCGATCTGGGTATAGTATATAAAAGGAAATAGCAGAAAGTAAAGAAAACCAGACACAAATGTTACTTATTTTTCCCACCCTTGGAGCCACATGACCTTAGTGATAGCTTGGTTGAGGAAGGAGGAGTAATGGCTGGAGAGCTTCCATCTTTGGTTAGGGGGCACTCGGACTTTCCTGAGATGATATAGTGATAATTCCCTTTTTCTCAGCGGGGTGCTTTCCTTTTCTACGCTTTGAGGACGTAGCAGGCTTTGTTTTCTGCTTCTTTGGGTCTTTAGAATCCTTTCTCAGGGTCTTGTCAGTATAGTCGGAATTCTCGTCACTCGGAACATAGTCGGTGTCATCATCTAAGTCGGCGATCGCACCAATCTTGGTATCCTTTGACCCTGGAGTCTTAGCACTAATTAAAGATGCATCACCTGGAGGAGGAATAGAGACTAAGGCAGGAGGAATCGATGTCAAAGTCGAGTCAGTAATAATGGCCTCGGTTGTTGTTGTCTTTCCTACAGCAGGAGAAGATGGTCGTGAGATTAGACCTAAAACAGACGAACAATAAGTGTAGAATGCAGGTGTCCCAGGTGAAGGGCATAGGCAGTCTAAGTATAGCATAGTGTGGACAATTTCAATTTTACCTACAGCTATAAGACTTGCTTGAATGTCTTTGTTTTCATTGACCTAAAATCTATCTGCATCATTGTCGTCTTTACCCTCATTATCTTTATTATGCTCCTTAGTATACCTTCCCCAATATTATACTTCTCGGTGGTTGTGTCTTTTCCTTTGAGGGCAGCGGGAGGATTAGTTGGAGTTTGTGAACCAAAAGCATCAACATTTGTTGTGTCTTGAGCTTGTTACCTTGAAGATCCAGTTTTATCACTTAGTATGTTTCATGCTTTCGCCAACTAAGCCTTCCCCGCGGCTAAAGCAATGCGAGACTTCTCATCTAAGAGATCTTCAATAAGTTCATCTTTGGGGCGATCACCTTCATTAATCTCAAGTATATGCTCCCTGACAAGAGCCAGCATGATTTCAATTTTATCTTCCAGATAATATAGGCTTCCTCGACTCATGACATTGTAGACATAGAAGTATCAACGTCCAGTTTGGCTTGTTCGAGATCATTTGTAGCCTTAAGTCTGTCTTATTCGAGAGTTTTTTGCATTGCGCAAAGAGTTGTGCTTTGCGAAGAAATCTTTTCCCGAAGAATAGTATTCTCTTGTTAATGGGCAGCAGAACAATTCCTTTCTATAATCAACTGAGATTCAGTAGATTCTCGAGCAGTCTGAGCCTCTTGAGCTTGCACTTTCGCGGCAGTAAGTTCTTCTTTAAGCCTTCTATTTTCTTCCTCTTAGCATGCTAGCTCTACATCCCTTTGAGTGTAAGATGCAATATTTTTCTCCTGAGACTTAAGAAGTCTGATTAACTCGGCTTTATTGTTTTCCATTGTAGTAATGTGATCGATGTTAATTCCTTTAACTCTTTGAAGTTCATGTGCAAAAGCATGCCATTCGCCCAATTGCTTCTCAGTCTGGCACTTAACTTTATCTAAGCTAACTTCGAGCTGGCTCTTGGCCGTGTCAAATTGTGTAAGCATACAACCCTTCATGGTATCGAATTCTTCGAGAATGACCCGTTTATCTGAAGGATATATGCCTAAATTAAGACACGTCCCTCTTAGGCACTAACCGGGGTATCAGTCAGCAAGGCCAAAGTCGGCCGGTCCGGGACATAGTGAGGTCTGTTTATGATCATCTGAAGGTCGGCGGGAGTTGGGGTGACGGATGGAGAAGCCAAGGACACTTGTTTGCAAGTGGTTTGAATATTAGCTATTGGTAACTTATCTAACCTAGAACGTTTGTGAGAGTCACCCTTGCCTTGGGAATCTTTGTGTTTCTTCCTTTTTCGACTTTCTTCTGCCTTCCTCTCTTTTGCTGCCCACATTTCGAAATGCTCCTCCCTCCACCGTCTTTGGTTATCGGTCTCAGGAAGTTCTAGAACTGGCCGGGATTGGTAGGGAGGTTGTAGATGTTGTGGACGGTCAGATCGTTGAAAATGTCTCGAAGTACGAGATTTGTTTAAAAGAAGCCTTGAATTTTGTTGACTCGACCTTTCATTAAAATCTTTCATAAACGAAGGCTTTGGCACCATTTCTGAACATGATAAGAGAAACAAAGAAGAAGTTTAACAACAAATTCAAGGGCAAGTATAAGAAGATAATGCAAATAATTGTAAATTCATGGTATAAGTAAACACTTGTTAATGTGTATTCGATAACGAACCAGTTGTCACAGTTGATTCTAAAGCGATTCCTAGATTTGCAAGCAATTTTCCTGGTTTATAGATAGGAGCTCCAAGCGTACTAATTCCTATATTTCTGGCCTGGGGTTTAATCGATTGAATGAAGATTTCACCTTGGATAATGTCCCTAGCGAAACTAAGATCACTCAAGTCCTTATAAGTATCTGTATAACTCCCACCTTGAGTAACTCGGGTAATAGGGTTTTCAGCAACCTTATCCGCATTATTCTTAGAATTTGTTTCGGCATCTCGAGATTGCTTGACCCCCTTCATCGGATCCGAGATTGTTTCTAAAGTAGTTCTATCTTTTACAATCCGTTCGATCTCCTTCTCAACCTGTTCACTCTCATCCTTTTGTTGAGATTCCTCTTCTCTAATGGAAACCAGTTTAGACTTGGGAGGCATTTTCAACTGCCCACAATATTCGAGCATTTCTTTAGATAAGCTTTCTTAGCACGGGATTTCCTGGCAATCTCTCCTCTAAAGGTCAAATCTAATTTAAGATTACGGGAAGGATCAAGGTGATGGTATTGACGGAGAAACTCCTCTGTGATCAAGAATTTTCTACTCCTTTCTTTCTCGTCAACAACTTTTAAAGTATCAGCTAAATCCTGATCCAGACAACATCTGGGTTGACAAATGGAATTTCTATAAAATTGAGTATAAGGTCTAAAACTTAGATGTAAAAGGAAATAAAAGAGTTTTAACAAGAAGTTCTTTTACCTCCTTCCATCTACCTACCATAGAATCTGTCCAGGCATCGAACGAAGCGGTAGTTATCTATAAACCCTTTAACACTCTCCAATAAGTCGGTTATAATCTTGGAATGTTTTGCTTCCACAAAGATAATCGATGATTTTTCCCCCGGTCTCCTTTTAAAGGCATACAAAGAACAGATTTCTTGGAAAGTAGGCACGCGTTGCTTAACCCTCATAAAAAGCACATATAAACTAATTAAAATGGTGTAGCCATTCGGGTGTAACTGCATGGAGGCAATGGCTAAGCGTCTAAGAATCATTTCTAAGAAAGGATTGGAAGGAGGGACATCCCACATCACTAACATCTTTCGGTTAACGACAACGTATCCTGGAGGAGGGGAATCAGCAAACTCATTTTCTTCGGGAAGTTTGGCATCATCCTATGAAATACTAAATTTAGCACATAAACTCTTATATGCTAGCACAGAGTGTTTCGTGGGTTTCCCTTTGTTAGGTGCTACGGTACGAGGTTGTGGCATAAGGAATTCTAGTATAGATGGAGCATTAGCCATAGCAGTTTCTGAAGTTTGGGCAGGGGTTTCAACTTCAGCAGACCCGGATATTCCCCGAGGTTGTTCACATAACTGTTTTCGGGTCATTATTTCTACAAAATAAGTGCATTTTTTTCTAAAATAAGAGACGTTATATGTAGCAACATGAAATCAAGGTTTGAAATCTACAATTGATCAATCGATTTCAAAGCTTTAATACGAACTTGTATATGAATGTTCAAATTTGTGCGAGAAGTGCATAACTAAACTAAAGTAGTTTTTGAAGCACTTCGGTGCAAACTTATCATTCGAGTATAGGTAATAAAATGCTATGTATAAACTCTCTAGAACATTTAATTAACTTGCTACTGACACGGCAGTAAGTGGCAGAGTATAATGGCCCGATACATTCAATTTTTTTATTACAGGACAGACAAGAAATAATATGAGAAGATTAATGTCTTGCGTGATGTTGGAAAAGTCATCGATAAAGGGAAAGTTGGGAAATGGCATGAAATACAAGGGGACGGTCATATTGAACACATGTCGGTCGGTACTATCCATCCTCTAAAGGATTGGAACTGACCGATCGGTGCTGGTGACCAAGGCTGACCAAACGGTACCCTCAACCCTCCATGGAATTAGAACACCGATCAGTGCCCAAGACATACCGATCAGTACCATTAATCCTCCAGAGGATTGGAACTGAACGATCGGTGCTCAATTCAAACCGATCAGTACTTCCAATCTCCCAGAGGTTTAATACCAACTGATCGGTGACTAGGACCGATCGATCAATACAGGTTAATTCTCCAAAGGATTGGTGATGACTGGTTGGTCCTGGTACATTTCTAAAATCCTCAATTTCCTTTAAGTCAAGAATAACTGCGATCGGCCCTAGTGAAATTAGCAAATAACATTCGACATGGACAAAAGAAATACACGCAACAGCAAAAGGAATACCATACAAGGCTAAAAATTTCGGGTTCAAGCAATTTGTCAAGCACCTTATGAGCAAAAAGTCGAAACCAAGGTTTAAAGAGGAACCACACATTTCGAATTCCATCAAACACAACCACAACCTCATTACAATTGAACATAATTCCAATTCACATCATATTAGTGCCAAAATTCAAAATCTTAAAAACCCAAATCCAATTTTGTTCAAGATTTGGATCGATCTTCACAAGCATACATGAACTTGACGATTTAAAATTAAATGAATATCGGGAATTGATTTATGAATACTGTGTTTACTGGATTTGGAGGCGAGATCGGGTTCTTGTGGCACAATCGACTGTGATTGGAAAAGGCTTTGTTATAAGATTTCTTTAGAAAATAGCAACCGCCATTAAAGCACTTTGGGTGTAAGGAAATGAAATGAAGGTGCAGCGCCTATATAAAGGCTAGAAGTAAACAGACCATTCGAATTCCCAATTAATCCAGCCGGTCTGTATAGGGGCAGACAAACCGATCGGCCCATGAAAGTCCATTTTGTTTGACCTGTTAAAACTGAACGGCCTATAAAAAACCTACTTTATCCGGCCCGTTTAATTTTAATAGAAAACAAAACATTCAATATGATCCGACCAGCCGATCGTTTACCCCAGCCGACCTAAAACAAAATGTGTTGTGAATGATTCATCAATCTGTGATTTCGGAGTTCACAATTCTGTGTATAACAAGGAATTGCAAACTCTGAGGGGCAAATTTTTATCCATAAAAATAACATACATTTTGATGAATCAACACATAAGGGGAAAATATTGGGTTGGACTGGAACATAAACATTGGTCAGTTGGTTCATTGAGCATAGTGATCGGTCTATCTTCTTCAAAGCTCCACAGTTCAATCAACAGCCAGCCCACCGATCGGTCAGGAGTGTGAACACCGGTCGGTCGACCTTGAAGTGAAATGTGTTGATCAGTTATCACCTTCATCATACCGATCGGTCGGGAAGGCACAAGGCCAATCGGTCATATTCTAAAATTCCATATCGGACAGCTTCATTGACAAATAAAGCGGTACCGATCGGTCGGTTATAGTATAGGCCGATCGGTCCTGGTGACAGTTATTGACAACTGCATACAACTAGCCAGTGGCATTCCTCGTAAATAATTTTTTGTCCGAACGGTGGCCTGCACACTATATCTTGGCTCCTCCTCACTCCTATAAATAGGGGGTGAAACACCACATTAACGGGGACGGAATTTTATGATCCCGAAGGGCTGCCCAACTATTTCTTCAACCATTCTAAGCGATTCAAACATCTCCAATCATCTCCAACTACAGATCTAACATCCGATTTACCATTTAATCAATGAAATTTACTCAAGTGTTCGAAGAATCTTAGATCTACACCATTCCTTCCTACATTTGAAGAATTCTATCGAGTTCCTTGGCAAAATCAAATAGGTCAAAGAGAAGAGATTATGAGAGGTAAAATGAATGTAATGAGAGAGTGTTCGTACCTCGTAAATTCGCATGTGATAATGAAACTTTCCCTCAATATGGAAGTTGATCTATCTTAGATCGAACGACTATAAAATCCTTGTGTTTTTACTTAATTTTTAGTGATTATGGCTCCATTTTATATTTCTTACCGATTGGTAAAGTACTTCTAAAGTATCTTTGGTGTTTGGACTAATTTCGGTTTAAACAATATGGTGTTAAAGAAATAAGAACAGAAAGTCAGTTACACAATTCACTTGATGGTTAAAGAAAATAAAGAATGACAGTTACAGTCATATACATAATATATAATGATTAAGTTGACTACACTAAGATGGTTATTTAAGCTGTTAAGTTTACAACTTCTGTTCATCCCAATGTTATCAATATCGAACTGTTAGTCGACCCGTCACGATCCAAGGCTTAAGGTTCAAATGGTTGAACCGGTTGAACCATGAGAACCGTGCATGTTCTTTTCCGTGATTTTTATTAAAAATTATTGAAGAAATTTCCAGTTGTGGTTAATAATGCGTCTCTTGTATGTTCAACCACAAGAAAGACTAAGGAAATAGAAACATATCATTATCCAGATTCCAGCAAATGAGTTCAGTCAACAAAAAACACAAAATTCCTTTATAGAACTTTAAAATAATCACCATATCCTACAACCATTCACTGCATCCTCGCTTGCAGATTTCACCTCCTACAACTTGCAAATAATCACTACTCATACTCAAGCCTCATCATCAACACCAACCACTTCAAAACAACATCGCATAAACTGTCATCACATTACCCTTAACCAAAATTCCTCACTGCTATTATCCACTGCTACCTCATGGCCAAACAAACAATTCAAAATAAACACAAAATTACTTCATAGATCTTGCAAATAAGGCTTGAGTATGCTGCGACTGAGAATTCTATTGTAACACCCCGAATTTCGGTTAATGCTAAAATTCACTAATTGCAGAATAAATAATCTTAGATGTGAGAATTGGGGGAAACGGGCTGCGTCATTGCGTTCGTCTCGGAAAAATACGCAGAATAGAGTCCGAAATTTTGTAAATCGGAGTCCGTATGGCCCAGTTAAGGCCCAATGAAGTTTGCAGAAAATTCAAAGCTAAAACCAGATTTCAAAATTCAGATTTTAAAATAGAACCAGCAGGGCCAGGCGGGAAAGTTCCCGCCCTAGCCATGTCGACAGGGCTGTCGACAGGCCTGTCGACTGGGGGGTCGACTTGCCTGTCGACACGGCGTGTCGAGCCAGAGGGACTGGGTGCACCAGGTCTGGTTTTCTGGCTAGGGCTGGGCTGGGTTCTAGAGATTTCCGAAATCTAAGGGTCCTAATCTAATCTAGGGTTAATCTAAGGGCCTAAAACACTCACCTAATCTATAAATACACCCTAAACCTACCCTAATCCATACTAAAAATAGAATTGAGGGCTACATGCCGCCAAATTAAATCTTAGAAGGAGCCTCCACTAATTTATGAAGAGGGTTGCAAGCTAATCACTCTCTAATCAACCTCTAATCCATTCTAAGCATCTTAATCTTCTTCATTTGGAGTGCAAATTTGCTAGTTGTGAGTTTCTATCACTTTAATGATCAATTACTAAACTAAGTAGATGAGATATGATGAGATCATATGGTTTTGTTTGGGGATTAATGGATTTTAAGTCATATGACATGATGTTAGTTTGCTAATGTATGTGGGTTATGCAAGTTTTGTGTTTTGTGATCATATGATTAATATGCAAGTTACATGTATGATAAAATGCAAGTTACATGAATGATAATTATGCAAGTTGTACGTTTCTTCATATGCAAGTATGTTATGCAAGTTCATATGCAAGTTTATGAGTTTATATGCAAGTATGTTAGGCAAGTTCATATGCAAGTTTATGAGTTCATATGCAAGTATGTTATGCAAGTTTATGAGTTCATATGCAAGTATGTTATGCAAGTTCATATGCAAGTTTATGAGTTCATATGCAAGTATGTTATGCAAGTTCATATGCAAGTTTATGAGTTTATATGCAAGTATGTTATGCAAGTTCATATGCAAGTTTATGAGTTTATATGCAAGTATGTTATGCAAGTTCATATGCAAGTTATGTGACATATTATATGCAAGTCGTGTATTTGTTAATATGTAAGTTTATGTGACATGTTATACAAGATTATATGCAAGTTATGTGACATGTTGTGCAAGTTCATATGCAAGTTATGTGTTTGTTAATATGCAAGATGGCACCTTTGAAACATGTTCATACATATGCAAGATGAAACCTTTTATATGTGTTATGTCATGAGAACGAAATCACGTGGGAACGATGGGGTTAATTAAATACATATGTTAATAAGATTGTGTGAAATTAATATAATTATGCATAACATAAAATAAATGAACATAGTATGGGAATTTGCCTATTAAGTTAGGTGTACCCATACTATGTGTTGGGAATTTGCCTATTAAGTTAGGTGTACCCACACTTTGGCGTTGGGAATTTGCCTATTAAGTTAGGTGTACCCATATTCCTAAAATAAACATGATAATTAACACAAATTATGGGGGTGATTAATTAGGAGTAATTAACCGATTGAGACACGAGGTTGGACCCGTTTGTAGTATAAGACTGCCCGGAGTTTACCGGCTTAACCAGGCATCTACAAATGACGGTCCAATGTGAGGGGTCTTAATCATAAATTAAATACGTAACAAGGGTAAATGACACGAGGTTGGACCCATTTGTAGTGTAAGACTGCCCGGAACCTACCGGCTTAACCAGACATCTACAAATAACGGTCCAATGTGAGGGGTCCTTTACACGGTTACGGTGTTAATCAATTAAGAAACACTTAACCAGATAATCATGTAGTGGGGCATGGGGGTTAAGTGGGTACCTTGGGTGGTATGTGGAAATTGCTAGTGGTTGCCAATAGAAAATATGATTAAATACTTAACCAAGAGGAAACATGTAATTAAACATGATTAAAGGGTTAAGTGGGAAACACTAGTGTGTGGGCCAAGCTTAGGGGGATGGCTTGTGCTGGGGGCCCATTTCAACCAATATCCCAAACGTATCTTAGTGGGCTCGACTCTAGTCGAGTGACGGGACACGCATATTGGGCTTGACTGTAAGAGGCCAAAATGGGTTAGCGGTGGCAACGCATGACCAACGGGTTTCATATGCGTGTGTGGACCCGGGCTGGTAAATAAGACGTTGTTGCATCGTGTAGATATAAGCCGTGCACCGTTAATTTTATCAGGTTGCCACGTTGAGGAATGGTACACCCCACGGTGGGGCCAGCACGGGTATCTACGTTAGGGAGCCGATCGAATGGGAGTAGTGTGTACACCTAGTGGATTGTAGGGCCCCGTGGCGTCTACTTAGTCACCTAGGGGTACGCGAGAACTATTAAGTTAATTTTATAAGTCCATGGGTGGGATCAACCTTTAAGTTAGGAATGACTGGTGTGGTGCAGTTTAGTAATTTACCTTTGGAAGGGTAGATGCATCTTTATCTTTTATCTTAGTTTAGTTGACTGCTTAGTGTGGCCATTCATCCCCAATAATTACCGTATATCAGTTTATGTCTTCTCTGGTTACTTTAACGATTGTATTGTTAAAGTTATAGGACTCGCTCAGACTTATGTCTGACCCCGTTGTTTTTATCTTTTTCCCAACCCTCAGGTCCTACGGTGGATCCTAGCAGTAGTGGAGCTTGATCGGATTGCTGTTCCAGTCTTTAGGAGCTTGGATAGATGTAAAGCTCCAGTTACCCAGTTATCTTTTCTTTTGTCCTGGCTATTGTATGAGAGAGTGGGATTATGTACTTCTTTATTTTGATGGATATTGTACTTGACTTTTATTGTGGTTTTATGATGTAACCAGACATGTTTACTTCCGCTATTATGAGATGATGTTTTAAATTTCAAGTACTATTTATATCTGTCTTGTTGTAATTTTTCTGTTCTATATTCACTAAAATACTCCACCGATGCTATGGCATTCCCTTAGTGAGTGATCATAGCGGGAGTGGGGTGTTACACGTGGTATCAGAGCTTAAGGTTACCGGAACAGATAAATTTTTGAGAAAAATACATTTTTTTAGAAAATAGTAAAGGTATTATTTTTGGAAAAAGTATTTCAAAAACATGTCTTTTAAGAGAAAAGTTTTTGAAAAAGAAAAGCATAATCCCCAATAGCCATATCTTTATCTTTCGGAATCTCCTTTTTGAATCTTTCCTCTTTCGTTTCAGCATGGCTGAAGATCTTAACATCCCGGAGGGCTTAGTTATACCACTATGGTATAGGAGGTTACAAGAGGCTAGGGCCGCGGCTGCGGGTCCAGCCAATGCTACTACACCAGAGGCAACCGCTCCTCCTCCTCAGCCTAGAGTGGATAATTTTGCTAAGATTTGCAAGGAGTTCAAAGCTATAGGAGGAAAACCTTTTCTAGGTTCAGAGACTTTCGTAGAGGCTAGAGATTGGCTTAAGGAAGTGGAAGAGTTGCTAGATATCTTTGAAGTGGAAGAGGGAAAGAAAGTCAAGTTGGCGGCTTGGTTAATGAAGGGAGAGGCCTCATTATGGTGGGAGGTCACTAATGGAGAACGCCCTGTTCACTCTTGGGCAGATTTTAAGCAAAGGTTTGGGGCTAAGTTTCTCTCAAGGGCGGAAGAGAATCTGTTTATGGAGAAGTTCTTGAATTTGAAGCAAGGGAATCTCACGGTGAAAGAATATGTCAACAAATTCAATCAATTAGCAAGGTTTGGCATAGAGTTGGTGAATACACCGGAGAAGAAGGCTTTGAGGTTCGTTAGAGGCTTGAACGAACCATTGCAAGGAATAGCTATGACTCACATTCCTATGGGGGCCACCTTTGAGAAGCTTGTCTACATGGTACTTATGCATGAGGATGATAAGAGTTCTAAGACACCAGAGAAGAAGGGGGATCAGAAGAAACCGCAACAACAACAACAAGGCAAGGGTGGAAAAGGCAATGGTGACAAGAAGAAGAAGAAGAAGAAGAAGAAGTGCTTCAATTGTGGGACCCCAGGCCACTTCAGCAAGGATTGTCGCAAAAAGAAGAAGACCCGTTGCTTTCATTATGGTGAAGCAGGACATCTTGTGAAGGACTGCCCAAAGAAGGGGTAGAAGACGAGGTCTACCTCAGGAGGACAGGTGCAAGCTCTTATGGCACCACCTCAGGCAGGGGGGCAAGTTCAGGCTCTCTCAGTTCCACCGATTCAGCAGAGAGGTAGAACTATTTCCGTTGAAAGTCTGGTTTTTCTGTTTGATCATCCAGTTCGTACTTTGTTTGACTCTGGCGCATCGCATTCTTTTATCTCATCATCATTAGTTGAGTCACTGCACTTAGACACCGGTCTAGTTGATGATCCGTTGGTTGTTTCAAACCCAATTGGGGGCTCCACTTATTTGTCCATGATATGTTTGGGTTTGAAGATTTTTATACTTAGCATTGAGTTTAGATGTGATGCTTTTGTTTTGGGCTTCACGGGCTATGGGTTGATTTTGGGCATGGACCGGTTATCCAGTAATGGTGCCGTTCTTGATTGTGAAAGGAGAGTTGTTAGGCTTATGACCCGCTTGGGTAACACTCTCGAGATCTCTTGTAATCCCATGGAATCTGTTATGCTAAGTTATCTTGAATCGCTCGATGCTTCGGTCGAGAGTTTGCGTTCTGTCAGAGTGGTCCGGGAATATCCGGATGTGTTTGAAGAGGTGAAGGGTTTGCCTCCGAAGCGGGAGATAGATTTCCGAATTTATTTGGTGGATAATGCCAAACCAGTGTCTTTGCCAGTGCGCCCCATGGCTCCTCGTGAGAGAAGAGAACTTCATAAGCAAGTAGGGGAGTTGCTTGAGAAGGGGTTCATAAGGCGAAGTATATCGGAGTGGGGAGCTCCAGTAGTGTTTGCCACGAAGGCGGATGGGTCCCTCAGATTTTGTGTGGATTATAGAGAACTTAATAAGCTCACGAAGAAGAATAGACACCCATTACCGAGGATAGATGATCTCTTTGATCAGTTGGTTGGCGCCTCAGTGTTTTCGCAGATGGACTTAGCTACAGGGTTTCATCAGTTAAGAGTGGCGGAGGACAGTATAGAGAAGACTGCTTTCCGGACTCCGGATGGTTTTTATGAGTGGCTTGTGATGCCATTTGGATTGACAAACGCCCCTGCATACTTTGTTGATCTAATGAGTAGAGTGTTCAGAGAGTATCTGAATAAGTTTGTAGTAGTCTTTGTGGATGACATCTTGGTCTTTTCCAAGAGTGAAGAAGAGCATGCCTTACATCTCAGAGAAGTGTTGGAGACTCTTCGAGCACATAGTCTTAAAGCTAAATTCTCTAAATGTCATTTTTGGAGAAGAGAAGTGCGATTCTTAGGGCATGTGGTCTCTAAGAAAGGGATAGCTGTGGATCCCGCAAAGATAGTATCTATCCAGGATTGGAAAGTTCCTAGAAATGCTACCGAAGTAAGAAGTTTCTTGGGGTTGGCAGGATATTATAGGAAGTTCATCAAAGACTTCGCGAAGATATCAGCCCCATTAACCCGCTTGACGAAGAAGAATCTGGTTTTCTCATGGGACGTAGATTGTGATGATGTTTTCCGACGGTTAAAGAGAGCTTTGACCACCGCTCCAGTTTTAGTGCTTCCAGATGGGAGTAAGCCGTTTGTTGTTTATACCGATGCTTGTGGGACAGGATTAGGTGCAGTCTTGATGCAGGAGGGAAGGGTAATAGCCTATGGAGGGAGGCAATTGAGAGTGCATGAGAACAATTACCCTACCCATGATTTAGAGTTGGCCGCGATTGTTTTCGCACTTAAGTCTTGGCGCCATTATCTTCTTGGTGAGAGATTCAAGTTGTTCACTGACCATAAATCATTGAAGTACTTATTCTCTCAGAAGGATTTAAACTTAAGACAGCAAAGGTGGATGGAGTTCTTAGCATCCTATGATTTCGAGATAGTGTATACCCCTGGCAAGGGTAACGTGGTGGCGGACGCCTTGAGTAGAAAAAGGCTATCTTTGAGTCCATTGTTCGTGGAACGGCGAAGCTTGGAGTTTCTTTCTTTGTTCGACTTCAGACCTTCTGTTGACTTTGTACCTGGTTTGTTGGCATCCTTGGAGGTTAGACCTACTCTTTTGGGACGGATTGGCGAGGCTCAGCGAGACGACCCACAGTTGGTTGAGTTGGTAGAGAAGCTTATAAGGGGGGAGTCGTCCAGCCATTTGGGTAGATACACCATAGATGATAGGGGATGGTTGCATAGAGACGGTAGACTTTGTGTATCGCAAGATGAGGGTTTGAAGAAGGCTATTTTGGATGATGCACATCGTTCAAGAATGACTATTCATCCCGGTGGAGACAAAATGTACCAAGATATGAAGAGAATTTTCTTCTGGGCCGGTATGAAGAAAGATGTGGCCGAGTATGTGGCTAGATGCTTAGTGTGCCAACAAGTTAAAGCGGAGCAAAGGAAACCCGGTGGGTTGCTACACCCATTGGAAGTTCCGCAATGGAAGTGGGATAGTGTCTCGATGGATTTCATCGATGGGTTACCGAGATCGAGGAAGCGCAATACGGGAATTTGGGTTGTGGTAGACAGACTTACCAAGAGTGCCCATTTTATACCCGTGAAGAGTAAGAGGACCGCTCCATGGCATGCTTCAGTCTATGTTAGAGAGATTGTTAGATTGCATGGCGTACCATCCAGCATTGTGAGTGATCGAGATCCTATCTTCACTAGTGAGTTTTGGAGAATTTTGCAAGAGGCGGTAGGGACTCAGTTGTGTCTGAGCACCGCATATCATCCTCAGACAGACGGCCAGACTGAGAGGGTGAATCGTGTCCTAGAAGACCTTTTGAGGCTTTGTATCTTACATTTTGGAGGTACATGGGAAGAGCATCTTCCATTGGTGGAGTTCGCATATAATAACAGCTTTCAGTCCAGTATTGGTATGGCTCCTTTCGAAGCTCTTTATGTAAGGCCTTGTCGATCTCCTACATGTTGGTGGGAATCTACGGATAAGATCTTGCTTGGGCCAGATATGGTTAGAGAGACTTCAGAGAAGATTGATTTGATTCGAAGAAGGATGAAAGCAGCGCAAGATAGACAGAAATCTTATGCGGATCGGAGAAGGACGGATCTTGAGTTTGAGGTTGGGGACATGGTTTTTGTCAAAGTATCTCCGTTGAGAAATGTTGTTCGCTTTGGGTCCGTTGGGAAGTTAGCACCGAGGTTTGTTGGGTCGTTTCCTATTAAGGAAAGGATTGGACGGATGGCATATAGGGTGGAGTTGCCCGACAGACTTAGTGGTGTTCATGATGTATTCCATGTATCACATCTGAGGAAGTGCTTACATGAGACCGCAGAGGTGGTAGAGCCGAGCTTGCTTAGAGATGTAGAGGTAGAGCGTGATGCGACGATTCGACGAGCTCCTACTCGCATCCTTGGGTCAGAAACTAGGAAGTTGAGGAACATAGAAGTTCAGCTAGTTAAAGTGCAATGGGGAGATGACGAAAGCAATGCTACTTGGGAGACGGAAGCGAAGATGCGTTATTTGTATCCATTTCTTTTTGAGAGTATGTCTTTTAACTACTCCTTTATCGCTTGTCTAGTACTTATCTTATCTTTAGTATGTCCTCTCGTTAGTACTGTTTGACCTTTAGATAGGGTAAACCTATGGTTGAAACATGTGTTTGAGACATGTTATGGTTGATGGATGCAAGTGGATGCAAGTGTTTGCTAGTGGTTGCTCGTGGATGCATATACACACACTCTAGGCACTAGATCGGCTCAGTCACTTCATATTGCATATTGCATAAAATTGTGTGTAGGAAGCTATATTTATGGATGTATAATGATTGTGTTATCATATGGATGATGCATTTTGGTGAATGATTGTGCACTCATGTAGATATTGTATGTGTCGATAGGGTTCTCTCGCATACATAATGGATGCATGGCACTATCATGGTTTGCATATGTTCATACATTAGATAGGGAACATATACACACACTTTTTGCATATGCTCATACATCATTAGAAATTGTTTTAAGGACAATGGATACCCGTGTTTGATGGATTGAGTAGATGGTTGTTTGGATGGTAGGATATGCATTCTCCTTAGCTTAGAGATTTCGGGGACGAAATCCTTTAAGGAGGGGAGAATGTAACACCCCGAATTTCGGTTAATGCTAAAATTCACTAATTGCAGAATAAATAATCTTAGATGTGAGAATTGGGGGAAACGGGCTGCGTCATTGCGTTCGTCTCGGAAAAATACGCAGAATAGAGTCCGAAATTTTGTAAATCGGAGTCCGTATGGCCCAGTTAAGGCCCAATGAAGTTTGCAGAAAATTCAAAGCTAAAAACAGATTTCAAAATTCAAATTCAGATTTTAAAATAGAACCAGCAGGGCCAGGCGGGAAAGTTCCCGCCCTAGCCATGTCGACAGGGCTGTCGACAGGCCTGTCGACTGGGGGGTCGACTTGCCTGTCGACTTGCCTGTCGACACGGCGTGTCGAGCCAGAGGGACTGGGTGCACCAGGTCTGGTTTTCTGGCTAGGGCTGGGCTGGGTTCTAGAGATTTCCGAAATCTAAGGGTCCTAATCTAATCTAGGGTTAATCTAAGGGCCTAAAACACTCACCTAATCTATAAATACACCCTAAACCTACCCTAATCCATACTAAAAATAGAATTGAGGGCTATATGCCGCCAAATTAAATCTTAGAAGGAGCCTCCACTAATTTATGAAGAGGGTTGCAAGCTAATCACTCTCTAATCAACCTCTAATCCATTCTAAGCATCTTAATCTTCTTCATTTGGAGTGCAAATTTGCTAGTTGTGAGTTTCTATCACTTTAATGATCAATTACTAAACTAAGTAGATGAGATTTGATGAGATCATATGGTTTTGTTTGGGGATTAATGGATTTTAAGTCATATGACATGATGTTAGTTTGCTAATGTATGTGGGTTATGCAAGTTTTGTGTTTTGTGATCATATGATTAATATGCAAGTTACATGTATGATAAAATGCAAGTTACATGTATGATAATTATGCAAGTTGTATGTTTCTTCATATGCAAGTATGTTATGCAAGTTCATATGCAAGTTTATGAGTTTATATGCAAGTATGTTAGGCAAGTTCATATGCAAGTTTATGAGTTCATATGCAAGTATGTTATGCAAGTTCATATGCAAGTTTATGAGTTCATATGCAAGTATGTTATGCAAGTTCATATGCAAGTTTATGAGTTCATATGCAAGTATGTTATGCAAGTTCATATGCAAGTTTATGAGTTCATATGCAAGTATGTTATGCAAGTTCATATGCAAGTTTATGTGTTTATATGCAAGTATGTTATGCAAGTTCATATGCAAGTTATGTGACATATTATATGCAAGTCATGTATTTGTTAATATGTAAGTTTATGTGACATGTTATACAAGATTATATGCAAGTTATGTGACATGTTGTGCAAGTTCATATGCAAGTTATGTGTTTGTTAATATGCAAGATGGCACCTTTGAAACATGTTCATACATATGCAAGATGACACCTTTTATATGTGTTATGTCATGAGAACGAAATCACGTGGGAACGATGGGGTTAATTAAATACATATGTTAATAAGATTGTGTGAAATTAATATAATTATGCATAACATAAAATAAATGAACATAGTATGGGAATTTGCCTATTAAGTTAGGTGTACCCATACTATGTGTTGGGAATTTGCCTATTAAGTTAGGTGTACCCACACTTTGGGGTTGGGAATTTGCCTATTAAGTTAGGTGTACCCATATTCCTAAAATAAACATGATAATTAACACAAATTATGGGGGTGATTAATTAGGAGTAATTAACCGATTGAGACACGAGGTTGGACCCGTTTGTAGTATAAGACTGCCCGGAGTTTACCGGCTTAACCAGGCATCTACAAATGACGGTCCAATGTGAGGGGTCTTAATCATAAATTAAATACGTAACAAGGGTAAATGACACGAGGTTGGACCCGTTTGTAGTGTAAGACTGCCCGGAACCTACCGGCTTAACCAGGCATCTACAAATAACGGTCCAATGTGAGGGGTCCTTTACACGGTTACGGTGTTAATCAATTAAGAAACACTTAACCAGATAATCATGTAGTGGGGCATGGGGGTTAAGTGGGTACCTTGGGTGGTATGTGGAAATTGCTAGTGGTTGCCAATAGAAAATATGATTAAATACTTAACCAAGAGGAAACATGTAATTAAACATGATTAAAGGGTTAAGTGGGAAACACTAGTGTGTGGGCCAAGCTTAGGGGGATGGCTTGTGCTGGGGGCCCATTTCAACCAATATCCCAAACGTATCTTAGTGGGCTCGACTCTAGTCGAGTGACGGGACACGCATATTGGGCTTGACTGTAAGAGGCCGAAATGGGTTAGCGGTGGCAACGCATGACCAACGGGTTTCATATGCGTGTGTGGACCCGGGCTGGTAAATAAGACGTTGTTGCATCATGTAGATATAAGCCGTGCACCGTTAATTTTATCAGGTTTCCACGTTGAGGAATGGTACACCCCACGGTGGGGCCAGCACGGGTATCTACGTTAGGGAGCCGATCGAATGGGAGTAGTGTGTACACCTAGTGGATTGTAGGGCCCCGTGGCGTCTACTTAGTCACCTAGGGGTACGCGAGAACTATTAAGTTAATTTTATAAGTCCATGGGTGGGATCAACCTTTAAGTTAGGAATGACTGGTGTGGTGCAGTTTAGTAATTTACCTTTGGAAGGGTAGATGCATCTTTATCTTTTATCTTAGTTTAGTTGACTGCTTAGTGTAGCCATTCATCCCCAATAGCTACCGTATATCAGTTTATATCTTCTCTGGTTACTTTAACGATTGTATTGTTAAAGTTATAGGACTCGCTCAGACTTATGTCTGACCCCGTTGTTTTTATCTTTTTCCCAACCCTCAGGTCCTACGGTGGATCCTAGCAGTAGTGGAGCTTGATCGGATTGCTGTTCCAGTCTTTAGGAGCTTGGATAGATGTAAAGCTCCAGTTACCCAGTTATCTTTTCTTTTGTCCTGGCTATTGTATGAGAGAGTGGGATTATGTACTTCTTTATTTTGATGGATATTGTACTTGACTTTTATTGTGGTTTTATGATGTAACCAGACATGTTTACTTCCGCTGTTATGAGATGATGTTTTAAATTTCAAGTACTATTTATATCTGTCTTATTGTAATTTTTCTGTTCTATATTCACTAAAATACTCCACCGATGCTATGGCATTCCCTTAGTGAGTGATCATAGCGGGAGTGGGGTGTTACATCTATGGCTGCTAATTTGGTGATTTTGCGTCTAGGGTTTTAAAATTAAGGGTAAATTGTACTTGGGTTTTGCTGAAGTAACGGCTTCTTGTGGTCGAACAACCGTAATAGGCAGCAGTTCTGCGATTCAACCGCCGGTTGCGACGCACGAGAGGCCTGAAGCTTTACCGGGCCATGGAGGCAAATGGTTGGCGGTTAATCAAGGTCCGACCGCGGTTCGGTCGGGTCCTGATAACTATGATTCATCCTATATCATCAAAAACAACACAAATTATGTGTCTTTGCAATGTTTTTGAATGAATTTATGCTTTGTATATACCACATGGCTTATCTACACTAATCAGCTAACAAATTCTATGGATTAAGTGAATGATTCAACAAGATTTTCTATTCTTCCATCAGGTTTAACCTCCATTTTAATAAAATTTGTCGGTAATTACATAGAAATTAGTCTCAACCTATGTGCAAATCATGGGTTTGCACTTGTATTATATAGCAGCATGTTTAAAATGAGTGATTGATTTCATTTTACCATCATTACGATATCCTTTAACATTCAAATCATTCGACTTTTGTTTCTTTGTAAATTTATGTACAACAACTATAGGTTAACTGAAACTTATGAAGATGGAAGTGATTAAGGCTAGGATGCTGGGATAACAAAATGGATTGCCTTTGAATAGTGACCATATGAGTTTTATAATGTATAACCTATTAAAGTATAATATCATTTTAATTATTGAAAACTATTGCATATAATTTCTTGTTAATTATTGTGTTGTGAAAATGCATGTGATTGTTGAAACTTCAAAATGTTGGTGAAGCAATTATATGTTTACTGTTTTTATCTTGGACCAGATGAAGGTTCATACAGTAATGGAACATACAACAATTGACTGGAAAATAAAAGTACTGGCTTAGGCTATTTTTCCGCTTGTAGTCTGATCCAAATAACATGTTTTGGAGTTCTGCTACTGTTGATCCTGTTACTATCGTGTTTGTTATGCATCCAAGGTTTAATGTATAATTGATCTAATTTTGACAGGGATGGGCCATTGCATTGCACTTTCCGCTAAAGAGGCATGCATGGGGAGATATCTAGAACTTGATTGGTTGGAGAGGGAAATGTTATTAGTTTACGTGAGATGCTATTGATTGAAGGTCTATGGATGGGATTTCTAGCGGGACTTGAAGGAATGAAAAGCATATGAGGATGTCGGTAATGACGTATAACCTGATGTTGTTTTTGGTAAAGTTCTTGGTTATATTTGGTCGAGTTGGTACCACAAGTATGGTAGGTGTCTTTCTTTTGTTTGGTTTTGTTTCTACAAGTTGGTTTTAAGTTGGCTAGTATGTGGTGAGTAGTATTGAATTTTTTGTGCATATTTGAAAGAAGAGGTACATAGATTAGTTGTAGGTAGAGGTAATGGATCTTTCTCCCATTATTAATATTATCTTAAACATTTTTTCTTTTCCCTTACTTTAAAGCATGGTTCATAAGTATTTGTTAAACATGATTTTTATTTCATTATATCTCAGGTAGGTGTTTCCATGATGACTTATTTGTTATTATTATCCTTTATTTCTAAATTCTTTAACTTTGTTGTTTATACTTGGATTGGTTAGATGCACAGAAGAGTAGTTCAAGAAGGAGCAGGAGTTGTTCAACCAAGTAGTAGACCATTGTTTGAATTTGAAGAAGCCTTGATAGTTCTAGTAGAGTTATTTGTCCATTTGGAATTGAAGGTTGATACGTATAAGTTTTAGTGCTCTGTAGCTTATGAATGTTACTACAAGACCAATGCAATGGAATGAATGGTGTGATGAAGTAATCTAGGGTGTTTGAAAATAAATTGCATTGGTGAATGGATTCATGGATGCGCTATGATTTTCTTTTTTTTTCTTTTTTTTGAAAGGCAAGTGAAAAAATTTATTCACTACTACAAGAGTTACATCGAATGTAAAAATACAAAAGCAGTACAGACTCTTGACTTTCAAGCCTTGAAATAACTAAAAATGTAACTAAAATAAACATGAGTGCAAACAATTTGCATCATAATTGATAACAAGGCACTCCAACTGCCCCACCGCAGTAGCCCCAAACAGAAATATCTAAAACCAAAATCACAAGGAAGATCACCAAGCATTGACTTTTCAAACCATCACTATACTTCCAGTCTCACAAAATAAAATCAATGTAGCAACTGATTACATGATCGAGCCCAATAATCAGGTAGATAATCAATTTAGAACAGGATCGAACATAGGACCAGGATTTTTCCTGGTATGTCTCTTAGATTTATTGGTGAAAGGAAACACATCATCAGGTAAGTAGTCATTTCCATCGTCTAAGTCCAAATCATCCCAAAATTTTCCTTTAAGCTTCTTGGGTTTAGACGATGGAAAAGCACTCGTAGGAACAGCTGATGAGAGAGAAGCATGCATGTTGTTCACTATAGGAAAAGTTAGACCATTAGGAGGAGGAAGGATAATGTTAAGAGGAGGCTTCAAGTTGTTATAAGGGAAATTAGATGCATTAGAGTGTGAAACTGGAGAGGCCACCTTCTCAACATTAGCTACAGATGCTTTGCTGACTGATGATGAACATGACATAGTGGAGTAAAGACAAGATAACTTCTTGTTTGTAAGTATCAACATTTTTATCTATGATTGTGTTTTAGCTTTGTTTAATAGTTGCATGTGTTTAGACTTTTGAAACATCACTAAATGTTGTGTTAACTAATAATAAGTTGTTCATTTGAACTTTAGATGCGCTGTGATTTTCAAAACATGACAAAGTTTGATTGTACGAAATTAAATTGTAAGTTCTTGTTTGTAAGTATCAACAATTGTATCTATGATTGTGTTTTAGCATTGTTTAATAGTTGTATGTGTTTAGACTTTTGAAACATCACTAAATGTTGTGTTAACTAATAAGTTGTTCATTTGAACTTCGTAAATTTGCAGCTATGAAGATTACAATTTTTATTAATGGGTATGCTCTGCTATAAATTTATATTGGTGGGTATAACTTGCTCATATTTTGTTTAAATCAGAGCTTTATCTTCAGGAAGAGGGATCTGATTAATATGCAGTTTCTTCAATTGAATTTAGTCACGGTCCCAACCGTAGCTAGACTATATATAAAAAGTTACCATTTCAAATTGCCACAGCTCAGAGGCGTGGCAAAATGATATTTTGCCACGGACTAACTTTGTGGCAAAACATAAAGCTACCATGGTTTCAGACTGTGGAAAAAAATAAGTCAGAAAAATTAAATAAGTAAACTATTTTTTATGAAAATTAACAAGTTTAGTTTATAAAACTAAACTAAATTTATTAAAATATTAAGTTAATTAATATTTATAAATATTGGATAAGTTTATAAAATTTGATTAAGTATTATAAAAATTTAACAAAGTTAACTAATTTTTAAAAAAATAGCTAAGTATATAAAAAAGTAAAATAAAGGATAATCTTATATGATTACGATGATGATGATGATGTTGATGGTTGTAGCATTAGTAATATAAAATTAACTAAGTATATTGATCTACTTCTCGAAGCACTTGTAAGTGTTTATTCCAAATTATTCTACGTCATAAATACTTTGCCTTATATATTACATTATTATGTCTTTTCTAGTATTTATTATTGCTTATCATTTCTTTTTTATGTTTTAACAGGGTTGATTTTGAAATGTTTAAGTGGTATGTGCCAAAACCAAAGGTTAAAGGGATAAATGTATCTGTTTTTAACATGCATCGTAAATAGGTTTGTTTTAATAAGTTCATCTAATGTTGTAGGATGTTGGTTTGTGAATACTAACTTTGTTTATGAATTCATGTAAATTTTGATTACGAATATTGCATTCATATTAACTTTTGAAAGTGATTAACAGTTATATTTTTATATGATACTTAAAACTCTCATTCGATGTTACATAAACTATTCTGTTGAAATATGATAAAATGTAGTGTAGATTAATGATATATGTATAAATATTGCAATGAAACGTGGCATGGATGACATAAAAATATTAGGAACCAACGACAGCGTTTATACAATGTTGTCAGTCCTATGAAAAAACAAAGCATATTACTACAATAGCATAAGAAAAATGCTATGAAAATTTGATAACAACGTTTCCCAACATTGTTGAAAGCTTATGTGTATAGTTATTTGACAACGATTTATAAATGCTAATATTATAAGTTGATAACAGCATTTATCAATCTCTAATAAAAAGGGCAGCAACAATCTCAGAAAGTTGTCAAAAACCATTAACAACTCGCTATAAAAGTTAATAAATACGTTCTTTCATAGCGTTTTTTCTAATGCGGTTAAGATTTTTATACTTACGACTGCATGTCGTTATACAACGTTTATCACCACGCTGTAATAGCCTACCACAGCGTTTTTGAAATGCTGAGAAAAGTGTTTTCTGGTGTAGCGTATATTATATATATATATATATATATATATATATATATTGTGTGTGTGTGTGTGAAGTAAGCCTGTCTTGAGAAGGTATTAAGTGGATGACCTATCTAGTTGGGTATTAAGTGGTTAGGACTAGGTCCGCTCCTAAGGTTCACTCCTTGGTTTTGACCAGAGTCATGGGACTTGCCCTACTAGGTCTTAAATGGTCACTGAGTCCGTCTTTCTAATAAGGTATTAAATAGTCCTAATAGACGATGGCGTATGAGTAGGGTAGTTCTCCGGAAGTGTCCGCTTCTTATCTAGGGGCTTATTGAGGGCGGACCTAGAAACGGTTAATAAAAGAGGCCTAAAGGAACCACCATCTAAGAGAAGTATTAAATGGCGAGGAGTTCACCCATAGGGACGGCTAGACGGTAAGAAGGGTTTCTCTAGGAGGGTCTTAAATGATGTTGTGTTCCTTCCTAAATCTGGTATTAAGTGGCAACTTTCTATCTCTCGACCTACAAGGAGAGTATATGGTTGGTAAGGTTGATGTTAGAGACAGAGTCTTAAGTGGCTAGGGGTCTGCCATAGGGTAATAAGTGATAGTAGGAATCCTCCCTTATATAAATTTAGGTAATGGCCTTAAGTAACCAGGTAGAGCCCACCTCGTGGGATATTAAGTGACTGTAAGGATGTCCAACCTTATATCAACATGTAGACCTTAAGTGACTATAGGGATGTCCGCCTCGTATGTTTAGTTGTGTATGTTTACTAGTGTAGACAGAACATGAAGAATTCACACTGCCAAATATAGGAAATAGTCATTCCTAAACTTATATTATTTTCATTCATCAGAACTATATGTTCTGATCTCCCTCCTCTTAACATAAACATGTTAGTAGATGGGGACGCTTGGGATCAGTGATGCTTCGAAGATGGAGCCCGACGATGAAGGCTTTGGTTATTTATGGCAGTATTATTATTATCATTATGTTATCGGGATGTTGTTGTTGATGATGACTTTTAGTCAAGACTCATTATATCATGACATTTATGGTGATTTTATGGTACATCTATTTTGAGATATTATATTTTATCCCTTTCGTTGTGTAAGATTCTGATTTTGTTTAGATTGCTCTATTAAATATGTTTTAGAATTTTCTTACAGGAACCAAAGACCCACTTAGAATGGTTCCAAGTTCATTCTGGGTCGGAATTTAGGCCCATTCTAGGTGGGTTGTCTAATGTGGTATCAGAGCATAGGTTACTCGATTATAGGAAAATTATATCTCGGAGAGGCATACTTGTTATTTTGAAAGAGAATTTCCAAAAAATTACTGTATATATACACATATGTATATATATATAAGGTACGCTTATCTCTAGAAAATGGTATATATAGGCCCTTTTAGGAAAAAATTGACCTTAATTTCTAGAAGTACCCTAGAAACACTGTAGCGATTTGGTGTTGGATCTAGATTAACCCTAGAGGGGGGTGAATAGGGTTTATTGAAAATTAAGCGAGATATAGAAAATATCAGATCACAGAATGCAACAGAAAATAAATGCAAAAAGGTAAATGACACAAGATATACCCAGCTTCGGCAAAAATCCAACCTAGTGCTGCATTCCTAAGGTTTCTACTAGGTAATTGAACAGATCTCGCTTACAAGACTATGTAAACTAGCGAACCCCTCGCTCCTATTCTAATCCTACGCTCAAAATCCAAGACTAATCTAATGCCCTAGATCAGATTTCCCTTGATTATAGCCCTATAACCAGTAACCCTAGATTTTACAGACTCTAGTAAACTACGAATTAACACCCTAACTGGTATCCTAGAATTTTACAGACTCTAGTAACTACTTAGAAGGTTTACAACTCAAATTCAAACAAAAACAATACAAAATAGAACAAAAGAAAAACCCTAGTTTAAAATGAATTTAAACTCCCTTGAATTTGAAATAGGCCAGCCACTTTGTAGAAAGGGTTGCACCCCTTATTTCCTTTGACTTGATCATGTTCTCTTCTGGAATTAGAAATGGCGGCTAGGCAATTAGGGTTTTCTCTTTAATCCCCAAATTGATCGGCGTTGTGATAAATTGCTTCTGGAAATGGTTCTCCTTGTCTTCGATGATTACAATGTTGCTTCCTCTGTCTTGCTCGATCAATTTGGATTCTGATCGAATCCCTAAAAGATTGTGAGTTCTCTGAATTTATTCTATGCTTGAATTTGTTGTTTTTATGGATTCGATACATTCTTGCCAGTGATGTATTACTGTTTAAATAAGATTTTCATATCCTTTAATCTCTCTGATTTCACATGATGGCTTGCCCTGATTTTGCAATAATTTTTCCCCTTTTGTTTCTCGACTTTGATTGAGTTTTGCTATGTGTATTTCTTCTGGTGAATACAAACAAGTACTTGGTCCATTATATGAATCTAAAAAAAAAATGTAGTTTAAATGTCGTGTATTATTTATGGAAAATGAGAAAGTCCCTCTTTTTATTGCACGGTAAATTAGCGTGATTTATTTCCATCTTTGTTCCATGGCCTTAATTGAATGTTGGTGATTCCTGGAATGATAAAGGCCTTTGTCCCTCTCGATATATTATGGCATGAAACAATTTCAGGAAACAGATTTATGGAAATTAAAATTGTGGCCTATTTGAATTTTATCCAAAAATATTTCTTCGAATTAAATCTGCTCATTTTGCCAAGGAAGCCAATCAATAATGAAAACCATACCATATATCCCATGTTAGCCAGTTCTGGAAACATGAATTTTTCTTTCTAAATATGCTTGATTTTCAAAATGTTTTCTTGCCACATATGATTGTGTGGAAATGCTTTCTTGCCACAAAAACAAATTGCATTTTTGGAAGGAGTTGATTCGATTTTGAGTATGGAAAAATAAACAGGAAACAAAATTTAATTCTTGGCAAACATTGTTCCCTGATTTCATTTTTAAAGCTGGAAACAAAAATAAAATAAATTGTTTCATTCCAAAACAATTAAGCAAGATTTCTTGAAACCTTTTTATTCACTTGTTCTAGCACCAAAAGAACTGTCTTGACCTTGATGCTTGGCCCCCTTTGTGAAAACTGTCTTCAACATTGTCTGTTGCTGATGTATATGATATGTATTGAACCATTTACTGCTCTCAATGTTTGTACACTGTTTTGATCATCCATATTAAAACTGTTCCTGTATGCTTGCTAAAAACTTGTTCATACGCTAGCAATAAATCTGCCTTGACCTTCCATGAGTATGAGTACACCAGTTACTTATATGACTTGCATCACCATTTCTTTGAACTGTTGAATACATTGCTAAGCTTTGAATTCTCACTGTGTCATTATGCCATCTAAGATTTGTGCTTCATCTTTTGACAGTTCCATTTGTTTTCTTTTGGGCTTGTGTTCGCCATGTTCATATAAGTTGAAAACTGCTTTGGCCTTGTCACTTGTATATGTATATTTGCTGAGCTGAACCTGAAACATGAACTGACTTTGATTTTCACTGCTACTTCATGTATGAAACTGTTGTTTTGTTTTTCTCTGCTTTTATGCTTTGAAATGCTCATGTCCATGTGCTTGTGTGAATTACTGCACTGAACTGCCAAGCTTGTGCCTTTTTGGTTGGACTTGTTTTACACTTGTTTGTTGTGTCACCTACTCATTGTAGTTGTATATTCTGGCTTGCTCTGTCTTGTGCTTCACTATCTTGAACCATTACATTGAACTAGTCTTGTTCATGGCTCGACCAAGTTGCTTGGCTTGTTCCTGATATGTTGCACCATGCTTATATACTTGCTGTGTCCTTTGGTTGGCTTGTACCATTTGACCCTGAGTTGTTCTTGGCTTCAAGTTGAGCTCCACTATTTTGACCTGACTTTGTAGCTGCTCCATCGTATATGTTTAGGTGCATGTAGTTGCACCATACTTGTGCTGAACATTTGACATTTGCACCTTGTTTGAGCTATATGCATAACTGCTCGGCCATTGATGTTGATGACCATATACATATGCACTGAGTCGAATTGGTCCATGTGGCTGCTCCTCAATTGCTCGCACTGTATTTTGACTGGCGAGGCAGTGCACACATGTATATTTATACACGCGTATATATGCAGCCATCAGACTAATTTTCCTGTCCCTGCACTGTATATACATACTGTCTAGACACAAATGATGGATATAAAAATCAGACCGAGTCATGAAAAAAATGATGAGAAACACATCGAAGTTCTGAGGCAAATAAAATTTAAAAATTAAATTTATTTGCATGTATTCAGTTTTTATTTTTATTGCAGTGTACCGTGTGTTTCTGTTTCATGTGATAGGTAAGCAGATGGTGACTCGATTGACTGTGAATTTTCAAGATAGAAGATGAAGTGTCGGTGTAACTGTATATGTGTCTGTATAAAAGAATGTATGAGTGACTGAGAGTTGTAGTGAGGAACTGTGTATTGAAAAAGAATGTGAAATGTATTGAAATACTGTGTGTTGTACAAATAGTGGAGTTGAATGATTGTACAGTTGAATGTTGAAATAAAATATTATATTCAAAAAAATACTGTTTGAATGTTTAATTCTTGCGCGGTAGTATTCCATTTAAATATAAATATTATATTCCTGTATGTGATGTATATATGAAACAGTATAATAACAAACACATTAATAATAATATATATTTGGTTGTTATCATCAAACAAAAATCATATAATTGTGTATACAACAATGTTATATACAACAATTTCCCCCTTTTGATGATGATAAACAAATAATAAGATTTTGAATATAATAAATGTGTTTGACAGTGAAGAACAGAACTCCCCCTATTTGAATGTTCCGCCTACAACCGAAACTCCCCCTATAACTATGCATGAGTGAAAAGAATGAAAATTGAATGGAATTTTCAATATTAAAATATTTATAAAATATTCACTCATAAATCAAAATAAATAATCACTCATAAATCAAAATTTCAATCCATTCTCCCCCTTTTGTTATCATCAAAAGGATACAGAAATTAAAAACATAGATGAAAAATGACTAAAAATATTATATCAGCTTAAGAGGAAGAACGATCATCGTAAATCTCAATCAGTCAAACAAAAATCATAATATTCAGAGAACATGTTGCATATTTCACATTGTAGAGAATGACGGATTTACGATGAATTTATGAAAAAGGAGAGAGTTTCAAAAACATATATTTCCAAATATTTTCCAATAAAAATTTATAAATTGAAGCAAAAAAAAACAGTGATGGATTTGGACTATAATTAATAATTCAATTTAAGTGACAAAAATCGAATAATCTCAAATCCCAATAGTTATCAATCAATAAATCATAATATTTCATAAAATAATAACACATTTCACAAATTAGAACATGGATTAATAGGCTGGTTTATACATACAAAGGAGAATTTCATATAAATTTTTATTTATTCAAATTATTTTCTTTTCTTTTTCTTTTAATTTAAGAGCACACTAACCACGCATAACCAGATCTTGGATTTTTAAATGAGATCAGTTGCAGGTTAAATATAAGTAATCTCATAACCATGCATAACTAGAGCTTGGATTTTTAAATGAGGTTAGAGAAACACTTATGAATTATATTTTTTATTATTTTCAGTATCAGCTCCAAAAAGAAAAACTCCACAGTATATAAATCCAAGATGGATGATAGAAATGTGGTGGGTACAAAAATGGTTTGTGAAATAAATTTCTAAATTAATCATATTATGAAATATGCTCAACTGTTCCAGGATCATTGAAAATTTTCTATTGTCACTAATTCTGAAAAATAACATAGTCCCATTTTAATCACAAATATTTCCACTGTTTATTCAAAAAGATTTTAAAACATATAACTCTCCACATTAATATAAAATTATCATGGATGGCCGGATGATGATAGATAAAGGAGATGGTCATGAAATAATTGCCAATTCAAAGATATTATAATAAATGTTCAACCATCATGAAAAAAGTTTAAACAAAATCTCCTCTTATTGTGAAATATACTGCAGTCACAATTCATCACAATTTCAAAATCTGATAATAATTTTGATGAATTATAAATACAGTTCGGTTTGGTTATTGATTTCAATTTCTAAATGAATAATCAATAAATAATTTTAAAATCGAAAATCAATTAAAAGAGGGAAATGAAAGATCTATACAAGACATGAGAGATTAAAAATATATACAGCAAAAACAAATTCAGCACTTCTAAACTGATACCACTTGATGTCTCTATTAATGAGGATTTTAACATGATAATGCAGACAAACATGGGTATCTCAGACAGCATAAACCAATCACAAAGAAAGTAACTCAAGCACACAAATTATATCTATCAGAGCATGGTAAACCTTTGATACCAAATCAAGCAGTCATCAAAAATATTTACAAATCAATTTCTTTTAATCAAAGCAGCATGACAACCAATTTTAGAGCAGACTTATCAAGATATTTCTAATGGTCTCAAAATATGATTCATGATTCAAGATAATATATATATAGTTTATTTGAAATCATTTGAGGAATATGAAAATCTCAAGATTCAATGAATCAATTACACCAGTTTATAAATTTTAGATCCAAGATATGTGTGAGATTCAACAAATCAATAATTTCAAATGATTTTAAACAAACAGATATTCAAGTTAAATCATCATGGAATAGCAATGAATTTTAAGACCATATTTTCAAAGAATTTTTCACAATTATCTCTGACAAGCACAAGAGAAATTTTTAGATTATATACATCAGGCATGAGAGATAATTCATGATCAACTATTAAAAATAATTTATTTGAAATCACTTGAATCAATGTCAAGTTTTGAGATGTAATGAATCAGTCACACAAGATTAATAATTTCAAATCTAATAGGTGTGTGAGATTCAAAATATCAAGAATTTTATATGATTTCAAACAAACACATTTCAACAAAAAAAATCATGAATAAAGATGAATTTCAAGATGTAAACACTGATTCAACCCAAATATTTTTCAAGTTAGAAATAAACAAGCCAATCTAAAATTTAATGAAAATATCACAACTGAGAAGTAACAGTGTGCTATAATGAGTATAATATTTCAAGCCTTTTCAAAATGAATTAGAATAAACTCAAAATAGCAAAGATGTGTGAAATTTCATTAATCTTTTAAATCTATAAAAATATAGAATTCAAATTAACAGTGTTCAAGATATGACAAGAATACATCGACACTGTTAGGAATTCATAAATCAAAAAAATAAAATTCAAAAACAATTGTAGATATTTACAAATTTTAATTCAAGATCTGGAAATGATTAAAACATCAGTGTTTTATTCAAATGAAGCGAATTTCCAGAAAAATATGAATTCTGCAATTTGAAGTTAAGGAAGCCCAGAATAAAAAGAATAAGGCACTGTCAATTCAAAACAAAAATAATAGAAGGAGAAGAAGAAGGAATAAACAAAGAAAATAAAAATAGAGATTATTTACAAAGATGAGTCTAGGGATCATACTTGAAATCGATGTATGCACAAATATCTCTAACTCAACACACTTGGCCACGGAACTCTGAATAATTCATTGATGTGAAATAGCTTGAAATCAATTTCTCTTTCGCAACGTGGTTCCTCAACCATCCTTCAATAACTAAGCATTTAGAGGATCGAGTGCTCTAACAAAATTTGTAAAACCACTCACAGTTTTGTTTATGACTTTAGGTACCCAGACTAGTTTATATAACAATCCATTCAAATCTATCTTTGGGCCTTTGGGAACCCAAATCCATTTGAACTTAGTCAACATTAACTTTGTAGATTTAGGGAACTTCATTTGTACAAATGGTTTGTTATTAAACCAATATTTTTTTTTATTGTGGTTGGCCTTTGCACAATACAGGCAATTTGAAGAAATTGAGAATTTTTGAGAAGTTTGTTTTTCAGTTGAAAATCCAAATCCAAGTCCTTTCTTGTTTTCAAAAGAGAAATTATTTTTCAATAGATAATTCAAAGAATTTTGACTATTTGAAAACATCTTAAATTTCAGCTCAAAAACACTGGCTTTGGATTTCAACAAGTTATTCACATTTATACGTTTTTCAATTTTTGCCTTAGACTCAGAAATCTCATATTCAAATTGATTACTCTTCTCAATTTCAAGTTTTCCAAATCCCTTGAGTTTTTCAATTTCTTTTTCCAAATCATAATTTATTTCATAAATTTCAATCTTGTTGTTTTTCAAAGATATATTTTCATTTTCAAGGAACTTGGAAATCTCTTTTATTTCAGTTAATTCTTTTTGAAAAGATGTGCATTTATTGCATCTGAGATTTCTGATTCTATCGGTTTCAATCTTAAGCTCTTTCAGAATTGTTTCAGTTTTCAACAAACTTCCTTTTTCAAAAAAATTATGTTTGGAATTCTCAGTTGTCTTAATTTTATCCAACTCCTTTTGCAAAGCAATGCTTTTATGAATTAACTCATCTTCACGATTTTCAAAATCAAAATTTCATTTTCAAGCTGATTAAAATTTTCATTAAGATGAGCAAATTCTTTTTCTAAATTTTAATAATTTTTGCAATTGGAGTTTTCAAATCTCTTAACATTTTCTAATTCCAGAACATCATTTTTTCTACCTAACTCAAGATTCTCAGATTTAAGATGTTTATTTTTTAGTCTAAGACTCTCAACAGATTTTGTTAAATCGGTACAAAGATGAATTAAATTTTCCAGTGAAAAATTTCCTGTTGAGTCTCCATTGCTATCATCATCTGTTGAATCTTCATTTGTGACTCATGTTAAGCATACATCTGAGTTTGAGTTGGCAATTGCAGGTTTTGAGCAGTTGTCTTTATTTCGTCCATACTTTGCATTTAGAGTAATCCAAATATCCCATGCAGTTAAATAGTGGGATATGAGATTAAGCTGATTATTATTAAGATAGGAATAGAGAATATGCATAACACGAGCATTGGTAATTTTATTCTTCTTATCTAACATATCACCCACACCCACATTTTCAATAACATTACAATATTCAGAATTAACAGATTTTAAATAGAATTCAATTTTCGATTTCCAAATTAAAAAATCTGTCCCATTGAAAATAATTGGAATATCACTAGACTGACTCTCAAAGGACTGACAACTAGGATCCATGATTCTAGGGTTAATGAAAATATCAGGCTCTGATACCACTTGTTGGATCTAGATTAACCCTAGAGGGGGGTGAATAGGGTTTATTGAAAATTAAGCGAGATATAAAAAATATCAGATCACACAATGTAGTAGAAATAAATGCAGAAAGGTAAACGACACAAGATATACCCAGCTTCGGCAAAATCCTGCTTACTGCTGCAATCCTAAGATTTCTACAAGGTAATAGAACAGATCCCGCTTACAAGACCATGTAAACTCGCAAACCCCTCTCTCCTATTCTAATCATACGCTCAAAACCCTAGACTGATCTAATCCCATAGATCAGATTTCCCCTGATTACAGCCCTGTAACCAGTAATCCTATATTTTACAAACTCTAGTAAACTGCTATTTAACACCCTAGCTGGTTTCCTAGAATTTTACAGACTCTAGTAACTATTCAGACGGTTTTTAACTCAAATTCAAACAAAAACAATACAAAATAAAACAAAAGAAAAACTCTAGTTTAAAATGAATTTAAACTCCCTTGAATTTGAAATAGGTCGGCCACTTTATAGAAAGGGTTGCACCCCTTATTTTCTTTGACCTGATCACGTTCTCTTCTGGAATTAGAAATGGCGGCTAGGCGATTAGGGTTTTCTCTTTAATCCCCAAATCGATCGTCGTTGTGATAAATTGCTTCTGGAAATGGTTCTCCTTATCTTCGATGACTTCGATGTTGCTTCCTCTGTCTTTCTCGATCAACTTGGGCTCAGATCGAATCCCTAAAAGATTATGAGTTCTCTGAATTTATTCTATGCTTGAGTTTGTTGTTTTTGTGGATTCGATACACTCTTGCCAGTGATGTATTGTTGTTTAAATAGGATTTTCATATCCTTTAATCTCTTTGATTTCACATGATGGCTTCCCCTGATTTTGCAATAATTTTGTCCCTTTTATTTCTCGACTTTGACTGAGTTTTGCTGCATGTATTTCTTCTGATGAATACAAACAAGTACTTGGCCCCTTCTATGAATCTGGAAACAATTTTGTAGTTTACATGCCATGTATTATTTATGGAAAATGAGAAAGTCCCCCTTTTTATTGCGTAGTAAATTAGCGTGATTTATTTCCATCTTTATTCCATGGCCTTTATTGAATGTTGGTGATTCCTGGAATGATAAAGGCCTTTGTCCCTCTCAATATATTATGGCATGAAACCATTTCAGGAAATAGATTTATGGAAATAAAAATTGCTGCCTATTTGAATTTTTTCCAAAAACATTTCTTCAAATTAAATCTGCTCATTTTGCCAAGGAAGCCGATCGATGATGAAGACCATACCATATATCTCTTGTTGGCCAGTTTCTGGAAACATGAATTTTTCTTTCTAAATATGCTTGATTTTCGAAATGTTTTCTTGCCACATATGATTGTCTGGAAATACTTTCTTACCACAAATACAAATTGCATTTTTGGAAAGAGTTGATTCGATTTCGAGGATGGAAAAATGAACAGGAAACAAAATTTAATTCTGGTCAAACATTATTCCCTGATTTCATTTTTAAAGCTAGAAACAAAAACAAAATAAATTGTTTCTGTCCAAAACAATTAAGTATATTTTCTTGAAACCTTTTTATTCACTTGTGCTAGCACCAAAAAAACTATCTTGACCTTGATGCTCGGCCCCTTTGTGAAAACTGTCTTCAACCTTGTTTGTTGCTGATGTACATGATATGTATTGAACCATTTACTGCTCTCAATGTTTGTACACTATTTTGATCACCTATATTAAAACTGTTCCTATATGCTTGCTGAAAACTTTTGCATACACTAGCAGTAACTCTGCCTTGACCTTCCGTGAGTATGAGTACACCAGTTACTTGTATGACTTGCATCACCATTTCTTTGAACTATTGAATACATTGCTAAGCTCTGAATTCTAACTGTGTCTTCATGCCATCTAATCATTGTTCTTCATCTGTTGACAGTTCCATTTGTTTTCTTTTAGGCTTGTGTTCGCCATGTTCATATAAGTTGAAAACTGCTTTGGCCTTGTCACTTGTATATGTATATTTGTTGAGTTGAACCTGAAACATGAACTGACTTTGATTTTCACTGCAACTTCATGTATGAAATTGTTGTTTTTTTCTCTGTTTTTATGCTTTGAAATGCTCATGTCCATATGCTTATGTGAATTACTGCACTGAACTGCCAAGCTTGTGCCTTTTTGGTTGGACTTGTTTTACACTTGTTTGTTGTATCGCCTGCTCATTGTAGTAGTATATTCTGGCTTGCTATGTCTTGTGCTTCACTGTCTTAAACCATTACATTGAACCAATCTTGTTCATGGCTCGACCAAGTTGCTTGGCTTGTTCCTGATACGTTGCACCGTGCTTATATTCTTGTTGTGTCCTTTGGTTGGCTTGTACCATTTGACCCTAAGTTGTTCTTGGCTTCAAGTTAAGCTCTACTGTTTTGACCTGACTTTGTAGCTGCTCCATTGTATATGTTTAGTTGCATGTAGTTGCACCATACTTGTGCTGAACATTTGACATTTGCTCCTTGTTTGAGCTGTATGCATAACCGCTCGGCCATTGATGTTGATGACCATATACATATGCACTGAGTCGAGTTGGTCCATATGGCTGCTCCTCAGTTACTCGCACTGTATTTTGATTGGCGAGGCAGTGCACACGTGTATATTTATACACGTGTGTATATGCAGTCATCAAACTAATTTTCATGTCCCTGAAGTGTACATACATACTCTGTAGACACAAATGGATGAATATATAAATCAGATCGAGTCATGAAAAAATGATTAGAAACACACCGAAATTCTGAGGCAAATAAATTTTAAAAAATAAATTTATTTGCATGTATTCAATTTTTATTTTTATTGCAGTGTACTGTGTGTCTGTTTCATGTGACAAGTAAGAAGATGGTGACTCAATTGACTGTGAATTTTCAAGACAGAAGATGAAGTGTTAGTGTAACTGTATATGTATCTGTATAAAAGAATGTATGAGTGACTGAGAGTTGTAGTGAGGAACTGTGTATTGAAAATGAATGTTAAATGTATTGAAATATTGTGTGTTGTACAAATAGCGGAGTTGAATGATTATACTGTTGAATGTTGAAATAAAATATTATATTCAAATAAAATACCGTTTGAATGTTTAATTCTTGTGCGGTAGTATTCCATTTAAATATAAATATTATATTCTTGTATATGATGTATATATGAAATAGTATAATAATAAACACATTAATAATAATATATATTTGGTTGTTATCATCAAACAAAAATCATATAATTGTGTATACAACAATGTTATATACAACATTTGGTAGCTTCCTTATCGATTTAGAAGCCTATAAGCACATAAGGACTTAAAGAGCCACAAAATCAGAAAGGTGGAAAGGATTGGAACTATCTATTTAATAGGTAGTAAATGGAGATTGATTTAGAGGCTTATTTATCATTTATTGGAAGATAAGGAAAAAATTTATAGAAAGAAATTGAAGTAGGTGTTTGTTGGGATAACAGTTAACGTGGACGAATTAATGTCCATAACATAAGGATAAGTTAAGGTTTCCGGGAAAACAAAGAATATCTTTTGTTATCTGGAATAAACTTCCATATTAGTAAGTACGGATATTCGAAATTTAAAAAGAGCACTAAAGGATCAACAAGTCAAAATATATTAGAAACGGAAAATATTAATGAGACAATTAAGACCGTTTAAGTAAAGGTATGAATATTCGATTTTGAATAAGGAATTATATGTCAACAAGAATGAGCATTATTTAATGGATAAGATGGACATAAAGGACATATAAAGAGTCAACTGTTAGGAATTTCATAATATGGAGAAAAAATAAAAATAAAGAAAAATGGAATTAATATTGGAGATAGACATCCTTAGAATAGTGTACCAGAACGAAAAGAGGAATAGTAGGAAAGTTTAAACAAAAAGTTCAAAAATGTTAAGAATCCTTTAAAGATGATTTTTGACACACCACTAAATTATTTTGGAAAAGAAAATTTTTAGATGACTGTTTAACATTTCATTTATAGGCTCGGTTACATAATAATTCCATTCAAAAGAAATTGAAAATACGATTTTTGGAAATATAAATGTTTTTAGAGAAATTTTTGAAGGTTTACTATTTTTTGCTAGTCCAACTTTCGAGAAAACAAAAAATAAATTCTATAGGATAATAAAAGGTTAATAGTAAATGTTTACATTTATGAGCTCTGATGGAAAAGAAATGTAATTTTTGGAAGAAAAAAATGAGCAATGGACAACTAAAATGGTAAATTTACAATTTTCAAAGCCTTGATGTAATAAGCTTTTAAAAATTCAAATGAATTTGGAAATATTCTTTTCTTCAAAGTCCTATACAAATTGTGATAATTAATTAGACGTTTAATTAGAAATAAAAAGTAGTATGAAAAGATGACACATAAAAGTTTTGTAGAATAAACGAAACAATATACTCATTGAAAGAGAATGGATAGAGAATTTATTTTCCATAATTTTGGTAGAATTTAAAACAATAAAATTCTCATACAATAAGGAGTTTATGAGGAAGTAATAGTACTGAAAGTAGAATAAATGGTAAATGACTACTCCAATAAATTAATTTAGAAATTTATTTATGACTATTAAATTAAAATTTTGAAAAAGCACCCTCATTGTGCAAATATATGAATAATTAAGGACTTTCAAATTTTCAAACGTACATTACTTTGATATTTGATAAGAGTATACATGTGTAGCAGTAAGAGTTTTAAACTTTATTGCCAAAATGAACTTAGTCTCAGACTAATATTTTAAAACATATTTTTGGCAATAACGACATGAATTGAGAATACAAAAATGAATGTGTTAAAAGTCTTATTGCTACTTTATTTAATGCTAAATTATTAAAGTCTTGTTTTTAAATAAAAACAAGCATTTATCTCAAAATAGTTGTCTTAAAGAGCATTAAAAAACTAATATTCAGAATACAAATAAAGGATAAGCATTAGAATAAAAGAGGTTATTTTACTCTGAATTTAAAATTTTATGAGCATTTAATAAATGTTATCATTTTTAAATTAAGTCATTTATTTGGAATGTTTCGTAAGAAATAAGGAAGTTATTAAGCTTTGTTGTTAAAAGGTACAAACCTTGAATAATGCTTCAAAAGTGTTATTGTGTGAAGTAATAATGCATTTTGAAACTTTAGCAATTAATATCACTAGACATTATAGGAGATTTAGTTGCCACCTAATTCAATCTTGGATATTAATTAATATTCTATTTTCTAAAATAGAATGAGCATTTATTTTATCAGCAATAAAAAAGTTTTATTTAACGTTCTGAATAGGGTTAATGGCTGACATCCAAATAGTTAATAAAGATAAGTGTTCAAAAAGAAAAGTATTTCTGCTCTTATTTTAAAACATCCAGTTAACATTTGAAAAAAGATATCTAAATCCTAATTGTAACATTTTGGATTAAATTCTTAATAAAGGATGTCTTATTAAACAAGGCACGTATTGGCATTTAGGTCAGTAAGCATTAAATCTTCACAAAAATTTAACATCTCAGGTTTTAATAAAGTATTAAAAACCTATTTTCGAATTTGTTCAAGTTTGAGAAATAATAAGGATATAACAACATTCTGAAAAATATATTTTTGTAACCACTAAAATTTCACTTTATAAAAAGAAATAACTCTGAAGTAAATATGGATAGCTAATTAGGTAAGTTAGAATTAGGTTCTAGGACTATGTAAGGATAAGTTGTACAACCCAATCTTGAAATTTTGGTGTCAATCATAGAAGTTTTGAAAAGATGGTAAAGTATAAGTATTTCCAAAATCAAGGGTTGTAAACTAGGTTGTCCAAGATAGTCAAGGAATTAGCACGTTTATAACTATATTTGATGATTAGTATATAAATAATTTAGCATAACTTACGTAATTCTCGATTTTTGAAATTAGGGTTCATGGGTATTAATTGCAAATTCAGTGAGTAATAAATTTGTAATTAATGAGACTAAAAGACAATTAGTTTTAGGAGACTGTTTTGAAAGAGAAATTTATTTGGAAAGAAACAGATATATTCCAATCTTGAAGGAATTAAGTAAGCATTCATGGAGTGGTCTGGTTTCGATGACAAGTGGACCACATTTATGAGAAAGATGAAGATGGAAAATTTTAAAGAAAGGGATTGGCACCTTAAGAGATTGGAAAAAACAATATTAAGACCTCAACACTAATTGAACCACTTAATTGTAGGAGAAAACATCCAAAATGTTCTTTTAGATTGTGGTCACTAGTGGTCCCATGTATTGATTATGTAACGACCCGTATTTTTAACGATTTAATAATTAATTTTATTTAATTATTTAAACAATTGTTTGGTAATTTAATAGTTTAAATTAAATAACTTTGAATATTTAATTAATATAGTAATTAAATAATATATTTAATTATGAAATAATCAGAATTAGTTGAAATGGCAATATTGTGTGAATCAAATTATTTAACTGATTTAATTCAGTTTAGAATTGAATTATATTAACGAATTTATTTATAAATGTCAGTTGAACGTATAATTTATATTATAATTATAATCGAGCTCAAAATGGCGTGGCAGTTCGTAATTTGGCGATTCGAACTTTAAACGAATATACATAATCCATTTTAAATCGGATTTTTGTGAAACAAGAAACGTTCGAAGCTGGTGAAGTATATTTTTCTAATGGAAGAGAAAAATCGAGATTTCATTGTGTAGATTTTGAGTTATGTCCAAATCAAATTTTCAAAAAGTCACTATGGAATTCCTTTATAATTTATAACGATTTATTTATATTATAAAAAGATTTTTAATATAAATTGGATATCGATTTAACCCGGATTTCAGATATCGAGTTATAAATCCTGATATATTTATTTTTGGAGTTATATGATATTCTGTTATGAATATATATGATAACATTAATTTATTAATATTAAATTTGATTATTTTTAAATATATTAATATTTAAATGGGTTTATTTATAGCTTTAAAAATAGCCAGTTTTGCAAACGACCTCCATTTTTTATAAAACTAATTTTGCTGGATCTGGAATGTTAAATTATCTCTAGATTTCAATTTTCGTAATTTTTGGAGTTAGCATATTGCCGTATGGGATTTTAATGTGGAAAGCGGTTAATAATTTCACTTTAAAACTACGTTGTGTGAGAAAATGGACTCGGAATTCGACGAAACAAGTTTCGTTGGGTCTATAATGTTGAACTGTAGCTGTATGTCCATTTTCATTAAATTTGAATATTGTATGTGACCGTATGAATTTTTAGAAGACAAATAGAAGCAGCAACTGAATAAAAATGAATATAATAATATTTAAATCTTCCTATAAATATCCCCACTATCCTACCCTTAACCCTAAATTATTCCATCTCTATAGTCAATGCTCGTTTGAGCTGCTACCTCCAAAATTAATAACATGATATTCAGAAATTCACAGTAATTCAATAGCTTGATGAAATCAAATCATGTTTAATTCTTTAGCTTCTCAAAACCTGGAGCCTCAACCCGGTACCATCTGTATTGAGTTCGACGTACATTTTCTTCTTCTGTGGGTTTTATATGTGGTGACTTAGGGTTCAAATGGATGGCAAATTGGGGCGTTATTCTCGAATTCAATACTGGTTTGGGTTTCCTGGTAGGTAGGCGTTTCAATGAGTTGAGTTTGGAAGAATATGGAAACCAAAATTTTCACGCCTGTATGTGAGCTACAGGGGTCGGTCTACATTCGCGATGGATTCTAGAAAATCGGGGTGGCGGAAAAGGTGGCGTTCAAGGGGAGATTGAGATGGGAAGCTCGATGGAGTGTTTAGTTTGGTGAATAAGGTATTAGGGAATAAGCGGTATGTTGTTGGAGCATGTAAATGGCGGTGAGGAGTTAACGGTATTGAAAATGTCAGGGAGGAAGAAGAAGTCAAGCGCGATTTACGGTAAGAGATGTTTATGGTATATTCAATTTGATGTTTAAGTGATGTGAGGACATCGAGCATATATCTTGAGCATCTATTGAGCATACTGTTGGGAAAATGAAGCCAGAAAACATACTTAGACAACTGACTAAAAAAAAGGAAACGACGCTGTTGTGTTCGTAAGTAAATGGTTAGGGTCAGCATGGTCTTGAAAGTTCAGGGAGTTCAAATTATTATATAACGAAAGTTTGTAGAAATAGCCGTGAGTAAAAATGTGGTGAAGGAGGAGGGTTTCTATAGGTAAAATGGCGGAGACTCTTTTTGGTGGAGACTGTGTTTGTCTGGGGAGGAGTTGGAACTTTATATATATTGAAATAAAGAGCTGGTTGATGCAAAGGTTGGGGATGGCCATTTCGCTTACGTGAATTACAAGCTGGAGTTGGAGAAAATGTTTTTGGAGAAGAAGAGAGAGGCGGGTGATAATGGGCCTGATCATAAGGGTAAGGGCCGACGTTATTAAAAAGGGCAAGGCACATTCGAAATTAAAAATCCAAGTTTTTATTTAATTAAAATGCATATTAACTTCTTAATCATAACTTCATCATACATTATCAGAATTCAACAAAACAACATCTGTTGGGATCGTATGGACGGTGGCTACACAATGGAACTGATTGTGAGTGAATTGGAGCTCGTTACAATTTGTAATGTCCCGCATTTTTATCAGTTTATATTTGGAATATTTAAATCAGTTTAAATATTGAATTCGTAATATACATGGATTTATATATTAATTAAACGAAGTTAAACGTATAAAAATATATATTTAATATAATCGAGCTCATAACGACGCTGCAGTTCGTAATTTAACGTTTTGAACTTCAACTGAGCGTACAGGATCCGTTACAAGTCGGATTTCTTTGAAACAAGAAACGTTGGAATCTGTTGAACTGTATTTTACTAACAGAAGTGAAAGACCAAGATTTCGTGTTACAGATTGTGAGTTATGTCCAAATCAAATTTTCAAATAGTCTCTATAGAATCGTTTATCGACCGTAACGGTTTATTCGATATAACTAGATATCGGTTTTGGAATTTGGACAAAATTCTTTTGAGACGTAGTGATAATTTAATTTTTAGTATTCTACTATAATTTTTAATTAATTAAATACGCAACTTTTTATTTGGAGTATTTTGCACCCTATATCAATATTTGAGGTTTCAAAATATGAGTCAACCTACCGATATTATTATATTTTTGGGATCGTGGCACCTCGTTGGACACAACCGTAATCTTACTTCTGTCCGTAGCAGCTCGGACAAGAAGAAAATGTTGTGTAACAGGGTACCCTAAATAAATATTTAATATTTACAAAAATGTATATTTTCTATCTTCTCTGCCGAGTACAATACTATTTATTTCTGATACTATAGACAATTCATATAGGCTATTCTTTTAAAACATTAAAATCAAATCTAACATATCCCATGATTTACGTTGTGTTTTTACATCGCACGGATCTCCTTTAGAAATGAAAAATATCAGCCTAACCTGGACACCCTAAGACAATGCATTGCAGACACAGTACTTACTTCATAAATCAATACAGCTATGCAGGAAATGAAAACACAAACCATATCTTCACATCAGTACGTATACATATACCATGTGTATTGCAGACCTACCTCTCATCTCTGTCCTATGAAAATTCGTACTAACTTCCACTGTAGAAGCAAACTAACAGCTAAGACATGAAAATACATACCTATCAATGAAAAGAAAACTCAGCCATAGGAACAGCTACTCCTTCCTCGTCAAGTTTCCCATCATATATTAATAGACGGGAGCATTCTCGTTCTTGAAATATATACACGGTGAAAAGATAAAACAACGCAAACCTAAGAAAAAAATCTGCACGGCTATTATCAGCTAAGCTCTCAAATCCATGTACAGAGAAAGAAAAGCAAGAAATAATGTATGAAATGAAAACTCGTCTCAGTCTGTAGCCGATCTAGAAGCTACCTATTTGCCTAATCCTTGACGACTAGGTTTTATACTCCTATATATACAGCCACTTCCATCTTCCTAGTTGAGACCGAAAACCATAGATGCTGTGAGTTCTCACTGCTTTTAGTAATGCAAACTTCTTCTGCTTTCTTCTTTTTCGTTCTTCTCTTCTCTATTAAATGAAATCTTCCACTAAAATTAATAAATCCTTTATACACTAAATCCCGAGATCAAGAGCTTCATTCTGGTACGATGTAGACTGTAGTGGGAGGTCGTGAGGCGGGGAAAATAAGAGTGAACTGATGTGCATGATAATGAAATGAATGTGGGTTGTTGTGGTGTTGGGTTTAAGTGTGAAGGCGTGAAGCAAGCGGTACATGAAAATGGGTTAAAGGGGAAGTTTTGCATGCTTCTGTTCTTTGTATTTGGAGTTGCGGTGTCATGATGATGCTGGGCTGAGGAGTTATACAAATAGTAGAAAAAAATGGCATGTACAGGCAAATGGTGCCATCAACGCCATTGAACGGAGCGGCCATAAGATGCTATGAAGGAATCGGAGCACTCATCGACAGTCAGTCGTAACCGATCTCGTCGGAGAAGGTTAAAGAAGTGGTTAAATTTAAATGCATTTCTTTTGCACGTTGAATTCGTATTAAAGAATTCTTTCAAGTACACTTTCCTCAGTAGTGGGTCATCACTTTGTGTTCGGGTGTAGAAGCATCGTATTTTCATCTGTAAATAGAAGAAAGAGTGTGATGGCTTTGAACGTGAAAGAGGTGAGAGGAGTTGGCTTCACGTTTTGCAACTGGAAAGGGTTCGACTACTGTACGGCCTGGAAGTAATTACTGCGAGTAATTATATTGGAGAAGAATGTATGGGAGTAATGGAGTGGAGCTTGTGTCTTTACTATGGGAGCAGGTTTCGGTACCAGGGTCAGAAGATCGGAAGGACTTGAGATGGAAAACGGGTTGGTGCAAGGTAAGGAGTATTAACAGTAAAGGGGATTTGCGTTTAACATATGAAGCGGTTTTAAAAGGGGGGCGTATACATATTGGAAAAAAATATGGCATGGTGGAAGTAAAAAGGGTGGGACCTGTATATATTAAGTGGAGAAGTAGTTCAGGGGAACTTGCGTTCAAAAATATTAGGGAGGAGCAGGACTTTGTTTTCTTTGGGAAAAAAGAGAATACGTTAAAGACGGGACTGGGTTTGTCTAGCAGGCAAGTGCGGACATCTAAAAGGTGGTGCGTGAGATGTAGGACTTTAGAACGTGATGAGGATAAAACATACATGAAAACTCTGTTGTGAAGGGCAGAGATGCCGGGTAGGTTGGTCATGCGGGACTGACTAGAGGCGAAAGAATTTCTTCCTGGACGATTTTTAGCAAATTTCTGACATTAGGCGGTCCGTTTTGAAGAGTTGACATCGTGCTAGTTGAAGAAATTATCGGAGGGAGTTTATGTTTAAAACCTGAAGGGATGAAGGCAACCAAGTGGATTGGAACTAGTTTGAAACCATTGGAAACTCGTTGGAAATTATAACGTCTGGCCGGGTGTACCGTCGCAAATCATTATTTAACGGTTAGCGCACAAAGGTGAGTAAATTCACTGACTCTGATCTATTTTTAAATATTATAATATTGGTTGAATGTCGTGTGATGGTCGCTTCGGTAGATTACAATTAAATTTATAAAAATATATATATCGTTGCAAATGTACACATCATTTGGTTGGATACTGATTCCATCGATTAAAATACTCCCTAGTATGGAATCAGTGATAATTGTTTGACTAACATCTGTGGATGCGGAAACCGGTTGGAGGAATCCAACCGGATTCCTCAATATTTATATGTACTGTTTGTTTGTTTTATTTATGCACTGTTGGAACCGTGTTGAATGAAAATTTAACATTGGTTTTGATTTAATAAATAAATGATATTGATTTAGAAAGTAGCAACAGTTGACCATAAAAACATCGTTTTGTGGAAAGTTGATTGGCCATTAGGCAAATCAACGAAGTCGATTATGAAAAAAAATAGATTTTTTTAAGTGAAGCTTTAAGCTGTATAGAAATTCGATTACAAACTGGTACTTTATAGTTCATTTTATAAAGTAAAATATTAGTTAATTATTTTTAATTAAATAATTGTTTCTTAAGTGTACCTCATTTAAAATGTTATTGAATTAGAGATGTCAATATTTTTGGTAATGGAAAGAGATGTCAATATTTTTTTTTAACAGAAAGAGATGTCAAGATTTTTGTAACGAAAAGAAGTGTCGAGATTAGTATAAAGTGGAATATAGCAGCGTGTTGCAAATTTTGAACTATAGCGATAAAATAACGCTGTTGACTAGGCTTAAGCATGATTGTTCTGTCGAGATTAGTTATAAAGGAGAATATTACAGCGTATGACAAGTCTTTGAACTATAACGATAAAGTAGCACTGTTGACCAAACTTAAGCATGATTTTTATATAGTACTACTCCCTAGGGAATGTAAACAGTTTGTTTTGAAATCCACTTATTCCAAAGTAATAAGCAACGATGATTGTCCAAAGAAATATAAGAACGAGTAGTGGAGAATCGTTTCAGAAAACGATGACATCATTTCGATGTTTGAAATATGATTTGAGTTAAATAACACTATTAGAAACGGAACTATAATTCAACGATGACGAATGGTAATTAAAAGTGCCCATGGTTGTGTGATGTTTAGTTGTCCATTTGAATGAATGTTTGTTTTTACTTCGATAGTTAAATAACCGACTATCGAAGTGTTTTGACCATCGATGTCAATACGGAGAGACCGGTTGGATATATTATCTGAAATCACTCCGTATAGGCATAAGCGTTGCGAATTAGATTATGCTGAAGACAATTGAAGACGGAGTGAAATGCAAGGGTTGTCCTGTTCCAGAATTGTGTTTTCTGTTTGTCCAGTCCCAGGACAACTTGTATGGACGAATGTCTGACAGAGTATTTCCAACGGTCACACCGTTGATAATTACGAATATACCAAGTTGGTGGGGAGAAGGTAACTTCTCTTTATTTTACACTAGTGTGTGTCTGTATAATCAATATGTGATCACGGATTTGACGATGTGGCATTCAAAGTGAATGGTGTACAGGTGGTCTAGAAGATAACGTAGCCTCAAGCCTCACACCCAGGAAATGACAAAAATCGGGCAGGCAGCATGGCTATGTGGGTCGCTCCCATTAGGGTGTAGTATCACCTATCTAGAGAAATTCCTTTTGTTTCTTGATCTATCGATTCTGCCCATTCAGGGATGGTTGCCGTACACAACCATCGTTGATATACATTCGATACACTCAAGCGAAATGAGTGGTCGGTCATGTGTGGGCCGGGTTGCAAGACGTTCTTGTTGAACCCAGGTGTATTCGCCTCTAGAGACACACTATCGGCAGGTGGTCCCATACCTTGTCATAGTTGGAATCCAATCTCCAATAAGCGCCCTGCGGTTTTTGATTTTATACTATGTATGTAGAGCGTGAGATGCAAGCGTTCTACTATTTGGTTATTTATTTGATTAGACATTATTATAATATCACTGGATTTTGATATCAATATGTTGGGTTATAGTAAGGTAAAAACCGTCCATATTTATGTGTGGGTTGGTCTTACTATTTTCTTTGTTTCCCAAAGGATTTTCAAAAGTTAAACAGTATGGTTGGAATTTACTCACACCAGTCCCATGACTGACCCAGAGTTTATTTTGTTTGTTTTCCCTAAACTCTTGGGTGCCCAAATTTGTACGGGCAGTCAAGTGTTTCAGGCTTTACAGATACACTTGGAGGAGCTTGAAGCATGAGTCTTCACTATTGGTTATTTAGAGTTATTTCCACTGTATCAAATGTTATGTTGTACTCTGATATGGTATGGATATACAAAACATATTTGTATTTCAAAGTTATGTTATATAATATATTTTATTCGTTCCACTGTGAGATCCGTGTTTACTCTGATTCTACTCAGTTGTGTTCTTCTTCTTCTTCTATTCTATTAGTTCTATCTTATCTTTCTCATCCTCTTATTTCTTTCTATTAATGATCTGGTATTTTCGATGTCTGAACAGTCAACGTTGGGTTTTGTGTCGATTTTCGGAGTCGAAAATCCTAAGGTCGTTACAGTTGGTATCAAAGCTGAAGATTAAGTGATTACCTTGGCTCTGTGGCGTAACTCAATAGAGATGGAGTTAGTAATACTCTAGGTTGAGTTTGAGTGTATAGATATGAGCGCGTATTTGTAAATTGATATAAGAACTGCTTTATATTGTGTTGATTGGTTTGGTTAGTGGTTTATGAATTCCGGTCGAAACAGTAATGCAAACTGTGTCGATAGGTGTTCCTAAACTCTTGAACAGAGTAATTCGACATAGTATGTTTTAAAAAGCTGGGTAAATGAAATAATTTTACCCAAAATATATTTTTTGGATATAAAAGAAGTATATATCTTGAGATTATTATAGTGTTGATCGTTATTATGATCAAATAAGGTTTATAATTGAGTTGGTTATATAAATAACCAATCAAAATGTTATATAAGTATAATATGCAAAACCAGATGAACTGAAACTGAATTTTAAATCTAGAATAGAAATAAACTCTGAAAAACTTGGGAAAATGATTAAATATATAGAAATTCAAAATCCTGGGGAAATTTGAAAATGTTTTCTAAACATTTTGAAAGGTATTTTGAAGTGTTGATAAATGAGTTTTTAAAATAATATAGTATTGAACTCACTTTGATCACTGGAAAATAAATTCTGACAATGATGGTCACATTATCAGTGTTCATTTTCGAGTTTCTAAGTGATGGATTACTACCAAAGGATTTTGTTTCCGAATTATTTTGAGAAAACGATTTGTTAAAAATTCGAATTTTTTGAATTTCTATAATTTCAAACTGATTTGAAATGAAACCCCAGGAAATTGAATTCCGAAATTTTAATTTAACTTATGAGTTATTAAATATAGTAAAAGGGTATAAGTACAATAAATAGGTTGGAATAAAAAAATTAGTTAAATAAAATTGGGATAGAATTAAACTTGGCAAAGTAAGAGAATTGTGAAATAAGATATTGGATTGGAACCTAGTTTGGTTATGGAATTGGATTGTTGAATGATCATTTGGAATTGGAGACTGAAATGAAATATTGGCTTGGTAAAAGTGAAAGATTGATTTGAGAATGGATTGATGTGAGATCAACCAAGTATGTTTGGATATATGCCAAAGTGATATCAAATGGCAGAGATAGAATTAAATGCCAAAAAAGAGGTACATATTCATATTTTATTCGGGTATGAGATTTATGAGTTATTTTTGGAAATTTGTTTGGATGTTTTATATTCTTTTGGGGTGGAGAAGACCTGGAGTGGCGATGTAACAACCCGTATTTTCGAATAACATGTTATAACATAAATCAAGGCAGAATTAAATGTTATAATCTGAGTCAAGGGAAACGGGCTATGCCATTGCGTTCGTCTCGGAAAAATACGCGAAATAGAGTCTGAGTTTTCGAAAATCGGAGTCCGTATGACCAAGTAATGGCCCGTCAAAGTTTTCAGAAAATTTCAAGTTCAAAAACAGTTCAAATTTGAATTTAGAATTCAAATTCAGCCAAAACAGACTAGGCGGGAAAATTCCCGCCCAGACAGGTCGACAGGGGGGTCGACACTAGGGTCGACCTCCCCCCCCAACCAGGTCGACACTAGAGTCGACCTGGGGGTCGACCTGGGGATCGACCTCCCTGGTCGGCCAGGTCGGCCTGGTGCACCTATTTTGGCTGTTTGGACCTGCTTTGGAGGCTAGTGACGTGATTTGATGGCTCAGATTTGATTAAGGGTTAATCCTATAGCTAAAACTAATCCTAAACTCTATAAAAAGACCCTAATACCTAGCCTAAATCATCATAAATCAATCCTACAACTAAACTATGCCAAAATGTTTCTTGAGCATGGCCTCCATCTTCATAACATGGCCTCCATCCTCTTCATGAAAGTTTGAGTGTCCTAAGCTAGTAAAAGAGCCATCTTTCTTAAGTAAAAGAGCCATCTTTCTTTGTCTTTGAGGTTATTCCTTCTTGTTCTCAAGTCTTGAAGTGGAGTTTAGCGTCTTTGGTTGCGGATTTGCTAGTGTGGCTTCATCTCAATCTTATTTTATATTAATTCTATTCTTCATAGCATTGTAAGCCCTATACTACTCTTAGATTCTAACTATGAAGTTAAATGTGATATGTTGCAAGTTGAGTTTGGGCCTAAGTATGATATATGCTTTGATCTTATCATGTTATGCATGAATATATTCTATGCATATTTGAAAACCTATCACTTTGACCTTGTGGGCTAAAAGCTTCAAGCTTTATATTAAAGGTTGCATTTTGGCAACATGGAAGTTATCATATCCCTTATGATAACTTGCATGTGAGGCTAAATGCGAACTTCTAGCAACTTCTACATGTCATTTATCACCATGTATCACTTATATGCTAAGTTTGGTTTTATGCATACTTTTGAAGCCTAATAATGCTATATGCGAACTTTTAGCCATCATCCTATGTCCTTCATAATCATGTTACACCTATTTGCTTAAGTTGATATTATGCATGTTTTGAGGCCTATGATGTAATATGCAAGCTTATGAACCTATTTATGCCTCATATGCCACCATGTTTAACTTATGGCCAAAGCATCCTTATGCTAGCTTGTGGCCAAATCACCCTTATGCTACTGGATATGTATGAGGCCAAGTCACCTTTTATGCTATCATACATGTTGAGGCCATATGCTAGTATGTTGAACCCCTTTTGGCCTCAAATGTCACCATGTTTAATTTGTGGTAGTTTTTCCCATCTTATGCCCACCTTGTCATATAGTTATGTTCCCTCTTTGATCCATTTGCATTGGTACGAATTTACGTGCGATGGGAATACGTTATGGGTAGTTGGGAAAACTTAATAACATGAGAACATGACTTGAAAATATGACATGAAAGTTTGACATGTGTTTATGCTTGAATACACGAACGTGAAATGACATGTAGAAAACATGAGAATGGCCAACTCGAGGTTGGGTTGAGTTTGTAGCATAAATCTACCCGGAACCGACCGGCTTAACTAGTGGCTACAAGCAATAGGACCCAATGTGAGTATTTGGTCATGTCGCACATAAAACCCGAGGTTAGACTAGGTTGTGGTGTAAAGCTACCCGGACCCGCCCGGCTTAACTAGTAACCACAACAAAGTGTAATGTGAGAGGTTGGGGTGCATTAAGTTAATTAATGCCACATGATAGGGTTAAGTCATGGATTACTGGAATATACTTAACCAATTAAACACGATGGATTGGTAGGGTTAAGTCATGGATTACTGGAATACACTTAACCAATTGAACACGATGTATTGATAGGGTTAAGTCATGAACTACTTGGACACACTTGACCGACTCAATACATGGTTAGGATAGGGTTAACCACACTTAATCCGCTCGAAACCCTAGTTACATGGTCCTTTTCAGCAGTAACCTACTTGGAAGTATCATGGGGACCCTGGACTAGGCTAGGGTGGGGCACGATTACTGACTGATTGTAAGAGACCAAAAGAGACGGCTGAATGGTGCACCGGTTGTTCAGGCGGACCATGGTCGTGCACATTAAGTCCGGAGTTGAACATGGGCACCGGTAGGTTTAGACTGTGCATACTTGAATTGTGTCTGAGGTATACACCGTAGGGCCGGATACACCCTAGGGTGGACCTTGCACAGTCAACTACATTACATGATTAAGCCGTATGACACCGATACACGACGAGTTAGGCTTATAGGGAGCCGATCGACTAGGCCGAGTAGTTGGACCTTGATTTAGGTCATCTCATGATGTGGGCCAGCTTTGGGCCAAGGGATCATTTCTTGATTATACTTGACATGGATTGGAATACTAGTACACACCTGGTGCAACTTAACCTTGTATATGCGATGCCACACTTGATCTATCTTGTTAATTTTTCACCATGTCAGTTATCACCCTACATCTCATCTCTGTTTTACATGCCCAGTTAACTTTATTAGTTTTTATACTAATAGTAGATAGGACTTACCAGTCTTTTTGACTGACCCGTTTTCTTTCGCCTCTTTTCTTCCGTTCCCCCCCCCCCCCCCCAGGTTTACAGGGTGGGAACACTGGTACCTAGCTTGGATCTTTTGCTGCTTTTCTGGAAAGCTCACGTATGCTTTGAGCATGCTATGGCCTTATGCTACTTTGGGGATAGTTAACTTATGTTTATTTTCAGTTTATGTTTTCTAGACTTGTAGTAGTTGGAAAATAATGACCAAGTACTTTGATGTAACTTGACTATGGTTTTGAAATGTTAGTCCGCTGCTTTATTTACTCTGTTTTATTTATATGTTCTGTCTTGTGATATCTGCATGCATGTTTACCTCGCTTAACGCCCCTCCAAAGCCAGTGTACTTGCAAGAGTTACCCTGGCGGAGGTGTGGTGTTACATTTGGTATCAGAGCTAGGTTTACAAGATTTGAGCAAAAGTGTTTTTAAAACTTACCTTTTGAAAAACTATTTTCAAAACCAATAAATTATTTTCCAAGAAAAGTCTAGTTATTTTAAAAGGCTTTTCCCCAAAAGCCATTAGCACTATCCTTCGTTTCCTCGTTCCGAATCTATCCATCTTTTTCCTTCGTTTCAGTATGGCCGATAATTTTGCCATCCCGGAGGGTGTACCAGTACCTATTTGGTTTAGAAGGTACATGGAGGAAAGGGCGAATGAAGTCGGCCCCGTGGATATTCCTCCTCCTCCTCAGCATACACAAGCGGATTTCGCGGAGCTTTGCAAAGACTTTAAGGCGATGGGTTGCAAGAATTTTGTCGGAATGGAGACTTCTGTGGAGGCAAGAAACTGGTTAAAGGAAACTGAAGACCTCTTTGCTATCTTTGATGTGGAAGATCGTAGAAAAGTTCTGTTAGCGGTATGGCTGCTGAAAGGGGAAGCTGCATATTGGTGGGTGGTCACCACCACTACTAGGCCAATTCAGACTTGGGATGACTTTAGGAGAAGGTTTGGACTAAGGTTTCTATCATCAACAAAGGAGAACCTTCAGATGGAGAGGTTCCTATCACTAAAGCAAGGGGACATGACCGTTAGAAAATACGTGGATAAGTTTAATCAACTTGCTCAGTTCGGTTTAGAATGGGTTAACACAGCTCGGAAGAAGGCCCTACACTTTGCTCTAGGATTGAATGATCCATTGCGTGGTTTGGCCATGTCTCATATACCCCTGGGGGCGACCTTCGAGAGTTTGGTGAATATGGCCCTACTTCAAGAGGAAGATAAGAGTGGTAAGAAGGAAGTCAGGTTGAATGAGTCTCAACGCAAGAAGGTAGATTCAGAGAAAGGAGGCAAGGACAACAACAATCGCAATGACAACAAGACCAGGGAAACAAGGAAGTGCAAGTTCTGTCGGATCGTTGGGCACATAGCCAAAGATTGCAGGAAGAAGAAGAGGAAGTTAGGCGAGTGTTTTCGTTGCAGAGAATCTGGACATTTTAGCAAGGATTGCCCCAAGAAGCAAGGACAAGGGCAAGGACAAACTCAGCAAGTAGGACCCTCTGGAGGGCAGTTTCAGGCTCTCCTCACTCTTCCAGCTTTTGATCGAGGTAGTGTTTCTGTAAAAAGTCATGTTTACATTTCCCTGTTCATACCTTATTTGATTCTGGCGCATCGCATAGTTTTATTTCTGATCTTGTTGAAAGTTTGCACCTAAGTACTAGTCTAGTTGAGGTCCCGTTAGTGTTTCAAATCCAATTGGGGGTTCCGCCCATCTACCTGTGATTTGTATGGATTTGAGAATCTCTATCTTGAGCATAGAATTCATGTGTAATGCTTAGGTTCTCGGGTTTATGGGATATGGGTTGATTTTGGGTGTGGATCGGTTCTCCAGTTATGGAGCCATTCTTGACTGTGAGCATAGGTTAGTGAGGCTCATGACTCGCCTCGGTAATACCCTAGAAACCCTAGAGGTCTCGTCATGTTATGTTATCTTGAATTTCTTGACTCGTCCATCGATGATCTGCAATCTGTAAGGGTGGTCCGAGACTATCCTGATGTCTTTGAAGAAGTTAAGGGGTTACCCCTAAACCAGAGGTAGATTTTCGCATTTATCTAGTCGATAATGCCAAGCCAGTATCATTGCCGGTTAGGCACATGGCCCCATGAGGAAGATGGGAGCTCAGTAAGCAAATCAAGGAGTTGCTTGAGAAAAATTTCATTAGGTGAAGCATTTCAGAATGGGATGCTCTGGTGGTATTCGCTACTAAGGCGGATAGTCCATTTCACATAAGCATGGGTTAGAGAAATCACCCTAGTAATTACATTTGGCAACATGGATTGGCACTTATCTTCAAGAGATAGTTTGCTGCGTGGGATACCGTATAGTATATAAAAGAGATCCAAGATTCACTAACGAATTTTGGAAAGCTTGCATGAAACCATGAGTATGCAGTTGGGTGGAAGCCAAGTATTTTAGGCAAAGAATAAGTGGAAGTGGAACGAGAGGCGACGGTGAAATGAGTTCTAACTCATATTTTGGAAATAAGAATTAAGAACTATCGAATTGTGAAGATAAAAGACGATCAAGGCACGATGGGATTAAGCACAAGAAAATGCGGCTTAGAAGATTGAAGACTAGATACACGCACTAAATCTCTTTCTAAGAGTATATCCTTGATCCCTATTATTCCGTAGAGCTTACTCGCATGCTATCTTTTAAGTATATCTTCTCGGTCCTATCCTCAATCTTAGTCCTGTTGCAAACCCCATAAGGAGTATGACTCACCTATTTGTGATATATGGTTGGGGTGAAGATGTTCGTCACCAAACTATTTGGGCTTTATGGGATATGGGTAATAATTGATAGACTTACAAAGAGAGCCCATTTTATTCCGGTGAAAAGCAAGAGGACCGTATCATGGCTAGCATCTGTTTATCTCCGAAAGATAGTGCGGTTGCATGGAGTTTCTTCTAGCATAGTTAGCGATCGTAACCCAATTTTCACTAGCCAGTTCTGGAATAGTTTGCAAGAAGCGATGGGTACGCAAGGGAATCTGAGTACAGCCTATCACCCCCAGACGGATGGCCAAACCGAAAGGGTGAATAGAGTGCTAGAAGATCTTTTGAGGCTTTGTGTTCTTGACTTTGGTGGTACTAGGGAAGGCCACCTTCCTCTTGTAGGGTTTGCTTATAATAACAGCTACCAAACAAGCATAGGAATGACACCATTCGAAGCTTCGTATGGGAGGCCGTGCAAGCCACCAACATGTTGGTGGGAGACGACGGATAAGCTTATAATTGAGCCCGACATGATAAGGGACACATCCGAGAGGGTTGAATTGATTCGAAGACGGATGAAAACGGCCCAAGACAGACAGAAATCCTATGCAGACAAGCGAAGGACAGACTTAGAATTTAAAGTTGGAGATATGATCTTTGTGAAGATTTCTCCTTTGCGAAATATGGTTCATTTTGGGCAGCTGACACCAAGGATCGTAGGACCCTTCCCTACTATAGAAAAAGTTGGGAAGATGACTTATAAGGTGGAATTGCCCGAGAAGCTGGCCGGAGTGCATAATGTCTTTCATGTCTCGCATCTCCGGAAGTGTTTGCACAGATCCGCCGAAGTGGTTGAACCAAGTATTCTTGAAGACATGGAGGTAGAGAAAGAGGCGACCCTGAGACGAGCTCCGATTCATATCATGGAAACGGAGACAAAGAAGCTAAGAAGCAAAGAAGTTAAGCTTGTTAAGGTGCAATGGAGTGAAGCAGAGGAAGACGCAACTTGGGAAACCGAGGAGAAGATGCGTGGGATTTATCCATTTCTTTTTGAGGATACATTTTCAATCTCTTTTCCTAGTTGGTATATCTTTCTTTTGCTATCCATGTTTATCTAGTTTATCTTGTTCCGTAAATCTTGTCATGAGAACCTTAGGTAGAAACCCTTTGGTTGAAACATGTATTTGAAACATATTATGCTTGATGTTTGCCAGTGGTTGCAAGTGTTTGCAAGTGGATACTCGTGGATGCATGATACACGTTAGGCACTAAGATCGGCTCACACACTTTCATGCCGCATATGCATGAGTGTTTATGCTTATTCATGGATGAAACTTGTATGCTATCACATGGATGTTGCATATGGATGGATGTTATGTGCACTCATATAGAGACTATGGATTATATTAGGAATTCGCATACATATGGACTCATTACACTAACATATTTTGCATTAAGGAGTTTTACTGAATCAGTAACCGCCTGATTTTCGCATTAGATAAGTACATATACACACACCTTTGCATATGTTCATACAGCATTTAGAATCTTTTAAGGACAATGATTACTCGTGGATGATGTTTTGAGTAGATGGATGATGGATGGTAGGATACGTTATTCCTAACATGAAGATTTCGGGGATGAAATTCTTTAAGGTGGGGAGGATGTAACAACCCGTATTTTTGAATAACATGTTATAACATAAATCAAGACAGAATTAAATGTTATAATCTGAATCAAGGGAAACGGGCTATGCCATTCCGTTCGTCTCGGAAAAATACACGAAATAGAGTCTGAGTTTTCGAAAATCGGAGTCCGTATAACCAAGTTATGGCCCGTCAAAGTTTTCAGAAAATTTCAAGTTCAAAAACAGTTCAAATTTGAATTTAGAATTCAAATTCAGCCAAAAAAGACTGGGCGGGAAAATTCCCGCCCAGACAGGTCGACAGGGGGTTCGACACTAGGGTCGACCTCCCCCCCAACCAGGTCGACTCTAGAGTCGACCTGGGGGTCGACCTCCCTGGTCGGCCAAGTCGGCCTGGTGCACCTATTTTGGCTGTTTGGACCTGCTTTGGAGGCTAGTGACGTGATTTGATGGCTCAGATTTGATTTAGGGTTAATCCTATGGCTAAAACTAATCCTAAACTCTATAAAAAGACCCTAATACCTAGCCTAAATCATCATAAATCAATCCTACAACTAAACTATGCCAAAATGTTTCTTGAGCATGGCCTCCATCTTCATAACATGGCCTCCATCCTCTTCATGAAAGTTTGAGTGTCCTAAGCTAGTAAAAGAGCCATCTTTCTTAAGTAAAAGAGCCATCTTTCTTTGTCTTTGGGGTTATTCCTTCTTGTTCTCAAGTCTTGAAGTGGAGTTTAGCGTCTTTGGTTGCGGATTTGCTAGTGTGGCTTCGTCTCAATCTTATTTTATATTAATTCTAGTCTTCATAGCATTGTAAGCCCTATACTACTCTTAGATTCTAACTATGATGTTAAATGTGATATGTTGCAAGTTGAGTATGGGCCTAAGTATGATATATGCTTTGATCTTATCATGTTATGCATGAATATATTCTATGCATATTTGAAAACCTATCACTTTGACCTTGTGGGCTAAAAGCTTCAAGCTTTATATTAAAGGTTGCATTTTGGCAACATGGAAGTTATCATATCCCTTATGATAACTTGCATGTGAGGCTAAATGCGAACTTCTAGCAACTTCTACATGTCATTTATCACCATGTATCACTTATATGCTAAGTTTGGTTTTATGCATACTTTTGAAGCCTAATAATGCTATATGCGAACTTTTAGCCATCATCCTATGTCCTTCATAATCATGTTTCACCTATTTGCTTAAGTTGATATTATGCATGTTTTGAGGCCTATGATGTAATATGCAAGCTTATGAACCTATTTATGCCTCATATGCCACCATGTTTAACTTGTGGCCAAAGCATCCTTATGCTAGCTTGTGGCCAAATCACCCTTATGCTATTGGATATGTATGAGGCCAAGTCACCTTTTATGCTATCATACATGTTGAGGCCATATGCTAGTATGTTGAACCCCTTTTGGCCTCAAATGTCACCATGTTTAATTTATGGTAGTTTTTCCCATCTTATGCCCACCTTGTCATATAGTTATGTTCCCTCTTTGATCCATTTGCGTTGGTACGAATTTACGTGCGATGGGAATACGTTATGGGTAGTTGGGCAAACTTAATAACATGAGAGCATGACTTGAAAATATGACATGAAAGTTTGACATGTGTTTATGCTTGAATACACGAATGTGAACATGACATGTAGAAAACATGAGAATGGCCAACTCGAGGTTGGGTTGAGTTTGTAGCATAAATCTACCCGGAACCGACCGGCTTAACTAGTGGCTACAAGCAATAGGACCCAATGTGAGTAGTTGGTCATGTCGCACTTAAAACCCGAGGTTAGACTAAGTTGTGGTGTAAAGCTACCCGGACCCGCCCGGCTTAACTAGTAACCACAACAAAGTCTAATGTGAGAGGTTGGGGTGCATTAAGTTAATTAATGCCACATGATAGGGTTAAGTCATGGATTACTGGAATATACTTAACCAATTAAACACGATGGATTAGTAGGGTTAAGTCATGGATTACTGGAATACACTTAACCAATTGAACACGATGTATTGATAGGGTTAAGTCATGAACTACTTGGACACACTTGACCGACTCAATACATGGTTAGGATAGGGTTAACCACACTTAACCCGCTCGAAACCCTAGTTACGTGGTCCTTTTCAGCAGTAACCTACTTGGAAGTATCATGGGGACCCTGGACTAGGCTAGGGTGGGGCACGATTACTGACTGATTGTAAGAGACCAAAAGAGACGGCTGAATGGTGCACCGGTTGTTCAGGCGGACCATGGTCGTGCACATTAAGTCCGGAGTTGAACATGGGCAACGGTAGGTTTAGACTGTGCATACTTGAATTGTGTCTGAGGGTTACACCGTAGGGCCGGATACACCCTAGGGTGGACCTTGCACAGTCAACTACATTACATGATTAAGCCGTATGACACCGATACACGACGAGTTAGGCTTATAGGGAGCCGATCGACTAGACCGAGTAGTTGGACCTTGATTTAGGTCATCTCATGATGTGGGCCAGCTTTGGGCCAGGGGATCATTTCTTGATTATACTTGACATGGATTGGAATACTAGTACACACCTGGTGCAACTTAACCTTGTATATGCGATGCCACACTTGATCTATCTTGTTAATTTTTCACCATGCCAGTTATCACCCTACATCTCATCTCTGTTTTACATGCCCAGTTAACTTTATTAGTTTTTATACTAATAGTAGATAGGACTTACCAGTCTTTTTAACTGACCCGTTTCCTTTCGCCTCTTTTCTTTCGTCCCCCCCCCCCCCAAGGTTTACAGGGTGGGAACACTGGTACCTAGCTTGGATCTTTTGCTGCTTTTCTGGATAGCTCACATATGGTTTGAGCATGCTATGGCCTTATGCTACTTTGGGGATAGTTAACTTATGTTTATTTTCAGTTTTCAGTTTATGTTTTCTAGACTTGTAGTAGTTGGAAAATAATGACCAAGTACTTTGATATAACTTGACTATGGTTTTGAAATGTTAGTCCGCTGCTTTATTTATTCTGTTTATTTATATGTTCTGTCTTGTGATCTCTGCATGCATGTTTACCTCGCTTAACGCCCCTCCAAAGCCAGTGTACTTGCAAGAGTTACCCTGGCGGAGGTGGGGTGTTACAGGCGAGTTGTAGTTATACTGATTGAGCCTTGCAGAGGAGATGCTGGTGAAATTCTCTGAAAATTTAAGCTGTTAGGAAATTTTCAGAATTTCTGAAAATATTCGTTAATAAAAAATTAATATTTTAAATTGAAAATAAAGTGATTCAGTTGAAATTGAAGATAACGAATATGACAAAGTATATTTAACTTCGTTAATAGGGGTGTAGCATTTTCCTACCTTGGTAATTTCGGGGACGAAATTCTTTTAAGGGGGAAGGAATGTAATATCCCGCATTTTTATCAGTTTATATTTGGAATATTTAATTCAGTTTAAATATTGAATTCGTAATATACATGGATTTATATATTAATTAAACGAAGTTAAAAGTATAAAAGTATATATTTAATATAATCGAGCTCATAACGACGCTGCAGTTCGTAATTTAACGTTTTGAACTTCAATTGAGCGTACAGGATCCGTTACAAGTCGGATTTCTTCGAAACAAGAAACGTAGGAATCTGTTGAACTGTATTTTTCTAAAAGAAGTGAAAAACCAAGATTTCGTGTTATAGATTGTGAGTTATGTCCAAATCAAATTTTTAAATAGTCGCTATAGAATTGTTTATCGACCGTAACGGTTTATTCAATATAACTAGATATCGGTTTCGAATTTGGACAAAATTCTTTTGAGGCGTAGTGATAATTTGATTTTTAGAATTTCACTGTAATTTTTAATTAATTAAATACGCAACTTTTTATTTGGAGTATTTCGCACCCTATATCAATATTTTGGGGTTTCAAAATATGAGTCAACCTACCGATATTATTATATTTTTGGGATCGTGGCACCTCGTTGGACACAACCGTAATCTTACTTCTGTCCGTAGCAGCTCGGACATGAAGAAAATGTTGTGTAACAGGGTACCCTAAATAAATATTTAATATTTACAAAAATGTATATTTCTATCTTCTCTGCCGAGTACAATGCTATTTATTTCTGATACTGTAGACAATTCATGTAGGCTATTCTTTTAAAACATTAAAATCAAATCTAACATATCCCATGATATTTATGTTGTGTTTTTACATCGCACGGATCCCCTTTAGAAATGAAAAATATCAGCCTAACCTGGACACCCTAAGACAATGCATAACCTGGACACCCTAAGACAATGCATTGCAGACACAGTACTTACTTCATAAATCAATACAGCTATGTAGGAAATGAAAACACAAACCATATCTTCACATCAATACGTATACATATACCATGTGTATTGTAGACCTACCTCTCATCTCTGTCCTATGCAAATTCGTACTAACTTCCACTGTAGAAGCAAACTAAACAGCTAAGACATGAAAATACATACCCATCAATGAAAAGAAAACTCAGCCACAGGAACAGCTACTCCTTCCTCGTCAAGTTTCCCATCATATATTAATAGACGGGAGCATTCTCGTTCTTGAAATAAATACACGGTGAAAAGATAAAACAACGCAAACCTAAGAACAAAATCTGCACAGCTATTATCAGCTAAGCTCTCAAATCCATGTACAGAGAAAGAAAAGCAAGAAATAACGTATGAAATGAAAACTCGTCTCAGTCTGTAGCTGATCTAGAAGCTACCTATTTGCCTAATCCTTGACGACCAAGTTTTATACTCCTATATATACAGCCACTTCCATCTTCCTAGTTGAGACCGAAAACCAAAGATGCTGTGAGTTCTCACTGTTTTAGTAATGCAAACTTCTTCTGCTTTCTTCTTTTTGGTTCTCCTCTTCTCTGTTAAATGAAATCTTCCATTAAAATTAACAAATCCTTTATACACTAAATCCCGAGACCGAGAGCTACGTTCTGGTGCGATGTAGACTGTAGTGGGAGGTCGTGAGGCGGGGAAAATAAGAGTGAACTGATGTGTATGATAATGAAATGAATGTGGGTTGTTGTGGTGTTGGGTTTAAGTGCGAAGGCGTGAAGCAAGCGATACATGAAAATGGGTTAAAGGGGAAGTTTTGCATGCTTATGTTCTTTGTATTTGGAGTTGCGGTGTCATGATGTTGCAGGGCTGAGGAGTTATACAAATAGTAAAAAAAATGGCATGTACAGGGAATGGTGCCATCAACGCCATTGAACGGAGCGGCCATAAGATGCTATGAAGGAATCGGAGCACTCATCAACAGTCAGTCGTAATCGATCTCGTCGGAGAAGGTAAAAGAAGTGGTTAAATTAAATGCATTTCTTTTACACGTTGAATTCGTATTAAAGAATTCTTTCCTGTACACTTTCCTCGGTAGTGGGTCATCACTTTGTGTTCGGGTGTAGAAGCAGCGTATTTTCATCTGTAAATAGAAGAAAGAGGGTGATGGCTTTGAACGTGAAAGAGGTGAGAGGAGCCGACTTCACGTTTTGCAACTGGAAAGGGTTCGACTACTGTACGGCCTGGAAGTAATTACTACGAGTAATTATATTGGAGAAGAATGTATGGGAGTAATGGAGTGGAGCTTGTGTCTTTACTATGGGAGCAGGTTGCGGTACCAGGGTCAAAAGATGGGAAGGACTTGAGATGGAAAACGAGTTGGTGCAAGGTAAGGAGTATTAACAGTAAAGGGAATTTGCGTTTAACATATGAAGCGGTTTTAAAAAGGGGGGCGTATACATATTGGAAAAAAAGATGGCATGGTTGAAGTAAAAAGGGCGGGACATATATATATTAAGTGGAGAAGTAGTTCAGGGGAACTTGCGTTCAAAAATATTAGGGAGGAGCAGGACTTTGTTTTCTTTGGGAAAAAAGAGAATACGTTAAAGACGGGACTGGGTTTGTCTAGCAGGCAAGTGCGGACATCTAAAAGGTGGTGCGTGAGATGTAGGACTTTAGAACGTGATGAGGTTAAAACATACATGAAAACTCTGTTGTGAAGGGCAGAGACGCCGGGTAGGTTGGTCATGCGGGACAGACTAGGGGCGACGGAATTTCTCCCCGGACGATTTTTAGCAAATTTCTGACATTAGGCAGTCCGTTTTGAAGAGTTGACATCGTGCTCATTAAAGAAATTATCGGAGGGAGTGTATGTTTAAAACCTGAAGGGATGAAGGCAACCAAGTGGATTGGAACTAGTTCGAAACCATTGGAAACTCGTTGGAAATTATAACGTCTGACCGGGTGTACCGACGCAAATCGTTATTTAATGGTTAGCGCGCAAAGGTGAGTAAATTCACTGACTCTGTTCTATTTTTAAATATTATAATATTGGTTGAATGTCGTGTGATGGTCGCTTCGGTAGATTACAATTAAATTTATTAAAAAATATATATCGTTGCATATGTACACATCATTTGGTTGGATATTGATTCCATCGATTAAAATATTCCCCGGTATGGAATCAGTGATAATTGTTTGACTAACATCTGTGGATGCGAAAAACCGGTTGGTGGAATCCAACCGGATTCCTCAATATTTATATGTACTGTTTGTTTGTTTTATATATGCACTGTTGGAACCGTGTTGAATGAAAATTTAACATTGGTTTTGATTTAATAAATAAATGATATCGATTTAGAAAGTAGCAACAGTTGACCATAAAAACACCGTTTTGTGGAAAGTTGATTGGCCATCAGGCAAATCAACGAAGTCGATTATGGAAAAAAAATAGATTTTTTTTAAGCGAAGCTTTAAGCTGTATAGAAATTCGATTATAAACTGGTACTTTATAGTTCATTTTATAAAGTAAAATATTAGTTAATTATTTTTAATTAAATAATTGTTTCTTAAGTGGACCTCATTTAAAATGTTATTGAATTAGAGATGTCAATATTTTTGGTAATGGAAAGAGATGTCAATATTTTTTTTAACAGAAAGAGATGTCAAGATTTTTGTAACGAAAAGAAGTGTCGAGATTAGTATAAAGTGGAATATAGCAGCGTGTTGCAAATTTTGAACTATAGCGATAAAATAACGCTGTTGACTAGGCTTAAGCATGACTCTTCTGTCGAGATTTGTTATAAAGGAGAATATTACAACGTATGACAAGTTTTGAACTATAACGATAAAGTAGCGTTGTTGACCAAACTTAAGCATGATTTTTATATAGCACTACTCCCTAGGGAATGTAAACAGTTTGTTTTGAAATCTACTTGTTCCAAAGTAATAAGTAACGATGATTGTCCAAAGAAATATAATAACGAGTAGTGGAGAATCGTTTCAAAAAATGATGACATCATTTCGATGTTTGAAATATGATTTGAGTTAAATAACACTATTAAAAATGGAACTATAATTCAACGATGACGAATGGTAATTAAAAGTGCCCATGGTTGTGTGATGTTTAGTTGTCCATTTGAATGAATGTTTGTTTTTACTTCGATAGTTAAATAACCGACTATCGAAGTGTTTTGACCATCGATGTCAATACGGAGAGACCGGAATTGTGTTTTCTGTTCCAGAATTGTGTTTTCTGTTTGTCCATTCCCAGGACAACTTGTATGGACGAATGTCTAACAGAGTATTTCCAACGGTCACGCCGTTGATAGTTACGAATATACCAAGTTGGTGGGGAGAAGGTAACTTCTCTTTATTTTACACCCATTGTGTGTCTGTATAATCAATATGTGATCATGGATTTGACGATATGGCATTCAAAGTGAATGGTGTACAGGTGGTCTAGAAGATAACGTAGCCTCAAGCCTCACACCCAGGAAATGACTAAAATCGGGCAGGCAGCATGGCTATGTAGGTCGCTCCCATTAGGGTGTAGTATCACCTATCTAGAGAAATTCCTTTTGTTTCTTGATCTATCGATTCTGCCCATTCTGGGATGGTTGGCGTACACAATCATCGGTGATATACATTTGATACACTCAAGCGAAATGAGTGGTCGGTCATGTGTGGGCCGGGTTGCAAGACGTTCTTGTTGAACCCAGGTGTATTTGCCTCTAGAGACACACTATCGGCAGGTGGTCCCATACCTTGTCATAGTTGGAATCCAATCTCCAATAAGCGCCCTGCGGTTTTTGATTTTATACTATGTATGTAGAGCGTGAGATGCAAGCGTTCTACTATTTGGTTATTTATTTGATTAGACATTATTATAATATCACTGGATTTTGATATCAATATGTTGGGTTATAGTAAGGTAAAAACCGTCCATGTTTATGTGTGGGCTGGTCATACTATTATCTTTGTTTCCCAAAGGATTTTCAAAACTTAAACAGTATAGTTGGAATTTACTCACACTAGTCCCATGACTGACCCAGAGTTTATTTTGTTTGTTTTCCCCAAACTCTTGGGTGCCCAAATTTGTACGGGCAGTCAAGTGTTTCAGGCTTTACAGATACACTTGGAGGAGCTTGAAGCATGAGTCTTCACTGTTAGTTATTTAGAGTTATTTCCGCTGTATCAAATGTTATTTTGTACTCTGATATGGTATGGATATACAAAACATATTTGTATTTCAAAGTTATGTTATATAATATATTTTATTCGTTCCACTGTGAGATTCGTGTTTACTCTGATTCTGCTCAGTTGTGTTCTTCTTCTTCTTCTATTCTATTATATCTATCTTATCTTTCTCATCCTCTTATTTCTTTCTATTAATGATCTGGTATTTTCGATGTCTGAACAGTCGACGCTGGGTTTTGTGTCGATTTTCGGAGTCAAAAATCCCAAGGTCGTTACACAATTTATAGCGAAATAAATTTTCTGTTTGAATCAACCGACAGTTATCGTTATTTAACGATGACCGTCCAATGTGAGTAAATCTCGCTAACTTTGTACAGTTTATATTTTTATAAATATAATCTAGTATTGATAAATGATGATTGATTGCTATGTGTTGATTGTTTGGTTGAATTGATGATTTATTGGTTGAAATTATAGATAACGATATATATATATATATAAATCATTAATCAATGTGATTCTGTTTATCAGAATATTTCATATTGAAATGAAATCGATGTTATTTATATTGTTTAACATCTTTGGATGCAGGGAAACAGGTTGGAGGGATCCAACTGGATTCCTCAATATTTATATTACTGTTTGTTTTCATATATTGTGATATATGATGTGATATATAACCTGTGATTGATTCTGATGACACTGGTCATGTTATTTGGTATTTTATATACCATATGAAATACTGGAATGTAAAAAGGAAATTTTCAAAGTGAATATTGAAAATGAAATATTTATATAAACTGAATAAAATTATATAAAAGGATTTATATAAAATAAATAGAATTATACAAAAGGGTTTATATAGAATAAATAGAATTATATAAAATGAATAAAATAATATAAAAGGATTTATATAAAATAAATAGAATTATATAAAAGGGTTTACATAGAATAAATAGAATTATATATAAGGGTTTATATAGAATAAATAGAATTATATAAAGGGAATTATAAATGAGATTTAAGTGTTAGAAATAAAAAGGAGATTTGTATGAATAATTCTACGAATAAAAATATAAATAGAATTTGGGTTTGAGATATTGTTTTTAAATACGAAATCAAACTGTTTTGATTATATAAAGAAATATTATTCACATTCTATGTGAAAAATAAATTAAAGTAAATATTTTGCAAATAAAATATTATAAAGGAAATTGGGGTTTGAATTAGGAATTTAAATGGAATTACTGAAATTAGAAGCTGACTGGAAATTGGTTGAGTTGAATGGCTTTCTAGGTATCGATCTGATGTTGGTTTCGGCCTTTGGGGTTTATACTTGGGAAGTTGTTCTCTTACTAGTTTACAATTAGTGACTGATAGAGGTGGGAAGATATTGATGCGTGAATCAGAAATGGAAACGTTTTCCAAAGTTAATAACGTATATTTTCTGATTTTAGAAAATAAGGAATTTATGAATATATGGAAACGATAAATGGGAAATTGGGAAATGAAATGATGATTGATCGGTAAGATTTCCATTTGGGAATACGACCATTGTTTGTACACATGATTTCCTTTGATAATTAAATCACCGACTATCAAAGATTTTGACCATTTCTGTTGCCAACACGGAGAGACTGGGATCAGTTATATTATCTAAAAACTACTCCGTTTGGCATTAGCGTTGCAAATCAAATATGATGAAGATAATTGAAGACTGAGTTATATAAGAGTTGTTCAGTAAATCCTTGGTAGAAATTGTCTAAGATGGATTTACATAATAGTGCCTTCGGATTATCAAGTCCCAGGACAACTTGAATGGATGAATGTCTGACAGAGTATTTCTGACAGATCGCATAGGTTGATTGTTTCAAACGTATTTACGTTGGTGGCGGAGAAATTCGTTTCTCTTAGCTTATACCCGTGGTATTTTTGAGGAAATTAATTTGTGATTTGACGGGTATGACGATGTGGCATTCAAAGGAAATAAAGATCTGATATGTATAATGATACGTTATGACCTCAAGCCTCATCAACCGAGAAATGATAGAAATCGGGCAGGCAGCATGGCTAAGTGGGTCGCACCCTATTAAGGTATATTGTCACCATCTAGAGAATATTCATATTTGTTACTTCTTTCAATTTTGTATCTCCCGGGAACAGTTATTCTAGTATACCAACCGTAAGGTGATAATATATTCGGAACATTCAAGCGAAACGAAAGGCCAGTCATGTGTGGTCGAGTTACAAGATGTTCTTGTTGAACTCCAGTGTATTTCTTCTAGAGTACACTAATCGGAAGGTGGTTCCATACCTTGTCATAGTTAGAATCCATTACCCAATAAGAGCCCACGGTTTTGACTGCATATTATATATGTAGAACGTGAGATGAAAGCGTTCTGCTTCTATTCTAATTTTCTATCTTATCTATTCTCACCCTCTAACTTCTTTCATTAACTATCCGGTATTTCCGATGCTTGAATAGTCGACATTGAGTTTATGTCGATTACCAAGGTCGCAAATCCCACGGGTCGTTATAGTGGTATCAGAGCTGAAGGTTAAGTAATTACCTTGGCTCTGTGGCGTGACTCAGTAGAGATGGGGTTAGTAATGCCCTAGATTGAGTTGAGTGTATTTATAGAGTGAACATATTTGTAGATTTTATAAAAATTGTTTTATATTGTGGAGATTTATTGGTTGAGTTGTTTATGAGTTCTGGTCGATCAGTTTGATCCACTATACCGGTAGGGGTTTCTAAACACTCGAGTATGATGAACTGGCATAATATGGTTTGAAAGAGGGTAAACGAAATAATTTTACCCAAAATATATTTTAATATAGAATATATATATGTTGGAAATATTATAGTATTGGACGTGTTAGTTGTTGTTATAATCGAGTAAGATTATAATTGAGATGGTTATGTATACATAACCAAATAAAATTTGTATAAGTGTTACGAAATGAGTTAAATCTGAATTAAAATCAGAATTGAAATTAAAACTCTGGAAATTTGAATAAGTTTTTGTAAATGGAGTTGAATTAAATATATGGCAATTGTAAAATCCTGGGAGATTTCGGAAATGTTTTCAAGCAGTGTAAAGGATATTTTGAGCTAATTTCAAAATAGAATTGTTTAAGGAATTGTTTTGCAAAGTGATTTAGTATTGAACTCATTTCGATTGCTGGAAAATAACCCTGATGAAGCTGGCCACATCATCAGTGTTCATTTTCGAGTTCTAAGTGACGTATTACTACCAATTTTTTTTTGAATTGTTTTGAGGAAAGCAAGTTGTTTCGAATTCTGGAAAGGGATATTTGATCGTAGAAAATCTAAGTTATTTAAAATTCCCAGGGAAAGATTGTTTGATTTAAAACCAAATTGAATTGAAATTTGGGAAAGAAAATTGGAATTAAAATAAAGTCAGTTAAGTGGTAATTGAAATTTAGTGGATTAGAATGATATCGAGACAAATTGGGTTTGTGAGATTTGAATTTGAAATGTTATTGGATGGATGAGTTAAGAAATTGGAATCGAGGATGGAACTTGAGTTGTATTGGAATTTGGTTTGGGTATAAAACAAATAATTGTGGTAAGGATGAATTGATTGGGGTGACATTGGTATATGCAAAATTGATAACAGATGGAAAGGATATAATGATATGCTCGACAAAAAAGTACAAGTTTATTTTATATGAGTTGGTGATTTTATGAGTCTGTTTGGTAAGCCGCTTGGCTGTTTGATTTTCTTTTGTGTTGGAAATGGCTTAGAGAGGCGAGTTGTAGTTGTACCGATTGACCAGTACAAAGGAGGTGCTGGCGAAATTTTTTGAACATTTAAGGTGTTAGAAAATTTTCAGGATTTTCAAAAATTTTAGTCGGTAAGAATAAATTAATAATTTAATTGAAATTAAATTGGTTTAGTTAAAACTGAAGTTAATAAGCAAACAAATAATTTTAACCAGTTAACAGGGTTTGTTTTCTACCTTAGAAATTTCGGGGATGAAATTATTTTAAGCGGGGAAGAATGCAACGACCCGAATTTTTAACGATTTAATAATTAATTTTATTTAATTATTTAAACAATTGTTCGGTAATTTAATGTTTTAAATTAAATAACTTTGAATATTTAATTAATATAGTAATTAAATAATATATTTAATTCTGAAATAATCAAAATTAGTTGAAATGGCAATATTGTGTGAATTGAATTATTTAACTGATTTAATTCAGTTTAGAATTGAATTATATTAAGAAATTTATTTATAAATGTCAGTTGAACGTATAATTTATATTATAATTATAATCAAGCTCGAAATGGCGCGGGAGTTCGTAATTTGGCGAATCGAACTTTAAACGAATATGCAAAATCCATTTTAAGTCGAATTTCTATGAAACAAGAAATGTTCGGAGCTGGTGAAGCATATTTTTCTAATGGAAGAGAAAAATCGAGACTTCGTTGTGTAGATTTTAAATTATGTCCAAATCAAATTTTCGAAAAGACGCTATGGAATTCCTTTATAATTTATAACGATTTATTTATATCATAAAAGGATTTTAATATAAATTAGATATCGATTTAACCCGGATTTGAGATATGGACTTATAAATCCTGATATATTTATTTTGGAGTTACATGATATTCTGTTATGAATATATGCGATAATATTAATTTATTGATATTAAATTTAATTATTTTTAAATATATTAATATTTTAATGGGTTTATTTATAGCTTTAAAAATAGCCAATTTTGCAAACGACCTCCATTTTCGACGAAACTAATTTTGTTGGATCCAGAATGTTAAATTATCGCTAGATTTTAATTTTCATAATTTTTGGAGTCAGTATGTGGCCATATGGGATTTTAATGTGGAAAGCAGTTAATAATTTCACTTTAAAAATACGCGGTGTGAGAAAAAAATTCGACGAAACAAGTTTCGTTGGGTCCGTAATGTCAAACTGTAGTTGTATGTCCATTTTCATCAAATTTGAATATTGTATGTCACCGTATGAATTTTTAGAAGACAAATACAAGCAACACCTGAATAAAAATGAATATAATAATGAATATAAAAATATTTAAAATTTTCCTATAAATATCCCCATTATCCTACCCTTAACCCTAAATTATTTCGTCTCTCTGGTCAATGCTCGTTTGAGCCGCCACCTCCAAAATTAATAACATGATCTTCAGAAATTCACAGTAATTCAATAGCTTGATGAAATCAAATCATGTTTAATTCTTTAGCTTCTCAAAACCTGGAGCCTCAACCTGGTACCATTGTATTGGGTTCGACGTACATTTTCTTCTTCTGTGGATTTTATAAGCGGTGACTTAGGGTACAAATGGATGGCAAATTGGGGCGTTATTCTCGAATTCAATACTGGTTTGGGTTTCCTGGTAGGTAGGCGTTTCAATGAGTGGAGTTTTGGAAGAATATGGAAACCAAAATTTTCGCGCCTGTATGTGAGCTACAGGGGTCGGTCTCCAGTCGCGATGGATTCCAGAAAATCGGGGTGGTGGAAAAGGGGCGTTCAAGGGGAGATGGAGAAGGGAAGATCGATGGAGTGGTTAGTTTGGTGAACAACGGATTAAGGAATGAGCGGTATGTTGTTGGAGCATGTAAATGGAAGTGAGGAGCTAACGGTATTTAAAATGTCAGGGAGGAAGAAGAAGTCAAGCGCAATTTACGGTAAGAGATGTTTATGGTATATTCAGTTTGATGTTTAAGTGATGTGAGGACATTGAGCATATATCTTGAGCATGTATTGAGCATACTGTTGGGAAGACGAGGCCAGAAAACGTACTTAGACAGCCGATTAAAAAAAGGAAACGACGCTGTGGTGTTCGTAAGTAAATGGTTAGGGTCGGCATGGTCTTGAAAGTTCAGGGAGTTCAAATTATTGTATAACGAAAGTTCGTAGAAATATCCGTGAGTAAAACTTTGGTAAAGGAGGATAGTTTCTATAGGTAAAATGGCGGAGACTCTGTTTGGTGGAGACTTTGTTTGTCTGGGGAGGAGTTGGAACTTTATATATATTGAAATGAAGAGCTGGTTGATGCAAAGGTTGGGGATGGCCATTTCGCTTACGTGAATTACAAGCTGGAGTTGGAGAAAATGTTTTTGGAGAAGAAGAGAGAGGCGGGCTATAATGAACCTGATTATAAGGGTAAGGGCCGAGGTTATTAAAAAAGGCAAGGCTCATTAGAAATTAAAAATCCAAATTTTTATTTAATTCAAATATATATTAACTTCTTAATCATAACTTCATCATACATTATCAGAATTCAACAAAACAGGATCCGTTGGGATCGTATGGATGGTGGCTACATAATGGAACTGACTGAGAGTGAATTGGGGCTCGTTACAATTTATAGCGAAATAAATTGTCTGTCTGAATCAACCGACATTTATCGTTATTTAACGATGACCATCCAATGTGAGTAAATCGCGCTAACTTTGTACAGTTTAGATTTTTATAAATATAATCTAGTATTGATAAATGATGATCGATCGCTGTGTGTTGACTATTTGGTTGAATTGCTGATTTATTAGTTGAAATTATAGATAACGATATGTATATGTATATAAATCGTTAATCGAATATTGATTCTATTTATCAGAATATTTCATATTGAAATGAAATCGATGTTATTTATATTGTTTAACATCTGTGGATGCAGGGAAACAAGTTGGAGGGATCCAACTGGATTCCTCAATATTTATAATACTGTTTGTTTTCATAAATTGTGATATATTAAGTGATATATAATCTGTGATTGATTCTGATGACACTGGTCATGTTATTTGGTATTTTAAATACCATATGAAATACTGGAAGGTAAAAAGGAAATTTTCAAAGTGAATATTGAAAATGAAATATTTATATACAATGAACAGAATTATATAAAAGGATTTATATAAAATAAATAGAATTATATAAAAGGGTTTATATAGAATAAATAGAATTATATAAAAGGATTTATATAAAATAAATAGAATTATATAAAAGGGTTTATATAGAATAAATAGAATTATATAAAACGAATATAATTATATAAAAGGGTTTGTAAAGAATAAACAGAATTATATAACAGGGTTTATATAGAATAAATAGAATTATATAAAGGGAATTATAAATGAGATTTAAGTGTTAGAAATAAAAAGGAGATTTGTATGAATAATTCTACAAATAAAAATATAAATAGAATTTGGGTTTGAGATATTGTTTTTAAATACGAAATCAAACTGTTTTGGTTATATAAAGAAATATTATTCACATTCTATGTGAAAAATAGATTAAAGTAAATATTTTGCAAATAAAATATTATAAAGGAAATTAGGGTTTGAATTAGGAATTTAAATGGAATTACTGAAATTAGAAATTGACTAGAAATTAGTTGAGTTGAATGGCTTTCTGGGTATCGATCTGATGTTCGTTTCGGCCTTCGGGGTTTATACTTGGGAAGTTTTTCTCTTACTAGTTTACAGTTAGAGACTGATAGAGGTGGGAAGATATTGATGCGTGAATCAGAAATGGAAACGTTTTCCAAAGTTAATAACGTATATTTTCTAATTTTACAAAATAAGGAATTTATGGATATATGGAAACGATAAATGGGAAATGGGGAAATGAAATGATGATTGATCGGTAAGATTTCCATTTGGGAATACAACCATTGTTTGTACACATGTTTTCCTTTAATAGTTAAATCACCGACTATCAAAGATTTTGACCATTTCCGTTGTCAATACGGAGAGACCGGGATCAGATATATCATCTAAAAACCACTCTGTATGGCATTAGCATTGCGAATCAAATATGATGAAGATAATTGAAGATGGAATTATGCAAGGGCTATTCAGTAAATCCTAGGTAGAAATTGCCTGAGATGGATTTACATAATAGTGCCTTCGGGTTGTCCAGTCCCAGGACAACTTGAATGGACGAATGTCTGACAGAGTATGTCTGGTAGATCGCATAAGTTGATCATTTCAAACGTATTTACGTTGGTGGCGTAGAAATTCGTTTCTTTTAGCTTATACCTGTGGTATTTTTGAGGAAATCAATTTGTGATTTGATGGGTATGAGGATGTGGCATTCAAAGGAAATAAAGATGTGATCTGTATAATGATACGTTATGACCTCAAGCCTCATCAACTGAGAAATGATAGAAATCAGGCATGCGGCATGGCTAAGTGGGTCACACCCAATTATGGCATATTGTCACCATCTAGAGAATATTCATATTTGTTATTTCTTTCAATTCTGTATCTCCCAGGAACAGTTATGTTGGTATACCAACCGTAAGGTGATAATATATTCGGAACATTCAAGCTAAATGAATGGTCGGTCATGTGTGGCCGAGTTACAAGATGTTCTTGTTGAACTTAAGTGTATCGCTTCTAGAGTACACTGATCGGAAGGTGGTTCCATACCTTGTCATAGTTAGAATCCGTTACCCAATAAGAGCCTACATTTTTGATTGTATATTATATATGTAGAACGTGAGATGAAAGCGTTCTGCTAGATTGCTAAGTACTTGTATTAGACATTATTATAAAATCAAATAGTATTAATTTTTGAAAATGTTTTGGGTTATCGTAAGGTAAAAACCATATGTGTTTATGTGTGCATCGGTCTTACGATTATCATTCCTTTAAAAAGGATTTTGAAAAGTTAAACCGAAATGATTGGAGTTTACTCACAGCAGTCACATGACTGACCCAGAGTTTATTTTGTTTTGTTTTCCCTAAACTCTTGGGTGCCCAATTTTGTACGGGTAGTCAAGTAGTCAGGATTTACAGATACACTAGATGTAGCTTGGAGCAGGAGGCTTCAGCAGCAGTTTCTAGCTATTGTTTATTGCCGCTGTGATGTAAGTGTTGTACTCTAATATACAAATACAGATTTGTGTTTCAAAGTTATTTTGTATGCTATATTTTATTCGTTCCGCTATGAGATTCGTGTTTACTCTGATGTTGTTGTGTTCTTCTTCTTCTTCTTCTTCTATTCTAATTTTCTATCTTATCTATTCTCACCCTCTAACTTCTTTCATTAACTATCTGGTATCTCGGATGCTTGAATAGTCGACATTGAGTTTATGTCGATTACCAAGGTCGCAAATCCCCCGGATCGTTACAGATTAGATAAGGCTGTAAAGTGAAATAAGTAAGAAATCCTTGTTTAATCCTGTGTTGTTTGGGGATTTAAAACCCTTATTAAATTTTAAGTTAATTGGGTAATAGAAAATTCATGGCGATACCTAACTAAGTGATTTACCATATATGGAATTTTTAAGTTAACGATAGAATTAGACTTGCAACCTACTAGGAGGAAGCATACTGGTCTTGAAATTTTTGAGTATTGAGAATATAAGAAGTTTAGCTTTTAGAATGCCATCCCTGAAAATAAGAATTTAAAGCATGAGATTACGGAATAAGCTTAATTATTATATTTCCGTAAATTAGCCTTTTTATTTTGAATATGACCGTGTTTTGGTTTGCTTAAGAATATTTGTTTGATTTTCATAAATTAGCCATTTGTCACTTTTCATAAAAAGACTATATTTGAAATTATAAGGGATATACATTAAATGTAAAGGGTGCAATATGAAATTAAAACAATACCCATTCCTTGCAATTTTAAATATCTCAATATTATCATTTGGGCAAATTTATGGAAATTACAGCAAAAGAATTTTATTTGAATTTAAATTCCAACAAATTGAAGAATAGGAAAATATTCTAGTTAGTATTATGGACTAGAACGTAGATTACTTAGAATTAAAAATTTTGATTTAGGAAATTTTGTGATTTTTGGGTTATATCTCATTTGAAGACTGAACGACAAACTGAAGACAGTCAGAGCTTTGGGGATAAAAGGAAAATCTACATCCTGGATCTCTTAGACGATAGGAATAATATGTATCTTTATAGGAATAACGTAATTATATTTTTGGCAGTTAGTAGGTGCTCTTAAAGTATTTCAATAGGCCCTCTAAAAATACCAAAGTGTTGATGGGATAACCATTAATAAACTTTACTCGAACCAAATTTATTATTAGATTTTTAGGAAAAAGTCTAATTTGATTAGACATCTGGTGAAGGTTAGGAAGCCAGTATTATATTTTGGGCTTTTCTAATGTTAGGGAAATGAAGGATAATTTGGTTGATATGTGCCCATGACATTTTTATACTTCTATATTTAGCAAGATACCTTCATACTTTGGCTACGTTCGGTAGGGCCTAATCCATAAATGGGGGCAAAGACAAAACTTTGGGGTCTTGTGCCATACCGATATTGTGGAGCCCAAGATTTCAAGACTCTACCATATTTAATTAAGATTAGTTCGAGTATATAAGGAAGGAAATTTGATGAAAGGCATGTAAACTTTGAATTTTATAGCCTTTCTTCGAAATTTTAGGATTTTATGGTTGCATCGTGGTTGCTAGATTGGACGGTAGGTGATTGCAACACAAATGCACCGTGCATTAATATAGAAATTATATGCATATTAAGGAGTTTTGCATACATTCAGCATCGCGTACTACACGTACACACTAGGACTGAGTTCGCTTTAGCAAGTCTGTAAAACATAATCAGTATGAGTAAAGGATGCTTTATGGATGTTTATAAAATAACAAGGGTGTATAACACGATTGTTAGAGCGAGTTCTGTTTTTTTCCCCGTTGGAAATTTGTTGGGATGAAATCTCTTTTATGGAAGGGAAAATGTAATACCCCATAAAATTAAACATAAATAAACATAGATATCAAATTAAATAATAATAACAATAATAACTAATAAATTTAGTGGGCTGAAAGTAAGAATTTTGTATAATTGAGAATTGGGCCAGGAAAGTATTACTATTGCATTAGTGGTGAGATTCTGAACATCTTTCGTATTTTATTGACTGAAAACGGAGTCCGTATGAAGGAGATATTAATAAAACATGTTATGCGTAAATATCTACACACGATGTTTGAAATTCAAATTGATTAAATATAAATTCAAAATATAATCAATTATAGATTGGCATAAAAGAATATTTCAAGAGGATTTGAATTTGTGTGTATATATTTATATGCAAAGGGGTCAAATATAATCAACGTAAGGAAATAAATCAAAGCCATCAATTAAGAAATTAATTGAAAACAATGTCACAGATGATTCAAATCTCCTAGCTCGATCTCAGAAGGGGTCGACCGCCCTCCTATAGAGGGAGTCGACCGCCCTCTTGGGGGATGGGTGGTGAGTGTGTGTTTTTATAGGGAGATTTATATAGTAATGCATGAATCAAATAGACCGTTCAAATTAAATCTGAATAATCCAATGGTCCATACACACACCTACAACTATAAATATATATCCTAGACTCACTTTAATTCGTACTCACATTTCATTCTGTGCCTTCATATTGTCCTTCTGCCATTGCTAACTCTAGAGAAAAAAGGTTAGGATTCTCTTATATTCCACTAAACCTCCATTCTATCTTTTTAAATCTAGATTCATATAGATTTAGATTCTGGAATTTTGTTTTATATGTATATATATAAGATTCTAAGACTTGATTCTTATATATATATATATATACATACATATATATATATATATATATATATATATATATATATATTAATAGAAGGATTGGAGTACGATTTCAAAGGCTATATCTAGTTCTGATTCTACACAAATCCTATTGTTCTTCCTTCTCAAATCACTGTGATTGGAAACCTTATAAGTTGCTATTTTCTATCTTCTGTAGTTTGGATTTGGACTATTATTCCTGTATGAGATTTAGAATAAAACAAAAATAAAACACCATATACCCTCCAAATCCTATATTTTGTTAATTACAGAAATAGTCAATAAAAAGTGATGTATTTGAATTTGTGTTATTAGAATAATAAATGTTAGGCTTTGGGTGTTGTGAAATTCTTTGCTTTTGGATTTGATTCACTTGATTCTTGATTTAAATGTTCATATATGTTTGTGTATTAAAACATGAGATTTATGTATTGTAAATTAATAGGTTCAAACATCTATTTTAAACAGATTTGTTTGAACATATAATATATATAATACATTAGGATCTTAAGATTTTGTATACAATATAAAATAAAAAGTGAAGCAGTGCCAAAAGCAAGGTTTTGCATATGTAGTCAGATTTATTGCACCTTGCCTATACTTTATTATTTAAATGATTATTCAAACCTAGGTTGCAAGTTTTATTTATATGTGTTGTTATTTCTCTGTTTATCACTAAATGAGAATATGCATGTTGGGTCATGTTAATTGATAGGGAGATCAACTTGTATACCTAAATTGTGGTTATTAGGATTGACATTAGGGGTGGGTGCGCAGTTCGGTCTGGTGCGGTTTAAACCCCAAACCGCTTCCGCACCGCATCAAACTGTTGATCAAAAATACAAACCATTAAACTAACCGTTCAAATAGTTCAGTTTTATTGTAATACGAAATGCTTTTGTTTTGGTTCGGTTTGAACCCGTATTAAATATCAAATAAGAGAATTACTTACATCAACAATCAATTTATACTTGTGTGACATTGTCACTAACAGGTTAAAACACATAGTGTAATCCAAAATTGAAAGATTAATTTGTAGTTCTATGAATATTTCAATTTTACGTTAACGAAATACATTTACTAAGCATAGGCGTTAATTACTACACAAACATTAAATAAGATAACTCAAATAATAATATAACTAATATTACCTAAAAAATGATATGGAAACTATTGCATTGAAACTATAATTTTTCTTTTGTGATAATGATTATTATTAATATAACTACAACATACGCTGAAAATAGAATAATCATAGTTAAAATAATAAATTAGAAATGAATTTGTTATATTTTTATCATAAGATTATTAGTGCAGGTATTCGTCTCGGTTCAATTTAATACGGCTTGCTCAACAGTTTAAACCGCAACCGAACTGTATCATTGTGGATCGGTTCGGTTCGGGTTATTTGCTTTAGAGAGAGGATCCAGTGCAGTTTTCCGCACTGTTTTTGTGGTTCAGTCTGGGTTGTTTCCGTATTGTGATGCAGTTTATGCCCACCCCTGATTGTCATTTCAAACGTGTTAGGTCGTTATTCTCATTCACTAAATTCATGCATATTTATTTATATATATTTATAGTGTAATTAGACATAATATTAACGCGTAATAGATGCGTACTAAATACGTTTAAATTAGGAAATATAATTTGAATGTCCCCATAGGAAATTGTATGTGTATTTGTATGTGTGTGAGTTGATGGTTTTAATTATAATTAATGACACACAAACATGAGGTTAATTATTACTTATAGTAGAAGCCTACTCGGAACCGATCGGCATATCCATCATCTTCAAGTAAGATTGATTAATGTGAGAGGCCTAGGTGCCATAGGCCACAATAGTATTACACTAAGACGCGAGGTTAAGCCCAACTTGTAGTAGAAGCCTGACCGGAACCGCTCGGCAAATCCAACATCTACAAGTGGTCGGCTTAATGTGAGATATCTGGTGTGTGTGTGTGTGTGTGTATATATATATTATTTGTGTGTGAAGTAGGTATGCCTTGAGAAGGTATTAAGTGGCTGACCTACCTCGTTGGGTATTAAGTGGTTAGAACTAGGTCCTCTCCTAAGGTTGACTACTTGGTTCTGGACCAGAGTCATGGGACCCGACCTACTAGGTCTTAAATAGTCATTGGGTTCATTTTTCTCTTATAAGTTATTAAATGGTCCTAATAGACAACGGCGTATGAGTGAGGCAACTCTCCAGAAGTGCCCGCTTCTTATCTAGGGGCTTAGTGGCGGCTGACCTAGGGATGGTTTATATAAGAGGCCTAAAGGAACCACAGTCTAAGTGAAGTATTAAGTGATTAGGAGTTCACTTATAGGGACAGGTAGATATAATGAAGGGGTTCGCCGGGTGGGTCTTAAATGATGTTGTGTTCCTACCTAAACCTGGTATTAATTGGCTGCTAACTATCTCTCGACCTACATGGAAAGTACATATTTGGTATCGTTAACGTTAGGGATGAGGTCTTAAGTGGCTAGGGGTCCGCCATAGGGTAATAAGTGATAGTAGGAATCCACCATTATATAAATTTAGGTAACGAACTTAAGTGACCAGGTAGAGCTCACCTCGTGGGGTATTAAGTGATTGTAAGTATTTTCACTCTTATATCAACATGTATGCCTTAAGTGACTGTAGGCATATCCGTCTCATATGTTTAGTTGTGTGTGTTTGCTTGCGTAGCCATAACATGAAGAATTTACACTGCCAAATATAGGAAATAGTCATTCCTAAACTTATATGATTTTCATTCACCAGAACTTTATGTTTTGAACTCCCTCTTCTTAACTTAAACAAATTAGTAGGTGAGGACATTTGGGATCAATGATGATCAGGATGCTTTAGAGATGGATCCCAATGATGGAGGCTTAAGTTATTTATAACATTATTATTATTATTATTATGTTATTGGGATGTTATTGTTGTTGATGTACCTTTTATTTGAGACTTGTTGTATCATTATATTTATGATGATTTTATGGTTCATTTATTATGAGATATTAAATTTTATCCCTTCCGTTGTGTGATACTCTGATTTCATTTAGGTTGCTTTGTTATGTATGTTTTAGTATTATTTCCTTATAGGAACCAACGATCCACTTAGAAATTCTAAGTTCTGATAGGCCTTTTCTGGATTGGAATTTAGGCTCATTCCTGGCGGGTTGTTACAAGTCATGCAGTAAGGGCAAAAAGATTTAAAGTTCTCAATTGGATATCATATTTTCATCAAAGTATCTTCAATGAAAGGGGCAACCCAATTTGGGTAGTCGAGAAAGTTAGCACCAAGGTTCGTCGGACCATTCCTTATCATTAAGAGAATCAGGAAACTCACTTACAAGTTATAGTCACTAAACAAATTAGCTAAGGTCCACGGTGTATTTCATGTTTCTTATCTCAAGAAGTGCGTTCGAGGACCAGAGACTACTATCAATATGATAATGTTTAAAGACTTAGTGGTGGAATAAGACATGGCTATTATTAGACATTCAGTATAGATAATATCTATTGACGAGAAGAAATTAAGGAACAAGGCAGTTAGGATAGTGAAAGACCAATGGAATGACAATGATAGAGACTGTACCTGAGAAACAGAGAAAAACATTAAGGTCGCTTATCCTAATTTGCTTGATATATTTTACCTCTATGATTGATTGTTTGGTGTATATACCTTATCATTTCAATGACGAAATTATTTAAGTGGAGGTGTAACGACCCGGATTTTTGCGACTTTGGTTTTCGACATAAACACGATGACGACTAACCAAACATCGAAAAATCCTGGTAATTAATGAAAGAATTTAGAGGGTGAGGATATATAAGATAGAAACTTAGAATAGAAGAAGAAAAGAAGAACTTACATCATCAGAGTAACACGAATCTCACAGCGGAACGAATAACATATAGTATATAACATAACTTTGAAATATAACAGTTATGTATACAATAGCACTTAGCAGAGTACAACACTTACAACACAGCAGAAAAACTATAGCTATAAAATCTTGAAGCCTCCTGCTCCAAGCTCTCCAAGTATATCTGTAAATCTCGACTATTTGACTGCCCGTACAAATTTAGGCACCCAAGAGTTTAGGGAAAACAAAACAAAATAAACTCCGGGTCAGTCATGGACTGGTGTGAGTAAAACAGTTGAACAGGTATATGATATCTCATAAGACCACGCCGTGAATACGGAACGGGTTTTTCCCTTATGAGAATCCAAACATCTTTGAAAAGCAATATCATTCTGATATAATAATAATGTCTAAATACAAATAACTATCAATTTAGCAGAACGCTTTCATCTCACGTTCCACATACATAGTATACAATCAAAAACGTAAGCATGTATTGGATAATGGATTTCCAACTATGACAAGGTATGGAACCACCTTCTGCTAGTGTACCTCTAGAGAGGAATACACTGGGTTCAACAAGAACATCTTGCAACCCGGCCACACATGACCGATCACTCATTTCGCTGAGTGTATCGAATGTATATCACCAACGGTTGGGATCAACAACCGTTTCCTGAATGGGACAGCATCAACAATAGATTTTAGAAATAAATGAAAGTCTAGATCAGGTGATTATACACCCTACTTCGGAGCGACCGACTTAGCCATGCTGCCTGCCCGATTTCTGTCATTTACCGGTTGATGAGGCTTGAGGTTACGCTTCATTATCACATCAGATTCACTTCGAATGCCACATTGTCAGATCCATCGAAAATCACTAATTGACGTCTACAACAATACATTACGTGTCAGCTAAAAGAAGTTTCCTTCTCCGCTTCCACTCTTGGTACGGTTGAAGAAATCAATGTACGTGACCTTTCTGGAAATACTCTGTCAGACATTCATCCATACAAGTCAGCCAGGTTTACATGCCACATCTTCATTCACTTAGAATGTCACATTGTCATACCTGCCAAATCACACATTGACTTATCCAAAAATAACACGGGTACACAGCTAAGAGAAACGAATTCCTCCGCCACCAAACGTGAATACGTTTGAACAGTTCAACTTACGCAATCCATTGGATATACTCTGTCAGACCTTCGTCCATACAAGTTGTCCTGGGACTGGACAAACCGAAGGCACTATTCAGTATATCCATCTTAGGCACTGTTATCTAAGATTTATACAACAGCCCTTGCACTTTACTCCGTCTTCAATTATCTTTGGCATATATGATTCACAACGCTTATGCCAATACAGAGTGGTTCTTTGGATAATAATCCAACCGGTCTCTCCATATTAACAACGTTAAAATGGTCAAAACTTCGATAGTCTGTGAGTTAACTATCAAAGAAAAACAAGTGTGCAAACAATGATACTATTTCTAGATGGAAATTATATCGAACAAACATCATTTAACATTAATCTCTTTAGTTCATTATACATCTCCTGTTTCCCTATATTCAACATTTGCTATTTTCTATATTTAGAAAATATATGTTATTAACACTGGAAACATTTCCATTCCTTGTTTTCTGTATTAGGAAACATTTCTGATTCTTGTTTGGAAAACATTTCCCAAAACTCCTACGTTTGGATTAAACAGATGTTTAGATAAAACATCACTATGCCAACTCAACCATTTCCTTTAATTACTAAATTCACTTAACTATCCTTTATTGCCGAACCTTAACCATTCCTTAGTTAAAAACGAAGCCAATCAAAATGGGGGAGAACTACCTCTCAGACCTTAACTGAACAACATTTCTAACCTTGAAATAGGCAAATCTCACTTTAAATTTCTTTAACTAACTTCCTTACTTAACCTTTCTTTCGAATAACTATATTTGATTAACTCTTTTCAATTAACTCTATTCGATTAACTCCTTTGGATTAACTCTATTCACTTAACTCCTGTCGAATAAACTATATTCGATAACTCCTCTAACTCTATTCGAATAAACTATATTCGATTAACTCCTCTAACTCTATTCGAATAAACTGTATTCGATTAACTCCTCTAACTCTATTCGAATAAACTATATTCGATTAACTCCTCTAACTCTATTCGAATAAACTATATTCGATTAACTACTTTAACTCTATTCGAATAAACTATATTCGATTAACTCCTCTAACTCTATTCGAATAAACTATATTCGATTAACTACTTTCAAATAACTAGATTCGATTAACTCCTTTCGAATAACTAATATTCGATTAACTCCTTTCGAATAATTAATATTAGATTACTCTCTTTGAATAATCAATATTTGATTACTCTTCTCTTGAGTATACTATATTCAATAACTCTACTCGATTAACTCCGTTTGGATAACTCTAACTCTAATCGATTAACTTTAACTGATTAACTCTGACTGGTCAACCCTAACTGGTTAACTCTAACTCTAATCGATTTATTCTAACTCTAATCGATTTCTCTTATTCAAATAACTCTTATTTGATTACGTTTATTCATTTATAAAGATTTACTTTTAGTAAAGGTTCTTCACTTTATAAATGTTCTCTTTAATAACGTTACTTCACTTATAAGGGTTTCCTTTTTACAGCGTTTATTCACTTATAATGATTTCCTTTTAACAGCATTTATTCACTTCAAAAGTGTTGAATTCACATGCTATCAAAACATCGGTGTTAAAACCAATTTCCACTTCTCTTTATAAGTTCAGTCTTATATATTCTATTTATCCAAATGATAAATATTTAATTTAATTTATAAACTATTATTTATAAATTAATCTTTTCTATTCATCTGTTAAAACAAATTTCCATTTTCTATTCATCTTCTAAATATTCCTTTGATTTAGTTCTATTTATTTATCAAATAAATATTCCTTTGATTTAATCCTATTTATTTATCAAATAAATATTCCTTTAATTTAATCCTATTTATTTATCAAATAAATATCTCCTTTATCTTCTATTTAGTTTAACAAATAAATATCTCCTTTATTCTATTTAGTTTAACTCTTTATTTATTTCCTAAATAAATCCTTTATACCTTTATTCATTTCCTAAAAAACCCTTTTACTTTTATTTATTTCCCAAATAAATAAATAATCCCATTTAATCTATTTGTAAATGTTCTACCAATATTTCCTTTTTATCTCTATTCTATTTGTAAAATGGTTTACAAATATTTCTCTTTATATTTGATGTACAAATATATTTCCTCTATATTTGATTTACAAATATATTCTCCTTATATTTGATTTACAAATATATTCTTTTAACTCTATTGATTTTATAATTATTTCCTTATATAAAAATACTTTTTTCCCTTTTATATATATAATCTAGTGATTTTATATAAATAAATTATTTTCAAATTACACTTTTGAAAATCTCCTTTTCTACATTCTGGTATTTCTTATGGTATTTAAAATACCAAACAACAACGATAAATATCGTCCAACCACACAAAATCAACACCAGATTATATATCACATTTTATATCACAATATATAAATCACAGTAAAATAACTGTTGAGGAATCCAGTTGGATTCCTCCAACCTGTTTACCTACATCACAGAGGTTAGACAATATGATTAACATCGAATTCACTTTGATATGAATTATTCTGATAGCAGAATCAACATATAAATATTTAACGGTATATATATATACATATATATATATATAATTTCCACTAACTGACTAGCAGTTCAATCAAGCAGTCAACACACAATCAAACAGACAATATTTAACAGTTCTAAGAATACGTTGTAAAAATAGAACTGTTCAGAGTTGGTGAGTTTTACTCACATTGGCGCGTTAATCGTTAAATAACGGTTTGCGTTATTTGACTACGACGGGCAATTTATTTCACCATAAATTGTAACGAGTTCGGATTCACTCCTAGTCAGCTCCATGGTGTAGTGTCCGTCCATACGATCCCAACGCAGCTTACGGTTCGTCGATCTGATATCGTATGACCAAGATGCGATATAAACAAGTTTGTACAACTTTAAATTAAAACTAACTTCGTTTTTAATTAAAAAAATTGGGCCTTGCCCAAGTAATTTTCACCGGCCCAAATACCCCTTTTAAAGCCCGACGTCATCCCTTCTTCCCCGAATTAAACCGGCGAGCTCCAGTAATTGAAATGGCTATTTCCTCCTATCCTCCTCCACGTATCTCCTCCTTTAGATCACCGAAAAATGAACTACCACCACCATTCACTATCTCTTTGATCCCTTTTCCCTACCGTACCCAAATTTTGAAGCTCGCACCAGGGGCGGAGCGACTTAATGCTTGGTGAGGTCACGTGACCTAACCAGGAAAACAACCATAATTAAAAAAAAAAAAAAAAAGAGAGAGAGAGAGACTTACACAACGCGGCAGGAAAGAAGGAATTGCAAAACACGGCTCGTCGGCAGGAAAGAAGGAATTGCAAAACGCGGCAGGAAAGAAGGAAATCAAAAGATGGAAGAAGAAAAAAGAAATCAAAAATTGATCGTTCCTTGTAGCGGCTCGCCGGCTTCAACAGTTCATTGCGCGAATTCCCGGAATCTTCAATCTTCATTGATGGGTAACTAACCCTAATTTTAATTTTTACTGCTTTGAAATTTATTTGTTAGGGATTTGAATTATTTGGACGAATTTCTTTCATCTATGTATCTTTTGCTGTTTGATCTCATTTTCACTTTTGTTGTTTAATGAATTTTTTCATCTTTTGCTGTTTAATGAATTATCATCTTTTGCTGTTCAATAGTTCTTTTGTTGTTTAATGAATTTTTTAATTATAATGAATTTTTTGGCAGTAACAACTTTAAGTTTCCCATCTTTGGCAGTAAGCGAGTAACAAAAAAAGCATTTTTAATTATAATGAATTTTTTTTGTTTTTCAGATTTGCGTAAGTTTTTCAAAAGATCATTTGAAAACATGTCAAATGAAGTGGGTTCTTCTACAATTTCTACTCCGACGGATAATGTTCCTAAAAATAATAGTCAAAACAACGTTCTTCCAAGCTTAGTAACTCGAAGTCGTCTTGAAGTTGATTTATCGGATCTTCCTTCCGATCCTAGTTTACGACATCAAATTTCTGACTATGATCCAAATGATCAAGACATAGTCCGAAGAGCATATTTATTGAAAGGTCCTTGTCAGCCTTCTTTGCAATCGTTTCCCCAAACAATGATCGGTGGTAAATCTCGTCATTTTAATCAATCATGGTATAACGATTACAAAAATTGGTTGGAATATAGTGAGAAAGAAGATGTTATATATTGCTTGTCATGTTATTTATTCTGTCCCCAATCGATGAGTAGAAATACAAGTGATGCATTTATCCGAGGTGGGTTTAAAAACTGGAAAAATTATCAAAGGCTTCAAGTTCATGCTAATGCAGGTGCTCATATTGCTGCATACATAAAGGGTGAGAATTTAATGAATCAAACCCAACATATCGAGACGGTAATTGAGAGACAATCAAGCCAAAGTCAAATTGATTATCGAATTCGTTTAGAATCAACTCTTTCTTGCATTCGATATCTTCTACATCAAGGTTTGCCATTTCATGGTCATGATGAATCTGAAGACTCGATGAATAAAGGAAATTTTCTTGAACTTTTGCAATGGCTAGCTAATGAGAAAGCCACAGTTAATGCGGTTGTGTTAAAAAATGCACCTCAAAATCTTAAAATGACAACACCGGATGTTCAAAAAGATATCGTGAATTGTATTGCAACTGAAATTGTAGATGTGATCCTAAAACAACTTTCTGAAGGATTGCTTGCATTACTAATTGATGAAGCTCGTGATTCTTCAATTAAAGAGAAAATGGCAATAGTTTTGTGATTTGTGGATGAAACTGGAAGTGTCGTTGAAAGGTTAATAGGCATGGTACATGTTCCAAATACAACATCAGTTTCCCTAAAAACATCACTTGAAGATTTTTTTAGCAAACATAGATTGAGCATGACAAAGCTTCGTGGTCAAGGTTATTTGGTAAATCTTGCTGGAGCATCATGCAAACGTCGAGACATACTTAGAGAAAAAGAAGCAAATAGAATATTTTGTCAATTACAAAGTGGTGAGTTATCTAGTGGTCGAGGATTGAATCAAGAGCGTAGTTTGAAACGACCGGGGGATACACGTTGGGGTTCGCATTATGGTACACTAGTTAATTTGATTATTATGTTCCCTTCAGTTATTGATGTTCTTGCCGATCTTGTAGAAGGTATGTCGGGTGATAAAAAAGGAGAGGCTTTGAACTTGATAAAAGTGTTGCAATCTTATGATTTTGCATTTATTTTACATTTGATGAAAAATGTACTTGCAATCACTAACGATCTATCCAAAGCGCTACAACGAAAAGATCAAGATATCATAAATGCTATGACGTTGGTGAAACTTTCTAAAGAACGTTTACAGAAAATGAGAGAGAATGGATGGGATGCTCTTCTGGATGATATTGGATCTTTTTGCACAAAACACAATATTCCCATTTCAAATATGGATGATAATTATCTTCTTTTGGGTAGATCAAGAAGAGGGCCGATGATTAAAAATTTACATCATTATCAAGTTGATTTGTTCTATCTTTGTTTAGATAAGCAAATGATTGAACTTAATAATTGATTCGACGAGGTCAATACAGAATTTCTACTTTGTATGTCGGCGCCTAGTCTGGTTGATTCATTTGCTGCTTTTGATAAAATAAAGTTGGTTCGTTTGTCTGAATTTTATCCTTGTGATTTTTCCGAGGCAGAGCGTATGGACCTCTCCAATCAATTGGAAATTTATGAGATGGATATGAAATCTAATGATAGGTTTAAAGATATCAATGGCATTGGTGACTTGGCCAAGATGATGGTGTTAACGCGAAAAAACATCATATATACTTTGGTTTATAAGCTCATAACTTTATCGCTTATCTTACCGGTTTCTACTGCAACTGTGGAAAGAGCATTCTCTGCAATGAATATAGTAAAAAATGATCTACGGAATCGAATGGGAGATGAATGGTTGAATGATAGTTGTGTTGCATACATCGAGAAAGACATATTTACTCAAATTAGCAATGATGCAATCGTGGATCGGTTTCAAAACATGAGAACTCGACGTGGACAACTTTAGATTGTTAGTATTTATGTTGAAGTTGTTTAGTTTCAAATGATCAATATAATTGATCGCTTTTGTAATCAAATGGCATTTTGTCACTTATTATAAATTGTTGTTCAATGATTTATTAGAAATTTGTCTTCAATTTTGTCGAGTACATGCTAAAAAAAATCGGGGGCTATCGGCCCCGAACCCCCATAATTCCCTAAATGTGACCTCACCAGGCTTGAATCCTGGCTACGCCACTGGCTCGCACACGAGTTGGTCATCGCGACATCCATGAAATACCCACGCCCCTACAGGAAAAGTATCGATCCTTTCCATCGCGGAACCCCTCAAAAATACCACAAAACAATCTCTTCAACACCCTCAACCCAAATCTCAACACGAAATCCACAGATTAAAGCTCCACACTCCAAACCATTTAACCCTAACTACGCTGTACACCTTCCAGCGCGACAGAACGAAAGTCAAACCTAAAACGAAGGACGTCAGAAGGTGGAGAACATGTCCAGGATCTCGAATCTATATGTCACTGGATTTTAGGTTTTTTCTTGGGTTTTTATTTGATTTTTGAGGATGAATTCATCACGTTGGAAGTGATTTTTGGTGGCGGCTGAGAGAGAATCGATTATATAAGGGAAGTGATATTCTTGTGTGGCTGTAAACAATGAGATGTGGCTCATATTGGTTCACAAACACTTAGATATTTTAGGTTTTTATATTTATTTTTCTTTCTAAAAATTCGTGCGATCATCCACGATACCCAAAAATAATGAAACTGGACCTGTAGCTAGAGTTCGACATTACGGTCCCAACGAAACTGGTTTCGTCAAATTCCGACTCCGTATGCTCACACAGCGTATTTTTAACCGTCAAAATACTGATTGTTTCTCACTTTAAAAATCCGTACGGCCACACAGTGACTCTAAAAATCATGAAACTGGAAATCTAACAACTATTTGATGTTGCGAATCCAACAAAATTAGTTTCATCGAATTCCGACTTCGTTTGCAAAAGTGGCTATTTTTAAAGCTCTAAATAGCCTATTTAAATATATAAATATAATTACATTAAATATTTAAAATTAAATATTAACGTCTATATTCACAGAGGAATATCGTACAGCTTCAGAATATTCCTATATGGATTTACAACTCGATATTACATCGTCATAGTTATATCGATGTTCGATTTCTATTTAAATCCTTATATAAAATATAATTAAATCGTTATGGTCAGGGCGCTGCATTTCTGATAATTTGATTTGGACGTAACTCAAAATCTACACGACGAAATCCCGATATTTCTCTTCCACTAGAAAGATATACTTCACCAGCTCCACACGTTTCTTGTTTCACAGAAATCCGATTTAAAATGAACCCTGTATATCCAACTGAAGTTCAAATCGCCAAATAGCGAACTGCCGCGTCGTTACGCGCTCTATTTTAATTATATTATAATTCTACGTTTCAAACTGACGTCGATTGAATATATTCGTCAATATAATTCAACTCTAAGTTGAATTAAATCTAAGGGACGACCCAGTTCACAGAATATTGTGATTTCCAATATTTTTGATTATTTCTGAATTAAATATATTATTCTATTATTTAATTTAATTAAATAATCACTTATTAAATTAAACCACCATTTAATTCACTATATCACTATTTGTATAATTAAATAAATTAATTATAATACCTCTGGCAATGCGTGTCATTACAGGAGGAATTTATAACATCTCTAAATTTAATAAACGTTATTTAAAACATTAATTGGGTAAATAAAATAAAATAATGTTAGGTAGTGAGGAGAATGAGAATTGACAAACTAAATAGGTTGAGCTATGGTTAAATAACTAATTAGATCAATTTGCATAAGTATTATGAATAAGGAATATAAGGAGGGTAAAATGGGAAAAGACCAACCTTTAAACCATTATACTCTCATCTCTGTCACTTCACTTTATTTCATTTTCATCCAAACTAAAATAACCCTAAGGAGACCGGCTATAACAAGGAGAAATCAAGGGAGAAAAAGCTATAAGATAGGAAATCAAAGCTCAAGAAGTTAAGGCAACAACAAATCTCATCCTCTCATGTTCTAATGAAAGTGGATAATGATATCCTCTTGTCGTTTGCTATGTTTGATTCAGCCTTAAGTTTATATTTGCATTAACTTGTGTTTCCATGATTTCTTATGCTATATTTAGATGTTAAATGGTGATATAGATATATATGTGTGTGTGTGTGTGTGTGTGTGTGTGTGTGTGTGTGTGTGTGTGCGCGCGCGTGTGTGTGTGCCTATGTGTGTGTGTGTGTTAATGATTGTAAATAACACCGTTTTCAAACAACGTGTCCATATCAATAATCGAAGAATCAAAATGGACAAAATGGATCCGTACTCGATTGACACGTGCCAACAGGCGACCTAGACATAAAAATACTTTCTGTACGCAATGTAATATGTCTCTGAGAAAATTTCAACTATTGTAGCACATAAACTTTTTTCTGAATATTCAAATTCCACAATTGAAATCAACACGCATTTAGAGTTCGCACAACCAAAGGGTACATCTGATCTTACGAAATTCATTTGCATGCATTACCTCACCACCACTATTTCGGTAATATAAATTCGTCACTACACTATAATGACCAATTGGTATCCCTCATTTTTTTTAATTGCCAACACTTATTTGTGTTGTAGACTAATAACAGTAATATGTGTTGCTATAGTAAAAATGTGGCACTAAAGATACATAATTATAATCTTTTTTATTAGCAACACTTATTTTCATTGGTACACCTGATCAACACATAAACTATGAAGGCAAAATAGTAAAACAACAACCATTTTCACCTAAACCCTAATGCCGCTATCAGCCCCTCTTCAATGCTTATTCGGTCGAAAGAAGAAGAAGGGGGATTGACTTCGTCTTCGAGTTCACAACTTCTTTTTCGAATTCGTAACTTCAAATTGGATAACAAATAGTCGAGTTCGAACTGAATATTTCAGGCGCTCTCAATTCTAGAGTTTGATTAGGGGACTTCGAATATCTTATACGGTAATTATAATTTCGATTTGCATTCAAAATGGACTATGTTGATTTGATTCTAGGAGGAACAAAATGGCTACATAAAGTGAGAGCATGCACAATAGATGCAACAAGCGTAAAACAGTTGAGGTCATGTGGAGTGATTCTTGTTGGTAAGACTAATATGCATGAGCTTAGTGGTGGTGCTAGCGGTACTAATCCTATTATGGGTAAGACATATTAATTTACAACTAAAAAAACTTGTTTTTCTAGTAATTGAACTTTGACTTCTTATGTTTCTAAATTTAAAAATGAAGGGCAGGTAGAAATCCGTATGGTAAAAGTAGAATTTCTAGAGGTTCATCGAGTGGGTCAACTGTTGTAGTTTCAGTTGGAGTGTGCCCTATCACACTCAGTTTTGATGATGGAGGTAGAAATCCATCTTTTTGATTGTTTAAACCATTACAATTCATTGTTTTATTTATGAAAGAGACAATCCATTGCTCTAGAGTTTGTTTATATATAAAAGAAACAATTCGTAATCTTTATTGCATGTGTAGGTTTGGTTTGAATGCCTGCTGCTTTATGTGGTGTTGTAGGTTTTAAGCCAACTTCGGCATGCGTATCCCATTCTGGGTATAGACCAAAATTTTCATTCACACTATTTATTAACCACAAGCTTATTAACCACAAGCCTATAAGCTTTATCTTCCATTTAGTATGAATCGCTTAATAATACTTGACATAGCCTATATCCGTCGATCACAAGTTAAATTTATTTTGAAAGAAAGTTGTGAACCTTAGGGATTTATGTATCTTATCAAACGAAAAACTAAGACGATCCAAATATCAACTCTTTGATGTCTTAGAACTATTACCGCTTAATATGTTATTGATATTATTGTTCATAGAAGATGACCCATGACCCATTTTGCTCTTTTATGATTTCAGCTCTGCCGATATCGTCTTTGATTCCGTTTTTGTACTTCACGGTATGTATGTATGAAAGGTGAAACTTTCACTGAACTGCTTAATAGCTTTCAAAATTTCCATCTTTGGAGCATATTTGATATATATCATTTTATGTACAGTGCTCTTAGTGGCTAAACTCCTTTTTTCTTTTAATTATAGTTCCCATTTTTGCTAAATTCTAATGATACTCACATTAACCAATACCCTACTTAACTATATATAAATATTAGATACAATCACCATGGTACTATTTTAATAATGATATGAGTACATCCATCCTATTAGTTCTCATTTACTACAGATAAAGGATTTACGTATTGCCAAAAGAGAAGAAGATATTGGGTTCTATGTAGGTTTCGTAGGTGGTTCTTTAATGGATCTGTGCCTTTTGATTTATTCAAGGTCATCTTAACATTTTGTATTGGCGTAGTTATGGGACCACACTAATATAATTAATTTATGCATGGTATGCTTTTATGCTTGGTAGGGCTATGACTTCTATATTTTGGGGATTGGTGGCTGATCATTATGGAAGGAAACCAGTCATTATGATTAGCACTATTTTGGAGTTAGTAGTCATTATTATATCTGGTTTAGTCTACCTTTAAGGATTATAAATTTCATGTAGGATATGCTAATTTCGTTATTTCCCCCCTCAAATGTCATTATTTCAAAATTTAAAATTACGTGCCAGAGTGGCAGCAGTGCAATTGATTTGGAAGCAAGTATCCAAAGATTTATATGCAATAACCCTTTTATTTAATATTTATCAGAATAGAAGTCATAATGTTTATTGCGTGATTAATTTTGATAAATATTTCAGGATAGTATTCAACACGCTCTTTAGGTTAAGAAGAAATTATTGTATGACCATTATTACGAGGCTTCTTCATGGATCTTTAAATGGGTTATTGGGCTCTTAAAGGTATGAAATTGTGTGGAAATCAAAGGTTTTAATATATGATGCAGTTGTCTTTTGAATTTGTACTTCACATAAATTTCTCATCCAGGCTTATGCTATAGAAGTTTGCTGATCAGAACATCAAGCAATTGGGCTATCACTTGTAAGAATCTCTTCGTTTATGTTTCTTTCCTTTTGTTTTCATTTTTATGTATGATTTATTTTGCAAAAGGTCATTATCTATGTTAATAAAGACGCGTTGTAAGGTTAGCACAACACGGGGAATCATATTGGTAATTGGTCCAACAATCGGAGGTTACTTTGCACAGGTAATGTTACAAACACCTAACTAAATGTATTTACTAGCTTTGATGATGCATAAAAACACTTGGGTACAAGTGTATAATGCTACTATAACAGTCATGCATGCTTTAATAAAGTAGGCGCTAAGTGTATACTACTATTATTTTATCCTTACATTTGATGATTCTAAAAAATGACAGGTTCTTAATGTAAAAAATGGACGATTCCGTTCATATGGAGTCGAAAAGGCCAAGTTTCATCGAAACTTGAGCTGAAAAGGCTCAGTTTAGAAACCGAGCCTTTTAGCTTATTTAAACCGAGCCAGGCTCAATTTCGAAACTAAGCCTTTGGGCTCAGTTTAGAATCTGAGCCTGGCTTAGTTTAGAAACTGAGCCGAAAGTTTCTGAAAAACTATAGATACACATTTTGAAAAACTATTGATTAGAAACAAATGGTAAGTAAATAAAATGGCTTATCATCATGGATAGTTTGGTGAAGCAAAATACACAGTATGAAATTTGATACATGTTGAATCACCAAATATCATAGTGTAATGACACGGATTTCGTCGGGAACTAATTGATCGCTAAATCGACCAAGACCGTTTGAATCTCGCATATGCTAACTTTGAGCATACAACACATCATAACAAATAACATAAGACTTTTATAAACATCATAATAATGTTACATCAGAGTACAGAATATCAGAGTACATCGAATATAATACAGCGAAAGATAATTTACAATGAATGTAATACAATACAGCAGAAATGATTAAACTAACACAGCGGAAGAATATCAATGCTCTGGATATAGCTTTAAGCTTCGATCCAGAATCCTGCTCAAAATATCTGGAAAATAACTACTCGACTGCCCGTGTGGAAAAGAAGGCACCCGAGTTTGCAAAGTGAAACAAACTACGAGTTAGTCATGGGACTGGTATGAGAAATCTTACCTAACCTATTTAATAATAAGGCTAATCACAGGACCATGCCGCTAACGCGGAATGGGTTTACTCCATTGGATTTCCAGTGCATCAAAAAAGTAAATCGTTGAAAACAACGCAATGCTTTTTAGAAAAATGAAACCATTATATAACTCATGTCCCATCACACAATGCAACACAAACCGGAGGATAGAGTTTTACCTTATAATGGTCAAAAATGCTTGATACGATAAAACAAATTTGATATTATTATTAGTCTACATATGTTTTCAAAAACATTTCAATCATAATGTATCAATCATAGACGGCATAGCTACCATATACTATGTCGCCATACTAGTTATACAATCAAAACCGCATGGTGTCGTATTGGAAGTTAGGTTTCCATCATGAACGAAGGCAAGAGATCGTCCTTACCGAATTCGAGACTCTCTAACCCGAGCCTCAGGATCAGCTACAACTGCACCTTGGATCTTCAGGGCCGGTCCACAAATACTTTAGTGGATTAGTTATGCCTGAACAATGCATTCCCCACCCTATGGGGAATAAATAAAAAGCCACTGGGGACTCAAATCCGAGGCGCCTCATTCCATCATCCACATACGTAAAATGTTTGGGCTCCATACCATGACACCACTCCTAGCTAGAAAAGAAACGCATGTCCTCCCTACAGTCCTCTCCCGTTTCTGGTTCATACCGAGGTGCAAGGCTCACGAAGTATCGCTATACACAAAGCTATGCTTTGATCATCATCCACAAGACTCTGCTTTTCAACAAAATCCTTAATCATTTGCATCTTAGCATGCCAAATTGTCAATCCATACCATACCATTGATTTCTGCCAATATATAACCTCTAAGATCGTACGTCTCAAAGAAGGGTGTTAAGCAAGAGAATAAATTCTCCGCCACCAAACATATATATATATTTAATAGAGATCAACGAATACCGCATAAAAGAATACAACGTCAGACATACCATCCATTTACAAGTCCGTTCTAGGTCTGAACGAAACCGGAGACACCTTATTGCTCGTCCCATATGTCCAATATAGGAGAGAGGTTCTCGCATATCCATCGATCTCCAAGTACATTTGGACGATCACCACTTATTACTTTGTCTTGGGATGCCTCCCAATCAAGACATCGGTAATCATCCAAACGATGTGAAGATCTCTGGTCTTCAACCACCGTATTCATCTTCGACTTATAATCGTCGTAGTAATTATTCAGAATGTGTTGAACCCAGTCTTTCCGAATAACTTGTGTATTTCATAGTCAATAATTAAGTGCTATAGAAACACATCATATGCATCATTCCAATTCAAAATATTCTTTTAAATAAATATTCACATTTTTAGGGAAAGGTTCCCATTAGTTTTATCAAAGATAAATTCTTTTAAATTTATTATTTAATCTTCTTTTTAAAGATTCATTAAAACTCCAATTTGGTTGTAATATCAAAAATCATTACTTTATGATTATTCAACTTTAAGAAATTAATCTTGTCTTTAACTGGGTTAAATAACCAATGTCATTTAAAACACATTTCACGATAAATCCAAAATCATCTTCCATTAAATATGGAATTTTCACAGAAATCAAATCAATATATAATCGATATAAATTTCCGTATTAGACTAATAATATAAATGGAATAACGGCAAAGCCATTTAAATTCCATATATAACAATAGTCTTCTTTTACAGAAGCTCATCTCGATTATTATTAAATCGAATTCCCTTCAATTCCAATTTAATATATTAAATTGGAAAACTTTATTTTGGAAAATTTTCATTAAATTTAAATAAAAAGATTTATAATTCTCAAATCATATCTTCGCTGTTAATTGGGTTAAAGAACGAATGTTGTTAAAAACATAGTTCACAATAAACCCAATCCTTCATTTTATTCCAATTACTAAATATAATTGGAAACTCCAATAATCTTAATTAAAAGATTTATTCTTTTCTCGACTGGGTTTAAGAATAGTGTTATTTAAGACACCATTCACGACAACCCAAAAATCCAATTTATTTTATTTAATTCCAATTTAACATTAATTAATTGGAAAGCTTCATTAAATTTTAATTTAAAGATTTATTCTTGTCTCATTGGGGTTTAAGAATAGTGTTATTGAAGACACCATTCACGACTAACCCAAAATCCAATTTATTTCATTTAATTCCAACTTAATGTTAATTAATTGGAAAGCTTCATTAAATCTTAATTTAAAGATTTATTCTTTTCTCATCAGGGTTTAAGAACAGTGTTATTGAAGACGCCATTCAGGACAAACCCAAAAATCCAATTTATTTCATTTAATTCCAATTTAATATTAATTAATTGGAAAGCTTCATTAAATCTTAATTTAATGATTTATTCTAGTTAATAACTAGTTCATTTCGATAAAATATGTGACGGCCCGCCCCGCACCAACTGACATTTACTCCAAAGGTGTGTTGTACACATGTCCAGTTAGCACGGAACGAGTCGTCAGAAGGAAAGGGAAGAAGGAAATGAATTAACAAAGAACCTGTAGAATGTCTCACAGCGCATAGAATAAAATATAATAATAACATACTTAACATAAAACAGGTGAGACAGTGCATAAGCTGAAACAACTAACATAGCAGCGGAAAATCCAAGTACAACTTATGATCCAAAGTTAAACCTTATTACAACTTTTCAAACTATCTCAAAGAAAAAGCAAGATAAAGGAGGTACACTACTAATGCCCAAGTAGCGACCACCAACGACACAGGGAGAATATCTATATATCATACGTGGAAGCCTCCTGCCCGCCTCCGAGTCAGCTACTCGCGCATCACCAGCTAACCTGTCTCTAGTCTGCTCGTGTGAGCACCCAGAGTAATAAGAGGAGACATAAAACTCTGGGTCAGACATAAAGCCTGGTATGAGCGATAAGCATCTAAACATAACAATATCAGGTAGACTAAAACATACCTGAACCTGGACCTGCAACCAAAGAGTTAGCACTACATACTGTACAACACTCTAAGGTGCCATTTCAAATGGTGTAAAGATAACGGGGATGGGGTGTGCATGTCATAGTGATGGCAAACAATCAAACATAGCAACCATCCTCACATCTCTTGAAACACCCCACCTCCGTTAGGGTCACTCTCAAAGGGAATGCCCTAATTTTGGTGGAGGTTTATAAGTACAAGTCACAGATATACAAGACAGATATAAGAACACATATTTGTAAACAGCGGAAGAACAACAAATTTTATTTCATAAAGTCAAATACGTGTTACAACAACATCCTTTCCAAAAACATAACATAACACTTTCATAATCTGTCTTGAGTACATTATTTTTAAAGAAGCATAAATAAAACATAGATGAACTGCAAAAGCCCCATAGTGGATTGTCCAAAGCCATAGTTCAAAACAGGAAAGTCCAAGCAATACATTTCTCTTCTTCAAGCTGGATGTCAAGGCTGATCAAGCTGCTGTGTTCCCTCCCTGTGGACCTGGGGGGAAACGGAAGAAAGAAGACGAAAGAAAAGTAGAGTCAGACATAAAGCCTGAGTAAGTCTAGTACTATTTTGTCTATGAATAAAGAACTGGGTATGATAAGTATAAACAAGAAGTGGGCAAGCACAATAAGCTTGGTTAAGTTGTCTAGGGTCGAATATACTATCGTACCCCATGTTAATCTCTGAACCCATATAAACTAGTTTCCAATTTGCACCCCATAATCAGGGTGATGTGATCCATTCAATGATGATCGGCTCCTACTCGCATAGTTACATGTGTCTTACGGCCCCCGATGTCTGTAGTTACCTATGCTGGTCCCACCATGGGGTGTATCAAGTCCCATAGTGGCAACCCGACACAACCTTAGAGTGCACAGGTATGCTACTGGTGTCCAGTGCCTTATTTTTCTGCGTCGGAGTGTGTGCACGCCCGCACTCCGTTAGAACCTACACTGCTACACCACCGCCGTCGATTTGACCTCTTACAATCAGCCCAGTAATCATGCCCCACCCTGCCTAGTTTCAGGGTATCCTGATACACCTTTTAGGGTTACTGCTGAAAAGGGTCCCCCGTTACTAGGTTTTCTATCTCTAGCCAACATGCTAAGTTGGTTAAGTGTTTCCTACCTAACCCCCACCAGTCCGTTTAGTTTAGCATGTTCTATTTTGATTAAGTCTTTAGTTCACTTAATCCTATCAATCCTGACTCAGCCTTAATTGTCTTATTAAGGCCCTGACCTCTCACATTAGACAGGTATTGTTGTGGCTGCCTGTTGCCGGTTGGTTCCGGGCAGTCTTACGCCACAACTCAGTCTAACCTCGGGTCCTTATTGGGCTCCGTGTTTAACCTCCCACATTGGATAGGTATTGTTGTGACTACTGGACAGCCGGGCGGTTCCGGGCAGGTTTACATCACAACTCAATCCAACCTCGGGTTAAACACATCGTATGTTCTACATTTACATATCTTGTCATTCTTCTTTATTTCTTATATGTAAATATTTGCGGCCCATTATTAAGTTAATGGTGTAAAGATTACACCAATCACGGGCCCAACCCATACTTGAACTTGGGCCCTTCTATTTTATATTTTCATTCATTAATTAATTTTAACCCAACGTTATTTTCCCCCGTTTTACACGTCCGTTTATATATATATATTGGGCTTAGCCTTTTTAAAGCCCAATTTAGCCATGCGAAAAGGGGAGGCTTATGGCGTATACACAAAGAGGGGAAAGTGAGCGCATGAACTTGCAATACGACGTTGGAAATACAAAATAGAAATTGGTATACTTGCATAGTGGCAACATAGGTGACATGAATCAAAGCATGTGAACTTGCATAGGTTTAACTACAACATAAACCTATATTCTTATTTAGGCATAATGTCAAACATAAGCATGTCATAAATATTCCTAGCATAAGCATAGCATAATGTCAAACATAAGCATGGCATAAGTAAAGTTAAATTTGTTCATGGCATAAACATAAACAAGTCATGTTCATAAGGTTTCTACATGTTTACAAAGGGGATACTTTGTTACCAACACAAAAGCATAGTTCAACTTAATCATGGTTTAAGTCTAATCACATAACGATGGTATAAACATACTTATGCATAAATATTCCTAAACATGGTGTTTTCTTTAAAACTTGCAAAAAGGGATTTTTGAGTCTAACCTAGCCATGTCTCACGTATGTCATCATATAATTCTTGTTAACAAGATAGACTTAATCATGGATTTCAATTATAACATTCATAGCCTAGCCATATTCATAAGTTTGCAAAAGCATGACTTAACACATGGATTATGGTGTCAAAATTCCAACATAGTTTCATATGAACTATAACAACCAAACTTGTTTCAATTACTTGCAAAATGATTTATGCACAAAAATATACATCATGATGGCATAATAACAAAGCCCCAAACTTGCATGAATTTCAATCAACTACATACATGTAGCTTCAACATAGATTACATAATTTGCGAAATATTCCAAACGCATACTTGTATAGAACTACCGCATGTAGTTCTTTATAATGAATAACATAAATTTTGCACAAATATGAATTACTTTATTATCCCAATTCAAGCATACAAATCAACACAGTTATTTATTCATACCAAAGTAATACTCTACTTACAATGGTTGCGGCGAATTCTCTAATTAAGAGATATGATTCCTTTGTTGAATTGATTGGCTTTAGGTTGCTTGAATTGCTTTAGGCTTTAGAACTTTCTTCCTAATTCTCTCTCTAGTTGGCGGCTACTCTTAGTCGTTCCTCAGCAACATGGCGGCTATGTTCTTAATTTTGAATGAATAGATTAGGGTTTAGTCTAGGGTTGTTTATATATAGGTTAGGAATTGATTAGGACCATTGATGTTGCTAGGTTAGATCGTAGCCATTCATTAGGAAGAGAGACCAATAAAAACCCGCCACCTAACCCTAATGACAAAGCAGACCACAGAAATTCGACCAAACACAGACCTGGCCAGCCAGGTTGACTGGGCTCGACCAGGTCGACACCCCTGTCGACAGGGCTGTCGACAGCCCTGTCGACATGGGTAGCCCAGGTCGACAGCCCAGTCGACCTGGGTGGCCTAGGCGGGTGTTTATCCGCCTGGCCCACTGGGCCCGATTTTTAATTATTTTATTCTGTTTGAATTTTAAATTTGATTCAAAACTTCCGAAGGCCATATCTTCTTCATACGGACTCCGTTTTTCGAAAACTCGGGCTCTATTTCGCGTATTTTTCCGAGTCGAACGCAATGGCGTATCCCGTTTCCCTTGGTTCTTTGATTTCAAATATATTATACTTTAATTTGTGAATTTCATAGTTATAGAATTTTCGGGGTGTTACATCTCTCACTCAGTGCATAAAGCATACGATATTCACCACTTCGATCACCCAACATACCTTGCCATGATCACTTTGCCCCATGAAGTCATAAATTGCTTCACTGCACTGATACATAGCCACAAATCCTTCGCTATGTCCACTTTGCCCCATGGAGCCGTAATGACCCCACTGCACTGGCTCATAGCCTTACTAATCCTTTACTATGTCCACTCTGCCCCATGGAGTCACAATGACCCCACTGCACTGGCTCATAGTCCTACTACGCATCACTTTGCCCCTCAAGTCATAATGACTCTACTGCACTGATAACGTAGTCTTGCTACCATCACTTTGCCCCTCGAGTCATAATGACTCTACTGCACTGATAAGTAGCCCATCATCCATTTTCAGTGGTGAATTGAAGTTATGAACATCGACAACTCCTTAGCACACGTCCCGCAGCAAAGTCCAACTATGAAGTGAACTCATTGGTTCTCAACTGGATCCTGAGCTCTAACTTCCATTTGGACTACCTTTGCATCTCGGGTTATTAATCATCACTGGATCGGTTCGGATCTCCACTTAGTCATCAACTCGGTTCGGATCAGTGAGCTCCCCCTTCGCTGGATTGGATCGGGTCATCATCGCCTCAGTGGATCGGGTCGGGTCTCCATGTCCAATCGCCATCATTGGTTCGGGTCGGAGTCCTCCAACGTGCTACAGTTCGGATCGGCTTCCTCTAACCAACTCAGATCGGGTCGTAGTCTCCAAGCCTCGTCGAAGTACATCGGTTCGGGTCGGGTGCCACGGCGGATCGGGTCGGAGAATACCAGCGGGTCGGATCGGACGATGCATGCCACGCGAAGAGCGAATAGATCAAGGAATGGAGTATGGGAGCGGATCAGGTTCTCCTTCCGTTCCTATCCGGATCGGTCTGTTTTCTGCACTTCTTCCAGCAAGCAATTTACGCCACTCGACGGTGTTTTTGACCATTTTACCTATTCTAATCAATCACAAAGCATACCATACAGTCACAGCGACAAATAAAAGTGACCTCAAACACCAAAACAACAATCATGCCATGTAAAATGGATCAAACATACCCAAAAACCCCATATTTCCCTTTAAGCATGTTTAGGTGAAACTAATGATATGATTAGCAAAACTTAACCAAATTAACCCAAATTCATATCAGAGGTCTAAAACATCATTTTGGATCTTATAAATATTTTTCTAGAATTTTATCATGTTTAAATTCGCTAATTAACACTAATTACCCTTAATTAGCCATAATTAGTGAGGAACTATGCAAATCACTCACCTTAGCCACAAATAAACTAAGATCTGAAACAAATCTATGATTTGATGCGAATCCCAATGCTAAACAGCAGCTCTAATGTTGATTTGGTGTAGATCTCCCTTGATTTGATGTTGCTAAGCTTAATCCTTGATCAAAAGATTATTTGGAGGTGATTTAGAGGTTGGAGGCCATTTTTAGGGTTTCCTGAAGGTAAGTGGAGGCTAGAAAACTGAAATGGAATGATTCTCTAACCCATTTCAGCCTCCCCATAACCCTAATCCCGAAATGGGCTATGGGCATATTCACTAATCACCCTGTTTGGCCCGGTTAAGCAGTTTTTCACCATCCAAACCTTATTTCAGCCATATCTCCCAAATGGTAAGTCCGTTTGGATATTATGACCACTCTACGGAAAGGTAAACCATCAAACGAATCTAATGGAAGTGGTTTCAGGTCAAAATTCCTTTCCAATCAAAAGTTATGGCCAAAACAAGATCAGCTAGGGGCAAAACGGTGATTTAAAAATCGACAAAAATCATGAACATGAGAAATGAGTCTAATGGTTGTTTCCCAAAGTTACATGACCATACAACTTCATATGCGTAGAATGCGGGTTGTTACATTCTCCCCCCCCCCCCCCTTAAGAAATTTTGCCCCCGAAATTCCCTAACCAAAACACACAAAGGGTCCCGCATGCCTATCAACCATAAAACAACAATCAAACATGAAAAACAGGCAAAACAAGTCTATCCTAGCATGCGGAATAACTAAATTACAAAGTAAATCTTACCAGGCAAAGAGTTCTGGATACATCTTTCTAATGCTCTCCTCTGTCTCCCAAGTACAATCATTCTCGTTCTCGCCCCACTGAACCTTGACTAACTTCACCGCCTTCCTTCGAAGTTGCTTCGCATCGTGCTCCACAATACGAATCGGCTTGCGGTTCCCAACCGCCTCGGGTTTTACTTCGAAGTCCTCTAATTGATCAGGTGAAATAGTCATATCTGAGTCGTGAACGAACTTCCTTAGTTGGGAAACATGAAATACATTGTGAACTCCCAACATCTTCTCTGGTAAGCCAACTCTATATGCCAAATTCCCGACTAGTTCAAGAACAGGGAATGGGCCAACAAATCGTGGTGCTAACTTGCCTCTCCTGCCAAATCGTATCCCGCTCTTCAACGGAGAAATCTTGACAAACACCAAGTCATCAACGGAGAATTTTAAGTCTCTTCTCCTCTTATCAGCATAACTCTTCTGCCTATCTTGGGCAGCTTTCATTCGTTGTTGAATGATCTTAATCTTATCTGAAGTTTCCCTCACCACATCTGGTCCAAGCATAAACTTCTTGCCAGTCTCTATCCAACATGATGGTGAGTTGCACGGTCTTCCGTACAAAGCTTCATATGGAGCCATACCGATACTGGACTGGTAACTATTATTATGTGCAAACTCTACTAGATGCAAATGGTCATCCCATGATCCACCAAAATCCAATATACAAGCTCTCAAGAGATCTTCCAATATACGATTCACCCTCTCCGTCTGACCGTCGGTCTGAGGATGATATGCGGTACTGAGATGTAATTCTGACCCTAGGGCCTCTTGTAAGCTCTTCCAAAACCCACTAGTAAACAACGGGTCTCGGTCACTCACAATGCTTTTAGGTACTCCATGAAATCTCACTACCCACTTCATATACAATTCTGCTAACTTAGCTGCCGTTCTGGTCGATTTGACTGGTATAAATCTTGCACTCTTAGTCAATCGATCCACGATTACCCAAATGCTATCATGTCCCGATCTAGACCTTGGTAAACCATCGATGAAATCCATCGAGACTTGCTCCCATTTCCATTCGGGAATTTCTAATGGTTGCAACAACCCACTAGGCTTCTTTTGCTCGGCTTTAACTAGCTGGCAATTCATGCATTTGGATATAAACTTCCCAACGTCTCTTTTCATCCCTTCCCAGTAGTAAGTCTGCTTCATGTCTCGATACATCTTATTATCACCAGGATGTATAGTTAGTTTTGAGTGATGACATTCTCTAAGTACTTCATCTCTCAACCCATTCACGTTGGGTGCAACTAGTCTTCCATTCTTTCTAAGACATCCTTCTCGATCAAGCCCATACAAGTTCATCTCCTCACCGTCGATGTCCATCTCTATCTTGGAGATGATTTCTAATAGATTAGGATCGTCCCTCTGGCTGGAACCAATCTGCTCTATCAAAGTGGGTCTGATCGCCAAACCAGCTAGCATGACTGGATCTAATTCGCACTTTGGTCTGAAATCAAATCCCGCGATATACTCCAGTTGCTTCCATTCAAGAAACATTGCTCCTAAACTGGCATGTCTCCTACTCAACGCATCGGCTACCGCATTACCTTTCGCAGGTGTGTATGCGATATCAAAATCATACGAAGCCAAGAACTCTAACCATCTCTGCTGACGGAGATTTAGATCCTTCTGGGAGAAGAGATACTTTAACGATTTATGATCGGTAAACAACTCAAATCTTTCTCCCAAGAGATAGTGTCTCCACATCTTCAGTGCAAACACGATCGCTGCTAATTCCAAATCATGGGTAGGATACTTCTTCTCATGCGGCTTTAGCTGTCGACTAGCATAAGCCACAACCCTACCTCCTTGCATCAATACAGCACCTAGTCCGGTACCACAAGCATGCGTGTATACCGTCATCTCTTCATTCCCTTTAGGAATGACTAGCACTGGCGCACGCGTCAACCTTTCTTTTAGACTCTTGAATGCATTCTCACACACTCCGTCCCAGACGAAGGACTGATTCTTCTTAGTCAACTGAGTCAACGGTGCTGCTATCTTGGAGAAGTCCTGGATAAACTTACGATAATATCCAGCTAACCCCAAGAAACTTCTTAGATCTGTTGCATTCTTGGGCGTAGGCCAATCCTATACCGTAGCCACCTTCGCAGGGTCCACGGCAATACCACTCTCTGAATCAACATGACCCAAGAATCTCACTTCCCTTCTCCAAAAGTGACACTTAGAGAATTTCGCTTTCAATTGGTGTTTCCTCAACACCTCCATCACTATCCTCAAGTGTCCCTTGTGTTCCTCCTCTGTCCTTGAGTAAACAAGGATATCATCTATGAACACAGGAACAAACTTATTCAATTGATCTCTGAATACTCGATTCATAAGATCCACAAAGTAGGCTGGTGCATTGGTCAACCCAAATGGCATGACCAACCACTCATAAAATCCAGACGACGTCCTAAATGCCGTTTTCGGAACACTCTCATCCGCTACTCGGAGCTGATGAAATCCTGTCGCGAGGTCCAACTGGGAGAACACTCTTGCTCCTTCCAGTTGATCAAACAAATCATCTATCCGCGGTAGAGGATACTTATTCTTCCTCGTTACCTTATTCAACTCGTGATAGTCCACACACAAACGAAGGGAACCATCTGCCTTAGTGGCAAACACAACTGGTGCTCCCCCTCGGAGACACTCCTAATAAATCCCTTCTTCAAAAGATTGCTGACTTGCACCCCGAGCTCTCGCTGCTCCCTTGGTGCCATACGACGAAGTGGCATCACTATAGGTCTGGCATCTTTCACTAAATCAATACGGAACTCAATCTCTCGGTGTGGTGGAAGCCCGGTCACCTCCTCGAAGACGTCCGAATACTGGCCAACCACGGGCACATCTGACAACTCGTCCTGCGGGATGTCGAGGGAATTTACAAAACTAGCCATAACCCCATCACTAGGTAGACAACCAAACACTACCCTCCGCCCATCATCCGCCCTAACTATCACTAAAAAGCCCTCACAGTCTACCACCACCCCGTATCTTTGGAGCCAATCGACCCCCAATATAATGCCATACCCAGTAAAACCCAAAACAAAGCAATCACAAACAAACATACATCCATGACTCGATAAGACCACATTTCTGCAAATCATACTAAGGCTAGTCGAACCACCAATCGGGTTCGTCACAACCAATGGTCTATCGACTATCTCGGGTTCCAGTCCCAACCTATCTACCAGGTCACTAGATATGAAGGAACGGGAAGCCCCAGTATCAAACAAAACTCAAACTGGTACATCATAAATAGAAAGCATACCTTGAATAACAACATTCTTTCCTTTCTCCGCCGCGGTTTGGGCATTCGACGAAGAAGGAACAACATTAATAGCATATGCTTTCACAATCTGCTTCTCCTTAAGAGGTTGCGGACACTTATCCTTATGATGTCCCACTTGACCACAGTTGTAGCACTTCCTTTCCGCTGGCTTGGCCCGACATTCTTTAGCATAATGGCCCTTCTTACCACAGCTGAAGCACTCAACATCCTTCTTGTTCTTTTTCTGGCCACCCTTAGATTGGTCTTGCTTCCTCTTATTCTGAGAGTTATTCTTGCCTCCACCGCCCGCTTGCAGCTTTGGCCCTTCTGCAGATGCAGCCTCAGTCATTGACTTAGGGTAAAGACTCTCTGATCTCAAAGCTTTCCCCACAATCGATTCAAAAGTCTCATCGATGTGGTTGATAAGCCTTTCCCCCAAGTATCCGTCCGACCCAGTAATGAACTTCTCATTCTTCTTTTCAGTAGTATCGATAAGAGATAGTCCATACTTTGACAAGGTGTTGAACTCAGCAATATAGTCAGAGACTGCCCTACCACTCTGCTTGAGTTCCAAGAATCTCTTAAACAATACTGACTTCTGGGCAGCTGGAATGAACTTCTCGCTAAAGCGAGCCTTGAACTGATCCCAGGTAACCTGATCTTATGGAGTAGCTGTTCTAATGGCATTCCACCAATTCATCGCTCGCCCTTGCAGCTGACGAGACGCTAGCCTTCTCTTCATCGCATCCTCAAGACCCAAGTCATCGAAGATACGATCACAGCTATCCATCCAATCTTGAACATCTGTGGCCGACTCCGTCCTGTGGAACGGCTTCCCACCAAGGTTAGTGTAATCCTTGCACAACTTGGCGAAATCGACCCTAGGCGCCTGCACTACTGGACCAACACCAACTCCGGGATTGGGAACTGCCCCTTGCACTTCTCTAAGCATGTCTCTCATGAGGTCAGTAAACATCGCCCTCATGTCAGCAGCATTCCCATTATTGGCTCCCCTACCAGCACCTCTAGCATATCGACTCATCGTCAATCTGTAAAAGGGAAACGATTAACGACCCCATAGTGGTGCTAGTGCAGTTCGACTTCATTCTTATACTACTAATAGTATATATATAGCTTTTGAAAACCAAAGTAATCACAAATACGCGCTCTCATATACGTACTACCTCTCCCTAGTGTCTTTCCATAGGTTAACTACACAACCTAGAGCTCTGATACCAAGTGTGACGGCCCGCCCCGCACCAACTGACATTTACTCCAAAGGTGCATTGTACACATGTCCAGTTAGCACGGAACGAGTCGTCAGAAGGAAAGGTCAGAAGGAAAGGGAAGAAGGAAAAGGGAAGAAGGAAAAGGGAAGAAGGAAATGAACTAACAAAGAACCTGTAGAATGTCTCACATTGCATAGAATAAAATATAATAATAACATACTTAACATAAAACAGGCGAGACAGTGCATATGCCGAAACAACTAACATAGCAGCGGAAAATCCAAGTACAGCTTATGATCCAAAGTTAAACATTATTACAACTTTTCAAACTGGCTCAAAGCAAAAGCAAGATAAAGGAGGTAAACTACTAATGCCCAAGTAGCGACCACCAACGACACAGGGAGAATATCTATATATCATACGTGGAAGCCTCCTGCCCGCCTCCGAGTTAGCTACTCGCGCATCACCAGCTAACTTGTCTCTAGTCTGCTCGTGTGAGCACCCAGAGTAATAAGAGGAGACATAAAACTCTGGGTCAGACATAAAGCCTGGTATGAGCGATAAGCATCTAAACAGAACAATATCAGGTAGACTAAAACATACCTGAACCTGGACCTGCAACCAAAGAGTTAGCACTACATACTGTACAACACTCTAAGGTGCCATTTCAAATGGTGTAAAGATAACGGGGGTGGGGTGTGCATGTCATAGTGATGGCAAACAATCAAACATAGCAACCATCCTCACATCTCTCACTCAGTGCATAAAGCATACGATATTCACCACTTCGATCACCCAACATACCTTGCCATGATCACTTTGCCCCATGAAGTCATAAATGGCTTCACTGCACTGATACATAGCCACAAATCCTTCGCTATGTCCACTTTGCCCCATGGAGTCGTAATGACCCCACTGCACTGACTCATAGCCTTACTAATCCTTTACTATGTCCACTCTGCCCCATGGAGTCACAATGACCCCACTGCACTGGCTCATAGTCCTACCACGCATCACTTTTCCCCTCAAGTCATAATGACTCTACTGCACTGATAACGTAATCTTGCTACCATCACTTTGCCCCTCGAGTCATAATGACTCTACTGCACTGATAAGTAGCCCATCATCCATTTTTCAGTGGTGAATCGAAGTTATGAACGTCGACAACTCCTTAGCACACGTCCCGCAACAAAGCCCAACTATGAAGTGAACTCATTGGTTCCCAACTGGATCATGAGCTCTAACTTCCATTTGGACTACCTTTGCATCTCGGGTTATTAGTCATCACCGGATCGGTTCGGATCTCCACTTAGTCATCAGTTCGGTTCGGATCGGTGAGCTCCCCCTTCGCTGGATCGGATCGGGTCATCATCGCCTCAGCGGATCGGGTCGGGTCTCCATGTCCAATCGCCATCATCGGTTCGGGTCGGAGTCCTCCAACGTGCTACAGTTCGGATCAGCTTCCTCTAACCAACTCAGATCGGGTCGTAGTCTCCAAGCCTCGTCGAAGTACATCGGTTCGGGTCGGGTGGCACGGCGGATCGGGTCGGAGAATACCGGCGGGTCGGATCGAACGATGCATGCCACGCGAAGAGCGAATAGATTAAGGAATGAGTATGGGAGCGAATCAGGTACTCCTTCCGTTCCGATCCGAATCGGTCTGTTTTCTGCATTCTTCCAGCAAGCAATTTACGCCACTCGACGGCGTTTTTGACCATTATACCTATTCTAATCAATCACAAAGCATACCATACAGTCATAGCGACAAATAAAAGTGACCTCAAACACCAAAACAACAATCATGCCATGTAAAATGGATCAAACATACCCAAAAACCCCATATTTCCCTTTAAGCATGTTTAGGTGAAACTAATGATATGATAAGCAAAACTTAACCAAATTAACCCAAATTCATATCATAGGTCTAAAACATCATTTTGGATTTTATAAATATTTTTCCAAAATTTTATCATGTTTAAATTCGCTAATTAACACTAATTACCCTTAATTAGCCATAATTAGTGAGGAACTATGCAAATCACTCACCTTAGCCACAAATAAACTAAGATCTGAAATAAATCTCTGATTTGATGCAAATCCCAATGCTAAAGAGCAGCTCTAATGTTGATTTGGTGTAGATCTCACTTGATTTGATGTTGCTAAGCTTAATCCTTGATCAAAAGATGATTTGGAGGTGATTTAGAGGTTGGAGGCCATTTTTAGGGTTTCTTGGAGGTAAGTGGAGGCTAGAAAACTGAAATGGAACGATTCTCTAACCCATTTCAGCCTCCCCATAACCCTAATCCCGAAATGGGTTATGGGCCTATTCACTAATCACCCTGTTTGGCCCGGTTAAGCAATTTTTCACCTTCCTAACCTTATTTTAGCCATATTTCCAAACGGTAAGTCCGTTTGGATATTATGACCACTCTATGGAAAGGTAAACCATCAAACAAATCTAATGGAAGTGGTTTCAAGTCAAAATTCCTTTCCAATCAAAAGTTATGGACAAAACAAGATCAGCTAGGGGCAAAACGACCATTTAAAAATCGACAAAAATCATGAACATGGGAAATGAGTCTAATGGTTGTTTCCCAAAGTTACATGACCATACAACTTCATATGGGAAAGAAATAAATATTCTACGATCCTCCGATGCGTAGAATGCGGGTTGTTACAAAATATATTTTTATCTTTTCAAATATGGAATTTTTTATCCAAATTCTTTTCAAATCATTTATTATGATTTTACATAATTTTTCCATATTTTTAATAATTTTATTAAGGCCCGTACAGTCGGTTTCCAATAACGGCCACCGAACTACATCCGTAGTGACCTTTTTCAAATTTGATTTGGACATAATTCCAAATCCAACCATTAGATTTCAAAACTCTTATATTCATTAGAAAGCTCTTTTCGATACGAACCCAATGGTTTCGGTTTTAGGAGAATCCGACGGTCGGATCTCCCATTACATCAATTTGAAGTTAATGGTTGAAATTCGAGAACGGTCGCTGCGCGGCGCGTTCTATTCAGGTCATTATATATAATATATATATATATATATATATATATATATATATATATATATATCGTCGATTTCTATTTAAATTGTATTTTATAAAATATTTATAAATTCGTTTTAAAACGATTTTGACTTCATTTTCAGTTTTAAATCAAAATTGAATATTCTATATCTTTATCATATCATAATACTCATATTTTCAAAATATTAAATTTTGAAATCACTACTTTTCGATATTTATTATAAAATGAATAAAATCAATCGATAAACCCGTTCGGGTTAAAAATGGTGTTTCTATACTTAAATTGGCTTCATATTTTTATATTTTTGTGTCCATCCAAAAATGGACATAAAATTCATAATTTTATTCTTCACTGAATATTATTTTAAAGTATGTGTTATTTTAAAATATTATTTATTTTAAAAGATTGTTTATTTTTGAATATTCTTTACTTAAAATGTTAGACCAAAAAATGGTCCTAACACCCAATTGATTACATTTTGCAGAGAATAATGAGGAATCATGAACTAAAAGCAAGAAAAATCAGTCAACACATGAAATTTATAGTGGTTCGGCATTAATGAGCCTACGTCCACTTCATAGTTTCTCATTTCATTCATGGATTACAATTACAATGAACTTAATCACTCAATCGCTCAAATTCAACGAATAATTCTCTCTGAATTCATTGAATCTATTGAAGAAATTGGTCATTTTCAGTAGAGGAATTCGGCCATCGAAGCCATGAAGAAGATAACTGCCAAAAGACCCTGATATTGATGCGAAATCATGTATCTATAGGCAGAAATTCGGTTTAGGTTGGATGCCACGTGGCAGCTTCAGAGGAAATCTCGAAAGTAGTGGAGTGAGTGGAGACTTGGTAACCACTTCTGTTGTGTGGACATGGGATCGGGCCAGCCTTTATTCAATCCGAACCGAAAGCAAGCAGCAATGATGAAGCAGTGAAGCCATCCGACCCGAATGGTCCGATCCGATATGGATACGTATGCCAGAGAATCATGTCATATTCATTTGCACAGGTGGAACGGATGTGGGTTAACCCGATCCGAACCGGTGTTACTGTTCCCATCAGGTCTGACTTCTTTCCATTAAAGAAGAGGTAAAAGCACCTAGAACCAATCCGACCCCAAACTCCAACCTGGGGCTTTTGCTGACATTTGAGCCCCGAAGTTAGATCTGATCCGAGGAAAGGATCCGACCCGAGGAAAGGATCCGATCTGAGGCGAGAATCTGACCCCGTGGCCTCCATGCATGTATGAGCCATGTTTTTCCAATGCTCTATTACTTCATTCAAGTGATTGTTGATTCCTTAAGCTTTGGGTAGCCTGGTCACAAAGCATGCTAACATTTTGCCCCCCAAAGTACGTCTTATCATAGATGAGATGTACTTTGAATAACTTTCTGGAATGTCATCTGCCCTTGAAAAGGTTCTACCAAGTAGTTCTGATATTTCGATTCTTCGTTGTGTAGATGGCTTGCCATATATCATACCATATCCATGGGTGCTCATCGATGCCAAATCTATGGTCGAAGGAGTTAAGATGATCAAGTAATCATTTGAACCTTGCTGAATCAAGAGGTCAAGTTATTTTATCATAAGTCACGTAGGATTGTTGGCTCCCATGCATGCGATTATGCCTGCACAGGTCGTTGATAAATGACATTGTCTTCCTAGGAAAATCTAAAGTATTGTAGAGTTATACTTTCTTTTGCATACGAGTCAATGCATGAAGTATCCATCCAAGTCATAGGGCAATATAAAAATCTCTGAACTTTAAGCTAGCTTCAAGACTGTTGGGATATATCACATCAGAATTGGTGCATGAATTTGTCATTTGCGCTCGTCTTGAGACTATCCCGCTATCAAGATAGTAATCAGATCATATTACAAGAAATCCACGATTTTCCGGGTCCTTTCATAGTCTCGTGATCACATGCAAATCAGCAAGGGGCGTTGTTGAAATCATATAAACCAATGCTTAATAAGATCGTCACAATCGTAAGGTAGTAGAGGAGTTCCCCACATTCTCCATTTGATATAGTTGTAGATCAATTCTTTTGAAGTCATGTTTGACCCGTTAGTGGGCTTTCTTGAACGGTCAAGACTAATCACATCATATTGCAGAGATGTAGTTCATATGTTCTGAATAATGCACAAAGTCGGGGTCATATTTGAATTCAGTCTGTGAGTTGAAGCTCGTGCTCCCAACGTCAGTGGAAGAAAAGCGAAGTCAGTGCTTATGCCCCCAGTATGAAGTCTTGAAGTGGGTGGAAGCCTACGTTTGGCTTCTTGGTTCTGCATATGTAATAGCCATCAATCAGGCTTTTCTCTTTTAATTTTGGATGGTGATCCGCTGCTCGTATGTATGCGAGCTAGTTTTGAGGAGTCATTCTTTTGGTTACAGTCTGGGGTCTTGCGGAACTTCGATGATTGTAAATGCGCATAAAGTCGACGAATAGTCGAATTACGTTGCTCAAAGCTCGTATCATGTGCCCCCTATCTATGCGGGTTTTGCTAAGCGGTGAGCATTAAATCCATGTCTTCTCTGAATTTATACTCCCTCATCCAGTCGTGAGTTAGAGTTTGATACAAAATGATTTGTTCGTGTCCATCCCATGTTAGTCTTCGATCTCCTATCCAATCTCTGAGGACCGGAGTCGGGTAGACATAAGGTCGAATTGTAGTCGCCTCGAATGCTTCCACTTGCCCCTGCATTAAGGAATGGGGAATTTCATATTGAAGCTGAGTTGGATTTGAAGCATTCATCTGAACTGCAGCAAAGGTTGGTCGAACTTCATTTTAGTTTCCAATGGCTCTTGCACTACCGTCGTTTTCATCCAAAATGTTACCATCAAAAGTTGCATGCTGCAAATGTCTGGGAGGAGGTTGATTGCACCTTGTTTTATTCAAGACGATATTGTCAACTTGTCATAGGGTCTCATGTGATCTGAACCGCGGAGTAGGGAGTGTTTGAGCCAAGTTCGTTGTCGCTCGAATTCCCACGTTGCTCGTTCTACTGAGTAAGTCGTAGTTGCTCGGCCTTCCATCTATCCAAGCATCGGGGTTCTCAATTCATCAATGGCACCTTCCATTTCCTATCTAGTCGAACATGCTGAGGGATCATCGCGAGAGGAAATCTTCTGACCTCCTTCATTCGTAGCACATCTTGCGCCAACTTCCTCAGCATGGAAGAAGGTTCTATCTTCCTTCTTTTTAACCCTTGAGTCGAAGTATCAAGGAATCTTTTTCCTTGCAAGCTAGAAGTTGAAGTAATGGCATGCCCCCTTATCCAAAGCCATCCAATCGGGAAGGCGGTCGGGACTTAGCAAATGGACGTTCGCTCTGCATCCGCTTTGTGGTTCTTAAGCAGCTCTCAAGGCCTCCTTTTGGTCGTCGCCTTGAGTCGCGCGAGAAGTTTAGCATTGGGCATCAACGTTAGCCTTCCGGACATGGCCCTTTACTTGTTTTCTACTAGCTTGTTATTGTTGCGAGTGCAGGCTAGTGTTCTTGACTAGTTATCCTCTGTAAATCTACCAAAAGCAAACAAAGCGGTATTCCTGCAATATCATACATTTGCAAGCTTGTTATATATATTTCAATCAAATATACTTGTAGTCATAGCATTACTACACTGAGTAGCAAGCAATAAATCGCATCACAAATCAGATAAGGGTATCAATTCAGTATCCCTGCAAATAAATAACATATCATATTGCGACCATCATAGGGGTGTGATGTGTGTGTATGTCCCCGATCAATAGTGAATAAGTGCCTGGCCAGGGCTTTTGGGATTGATTAGGATCGACAGTGTATTGCCCCCCATGTCTAGAAATAAGGGGTTCGGGCTCAGCTTTCATTATTGCCCCCTATCTTGCAGCGGGGAAGGAGCCTTTCCATGGCATTTAATCGCAATGCCTTTATACTCTCTTGTCGTATGCCCAGGATAGAGTTTGAACTCAGCTTTCAGTCTGCCCCCCAATCCTTCAGTGGGGTAGGAGTTCATTTGCAGCGCTCAGTCCTTGGCGCCTTTATACTCTCCCGTTGAATACCAAGGGTAGAGTGGAATCAAGGCGGTCTTTAGTCGTGGTGCACCTTCATGCCCTGTGGACGTCGTCTTCCCGTCCTTTATACTCTTCCTCAAGTCATGGGGTTAGGGTTATTTAGGCGAACAGGCATATCATTCGCCCCGGCGCTCCTTCTACACTCTATTTCCGAGAGGGGGAGTCCACCATGTCGAGTGTCTTTCTCAAACTCGGTTTTAGTCCTTACTTCGCACTTCACTCTGGCGGATGGAGTTTTTTCGGGCAAGCGGTCGGATCACACTCGCCGAGGCGCTACCTCATAATCCCTGATTCATGGGTAGAGGTGGCCATTTGCAATAATCAAGTCTCTCTCGTCCTGTCGACTTATGGGATGGAGTTCGATTGGACACTGCAATATCGTCCTTCAAATGTTCTCTCAAATCATGAAAGCCAGAGCCATGGATCGAGTGGTCTTTAATCATGGCGCGCCCATCACATTCATCCTAGATGGGTACTTCTATTCAATCTCTGAAGGTAAGAGTTAGCCTGGCAAACAGTCAAAAAATGTTTGCAGAAGCTTTGCGTTCCTCCGATCAATCTATGGGAGGAGTGATTAGCACTGACCTTCGGGTACATGCATCATTCATATCGTATGAATTAGTCATGTCAATAATTCAGGAAGCATGTAAGAGTAAATTGCATGATTAAAAAGTAAGCATATCAAGGGGCAATGCTGCCTCCTTTATTTGGATTCATGTAATCTGATGGTGTCAGACTTAGGACTGAGTCATGTAGACGGTCGAATTGCATCTATCTGAAATCGAATTCCAACTTTAAAATGCAAAAGTCAATGCATAATTATCTTTAGCTCCTCCACGTATGATTCTAGGAATGGATGTCATCTCAGATCCACCTTCAGCTATACAACCTCTTTTAGGCGGAGAGTGTGACCTTTTAAACGAGCGGTTCAGTCAAGCTTGTCATGATATTGCTCTATAACTCTATATGCGGGTGTTAGAAGTCTGATCGGTATCAAATCCTAGGTACCTACACCATCCACATATTATTTCATCTGAGTTAATTACATCAATAACTCATAAAGGATGCAAATATAAGAGTCATGGTTAAAGAGTAGTCCTGTTAAAGGAATGAATATGATTCTGTGTGAAAATGGCATTGCATGCTCTCTGCATGTCCATTTTGCCTTGCCCAATCTCTGCCAGGGATGGCTTGATTGTGGTCTTGGAGTGACAAAGACAACTAGGAAAATACTGTAAGCGAATGACAAGGTCATGTCTCCTTTAAATCGCCTTTTTTCTCCCATGCTAAGGGCAAGGGTTGAATGTCAGGGAGTCATGCAAGCCTATCATGTATCAGCTTTTAATTAGATGATGTAATCATGAGCAATCGATGTTCGAATCTCTGGTTGCACCCAATGTCTGGGACACGAGTTACTTGACTAATCCTCGATGAAGGGAGTGAAATTGTAAATCTTCACTTTCTAACTCCAAAACGTCATTTATCAAAAGTTTCATTCACATTCATCTCCCATCTAGAGGAAGGCTGATTAGTGATTTTGTCCAATCATTCAGGGCGGTGAATTCAGCAACGAGTCTCATTGGTGTCTGTCTTGGGACAACCTTCCAAGGGAAATAAGCATTGTCGCCTTGCATGTCATATTTTGAGGTATAAAGAGCGATGGCATGCCTTTCACTTCTCCTTGCTAAATGCATTCTGTGCGGTAGGAAGTTCATCATGGAGTTGTTTATGACTCTCTTCTGAGTTGTCGGAACTGTCTAACTTAGCCGGATTATTGACCTTTTGAATTTTCGTTCGTAGGACGTAAGATATGCTGAAACGTTCCAATTCATCCAACAGCTCTTCTACCTGTTCTAGGTAAGCTACGAGTTATAGTCCTTTCATTTGGAATTTCCTTCGAATCAATACATCTCCAACGCCGGGTCATCGATCATTCATTGCACCGTCGGTATACAATAACAGGTGCTTGTATTCATTTTTTGTTCTGAAGGGCCATCTTCTTCATCTAACACATCCTCTTCGGGAATGGTAAATTCAGCGATGGATTCGGCTAATGTTTGTGGATTGAGCAGTAGACACTAGGGTGTAGTGTAAGCTCTGGATTCTGCTGGAGCTGGTCGGTCTAGACCTTGATCAGATAAACTTGAGTATGATAGCATAGCTTGCGATACTTTAAGTAATATTCATGCGTTATGTCACAATGCAAATAAGAAGTAGAGAGCTAGTGGTTGATTCATATTTGCTTTAATCTCAAGCTCTCATCATTTGACCAAGGTCGTATGGTGGCTGGTGATCAGTCAAGTTGTTATAATCATGGAAAGGATCCATAGGTCCAATCATGGCGCGTGGTGGTTCAAGTAGTACCCAACTCTGGGCACCAAAGTATGTTGACTTAACCCTTATTCGATGGAAATCAGTCTTCCTCGATGCAGTTGACAGCAAACAACAATTGCAAAGGTTCGCTAAGTTCTTCGAAAGGCTAACCGTAGGACATATTTCATTCATCACATCATACAATTGAAGTGTAGCTTTGGGACATTAAGATCTTTAGTTGCTTTCTAGTATCCACTTATTGGCAATCATGGTCACTAAGATCATAGGAATTATCTTCGTAGTAGTGCTCGGATTGTTCCATATAACCATCATCTGATGCCCCGCCGATTGGACAAGTTCAAGTCGCATAAATAAGATGGTCACTACTCGTTAGCGAGCAACATCAGTTGCATTGGTGACATATACACACCATCAGAACTAAGGAAGAGAAAGCTGCTATGAGACAATCATTGTCTTGTATACTGTCCTTAATAACAAGTCGAATCTGATCAATAGCTCCTCAAATTGGCTTACCGATGTAAATAAGTGTCATGGCTCTGGGAAGAATCCCAGTCGTTGCCAACTTGTTGTGATATTCTCAAACTATCCGTCTAATCTTCATTGACAAGCTTTGATAGCTGTTGTTAGCTAAAATGTACGCCGAGCCGAAGGCGAGGCCGTCAGCTGGTCCAGGCGCAGTGCCGGTGGGGGTCCGGTGGACGATGGAGCCTTTTCTGAAATGATCATAAAAATGTATTTTTTCCCAAAAAAAGCTGTTTCGGTTCGGATCGGATCATGCCTTCCAGTAGCGGTCCGGAGTCGTCTTCACGTTGGGTCGGGTCGGACTAGTTCCTCCGAACCGGATCGGAGCATCATCAACTGGCCGGTTCGGGTCTTTTCCTGCGGTTCGGGTCGGATTGAATTTTTCATTTTATTGGGGTCGGATCGGACCCGTGGTCATTCGATCCGAACCGATGCTGCTATTACTAGTTCCAGCGTCTTAGTGTATAACTTCGTGGGGTCGGGTCGGGTCGGACCCGACCCGAACAGAGTAGGGCTATCCAAACCGAAGCCATGCGATTCTGCATCAACTCAATCCGATCTGCTGGTCACCCGCATCCGATCCAGAGACTTCTTCGAACTGGAAAGTCGTTAAAAATGTTGAATTTGCAGGATTTCCTCATCGGACTTGGCGATCCAACAGTAGAATGGAGAATCCCTATATGTTGAGAATCTTCATTTCTCAGTGAAAGCACCAAAATGTTAGACCAAAAAATGGTCCTAACACCCAATTGATTACATTTTGCAGAGAATAATGAGGAATCATGAACTAAAAGCAAGAAAAATCAGTCAACACACGAAATTTATAGTGGTTCGGCGTTAATGAGCCTACGTCCACTTCATAGTTTCTCATTTCATTCATGGATTACAATTACAATGAATTTAATCACTCAATCGCTCAAATTCAACGAATAATTCTCTCTGAATCCATTGAATCTATTGAAGAAATTGGTCATTTTCAGTAGAGGAATTCGGCCATCGAAGCCATGAAGAAGATAACTGCCAAAAGACCCTGATATTGATGCGAAATCATGTATTTATAGGCAGAAATTCGGTTTAGGTTGGATGCCACGTGGCAGCTTCAGAGGAAATCTCGAAAGTAGTGGAGTGAGTGGAGACTTGGTAACCACTTCTGTTGTGTGGACATGGGATCGGGCCAGCCTTTATTCAATCCGAACCGAAAGCAAGCAGCAATGATGAAGCAGTGAAGCCATCCGACCCGAATGGTCCGATCCGATCCGGATACGTATGCCAGAGAATCATGTCATATTCATTTGCACAGGTGGAACGGATGTGGGTTAATCCGATCCGAACCGGTGTTACTGTTCCCATCAGGTCTGACTTCTTTCCATTAAAGAAGAGGTAAAAGCACCTAGAACCAATCCGACCCCAAGCTCCAACCTGGGGCTGTTGCTGACATTTGAGCCCCGAAGTTAGATCTGATCCGAGGAAAGGATCCGACCCGAGGAAAGGATCCGATCTGAGGCGAGAATCTGACACCGTGGCCTCCATGCATGTATGAGCCATGTTTTTCCAATGCTCTATTACTTCATTCAAGTGATTGTTGATCCCTTAAGCTTTGGGTAGCCTGGTCACAAAGCAGGCTAACATAAAACATTCTGAATCGGAATGCGAGTCAATCAATTACCATATAATTTCAGTTATATGGATTTTCATACATCGCATGTATTTAACAATAATGATAAATAACCATTCAACAAACCATTCACAACCAGAGTGAATTTTACAACTGTGTGAGCATTAAAATAAATAAATAACGCTCATCACAGACTGTCAATTCATCGATTGACATATAACTAAATATTGGGACTAGTGTATGTCAAATATCATCCCAATACCCGTGTGGGGTTTTCAAATAACAACAGCTTATATAAATAAATCATTGATTAATAATTTTAACCAATTCTAATTCTGTTTGAATTATTTTCTATTTAACCAATTTTCACTGTTTAAATTATAAATGGATATTTATAATTTAATTTCAGCTGCCATATTAATATTAACATTATTATGATAACGTTTTAATCTAGCACAAATCATATTTTTAACATACGACCAATTTTCTAATATTGCTAACATAACAATGATAATGTTTTAATCTTTAACATACTTTTGTATTTCTAACTAATGATCATTTTAATCATTTCTACATGCACTATAAAATTGTAAATTTTATTATTGACATATTTTTATTTCAACATAACATTCCCTAACAAATGACATTTTTATTTTAACATGATATTATTCTAAATAAATGACATTTTAATTCACATGACATTATTCTAAATAAATGACATTATTAATTCACATGACATGATTCTAACAAAAAGATATTTTTAATTAACATAACATGATTCTAACAAAATGATATTTTTAATTAAAAAAAAACATATTCTATCTAAATGACATATTTATTTACAAAATATGTTTTCTAACTAAATGACATATTTATTTACAAAATATGTTTTCTAATATAAATGACATATTTATTTGCAAAATATGTATTCTAGTGACAAATAAAAGAATAATTTATTTGCATACATTTTTCTATGTATTCTAATGAGAAATAAAGAATAATTTATTTGTACACAAATTCAATGTGTTGCCATAACAAATAAAAGTGATACTTTTATTTGTTGACAATTCTGATTCGACAAAATAAATAAAAATGATACATTTTACTTGTTTACGAATTCTATTCAACTTAACAAATAAAAATGATAATTTTATTTTGCCAACAATTCTATTTCAACAAAATAAATAAAAATGATTCTTTTATTTTGTTGACAATTCTATTTCAAAAAAAACGATTTTCTTTTATACAAATCTATTTCAACAAAAATGATGTTTTTGTTTTCATATAAATCTATTTTAACAAAATAATATTTTTATTTTGACAATTCTATTTCAACAAAATGACATTTTTGTTTTGTCGATTCTAATACACAAAATTGACATTTTTATTTTGTCGATTCTAATACAACAAAATTTGACATTTTTATTTTGTCGATTCTAATACAACAAAATTGACATTTTTATTTTGTCAATTGTAATATAACAAAATTGACGTTTTTATTTTGTCGATTCTAATACAACAAAAATATTCCATCATATCAACCGATCAACAAACAACATCAAACAATTTAAATCAAATCACGTACATGTAAGAATTTCTAAACCACAATAATAATTAATTTATTTTTAATTATTTAAATAAGAAATCTCACATTGGGGGTTTTATTCCTTCCTAATTTGCAGTCAGCTCCAAATCTGTTTTAGACTGTTCCATCATGTAGATCTTGAATTTACGGTCGCAACGCTTTCAGTTTCATCAAATTCTGATTTGATATGAACAAGATACAACCATTTTTATAATAAATACTTTAATAATTAATTACTTTAGTTAATCACCTAACTAATTATGGCCGCTCCTTCTTTGTTCAATAGAAAACGCGTTACTCAATTGCTCCGACCTTTCCTCCCATCGTCGCACGCTTCCTGGCCCACCGTTGGCCAATCAGATCCTACAACGCCAACGTCCTCAACATGTGCCACCTCCGCCAGTGATCCCGACCAACTCGACCTCACCCTTGGCCACCAATCCGACCACGAACAGTGCCGCTTCCCAATCCGACCACGAAACCGGCCATTGAAAATGAAGATACTGGGGCTATAGAACATAAGAAGGAATTAGGTATTTTTTGTCTTGGCCCTTTTATAACAAATATTAAATTAATATTTAATTATTTAATTCTCGAATTAACTTGTTTTCAATCCAAACTCCAAATCCAGCCCAACGAATGTTGCCCCTAGCCAAATACCCCTATTCCGGACACAATGTACTAGGTCTCATCAGCCCATTTGATCGTCTGAGCCCACTTTTCTTTAATTTAAAATATAAATCATTTTAATATTAATTTTGATCGTACATTTTAATTTATCGGGGTTACATACTGACTCCAAAAATTTCTGAAAAATAAATCTAGCTATGTTTTGACGATACGGTCCTAACAAATTAATTTCATCGAATTTGGAGACCGTTTGAAAAATGGTCATTTTCTAGTCGATCCAATTTGACTAAAATTGACAAAACACGTTTTCTTTTGCCACGCTCACATATTGATTCCAAAAATTATGAAAATTGGAATCTTGCAATAATTTAACATTTTGGATCCAACCAAAGTGGTCTCATCGAAAACGGAGGTCGTTTATAAAATGGTTATTTATAAGGGTTATATATTATATTAAATTCCATAGCGACTATTATGAATATTTAACTGTTTTTATTCCAGCTATGAAATTTCAATTTTTCAGATTCGTTAGAAAGATATAATTAAACAGATTTAAATATTTTTGGTTTTACTGAAATCCGATTTATTTTGAATCCTGTACATTTAGTCAAAGTTCAAATTCAAATTTTCAAACTGCCACGCCATTTCTAACTCCTTTTATAATTAAAATAAATATATTCGCTCTAACTTCGATCTAAATAAAGTTTTCGTCATTATTATTTAAAATAATTTATTTTAAATATTCAAAATCCATTAAAATTCCTAAAATAAAAATTTTAAATTGGTTCCAAAATTCCGGGTTGTTACACATGGTTAGTTTCAAGCCTTAGCATTAAGGACATCATGATGAAGTACATAAATTAACGGAGAATTAGTCTTAGATAATCGGAACAGTTATAAGTATTTTTTGACTTAAATCTATCATGTATACACATATTGTGCAGTGCTAAAAAAATTTGTGTAGTTTTATTGTGCTTCTTATAACATTTTCAGGAATTCATATACACGCACACTCTTCAGACAAATGATCAAAATAATTTGTATAGCCTTTTCGGCTTAGTTTCAAACTGAGCCGTTTACAGTATCGAAACTGAACCTCAGTCTTGAAATTGAGTTTCAAAACCAAGTTTTAAAACTATTGAATGTTAAACTGGCTCTGTCAGTTAAAGAAAAATAAAACTTATTTGAAGGTAAAGTGGTGAAAATAACTTATTGAATGTTGAACTTATGCATCATTTCTTTGAGCATTGATGTCTTGGCTTTAACTAATAATTTTAATTCATTGTGATATTGAATGCATGTAGGCACTTCTAGAAGAAACAGAAGAAAAAAAAGGAGGTCGGTCCTCAAAATGAAATTTACAAGTTATGCAAATTTTCAACTGGAGGTTTCGTTATATAATCCAGGTTTCGTATTCGGTATTTGTAATATTAAACCATGGGTCGTATATTGTCTTTTGACATTTTAGTTTATTATGATTATGAGATTAGTTAACCATGTATTGAATTTAGTGACTTAATTATGTTACTTCTTTTTTTATTAATTGATATTATATGTTGCTATCATGATTATTGATGTAGTTTTTTAATATTGATTGAGTTATACATCTCCGAATTGATATATTTTGAATTTATATTAAATATAATTTATATTATAATCATGTATACTATGTTAGTTGCAATAGTTATTACGTATATTAACAACACTTATTTATGTTACTAATTTGTTTTTACTTACACTTATATATGTTGGTATATTCCAACATTTATAATCGTTAAGAAAGAAATTTTGCCAACGTTTATAAGCTTTAGGAAAGAAATTCTGCCAACGCTTTTAAGTGTAAGGACATAAAAATGTACCAACGCTTATAAGCGTTGGTAATAATTGTCGATGCCCCTACAGCAACACTTATAAGCATTGCTGAAATTGTTTGTGACACTTATACTTGTTTGGAATCACCTGTTTTGGTGTAGTGCATCATAATCCAACACTATGCCTCAAAAGAAGAATTTTCGCGGGTATCGAGATCATTTTGCTTTTAAAAAGTCAAATCTCGAAATATTGCAATACTAATACTTTTACTTCACATACAGAGCCATCCAAACACAACAAATATGGTTTCAAGTCCTGATTAGATCGTATATGTGAAAAGTCATATTTCGAAACCGTCAACTGATCAATGATTAATATTTAAATAAAGTACTAAAATATCGAATCGTTAAAATGTGGGTTGTTACAAATATGCATAATATAACATCTATGTTACTATATCCTTTGTTGATTGACTTGGCACGATGGTTACTTAATTGATGCATTATTGCTTTACTTGAGATAATGCCTAGTATACATAGTTGACACTGCTACAACAACTTTAATACAACATACTTGGTGTAAATATGATGAACAATTAGCAAATGGATTCATATGCCTTTTCACGTTCGTCTATTATTGATTTACATGATTGTAAACAATTACTTACACATTCGAGAATCAAAAAATATGATATTAAAGGGACAAAGATATATTCAAGGCCTTTGGATTTTGGTTTGACACTGCTTCACACCCAAAAAGATATGGAAATTTTGAACTAAGTGGATTAGAGTCTCAAAGCTTGATCTATTATACTTCATCACTTGTAGTGATCTATGGAGAAAATTTCTTATCGATTTGCGATCTATGCGGATATGCCAAGTCGGAGCTAATTCTAGTCAACGAGGAAGTGAAGATGAGTTGTTGGAATGCCTTTATTCATGTTCGCATAGTGGTTGTTTGTTATTAGCCATATTTTCCAAAAGGTATTTTATTGACACTCCATTATAAGGCGATCAAATTATATGAAATTTCACCTTTAATAAAATTAACATGAGGGGTACAAAATCTTTTATTTAAGTTAGTAACTTAGCTTCTTTTCTCCATTGTTATAAAACTTCAAAACCCTACTATAAAAAGTAAACATTCACCGTTACCCCCCCCCCCCCACTTGTATACGGAAAAAATAATATGGTGAAAGAAAAAATTCCTTTAGATCTTCACAGCTAAACCTGAACGTTATAGAGAAGATAATGGCTCGAGTAAGCATCTATTTTTTGTTAAAATAAATTAAGGCGGCAACAAAATGAATTTGACAACAGTACCATGGATATTTTTTTTTAAAGAAAAACAAATATCATTCGATCGACTATAAGCATTTTTATTCAACAACATAAAATCGTGTTTTAGATTTGATTTTGACAACAAGATTTCGTGTTTTAGATTTTAACTAAGGCAGACCTGCCAAATTTGACATTTGTGTTCTCAAATGGCACACCATTGTTGAAGTATGGCTCTCAAACAAGATACCATTGTCGAAATTGGTTGAAAGTTTCGGGAACGATTCTCTCGTCAAAGCATTGGTCTTATAGATGGTAACATCCCTTCAACATATAATTTTAGAAGGAGAAAATTCATTTTATATGGCAATTTTCGACAGTCGGTTATAGAGACTACTTGGAAATTGAATTTCACACCATTATAATGTTAATTCAATTCGAAATTGTAGTTTTAGGGTACATAAAAGAGGGACAAGGTCAAATTGAAATGTCATTTTACAAGGAGACAATTTTTATCAGCATATCCCAGTAAAATAATTAATTAAAAAAAGGTTCTGTCATATTCAAAAGTGTAGTTTCATTAATGATACTTTTTTGAGATCCGTCTTGATATATTGTTGTGTCTATGTTGTTTCTCTTACACTCATTTAGATTTCTTTTATAATATCATTTGTAGATAGTTTTCAAAGTAACTAAAGTACAAAAATATATCGAGCGTGATTATTCAACGTCAGTTTTCCAAGAAAGCGATTCAAACGGAATAGTAAGGGTAATATTCAATTTTGAATTCATAAAACTGAATTCAAACGTATCACTTATTTATTCAGCGTTCACTGTTAAACGTTAATTTAACATGCGTTCAACATTGGACGTTCATTAAATGAATGGTTAGACTTATTAATACAATTTAATATAGTATTAAATGAATGTCCATGATAGAAGCCAGTGAACGCTTATCATCGAAATGTGACTCTTCTCTCAGGCAGGTAACTGGTTCTTATAAAGTCAAATCTTGACTCTATAGGAACTCATGTCTTTGCTGCTATGACTCCCACCTCCTCTTTTTTTTATTCTTATTTGTCGATGACATTGTCATTTTTCTGGGAAAAAAGACAATGTAAATCGCCACCACTAGATTTCTTGGGACCGTTTAGTGTCCCAAAGGAGAAGATGGGATGGGCCATCGTAATCCAAAGGATGTTTGTTCAGACTATGCTTGTAAGCTGTGAGTCCGGTTTAATGCAAACAACTCCCTCTGGGCGTTGTTTCTGCACGCCAAGTACCAAATACTTTTACCAACTAACTTCTACATTACTTCGTCCTACGCTAGTGAGACGTGAAAATGTATGCAATCGGTAAAGCCCTTTTCCGATGTCCATGGAGGTGGGCATGGATGGGATGGTGGCCCGTTTTCACTCCGAACGGCCTGGAATTCTTCCAGGATTCCTTCATAATAGGTTAACACTGGAGAATAATCTCAGGAGGATCGACATCCCAATTATTTCTCGTTGCAGGTGTTGCAGAGCATGAGATTTGGAATCATCTGCTCAAATTTTCTTCCAGGGCTCTTGTGCCATTGTTGTATGAAACTTCTTCGAGAACTTGGTTGGTCTCCGAGGAAATGCTACTTCCCTAGCTGATTTGCTTAGCTTTTGGTGGGCGGGTATTCATGGCAAACCCCTCTGTTCTATCCTTTTTCGTCTGCTATCTTGTCTCATCCGTTGACACCTTTGGTGCTCTCGGAACAAGAGCATCTTCGATGATATTCCCATGAATCCTCCTATCATCATTCGTAGGGTAAAGAATGATGTGTTCCTTGCCTTTCGAGGGACGCCATTCAAGGGGGTAGTTGGTTCCAGGTCCCGGGGTTTGGCTCGAATTTTCGATGTCTCGTCTCAATCGTCCCACCCTCATGCGGGGATAGGGTGATTGACTATATTCGGTCGGTGTTCGGGCCTTGCGTGGTCCCTGTCTTGTCTGATTCTCCCCTCCCCCCTATTTGATTTAGATGTTTCATAGTACAGGTCTTGGATTATAGGTCAACGCAAGGTTTCTAGCTTTACCATTCTCTGGATTTCCGCTGATCAGGTTGTCCCGTGCTAGGCTGAGTTTGCGACGTGTTAGCTTTGGGATCGCAAAGGGACGACGCAACTACAGCCAACTGTTCTTCTGGATCTAGCAGTGTTTAGAGGCTTTTGTTTCTAGTCTGGCTCTTGGTTGGTTATCTGGCTTAGCACTTCACGCTACTGGTTGAGGTGATCTTTGCTTGGAGGAATTTATTTCGCTTCCTTTCTGTTATCTTTTTCCGTTATATTACTAAAGAATTTGTAGTCATCTATAAAATGCAAATATGTTTTTGTACATCATTGAAGAAAGTTTTTTTCTCTCCTTTCAGCTACATATTATGTTTTCTTCCAAAATAAATAAATAAATAAATAAATGGTGAACGCTTATCAAATGAGCATCCAATAAACGGCTGATTATACCTCTTTTTACCCTCTAAAGCTATTGGACGCTGCCCTGTGTGGGTTTTAACTTATCAAAATTGCATGTAAAAGATGGAAAATCACTTATGCACGATTGCTTTATGGCTTTGTCTGTTAGCACCCCATTAATTGTTTTTCATCCCCTGCCTAAATTATTAAATTAATAATATCGATTTTGCTCTTAAACAATTAATTATATATTTTGTTAAATGTAATTAATAATTTTAATTATTGTTCACTATGACATTAATCGAAATCAGCCAACATTACAAAGGCGGGTTGATTTAATCAATTCAGTCCTCAAATGTAACTCTGTAAAATCATTTTCTAACTTCGATCAAAATGAGAAAACAAATTAAAAACCACTATGATGCCGCTGTTTTGATATATTTTTTTGGCATATTTATTTCCTTGTAGTTTGCATTTTTTTCATTACAGAGATTAGATTGTAAATTATTATTGTTTTGATAAAGAAACGAAAAGCAGTGAAAAGAAGTAAAAAAAAAAAAAAAAAAAAAAAGCAACACAGATAATGAAATAACAAGGGCATTTTATGAATAAACGGATGAGAAAAAAAAAAAAATAGGGGTGAATACTGTTTTTTAAAACTGTTGAGGTGGAAAGAGCAAATTGTGGAGTGCTAATAGAAACAGCCTTGCTTTATCGATTTACGCTGGAGAACTCAGAAAATGAATATTGAATGTCAAAATGCAGTTTCTTCATTTGATAACCTACCGGACTTGCTGTAACGCACAGTTACCTTTGGCTTTGAAGTTTAAACTGAACATTAAAGCAAAGTGAGCTAATCGTTTTGTTCAAATATTTAGCAAAGTCAATGAATTTAATGAAGATTCGGATTTAGTTCAGATTCAGATTTAATTCAAAGGATTAGCACACAAGGAAAGATTGTATAGGTATTAAACCCTAACCCTTTTGCCACCGTTCTTTTTCCAGTAGGTAAAATCCATTTTGCTTTAACCCTGAAGTTGTATGTTTGGATTGTCTTATCATTTTTACTTGTTCCAGATAAAAAGATTCTGAATAGAAATCAGCTGATACTAAGAAACTCAATGACGCTCAATCACGACTCGTTATCCAATTTGGAGCCGAGAATAATGGAACAGCTTATAATGGTTAACTGAACCAATAGTTGAGCAACGATTATAGACGTCATTTGTTTAACAATTATTAGCTAATTTTTCTAGAGTTGTCCATTACTGAATTTTACGCTAAAAGTGGGCTAAGTATGCTAAATTGTGATACTACTGCCCTCACTGGTGAAACATAACGGATCATTAAGAAGAACGGTCTTAGGAAACAAAAGCTTAGGAAGCTGTAGAAGTAGGCAAGCCTTTCACAGCATTGAGTAATATTTACGTTGTCTTGTTGGCTTGATTTTACATAATGTTCCATAGGCAATTGGCAGAAGATCGTGTACTTATGAAGCAGTCCTTTTGGTTTTGAAACATTTATGTTTTGGTACCTTGCCCACCACAGCCTATTTCAAAAGGGTCTATTTCGATGTATTCCAAGTACTAATATGCATGCATAAATATTCATAATAACCAGGACTGGATTGTAAGATGATCAACTATTGAATGGTAACTTTCTTTAATTTCCATCATATAGGCTATAGCATTGCAATATATAAATAGTAGATGCTAATTAATGTAGTTTTTCAACTAAAAAAATCATCAGTTTGAAGAATAATTGTTAAGTAAATTTCTTCTTGTAACTTATTTGAAACATTATTTAGTTCTTGCTTGAGAAGATGTATGTCGGCGTGCTGCAACTTACGAGCATGACACCAAATTTGTAACAGTACAAAATATAACTCAGAAGCTATCTTTAGTGACTAACTAAAATAATCGGTAGATTTTGTGTATTGCTCGACCAGTGATAGACTGGTAGTTCACAACATTGGAGGCAATATGTGATGTTTGGTTATGAATAGCGAGTTCGGAGTAATGATATATCATGCTTGCTTTAAGGTTTTAGTCCGGTTTTGCAGTACAGTATTTCTTCCAGTTTTCCCACTTAAATTGATCTTTTCGTTGGTTGTTGGGTTTCTTATTTTGGGAAATTTGAGGCAATCTGTGACTTGTTATATACTTTTCTTGCTGTTTTAATCATGTAGGATTATGGATGGTACTAGGGAGCAAGGAATGACGTGGTTCGTAGAGCATATAATATTGGCTCTGCTTCTTATTTTTGGTGTGTGTTTATTTTTTGATTTACCTTTACTCTGCAATACTTAGGAATGGATAGCCACAACTCCTTATTGGTTTTCCTTTGCCATGACACAGAGCCTTCCTCTAAAACAACGTCACCCTAATGTTTATTTCTATGGATAGGATGATATATCTTGATTTTCTTGCATACTACCAGCAAGGTGACTATTGTTTGTTTTCTTGTTTCTTAGCGTCAAGATCATCAGGGTTATCATCCGACGATTTTAATAACTGCGAAAGCACAGTAAAGATCTGGGCAGAAAGCTCAAAAGTTAATGGAATCAAAGAAGATAAATTTACTTTGAAGGATTTGTTGTTTTTTTTACATGTTCCTAGAACGGGAGGGAGAACTTACTTCTATTGGTAAGTTCTTTGCATTCTCTTGTTTACATATCTTGGGATGAAATATGTGTCAACAGTTACTAATTACTACTGCCATCCATAGTTTCTTGAGTAAGCTGTATACAGATAATCAGGAATGTCCCCGCTCGTATGACAAATTACATTTCAATCCAAGGTTCTTCCTCTTTACTCTCCATTTGCTTCTTTGTTGGCACAAAAATCTCATGTTTGACTAGGATACGAAAGCCTTACTCATTGGCATGTGTACTCATGTACGCAACACCAACACCTTTACATTATTTAATCTAGTAACACAGATAATATAAAAGATGGTACATGTGTAATTTTTTGAGATGAAAAGAGAGTTTCACCATTTTCATAATTATAGTTGCACCATTGAAATTTAGGGTTTCTGGCTGGTAGAGAGTTTCATATATAATGTTTTCCCCTTTTGAAATTGGTAATTAGTGTGTAGGGTTTTGAACTCCAGACCTTTGCATCCGTGCTCCAAAAGGTTTACTACTTTACTAGCACTCACAGACTTCAGTTTATTTTGTTTCTCAGAAATAAATGTATTCTTCACATTTTTGGTAAACATATCAGTCTAACCTGTTATTTTAGCGTTGGATGAATTTTTGTACTTGAATTTATAATATGTTCATATATTAAATCCTCTACGATATATTAACCACCTTTTTATTTATTTCTTTTTTGTTTTTTTAAAGGATTTACACATTGATACTTATGCAATTTCTGTATAGGAAATCAAATTGCAGGTTGATGGCGACGCATGATGACTATAGTTTGGTATCAAAACTGCCCAATGATAGAACATCAGTCGTAACAATACTTAGAAATCCGATCGAGCGTATCTTCAGCACATATGAATTTGCTGTGGAAGTTGCAGCAAGGTTTCTTGTGCATCCAAATTTAACATCAGTAAAACAAACACTAGGACGAATACGTTCGAAAAATGGAGGAACAAGCACATTAGACATATGGCCTTGGAAATACTTAGTCCCATGGATGCGGGAAGACCTTTTTGCAAGGGTAATTTCCCATTCCTTGTAACTTGTACAAATGTGTAGAAAATAGATATGTTTTTACTGGATTTTAACCTCTTCTTTCAAATTTGTCAGAGAGATGCAAGAAAATTTGTGAGAAGTAGACGGGTGAAAAATGCATATAGTAGTCCATATGACATGGAAGACATGACAATGACTTTACGAACATTCATTAATGATCCAATAGCACATGAAATAGTTCATAATGGAGCCACGTTTCAGGTATATAATTTGCATGTATATGATATTGAACAAATTTATCCAATAAACCTGCACTTTCCACCTTTTCAACAGACTTGGATATTTTGCTCAAATTAATATTATTGTTGTTGTTGTTGTCCTTGATGGCAACTGAGTAGTTATCATAAGGTGATTTGGTAGGGATCTAATGTTTTGTCATGATTGAATAAGTACATATCCACTATTTTTCTCGGGATAAGTTAAATTCCATAGGGAATATAGAATGAATAAAACAGCAACTTGGTTTTGTTTTTATTTCCCTATTTTTTTCCTTTGTCAATATAGCTTGAAGTGGATACAATCACAGATTCTCTGGCACATTATTGAAAGCTGTAACGGCAATATCGAATACTGAAAAGTGTTGTTGTAACGTTCATAACACGATTTTTTTTAAAAAAAAAATGTCTTTTTTTTTTTTTGGTTATTACATTGTGTCACTGTCCTTATCTCTGTATCGGTATGCCTTTACCCATTTGTTTGGGATATAATTTAGCATGGCTTCGTGTTCCCAGTAAGAAATCCAGTGTAATCACTGAAAGGTCCTTGATTTTATTTTTATAGTAAGAAACAACTTTTTCTGTTATATTGACTGAATGTAATTGGTAGGTAGCAGGTATTACAAACAACTCTAACATTCACAAGTCACACGAAGTACGCCTTTGTGTCAGGAAACATCCAGCACTTGGACAGTATGTACTTGATGTTGCGAAGGTAGGAAATACATAATGTTTTTATAGTTTTATTGATAATACTGGTTTAATATATTCTCGTAGAAAATGCCAAATGTTCTTTATTCTATCACTTTTAATTAGGGGTGGTTGGTTTGGCTGGTCCATTGATGGAAATTGCTAAACCGAATCTAAGGGTGGTGTTATTGACACTCCAGTTTTGGTTAAAGGGTGTCATGTCCAAAAATGAAAATCGGTATACCCCACCGTTTTTCGATTTAAATCATTTTCGGCTGTTTTTTGCTGACTTTTAGACCAAAACTTGACAAACCCCGCCGAATTTCACTGATCAGTTCGACAACACCTTACCGAATTTCAACCCCCCCCCCCCCTCTTAACCAAAGCTTGATTGTCAATAATAATGCCCGAGTCTAATCCAATAAAAATGAAGACTGACCGAATTATGTTAGGTTGGTTATCCAATTTAACCAAACTGAAAATGATTCACATTTTATGTTAGAAATATTCGTTGTACTTTTAAATATAATATAATTATATGATTAAAGTATTCCTATTTTCTTTAATAGTAATTTTGACACGTATGTGATAAATAAAATTTATTTATACCTTTAACCTAATCTGAAAAAATTATTATAATACTAGTAATTTTGACAATATAATGGTTAAATTAATAACCGAACATTTTTTTTTATATAGTTGACTAGAAACCAATCTATTTTCAAAATCAAACCAAACCGGCCAGAATAAACGGGGTTAGTTGATTTATTTGCTTTAACCAAAGTATGCTCACTCTTAACTTTTATATCACAGCTGCAATAAATAATAACAACACATTTAAAATGTTTATTTTAAGACCAAAAGTTTCATTTTTGTGTGTGTGTGCGCGCACGCGCGGATGCATAAGATGATTATCGTTTATCTCTCCACAGTGTAACCCTTCTAACATTTCAGAATAGATTGGACCATATGCTATATGTTGGACTAACAGAAAACCATAAAGAATCCGCAACATTGTTTGCCAACATGGTTGGTGCTCAAGTACTTTCACAATCAGAGGCTTTAAGCTCTCTAGAGCAGAAGCCGTATATTGGTAAAGGTATGAATTCTCATCTGAGAACTATTTTGTTGGTTAATGAGAACTGGCATATGGCTAATGAATAGTTGTTTTACGTATTATTACTTTCCCAAACAGAAATTGTATCAACTGAAGATGCTAATAATGTACCAAATCAGGTTTGGGTATTTCTAGGTTATACTCATGATAGGCAGCTTTCCAGCTATTATATTTAATCTTTACGTATGTGACTTGGAACTCGTGTGTTTTATCTCGTCCATGATAGGATAGCACTGACAGTCTTCAAGCTGGAGAAGTCCAATCTGCAGTGGATGCCGATTCAAAAAATGGGAATGTAAGGGGCTGTCATTTAACTTTTTTTTTTTTTTTTCCTTCTGTGTTTGTTTTTGCAGAAAATGTAGTGAAATTACAGTTGTCAATTTGTGATTAAGCTTAAGAATAGATTTACTTTTAACAGATGACAGTTGAAGCATTAATGAAAACGTACGAAAATTGCACGTCATCTTTGCGTAAGTTGCAAGGTTCACGGCGTTATATGTCTCTCAAAAGAATTGCTCCTGCTAATTTTTCTAAGGAGGTTTGTTCATTTGAACTCTTATATCAGTTAAATCACATATTATTATAAGATGTTATTGTTTTAAACTTGATGTTGGTTGATACCAATATATGGAAGACAAGTTCAATTTAAACTCTTAAAATCGCCCAGTAGCTTATAGATTAATGTACCCAGTATATTGCTGAGCATATCCCTGAAGCAATTCTTATATATCAAAATTACCCCCTCTTATATTTATGTCGAATTAACTCCAGAAACCATCTTCATCGTGCAATCTTTCTTCCCCATTTCCCATTCGTAAACCCTTGATCAAAGCTTCGCTTTCCTTTTAAAATCCGAGCACAACAAATCTGATTGATTTTGATAGAATGAAAAGAGTAAAGTATAATAATTTGATTTTTCTATCCATTTATTTTATTTTATTGATGATACAATATGACTTCTGATGAAGTACAGTAACAATGTATTCCCAAAAAGGATTCTAAGACATAATGCGAGCACAAATATGATAGTGCTGCTATAAACATCGATCAATTTTCTCTAACGTCACTTCAAATTAAATAAAGTGAAATAAATAAAAATACGTCATCAACTCACCGCACCCCGTTATACAAAACCGAGCGACTAAAGTCACTAAACTGAATGTTGTGTCGATCACAGCCTCTGACTCTCTTTTCCCTTAGTTTGTGTTTGTGCCATTGGTAGCATGAACCTTTGCTCAACTAAACTTATAATGCTCCTTTATCCTAAGAATCGAACCAAAACCGTTAGAAACAGCTTAGGGACTTGTACCTAATAGACTCAAGTAGAATTTGACTGATGGTAGGGGCTAGAATCAAAGTAGAATTCGCTTTGTGTTCTGATTGTTTACTTTTTTAATAAAAGGTATAAAGAGTGCAGCGAGTTTAAAGAGGCCTTAAATTTTGGGTGGGCGACTGAAGTGATTGGTTTACAGATATGAAATGCAGATGTTGATATTCTTTTCTTTTTGCCAGAAAACCCATTATCATTCTTATATTAATCTACAATTATACATTTTTTGATATCCCATGCATTAAAGCACACTAGTATTGGAGCAAAAATGTTCATGTTGAACATGCATACCGGGAAGAAGTTTATCTTACGGCATGGTGATAAATTGACAAAGAGCAAAGTGGCAGTTCACCTACAGGGTGTTGATCTCTAGCTAGTTTGATGGTTCATCATCACCATCACAGATCATATACAACTTAAAATGCATTAGTTTTTCAAAATTGTTGTCAGATTCATATCTTGTTATGTTTGACTCGTGTGTATGACAATTGGCAACGATGCTGACTCAGGGGCAAAATCCACCAAGCCCGTGGGCTGTGGCAAACCGGGGCAGGGCGGCAATTAAGATCAATACAGTGTTTTGTCAGTATACTTGGTCTGAATTTGTTTTTCAAATGAGTACATAGATTAAGTTGCTAGCGTTGTTTCATTTTAGTGGCTGATGATTTGATTTTGGAGAGGGCAACTATGTTTCGTTTTCCAAGTTTTTCTATCTATAGATACATACAAAAGGGGATTGAGCAGCAGAACAGTTGGCCGCCCCTGATTAGCAATAAAGCCTGGAATACGGAAACGATGACAGCAATGGAGTCATGTAGGTCTTCATAAACACCTTGACAGAAAGAAAAAGAAAAAAATAATCAAACCCTTAAAATTATGACTTGACGTGATAATCGTCACTTAGTACCAAATGCCAACTAGATCATCTAGTTTCCAGTAAAATGATATCCCGGGAAGTTTTATTTTTTGAGATAATGTCATTGACTAGGATGACCGTGTTTCGTGACAAACTAAGACCACAAAAGTACAATAAAAATTGAGTTAAAAAAAGATTTTATCATTTTCCAAGTAGCCTTTTGGCTTCTGCCTTTTTCTTTTCTTCTTCGATTTTCTCAGTTTAGCCCTATTTGCGAACTAATTATGCAAATAGGCCACTTTTTAAACTAACTATAAAATGGATCACTTCTGACTAGCTCAGCGCTATGCTAGCAAATATATACCGACCGCATTTCGAATTTCGTTTTTTTTTCTGATGTAAAATAGAATTGGTGCATTTCGAATTGACGTCTGTTTGGTTTTATACGTGCACCATTTGAGATATAGCCAACTTTATTTTTGCAGTAAATAACGAAGAGGATTTTTGGAAAGCCACATATTTAAAACAATGGGCACAATTCAAATTAGCGCCAACATTTCAGCACACTACAAACAACAGCCCCTTCTTTCACTCATCAGCATCACTTTACCAAACTTCCATAAAACAGACCAATGCTCTTCCTTTGTTCTGTTTCAGAATTCTCTTTCCTTTTGTATCAAAAGATTCAATACTTGTGTTAATAGATCTAGTTCAAGAATAACAATTTCTCCCTGCTTTGGATCAATCAAGGCTTAATTTTGTAAGCACTATTCTTTTTTTAGTTAGATTTTATTTATTTATTTTGTTAGTCGTAAACGATAATTATGTGATGTTGTGTTTTTTGTTTATCATAGAATGACTTCTAATTTTATTTCAACTATTTACTATTTTTGATGGTGGGTTGGTTGTTAATGGACAAATCTGTGGAAACTATGTTGAAGGTTCTTATGAACCGGGAGAAGTTCGCAAGGGTTGTAATTTAGAACCATTAAAAGAATCGGTCTATAAAGTAACGAAGATAAAATACCTGGACTAATGTTAAACGACTGCTCATAGACTAGTTCTCCAGTAAAGAAACCCTTGACGACACCATATATGCAGAAGCTAGAACAGCGCTGCTCCAAAGATACCGTTGACAAGCATTCAAGTCCTCAAGAAAAGAAAGACATCTGAGTCAGACACGTGTCTTCGAATGATCCCACACTAAACTGGAAATGATTGTGTACTATGTTGGCTCGAGCGCACGCTGCGCAATTTGAATATGAGAGGCTTCTACTAGAATATCAGAGGCAAGTCAATGTCTATACCAAATCGTTACTATCATCTCGTTGCTCCACCTTTGATCATTAAGAGATGAAAGCCCTAAAAGCGACTCACATGAGTCCAAGTAATCAGCAAGTTCAGGGTTGACAATTGAACACTGCCTATGGATAGTCGAACAAAACAGCCACATCAGTGTGGAGTGAAGATGCCTTTGGTCTCCATCTTTCTATTAGAGCGGTAATAGGATGATGATCCAATTGTGTGTACCCAGCATCATGATAAGTGAAATTTATCTCAATCTATGAGTTCTAACATGTGGGGACGAGAGTAAATGACTTTCTTCAATGGCGAGGAGTTATCAGTGTCATATTTGAAAATTTATTACCTCCACCTGCTCGAGGTTGTTCTTATGGTGTAGTTCTTGCAGTGATAACAAGCTACCATCCACGGTCCCGATAATAGCATCTCGGAGTAAGCTACATAAAATTCAACTAGTTAAACGTATAATACATTTCAAATACCAAATTCGTTGTTATACATCTAGTTGAACAAGTTAAAAACAACTTTTTTTTTTGATTTCGTTGTCATATATCTACTCGAGCAAGTTGAAAACAATAAATTTGTCGAATTCTACTAAAAAACCCTAGTTTGAAAAAAAAATAGATATTAGATATAGAAATGAAACTGGTAACGTTTCATGTGATGAGAAGCAAGTCATGCTTCAATTTGATGAAGAAATTAACAAAATTTGAATGAAAAGGTAAATATTAGGGTAATTTTTTGTTTTTGGTTGTTTTCTTGGAATCTGCAAAGGGAAAGAGGGGGGGGGGGGGGGGGGTTGCTGCATTGTTTTACAGCAACAAAAGGCTATGAGGCATCCTTTCAAATAAAACCTATTGGCGGAATGTCTGTTAGCGACTTCTGTGAATGCGTCTGTGTGTTTACCGTATAGTATACCGTACACTTAACAATTTCAAATTCACAATGTAATGAAATATGTACCATACATAGATCATTCAAAATTACATTTATGTTCTTATTCACATAACATCAAAGAATTGCAACGCAAATTCAGCAAGACACATGCATAAAATCAACAGTCAACCTTCGAATACAGCCGAACGTGTGCTACAACAACTATCAACATATGACAACATCGATATATAAACATTAAATTCAGTGGCGGAAACAGGAATTCGACACTGAAGGGGTCAAAACTTCCCCGGGGGTGGGCCAGAGTTTGATGAAAATGGTCCACTTTTCTTTAATTTTTTTCCATTGTTTTTACTTTTTCTTTTGAAGTTTTTTTGGGGGGGGGGGGGGGTGGTGGGGTGGCCCCCATTAGCCCCAATGTAGTTCCGCCACTGGTTAAATTTTAACAAAAAAAAACAATATCAACCATTCAGATACCTAGTCGCATGATTAAAAAGTTTTTTTTCGAGGGCTTTCGATTGCAAGTAAGAATTGTCCATTATAATTGACGATTGTATTTTTACAACTGTTAAACTTCGACCTGCATCTTAAAAGCATATTCAACTACCCGCGACACATTGGAGGATCTATCCATTGAAAAAAAAAATACACTGGTCATAAAGTTTAGGTGTCACTCTATTCCGCGCATACCGTGATATTCGTAGATTCACCAACATTCTTTTTTTAAACTTTCACCCACGATCACTTCACGTCACATCATAGGTAATTTCATACTGATATCATTTCAAAGGGGATGCTATCCAATTTTTAATGACCCAGCGGTTGGGCACTTCGACTTGGACACAAAAGGTTGCAGGTTCGAAACTTGCGTAACATGATTCAAACATCTATTGGCACATAGACTTTGTATATAACTATTTGGTTTCAGAAGAAAACAAAAAAAAAGGATGCTACCCAATAGTAAATTTTTCATTCTCTTCATCGACCTATCGACACAAATCTCTTCTTCATTAAAATGTGGTATATCACTACCAAATTCTTTGTTGGGTATAGAAACAGCTAATTCTATATCAGTGCAATTTTTTTCCAATCTATGCTCAGTTGCCTCAACAGTCATTTGTGTTTCAGATACAATAATGTAATTATGAAAATGTTGTGATAGTTGTTTTTTCGAATACAAATCTAATATCATCCACATTGACATTACAATTAAACTCCAAGTTGTCATAAAATTTGACCAAAGTTTCATCGTCAATATCCAAATTATCCGTAGCGACTAGCAAAAAAACACAAATTTTAGTAACAAATATACAACAAAAGATAATCAAATTTAATTATTGAAATTTACCTTAAATAATGAAGTGAATCTACCAAAATTATAGAATGTAGGTGAAAAAAGAAATGAAATTGTGGAAGAGTAGAGGTAAATTAGAAATAAGGAGAAAGAAAGGGTGCTGTTGAACATGTGCATTTTCAAATGCATCCTTAGTAAAACGTGTACAGTGAGCATGTCGTTTTTCAAAAGCTGCCTTCATCGTTTATTGCAAAAATAAATTTGTTATCTCAAATGGCGCTGGTACAAAAACATATACAGACGACATTGAAATTTCACATATATATATATATATATTTGCCAGCATCATGTTGAGTTCGCCAAAAGTGACATGTATCTATAATTAGTTTGGAAAGTGACATATTTGTGTAGTAAGTTCACAGAACTAGGGTCAAATAGATTTTTTTTTTTCTTTTAATTTTTTTGCTGAAAGCTTGTACATCAATAGCAACCATAGTTGTCATAGCGAGCGCTATAGCGCAAAATAGCGCATAGCGCACAGGTTGCGCTATTTTGGTTCTTATAGCGCAGGGGTCCCGTGTAGCGCAAAAATAGCGCGCTATTTTATCATAGCGCAACCATGAATAGCGCGCTATTTTGCTTTTTCTTTTTTGAACATGCATTTTCGTTTTTTTTTTCCTTTTTGGAGATTTTAAACATACAGTTTTTTCCTTTTGTGCCTTTTTCCTGTGTGTTTTTTTTTAAGATCTTCTTTTCTGTAAGCAAAAAAAAAAAAAAAAAACAAAAAACATTATAGCGCGCGCTATAGCGCATAGCGCAGGCCTTGCGCTATTTTGCGCTATTCGCTATTGACAACACTGATAGCAACAGACCTTGTTTTTTATTTTGAAATGTTGCTTCTCCATATCTTGAATGTAAGAACTAATCTGATCAATTACCTCTTCATGACCTATCAACTAAAATCTATATGAAAAAAGAATCATTTTTTTTAATACAAAATACACAACAAAAATGAGTGCTAGTTATTTTCTTGCCTTTTTTCGATGTTCATGCTGTTCAAATTTTACTTGTATTAACTCTATATGTTTAAGATTACTTCAAGGAGTATTAGTTTAAGAAAAAAAAAATAGTTAAGCAAAAGGATCATCATTTTTTTGGCATGTGAAGGGTAAATATTAGTTCAAAGGATAGTAGTTTTATTCTTTGCGATTATTTGTCACCCGCTTGTGTCTCAGATAATGGAAGGGACTACAAGTGCAACATGCACAAATTTTTTGTCATGTCCTAATGGATAGGTATCTTTTGTAGAAAACCCATTTCTACAACATGGTTGGATATGATTTGTCTGTTTATGTTCACGTATGCATGTGTTTGATTGGTTATCGGGTTTGGCCTTGTCAATGCTAATATCGTCATCCCGGTTTTTTGTGGTCTTTCTGTTAAGTTTAATTAATTATTATTATTATTACTATTTGGCAGTCACGACGGTTGGTACCTGAAGATATTCTGCAGGAAATATCGTTTCTGAACAGCCTTGATATAGAGCTGTACAAGCATGCTCAAGGTATCTTCCTGCAGCAACAGAAACATCTCATGCAGACTAATCCAAACACATCAGTCCAGCAGCATGTTCACGTTCCATCTCAGGCGGTAACTTTTTTTTTTTTTTTTTGTGTGTGTGTGTGGGGGGGGGGGGGGGGTTAATAGTTTGTGGGGGAGAGAATGAGTGGAAAAATAGAGAAATGGAAACTTGTGGTTGAAATCAAGACGTATTTAGGGGTGTTGTGGAGTGTACATATGAGATAGGATCAATAGCACACCAAATAGTGCTGCACCCTTGTAGCCTCCTGATTTCAATCACACATTCATGTTTATCTCGCTACCCACTAACTTATTAAATTATAAATGAGTAGTCTAATATGGGGTGCAAAAGAATTGCTATCAAATAGGGATGCCCTGGAGCGTCCTTCCCCCCTCCTCCCCCCCCCCCCCCCCTCTCTATATATATACATAAATACATAAATATATATACATAAATACATAAATATATATATATATATATATATATATATATATATATATATATATATGTATGTGTGTGTGTGTGTGTGTGTGCGCGCGCACGCGTGCGTGCATGATAGCATAAAATTTAACATGAGAGATCTCAACAATTAGTTCTCCCTCTGGTTTCCTCCTCCCATGTAAAGAGAAAATGATTTGATGGTCATGGTTTGTTGTGTCAAACTTTGTGACAAAATCACCATCATCTCTTAGATTAGCCCATGGACAATCCATGTATGTCGTAACATATTTTTGTAATCCAAAGTTTACTTATGAAATTTATTAAATGTTTACATAACCTTGATCAAAATTAAATTGTAAAATGTGCGACATCAACATGCTTTGGAATGTTCTCGACGAATGGTAACATGAAATCTGAATGGGGTAGCCTAGTAAACTGACCATACGTTTGTGCTACAAGCGAAAAATCTGAGCAGACTATTTTAGATGTATAGTTTAAAATAAATTGATTTATAATTAATTTATTTTTCTTAACAGTTGATATATGTCAATAATTCGCAAAAATAAATAGGTGGATACCCAGTGCCAAAGGCTCCCGTACTCAAGCGCGAGGACTTCCTAGACCAGTCTCCCGTTTTAGTACTGTTCTCACGGCTTTTTGGGCTCTGGGGGCGGTCAATTAGCGCGCACAGCCTTTCCCTCACATTGTGAAGAGGCCGGGGCTCGAACCTGAGCGCTCCAGATTACCAGCTGGGTAACCTTACCGTTGCGCCATGCACCACCTAATTCGCAAAAATAAATAAATTGTAAAATTATAAATTGCGCGGATTCAATTCAAACTAACTCCATAATGTATATGACTTTTGATACGATTGCAACTAGAGGTGCACATGACCCCTACTCGATTTGACCCAATCCATCAACCCAACCCACAAAAACCCGATCCAATCTAGTACGGGTCAGATATAGATTACAATTTGCAACCTATACTATATACGATTTGAGGTAATATTTTAATCAGGTCGGCCATATTTTAAACCAACTCAACTATATATAAAAAACTTTTTCAGCCATGTAAAATTATAACAATCAATATGTATAATAAAGTATGTGCATGAATTATAAAATAAATATACTAAAGAAGTATATTTGATCAAGTAAAACTAAAGTGATCAAAGATTGACAAACATATTTTAAGGAGTATACTAAGAGCATTTTAATGTATTTTGGAATGACTCTTACTCTAGTAATATGTAGTAAGTCATTTTAAGGTGAAGGTTTATGTATCCAACCCAACCGTATCAAACCACCCAACCCAAGCCATATTCAATTTCATATGAGGTTGGGTACGGGTTAAATTATTTTTAACCTACACTCATACGGGTTGGGTGAAGATTTTGGTCCAATCCGATCCAACTTATGCTTTGTGCAACCACAATTGCAACGTAAAAAATTGCGCTTTAAACGGATCTCAATTGCAAAAGTTATTAATTCTGGAAATTTATAAAAATACAAATCTACTAATTAAAATTAATCCCAACGCAGCACAGACCATTATTCATCAAAACAGGGCATTAGTCCCATTAGCATTGCCGCTGCGTCGGGCGTCCAGAGTGGTAACGGGGGAAAATAAAGATGCCAATGCACCATTAGGCCATCTCAGACCGTTTCACCATTTCATATCTTTCATTTTAAGGTGACTATTTTGTTGCCGTCGGCTGTTAGATGGTTAAGAAAAATGATGTTGTTTGTAAGCATCCTTTTTTAAAAAAACTACCTACATAGTAGATTATTGCAAAATAGGCTCCTATTTAATTTCAGTTATAGATACGTGATCTTTTGGCGTGTGGACATAAGGAATTCATTTATAACTGCTTAAAATTATTATATTTCAATTTTATATATAGTTCTGCTGAGCATAAGTTGAAAATTTTAAAGACTTGTTTTGTTGAAGTTGGGATTCGAACCGAGTGGGTTAACTTATCCCTCATTTGTAAACTAGGATGTTTTTGGAATTTCCTGGACCAAAAAACTGCAACTCTGCTCCAACTATTAATAAAGATTTGAGAAATAGGAAACTATTTTGTATCCACTCACTTTTAGGCTGTTGTGTAATCACATTCACATGTAGGTATTTGGATATGGTATTTTGTTAATTTAGCCATCTGATAACAGATTTAAAAATAGCCGTCCGGCCATGATTTAAATATCCGAAACAAGATTTGAAAATTAAGCTGAATTTTAAGCTCATTTGAAACAGCTCTAAACATGATTTCCCTCCCTCCCCCCCCCCCCCCCCCCCCCCCTCTCTCTCACTGTTAGGCTGAATTTTAGCCTTTTTAAACGTGAGCTTATGTACTCTGTTGTTCACTGCAGGACATGGAAGGGTTGGGGAGTAGCTTGCAGGTGGACACCCATCAAAATATATTTTCTTTGATCGTTTTAGCTTTCATGATGATTATCGTGATATTGCTAATGGTAACTGTGAAAAAGAGATCGTCCAAAGTTAAGGTATGATGCTCAAATAATGAATTTGGAGAGCAACTGACATGATTACACTAAAGACTGGAAGCATGCCCATCGTTTCCATTGTGTTATTTTTGTCACTCGTTGTCTAATTTAAGCAGTTGCAGACTACAGTTCGTAGTTACATGTGAAAAGCTGAACAGAGATTTATTGGGACTAATATAAAGTTTCATGTAAATATTTAGTTCTCCATGGCATAATGCCTGTTACATCCTATGTTTTTTAGCCTTTTCCTTGCCGCATTTAGCTATGGATTAGCCGACTATGTATAAATTTTGGCACTGTCTTGGTTTAATTCCCTAAAATTATTTTCCACTTGACTAGAAGCAGAATTCTTTTAATAATCCTTTTGCTAAATTTTGACAATGCTATATATAGAGATTAAAAGAACAGAAATAGCTTGATATGGATAAAGGCGGTTCGCTACGGGCAATTAAGACGTTTGAATAAGTAATTCAGACATCTAGAAATGGAAATCAGACATTTGAAGAAGCGGAACTCTCTTATTGTAGTGTTTGGTGGTGCAATTGAACATACCCCACACAGGAGGAGCATTCAATGACACTTCAAACTCAAATTGTGCAGCATCCTAAATGCCTCTCGATTTTTACCATAAATTTCCTTTTAGTAGGAGAGAAAATGAATGAAAAAAAACGAGAGGGTGAGCTTGTGGTAGAAACCGAAGGGTATTTGAGGTGCCATTGAACGCTCCTCTCTCTCTGTCTCTCTCCCTCTCCTTCCCTCCACCTCCCCCCTCCCTCCCCCTCTCTCCCTCTCTCTCTCTCTCTCTCTCTATATATATATATATATATATATATATATATATATATATATATATATATATATATATATAAGTGTTTTGGAACATCTTTGTTTTGTAGCATTTATTTAGCATCTCTATCCGTTCGTGAGCTATACCAATTCAAATCCAACAAAAATTATAGAGGTTCAGTTCATCTATATGTTATCATTTATCCAAAATTTGAGTTCGTTTTGACATTCATAACATTTTCAAAATCTTATCTCTTTCTCCCTCCCCCTCCCTCTCCCTCTCCCTCTCCCTCTCTCTCTCTCTCTCTCTCTCTCTCTATATATATATATATATATATATATATATATATATAAGCGTTTTGGAACATCCTTGTTTTGTAGCATTCATTTAGCATCTCTATCCGTTCGTGAGCTATACCAATTCAAATCCAACAAAAATTTATAGACGTTCAGTTCATCTATATGTTATCATCTATCCAAAATTTGAGCTCGTTTTGACATTCATAACATTTTCAAAATCTTAGCTCAATTATTCATTATTTAGACATTTAATCGAATCGTTAAACCTAAACATCAAATATATTATTCTACGAATGTCGGGACACGCTCAAATTTTGCATAGATGTTGCATGTAATCTTTTGTACTCTTTCATTGTAATAATAGAGTGGCTATTTCCAAAGTAAAAGTACACTAATTAAAACTAGTGGAATAACTATGAATTTTGCGTGTAATTTATTATCGTTATTGTTTACTTGTTTGTGATTGAGATTAGTTTATTTGGATTAATTTTGAGTTCGGTATTGGATTTTTGATCGGTTGTTTTCACATATCTTTCAAATATATTGCTGTAACAATTTGATTTTTTTTTTTTTTTTTTTTTTGGATAAAATAGACCAATTTTTATAGTAATCCGTAACACTCTTTTATTTATTATAAAATAAAATACATTAGAGTTCAGGTGATACGCAATTCACATATCAACCATAGGAACTTCCACACAAGGAAGTAATGCACACCGTGCACAAAAGTTTACAAGAATGACTTACGCTACATTACATGAGTATTACATAACACATTGCATGGCCTTATTTCATATCCTTAAGGCAGAATACATCAAGCATGTCCATTCATTCCTTGTCGTCGTCGATTCCCTTCAGAAGCTCGATCTTCTTACTTCTTGTTATGGGTGCACTTCCCAACTTTCTCCCCGAAGATGAGGCAGCAGTGGCGTATTGAAGACAAAGTCAGGTGGGGTTTGTGACTTGGTGGTGGAGTGATGTCATCATCTTCTTTGAGCTTTCTCTTTGCCTTTGTTACTGGAGATAGATGAAGTTGTGTTGCCACAACTAAGTGGCACTATATTGCTTCCCTCTTTAGCACATTCAAACTGTAAGTTAGCTTTACTGTTGTTTGCATTTAAGAAACCAGGCTTAAAAGCTGGTGGAGACAACTTGTTGAAACACTTTTCAACTTGAATCCAGCCCAACTTATTTCTTTCTGCTGCATACAACTCCATAGAGTTATAGTTCTTGATCATAGTGTCCATTGACTTCATTTTCTCACTACAAACGAAATGCTCAAGCTTCCCACTATTTATTTCAAGTTTAAGGCTCTTTATCGTCTCATGTGCGCTCTTGTCATTAACTCTAAATGAAGCTTTAGCTTTTGGTTGAGATTGCTTCTTCCCACTCTTGTCGTTAACTCTAAATGAAGCTTTAGCTTTTGGTTGAGATTGCTTCTTCACGTCTTTGTTATTTGTATCAATGCAATCAAAATTGCCTTGAAGGAAGGCGTCAAGTTGAGCTTCAGTACACTGCATTTTCACGGCCTCAGCCAAATATTTGTCACCGACATGTTCATTTCCTTCTACGATTTCAGTGTTGACACAGTCACCAACTTTCATAACAGCAGCATTATCCATGCAAGGGATCACAGCTGCTTCGTCACTTATAACAGTCTGATTAGCTAACCTAGCCTCAACTCCAACAACGTTACCATTCATATACATTTCTGCACCGTTTGGAACTGACACACATGCCTTAAGCAAAGATTCAGTTTTTACATTATTGTCAACATACCGAGGGAAGGCACCAGATAATAACTCATTAACTTGTCTAATTTCGCCTTCCTCATAATTTGCCACTTCGTCAATAGTTGTATATTCTTCGTGCATATCAGAAAGCACAAAATACTTATTTTTACTTGTGTCACCTTCACTAGCCACTCCTTTTCCTTTCTCCATGCTCGATTTCTGCCGAGCACTGTTAACTTCTTTAGATCATCCGCTGACCTTCCTCCATGTCACATTATTTCTAGGTTGAGTCCCACCATTAGAACTGACTTTATACTGTCCACGATCACTAAGCATATCAACATGAATATTGCTCTTTTCTTTCCTTGCAGTTTTCTCGTTTGAATCATCATTGTGCAACACACAGTTGACAGTTGAATGCCCAAAACTATCACACTTCACACAAATTTCCGGTTTCCATAGATAGCTCACGAACACTACTTGCTCACTTCTGTCAGACAGCATAACAGGGAATTCAGATGGTAAATCATCATGGGGGGAAACCTCCACCATACATTTAGCATATTCAAGACGATCAAGTCTCTCAGTGGAAAGGTCCCATACATAGGAATTTTCCAACACGCAAAGCCAACCAACTAATACCCCTTTCGACCAACCTTAGAGAGGTAAGTTAGTAAGCTTGATTCACACAGGCACAGATCTGATAGTTTTGTTCAAATCACCTAAGCTAGATACTCAAGGCCGAACAATAAAAAGTTTATTTTGAATTAAAACAGGGTCGGCTTGCAAGATCTTTTCTTTATCCTCAACCCTGTCAAAGTTGAAAAAGAATACCTTACAAGTGGATCTTATCTTGATTCCTCCCGAAGGGTTCCATAACTTTCTCAGTTGAGATGTGACCGCAAATAATGATAATGGTCGATCCAGAAATTGGAAACAAGGTAGCCATTCCACTCTTCCTCTGCAGCTTCGAAAATATCATCTGTAGGCTGCAGGGCCTTTCCTTTGAAAACGAGTTTCATTGGTGGGGGCGAATAGGATCCAGCGTTTTTTAGGTTTCGATTCAAACAGCGATAACCATTTCTTCGTGGTATGTCCAGCGGCTAAATTAGGGTTCAAGGAGGAAGGGATGAGAGTTGGAGAGAGGCGGGATGAAAGGTTTGGCCTGGCAGTGAAAAAAGGTGGTAGGAAAGACGCCATTTCTGAAGCTATTTTTTATTTTTTTATTTTGATGATGTTTAACAATTTGGATTTTTAGCAAATGAATATTTATTTTATTTGAAATATTAGGGTATTGACACAAAATTAAACACACACAATCTGAGCCATTAGATCTCTTCCTGAATTACACCTCACATATAAGGACAAACAAATCGTGTGATCCAGATTTTATGTACATAAATTTGTGTTCAATTTTGTGACTCTATGGCCGCTCCCATAATTTAATAGTGAAGTAGTAATTTAAGGGTCCTACTATTCACACACCGGTTTACACTTCCGACCACCTTTCTAAATTTAATATAAATGATTATTTTTTATATTCTTCTGGCCACCATATATTATTCCTTCACTCAGTTATTCGCCATCTACTTCTTCTAAAAAAAACACATACTTCTCTACAATTTCAAACCTTAAACCCTAACAAAAGCATATACTCTTTTGTGTCTAATAGAGATGGAAGATGAAGATAAAAAAGAGATTAGATTTGCTTGATTTTTATTGTTTTCTATTATTTTATAGAATACGTTATTCTTTTTTAATGGTTAAGGTTTTCCATTGCGTTTTAGGATATTTACTCCGCTTCGTTGGAAATTTTAAGCTTATAGGACATTGTATTTGACAACGTTGTAACAGAGAATGACAATGTAAGTTTTGACATGTAAGGTTTTTATCAGTATAACTTGCATATCTTGTTTTACAAATTTATACATTTTTTTTTTTTTTTTTTTGTCGTTTGATAGATGGAGTATTTGAATGATGATAAATTGGATAACGCCCTTATTGTTTTGGATGATAAACATTATGGTTGTGATATTATGATGCAAGATGTTCGATCAAATGATTAAAAAGACATAAATGTTGATTTGACAAATCATTTCACAACCGACGAAGTAAGTACTCATTTATAAAAAATAAAATTGCTAATGTGGTTATGGAAATGGATTATGTTAATTTTTTCTTCAATTATTTGACTTTAGGTATTCGAATCGCAGAGTACATTGATCTGATGGTGTGAAACAACGGGAAAAAAAATGAATATCATTATTGTAATTCTAAAGTCAGATAAATTAGGACCTAGAAGAAAACCAAGTTTGCAGTTGGGGTGTGAAAGTGCTGAATTTTATCGTAGTATCAACCAAAGCCAAAATAGGTGGAAAACAATGTTAAAAAAAAAAAAAACCTAGCGCCAGCAGAAAATGCAATTGCCCTTTCAGATTGAAGGACGTGTATGTAGATAAAGATAATGAAAAGTGAGCAAGGAAGGAAGCGTTCACTTAGATGAGGGGGATGGTGGCCTCACCATTTTTATGTTATTAATTTAGACGGTGGGCAGAGGAGGAAAATAAAAATATTTGGGGTGCTTTTAGTTTTGGTGGCCGGCAGTGTAAACTGGGGTATGAATAGTAGCACCCTAATTTAAATACTGAGCTTTTGTAGATATGATTGAAATCTTGAAATTTATATGAACTATGATGGTTTTGAAAAGCTTATTTATATTCTGCTTGAATAAGAATCATGATAGTAATTATTATCTCAGAATTGACGTGATTAAATTTGTTTCATATTAATTCAGTATAATTCGTTTTAACTAATGTTTAAAATTAACAACTTTTTAAATTGTCTTGGATTTCAACGAACTAGCGCCATTGGGTCCGAAATAATATATTATTGTATGTTGTCGAATTTCGTGACGATCAGACAAATTGTGTGGTTGTGTGAGCTCGAAACGCTTAGCATTCAATTTTAGAAAGTCAAATTAATATAATTCGATCTCAAAAGTTAACTTCTATATGTGATTAAATTAGATTTTGAAATTAATCCCATTGATTTTGGAAAAGGAGTATTTAGTATATAACATTCATTCGTGAGTACGTCGCGATTAGAGTTCCAAAAATTTAGATGCGAATAGTGTTTTGGAATTTCCTATAAATAAATCCGTTGTTTCATTTGTTTGGTCCAAACTCTAACAAATAAGGTCTAACCACCATTAAAAGAAATTCAATCCAATGGTGAGAATTTTCTTAATCAATCCAAGTCGAGTTAGCCTTCGATTCCAACATGGAAGTGGTGTGCCTTGCCAAGGCGAATCGATCAATGGTTCGACGTGATGGAAATATCGAGTTAAACGATGACTTGTGGATTTTTGTTGATTCCGGCATCATCATGGCAAGTTAGGCTATGACACATGAATGAGAAGTGTGGAGGAGGACATGGTCTAGGGGCCGGTGAAGTATGGTAGTCATTGGCGATCTTTGGTGGTCGAAAACCGCAAAAAATCGCAATTAATGCTTATTGTTTTTCTCAGTGATGTGGGAGGAGATTCCCCGGGTCAAAGGAAGTGAGTGGAGGCGGAGGTGGTGTCAAGGTGGGGTGAGATGGTCAGGTGGCGGTGTAACACCCCGTATTTTCTGTGATCGTATAAGTAACAAATCAGAGAATAATTAATTTTTAAAATAAGAATCAAGGGAAACGGGTTGCGCCATTACGTTCGTTTCGAAATTCTGCTTGGAAACGAGTCCGAGTTTTCGAGAAATGGAGTCCGTATGAGGGAGATATGGCCCTCCGAAGTTTCAGAAAATTTCAGAATCGAGAACAGCTCGAAAATTCGAATTCAAACCCAGAAGCGGGATGGGCGGGAAATTTCCCGCCCAGGACCCAGGTCGACTGGGTGGTCGACTGGGTAGTCGACCTACCCCTGACCAGGTCGACTGGGTAGCCGACCTCCCCCAGACCAGGTCGACCATAGTGTCGACCTGGGGGTCGACCTGCTCCTGAAACCCACTTTCTGAACCTGATGCATTCTGATGTATTTAGACTCGTTTTCTGTCTAGGTTCGTCCGCCTAATCCTATATAAACTCACCCCTAGCCTCATTCTCTCCACACCATTTCATTCTGCCTATATTCTGCCTCTGCTCTAATTAAAAATAAAAATGGCGTCGCTACCCTGCTGGAATTAAGACTTGGACTGATGAATCTTCCTCTAACTTGAATAGAATCAAAAGCTAAATCAAATCTCAAATCCAAGTTTAGAGCTAAGACAATTAAGGAGGAATAATTCAGCATTTCTGCATCAACAACAGTTTATTATCCTTTCTTAAAACCACGAAAGGCAAGTACAGTTATTTTCCGCTATAAACGTTAATTATGATTGTGACATGAATTGTAAATCTGAATTTGAGGTTATGTCTGTTCTGTTCTGTTTAGATCTATCTATTCTGTACTTCTTTCTCCTTTCTGTTCTATAGCCAGGCTACCACGAGCCTGAGCCAAATCTCATAAGAGATTAACGCACGAACGCTAAAATGTTTGGGACAAATAATGAATGATGCATAATTGGACAAGACTGATTCGAGGACATGACATAAAAATCTGAGGCATATAATTGGACATGTGACATATTTAACATATGACTTGAGATTGAGGCATAAAATATATTGGACTTATGACTTGGGATTTGGGGCGTAGATTGAACCGTAAAAATGAAACTAATTTAGATACATAGTACATGTTGTAATCTAGATCTGTAGTTAATTTGAGAAATAAACATATGTTAGATCTAGATCTGTTCATACTAGGTATGATAATCTGTGATTTGGGAGAAGGGGAAATATAGGACAACTTGAGACTTGGGGGCATAATGCATGTCTTAAAACAAGGTCTGATGTTAGAGTTTAAAAGATAATTTACAACATGTTATGCATGGACGATAATGCATGTTGAGGACATACTACATGTTATAGTTTAAGAATCTAGATTTTTGGGACATATTCTTTTATGTAAAAACTCATGACTTGAAAAAGGAATATGTGACTTAGGCGTAGAGACCTATACAAAAATAGGATAACTATTAATGTGAATGCGCCTAAATAAGGGTTTTTGGATTTCTGGCATCATAGGCTATAATTTGGCATAATTCATATTATTTATCGTAATTTATGGAGAATATTTTGTACTGTGCAACGTTTAATTAGGAGCATATGTGGAAAGTGAGTTTGGGCTAAATTTATTGTTAGGCAATATATGATATATATGATATATATATATATATATATATATATATATATATATATAATCTGCTAAATCTGTTATATTGCCTAATCTGCTAGTTCTGTTATATTGCCTAATCTGCTAATTATGTTAAATTACCTTATCTGCTAAATCTGCTAAATAGCCTAATCCGTAAGATCTGTTATCTGTTTACTCTGTTGAATGACGTAATCTGTTGGAACTGAAATGCTGAAATTTGAAGTATGTGAATCTGTAGACTCGACTTAAAATTGAGCAAAACTTGTTAATAGAACCTTGAATAATCTGCTGTAATTTGTACAGAAGTTTAATCTGTTAAATAAACAGAATTAGTATGATATCTGAGAAATCTGTATTGAAATGAATTGGCTATGACACGAGGTTAGACTCTGTTTGCGGTAGAAGACTGCCCGAAACAAACAGGCTTAACCAGCGACCGCAAACTGTCAGTCTAATGTGAGAGGTCGTAGGCATAACTAAAATATGCTTAGACACGAGGTTAGGTCTGGCTTGTGGCAGAAGTCTGCCCGGAACCGCCCGACATATCCAGCGGCCACAAGCTACCGACCTAATGTGAGAGGTCTGTGCATTAATATTTAATTAATGCAAATCTGGGATAAATATGATGTCTAAAATATGTTGGGTGGATAGGGTTAAACCAATTGGACTAATGAATTAGACAAACCCGTTTCGTAAATCTATAGGCCCAATTACAAAGTTAGAGCCATTTGTAGATCTGTTAAATCCGTATATCTGATCTGTTAGTCTGAAAACTTGTCTGATCTGTGAACTAGTTGATCTGAATTCTGTATGTCTAAACTTGTAAACAAATTAATCTGAAATCTGTTAGTCTTGGGACACAAGGTTAGGAGAGAAATTACTTGTGTCATCTGTTGTTTGGGACCAATATTAGTCAGTAACCCTTTTTGGTATCAAAACTTTGACCCAATAGTAGGTAGGGTCCGGGCATGCTTACTGAACTAATTATAAGTGGTTCACTCTGATAATGACGAGGGGTGTTGATGGTGCGTTCCAACTGGGTCATGTGCGTGCATGGATCCCGGTCTTCCTCTGAGGATGTAAGACGACGTGACATCTGTAAATAGGCCTGTGCCAATTGGTTGTCACTTTAGGGAGTGATACACCCTATTGTGGAGCCGACATAGGGTATTTATGTATTAGGGAGCCGATCGCTTGGGGTTTGGTTTTAGGGTACACTTAGTTCTGTCTGTTTCTGTTGGGTGGCAACACTTGTCTGCGTGGTACCGTCTGTTCGGGTGGTAAAGGCCCATTTACTAGTGTACACCTAATATTACATTCTGTTTCCGTAGGGATTAATCTGTTTCTGTTTCTGTACCTTCTGTTCGGGCGGTAAAGGCCCATTATTAGCATTCTGTTTCTATTCGGGTGGTAAAGGCACATTATTAAACATTCTGTTTCTGTCTGTTTCTGTTCGGGTGGTAAAGGCCCATTATCAGCATTTTGCTTCTGTCTGTTTCTGTTCGGGTGGTAAAGGCCCATTATTAGCGTTCTGTTTCTGTGGAAATTATTCTGTTCCTGTTGCTGCTTCAGTTTAGACATTAGGGTGACACCTAATCCTGTTATACTAGTATTAGTGCAGAGAAATGAAAAGTAATATTATTCTGTTTCTTCTGTTTAACCTAAGTACATCTATTGCTCCTGTTAGTGTTATCTCTTATCCAGTTTTTGCATGCCATGATTATTATTATCTGTTCATATGTCGAAAGTCACTGGACTTGCCAGACTTTATGTATGACCTTGCTTGTTTTCGCCCCTTTTCTTCTGTTTCCCGCCCCAGGTTTTCCAAGGAGGGAATGCTTTAGCTTGATCCGGATTTCTTCTGCTTGAAGTACTTAGAGTGCTTAAAGTATGACTTGACTCTTTGTGGTAGCTTCTGTGGGGATTATGACTTTCAAGTTTTGTACTCTGATGATTTTCTGAACAAGACTGATATTTATGTACTTGAGTTTTTGGTAAAGATGTAACCAAACTGATTTCTGTTTTCCGCTGTAATAAAGTTATAATTTCTCAAGTATTGTTTATCTGTCTTGTAAATTTCTGTTCTATCTATTGAAACGATCCACCAAAGTTAAGGCATTCCCTTTGTGAGTGACCTTAATGGAGGTGGGGTGTTACACTTGGTATCAGAGCTGAAGGTTACCAGATTAGATAAAAGTTTTTGAAAACTATTTTCAAAAGGGTTTTAAAAAGGAAGCATTTTCAAAAGTAAAGCTTATTTTCGAAAAACATAATCCCCAAAAACCATATATCTATCTTTTCCGTTCTTCGTTTTAAATCTTTTTCTTTCATTCCAGGATGTCTGGGAATCTTAACTTTCCAGAGGGCATGCCAATACCTGGCTGGTTCAGGAGGTACTTAGAGTCTAGGGCCAACGATGCAGGCCCAACGGATATTCCTCCTCCAGCTGCAGCGATTCCTCCTCCTCCGCCCCCTCCTCGTGCAATTGCTTTTTCAAAGATCTGTAAAGATTTTAGGGCCATGGGTGGAAAGGATTTCAAGGGAACTGAATCATTCGTAGAAGCGAGGAACTGCCTCAAAGAAACTGAGGATTTGTTCGTTATTTTCGAGGTGGACGATAGGCAGAAGGTACAATTGGCGGTATGGTTGCTCAAGGACGAAGCTTCCTATTGGTGGGAAGTCACTAACGCCGAGAGGCCGGTTGAAACATGGATGGATTTCAGAACAAGGTTTGAGACGAAATTCCTCTCGCAAGCTGAACGAAGTCTACAACTGGAAAAGTTCTTATCTCTTAAGCAAGGAAGTATGACGGTCAGGGAATACGTCAATCAGTTCAACCAGCTGGCTAGGTTCCGACTGGATTTAGTCAACACTCGGCATAAAAAGGCTTTCCGCTTTGTTAAAGGATTGAACGAGTCACTGCATAGCCTAGCCATGACCCATGTACCCATGGGAGCGACTTACGAGAGATTGGTGGATATGGCACTACTGCACGAGGAAGACAACGGCAAGAAAGAAGAGGCAAAGAAGGAAGAACCATAGAACAAGAAAGCATGGCCCAAAAAGGAAACACAAAAGAAGGGTGAAAAGTCTGAAGATAAGAAGGAGAAAAAGTGCTTTACTTGTGGAAGCTCGACTCATCTGAACAAGGATTGCAGAAAAAGAAAGGGCACTTGCTTCAACTGTGGTGAGATGGGACATTTCACTAGGGACTGTCCGAAGAAACGAGGGCAAGGGCAGAGGGCAGAACCAACTTCTGGAAGGTAGGCAAACACTCTCGAGGCTAGTGGATAGGATAGAAATAGGAAAACTTTATGTAGGAGGTTTAATTTCTTTATCTGATTTCTGAGTTAAAACTCTTTTCTGATTCTGGTATTTCGATTCAGTAATCGATACTCTGCACTTGAATACTAGTATTGTTTCTGATTCCGCTGTAGACTCAGACCCATAAGGGTTATGACTCCTCCAATTGTGATAAGCTGGGTATCTGTGTTGGGCGTTAAGTTGACTATGACGCATACATTCTGGGTTTTATAATGCTTAGTTTCCTAAGAATCATTTAGTAATCTGGTCTGTACTGGTAATATGTAAATATCTGAATATTTCTGATAAGGTTGAGATTTCCAGTTTTGACATTGTCTAAAGAGGGTAATCCTCTGGGTGTCAATCGGATGTTGATTTCGGTCTTCAGGGTTGATACTTAGGGGAATTTGTCTCTCAACCAAGGTCTAATGGAAACCAAGTTTTTGTTTATCTGCACTCGCTCCCATTACTCGACTGTATCCTATCAATCGAGTCTTCGGCCTATATATAGGAATCCTATGGATGTAAACATGTGTTTGAGACATGTTATGTTTGATGGTTGCAAGTGAATGCAAGTGGTTGCTAGTGGTTGCTCGTGGATGCATATACACACACTAGGCACTAGATCGGCTCGAAAACACTCTCATACTGCATATGGATGTGTGAGCATTTGGATGAATGATTGCGCACACATTTAGAAATAATATGTATCAAATAGGAAGATTGCATACATGTTGGACTCATGACACTGACATAGTTCGCATTAAGGAGGTCAACTGAATCAGTGGACCGCCTGATCTTTGCATTAGATAAGGAACATATACACACACTTTTGCATATGTTCATACAACATTAGAAGTTTTCTAAGGACAATGGATGCTTATGGATGATGGTTGAGTAGATGGATGACTGGATGGTAGGACACATACTTCTCAACTTGAAGATTTCGGGGACGAAATCCTTTAAGGAGGGGAGAATGTAACACCCCGTATTTTCTGTGATCGTATAAGTAACAAATCAGAGAATAATTAATTTTTAAAATAAGAATCAAGGGAAATGAGTTACGCCATTGCGTTAGTTTTGAAATTCTGTTGGAAACGAGGCCGATTTTTCGAGAAACGGAGTCCGTATGAGGGAAATATGGCCCTCCGAAGTTTCAGAAAATTTCAGAATCGAAAACAGCTCAAAAATTCGAATTCAAACCCAGAAGCGGGCTGGGCAGGAAATTTCTCGCTCAGGACCCAAGTCGACTGGGTAGTCGACCTACCCCTGACCAGATCGACTGGGTTGTCGACCTCCCCCAGACCAGGTCGACCATAGTGTCGACCTGGGGGTCGACCTGCTCCCGAAACCCACTTTCTGAACTTGATGCATTCTAATGTATTTAGACTCATTTTCTGTCTAGATTCGTCCGCCTAATCCTATACAAACTCACCCCTAGCCTCATTCTCTCCACACCATTTCATTCTATCTATATTCTGCCTCTGTTCTAATTAAAAATAAAAATGGCGTCGCTACCCTGCTGGAATCAAGACTTGGACTGATGAATCTTCCTCCAACCTGAATAGAATTAAAAGCTAAATCAAATCTCAAATCCAAGTTTAGAGCTATGACAATTAAGGAGGAATAATTCAGCATTTCTGCATCAACAACAGTTTATTATCCTTTCTTAAAACCACGAAAGGCAAGTACAGTTATTTTCCGCTATAAACGTTAATTATGATTGTGACATGAATTGTAAATCTGAATTTGAGGTTATGTCTGTTCTGTTTAGATCTATCTTATTATGTACCTCTTTCTCCTTTCCGTTCTATAGCCAGGCTACCACGAGCCTGAGCCAAATCTCATAAGAGATTAACGCACGAACGCTAAAATGTTTGGGACAAATAATGAATGATGCATAATTGGACAAGACTGATTCGAGGACATGACATAAAAATCTGAGGCATATAATTGGACATGTGGCATATTTAACATATGACTTGAGATTGAGGCATAAAATATATTGGACTTATGACTTGGGATTCAGGGCGTAGATTGAACCATAAAAATGAAACTAATTTAGATACATAGTACATGTTGTAATCTAAATCTGTAGTTAATTTGAGAAATAAACATATGTTAGATCTAGATCTGTTCATACTAGGTATGATAATCTGTGATTTGGGAGAAGGGGAAATATAGGACAACTTGATACTTGGGGGCATAATGCATGTCTTAAAACAAGGTCTGATGTTAGAGTTTAAAAGATAATTTACAACATGTTATGCATGGACGATAATGCATGTTGAGGACATGCTACATGTTATAGTTTAAGAATCTAGATTTTTGGGACATATTCTTTTATGTAAAAACTGATGACTTGAAAAAGGAATATGTGACTTAGGCGTAGAGACCTATACAAAAATAGGATAACTATTAATGTGAATGCGCCTAAATAAGGGTTGTTGGATTTCTGGCATCATAGGCTATAATTTGGCATAATTCATATTATTTATCGTAATTTATGGAGAATATTCTGTACTGTGCAACGTTTAATTAGGAGCATATATGGCAAGTGAGTTTGGGCTAAATTTATGGTTAGGCAAGATATGATATATATACTGCTAAATCTGTTATATTGCATAATCTGCTAATTCTGTTATATTGCATAATCTGCTAGTTTTGTTAAATTACCTTATCTGCTAAATCTGCTAAATAGCCTAATCCGCAAGATCTGTTATTTGTTTACTCTGTTGAATGACGTAATCTGTTGTAACTGATATGCTGAAATTTGAAGTATGTGAATCTGTAGACTCGACTTAAAATTGAGCAAAACTTGTTAATAGAACCTCGAATAATCTGCTGTAATTTGTACAAAAGTTTAATCTGTTAAATAAACAGAATTAGTCTGATATCTAAGAAATCTGTATTGAAATGAATTGGCTATGACACGAGGTTAGACTCTGTTTGCGGTAGAAGACTGCCCGGAACCAACCGGCTTAACCAGCGACCGCAAACTGTCAGTCTAATGTGAGAGGTCGTAGGCATAACTAAAATATGCTTAGATACGAGGTTAGGTCTGGCTTGTGGCAGAAGTCTGCCCGGAACCGCCCGGCATATCCAGCGGCCACAAGCTACCGACCTAATGTGAGAGGTCTGTGCATTAGTATTTAATTAATGCAAATCTGGGATAAATATGATGTCTAAAACGTTTTGGGTGGATAGGGTTAAACCAATTGGACTAATGAATTAAACAAACCAGTTTCGTAAATCTGTAGGCCCAATTACAAAGTTAGACAAATCTGTAAATCTGTTAAATCGTATATCTGATCTGTTAGTCTGAAAACATGTCTGATCTGTGAACTAGTTGATCTGAATTCTGTATGTCTGAACTTGTAAACAAGTTAATCTGAAATCTGTTGGTCTGGGGACACAAGGTTAGGAGTGAAATTACTTGTGTCATCTGTTGTTTGGGACCCATATTAGTCAGTAACCCTTTCTGGTATCAAAACTTTGACCCAAAAGTAGGTAGGGTCCGGGCATGCTTACTGAACTAATTATAAGTGGTTCACTCTGATAATGGCGAGGGGTGTTGATGGTGCGTTCCAACCGGGTCATGTGCGTGCATGCATCCCGGTCTGCCTTTGAGGATGTAAGACGCTGTGACATCTGTAAATAGGCCTGTGCCAATTGGTTGTCACTTTAGGGAGTGATACACCCTGTTGTGGAGCCGACACAGGGTATTTATGTATTAGGGAGCCGATCGCTTGGGGTTGGGTTTTAGGGTACACTTAGTTCTGTCTGTTTCTGCTGGTACCGTCTGTTTCTGTTGGGTGGCAACACCTGTCTGCGTGGTACCATCTGTTCGGGTGGTAAAGGCGCATTTACTAGTGTACACCTAATTCTACATTCTGTTTCCGTAGGGATTAATCTGTTTCTATTTCTGTACCTTCTGTTCGGGCGGTAAAGGCCCATTATTAGCATTCTGTTTCTGTCTGTTTCTGTTCGGGTGGTAAAGGCCCATTATTAAACATTCTGTTTCTGTCTGTTTCTGCTCAGGTGGTAAAGGCCCATTATCAGCATTCTGCTTCTGTCTGTTTCTGTTCGGGTGGTAAAGGCCCATTATTAGCGTTCTGTTTCTGTGGAAATTATTCTGCTCCTGTTGCTGCTTCAGTTTAGACATTAGGGTGACACCTAATCCTGTTATACTAGTATTAGTGCAGAGAAATGAAAAGTAATATTATTCTGTTTCTTCTGTTTAACCTAAGTACATCTGCTGCTCCTGTTACCGTTATCTCTTATCCAGTTTTTGCATGCCATGATTATTATTATCTGTTCATATGCTGAAAGTCACTAGACTTGCCAGACTTTATGTCTGACCTTGCTTGTTTTCGCCCGTTTTCTTCCGTTTCCCCCCAGGTTTTCCAAGGAGGGAATACTTTAGCTTGATCCGGATTTCTTCTGCTTGAAGTACTTAGAGTGCTTAAAGTATGGCTTGACTCTTTGTGGCAGCTTCTATGGGGATTATGACTTTCAAGTTTTGTACTCTGATGATTTTCAGAACAAGACTGATATTTATGTACTTGAGTTTTTGGTAAAGATGTAACCAAACTGATTTCTGTTTTCCGCTGTAATAAAGTTATAATTTCTCAAGTATTGTTTATCTATCTTGTAAATTTATGTTCTGTCTACTAAAATGCTCCACCAAAGTTAAGGCATTCCCTTTGTGAGTGACCTTAATGGAGGTGGGGTGTTACACTTGGTATCACAGCTGAAGGTTACCATATTAGATAAAAGTTTTTGAAAACTATTTTCAAAAGGAAGTATTTTCCAAAGTAAAGCTTATTTTTGAAAAACATAATCCCCAAAAAGCCATACATCTATCTTTTCCGTTCTTCGTTTTAAATCTTTTTCTTTCACTCCAGCATGTCTGGGAATCTTAACTTTCTAGAGGGCGTGCCAATACCTGGCTGGTTCAGGAGGTACTTAGAGGCTAGGGCCAATAATGCAGGCCCAAAGGATATTCCTCCTCCAGCTGAAGCGATTCCTCCTCCTCCGCCCCCTCCTCGTTCAATTGCTTTTTCAAAGATCTGTAAATATTTTAGGGCCATGGGTGGAAAGGATTTCAAGGGAACTGAATCATTCGTAGAAGCGAGGAACTGGCTCAAAGAAACTGAGGATCTTTTCGTTATTTTCAAGGTGGACGATAGGCAGAAGGTACAATTGGCGGTATGGTTGCTCAAGGACGAAGCTTCCTATTGGTGGGAAGTCACTAACGCCGAGAGGCCGGTTGAAACATGGATGGATTTCAGAACAAGGTTTGAGACGAAATTCCTCTCGCAAGATGAACGAAGTCTACAACTGGAAAAGTTCTTATCTCTTAAGCAAGGAAGTATGACGGTCAGGGAATACGTCAATCAGTTCAACCAACTGGCTAGGTTTGGACTGGATTTAGTCAACACTCAGCATAAAAAGGCTCTCCGCTTTGTTAAAGGATTGAACGAGCCACTGCACAGCCTAGCCATGACCCATGTACCCATGGGAGCGACTTACGAGAGATTGGTGGATATGGCACTACTGCACGAGGAAGACAACAGCAAGAAAGATGAGGCAAAGAAGGAAGAACCACAGAACAAGAAAGTATGGCCCAAAAAGGAAACACAAAAGAAGGGTGAAAAGTCTGAAGATAAGAAGGAGAAAAAGTGCTTTACTTGTGGAAGCTCGACTCATCTGAACAAGGATTGCAGAAAAAGAAAGGGCACTTGCTTCAACTGTGGTGAGATGGGACATTTCACTAGGGACTGTCCGATGAAACGAGGGCAAGGGCAGAGGGCAGGACCAACTTCTGGAAGGCAGGAAAACACTCTCGAGGCAAGTGGATAGGATAGAAATAGGAAAACTTTATATAGGAGGTTTAATTTATTTATCTGATTTCTGAGTTAAAATTCTTTTCTGATTCTGTATTTCGATTCTGTAATCGATACTCTGCACTTGAATACTAGTATTGTTTCTGATTCCGCTGTAGACTCAGACCCATAAGGGTTATGACTCCTCCAATTGTGATAAGGTGGGTATCTGTGTGGGGCGTTAAGTTGACTATGATATATACATTCTGGGTTTTTATCATGCTTAGTTTCCTAAGAATCATTTAGTAATCTGGTCTGTACTGGTAATCTGTAAATGTCTGAATATTTCTGATAAGGTTGAGATTTCCAGTTTTGACATTGTCTAAAGAGGGTAATCCTCTGGGTGTCAATCAGATGTTGATTTCGGTCTTCAGGGTTGATACTTAGGGGAATTTGTCTCTCAACCAAGGTCTAATGGAAACCAAGTTTTTGTTTATCTGCACTCGCTCCCATCACTCGACTGTATCCTATCAATCGAGTCTTCAGCCTATATATAGGAATCCTATGGATGTAAACATGTGTTTGAGACATGTTATGTTTGATGGTTGCAAGTGGATGCAAGTGGTTGCTAGTGGTTGCTCGTGGATGCATATACACACACTAGGCACTGGATCGGCTCAAAAACACTCTCATACTGCATATGGATGTGTGAGCATTTTCAATTTTTGTGGATGCAAAATGGTTGAATCATCACATGGATGTTGCATTTGGATGAATGATTGCGCACACATTTAGAAATAATATGTATCAAATAGGAAGATTGCATACATGTTGGACTCATGACACTGACATAGTTCGCATTAAGGAGGTCAACTGAATCAGTGGACCGCCTGATCTTTGCATTAGATAAGGAACATATACACACACTTTTGCATATGTTCATACAACATTAGAAGTTTTCTAAGGACAATGGTTGCTTATGGATGATGGTTGAGTAGATGGATGACTGGACGGTAGGACACATCCTTCTCAACTTGAAGATTTCGGGGACGAAATCCTTTAAGGAGGGGAGAATGTAACACCCCGTATTTTCTGTGATCGTATAAGTAAGAAATCAGAGAATAATTAATTTTTAAAATAAGAATCAAGGGAAATGGGTTGCGCCATTGCGTTTGTTTCGAAATTCTACTTGGAAACAAGTCCGAGTTTTCGAGAAACGCAGTCCGTATGAGGGAGATATGGCCCTCCGAAGTTTCAGAAAATTTCATAATCGAAAACAGCTCGAAAATTCGATTTCAAATTCGAATTCAAACCCAGAAGCGGGCTGGGCGGGAAATTTCCCGCCCAGGACCCAGGTCGACTGGGTGGTCGACTGGGTAGTCGACCTACCCCTGACTAGGTCGACTGGGTAGTCGACCTCCCCCGACCAGGTCGACCATAGTGTCGACCCGGGGGTCGACCTACTCCCGAAACCCACTTTCTGAACCTGATGCATTCTGATGTATTTATACTCGTTTTATGTCTATATTCGTCCGCCTAATCCTATATAAACTCACCCCTAGCCTCATTCTCTCCACACCATTTCATTCTGTCTATATTCTGCCTCTGTTCTAATTAAAAATAAAAATGGCGTCGCTACCCTGCTGGAATCAAGACTTGGACTGATGAATCTTCCTCCAACCTGAATAGAATTAAAAGCTAAATCAAATCTCAAATCCAAGTTTAGAGCTACGACAATTAAGGAGGAATAATTCAGCATTTCTGCATCAACAACAGTTTATTATCCTTTCTTAAAACCACGAAAGGCAAGTACAGTTATTTTCCGCTATAAACGTTAATATGATTATGACATGAATTGTAAATCTGAATTTGAGGTTATGTCTGTTCTGTTTAGATCTATCTTATTATGTACCTCTTTCTCCTTTCTGTTCTATAGCCAGGCTACCACGAGCCTGAGCCAAATCTCATAAGAGATTAACGCACGAACGCTAAAATGTTTGGGACAAATAATGAATGATGCATAATTGGACAAGAATGATTCGAGGACATGACATAAAAATCTGAGGCATATAATTGGACATGTGGAATATTTAACGTATGACTTGAGATTGAGGCATAAAATATATTGGACTTATGACTTGGGATTCGGGGCGTAGATTGAACCGTAAAAACGAAACTAATTTAGATACATAGTACATGTTGTAATCTAGATCTGTAGTTAATTTGAGAAATAAACATATGTTAGATCTAGATCTGTTCATACTAGGTATGATAATCTGTGATTTGGGAGAAGGGGAAATATAGGACAACTTGAGACTTGGGGGCATAATGCATGTCTTAAAACAAGGTCTGATGTTAGAGTTTAAAAGATAATTTACAACATGTTATGCATGGACGATAATGCATGTTGAGGACATACTACATGTTATAGTTTAAGAATCTAGATTTTTGGGACATATTCTTTCATGTAAAAACTGATGACTTGAAAAAGGAATATGTGACTTAGGCGTAGAGACCTATTCAAAAATAGGATAACTATTAATATGAATGCGCCTAAATAAGGGTTTTTGGATTTCTGGTATCATAGGCTATAATTTGGCATAATTCATATTATTTATCGTAATTTATGGAGAATATTCTGTACTGTGCAACGTTTAATTAGGAGCATATATGGCAAGTGAGTTTGGGCTAAATTTATGGTTAGGCAAGATATGATATATATACTGCTAAATCTGTTATATTGCATAATCTGCTAGTTCTGTTATATTGCATAATCTGCTAGTTCTGTTAAATTACCTTATCTGCTAAATCTGCTAAATAGCCTAATCCGCAAGATCTGTTATTTGTTTACTCTGTTGAATGACGTAATCTGTTGGAACTGATATGCTGAAATTTGAAGTATGTGAATCTGTAGACTCGACTTAAAATTGAGCAAAACTTGTTAATAGAACCTCGAATAATCTGCTGTAATTTGTACAGAAGTTTAATCTGTTAAATAAACAGAATTAGTCTGATATCTAAGAAATCTGTATTGAAATGAATTGGCTATGACACGAGGTTAGGAGGGAAATTACTTGTGTCATTTGTTGTTTGGGACCCATATTAGTCAGTAACCCTTTCTGGTATCAAAACTTTGACCCAACAGTAGGTTGGGTCCGGGCACGCTTACTGAACTAATTATAAGTGGTTCACTATGATAATGGCGGGGGGTTTTGATGGTGCGTTCCAACCGGGTCATGTGCGTGCATGGATCCCGGTCTGCCTCTGAGGATGTAAGACGCCGTGACATCTGTAAATAGGCCTGTGCCAATTGGTTGTCACTTTAGGGAGTGATACATGCTATTGTGGAGCCGACACAGGGTATTTATGTATTAGGGAGCCAATCGCTTGGGGTTGGGTTTTAGGGTACACTTAGTTCTGTCTGTTTCTGTTGGGTGGCAACACCTTTCTGCGTGGTACCGTCTGTTCGGGTGGTAAAGGCCCATTTACTAGTGTACACCTAATTCTACATTCTGTTTCCGTAGGGATTAATCTGTTTCTGTTTCTATACCTTCTGTTTTGGCGGTAAAGGCCCATTATTAGCATTCCGTTTCTGTCTATTTCTGTTCGGGTGGTAAAGGCCCATTATTAAACATTCCGTTTCTGTCTGTTTCTGTTCAGGTGGTAAAGGCCCATTATCAGCATTCTGCTTCTGTCTGTTTCTGTTCGGGTGGTAAAGGCCCATTATTAGCATTCTGTTTCTGTGGAAATTATTCTGTTCCTGTTGCTGCTTCAGTTTAGACATTAGGGTGACACCTAATCCTGTTATACTAGTATTAGTGCAGAGAAATGAAAAGTAATATTATTCTGTTTCTTTTGTTTAATCTAAGTACATCTGCTGCTCCTGTTACTGTTATCTCTTATCCAGTTTTTGCATGCCTTGATTATTATTATCTGTTCATATGCTGAAAGTCACTGGACTTTCCAGACTTTATGTCTGACCTTGCTTGTTTTCGCCCCTTTTCTTCCGTTTCCCCCAGGTTTTCCAAGGAGGATACTTTAGCTTGATCCAGATTTCTTCTGCTTGAAGTACTTAGAGGGCTTAAAGTATGGCCTGACTCTTTGTGGCAGCTTCTGTGGGGATTATGACTTTCAAGTTTTGTACACTGATGATTTTCTGAACAAGACTGATATTTATGTACTTGAGCTTTTGGTAAAGATGTAACCAAACTGATTTCTGTTTTCCGCTGTAATAAAGTTATAATTTCTCAAGTATTGTTTATCTGTCTTGTAAATTTCTGTTCTGTCTACTAAAACGCTCCACCAAAGTTAAGTGATTCCCTTTGTGAGTGACCTTAATGGAGGTGGGGTGTTACAGGCGGCGTGGTGGGAAGATGAACGTGGCAATGTCGAGTTGGGTTCTGGAGTGATTAGGTGAGGGTGGATTCTTGTTAATTACCAATTAGGTAATTAACAATCTAATCGCGGTGATTAAGGATTTAATGATTATTTTAATTATTTGTTGATTTTCTAAATATAATATATATCTTATGTTAGGTCCAAATCGTATGCGATTAGTCGCTTTGGATTCGTGATGATGATATTTATGATATAGAACTGGATTGAATGCATTTGAAATTGCTGAAATTTCAATTAATTTCAAAAGCTATTTGAAATTCAACCGAATCAGAACGCGAAAACTGAAATTATGATGAGTTAAACTCACCTTTGTTATTAACCACTTCAGTATAAGTAGATCAAATTTATTAGTTGTCTGCTTGATTGTCAGAACCGCTAATTGATCTGTTTTGTTAAAATTATCACATTATTAATTTCTTGTTTGAATTGTTAATTGTTTGGTTGTGAATTGATCTAGGATTGTGATATAGCCTCATGAAATACTATTAAATTATTTCAACCTTGTTTAGGACCATGATATAGAATCTTAAATTGCTATTAGTTATTATTGAGTTTATTTTTATTCAAACTTATCTGGAATACTTGATCATATGTAAACTGATTTACAGTATCATTTTAATTTCATTTTTAATTATAGCGTAATTAATTTGAGTATATGTTTGGAACCATCTATTTTACCTAATAAACATTGTTAATTAATTGGATGAACTCATACAAATGACATCTGCTAGTAGAATATATCTGCATTATATGTACTTGGACCATTATGCTTATGCTAGTTAAATTATATTAGATAAGTGTGATGTTAGCCATTAACTGCTGATTATTGATTATTTACATATTTATGTGCTTACCTAAATACAATGTATGGCTGGAAAATGAATTTAATAAATGGTAACTTATTTAAGTACCGGTGTTACCGCTAAGCCCAATTTGAATAATTGTTTTTGAATTGTAAATTTTGGCGATAGTAGCTTATGATTTCCCTGAGATAGAGACGTAGCAATTGCGTAAATGTTGTTGTTATGTTCATTTGAAACTAACGTTTCTAAATCATTATTTATATTATTTATGACGTTTTTAAAGAAAAAACATTATTTTATGATGTTTAAAAAATGTTAATTTATTTTATTAATCATGTTTAAGGTTTATAATCGTTTATTTAAAGCATTTTTTAATTATCTTGTTTATAATGTTTAACGGATATTTAATTATTACTTAGTCTATAAATGTTTAATAAATTAATTGTGCTTATTTATAATGTTTTAAAAGGGGTTTTAAATAGTTTTATTTTAGTTTAAATATTATTAATTATTTTGTTAATAAGATCTAATAAGTAATCGAGTATGTTATTTTATAAATGTTTTTAATTACTAAATTGTTTTACGAAAAAATCCTTAAGAATAATGCTTCATTAAAATCGATATGTTATATTAAGTATTTTTAATTAAGGGTTTATAAGACCGTGCTTTTCAATATTAATGGGTTTTAGCCAATTTAATATGATTTAAAAGTACAGGAATTTCCTTAATGTTTTGTGAATATACTTATGCAAATGGTATCCTGTAGAAAAGACAGAGATAATAAACATATCAGAGCTTGGAAACATCTCACAACGAAATGGAATAAAATATAATATAATCAAATATAGCCTTACCCAGATAATAGTACTGCCTAACCAGTATCTAAAGCTATCATATCTCTGCCACAAATCTAACCTGCGAGTATGTTATGAGGAAGGGGGTCAGAACACAAGTTCTGGTGACTGGATTTAAACTATACATTTTGGATAACCCTACATATACCATTCAGTTATATTTTCTTATTTATTAGGTTACTTTGATTAACAACATTCAAGGCTTAAACACACGTCGTACCCATCTTCCTCGGTAGATTAACCTAATAATATAAATGTGGCTACCCCCAATAATAAGGTACACCCCATGGTACCCACTCGCACGGTGTAACACCCCACGTCCATTAATGTCACTCACAAAGGGAATGCATTAACTTCTATGGAGCGTTTTAAGTAAGTATAGAACAGAAACTTAACAACAAGACATATATAAATAGTACTCAAAGATTTAAAACTTTATTTCATTGCAGCGGAAAACACATATGTTTGATTACATCATCAAAAACCAGAGTCAAAGTACATAATATCCATCTTGACTACCAAAAGTACATAAATTGAAAGACATAATCCCCAACATCAAAATAGCCATAAATAAAAGAGAAGCTGAACTTTACTTTAGCGATCCAAGCAATCTTCTAAAAGCAGTCCAAAATCAAGCTCCACTGGTGCTAGTTCCAACCTGAGCACCTGGGGGGGGGGGGGGGAGGAAGAAAAGAGGAGGAAACAAAGGGGGGTCAGACATAAAGTCTGGCGAGTGCGATAATTTTAAAAATATAATTAACAAAGTAACTAGGCTAACGCATAAGTTGGAAAATAAGGAAATGACCATGAACCATTGAGTATGGCAGAGTAAATAAGGAAACAAGATGAACAATGATATTGTTAAAACGCACCTAAGCCACTATAAGATAATTACTAAACTACACCAACACTATAAGATAATTGCTATACTGCACCACCACTAGTCACCCTAAGGTTGATCTCGCCTACAGACTTAATAATGATATTGGTAGTTTCGTGCACCCCTAGCTGCCTTCATAGGTGCCGCCTGCCCCTATCTCCACTAGGTGTACCCACTACCCCCAAGCGATCGGCTCCCTAACTCGTAGATACCCGTGCTGGCCCCACAGTGGGGTGTATCACTCCCCAAAGTGGCAACCCGATACCACAAATGATGCACGGCTTATACCTACACGATGCAACAACGTCTTACCTACCAGCCCGGGTCCACACACACATATGAACCCGTTTGACTTGCGTTGCCACCGCTAACCCGGTTTGGCCTCTTACAGTCAAGCCCAGTATGCATGTCCCGTCCTCGACTTGGGTCGAGTCCACAAAGATACGTATGAGTTACTGGTTGAAATGGGCCCCCATTACTTGACACAAGCTATCCACCTAAGCTTGGTCCCCTCTAGTACATCCCACTTAACCCACTTCTAATTCATGTTTCAATTACATGTTTCAATTACATGTTTCAATTTTGGTTAAGTGTTTCTAATCGTATTTCCAAATGCCACCCAAGGCACCCGCTAGATTCCACATGCCACCCAAGGCACCCACTTAACCCCCTCATGTCCCACTACATGTTTATCCGGTTAAGTGTTTCTTAATTCATTAAGACCATAACCTCATAAAGACCTTTCACATTAGACTGGCATTTGTGGCAGCTGGATTTGCCGGGCGGGTCCGGGCAATCTTACACCACAAAAGAGCCTAACCTCGTGTCTTTACAATTGTTACGTATTTAATTTATGCCTAAGACCTCTCACATTAGACTGACATTTGTGGCAGCTGGATTTGCCGGGCAGGTCCGGGCAGTCTTACACCACAAAAGAGCCTAACCTCGTGTCTTAGACGATTAATTACTCCTACTAATCATTACCCAATTTGAATTACTTTCCCTATTCAAATTATCAATCAATTCCAAATTTAATGATGTCCATAATTGACTCAATTATGTCCATCCATTTATGGTATGTAAAATCAGACCAATTTTCACCACAATTATATTTTATGCCTTTTAAGGCGTTTATGCCAATTAAATCTTTTTAATATTATCCCCTTTTACCCCACGTTGTACGTTTGTTCGTTTAACGTAAAATATACGTTAGACTCGAATAGTATAACTCATGGAATAAAGAGAAAACATCACAATATACACATAATTAAAACATAGATCTAAATATATGGGTGAACTTGCATGTGTGAATGATGTTCTACATCTACAACTTGCAAAGGCCAAAGTTACAACTTGCATAAACAACATATGTCGTGGATCCAAATCTAAAGGTGTGAATTTGTTGAGATAATGGCCACAAACTTGCATAAATCATGTATGGCATAGATATACATCTAAAGGAGTAAACTTGCATAGGCAATAACCCTAAACTTGCATAACATGATTCATATCCCAAACTCATATATTTATATAAACTTGCATATGTGATTTATGCATCATAACCATGGTGTAAACTTGCATCTAACATGTAAAGTATCATGTAGAATTTAGCATATAACTCACACATATCATAGCCTAACTTTTAATCAAATTTTCACATGAACTAGATGTCATAACCATGTAAGGTCACATATAATTTTACCCAAATTGTATATGATTCATGTTTGAATCAAAATCTAAACATGCATACATATGATTTATCACATGAATCAACATAACCAAACTAGCATATGAAACATGATGATTTGATTATATATAAAGTTACAACATAGATGATAGAAACATAACTTTACATCATAAATGATAGCATCACAACATAACGTCATAGAGATTTCAACACAATCCTACAACATAATTACAACATGCGATCAATAATTCACATCACATCCGTACAATCCGCATTATAACTTAATCCAATTAAGTTACTAATTATTTTATTAAAACTATCGAACTCACAACTCAAAAGCAGTCTTGAGTTCTGAATTCCGATTTCTGAAGTTGTATTAGCTCTCCTTTGAAGAAGATTCATTGTCAGGGTTGAGTAGAACTGATTTGATTTGCTGTTCTTCCTCTCTAATTGGTGGCGGCTATTCTAAGGTTCAAGACGACAGCATGACGGCCATAGTTTCAGTTTTAATTCTGACTTAGGGTTTGGGTATACGGGTCTTTTTATAGAGTTTTGAAATAATTTAGGCCGTCGGATGATCTTAGGGTTAATCAAAACCATTCAGTCGAGATAGGGTGAACCTCAGCCCTAATGACTCAGCAAGGAGTCAGAAAGGACTCAGCAATGAGTCAGAACATGGGTCAGACTGAACCAGAAGGCTGTGCAGGTTTTCTCTCGGCCTGGGCGCACTTGGGAAGTGCGCTAATGCAAATTTGTACTGGCGCACTTCCCAAGTGGGCCTGTGCATATTTTTTTCCTTCTTTTGCCACCAAACTTCGTTCGTCCATAACTCCTTCATCCGGTACCCGTTTCCCGCAAACTCGGACTCTATTTCAACCAGAATTCCAAGACGAACACAATGGCGCAACCCCATTCCTATAATTCTCACGTCTGAGATTAATTATTCTTTAATTTAGTTAATTCGATTATTCAAAAATCCAGGGTGTTACACACGGTCTCCGCCGTAACGCCACAGAAATATATGCAGTCCCTCATCCTACACCGGAACAATGTACGGATCTCTGTATAATAATGCTACGTTGCACAAAGAACAACAATCGCCATGCTACATGTAACACCCTATGATTTTAAATATTAAAAATTAACAAATTTAAGAATACTTAATTTCAAATGTGAGAATTAAGGGAAACGGGTTACGCCATTGCGTTCGTCTCGGAATTTTTCTTGAGATAGAGTCCGAGTTTGCGTGAATTGGACTCCGTATGAAGAAGATATGGCCTTCCGAATTTTTAGAATTTTAAACAGCTCAGGTTCAGAAAATTTGAAATTCAAATTCAAACAGGGGAGCAGGCTGGGCGGGAATTCTCCCGCCCAAGTGCCAGGTCAACTAGGAGGTCGACCTATTCATCGACCTACCCATACAGGTCGACCTACCCATCGACCTGGGGGTCGACCTACTCCCTGGGCAGATCTGAAAGGTGACGATGTTTTGACTCACTGCTGAGTCATTAGGGCTGAGGTGGTTATTCCATCTTGTCTGGATGGTCTGGATTGCTTCTAGGTTAATCTGACGGCTCTTAATTAATTAAAATTCTATATAAGCAACCTAACCCTCAACCGAAAATCACACTAATTCATACAAAGAGCCATCATACTGTCAATGGTGAACCTAGAGTAGTCACCGTTCTCTTTTAACTCAAAAGCAAGATAGAAGCAAGAATCAAAATCAAATCTAATCTAAATTAAAATAACAATTAGTCTACATCAAAGGCGACCAATTCAGTTTCAGAATACAGATTCCAGAAAAACAAGACTGTTCTTTTGTTAGTGAGTACTATTTCTTTCACAATATAATTATTAAATTAATTATGATGGGTTGTAATTGGATTATGAGAACATGTCTGTTGAATCGCATGATGTTGTTTAACTTTGTAGATCTATTTCATATTTAACTTGATTCATTTTATGCAAGTTTGGGATGTTAAACCATATGTTAATTCATATGTGAATCTTATGCAAGTTGGGTTGTTAAATCATATGTTAATTTATATGTGAATTTTATGCAAGTTTGGGAAGTTAAATTGTATGTTAGTTTGAATATGAATCTTATGCAAGTCTATATGTGAATTGTACACAAGTTTATATGTGAATCAAGTATGTACATATGCTAGTTTATATGCAAAATCATGTGATAAATTCATATGCAAGTTGTAGAAATTCATATGCAAGTTGTAGAAATTCATATACAAGTTGTAGAAATCCATATGCAAGTTTAGGTGAAAAACTATATTCACATTTTTGGGTGAAAATTATATTCACATATGCAAGTTAAGCGAGACCCATAATTTATACATGCAAGTTCACAATTTCATTTTAGATTTATATTTAGAACCATGGTAGTTTATGAAAATATATGATTCTTTATGACATTGTCTATGCAAATTGTTGGCTAGGCAATTTTATTCCCATTTGCAAGTTAGATCTGTTTTTATGTGTTATGCAAGTTGTGACGTTTTATATATATATATATATATAAGTTAGACTATTTGCGAGTCTAACGTATTTCACATTTGAACGTACGAATAGCGTGGGGACAAATGGGAAAATACTAATTATGTAAATTGTGAATTGGCATAAAATGGCTTTAAAAACATATAATTAAATTGAGACTTAATTGGTATAATTTTTATACCTAAAAAGTATGGACATAATTTAGGTGACAATTATGGACATAATTAATTTGGAAAATTATTGAAAATTTGAATAGGGATAATAAATTCATATTAGCGTGAAATAATTTTGTAATAATAAACGCCTAAGACACGAGGTTAGACTCGTTTGTGGTGTAAGACTGCCCAGACCTGCCCGGCAAATCCAGAAACCACAAACGGTAGTCAAATGTGAGAGGTCGAAGGCATAAATTAAATGCGTAACAGTTGTAATGACACGAGGTTAGACATGTTGCGGTATAAGACTGCCCGGATCCACCCGACAAATCCAGCAACCGCAAACGGGAGTCTAGTGTGGGAGGTCTTACAAAGTTACGGTTATAATGAACTAAGTAACACTTAACCAAGATAACATGCGGTGGGACATGGGGGTTAAGTGGGTGACATGGGTGGCATGTGAAATACGATTAGAAACACTTAACCAAATTGAAATATGTAAAGAAGACATGAATAAGAGGGGGTTAAGTGAAAAATTCTAGTGGGGACCAAACATAGGTGGAAAGCTTGTGTCAAGCAAGGGGTACCCATTTCAAACCGGTAACCCATTAATTACTTTGTGAGCTCGAGTTAGATCGAGGACGGGACACGCTTACTGGGTTTGATTGTAAGAGGTCAAAACGGGTTAACGGTGGCAACGCAAGTCCAATGGGGTCATGTGTGTGCGTGGGCCCGGGCTGGTAGGTAAGACGTTGTTGCATCGTGTAGATATAAGCCGTGCATCTTTAGTGGTATCGGGTTGCCACTTTGGGGAGTGATACACCCCACTGTGGGACCAGCACATGTATCTACGAGTTAGGGAGCCGGTCGCATTGGGGTAGTGGGTACAACTAGTGGAGATAGGGGCAGGCGGCACCTATGAAGACAGCTAGGGGTACACGAAACTACCATTATGATTATTGTGTTCGGTAGGCGGGATCAACTTTTAGGGTGGCTAGTAGTGGTGCAGTATAGCAACTATCCTATACTGATTAGGAGCGAGATTAACGCCAGAATATTCCTTCTGTTTGTTTTGCCTTGCCCACTTATTTCAAAGTCATTCCTTATTCTACCAGTTTATGCCTTATCCTAATTACTTTCATAATTGTATTGTTAAAGTTATGGTACTTGCCAGACTTTATGTCTGACCCCCTTGTTTTCGCCTCTTTTCTTCCTCCCCCCAAGTTCTCAGAGTGGGACTAGTACTAGTGGAGCATGATCTGGATCTTTTTCTCTCTTTTGGAATTGCTTGGATTGCTGAAAGTAAAGTTCAGCTCATCTCTTTTATGGCTACTTATGTTGGGGTTATGCTTTTTATTTTATGTACTCAGAAAACAATTTGTCAAGATGGTTACTAAGTGTACTTGGTTTATCTGTTGGTCTATGATGTTGTTGTACTCAAACTACTTTTCCGCTGCAATAAATGTTGTTTTGAAAATTTTCAAGTACCAATATATGTTTCTGTCTTGATATATTATGTTCTATTCACCAATAATACTCCATGAAAGTTAATGCATTCCCTTTGAGAGTGACATTAATGGACGTGGGGTGTTACATGTGGTATCAGAGCTGAAGGTTAATAGAACAGATAAGAGATTTTGAAAAACTGTTTTTTCAAAAGCGTTTTATAAAGAAATACTTTCAAAAGTATGTTTTAAGGAGAGTATTTTCAAGAGAAAAGTTTGTTTTAAAAACATAACCCCTAAGAGCCATATATCTTTCTTTCGAATTCTCCTTTTTGAATCTCTTCATTTTCTTTTCAGCATGTCTGGGTTACCCGAGATACCCGAGGGAATACCGATACTAACCTGGTTCAGAAGGTATATGGAGGCTAGGGCCACCGCCGCAGGCCCAACAAACATCCTTCCTCCCCCAGCTGTAGCCGCTCCTCCTCCTCCCCCTCCCCGTGTTGATACTTTTTCAAAAATATGCAAAGACTTTCAAGCAATGGGTGGAAAACCTTTTCATAGATCAGAGACGTTTGTTGAAGCTCGAAATTAGCTTAAGGAGGTAGAAGACTTGTTTGGTATCTTCGAGGTAGAAGATGGAAAGTAGGTCCAATTGGCCGCTTGGTTAATGAAGGACGAAGCCTCGTTTTGGTGGGAGATCACAAATGGAGAGCGTCTTGTAGAGACGTGGATAGATTTCATACATAGGTTTGAGATGAAATTTCTCTCACGAGCAGAAGATAATTTATACATGGAATGATTCTTGGCATTGAAGCAGGGAAATTTATCAGTAAAGGAGTACGTCAACAAGTTCAATCAATTGGCGAGGTTTGGCTTAGACTTGGTGAACACACCTGAAAAGAAGGCTTTGAGGTTCGTTAAAGGTTTGAATGAGCCCTTACATGGGTTAGCTATGACCCACATTCCTATGGGGGCTACCTTTGAGAAACTAGTTGACATGGCACTTATGCATGAAGAGAAGAAAGGCGCTAACGCTAATAAGGCACCAGAAAAGAAAGGGGATCAAAAGAAGTCACAGCAGCAACCTAAGAATGGTGGTAAGGACAACAATAGCAAAGGAAAGAAAAGGTGATTTAATTGTGGAGCACCAGGCCATCTGAGCAAGGACTGTAGGAAGAAGAAGAAGACTGGCTGTTTCCACTGTGGAGAGGCAGGACATCTAATTAAAGACTGCCCGAGGAAACAGGGGCAATGGCAAAGAACAGGGTCCACTACCGGAGGGTAGATTCAGGCTCTCATGGCGCTAGGGCAGGCAAGAGGGCAGATTCAGGCTCTCATGGCACCAGGACAGGAGAGAGGTAGAAACATTTCTGTTGAAAGTTTGGTTTTTCTGTTTGATCATCCCGTTCGTAATTTATTTGATTCTGCCGCTTCACACTCGTTTGTGTCTGCTTCGTTGGATGAAACACTGCACCTAAATACTAGTCAAGTTACGGATCCCATAGTAGTCTCAAATCCTATTGGTGGTTCGGCTCATCTTTCAATGATTTGTCGGGATTTGAGATTGTCTATTTTGAGCATCGAGTTTGAATGCAACACCTTCGTTCTTGGCTTCCCGAGCTATGGATTGATTCTAAGCATGTATTGGTTATCCAGTAATGGTGCCGTCCTCGATTGTGAAAAGAGAGTGGTTAGACTTATGACTCGCCTTGGAAACACTCTCGAAATCTCTTGTAACTTGTAACACCCCACGTCCATTAATGTCACTCACAAAGGGAATGCATTAACTTCCATGAAGCGTATTTAGTGTATAGAACAGAATATAACAAGACAGATATAAATAATGGTACTTGAAAATTTTAAAACAACTTTTATTGCAGTGGAGAAATATTTTGATTACAACAACTTCATAAACCAAGTACACTTAATATCATCTTGATAAATTGTTTCAGAGCACATAAAATAAAAAGCATAAACCCCAACACAAATAGCAATAAAAGAGATGAGCTGGACTTTACTTTCAGCAATCCAAGCACTTCCAAAAGAGAGAGAAAGAGATCCGAGATCAAGCTCCACTAGTACTAGTTCCACCCTGAGAACCTGGGGGGAGAGGGGAAAGGAAGAAAAGAGGTGAAAACAAGGGGGTCAGACATAAAGTCTGGCGAGTATAATAACTTTAACAATATAATTATTAAAGTAACTAGGATAAGGCATAAACTGGTAAGATAAGATATGACCATGAAACAAGTGGGCATGACAAAGCAAATAAGAGGAATATTCTAGCGCTAGTCTCGTCCCTAATCACTATAGGATAATTACTATACTGCACCACCACTAGTCACCCTAAAAGTTGATCGTGCCTACAGAACTTAATAATGATAATGGTAGTTTCGTGTACCCCTATCTGCCTTCTGTAACACCCCGTATTTTCTATGATCGTATAAGTAACAAATCAGAGAATAATTAATTTTTAAAATAAGAATCAAGGGAAACAGGTTGTGCCATTGCGTTTGTCTCGAAATTCTACTTGGAAACGAGTCCGAGTTTTCGAGAAACGAAGTCCGAATGAGGGAGATATGGCCCACCTAAGTTTCAGAGAATTTAAGAATCTAAAACAGCTCGAAATTCAAATTCGAAATTCGAATTCAAACCCAGAAGCGGGCTGGGCGGGAAATTTCCCGCCCAGGACCCAGGTCGACTGGGTGGTTGACTGGGTAGTCGACCTCCCCAGGCCAAGTCGACCATAGTGTCGACCTGGGGGGGACCCAGGTCGACCATAGTGTCGACCTGGGGGTCGACCTGCCTCCCGAAGCCCACTTTCTGAACCTGATGCATTCTGATGTATTTAGACTCGTTTTCTGTCTAGATTCGTCCTCCTAATCCTATTTAAACACCCCCAGACCTCACTTTCTCTCCACACCATTTCATTCTTCCTATGCTCTGCCTCTGTTCTAATTAAAATGAAAATGGCATCGCTACTCTACTGAAATATGAACTAGAACTAGGACTAAAGAATCTTCTTCCAAACTGATTAAAATTAAAAGAGAGCAACTGCAACTCTTCTTCTTCTTTAATCCAATCAAGGCAAGTACAGTTATTTTCCACTATAAACGTTAATTATGATTGTGACATGAACTGTAAATATGAATTTGAGGTTATGTCTGTTCTGTTCTGATCTATTTTATTCTACATCTCTTTCTTCTTTCTGTTCTATAGCCAGGCTACCACGAGCCTGCACCAAATCTCATTAGAGATTAACGCACGAACGTTAAACTTTGGGACAAATAATGAATGATGGCATAAATGGGATATGGCTAATCTGTGACTGATTTAAGAAAAAGGACATAGGTTGTAAACTAGATTTAAATCTATGCATATTCTGTGAATTGGAAGAAGAGGAACCATTGTATGTTAACATATGACTTGAGACTTTGACATAACGCATATTTTGAATTAAGATCTGTTAAAGTTCTAGATTGTTGGGCATATTGTTTATATAACAATTCATGATTTGGGATAAAAAGAGAATATGACTTAGGTGTGAAGGTTTATATTAAGATTTGATAATTATTAAATGTGAATAACACCTAAGTGGGGGATTTTTGAATATATGGCATGCATTGAAATCGATGGCTATATTTGGTATAATTTATAGGTGAATATTTTGTACTAGACAAGTTTAACTAAATTGGGACATGTGTTATATGGTAAATTAGGACCATAATCTGTGCCATGTAAATTCAATGCAAACGTGGGGTATATGATCATATTGTGAATCATGACAACTATTTAGGCATGCAAACTTAGGCCAAATTTACAATTAGGCAAGATATGTTTATGAAACTTTAAGGAATGATTAAATCTGTTATATTGCCTAATCTGCTAGTTCTGTTATATTGCCTAATTTGCTAGTTCTGCTATATTGCCTAATCTGCTAGATCTGTTCATCTGCTAAATCTGTCATCTGCTAAGTCTACTGAAAATGCCTAATCTGTATATATAAAATCTGCTAAATTGCTTAATCTGCTAAATCCGTTAAGTCGCCTAATCTGTGAAATCTGTTATCTGTTATATCTGTTGAGTAGATATATTTTGTCTGTTATTAACATAATCTGAATTGGCTATAGTTATGAATAATTGACATGTATATTAGGCGTGGGCATAAATGGGAAATTACTAATTAATTGTCCGCAAAGATAAACATGGCTAACTCGAGGTTAGAATGAGTTTGCGACGTAATTCTGCCCGGAACCGCCCGACACATCCAATGGCCGCAAACAATAGGTTTTAATTTGAGAAGTTAGTCATAACGTGCTTGAAACCCGAGGTTAGACTCAGTTTGTGGCAGAAACCTGCCCGGAACCAACCGACCTAACCAGTAGCCGCAAACGTCAGTCTAATGCGAGAGGTATGGGCATTAATATTTAATTAATGAAAATCTGGATAAATATAATGTCTAAAACGTGTTGGGTGGATAGGGTTAAACCAACTAGACTGATGAAATTAATAAACCCAATTCATGAATCTGTAGGCCCAATACAAAGTTAGACAATTTGTAAGTCTGTTAATCTGTAACCGGTTAATCTGTAATTCTGTTAATCTGTAACCGGTTAATCTGTAAGTCTGTTAATCTGTAACCGGTTAATCTGTAAGTCTGTTAATCTGTAACCGGTTAATCTGTAAGTCTATTAATCTGTAACCGGTTAATCTGTAAGTCTGTTAATCTGTAACTGGTTAATCTGTAAGTCTGTTAAATCCATATATCTGATCCATTGGTCTGAAAACTTGTCTGATCTGTGAACTAGTTGATCTGAACTCTGTATGTCTGAACTTGTAAACAAGTTAATCTGAAATCTGTTAGTCTGGGGACACAAGGTTAGGAGGGAAATTACTTGTGTCATCTGTAGTTTGGGACCCATATTTGTCAGTAATCCTTTCTAGTATCAAAACTTTGACCCAACAGTAGGTAGGGACCGGGCACGCTTACTGAACTAATTATAAGTGGTTCATTCTGATAATGGCGACGGGTGTTGATGGTGCGTTCCAACCGGGTCATGTGCGTGCATGGATCCCGACCTGCCTCTGTGGATGTAAGACGCCGTGACATCTGTAAATAGGTCTGTGCCAATTGGTTGTCACTTTAGGGAGTGATACACCCTATTGTGGAGCTGACACAGGGTATTTATGTATTAGGGAGTCGATCGCTTGGGGTTGGGTTTTAGGGTACACTTAGTTTCTGTCTGTTTCTGTTGGTACCGTCTGTTTCTGTTGGGTGGCAACACCTGTCTGCTTGGTACCGTCTTTTCGGGTGGTAAAGGCCCAATTACTAGTGTACACCTAATTCTACATTCTGTTTCCGTAGGGATTATTCTGTCTGTTTCTGTTCGGGTGGTAAAGGCCCATTATTATTATTCTGTTTTCTGTCTGTTTCTGTTCGGGTGGTAAATGCCCATTATTAATATTCTGTTTTCTGTCTGTTTCTGTTCGGGTGGTAAAGGCCCATTATTAATATCCTGTTTCTGTCTTTTTCTGTTCGGGTGGTAAAGGCCCATTATTAATATTCTGTTTCTGTCTGTTTCTGTTTGGATGGTAAAGGCCCATTATTAATATTCTGTTTCTGTCTGTTTTTGTTCGGGTGGTAAAGGCCCATTATTAATATTCTGTTTCTGTCTGTTTCTGTTCGGGTGGTAAAGGCCCATTATTAGCTTTCTGTTTCTGTGGAAATTATTCTGTTCCTGTTTCTGCTTCAGTTTAGACACCTAATCCTGTTATACTAGCATTAGTGCAGAGAAATGAAATAGTAATATTAGTCCGTTCCTTCTGTTTAACCTAAGTACGTCTGTTGCTCCTGTTACTATTATCTCTCATCTAGTTTTATCTGCATGCCATGATTATTATTATCTGTTCATATGCTGAAAGTCACTGGACTTGCCAGACTTTATGTCTGACCTTGCTTGTTTTCTCCCCTTTTCTTCCATTCCCCCCAGGTTTTCCAAGGAGGGAATACTTTAGTTTGATCCAGATTTCTTCTGCTTGAAGTACTTAGAGTGCTTAAAGTATGGCTCGACTCCTTATGGCAGCTTCTGTGGGGATTATGACTTTAAAGTTTTGTACTCTGATGATTTTCTGAACAAGACTGATATTTATGTACTTGAGTTTTTGGTAAAGATGTAACCAAACCGATTTCTGTTTTCCACTGTAATAAAGTTATAATTTCTCAAGTATTGTTTATCTGTCTTGTAAATTTCTGTTCTGTCTACTAAAACGCTCCACCAAAGTTAAGGCATTCCCTTTGTGAGTGACCTTAATGGAGGTGGGGTGTTACACTTGGTATCAGAGCTGAAGGTTACCAGAATGGTAAAATTTTTGAAAACTATTTTCAAAAAGGTTTTAAAAGGAAGTATTTTCAAAAATAAAGTTTGCTTTGAAAAACATAATCCCCAAGAGCCATATATCTTTCCTTCGGTCCTTTTGTATTGAATCTTTCCTTTTTCGTTTCAGCGTGTCTGAAGCATCTGAGATACCAGAGGGTGTTCATGTACCCGGTTGGTTTCGTCAATATCTTGAGGCTAGGACCGCTGTCGCAGGTCTAGCAAATGATCCCCCTCCTCCACCCCCTCCTCGTGCAATTGCTTTCTCAAAGATCTGTAAAGATTTTAGGGCCATGGGTGGAAAGGATTTCAAGGGAACTGAATCATTCATAGAAGCGAGGAACTGGCTCAAGGAAACTGAGGATCTATTCGTTATCTTCGAGGTGGACGATAGGCAGAAGGTACAATTGGCGGTATGGTTGCTCAAGGACGAAGCTTCCTATTGGTGGGAAATCACTAATGCCGAGAGGCCGGTTGAAACATGGATGGATTTCAGAACAAGGTTTGAGACGAAATTCCTCTTGCAAGCTGAACGAAGTCTACAACTGGAAAAGTTCTTATCTCTTAAGCAAGGAAGTATGACGGTCAGGGAATAGGTCAATCAGTTCAACCAACTGGCTAGGTTCGGATAAGATTTAGTCAACACCCAGCATAAAAAGGCTCTCCTCTTTGTTAAGGGATTGAACGAGCCACTGCACAGCCTAGCCATGACCCATGTACCCATGAGAGCTACTTACGAGAGTTTGGTGGATATGGCACTACTGCACGAGGAAGACAATGACAAGAAGGAGGCAAAGAAGGAAGAACCACAGAACAAGAAAGCATGGCCCAAAAAGGAAAAACAAAAGAAGGGTGAAAAGTCTGAAGATAAGAAGGAGAAAAAGTGCTTTACTTGTGGAAGCTCGACTCATCTGAACAAGGATTGCAGAAAAAGAAAGGGCACTTGCTTCAACTGTGGTGAGATGGGACACTTCACTAGGGACTGTCCGAAGAAACGAGGGCAAGGGCAAAGGGCAGGACCAACTTCTGGAAGGCGGCAAACACTCTCGAGGCTAGTGGATAGGATAGAAATAGGAAAACTTTCTGTAGGAGGTTTAATTTCTTTATCTAATTGTTGAGTTGAAACTCTTTCTGATTCTGGCATTTTGATTCTGTAACCGATACTCTGCACTTTAATACTAGTATTGTTTCTGATTCCATTGTAGGCTCAAACCCATAAGGGTTATGACTCATCAGCTTGTGATAGATTGGGGTTTGAGAGATATCTGTGTTAGGCGTCAAGAAGTACCATACATTCTGGGTTTTATCATGCTTAGTTTTCTAAAAATCATTCGATAATCTGATCTGTACTAGTAGTCTGTAAGCATCTGGATATTTCTGAAAAGGTTAAGATTTCCAGTTTTGACATTGTCTAAAGAGGGTAATCCTCTGGGCATCAATCTGATGTTGATCTCGGTCTTCGGGGCGGATACTTAGGGAATTTGTCTCTCAACCAAGGTCTAATGAAAACCAAGTTTCTGTTTTATCTGTATTCGCTTCCATCATTCGACTGTATCCTATCGATCGAGTCTTCGACCTATAGATAGGAATCATATGGATATAAACATGTGTTTGAGACACGTTATGTTTGATGGTTGCAAGTGGACGCAAGTGGTTGCCAGTGGTTGCTCGTGGATGCATATACACACACTAGGCACTAGATCGGCTCGAAAACACTCTCATACTGCATATGGATGTGTGAGCATTTTCAATTTTTGTGGATGCAAAATGGTTGACTCATCACATGGATGTTGCATTTGGATGAATGATTGCGCACACATTTAGAAATAATATGTATCAAATAGGAAGATTGCATACATGTTGGACTCATGACACTGACATAGTTCGCATTAAGGAGGTCAACTGAATCAGTGGACCGCCTGATCTTTGCAATTAGATAAGGAACATATACACACACTTTTGCATATGTTCATACAACATTAGAAGTTTTCTAAGGACAATGGATGCTTGTGGATGATAGTTGAGTAGATGGATGACTGGATGGTAGGACACATTCTTCTCAACTTGAAGATTTTGGGGACGAAATCCTTTAAGGAGGGGATAATGTAACACCCCGTATTTTCTGTGATCGTATAAGTAACAAATCAGAGAATAATTAATATTTAAATTAAGAATCAAGGGAAATGGGTTGCACCATTGCGTTCGTCTCGAAATTCTGCTTGGAAACGAGTCCGAGTTTTCGAGAAACGGAGTCCGTATGAGGGAGATATGGCCCTCCGAAGTTTCAGAGAATTTCAGAATCCAAAATTCGAATTCGAAATTCGAATTCAAACCCAGAAGCGGGCAAGGTGGGAAATTTCCCGCCCAGGAGCCAGGTCGACTGGGTGGTCGACTGGGTAGTCGACCTCCCCAGGCCAGGTCGACCATAGTGTCGACCTGGGGGGACCCAGGTCGACCATAGTGTCGACCTGGGGGTCGACCTGCCTCCCGAAACCCACTTACTGAACCTGATGCATTCTAATGTATTTAGACTCGTTTTCTGTCTAGATTCGTCCGCTTAATCCTATTTAAACACCCCCAGACCTCACTTTCTCTCCACACCATTTCATTCTACCTATGCTCTGCCTCTGTTCTAATTAAAATGAAAATGGCATCGCTACTCTGCTGAAATACGAACTGGAACTAGGACTAAAGCATCTTCTTCCAAACTGATTAAAATTAAAAGAGAGCAACTGCAACTCTTCTTCTTCTTTAATCCAATCAAGGCAAGTACAGTTATTTTCCGCTATAAACGTTAATTATGATTGTGACATGAACTGTAAATCTGAATTTGAGGTTATGTCTGTTCTGTTCTGTTCTGATCTATTTTATTCTGCATCTCTTTCTTCTTTCTGTTCTATAGCCAGGCTACCACGAGCCTGCGCCAAATATCATAAGAGATTAATGCATGAACATTAAACTTTGGGACAAATAATGAATGATGGCATAAATGGGATATGGCTAATCTGTGACTGATTTAAGAAAAAGGACATAGGTTGTAAACTAGATTTAGATCTATGCATATTCTGTGAATTGGAAGAAGAGGAACATTGTATGTTAACATATGACTTGAGACTTTGACATAACGCATATTTTGAATTAAGATCTGTTATAATTTAAAGTTCTAGATTGTTGGGCATATTGTTTATATAACAATTCATGATTTGGGATAAAAAGAGAATATGACTTAGGTGTGAAGGTTTATATTAAGATTTGATAACTATTAAATGTGAATAACACCTAAGTGGGGGATTTTTGAATATATGACGTGCATTGAAATCGATGGCTATATTTGGTATAATTTATAGGTGAATATTTTGTACTAGGCAAGTTTAACTAAATTGGGACATGTGTTATATGGTAAATTAGGACCATAATCTGTGCCATGTAAATTCAATGCAAACGTGGGGTATATGATCATATTGTGAATCATGACAACTATTTAGGCATGCAAACTTAGACCAAATTTACAATTAGGCAAGATATGTTTATGAAACTTTAAGAAATGATTAAATCTGTTATATTGCCTAATCTGCTAGTTTTGTTATATTGCCTAATTTGCTAGTTCTGCTATATTGCCTAATCTGATAGATCTGTTCATCTGCTAAATCTGTCATCTGCTAAGTCTGCTGAAAATGCCTAATCTGTATATATAAAATCTGCTAAATTGCTTAATCTGCTAAATCCGTTAAGTCGCCTAATCTGTGAAATCTGTTATCTGTTATATCTGTTGAGTAGATATATTTACTCTGTTATTAACATAATCTGAATTGGCTATAGTTATGAATAATTGACATGTATATTAGGCGTGGGCATAAATGGGAAATTGCTAATTAATTGGCTGCAAAGATAAACATGGCTAACTCGAGGTTAGAATGAGTTTGCGGCGTAATTCTGCCCGGAACCGCCCGGCACATCCAGTGGCCGCAAACAATAGGTTATAATGTGAGAAGTTAGTCATAATGTGCTTGAAACCCGAGGTTAAACTCAGTTTGTGGCAGAAACCTGCCCGGAACCAACCGGCCTAACCAGTAGCCGCAAACGGTCAGTTTAATGTGAGAGGTCTAGGCATTAATATTTAATTAATGAAAATCTGGATAAATATGATGTCTAAAACGTGTTGGGTGGATATGGTTAAACCAACTAGACTGATGAAATTAATAAACCCAATTCATGAATCTGTAGGCCCAATACAAAGTTAGACAATCTGTAATTCTGTTATTCTGTAATCGGTTAATCTGTAAGTCTGTTAATCTGTAACCGGTTAATCTGTAAGTCTATTAATCTATAACTGGTTAATCTGTAAGTCTGTTAATATGTAACCGGTTAATCTAAAAGTCTGTTAATCTGTAACCGGTTAATCTGTAAGCCTGTTAATCTGTAACTGGTTAATCTGTAAGTCTTTTAAATCCGTATATCTGATCCGTTGGTCTGAAAACTTGTCTGATCTGTGAACTAGTTAATCTGAACTCTGTATGTCTGAACTTGTAAACAAGTTAATCTGAAATCTGTTAGTCTGGGGACACAAGGTTAGGAGGGAAATTACTTGTGTCATCTGTTGTTTGGGACCCATATTAGTCAGTAACCCTTTCTGGTATCAAAACTTTGACCCAGCAGTAGGTAGGGTCCGGGCACGCTTACTGAACTAATTATAAGTGGTTCATTCTGATAATGGCGAGGGGTGTTGATGGTGCGTTCCAACCGGGTCATGTGCGTGCATGGATCCCGGCATGCCTCTGTGGATGTAAGACGCCATGACATCTGTAAATAGGTCTGTGCCAATTGGTTGTCACTTTATGGAGTGATACACCCTATTGTGGAGCCGACACAGGGTATTTATGTATTAGGGAGCCGATCGCTTGGGGTAGGGTTTTAGGGTACACTTTGTTTCTGTCTATTTCTGTTGGTACCGTCTGTTTCTGTTGGGTGGCAACACCTGTCTGCGTGGTACCGTCTGTTCGGGTGGTAAAGGCCCAATTACTAGTGTACACCTAATTCTACATTCTGTTTCCGTAGGGATTAATCTGTCTGTTTCTGTTCGGGTGGTAAAGGCCCATTATTAATATTCTGTTTTCTGTCTGTTTCTGTTCGGGTGGTAAAAGCCCATTATTAATATCCTATTTCTGTCTATTTCTGTTCGGGTGGTAAAGGCCCATTATTAATATTCTGTTTCTGTCTGTTTCTGTTCGGGTGGTAAAGGCCCATTATTAATATTCTGTTTCTGTCTGTTTCTGTTCGGGTGGTAAAGGCCCATTATTAGCTTTCTATTTCTGTGGAAATTATTTTGTTCCTGTTTCTGCTTCAGTTTAGACATTAGGGTGACACCTAATCCTGTTATACTAGTATTAGTGCAGAGAAATGAAATAGTAATATTAGTCTGTTCCTTCTGTTTAACCTAAGTACATCTGCTGCCCCTGTTACTATTATCTCTCATCTAGTTTTATCTGCATGCCATGATTATTATTATCTGTTCATATGCTGAAAGTCACTGGACTTGCCAGACTTTATGCCTGACCTTGCTTGTTTTCGCCCCTTTTCTTCCGTTTCCCCCCAGGTTTTCCAAGGAGGGAATACTTTAGCTTGATCCAGATTTCTTCTGCTTGAAGTACTTAGAGTGCTTAAAGTATGGCTCGACTCCTTATGGAAGCTTCTGTGGGGATTATGACTTTAAAGTTTTGTACTTGGATGATTTTCTGAACAAGACTGATATTTATGTACTTGAGTTTTTGGTAAAGATGTAACCAAACTGATTTCTGTTTTCCGCTGTAATAAAGTTATAATTTCTCAAGTATTGTTTATCTGCCTTGTAAATTTCTGTTCTGTCTACTAAAACGCTCCACCAAAGTTAAGGCATTCTCTTTGTGAGTGACCTTAATGGAGGTGGGGTGTTACACCTTCATAGGTGTCGTCTGCCCCTATCTCCACTAGTTGTACCCACTACCCCCATTCGATCGGCTCCCTAACTCGTAGATACCCGTGCTGGTCCCACAGTGGGGTGTATCCTTCCCTAAAGCGGCAACCCGATACCACCAAAGATGCACGACTTATATCTACACGATGCAACAACGTCTTACCTACCAGCCCGGGCCCATGCATGCACATGACCCCGTTGGACTTGCGTTGCCACCGCTAACCCGTTTTGACCTCTTACAATCAAATCCAGTAAGCTTGTCATGTCCTCGACTTGGTTCGAGCTCACAAAGATACTTAATGGGTTACTGGTTTGAAAAGGGCCCCCATGCTTGACATAAGCCTTCCACCTATGCTTGGTCCCCACTAAGGTTTCCCCACTTAACCCCATTCTTATTCATGTCTTCTTACATGTTTCAATCTTGGTTAATTGCATCTAATTGTAATAACCCGGAAATCCAAGCCAATTTAAAATTTTTATTTTGGAAAATTTAGTGAATTTTGAATATTTAAAATGAATTATTTTAAATAATGACGACGAGAAATTCATTTTGAATAGAATTAGAATGTATATATTTATTTGAATCATTGCTAGAATATAATTATTTATTTATAATTATGAAAGGAATTGAAAATGGCGCGGTAGTTCGAAATTTCGATTTCAAATTTCAAATGAATGTACAGGATTCAAAATAAACCGGATTTTAGTGAAACCAAAATTATTTGAATCTATTAGAGAATATCTTTCTAACGAATCCGAAAAATCAAAATTTCTTAGCGGGAATCAAAAGATACGTCCAGTTGAAAATTCAGAATAGTCGCTATGGAATTTTGGCCCTTAGAAATAGAAATTTTGCAAACGACCTCTGTTTTCGACGAAACCAATTTTTTTGGATCCGGGATGTCAAGTTATTGCTAGATTCCAAAATTCGTAATTTTCTAAATCAGTATGTGAGCGTGGTGAAGTAAAACGTATTTTGACAGTTTTAGTTAATTACGATCGACCAGAAAATGACCATTTTTCAAACGGTCTCAGAATTTGATGAAATTAGTTTTGTTAGGACCGTATCGTCAGTACAAAGCTAGAAAATATTTTTCGGGAATTTTTAGAGTCTGTATGTGGCCCCGGTAAATTGAATTGTGCATTCAAAATCAATATATAGATTTATATTTTAATTTTGACGGAAACTGATTGAAACAGCTGAATGGGCTTACGAAAATATCCCATTGTGTTCGGAATGGGGGTAATTAGCTAGGGATGACAGTCGTTGGGCCTCGTTTGGGGTTCAAAAGAAAAGTCAACTTTTTGAAACATAAAATAAATAATATAAATACTCCCTCACCCTAGTCAAAGCCCTAAATTTAAAATCCTACAGTCAAACAAAAAAAACACTGCACCCTATTTGGTTTCTGAACCCGTCGCCCCACCTTCGTGGCCCACCGCCTTCCCTCTGGCCACCGCGGGCGTCATTGCCGCCTCCCCCATGCCAACCGCACCCTCCTCTTCTTGTTCTCCTCTGTCCCTCCCCCTCTTTTCCCAAACTAATCGACGCAGCCCCACCCCAAAAAAATCGAAGGACCCTAGGCCGCCGCACCCAGCCCCTGCCGCCTCCTATTCCTCCTCCGATGCCGACCAACGAAGCCCTTGACCCTGAGCATCCCCGGCGGCCACCAACACCCCTTTGACCGCGAGCAAACCCCTCCCTCTCTCCAACTCGACTCAAAAATCCCTTCTCCACCTCTGACGAACTGCGCAACACCCACCGTGATGATGACGACAGCAAGCTCCGACAGAGAGGGCTGTTGAAACTCCTCCGAACCCTGCGATGTAAGTTTTTAATTTCCCCTTTGATTTTGATCTTTTCTCGACGATAAAAATATGATTTTTAATTTAGAGAAGATTAGATTTTTGTTAAAAGAAAGAATTTTATTTTTATGATTATAAAAATACGATTTTTATATTATAGGAAGAATAAAAGTATAATTTTTATAAATGTAGAGAAGTAAAAATATAATTTTTATATAAGTACGAAGCTAAAAGTATATTTTTTATCCTGGAAGTAGAGGTGTAAAGGAGTGATTTTTACATATGTAGTAGAGCGATAAAAATACGATTTTTATATATACGAACTAGCGATAAAAAATTGATTTTTTTTATATATATGAAGTGGAAATAAAAATATGATTTTTATGTACATGTAGTGATAATAAAAATGTGATTTTTAATATGAACAGCGTGAAAGGATTGCGATGGAATTGATGGAAAACAAATCCCAATCTGAACCGTTCAGAAATAAAAATGGTGGAGTGGAACCCAAAGTTGAGAACTTCTCACTTTTTTTTTTCTAGTTGAAATATATACTAGGATGCAGACGGTGCTTAGCAGCACCCGACACCCGTCGTCCACAGACCATGGATGACTTGTTTGTTTGATTGATGTGTTGTGAAAATTGATTGTGTGATGAAGAATGAAAATAAATATTTTACAGTTAAAAATATAATTTTTAATGTGTATATAAAATCAATATTTATAAACAAATCGGATGATTTGTTTATGTACACCCATTTGACAGATATTGATTGGGATGATAAATTTTACACATCACCCAACTGCACAACTAAAAATCTGTGTTTGTTGATTTGAAACCCCAAACGGGTGTTGGGATGATATTTGAAGTGCATTAATCCCAATTATTCAGCTGTATGTCAAACGATTGGTTGACAGACTGTGTAAGCGTTAATTATTTATATTTAATGCTTATGTAGTTGTGTGGTGCACTCTGGATGATGGTTGATTATTTATCGTTGCTAGTATATACATGTGTTGTTGGGAATCCATATAATTAACATTATATGGTAATTGATTGAGCCTCATTCCAATTTGGAAAATAAAGAATATTATAAAAAGGAAATTCATGTGTTGAATAGAATGAAAATTCATGTGTTGAATAAAATATATACTCATGTGTTGAATTAAATATTTATACAATAAAAGTTCACATTTTGATTGTAAGTAAGAATTAATAAATATTCATGTGTTGAATAAAGTATATATTCATGTGTTGATGAAAATATTCATTTGTTGAATAGAATAACGAAGTCATTGAAATATATAAAGTTGTGTTGGTTAGATTGACACTATTTTAAGGTAAAGGATATTTATATCGGTTTTATTAATTTTTATAATGAATATCGAAAAGGAATTGATTTCAAAATATAATGTTTTGAAAATATTATCATTTATATATTGATGATATGGAATATTCAATTTTGATTAGAAATTAAATAGGAAGTTGAAGTCGTTTTGAAAACGAATTTAAAAAGATTTATAAAATACGTTTTAAAAGGAAATCGATGAAATATATATTATATATATATAATATAATGGCCTGAATAGAACGCGTCGCGCTGCGGCAGTTCGCGAATTTCGACCATTGACTTTGAATGGACATTACGGAAGATCCGACCATCGGATTCTCCTAAAACCAGAACCGTTGGGTTCGTATCGATTAGAGATTTCTAACGAATGCAAGAAATTAGAAATCTAACGGTTGGATTTGGAATTATGTCCAAATAAAATTTGGAAAAGGTCGCTGTAAGTGCAGTTCGATGGCCGTTGATGGAAATCGACTGTACGGGCCTTGATAAAATTATTAAAAATAGTAATAATTTGTGTAAAATCATAAGGAATGATTTGGAAAGAATTGGGATGAAAAATTCCATATTTGATAAGATAAAAATAGATTTTTATCGAAATGAACTAGTTTTGAACTAGAATTATAATCCATTTATTTTTGAAATAAATAAATTGGATTTGAAAGGGTTTTAAAAATAACCAGAATTTCCAATAATTGAATTGGAATGGATTTGAATCGAAATTGTCTTTGGAATAGTTCGATGTTGTATTTCGTGATTATACAGATATTGTTATGGAAATTTGAAAGATATATTTATAAGTTTATTTCCAATATGATATTTGTTGGCCGTAGAATTTGATATTGAATATAAGCCGATATATTTTCTATTCAGAGCCTTGTATTTAATATCAAATGGGAAATGGGTTTGTTGTCAGTGGTGTCTTCATTAACACTGTTCTTAAACCCAGTTGAGAAAAAGATTAAATCTTTTTATTTGGATTTAATGAAGTATACCAATTAAATGGTATTTAATTGGAATTGAATTTGAATTGATTTTTGGGTTTATCGTGAACGGTGTTTTAAATAACACTAGTTCTTTAAGCCGATAATTAATGGAATGTGAATTGGGTTTATCGTGAACTGTGTTTTAATGACATTCGTTCTTTAACCCGATTTACAGTGAAATGTGATTTGGAATTTATAAATCTTTTGTTAAGATTTAAAGGAGATTTTCCAAAGTAAAATTTTCCAATTTAATAAAATAAATTGGAATGGAATGGAATTCGATTTGGTAATAATCGAAGAGAGTTTCTGTGGAGGAAGACTTGTAATATATCTGAAATTTAAAAGGCTTTGTCTTTATTCCATTTATATCATTGGTCGGATATGGAAGTTTATATCGATTATATATATCGATTTGTTTTCCATGAAGATTCCATGGTTAATAAAATGTGATTTTGGGTTTATCGTGAACCGTGTTTTAAATGACATTGGTTCTGTAACCCAGTTAAAGATAGGATATCGTTTCCCAAGTTAAACAATCATTAATATTGATTTTTGGGAAGATTAAAACCAAGTGGAGATTTAATGAATCTTTAATTAGATTGAAATGATCGTGAATGGAGTATCACCAGTTTGGCTCCAGGCGATAGTTAAATCTTTAATTAGATTTGAATGTGAAATGGTAATTGAATTTACCGATAACACCATGGTGTTAGATATGAAGTATTACCAGTTTTACTTCATGGGATGAATAAGTTGGGATTGGGAAATTAAAACAGATGATTACTTCGGTAGGGTTCGTAAATCCCGACGAGTTTGGATAAACCATAATTTGGTTTGAATTGGTATTCAAAAGAAGATTAAAGAATAAATTTAAGGAATTTATCTTTGATAAATTAATGGGAATCTTTCCCAAAGTATAAGAATATTTGAATAAAAGAATATTCTGAATTGGAATGAGGCGTATGTTGCGTTTGTGTAACACTTGTTTATTATATACACGAGTTATTCAGAAAGACCAGGTTTATCCCATTCTGAATAACTGATTCGACGATGTGTCGAGGATGAAGACGGTGGTCGAAGACCGGAGGTCTTCACATCATTTGGATAATTACTGATGATCTTGATTGGGTTGTACACCCAAGAGGAGGGAATCAGTTGGTGATCGTCCAGACGTACTTGAAGATCGATGGATATGCGAGGTACAAGGTGCCTCCGGTTTCGTTCAGACCCAGAACGGACTTGTAAATGACTGTGTGTCTGACATTGGATATCATTCTGTGTGATTGATGGATATCGGTTGCATGTAGTGGTTTGCCTGTGTGGCATGCTAAGATGCAAATGATCAAGGCTTTTGTTGAAAAGCAATGTCTTGTGGTCGATGATCAAAGCACCGCCTGTGTGGCACAGCTTTGTGTAGCGTTAACTCGCGAGCCTCACACCCGGTTGTGAACCAGAAATGGGAGAGGACCTCAGGGAGGACATGCGTTTCTTTCTAGCTAGGGTAGTGTCAGTGACCTACCTACCCTGACATTTATATTATTTTCACCTATGTGGTTGTTGGATTGCGAGGCGCCTCAGATATATCGGTGACTATGTGGAGCCAATGGAGTCATTTGGCTCATTTACGCCCCAACGGGCGGGGAAACGCAATGTTCAGGCATTATAATCCATATCGGTGGACCAACCCTGACAATCCATGGGGCAGTTGCGGCTGTTCCTGAGGCTCGGGCTAGACAGTCTCGAATTCGGTGAGGACGATCCCTTGCCTCGGCTCACAGATGGAAATCCAACTTCCAATACGTGACCTTGCGGTTTTGATCGTAGAGCCTAGTATTGGTGACATGATATATGGTACCCATGCCGTCTAGGATTGATACATTTATATTTGAAGTTGTTTTATACACTATGCACTTATAATAGTATCAAATGATTTGTTTTTAACATACCAAGCATGTTTGGCTTTAATAAGGGAAAACCCTATCCTCCGGCTTGTGTTGCATTGTATGATGGGACCTGGGTCTTATAATAACTTCATTTTTTCAAAAAGCATTGCGTTGTTTTGTTATATGCACTGGTATTCTTGGGAGGAAACCCGTTCCGTGTTATACGGCGTGGTCCCTTGATTTACTTTATTTTAAAGTAAAGTTTTAAATAATTGTTTTAATTCTCACACCAGTCACATGACTGGCCTGGAGTTTATTGTTTTAACCTAAACTCTAGATGCCCCTATTTTCCACACGGGCAGCTAGTAGTTTTGGTTTTGCAGATTTATATTCACAGGATCCTGGTTTACAGTTGGAATGATATTCGGAAAGCTCTGTATATGTGTATTACTTTCAGTTGTGTATTGTATTATTTTCCGCTGCTATGCAATGTATTGTAATCTCTGATATTTATCAAATGTATTTTATCCATTCATACTCTGTAATATTCTTGTATTCTGATGGAATTGTTGTAATAAGCAATGAAATGTTCTTCTATTTGTGTTCTGATTCTCTTGTCCTCATTTCAATCTGTGCTTTCCTTTTCGAGGAAGTTCGGGTCGTTTCAGCTTGGTATCAGAGCTTTGGTTTACAGAGCTCGGAGAACAAGACACGTTAGAACCAAACGAAAGAATTCATCAGATATTGAGTTAGTAATATCCAATGAGAATGACTCGTTAGAGATGGGATTAGTAGTATCCTAGAACGAGTGTGAAGAGTATATTTTTAAAATGAAAACGAATTTTATTTTGAAAATTTAAACTTTATTCAACGTATTTGAATATTTATTTATATTGAATTTGGGCAAGCCAATATATATAGATTTTGCATATATGTCTGATCCATGGGTATTTGAAGTTTTATTATATTAGGTAGATATAGAATCACAATGTAGTCGCCCGGAGATGATTCTGATGATGAGGCCTCATCATCAGTGTCTGTGGTTGAGTTTCGAAGGTAGGATATCTATATGATTCCAATTGACTAGTGTGAGAACCAAAACTTACATAGGATTATTTGTTGTGATTTGGCGTCAAAAATCTGATTTTTGGTTTATATATCAAAATTATGAATTTGAAACGTTAATCAACTAATTGATTGCTGAATGTGTTGTTTGATTATTGGATGATTAATTAAATGTTGAACCTTTAGCCAAATTGAACCAAATAGTGAATTGTATTGAAAATTAGTCGCATTTGCATGCGTATACATGTACTTACATTGAACAGGTCATAGCAAGGAGGCTAGAGAAGAGGAATAAAATTGTTTGCCCGACAAATAGGTACATGTTTATTGTATTTTTTGGTTTTTGATGATTTTATGAGCCGATTGGCTGTTTCTTTTTCTTTTTGGATTGGTGAGGGCCATGGGAGGCTATTTGAAATATCCCGAAGCTCCCGATGCAGGGGAGGTTATGGCAAAAAAATTCGAAAATTTAGGGTGTTATCCAATTTTTGAAAAATTTGAAAAGTTGAAGAACTTAAGCCGTAATGAAAATAATGAAAGTTGAGTTGGTTTGTAAAACGACTTTCAGCTTCGTTCCTTTTCGGGGACTAAAAGTTTTAAGTGGGGGAGATTGTAATAGCCCGGAAATCCGAGTCAATTTAAATTTTTTATTTTGGCAATTTTAGTGAATTTTGAATATTTAAAATGAATTATTTTAAATAATGGCAATGAGAAATTCATTTTGAATAGAATTAGAACATATATATTTATTTGAATCGTCGCTAGAATATAATTATTTATTTATAATTATAAAAGGAATTGAAAATGGCGCGGTAGTTCGAAATTTCGATTTCAAATTTCAAATGAATGTACAGGATTCAAAATAAAACGATTTTAGTGAAACCAAAAATATTTGAATCTATTTGAGAATATCTTTCCAATGAATTCGAAAAATCAAAATTTCTTAGCGGGAATCAAAAGATACGTCCAGTTGAAAATTCAGAATAGTTGCTATGGAATTTTGGCCCTTAAAAATGGAAATTTTGCAAACGATCTCTGTTTTTGATGAAACCACTTTTGTTGGATCCGAGATGTTAAGTTATTGCTAGATTCCAAAATTTGTAATTTTTTGAATCAATATGTGAGCGAGGGGAAGTAAAACGTATTTTGACAGTTTCAGTCAATTTCGATCGACCAGAAAGTGACCATTTTTCAAACGGTCTCAGAATTTGACGATATTAGTTTTGTTAGGACCGTATCATCAATACGAAGCTAGAAAAATATTTTTTGGGAATTTTTAGAGTCCTTAAGTGGCCCCGGTAAATTGAAATGTGCATTCAAAATCAATATATAGATTTATATTTTAATTTTGACGGAAACTGATTGAAACAGCTGAATGGGCTTACGAAACATTTCCCATTGTGTTTGGAATGGGGGTAATTAGCTAGGGACGATGGTCGTAGGGCCTCATTTGGGGTTGAAAAGAAAAGCCAACTTTTTGAAACATAAAATAAATAAAATAAATAATATAAATACTCCCTCACCCTAGTCAAAGCCCTAAAATTAAAATCCGACAGTCAAACAAAAAAAACCCCGCGCCCTCTTTTGTTTTTGAACCCGTCGCCCCACCTTCGTGGCCCATCGCCTTCCCTTCGGCCACCGCGGGTGTCAGCGCCGCCTCCCCCCCCATGTCAACCGTGCCCTCCTCTTCTTATTCTCCTCTGTCCCTCCCCCTCTTTTCCCCAACTAATCGACGCAGCCCACCCCCCCCCCCCCCCCCCCCAAAAAAATTGAAGGTCCCTAGGCCGCCGCACCCAGCCCCTGCCACCGCCTATTCCTCCTCTGACGCCGACCAGCGAAGCCCCTGACCCTGAGCATCCCCGGCAGCCACAAACGCCCCTTTGACCGTGAGCAAACCCCTCCCTCTCTCCAACTCGACTCGAAAATCCCTTCTCCACCTCTGACGAACTGCGCAACACCCACCGTGATGATGACGACAGCAAGCTCCGACAGAGAGGGCTGTTGAACCTCCTTCGAACCCTGCAATGTAAGTTTTTAATTTCCCCTTTGATTTTGATCTTTTCTCGACGATAAAAATATGATTTTTAATTTAGAGAAGATTATATTTTTGTTAAAAGAAAGGATTTGATTTTTATGATTATAAAAATATGATTTTTATATTATAGGAAGAATAAAAATATAATTTTTATATATGTAGAGAGGTAAAAATATAATTTTTATATAAGTACGAAGCTAAAAATATAATTTTTATCATGGAAGTAGCGGTGTAAAGGAGTGATTTTTACATATGTAGTAGAGTGATAAAAATACAATTTATATATATATCAAGTAGAGATAAAAATTCAATTTTTTCTATATATATGAAGTGGAAATAAAAATATGTTTTTTATGTACATGTAGTGATAATAAAAATGTGATTTTTAATATGAACAGCGTGAAAGGATTGCGATGGAACTGATGGAAAACAAATCCCAATCTAAACCATTCAGAAATAAAAATGGTGGAGTGGAACCCAAAGGTGAGAACTTCTCACTTTTAATTTGTTTTCTAGTTGAAATATATACTAGGATGTAGACGGTGCTTAGCATCACCCGACACCCATCATCCACAGACCATGGATCACTTGTTTGTTTGATTGATGTGTTGTGAAAATTGATTGTGTGATGCAGAATGAAAATAAACATTTTATAGTTAAAAATATAATTTTTAACGTGTATATAAAATAAATATTTATAAACAAATCATACGATTTGTTTATGTACACCCATTTGACTGATATTGATTGGGACGATAAATTTTACACATCACCCAACTGCACAAATAAAAATATGTGTTTGTTGATTTGAAACCCCACACGGGTGTTGGGATGATATTTGAAGTATACTAATCCCAATTATTCAGCTGTATGTCGATCGATTGGTTGACAGACTGTGTAAGCGTTAATTATTTATATTTAATGCTTATGTAGTTGTGTGGTGCACTCTGGATGATGGTTGATTATTTATCGTTGCTATTATATACATGTGTTGTAGGGAATCCATATAATTAACATTATATGGTAATTGATTGGGCCTCATTCCAATTTGGAAAATAAAGAATATTATAAAAAGGAAATTCATGTGTTGAATAGAATGAAAATTCATGTGTTGAATAAAATATATACTCATGTGTTGAATAAAATATTTATACAATAAAAATTCACATTTTGATTGTAAGTAAGAATTAATAAATATTCATGTGTTGAATAAAGTATATATTCATGTGTTGAAGAAAATATTCATTTGTTGAATAGAATAACGAAGCCATTGAAATATTATAAAGCCGTGTTGGTTAGATTGACGCTATTTTGACGTAAAGGATATTTATATCAGTTTTATTCATTTTTATAATGAATATCGAAAAGGAATTGATTTCAAAATATAATGTTTTGAAAATATTATCATTTATATATCGATGATATGGATTATTCAATTTTGATTAGAAATTGAATAGGAAGTTGAAGTAGTTTTGAAAACGAATTTAAAACAATTTATAAAATACGCTTTAAAAGGAAATCGACGAAATATATATTATATATTATATATATAATATAATGGCCTGAATAGAATGCGCCGCGCTACGGCAGTTCGCGAATTTCGACCATTGACTTCGAATGGACATTACGGGAGATCCAACCGTCGGATTCTCCTAAAACCGTAACCGGTTCGTATCGAAAAGAGCTTTCTAATGAATGCAAGAAATTAGAAATCTAACGGTTGGATTTAGAATTATGTCCAAATCAAATTTGGAAAAGGCCGCTGTAAGTGCAGTTCGTTGGTCGTTGATGGAAATCGACTGTACGAGCCTTGATAAAATTATTAAAAATAGTAATAATTTTTGTAAAATCATAAGGAATGATTTGGAAAGAATTGCGATGAAAAATTCCATATTTGAAAAGATAAAAATAGATTTTTATCGAAATGAACTAGTTTTGAACTAGAATTATAATCCATTTATTTTTGAAATAAATAAATTGGATTTGAAAGGGTTTAAAAGTAACCAGAATTTCCAATAATTGAATTGGAATGGATTTGAATCGAAATTGTCTTTGGAATATTTTGATGTTGGATTTCGTGATTATACAGATATTGTTATGGAAATTTGAAAGATATATTTATATCATTATTTCCAATACGATATTTGTTGGTCGTAGAATTTGATATTGAATATAAGCCGATATATTTTCTATTCAGAGCCTTGTATTTAATATCAAATGGGAAATGGGTTTGTTGTGAATGGTGTCTTCATTAACATTGTTCTTACACCCAGTTGAGAAAAGATTAAATCTTTTTATTTAGATTTAATGAAGTATACCAATTAAATGGTATTTAATTGGAATTGAATTGATTTTTGGGTTTATCGTGAACGGTGTTTTAAATAACACTAGTTCTTTAACCCGATAATTAATGGAATGTGATTGGGTTTATCGTGAACTGTGTTTTAACGACATTCGTTCTTTAACCCGATTTACAGTGAAATGTGATTTGGAATTTATAAATCTTTTGTTAAGATTTAAAGGAGATTTTCCAAAGTAAAATTTTCCTATTTAATAAAATAAATTGGAATGGAACGGAATTTGATTTGGTAATAATCGAAGTGAATTTCTGTGGAGGAAGACTGCTAATATATCTGGAATTTAAAAGGCTTTGTCGTTATTCGATTTATATCATTGGTCGGATATGGAAGTTTATATCGATTATATATATCGATTTGTTTTCCATGAAGATTCCATGGTTAATAGAATGTGTTTTTGGGTTTATCGTGAACCGTGTTTTAAATGACATTGGTTCTTTAACCCAGTTAAAGACAGGATATGGTTTCCCAAGTTAAACAATCATTAATATTGATTTTTGGGAAGATTAAAACCAAGTGGAGTTTTAATGAATCTTTAATTAGATTGGAATGATCGAGAATGGAGTATCACCAGTTTTGCTCCAGGCGATAGTTAAATCTTTAATTAAATTTGAACGTGAAATGGTAATTGAATTTACCGATAACATCGTGGTGTTAGATGTGAAGTATTGCAAGTTTTACTTCATGGGATGAATAGGTTGGGATTAGGAAATTAAAACAGATGATTACTTCGGTAGGGTTCGTTAACCCCAATAAGTTTGGATAAACCATAATTTGGTTTGAATTGATATTCAAAAGAAGATTAAAGAATAAATTTAAGGAATTTATCTTTGATAAAATTAATGGGAAACTTTCCCAAAGTATAAGAAAATTTGAATAAAAGAATATTCTGAGTTGGAATGAGGCGTATGTTGTGTTTGTGTAACACTTGTTTATTATATACGCGAGTTATTCAGAAAGACCGGGTTTATCCCATTCTGAATAACTGATTCGACGATGTGTCGAGGATGAAGATGGTGGTCGAAGACTGGAGGTCTTCACATCGTTTGGATAATTACTGATGATCTTGATTGGGCTGTACACCCAAGAGGAGGGAATCAGTTGGTGATCGTCCAGACGTACTTGGAGATCGATGGATATGCGAGGTACAAGGTTCCTTCGGTTTCGTTCAGACCCAGAACGGACTTGTAAATGGACTGTGTGTCTGACATTGGATATCATTCTGTGTGATTGATGGATATCGGTTTCATGGAGTTGTTTGCCTGTGTGGCATGCTAAGATGCAAATGATCAAGGTTTTTGTTGAAAAGCAAAGTCTTGTGGTTGATGATCAAAGCACCGCCTGTGTGGCACAGCTTTGTGTAGCATTAATTCGTGAGCCTCACACCCCGGTTGTGAACCAGAAACGGGAGAGGACCCCAGGGAGGACATGCGTTTCTTTCTAGCTAGGGTGGTGTCAGTGACCTACCAGCCCTGACATTTATATTATTTTCATCTGTGTGCTTGTTGGATTGCGAGGCGCCTCGGATATATCGGTGACTATGTGGAGCCGGTGGAGTCATTTGGCTCATTTACGCCCTGAAGGGCGGGGAAACGCAGTGTTTAGGCATTATAATCCACATCGGTGGACCGACCTTGACGATCCATGGGGCAGTTGCGGCTATTCCTAAGGCTCGGGCTAGACAGTCTCAAATTCGGTGAGGACGATTCCTTGCCTCGGCTCATAGACGGAAATCTAACTTCCAATACGTGACCTTGCGGTTTTGATTGTAGAGCCTAGTATTGGCGACATGATATATGGTACCCATGCCGTCTAGGATTGATACATTTACATTTGAAGTTGTTTTATACACTATGCACTTATAATAGTATCAAATGATTTGTTTTTAACGTACCAAGCATGTTTGGCTATTATAAGGGAATACCCTATCCTCCGGCTTGTGTTGCATTGTGTAATGGCACCTGGGTCTTATATGTTGAGATTAATTTGTATTTTCATATGAAGAGTCTTTTCTAGATTTCTCTAAGAGTCAAAATTCTAGAAGTTAGTGATTCATGGATTAGCATTAAATCATGTATTGAAGATTCATGTTGTTCTCCGTATATATATATGAGAGTCTCTTGTACTCCTTGATATAAAAAAAAAGAAAAAAAAAAATCATTGAGTCGCAGCTTTTAAAATCTTCCGCTGTGCCAACAAATTTGGTATCAGAGCAAGAAATTCCAAACACCCAAAACACTTGCCAGTAGCCTTTCAATCTTTTCTTTCTAAACCAAAATTATGGCTGGAAACTCAAGCCCCACTATGTTCAAATATTCTCCTAGTGAAGTCCCCATATTTAAAGGAGAGCACTATGTTTACTGGTGCAGTGAAATGAGAGACTTCTTCATCTCTCATGATCTGTAGGAAGCAATTGAGCAATCTTATGAGGAGCCTCCCAAAAACGGAAGCTCTACAACATGGATGGAAGCACAAAAGAAAAAGTTCAAGGAGAAACAGAAAAAAGATTGCACTGCTCTGCGCTACATCAAGCAAGGCGTAAGTAAGTCAATCTATCCACGAATCTTCAATAAGAAAAGAGCGAAAGATGCATGGGAAGTTCTGCAAAAAGAATTTCAAGGTAACGACAAAGTTGTTTCCATAAAGCTGCAATCACTATGGAGGGATTTCGATACGTTGCTCATGAAAGATTCTGAAAAAATAACAGATTTTTTCACGAGAGTAGCACATATCAAAAATCTTATTGAAAGTCTTGGAGATAGCATTCCAGATAAAAAGGTGGTCGAGAAGATTCTCCGTAGCTTGCCTCTGAAATACGATCATTGTGTCGCAGCAATAGAAGAAGCAAAAGATCTCTCAAAATTGACCATGCATGAGCTCATGAGCTCTTTGCAAGAACATGAGCAAAGGATTAATAGATCCAAAAATCAATCCATGGAGCAGGCATTTCAATCAAGCATTGCTATCTCGGAGAAATCTCGTGACAATACGCAGAAAGGCAATTTTTGGAAAAATTGCCAAGGACAGAATCATCAAGATAAGATGGACGGTCGTGGAAGAAATTCTGAAGAGAAAAAAGAGTATTCAACAAAATTTGGTGATAGCTCTTACTGCATCATTTGTAATAAGAACAACCATCGATCGAAAGAATGCCGATTCAGGTGCAAAAGATGCAAAATTCCAAATCATTCTCAAAGGGATTGCTGACATCAAAAGAAGGAGCCCACCGAAGCCAACTTCACGAAGGAGGGTGATGGAGAAAAATTATTCTATGCAAGCTTGAATGCAACGCACGAGCCTTCGAACTTGTGGTACTTGGATAGTGGCTGTAGCAACCATATGACGGGAAATCAAAATCTATTCACGCAGCTTGATTCCGGTGTCGGTTCTCAAGTGAAGCTCGGTGATGGAAATACACAAAGTGCCGAAGTAAATGGAACGATTGGTGTCTACACCAAAAGAGGTAACAAGAAATTTATTCATAATGTTCTCTATGTGCCTAAGTTAGCCCCACTATGTTCAAATATTCTCCTAGTGAAGTCCCCATATTTAAAGGAGAGCACTATGTTTACTGGTGCAGTGAAATGAGAGACTTCTTCATCTCTCATGATCTGTGGGAAGCAATTGAGCAATCTTATGAGGAGCCTCCCGAAAACGGAAGCTCTACAACATGGATGGAAGCACAAAAGGAAGAGTTCAAGGAGAAACAGAAAAAAGATTACACTGCTCTGCGCTACATCAAGCAAGGCGTAAGTAAGTCAATCTATCCACGAATCTTCAATAAGAAAAGAGCGAAAGATGCATGGGAAGTTTTGCAAAAAGAATTTCAAGGGAACGACAAAGTTGTTTCCATAAAGCTGCAATCACTATGGAGGGATTTCGATACGTTGCTCATGAAAGATTCTGAAAAAATAACAGATTTTTTCACGAGAGTAGCACATATCATAAATCTTATTGAAAGTCTTGGAGATAGCATTCCAGATAAAAAGGTGGTCGAGAAGATTCTCCGTAGCTTGCCTCTGAAATACGATCATTGTGTCGCAGCAATAGAAGAAGCAAAAGATCTCTCAAAATTGACCATGCATGAGCTCATGAGCTCTTTGCAGGAACATGAGCAAAGGATTAATAGATCCAAAAATCAATCCATGGAGCAGGCATTTCAATCAAGCGTTGCTATCTCGGAGAAATCTCGTGACAATACGTAGAAAGGCAATTTTTGGAAAAATTGCCAAGGACAGAATCATCAAGATAAAATGGACGGTCGTGGAAGAAATTCTGAAGAGAAAAAAGAGTATTCAACAAAATTTGGTGATAGCTCTTACTGCATCATTTGTAATAAGAACAACCATCGATCGAAAGAATGCCGATTCAGGTGCAAAAGATGCAAAATTCCAAATCATTCTTAAAGGGATTGCTGACATCAAAAGAAGGAGCCCACCGAAGCCAACTTCACGAAGGAGGGTGATGGAGAAAAATTATTCTATGCAAGCTTGAATGCAACGCACGAGCCTTCGAACTTGTGGTACTTGGATAGTGGTTGTAGCAACCATATGACGGGAAATCAAAATCTATTCACGCAGCTTGATTCCGGTGTCGGTTTTCAAGTGAAGCTCGGTGATGGAAATACACAAAGTGTCGAAGGAAAAGGAACGATTGGTGTCTACACCAAAAGAGGTAACAAGAAATTTATTCATAATGTTCTCTATGTGCCTAAGTTAGCCCCACTTTGTTCAAATATTCTCCTAGTGAAGTCCCCTTATTTAAAGGAGAGCACTATGTTTACTGGTGCAGTGAAATGAGAGACTTCTTCATCTCTCATGATCCGTGGGAAGCAATTGAGCAATCTTATGAGGAGCCTCCCGAAAACGGAAGCTCTACAACATGGATGGAAGCACAAAAGAAAGAGTTCAAGGAGAAACAGAAAAAAGATTGCACTGCTCTGCGCTACATCAAGCAAGGCGTAAGTAAGTCAATCTATCCACGAATCTTCAATAAGAAAAGAGCGAAAGATGCATGGGAAGTTCTGCAAAAAGAATTTCAAGGGAACGACAAAGTTGTTTCCATAAAGCTGCAATCACTATGGAGGGATTTCCATACGTTGCTCATGAAAGATTCTGAAAAAATAACATATTTTTTCACGAGAGTAGCACATATCATAAATCTTATTGAAAGTCTTGGAGATAGCATTCCAGATAAAAAGGTGGTCGAGAAGATTCTCCGTAGCTTGCCTCTGAAATACGATCATTGTGTCGCAGCAATAGAAGAAGCAAAAGATCTCTCAAAATTGACCATGCATGAGCTCATGAGCTCTTTGCTGGAACATGAGCAAAGGATTAATAGATCCAAAAATCAATCCATGGAGCAGGCATTTCAATCAAGCGTTGCTATCTCGGAGAAATCTCGTGACAATACGCAGAAAGGCAATTTTTGGTAAAATTGCCAAGGACAGAATCATCAAGATAAGACGGACGGTCGTGAAGAAATTCTGAAGAGAAAAAAGAGTATTCAACAAAATTTGGTGATAGCTCTTACTGCATCATTTGTAATAAGAACAACCATCGATCGAAAGAATGCCGATTCAGGTGCAAAAGATGCAAAATTCCAAATCATTCTCAAAGGGATTGCTGACATCAAAAGAAGGAGCCCACCGAAGCCAACTTCACGAAGGAGGGTGATGGAGAAAAATTATTCTATGCAAGCTTGAATGCAACGCACGAGCCTTCGAACTTGTGGTACTTGGATAGTGGCTGTAGCAACCATATGACGGGAAATCAAAATCTATTCACGCAGCTTGATTCCGGTGTCGGTTCTCAAGTGAAGCTCGGTGATGGAAATACACAAAGTGCCGAAGTAAATGGAACGATTGGTGTCTACACCAAAAGAGGTAACAAGAAATTTATTCATAATGTTCTCTATGTGCCTAAGTTAGCCCCACTATGTTCAAATATTCTCCTAGTGAAGTCCCCATATTTAAAGGAGAGCACTATGTTTACTGGTGCAGTGAAATGAGAGACTTCTTCATCTCTCATGATCTGTGGGAAGCAATTGAGCAATCTTATGAGGAGCCTCCCGAAAACGGAAGCTCTACAACATGGATGGAAGCACAAAAGGAAGAGTTCAAGGAGAAACAGAAAAAAGATTACACTGCTCTGCGCTACATCAAGCAAGGCGTAAGTAAGTCAATCTATCCACGAATCTTCAATAAGAAAAGAGCGAAAGATGCATGGGAAGTTTTGCAAAAAGAATTTCAAGGGAACGACAAAGTTGTTTCCATAAAGCTGCAATCACTATGGAGGGATTTCGATACGTTGCTCATGAAAGATTCTGAAAAAATAACAGATTTTTTCACGAGAGTAGCACATATCATAAATCTTATTGAAAGTCTTGGAGATAGCATTCCAGATAAAAAGGTGGTCGAGAAGATTCTCCGTAGCTTGCCTCTGAAATACGATCATTGTGTCGCAGCAATAGAAGAAGCAAAAGATCTCTCAAAATTGACCATGCATGAGCTCATGAGCTCTTTGCAGGAACATGAGCAAAGGATTAATAGATCCAAAAATCAATCCATGGAGCAGGCATTTCAATCAAGCGTTGCTATCTCGGAGAAATCTCGTGACAATACGTAGAAAGGCAATTTTTGGAAAAATTGCCAAGGACAGAATCATCAAGATAAAATGGACGGTCGTGGAAGAAATTCTGAAGAGAAAAAAGAGTATTCAACAAAATTTGGTGATAGCTCTTACTGCATCATTTGTAATAAGAACAACCATCGATCGAAAGAATGCCGATTCAGGTGCAAAAGATGCAAAATTCCAAATCATTCTTAAAGGGATTGCTGACATCAAAAGAAGGAGCCCACCGAAGCCAACTTCACGAAGGAGGGTGATGGAGAAAAATTATTCTATGCAAGCTTGAATGCAACGCACGAGCCTTCGAACTTGTGGTACTTGGATAGTGGTTGTAGCAACCATATGACGGGAAATCAAAATCTATTCACGCAGCTTGATTCCGGTGTCGGTTTTCAAGTGAAGCTCGGTGATGGAAATACACAAAGTGCCGAAGGAAAAGGAACGATTGGTGTCTACACCAAAAGAGGTAACAAGAAATTTATTCATAATGTTCTCTATGTGCCTAAGTTAGCCCCACTTTGTTCAAATATTCTCCTAGTGAAGTCCCCTTATTTAAAGGAGAGCACTATGTTTACTGGTGCAGTGAAATGAGAGACTTCTTCATCTCTCATGATCCGTGGGAAGCAATTGAGCAATCTTATGAGGAGCCTCCCGAAAACGGAAGCTCTACAACATGGATGGAAGCACAAAAGAAAGAGTTCAAGGAGAAACAGAAAAAAGATTGCACTGCTCTGCGCTACATCAAGCAAGGCGTAAGTAAGTCAATCTATCCACGAATCTTCAATAAGAAAAGAGCGAAAGATGCATGGGAAGTTCTGCAAAAAGAATTTCAAGGGAACGACAAAGTTGTTTCCATAAAGCTGCAATCACTATGGAGGGATTTCCATACGTTGCTCATGAAAGATTCTGAAAAAATAACATATTTTTTCACGAGAGTAGCACATATCATAAATCTTATTGAAAGTCTTGGAGATAGCATTCCAGATAAAAAGGTGGTCGAGAAGATTCTCCGTAGCTTGCCTCTGAAATACGATCATTGTGTCGCAGCAATAGAAGAAGCAAAAGATCTCTCAAAATTGACCATGCATGAGCTCATGAGCTCTTTGCTGGAACATGAGCAAAGGATTAATAGATCCAAAAATCAATCCATGGAGCAGGCATTTCAATCAAGCGTTGCTATCTCGGAGAAATCTCGTGACAATACGCAGAAAGGCAATTTTTGGTAAAATTGCCAAGGACAGAATCATCAAGATAAGACGGACGGTCGTGAAGAAATTCTGAAGAGAAAAAAGAGTATTCAACAAAATTTGGTGATAGCTCTTACTGCATCATTTGTAATAAGAACAACCATCGATCGAAAGAATGCCGATTCAGGTGCAAAAGATGCAAAATTCCAAATCATTCTCAAAGGGATTGCTGACATCAAAAGAAGGAGCCCACCGAAGCCAACTTCACGAAGGAGGGTGATGGAGAAAAATTATTCTATGCAAGCTTGAATGCAACGCACGAGCCTTCGAACTTGTGGTACTTGGATAGTGGCTGTAGCAACCATATGATGGGAAATCAAAATCTATTCACGCAGCTTGATTCCGGTGTCGGTTCTCAAGTGAAGCTCGGTGATGGAAATACCCAAAGTGCTGAAGGAAAAGGAACGATTGGTGTCTACACCAAAAGAGGTAACAAGAAATTTATTCATAATGTTCTCTATGTGCCTAAGTTAGCTCATAATTTGTTGAGTGTTGGACAACTTATGCAAAATGGATATTCTGTCACATTTGATGATGGTAAAAGCACCATACTGGATAAGAAAAATAATGCGATTGTTGCTGAAATTCAAATGAGTGATAAGAAGATTTTTCCTCTTGTTATGCAATTTGGAAATCAGTATGCTTTTGCTGCTCATTCTATGAATTTATCCACTCTTTGGCACTTGAGATATGGACACTTGAACACCAAAGGTCTTCATATTCTGAAGCAAAAGAATATGGTGGTCGGGCTTCCTGAGATTAAGGATGAAGACCATGTTTGTGAAGGCTGTATTTATGGAAAAATTCATCGTTTACCATTTCCTAAAACATCTTGGCGTGCTAAGCAACCGTTGGAGCTTGTCCATTCAGATATATGTGGACCGATGCAAACGCCAACTTTAAGCGGTAAGCGATACTTCATCCTCTTTATCGATGACTTTAGCAGAATGATGTGGGTATTTTTTTTCTTCATGAGAAATCAGAAGCTTTCTCGACTTTTCTTCAATTCAAAACAATGGCAGAAAGGGAAAGTGGATTCCTCATGAAAATGCTACGGACTGATCAAGGAGGAGAGTTCATAAGCTCTTTATTTAAAAAGCATTGCAAAGAAAATGGCATTCAACGACAACTCACAGCCAGTCGAAGCCCACAACAAAATGGCGTAGCCGAGAGAAAAAACCGAACGGTGGTAGATATGGCTCGAAGCATGTTGAATGGAAAAAGTTTGCCTAACAATTTATGGGCTGAAGCTGTGAATAACGCTGTGTATCTACTCAACAGATCACCAACAAAAGCTGTTCAAAATAAGACGCCATTTGAAGCATGGCACAAGCGAAAGCCTATTATCAACCACTTGAGAATTTTTGGTTGTATTGCTTACAGTCATGTTCCTGCTCAAAACCGAGAGAAGTTTGATAAGAAGGGAGAAAAACATATCTTTATCGGCTATAGCGATGAGTCAAAAGGCTTCCGATTGTTTAATCCTCACACTCAGAAACTTGTCATCTCAAGAGATGTTATTTTTGATGAAAACGCAGCATGGGAATGGACTGATAAGGAACGAGAAGCATCTCCCATGAATGTCGAATTTATTGAGCCACTCTCAACTCAAGGTCTATTTCGGGAGAATAATTCAGAAAATCCTCCTCCTGCTTCTCAAGATACCTCAAGCTCAATCTCATCAAATGATGAAAATTCTGATGGAGAAACTCCTCCAAGAAAATTCAGATCTCTTGCTGACATTTATGATTCTTGTGATGTTGCATTTTTTGTGAACCAAAGGACTTTCAAGAAGCAGCAAAGGAGCAAGATTGGATTGAAGCCATGAAGGAAGAAATTAACATGATTGAAAAGAACAAAACATGGGAGCTGTTAGCTTTACCCAACAAAAAGGATGTCATTGGCTTGAAGTGGGTTTACAAGATCAAGTGCAACGAGGATGGGTCGGTGAAAAAGTACAAAGCCCGACTCGTTGCGAAGGGATATTCTCAACAACGTGGTGTTGATTTCAATGAGACTTTTGCTCCAGTCGCGAGAATCGAAACAATCACGGCTGTACTTGTAATTGCTGCGCAACATGAATTGAAAGTCTTTCAGCTCGACGTAAAGTCTGCGTTCTTAAACGGAGAGCTTGAGGAAGAGATACATGTCGAGCAACCACAAGGATTTGTGGTTAAAGGAAAAGAAGATCAAGTGTATCGGCTCCGGAAAGCACTTTACAGGCTTAAACAAGCCCCTTGGGCGTGGAATAAAAAGATCGACGAATATTTTCGTCAAAGTGGTTTTGAGAGAAGTCCCAATGAACCTTCGCTCTACGTCAAGAAGAATGGTAGAGATTTTCTTGTTATTTGCTTATACGTAGATGATCTTATCTACTTTGGAACAAATGTCAATCAGGTTCAAGATTTTAAGAAGCAAATGATGAGCAAGTTCGAGATGATAGACTTGGGCGTGACGAGATACTTTCTGGGAATGCAAGTAAAACAAGGTGGAGGGAAAATATTTCTCTCACAGGAAAAATATATTGAGAATTTGTTGGAAAGGTTTCACATGACAGAGTGTAAACCTGTTTCAACTCCAATAATGTTCAATGAAAAATTGCAGCTGAAGGATGGAAGTGAGTAAGCAGATTCTTCAATCTTTAGGAGTCTAGTGGGATCTCTCATTTACGTGACTCACACTAGACCGGATATATCTTTCATCGTAAGTATCATCTCTAGGTATATGTCAAATCCAAGTAAAAATCATTTTACTGCTGCAAAAAGGATACTCAGATATCTGAAAGGGACAAAGAAGCAAGGCATTTTGTATGAGAAAGAAGATGAGTGCAAACTCGTAGGTTATTCTGATAGTGACTGGGCAGGTTCGATTGATGATCGGAAAAGCACGTCGGGCTATATTTTCTGCATTGGCTCGAACGTAATCTCTTGGAGCTCGAGGAAACAAAAGACGGTTGCATTATCGTCTTGTGAGGCTGAATATATTGCTATAGCAGAAGCTGCGTGTGAAGCGATTTGGTTGCGACGACTGTTGGAAGATTTTCAGTTGAAGCAAGAAGGAGCAACTCCAATCTTTTGTGATAACAAGTCTTCTATTCTAATGACAAAGAATCCGATTTTTCATGCTCGTTCGAAACACATTGAGCTATGTCATCACTTTGTTAGAGATTTGGTTACAAAAGAAGATGTATGCATTGACTATATCAACACGAGTGAACAACCGGCCGACATTCTCACCAAGGCAATCACTTTGGAGAAGTTTCAAAAGCATAAGAATCAGCTGAAAATTACAAATTAAGCAAGGGTGTTGAGATTAATTTGTATTTTCATATGAAGAGTCTTTTCTATATTTCTCTAAGAGTCAAAATTCTAGAAGTTAGTGATTCATGAATTAGCATTAAATCATGTATTGAAGAGTCATGTTGTTATCATTATATATATGAGAGTCTCTTGTACTCCTTGATATAAAAAAAAAGAAAAAGAAAATTCATTGAGCCGCAGCTTTTAAAATCTTTCGCTGTGCCAACATTATAATAGCTTCATTTCTCCAAAAAGCATTGCGCTGTTTTGTTATATGCACTGGTATTCTTGAAAGGAAACCTGTTCCGTGTTATACGGCGTGGTCCATTGATTTACTTTATTTTAAAGTAAAGTTTTAAATAACTGTTTTAGTTCTCACACCAGTCACATGACTGACCTGGAGTTTATTGTTTTAACCTAAACTCTGGGTGCCCTATTTTCCACATGGACAGTTAGTAGTTTTGGTTTTGCAGATTTACATTCACAGGATCCTGGTTTATAGCTGGAATGATATTCGGAAAGCTCTGTATCCATGTATTACTTTCAGTTATGTATTGTATTATTTTCTGCTACTATGTAATGTATTGTAAAATTTTATATTTATCAAATGTATTTTATTCATTCATACTCTGTAATATTCTTGTATTCTGATGGAATTGTTGTAATAAGCAATGAAATGTTCTTCTGTTTGTGTTTTGATTCGTCTTGTCCTCAATTCAATCCGTGCTTTCCTTTACGGGGAAGTTTGGGTCGTTTCACTAATCGTATTTCACATGCCACCCAAGGCACCCACTTAACTTCACATGCCACCCAAGGCACCCACTTAACCGCCCCATGTCCCACCACATGTTTATCTAGTTAAGTGTTACTTAATTCATTAGAACTGTAACCTTGTAAAGACCTCCCACATTAGGCTGACATTTGTGGTTGCTGGATTTGCCGGGCGGGTCCAGGCAGTCTTATACCGCAAACGAGCCTAACCTCATGTCTTTACAATTGTTACGCATTTAATTCGTACCTTTGACCTCTCACATTAGACTGGCATTTGTGGCTGCTGGATTTGCCGGGCGGGTCCGGGCAGTCTTACACCACAAAAGAGTCTAACCTCGTGTCTTAGGCGGTTAATTATTACACATCTTTATTTAACCCCAAATTGGATTAATATCCCTATTCAAATTTGTTCATAAATTCCAAATTTATTTATGTCCATAATTGTCTCTTAAAATTATGTCCATAAATACCAATTATGCTAATTAATGTCTCAAATTAATTATATGCCTTTTTAGGCCATTTTATGCCAATTCACAATTTATGTATATTCAATATTATCCCATCATTCCCACGCTATTCGTACGTGTTCGTATGACATATGTTAGACTCAATAATAGTCTAACTTATAAAAGAAAAACAACATCACATAACACATAAAAAAGATCTAAGGATCATTATATAAGATTACATAGCCAATAACTTGCATATGAATTTCATTCAAACTAGCATATGATACCAAACTAGCTTAGGTAACGGGCATAAACTTGCATAACTTATGTACTGCTATAGATCCAAACATAAAGGTGTGAACTTGCATATGGATCTAAACATAAAAATGTAAACTTGCATATAGATCTAAACATAAAGATGTAAACTTGCATATAGATCTAAACATAAAGATGTTAACTTGCATATGGGTCTAGACATAAAGATGTAAACTTGCATATGGATCTAGACATAAAGGTTCATGTCACATAAACTAGCATATGCATATACATGTCTCACATATATTTTAACAACCCAAACTTGCATAAGATTCATACATGAATAAATGATCCAATCATTACAAACTTGCATAAGATATATGATTCAACTTGCATAAGATTCACATAAGAACTAACATATGATCCAACTTGCATAAGACTAACATATGATTCAACACCACAAACATACATATAATTTACATCACATGATTCAAAATCATATTTTCATAATCCCAATTATTTCTTACCATAATTAAATTAATTAATTAATTTATGAAAGCTATCATACTCATTATTAAAAAGAATAGTCTTGTCTTTCTGGGATCTGTATTCTGAAATTGAATTGCTCGCCTTTAATGTAGACTAATCGTTATTTAGATTTGATTTGATTTTGATTCAAGCTTCTGTCTTGCTTTAGGGTTGAAAGTGTATGGCGGCTACTCTACGTTCTCCATTAACGGCATGGCGGCTCTTGTTATGAATTAATGTGATCAGGGTTAGGGGTTTAGGAGTGTTTTTACAGAAGTTTAATTTATAAGAGCCGTCGGATTAACCTAGGGATAACCAGAACCATCAGGACCACTCAGATGCCACATCAGCCCTTATGGCGAATCGGGCCACGGGTTGACAGCCAAACACCCTGGATCGACCCCTAGTCGACCCAACAGGGCTCGGGTCGACCCAAAAATGGTGCGGTTCGGCGATTCCCCCTCCCGATTCACTGTTTTGAACTTTTTTTTGAATATTTTTTATATATATACCTATATATATATATCTCATATGCATACAAACTTCAAGGCTTAATAATTTCTTCATAAGTTATCCGTTTTATGCAAACCAAATGTCTATCTTGACCCAAAATTTTGAGACGAACATAATAGCGAAACCCACTTCACTTAATTCTTCTTCTAAATATTAAGTATACTTTAATTTGTGAATTTTAATGTTATAAAATTACGGGGTGTTACATTCTCCCCTCCTTAAAGGATTTCGTCCCCGAAATCTCTAAGTTAAGAAGAATGTATCCTATCAACCCATCATCCATCTACTCAACCATCATCCACAAGCATCCATTGTCCTTAAAGAAATTTCTAATGCTATATGAACTTATGCAAAAATGTGTGTATATGTTCCTTATCTAATGCAAAGATCAGGTGGTCCACTGATTCAGTTGACCTCCTTAATGCAAATCATGATAGTGCCATGCGTCCATTATGTATGCGAAAGAATCCTATCGATACATATTATTTCTACATGTGTGCACAACCATTCATCAAAATGCAGCATCCATATGATAACACAACCATTATACACCTATTAATTTATATATGCACACGCATTTATATGCAAAATGAAGGTGATTGAGCCGATCTAGTGCCTAATGTGTGTGTACATGCATCCACGACCAACCACTAGCAACCACTTGCATCCATTTGCATCCACCAAACATAACGTGTCTCAAACACATGTTTGCAACCATAGGGTTCTTCCTAACTAAAGATCGAAGATGTCATCGCAAAGATAATACTAAAAGATAGGACAAGTGTCAACAAAGCGGTAGAAAAAGGAGAAATTAAAACATACCCTCAAAAAGGAAAGGGTACAACGTACGCATTTTGTCTTCCGTCTCCCAAGTCGCGTCTCTTTGATCATCTCCCCATTCCACTTTGACCAACTTGACCTCTTTGTTGCGAAGCTTTTTGACCTCCGATCCGAGAATGCGTGTAGGAGCTCGTCTGATCGTGGCATTGCGCTCTACTTACACTTCTTCGAGCGTGCTCGGCTCTACTACTTCCGCCGTATCGTGTAAACACTTACGCAAATGAAAAACGTGAAACACGTCATGAACTCCGCTGAGCTTCTCTAGTAACTTTACTCTATACGCCATCTGTCCAATCCTCTCCGTAATTGGAAAGGGTCCTACGAACCTCAGTGCCAACTTCCCTACTCATCCAAAATGGACTACGTTTCTTAACAGTGACACCTTAACAAAAACCATGTCCCCAATATTGAATTCAAGATCGGTTCGTCTCCTATCAGCATATGACTTCTGTCGGTCTTGCGCCGTCTTCATTCGCCGTTGAATCAGGTCTATCGTCTCTGAAGTCTCCCTAATCAAGTCGGGTCATTGCAAAACCTTATCAGTGGATTCCCACCAACATGTAGGTGATCGACACGGTCATCCATAAAGAGCCTCAAAAGGTGCCATGCCAATGCTAGCCTAAAAACTATTATTATAGGCGAACTCCACTAGTGGAAGGTGTTCTTCCCATGTTCCTCCAAAGTCTAGGATGCATAGTCTCAGAAGGTCTTCTATAACTCGATTTACTCTCTTGGTCTAGCCGTCCATTTGAGGGTGATAAGTGGTACTTAAGCATAATTGCGTTCTAACCGCCTCTTGTAAGCTTTTCCAAAATTCGCTTGGGAAAATGGGATCTCTATCTCTCACAATGCTAGAGGGTATGCCGTGCAAACGAACTATCTCTCGAAGGTAAACCGATGCTAACCACGCGGCGATCCTTCTACTTTTAGCGGGAATAAAATAGGCACTTTTGGTAAGTCTGTCTATAATTACCCAAATTCCCATATTACCCTTCCTTGATCTTGGTAACCCATCTACAAAATCCATGGAAACGCTTTCCCATTTACAAAGCGGAATCTCTAAGGGATGGAGCAAACTTCCATGCTTCTTTTGCTCCGCCTTGACTTGTTGGCACACTAATCATCTAGCAACGAACTCGGCCACGTCCTTCTTCATTCCGACCCAAAAAAAAACTCGCTCCATATCCCGATACATCTTATCACCACCGAGTTGTATGGTCATCTTAGAGCGATGAGAGTCTTCAAGAATTTCCTTCTTCAAACTCTCGTCTTGTGGTACGCAAAGTCTTCCATCTCTATGTAGCCAACCTCTCTTATTTATAGCATATCTATCAAGATGACTCGAGGACTCCCCTCCTATAAGCTTGCCTACTATCTCAACCAATTGTGGGTCATTTCGCTGTGACTCTCCAACTCGACCCAAAAGTGTAGGTTGCACCTCTAACGATGCCAATAATCCTGGTACATAATCGACAGAGGGTCTAAAATCAAAGGAAGATATATACTCCAAACTCTGCTGCTGTAACACCCCGTATTTCTGTTAACACTAAAGTAACAAATTAAAGAATAACTAATCTCAGATGTGAGAATTAAGGGAAACGGGTTGTGTCATTGTGTTCGTCTCAGAATTTTGGTTGAGATAGAGTCCGAGTTTGCGTGAATTGGACTTCGCATGAAGAAGTTATGACCAACGGAAGTTTCAGAATATTTAAAACAGATTTCAAAATTCAAAATTTCAGAGTCAGATGGGCTAGGCGGGAAAATTCCCGCCCAGGGCCAGGTCGACCTACCCTAATCAGGTCGACCATAGGGTCGACCTGCCCCCCCGAGCAGATTTGATTAGTGACCTGTTAATGGCTGTGTGCTAACTCATTAGTGTTTCTGATCTGCTCTGATTGGCTGGGATTAATCCTGGGTTGATCGGACGACCTAAACTAATCTTAAACTCTATAAAAACACCTATAGACTCAAACCCTAAAATCAAAATAAAATTAGATTCATGGCCTCCATGCCGTCACCTAGCAACTCAGAATAGCCGCCACCAATTAGAGAGGAAGAAAGCAAATCAAATTCAATTCTATTCAACTCTAACAACGAATCTTCTTCAAAGGAAAGCTAATACAACTTCATAACTCAGAATTCAGAACTCAAGACCTTCTTTGAGTTGTGAGTTCGATTTCTTTAATAAAATAATTATCAATTTAATTGGATTAAGTTATGATGTGGATTATATGGATATGATGTGAATTATTGACCGCATGTTATAATTATGTTGTAAAATTGTGATGTTATCATACATGTTGTAAATTCTAGGATGCTATGTTGTGATGTTATCATCTATGTTGTAAAGTTATGATGCTATCACCTACGTTGTAATTCTATGATTGGCTTATGTATAATCAAATCATCATGTTGTTCATATGCTAGTTTGGTTATGTTGATTCATATGATAAATCATATATGCAAGTTTAGATTTTGATTTAGACATGAATCATATGCAAGTTGGGGAAAATTATATGTAACCTTACATGTTTCATGACATCTAGTTTATGTGAAAATTTGATCTAAAGTTAGGCTATGACATGTGTGAGTTCTATGATAAATTCTACATGCTAGTTTACATGTTTAGATGTAAGTTTACACCATTGTTATGTTGCATAAATCACATATGCAAGTTTATATAAATGTATGAGTTTGGTATATGAATCATGTTATGCAAGTTTGTGGTTATTGCCTATGCAAGTTTACACCTTTAGATGTAGATCCATGACATACATGATTTATGCAAGTTGTGACCATTACCTAAACAAGTTTACGCCTTTAGATTTGGATCTATGACATATGTAGTTTTATGCAAGTTGTAACTTTGGCCTATGCAAGTTTTAGATGTAGGACATCATTCACACATGCAAGTTCACCCCTTATGTTTAGATCTAATTTTATCTATATGTATGTTGTGATGTTTTCTCTTTATTCTACGAGTTACACTTTTCGAGTCAAACGTATATTTTACGTTAAACGAACGTACAACGTGGGGTAATGGGATAATATTAAAAGATTTAATTGGCATAAATGCCTTAAAAGGCATAAAATTAATTTGTGATGAAAATTGGTATGATTTTACATACCATAAATAGATGGACATAATTGAGTCAATTATGGCCATAGTTAAATTTGGAATTTGAATAGGGAAATTAATTCAAATTGGGGAATGATTAATTAGGTGTAATTAATCGTCTAAGACACGAGGTTAGGCTCTTTTGTGGTGTAAGACTGCCCGAACCCGCCCGACAAATCCAGCTGCCACAAATGCCAGTCTAATGTGGGAGGTCTTAGGCATAAACTAAATGCGTAACGGTTGTAAAGACACGAGGTTAGGCTCTTTTGTGGTGTAAGACTGGCTGGTCCCGCCCGGTAAATCCAGCTGCCACAAATGCCAGTCTAATGTGAGAGGTCTTTATAAGGTTACGGTCTTAATGAATTAAGAAACACTTAACCAGATAAACATGTAGTGGGACATGAGGGGGTTAAGTGGGTGCCTTGGGTGGCATGTGGAATATAGTGGGTGTCTTGGGTGGCATTTGAAATACGATTAGAAATACTCAACCAAAATTGAAACATGTAAGTGAACATGAATAAGAAGAGGGTTAAGTGGGATGTACTAGAGTGGACCAGGCTTAGGTGGACAGCTTCTGTCAAGTAATGGGGGCCCGTTTCAACCAGTAACCCATACGTATCTTTGTGGGCTCTACCCAAGTCGAAGACGGGACACGCATACTGGGCTTGACTGTAAGAGGCCAAAACGGGTTAGCGGTGGCAACGCAAGTCCAACGGGTTCATATGCGTGTATGGACCCAGGCTGGTAGGTAAGACGTTGTTGCATCGTGTAGGTATAAGCCGTGCATTATTGGTGGTATCGGGTTGCCCCTTTGGGGAGTGATACACCCCACTGTGGGGCTAGCACGGGTATCTACGAGTTAGGGAGCCGATCGCATAGGGGTAGTGGGTACATCTAGTGGAGATAGGGGCAGGCGGCACCTATGAAGGCAGCTAGGGGTAGGCGACACCTATGAAGGCAACTAGGGGTGCACGAAACTACCATTATCATTATTAAGTTCTGTAGGCGGGATCAACCTTAGGGTGACTAGTGGTGGTGCAGTATAGTAGTGGTGGTGCAGTATAGTAATTATCTTATAGTGGTTTCGGTATGCTTTAACGTTATCTTAGTTCAATCTTATTTCCTTGTTTACTCTGTCATACTCAATTGTTCACAGTCATTTCCTTATTTTCCAACTTATGCCTTAGCCTAGTTATTTCGGTAATTATACTGTTGAAGTTATCGCACTCGCCCGACTTTATGTATGACCCCCTTTGTTTCCTCCTTTTTTCTTCCTTTCCCCCCTAGGTGCTCAGGTTTGAACTAGCACCAGTGGAGCTTGATTTTGGACAGCTGTATTTCTTGCTTTTAGAAGATTGCTTGGATCGCCGAAGTAAAGTTCAGCCTCTCTTATTTATGGCTATTTTGTATTGGGGATTATGTCTTTCAATTTATGTACTTGATTTAGTCAAGATGGATATTATGTACTTTGACTCTGGTTTTTGATGATGTAATCAAACTTATGTGTTTACCGCTGCAATGAATAAAGTTTTACATTTTTAAGTACTGTTTATATCTGTCTTGTTGTTAAGTTTCTGTTCTATACTCACTTAAAACGCTCCATAGAAGTTAATGCATTCCCTTTGTTAGTGACATTAATTGACGTGGGGTGTTAAACGTGGTATCAGAGTTGAAGGTTACCAGAACAGATATGATTTTTGAAAAGTGTTTTTGAAAAACAACATTTATAAAGAAGTACCTTCAAAAGTATGTTTTAGAAAGTATTTTCAAGAGAAAAGCTTATTTTAGAAAGCATAACCCCAAGAGCCATATATATTTCCTTCAGTTATTTTGTATTGAATCTTTCCTTTTTCGTTTTAGCATGTCTGGAATTCCCGAGATACCCGAGGGGATACCGATACGAGGATGGTTTAGGAGGTATTTGGAGATTAGGGCCGCCACCGCAGGTCCAGCAAATGCTCCTTCTCCTCCTCCCCCTCCTCCTCCTCCTCACGTCGATACTTTTGCTAAGATATGTAAGGACTTTAGGGAAATGGGTGGAAAACCTTTTCACGGGACGGAGACATTTGTTGAAGCTTGTAATTGGCTAAAGGAGGTGGAAGAATTGTTTGGGATCTTTGAGGTGGAAGATGGAAGAAAGGTCTAGTTAGCTGCCTGGCTAATGAAGGATGAGGCCTCATTTTGGTGAGAGGTCACTAATGGAGAACGTCCAGTCGATACATGGCCAGATTTTAGGCAGAGGTTTGAGGCGAAGTTTCTCTCACGGGCTGAAGAGAATCTGTTCATGGAAAGGTTTCTAGCATTGAAGCAGAGGAATCTATCGGTGAAAGAATACAACAACAAATTCAATCAGTTGGCGAGATTTGTCTTGGACTTTGTGAATACACCAGAAAAGAAGGCCTTGAGATTTGTTAAGGGTTTTAACGAGCCGCTTCATGGGTTAGCTATGACCCACATCCCCATGGGGGCTACCTTTAAGAGACTAGTTGACATGGCGCTTATGCACGAAGAGGAGAGGGGCGCCAATGCTAATAAGGCACCCGAGAAGAAAGGGAATCAAAAGAAACCGCAACAGCAACAACAGAACAAGAAAGGTGGTAAAGGCAACAATGCTAAGGGAAAGAAAAGATGCTTTAACTGTGGGACACCCGGCCATCTAAGAAAAGATTGTAGGAAGAAAAAGAAGACTGGTTGTTTCCACTGTGGCGAAGCGGGACATCTGATTAAGGACTGCCCAAAGAAAGGGCAGAGGGCAGGGTCTACCTCAGGAGGACAGGTGCAGGCTCTTATGGCACCAGGGCAGGCAAGGGGACAAGTTCAGGCTCTCGTGGTCCCACCGCTGCAAGAACGAGGTAGAGCAATTTCCGTTGAAAGTTTAGTTTTTCTGTTTGATCATTATGTCCGTACTTTATTCGATTCTGGCGCATCACATTCGTTTATCTCTACATCATTAGTTGAAACACTGCACCTAGATACTAGTCTAGTTATAGATCCCTTAGTAGTCTCAAATCCTATTGGTGGTTCGGCTCATCTTTCTATGATTTGTCGGGATTTAGGAGTGTTCATCTTGGGCGTTGAGTTTGAATGCAATGCCTTTGTTCTTGGCTTCATGGGCTACGGCTTAATTCTAGGTATGGATTGGCTAAATAGATACGGGGCCATTCTAGATTGTGAAAGAAGGGTAGTTATATTGTTGACTCGTTGTGGAAAGACCCTTGATATTTCTTGTGACCCTAGAGGTCCAGTAATGCTTAGCTACCTAGAATCCCTTGACGCATCCGATGATGATTTACATTCTGTTCGTATAGTCCGTGAATATGTTGATGTCTTTGATGAGGTGAGGGGTTTACCCCAAAACGTGAGATAGACTTTCGAATATATCTAGTAGATAACGCAAAGTCAGTTGCATTGCCAGTGCGCCATATGGCTCCGAGAGAGAGAGAAGAGAACTCAGTAAGCAAGTGAAGGAATTGCTTGAGAAGGGGTTAATAAGACGTAGTATATCAGAGTGGGGTGCTCCAGTAGTATTTGCCACGAAGGCAGATGGGTTCCTTAGACTTTGTGTGGACTATAGAGAACTTAATAAGCTTACTAACAAGAATAGGCACCCACTGCCGAGGATTGACGATCTCTTTGATCAGTTAGTTGGTGCCTCAGTGTTTTCGCATTTGGACTTAGCCATAGGTTTCCATCAGTTGAGAGTGGTTGAGGATATCATAGACAAGACTCCCTTTAGGATTCCAGACGGCTTCTTCGAGTGGCTTGTGATGCCCTTCGGTTTGACAAACACCCCCGCATACTTTGTTGACTTGATGAGTAGGGTGTTTAGGGAGTACCTTAATAAATTTGTGGTAGTCTTTGTGGACGACATCTTGATCTTTCTAAGAGCGAGGAAGAGCATGCCCTACATCTTAGGGAAGTGTTGGAGACCCTTCGAGCGCATAGCCTTAAAGCTAAATTTTCTAAATGTCCCTTTTGGAGGAAGGAAGTGCGATTCTTAGGGCATGTGGTTTCCAAAAAAGGGATAGCTGTGGATCCCGCGAAGGTAGTGGCCATCCAAGATGGGAAGGTTCCTAAAAATGCTATCGAGGTGAGGAGTTTCTTAGGGTTGGCTGGCTACTATAGGAAGTTTGTCAAAGACTTTGCAAAATTATCAACCCCATTAACACGCTTGACGAAGAAGAACTTAGTTTTCACATGGGACGTAGATTGTGATGATGCGTTCCAACGTTTAAAGAGAGCTTTGACCACAGCCCCAGTCTTAGTGCTGCCAGATGGGAGTAAGCCATTTACCGTTTTTACCGATGCTTGTGGGACCAGACTAGGCGCAGTTTTAATGCAAGAAGGAAGGGTAATAACCTATGGTGGAAGGCAGTTGAGAGTGCATGAGAGAAATTACCCTACACATGACCTAGAGTTGGTTGCTATTGTTTTCGTGCTTAAGTCTTGGCGCCATTATCTTCTTGGCGAAAAATTCGAATTGTTCACTGACTACAAATCGCTAAAATATTTGTTCTCTCAGAAGGACTTGAACTTAAGGCAGCAAAGGGCGACGAAATTCTTAGCGACCTACGATTTCGAGATAGCATATACCCCTGGCAAGGGTAACTGGTGGCAGACGCCTTAAGTAGGAAAAGGTTATCCTTGAGTCCGTTGTTTGTTGAGCGGCAAAAGCTTAGAGTTCATCTCTACGTTTGACTTTAGACCTTCCTTTGACTTTGTACCCGGTTTTCTAGCATCCTTAGAGGTCAGACCTACGCTTTTGGGATGGATTGGAGAGGCACAACGAGATGACCTACAGTTGATTGAGTTAGTAGAGAAGCTCAAAAGGTGCGAGTCATCGAGCCATCTCCGTAGGTATACCCTAGATGATAAGGGTTGGTTACGTAGGGACGGTAGACTTTGTGTACCACAAGACGAGGATTTGAGGAAGACCATTCTTGATGATGCACATCGTTCGAAGATGACCATCCATCCCGGCAGGGACAAGATGTACATGGACATGAGACGAGTTTACTTTTGGGCCGACATGAAGAGGGATGTGGCCGAGTTTGTCGCTAGATGCTTGGTGTGCCAACAAGTAAAAGCAGAGCAAATGAAGCCCGGTGGATTTGCTTCACCCATTGGAGGTCCCATAATGGAAGTGGGAAAGTTTCTCGATGGACTTTATCGATGGGTTACCGAGATCGAGGAAGGGTAATACGGGGATTTGGGTCGTGGTAGACATACTTACTAAGAGCGACCATTTCAGTCCCGTGAAGAGTAAGAGGACTGCCCCATGGTTAGCCTCCGTATACATTCGAGAGATAGTTTGTTTGCATGGTGTTCCTTCTAGCATAGTGAGCGACCGCGATCCTATCTTTACTAGTGAATTTTGAAAAAGCTTGCAAGAGGCGGTAGGGACTTAGTTATGTTTGAGCACCGTATATCATCCTCAGACGGACGGCCAGACCGAGAGGGTGAATCGTATTCTAGAGGACTTATTGAGGTTGTGTGTCTTAGACTTCGGAGGTACATGGGAGGAACATCTTCTGTTGGTATAGTTCGCATATAATAATAGCTTTCAGTTTAGCATTGGCATGGCACCGTTCGAGGCTCTTTATGGATGGCCGTGTCATTCGCCTACATGTTGGTGGGAGTCTACATATAAGATCCTGCTTGGGCCCAATATGATTAGAGAGACTTCAGAAAAGATCGATTTGATTCAAAGGAGGATGAAGACGGCGCAAGATAGGCAGAAATCTTATGCGGACAAGAGGAGGACAGATCTTGAGTTTGATATTGGGGACATGGTCTTTGTCAAGGTGTCTCCATTACAGAACGTCGTTCGCTTTGGGTCCGTTGGGAAGTTAGCACCAAGGTTCGTAGGGTCGTTTCCTATTAAGGAGAGGATTGGAAAGATGGCGTACAGAGTGGAGTTGCCTGAGAGACTTAGTGGTGTACACAACATATTCCATGTATCACATTTGAGGAAGCGCCTGCACGAGACCAAGGAAGTGGTGGAGCCGAGCTTGCTTAGAGAGGTGGAGATCGAACATGATGCGATGATTCGACGAGCTCCTACACGCATGCTTGGGTCGGAGATTAAGAAGTTGAGGAATCGAGATGTCAAGCTAGTCAAAGTGCAATGGGGAGATGATGAGAGCAACGCTACTTGGGAGACGGAAGAGAAGATGCATACATTGTACCCTTTCCTTTTCGAGGGTATGTCTTTTAATTTCTCCTTTATCCCTTAGCTTGTACTTGTTTTATCTTTAGTATGTCCTCTCGCTAGTATCTTTGACCTTTAGATAGGGTAATCCTATGGTTGAAACATGTGTTTGAGACATTTTATGTATGATGGATGCATGTGGATGCAAGTGGTTGCTCGTGGATGTATATGCACACACTTTAGGCACTAGATCGGCTCAGTCACTTCATATTGCAAATTGCATAACAATGTGTGTGCATATTTAAGTTAATGGATGTATAATGGTTGTACTATCATATGGATGCTGCATTTTGGTGAATGGTTGTGCACACATGTAGAAATAATATGTATCAATAGGATTCTTTCGCATACATAATGGACGCATGACACTATCATGGTTTGCATTAAGGAGGTCAACTGAATCAGTAGACCGCCTGATTTTGCATTAGATAGAGAACATATACACACACTTCTTGCATATGTTCATAGAGCATTAGGAATTTTATAAGGAAAATGGATGCCTGTGTTTGATGGTTGAGTATATGGTTGTTTGGATGTTAGGATATGCATTCTCCTTAACTTGGAGATTTCGCGGGCGAAATCCTTTAAGAAGGGAGAATGTAACACCCCGTTTTTCTGTTAACACTGAAGTAAAAAATTAAATAATAACTAATCTTAGATGTGAGAATTAAGGGAAACGGGTTGTGCCATTGTGTTCGTCTCGGAATTCTGGTTGAGATAGAGTCCGAGTTTGCATGAATTGGACTTCGTATGAAGAAGTTATGACCATCGGAAGTTTCAAAAAATTTAAAACAGATTTCAAAATTCAAAATTTCAGAGTCAGATGGGCTAGGCGGGAAAATTCCCGAGAGGGCTAGGTCGACCTAGGGGTCGACCTGCCCCCCTGGGCAGATTTGATTAGTGACCTGTTAATGACTGTGTGCTGACTCATTAGGGTTTCTGATCTACTCTGATTGGCTGGGATTTATTCTGGGTTGATCGGACGGCCTAAACTAATCCTAAACTCTATAAAAACACCTATAGACTCAAACCCTAAAATCAAAATAAAATTAGATTCATGGCCTCTATGCCGTCACCAAGCTACTCAGAATAGCCGCCACCAATTAGAGAGGAAGAAACAAATCAAATTCAATTTTATTCAACACTAACAACAAATCTTCTTCAAAGGAAAGCTAATACAACTTCAGAACTCAGAATTCAGAACTCAAGACCATCTTTGAGTTGTGAGCTCGATTTCTTTAACAAAATAATTAGCAATTTAATTGGATTAAGTTATGATGTGGATTATATGGATATGATGTGAATTATTGACCGCATGTTATAATTGTGTTGTAAAATTGTGATGTTATCATACATGTTGTAAATTCTATGTTGTTATGTTGTGATGTTATCATCTATGTTGTTAATTTATGATGCTATCACCTATGTTGTAATTCTATGATTGGCTTATGTATAATCAAATCATCATGTTGTTCATATGCTAGTTTGGTTATGTTGATTCATATGATAAATCATATATGCAAGTTTAGATTTTGATTTAGACATGAATCATATGCAAGTTGGGGAAAATTATATGTAACCTTACATGTTTCATGACATCTAGTTTATGTGAAAATTTGATCTAAAGTTAGGCTATGACATGTGTGAGTTCTATGATAAATTCTACATGCTAGTTTACATGTTTAGATGTAAGTTTACACCATTGTTATGTTGCATAAATCACATATGCAAGTTTATATAAATGTATGAGTTTGGTATATGAATCATGTTATGCAAGTTTGTGGTTATTGCCTATGCAAGTTTACACCTTTAGATGTAGATCCATGACATACATGATTTATGCAAGTTGTGACCATTACCTAAACAAGTTTACGCCTTTAGATTTGGATCTATGACATATGTAGTTTTATGCAAGTTGTAACTTTGGCCTATGCAAGTTTTAGATGTAGGACATCATTCACACATGCAAGTTCACCCCTTATGTTTAGATCTAATTTTATCTATATGTATGTTGTGATGTTTTCTCTTTATTCCATGAGTTAGACTATTCGAGCCTAACGTATATTTTACGTTAAATGAACGAACGTATTGCATGGGGTAATGGGATAATATTAAAAGATTTAATTGACATAAATGCCTTAAAAGGAATAAAATTAATTTGTGATGAAAATTGGTATGATTTTACATACCATAAATAGATGGACATAATTGAGTCAATTATGGCCATAGTTAAATTTGGAATTTGAATAGGGAAATTAATTCAAATTGGGGAATGATTAATTTGGTGTAATTAATCGTCTAAGACACGAGGTTAGGCTATTTTGTAGTGTAAGACTGCCCGGACCCAGCCGGGAATTCCAGCTGCCACAAATGCCAGTCTAATGTGGGAGGTCTTAGGCATAAACTAAATGCGTAACGGTTGTAAAGACACGTGGTTAGGCTCTTTTGTGGTGTAAGACTGCCCGGACCCGCCTGGCAAATCCAGCTGCCACAAATGCCAGTCTAATGTGAGAGGTCTTTATGAGGTTACAGTCTTAATGAATTAAGAAACACTTAACCAAATAAACATGTAGTGGGATATGAGGGGGTTAAGTAGGTGCCTTGAGTGGCATGTGGAATCTAGTGGGTGCCTTGGGTGGCATTTGAAATACGATTAGAAATACTTAACCAAAATTGAAACATGTAAGTGAACATGAATAAGAAGAGGGTTAAGTGGGATGTACTAGAGGGACCAAGCTTAGGTGGATAGCTTGTGTCAAGTAATGGGGGCCCGTTTCAACCAGTAACCCATACGTATCTTTGTGGGCTCGACCCAAGTCGAGGACGGGACACACATACTTGGCTTGACTGTAAGAGGCCAAAACGGGTTATCGGTGGCAATGAAAGTCCAACGGGTTCATATGTGTGTATGGGCCCGGGCTGGTAGGTAAGACGTTGTGGCATCGTGTAGGTATAAGCCGTGCATTATTGGTGGTATCGGGTTTCCACTTTGGGGAGTGATACACCCCACTGTGGGGCCAGCACGGGTATCTACGAGTTAGGGAGCCGATCGCATGGGGGTAGTGGGTACACCTAGTGGAGATAGGGGCCGGCGACACCTATGAAGGCATCTAGGGGTGCACGAAACTACCATTATCATTATTAAGTTCTATAGGCGGGATCAACCTTAGGGTGACTAGTGGTGGTGCAGTATAGTAGTGGTGGTGTAGTTTAGTAATTATCTTATAGTGGTTTAGGTGCGCTTTAACGTTATCTTAGTTCAATCTTATTTCCTTGTTTACTCTGTCATACTCAATTGTTCACAGTCATTTCCTTATTTCCTAACTTATGCCTTAGCCTAGTTATTTTGGTAATTATATTGTTAAAGTTATCGCACTCGCCAGACTTAATGTCTGATCCCCTTTGTTTCCTCCTCTTTTCTTCCTCCCCCCCCAGGTGCTCATATTGGAACTAGCACCAGTGGAGCTTGATTTTGGACGGCTATGTTTCTTGCTTTTAGAAGATTGCTTGGATCGCTGAAGTAAAGTTCAGCCTCTCTTATTTATGGATATTTTGTATTGGGGATTATGTCTTTCAATTTATGTACTTTGATTTAGTCAAGATGGATATTATGTACTTTGACTCTGGTTTTTGATGATGTAATCAAACTTATGTGTTTACCGCTGCAATGAATAAAGTTTTACATTTTTAAGTACTGTTTATATCTGCCTTGTTGTTAAGTTTTTGTTCTATACCCACTTAAAACGCTCCATAGAAGTTAATGCATTCCCTTTGTGAGTGACATTAGTGGACGTGGGGTGTTACAGCCGCTTTACGAACAAAGGACTTAAAGTTAACTTCTTTCTACTTAAGGCGTCGGCTACAACGTTACCCTTGCCAGGGGTATATGCGATCTCAAAATCATAGGATGCCAAAAACTCCATCCATCACTGTTGCCTCAAGTTTAGGTCCTTCTGAGAGAATAAGTACTTTAGCAACTTATGCTCTGTATACAACTCAAACCTCTCGCCTAGCAAATAATGAAGCCATGAATTAGGCGCAAAAACTATGGCCGCCAACTCTAAGTCGTGGGTAGGGTAATTTTTCTCGTGGGCTTTCAACTATCTTCCACCATAGCATATCACCATTCCCTCTTGCATTAAAACTGCGCCAAGCCCTTTCCCGCGAGCATCGGTATATACAGTGAATGTCTTACTCCTGTCTGGCAAAAGTAAAACTGGAGCTGTCGTCAAATCCCTCTTCATACATTGGAAAGCATCGTCACAGTCAACGTCCCAAGTAAAAGTCAAATTCTTCTTCATTAATCGAGTGAGAGAGGTTGATATCTTCGCGAAGTCCTTAATGAACTTCCTATAATAGTCAGCCAGCCCTAAAAAGCTTCTTACTTCTGTTGCATTCTTAGGAGTTTTCCAATCTTGGATTGCCACCACCTTGGCGGGATCCACAGCTATCCCTTCCTTAGAGACCATGTGTCCTAAGAACCTCACTTCTTTTCTCCAAAAATGGCACTTGGAGAACTTAGCTTTTAGTTGATGCACTAGTAGGGTCTCTAAGACTTCCCTAAGATGTAGGGCATGCTCTTCTTCATTTTTAGAGAAAACTAGAACATCGTCTACAAAGACTACCACAAACTTGTTTAGAAACTCCCTAAACACCCTACGCATTAAGTCAACAAAGTATGTGGGTGCATTCGTCAAACCAAAAGGCACGACGAGCCACTCAAAGAAACCGTCAGGAGTTCTAAAGGCAGTCTTATTGATGCTATCTTCAGCCACCCTTAGCTGATGAAACCCTGTACCTAAATCTAGTTGCGAGAAAACTGAAGCACCCACCAACTGAATGAATAAATCGTCTATCCTCGGCAATGGGTGCCTGTTCTTCTTTGTTAGCTTATTCAACTCTCTATAGTCCATGCACAATCTAAGTGAACCATCAGCTTTTGTAGCAAAAACGACTAGAGCATCCCACTCCGAAATACTTCTTCTTATGAACCCCTTCTCAAGCAATTCTTTCACTTGCTTACTAAGTTCTTTTCTCTCTCTCGGAGCCATGTGGCGCACTAGTAATGCAACTGGCTTTGCATTATCTACTAGATATATTTGAAAGTCTATCTCGCGCCTCGGGGGTAAACCTCAAACTTCATCGAAGACGTCACTATATTCACGGACCACACGAATAGATTTCAAATCATCATTAGATGCGTCTAGGGATTCTAGGTAGCTAAGCATTACCAGACCTCTAGGGGCACAAGAAATATCAAGGGTCTTTCCAAAACGAGTCAACAATCCAACTACCCTTCTTTCACAATCTAGGATGGCACCTTATCTAGTTAGCCAATCCATACCTAGAAACAAGCCGTAGCCCATGAAGCCAAGAACAAAGGCGTTGCACTCAAACCCATCGCCCAAGATAGACACTCTCAAATCCCGACAAATCATAGAAAGATGAGCCGAACCACCAATAGGATTTGAGAATACTATGGGATCTGTAACTAGACTAGTATTTAGGTGCAGTGTTTCAACTAACGAAGCAGATACAAACAAGTGTGAAGCGCCAGAGTCAAACAAAGTACGAACAGGATGATCAAACAGAAAAACTAAACTTTCAACGAAAATGTTTCTACCTCTCTTCTGTCCTGGTGCCATGAGAGCGTGAATCTGCCCTCTCGACTGCCCTGGTGCCATGAGAGCCTGATGCTGCCCTCCATAAGTTCTTTGACCTTTCCCATGTTTCCTTGGGCAGTCCTTAACTGTAACACCCCATGTCCATTAATGTCACTCACAAAGGGAATGCATTAACTTCTATGGAGCGTTTTAAGTGAGTATAGAATAGAAACTTAACAACAAGACATATATAAACAGTACTTGAAAAATTAAAAACTTTATTTCATTGCAGCGGAAAATACATATGTTTGATTACATCATCAAAACCAGAGCCAAGTACATAATATCCATCTTGACTAAATCAAAGTACATAAATTGAAAGACATAATCCCCAATACAAAATAGCCATAAATAAAAGAGAGGATGAACTTTACTTCATCGATCCAAGCAATCTTCTAAAAGCAAGAAGCACAGCTGTCCAAAATCAAGCTCCACTGGTGCTAGTTCCAACCTGAGCACTTGGGGGGGGGGAAGGAAGAAAAGAGGAGGAAACAAAGGGGTTCAGACATAAAGTCTGGAGAGTGCGATAACTTTAACAATATAATCACCAAATAACTAGGCTAATGCATAAGTTGGAAAATCAGGAAATGACCATGAACCATTGAGTATGGCAGAGTAAACAAGGAAACAGGATGAACACCGATATCGTTAAAGCGCACCTAACCCACTGTAAGATAATTACTAAACTACACCAACACTATGAGATAATTGCTATACTGCACCACCACTAGTATACTTCACAACCACTAGTCACCCTAAGGTTGATCCCGCCTACAGAACTTAATAATGATATTGGTAGTTTCGTGCACCCCTAGCTGCCTTCATAGGTGCCACCAGCCCCTATCTCCACTAGGTGTACCCACTACCCCCAAGCGATCGACTCCCTAACTCGTAGATACCCGTGCTAGCCCCACAGTGGGGTGTATCACTCCCCAAAGTGGCAACCCGATACCAAAAATAATGCACGGCTTATACCTACACGATGCAACAACGTCTTACCTACAAGCCCGGGTCCACACACACATATGAACCCGTTGGACTTGCGTTGCCACCGCTAACCCGGTTTGGCCTCTTACAGTCAAGCCCAGTATGCGTGTCCCGTACTCAACTTGGGTCGAGCACACAAAGATACGTATGGGTTACTGGTTGAAACAGGCCCCCATGACTTGACACAAGCTATCCACCTAAGCTTGGCCCCCTCTAGTATTTCCCACTTAACCCACTTCTTATTCATGTTTCAATTACATGTTTCAATTTTGGTTAAGTATTTCTAATCGTATTTCAAATGTCACCCAAGGCACCCACTAGATTCCACATGCCACCCAAGGCACCCACTTAACCTCCTCATGTCCCACTACATGTTTATCTAGTTAAGTGTTTCTTAATTCATTAGGATCGTAACCTCATAAAGACCTCTCACATTAGACTGGCATTTGTGGCAGCTGGATTTGCCGGGCGGGTCCGGGTAGTCTTACACCATAAACGAGCCTAACCTCGTGTCTTTACAATTGTTACGTATTTAATTTATGCCTAAGACCTCTCACATTAGACTGGCATTTGTGGCAGCTAGATTTGCCGGCAGGTCCGGGCAGTCTTACACCACAAAAGAGCCTAACCTTGTGTCTTAGACGATTAATTACTCCTAATTAATCATTCCCCAATTTGAATTACTTTCCCTATTCAAATTACCAATTAATTCCAAATTTAACTATGGCCATAATTGACTCAATTATGTCCATCTATTTATGGTATGTAAAATCATACCAATTTTCATCACAAATTTATTTTATGCCTTTTAAGGCATCTATGACAATTAAATCTTTTAATATTATCCCCTTTAGCCCATGTTGTATGTTTATTCGTTTAACGTAAAATATATGTTAGACTCGAATAGTCTAACTCATGGAATAAAGAGAAAACATCACAACATACATATAATTAAAACTAGATCTAAACATAAGGGGTGAACTTGCATGTGTGAAGGATGTTCTACATCTAAAACTTGCATAGGCCAAAGTTACAACTTGCATAAAACTACATATGTCATAGACCCAAATCTAAAGGTGTGAACTTGTTGGGATAATGGTCACAAACTTGCATAAATCATGTATGTCATAGATCTACATCTAAAGGTGTAATCTTGCATAGGCAGTAACCACAAACTTGCATAACATGATTCATATTCGAACACATGTATTCATATAAACGTGCATATGTGATTTATGCAACATAACAATAGTATAAACTTACATCTAAACATGTAAACCAGCATGTAGAATTTGGCATATAACTCACACATGTCATAGCCTAACTTTAGATATAAAATAGGTGTCATGAAGCATATAAGGTTATACATATAATTTTCCCCAACTTGCATATGATTCATGTCTTAATAAAAATCTAAACTTGCATACATACTTATGATTTATCATATGAATCAACATACCCAAACTAGCATATGAACAATATGGTGATTCGATTATACATAAGCCAATCATAAAATTACAACATAGATGATCACAACATTACAAGATAGCATCATAGAATTTACAACATAAACATCACAATTTTACTACATGAATAATAACATGCGGTCAATAATTCACATCATATCCAAATAGTCCACATCATAACTCAATCCAATTAATTTGCTAATTATTTTATTGAAATTATCGAACTCGCAATTCTAGAAGGTCTTGAATTCTGAATTTTGAGTTCTGAAGTTGTAATAGCTTTCCCTTGAAGAAGATTCGTTGTTAAAGTTGAAAAGGATTGATTTAGACTAGCTTTCTTCCTCTCTAATTGGTGGCGGTTATGCTGTGTTGCTAGGTGACGGCATGGAGGCCATGAATCTACTTTTGTTTTGATTTTAGGGTTTGAGTCTAGAGGTGTTTTTATAGAGTTTAGGATTAATTTAGGCCATCCGATCAACCTAGAAGCAACCTGAACCATCCAAACAAGATAGGGTGACACCTCAGCCCTAATGACTCAGCACAGTGCATTAAATGTTCATTTTTTCTATAATTTACATATTTCTTATTTATGACAAATTCCATATGTAAATTATTCCCATTTTAATTACGCCATAACTATATTTTTAATTATGCTCACAATTAATGGTATACTAAATATACCATTTCATGAACCAATCTATGCCATGTAATTTTCATGTTTTGCTGCAATATTTAATTTAAAAATATCTTTTTCATATGGAATCCAATTTACGCAAACTGGACTCTATCTCAACCAGAATTCCGAGACGAACACAATGGCACAACCCGTTTCCCTTAATTCTCATGTCTGAGATTAATTATTCTTTAATTTAGTTAATTCGATTATTCAAAAATCCGGGGTGTTACATTCTCCCTTTCTTAAAGGATTTCGCCCCCGAAATCTCCAAGTTAAGGAGAATGCATATCCTAACATCCAAACAACCATCAAACACAGGCATCCATTGTCCTTATAGAATTTCTAGTGTTGTATGAACATATGCAAAAAGTGCGTGTATATGTTCCTTATCTAATGCAAAATCAGGCGGTCTACTGATTCAGTTGACCTCCTTAATGCAAACCATGATAGTTCCATGCGTCCATTATGTATGCGAAAGAATCTTATCTATACATATTATCTCTACATCCGTGCACAACCATTCACCAAAATGCCGCATCCATATGATAGCACAACCATTATACATCCATTAGCTTAAATATGCACACACATTTATATGCAATATGCAATATGAAGTGATTGAGCCGATCTAGTGCCTAAAGTGTGTGTATATGCATCCACGAGAAACCACTAGCAAACACTTGCATCCACATGCATCCATCATACATAACATGTCTCAAACACATGTTTCAACCATAGGACTTTCCTACCTAAAGGTCAAAGATACTAGCGAGAGGACATACTAAAGATAAGATAAGATAAGTATAAGGTAAGCGATAAAGGAGAAACTAAAAGACATACCCTCTGGTATCTCAGATGCTTCAGACATGCTGAAACGAAAAAGGAAAGATTCAATACAAAAGAACCGAAGGAAAGATATATGGCCCTTGGGGTTATGCTTTCTAAAATAAGCTTTTCTCTTGAAAATACTTTACTTAAAACATACTTTTGAAGGTACTTCTTTATAAAAATGGTTTTGAAAAACAACTTTTTCAAAATTCATATCTGTTCTGGTAACCTTCAGCTCTGATACCACGTGTAACACCCCATGTCCATTAATGTCACTCACAAAGGGAATGCATTAACTTCTATGGAGCGTTTTAAGTGAGTATAGAACAGAAACTTAACAACAAGACAAATATAAACAGTACTTGAAAATTTTAAAACTTTATTTCATTGCAGCGGAAAATACATATGTTTGATTACATCATCAAAACCAAAGCCAAGTACATAATATCCATCTTGACTAAATCAAAGTACATAAATTGAAAGACATAATCCTCAATAAAAAATAGCCATAAATAAAAGAGAGGCTGAACTTTACTTCAGCGATCCAAGCAATCTTCTAAAAGCAAGAAGCACAGCTGTCCGAAATCAAGCTCCATTGGTGCTAGTTCCAACCTGAGCACCTTGGGGGGGGGGGGGAAGAAAAGAGGAGGAAACAAAGGGGTCAGACATTCAGTCTGGCGAGTGCGATAACTTTAACAATATAATCACCAAAGTAACTAGGCTAAGGCATAAGCTGGAAAATCAGGAAATGACCATGAACCATTGAGTATGGCAGAGTAAACAAGGAAACAGGATGAACAACGATATCGTTAAAGCACACCTAACCCACTGTAAGATAATTACTAAACTACACCAACACTATGAGATAATTGCTATACTGCACCACCACTAGTATACTGCACCACCACTAGTCACCCTAAGGTTGATCCCGCATACAGAACTTAATAATGATATTGGTAGTTTCGTGCACCCTTAGCTGCATTCATAGGTGCCGCCTGCCCCTATCTCCACTAGGTGTACCCACTACCTAAGAGATCGGCTCCCTAACTCGTAGATACCCGTGCTGGTCCCATAGTGGGGTGTATCACTCCCCCAAGTTGCAACCTGATACCACAAATAATGTACGGCTTATACCTACACGATGCAACAACGTCTTACCTACCAGCCCGGGTCCACACACGCATATGAACCCGCTGGACTTGCGTTGCCACAGCTAACCCGGTTTGGCCTCTTACAATCAAGCCCAGTATGCGTGTCCCGTCCTCGACTTGGGTCAAGCCCACAAAGATACGTATGGGTTACTGGTTGAAACAGCCCCCCATGACTTGACACAAGCTATCCACCTAAGCTTGGTCCCCTCTAGTATTTCCCACTTAACCCACTTCTTATTCATGTTTCAATTTTGGTTAAGTATTTCTAATCGTATTTCAAATGCCACCCAAGGCACCCACTAGATTCCACATGCCACCCAAGGCACCCACTTAACCCCCTCATGTCCCACTACATGTTTATCTGGTTAAGTGTTTCTTAATTCATTAAGACCGTAACCTCATAAAGACCTCTCACATTAGACTGGCATTTGTGGCAGCTGGATTTGCTGGGTGGGTCCGGGCAGTCTTACACCACAAACGAGCCTAACCTCATGTCTTTACAATTGTTACGTATTTAATTTATGCCTAAGACCTCTCACATTAGACTGGCATTTGTGGCAGCTAGATTTGCCGGCGGGTCCGGGAAGTCTTACACAACAAGAGAGCCTAACCTCGTGTCTTAGACGATTAATTACTCCTAATTAACCATTCCTCAATTTGAATTACTTTCCCTATTCAAATTACCAATTAATTCCAAATTTAACTATGGCCATAATTGACTCAATTATGTCCATCTATTTATGGTATGTAAAATCATACCAATTTTCATCACAAATTTATTTTATGCCTTTTAAGGCATCTATGACAATTAAATCTTTTAATATTATCCCCTTTAGCCCAAGTTGTATGTTTATTCGTTTAACGTAAAATATATGTTAGACTCGAATAGTCTAACTCATGGAATAAAGAGAAAACATCACAACATACATATAATTAAAACTAGATCTAAACATAAGGGGTGAACTTGCATGTGTGAAGGATGTTCTACATCTAAAACTTGCATAGGCCAAAGTTAAAACTTGCATAAAACTACATATGTCATAGACCCAAATCTAAAGGTGTGAACTTGTTGGGATAATGGTCACAAACTTGCATAAATCATGTATGTCATAGATCTACATCTAAAGGTGTAATCTTGCATAGGCAGTAACCACAAACTTGCATAACATGATTCATATTCGAACACGTGTATTCATATAAACTTGCATATGTGATTTATGCAACATAACAATAGTATAAACTTACATCTAAACATGTAAACCAGCATGTAGAATTTGGCATATAACTCACACATGTCATAGCCTAACTTTAGATATAAAATAGGTGTCATGAAGCATATAAGGTTATACATATAATTTTCCCCAACTTGCATATGATTCATGTCTTAATAAAAATCTAAACTTGCATACATACTTATGATTTATCATATGAATCAACATACCCAAACTAGCATATGAACAACATGGTGATTCGATTATACATAAGCCAATCATAAAATTACAACATAGATGATCGCAACTTTACAAGATAGCATCATAGAATTTACAACATAAACATCACAATTTTAGTACATGAATAATAACATGCGGTCAATAATTCACATCATATCCAAATAGTCCACATCATAACTCAATCCAATTAATTTGCTAATTATTTTATTAAAATTATCGAACTCACAATTCAGAGAAGGTCTTGAATTCTGAAATCTGAGTTCTGAAGTTGTAATAGCTTTCCCTTGAAGAAGATTCGTTGTCAAAGTTGAAAAGGATTGATTTAGACTAGCTTTCTTCCTCTCTAATTGGTGGCGGCTAGGCTGTGTTGCTAGGTGACGGCATGGAGGCCATGAATCTAATTTTGTTTTAATTTTAGGGTTTGAGTCTAGAGGTGTTTTTATAGAGTTTAGGATTAATTTAGGCCATCCGATCAACCTAGAAGCAACCTGAACCATCCAAACAAGATAGGGTGACACCTCAGCCCTAATGACTCAGCACAGTGTATTAAATGTTCATTTTTTTCTATAATTTACATATTTCTTATTTATGACAAATTCCATATGTAAATTATTCCCATTTTAATTATGCCATAACTATATTTTTAATTATGCTCATAATTAATGGTATACTAAGTATACCATTTCATGACCAATCTATGCCACGTAATTTTCATGTTTTGCTGCAATATTTAATTTAAAGATATCTTTTTCATACGGAATCCAATTTACTCAAACTTGGACTCTATCTCAACCAGAATTCCAAGACGAACACAATGGCGCAACCCGTTTGCCTTAGTTCTCACATATGAGATTAATTATTCTTTAATTTAGTTTATTCGATTATTCAAAAATCCGGGGTGTTACATTAAGTAGATGACCTGCCCCTCCATAGTGGAAACAGCTAGTCTTCTTCTTTTTCCTACTGTCTTTGCTCAGATGGCCTGGTGTCCCACAATTAAAGCACTTCTTCTTTCCTTTGCCATTATTGTTCTTCCCGCCTTTCTTGTTTTGTTGTTGTGGCTTCTTATGGTCTCCTTTCTTCTCCGGTGCCTTATTAGCATTCGCACCTTTCTCTTCCTCATGCATAAGCGCCATGTCAACCAGTTTCTCAAAGGTAGCCCCCTTCGGAATGTGGGTCATTGCCAACCCATGTAACGGCTCATTCAAACCTTTAACGAACCTCAGGGCCTTCTTCTCAGGTGTGTTTACCAATTCCAAGCCGAATCTCGCCAACCAATTGAACTTGTTGACGTACTCCTTTACTGATAAATCCCTTGATTCAACGCCAAGAATCTTTCCATATATAAATTCTCTTCTGCTCGTGAGAGAAACTTCATTTCGAACCTACGCTTGAAATCCATCCATGTCTCCACCGGATGCTCTCCGTTCATGACCTCTCACCAAAACGAGGCTTCGTCTTTCATTAACCAAGCAGCCAATTGGATCTTCCTTCCATCTTCTACTTCGAAAATACCAAATAGATCTTCCACCTCCTTAGGCCAATTTCGAGCTTCAACAAACGACTCTGATCCGTGAAAAGGTTTCCCGCCCATTGCCCTAAAATCTTTGCATATCTTTGCAAAAGTATTAACACGGGGAGGAGGAGGAGGAGGAGGGGAAGGAGGAGGAGGAGGAGGAGCATTTGCTGGGCCTGCGACATTGGCCCTAGCTTCCAGATACCTTCTAAACCATCCTAGTATCGGTACCCCCACGGGTATCTCGGTAATTCCAGACATGCTGAAAAGAAAATGAAGAGATTCAAAATGGAGAATTTGAAAGAAAGATATATGGCTCTTGAGGGTTATGTTTTTAAAACAAACTTTTCTCTTGAAAATACTTTCCTTAAAACATACTTTTGAAAGTATTTCTTTATCAAATGCTTTTTAAAAAATAGTTTTTCAAAATTCATATCTGGTCTGGTAACCTTCAGCTCTGATACCACGTGTAACACCCCATGTCCATTAATTCCACTCACAAAGGGAATGCATTAACTTCCATGGAGCGTATTTAGTGTATAGAACAAAATATAACAAGATAGATATAAATAATGGTACTTGAAAAAATTAAAACAACTTTTATTGCAGCGGAGAAAGAGTTTGATTACAACAACTTCATTAACCAAGTACACTTAATATCCATCTTGATAAATTGTTTCAGAGTACATAAAATAAAAAGTATAAACCCCAACAACAAATAGCCATAAAAGAGATGAGCTGAACTTTACTTTCAACAATACAAGCATTTCCAAAAGAGAGAGAAAGAGATCTGAGATCAAGCTCCATTAGTACTAGTCCCACCCTGAGAACCTTGGGGTGAGGGAGGAAGAAAATAGGCGAAAACAAGGGGGTCAGACCTAAAGTCTGGCGAGTATAATAACTTTAACAATATAATTATTAAAGTAACTAGGATAAGGCATAAACTGGTAAGATAAGATATGACCATGAAACAAGTGGGCATGACAAAGCAAATAAGAGGAATATTCTGGCGTTAATCTCGTTCCTAATCACTATGGGATAATTACTACACTGCACCACCACTAGTCACCCTAAAAGTTGATCCCGCCTACAGAAATTAATAATGATAATGGTAGTTTCGTGTACCCCTAGTTGCCTTTATAGGGGATGTCTGCCCCTATCTCCACTAGTTATACCCACTACCCCATTCGATCGGCTCCCTAACTCGTAGATACCCGTGCTGGTCCCATAGTGGGGTGTATCACTCCCCAAAGTGGCAACCTGATACCACCAAAGATGCATGACTTATATCTACACTATGCAACAACGTCTTACCTACCAGTCTGGGCCCACGCACGCACATGACCTCGTTGGACTCGCGTTGCCGCCGCTAACCCGTTTTGACCTCTTACAATCATATCCAGTAAGCATTTCTCGTCCTCGACTTGGGTCGAGCTCACAAAGATACTTGATGGGTTACTAGTTTGAAAAGCCCCCCCATGCTTGACACAAGCCTTCCACCTATACTTGGTCCCCACTAAGGTTTCCTCACTTAATCCTATTCTTATTCATGTCTTCTTACCATTTTCAATCTTGGTTAAGTGCATCTAATCGTATTTCACATGACACCCAAGGCACCCACTTAATTTAACATTCCACCCAAGGCCCCCACTTAACCCCCCATGTCCCACCACATGTTTATCTGGTTAAGTGTTACTTAATTCATTAGAACCGTAACCTTATAAAGACATCCCATATTAGGCTGACATTTGCAATTGCTGGATTTACCGGGCGGGTCCGGGCAGTCTTATACCGCAAACGAGCCTAACCTCATGTCTTTAGAATTATTATGCATTTAATTCGTGCCTTTGACCTCTCACATTAGACTGGCATTTGTGGCTTCTGGATTTTCCGGGCGGCTCCGGGCAGTCTTACACCACAAAAGAGTCTAACCTCGTGTCTTAGGCGGTTAATTATTACACATCTTTATTTAACCCCAAATTGGATTAATATCCCAATTCAAATTTGTCAATAAATTCAAAATTTATTTATGTCCATAATTGTCTCTTAAAATTATGTCCATAAATACCAATTATGCCAATTAATTTCTCAAATTAATTATATGCCTTTTAAGGCCATTTTATGCCAATTCACAATTTATGTATATTCAATATTGTCCCATCATCCCCATGCTATTCGTACGTTTTCATATGACATATGTTAGACTCGCAAATGGTCTAACTTATAAAAAGAAAAACAACATCTCATAAATAGATCTAAGGATCATGACATAAGATTACATAGCCAATAACTTACATATGAATATCATTCAAACTAGCATATGATACAAAACTAGCATAGGTAATGGGCCTAAACTTGCATAACTTATATACTGCTATAGATCCAAGCATAAAGGTGTGAACTTGCATATGGATCTAAACATAAAGATGTAAATTTGCATATAGATCTAAACATAAAGATGTAAACTTGCATATAGATCTAAACATAAAGATGTAAACTTGCATATGGATCTAAACATAAAGATGTAAACTTGCATATGGATCTAGACATAAAGGTTAATGTCACATAAATTAGTATATGAATATATCTCACATATATTTTAACAACCTAAACTTGCATAAGATTCATACATGAATATATGATCCAATCATCACAAACTTGCATAAGATATATGATTCAACTTGCATAAGATTCACATAAGAACTAACATATGATCCAACTTGCATAAAACTAACATATGATTCAACACCACAAACATACATATAATTTACATCACATGATTCAAAATCATATTCTCATAATCCCAATTATATCTTGTCATAATTAAATTAATTAATTAATTTGTGAAAGCTATCATACTCACGATTAAAAAGAATAGTCTTGTCTTTCTGGGATCTGTATTCTGAAACTGAATTGCTCGCCTTTGATGTAGACTAATCGTTATTTAGATTTGATTTGATTTGATTTTGATTCAAGCTTCTATCTTGCTTTAGGGTTGAAAGTGTATGGCGGCTACTCTAGGTTCTCCATTGACGGCATGGAGGCTCTTGTTATGAATTAATGCGATTAGGGTTAGGGGTTTAGGAGTGTTTTTGTAGAAGTTTAATTTAATAAGAGCCGTCGAATTAACCTAAGGATAACCAGAACCATCAGGACCACTCAGATGCCACATCAGCCCCTAGGGCGAATCGGGCCACGGGTTGACAGCCAAACACCTTGGATCGACCCCTAGTCAACCCAGCGGGGCTCGGGTCAACTCCAAAAATGGTGTGGTTCGGCTATTCCCCTCCCGATTCACTATTTTGAACTTTTTTTTGAATATTTTTTTATTTTTTTATTATATATATATATATATATATATCAATATATATATTTCTTTCATATGCATACAAACTTCAAGGCTTAATAACTTCTTCATAAGTTACCCGTTTTATGCAAATCAAATGTCTGTCTTGACCCAAAATTTTGAGACGAACATAATAGCGCAACCCATTTCACTTAATTCTTCTTCTAAAAATTAAGTATACTTTAATTCGTGAATTTTAATGTTATAAAATTATGGGGTGTTACATAAACCTATACATTCTGTTATGCTTAGTTACCTAGAATCTCTTGATGCGTCTGTTGAAAACTTGCAGTCTATTAGAGCAGTCCGTGAATACTCAGATGTATTTGAAAAGGTGAAGGGCTTACCTCCAAAGCGGGAGATAGACTTCCGCATATACCTTGTTGATAATGCAAAACCCCTAGCTCTACCCGTTAGACACATGGCTCCTAGGGAAAGAAAAGAGCTATGTAAGCAAGTCAAAGAGCTGCTCGAAAATGGGTTTATAAGGTGGAGTATTTTTGAATTGGGTGCTCCAGTAATATTCGCAACCAAAGCAGATGGTTCACTTCACCTATGCGTTGATTATAGGGAGCTAAACAAGCTGACCAAGAAGAATAGGCACCCACTTCCTAGAATAGATGACTTGTTTGATCAACTTGTAGGTGCGCCATTTTCTCCCAACTAGATTTGGCTACCGGGTTCCATCAGTTAAGAGTGGCTGAGGACAGCATTGATAAGACCGCATTCAGAACCCCGGATGCACGGAACTAGTATATTGTTTAGAGAATTCCTTAATAATTTTGTGGTGGTCTTCGTAGACGACATTTTGATTTTCTAGAAGAATGAAGAAGAGCATGCTTTGCATTTAAGGGAAGTCATGGATACTCTTCGTACACATCAGCTGAAGGCCAAATTCTACAAATGCCATTAGAGAAGAGGTGAGGTTTCTTAGACATGTGGTGTCCAAAGAGGGGTTAGCCATGGACCCCGCGAAAGTAGTTGCGGTGCAAGATTGGAAGGTTCCACGGAATGCAATCGAAGTCCGAAGCTTTCACAGGCTAGCGGGCTTTTACCAAAAGTTCATTAAAGACTTTGCTAAAATCTCAGCCCCACTCACAAGATTAACGAAGAAGAACCTAACTTTCACTTGGGATTTGGATTACGATATTGCTTTCCAATGTCTGAAAAGGGCTCTAACAACAGCCCCAGTTCTAACATTGCCGGATGGGAGCAAGATGTTTACCGTATACACGGATGCATGTGGTACGGGACTAGGTGTTGTCTTGATGCAAGAAGAGAAGGTAGTAGCTTATGGAGGCAAACAGTTGAAAGTACATGAGAAAAACTACCCAACCCACGATCTAGCGTTGGCTGCCATCGTATTTGCGCTTAAGTCTTGGCGCCATTATCTCCTGGGTGAGAAGTTTGAATTGAATACTGACCATAAATCGTTGAAGTACCTTTTCTCGTAGAAAGATCTTAACTTAAGACAACAAAGATGGATGGAATTTCTGGCGTCTTATGATTTTGAGATTTCCTATACCCTAGGCAAGGGCAATGTGGTAGCGGATGCCTTAAGTAGGAAGAAGCTAACCTTGAGTCCTCTCTTTGTAGAAAGGCAAAGCTTGGAGTATATAGCAAACTTTAGTTTTAGACCCTCCGCTGAAATTGTGCCTGGTCTGTTAGCATCACTAGAGGTGCGGCCTACTCTTTTGGACTCAATAGGAACCACACAACGAGAAAACCCTCAGCTAGTTGATGTGATGGAAAATCTAGTTAGGGGTGAGACTTCTAATCACCTCAATAGATACTCTTTCGATGATAAGGGTTGGTTGAGATGGGATGGAAGGTTATGTGTCCCACAAGTAAGTGATTTTGTGAAGACGATTCTCGAAGAGGCGCACCATTCCAAACTGACCATACACCCAGGCGGATATAAGATGTATAAAGATATAAAAAGGGTTTTCTTTTGGAATGGTATGAAGAGTTATGTAGCTGAGTTCGTCGCTAAGTGTTTGATATGCCAGCAAGTCAAAGAGGAGCAGAAGAATCACGGTGGTCTGCTTCATCCTCTCGAGGTCCCATAGTGGAAGTGAGATAGAATTTCGATGGAATTTGTTGATGGGTTGCCTAGGTCAAGAAGGGGCAATACCAGTATTTGGGTAATAGTGGACAGGCTCACTAAAAGAGACCACTTTATACCTGTTAAAAGTAGAAGGACTGCCTCGTCCCTAGCATCCATTTATCTCAAATAAATAGTTCGACTCCATGGGATACCCTCCACCATAGTGAGCGATCGAGATCCTATCTTTACGAGTGAGTTTTGGAAGAGTTTGCAAGAGGCAGTAGGCACCCAATTATGCTTAAGCACGACCTATCACCCCCAAACTGATGGTCAAACGGAAAGGGTTAACAGAGTATTAGAAGACCTCTTGAGATTGTGCATTCTTGACTTTGGAGGGACATGGGAGGATCATCTTCCTTTGGTGGAATTCGCCTAGCAACAATAGCTACCAAGCCACCATAGGAATGGCGCCCTTCGAAGCTTTATATGGAAGACCATACCGATCACCAACTTGTTGGTGGGAGTCTACAGATAAGCTCGTACTTGGACCAGACATGATTAGAGAGACCTCAAAAAGGTGGACTTGATAAGAAGACGGATGAAGGCTGTACAAGATAGACAGAAGTCCTACGCAGACAAAAGAAGTCCGACGTCGAGTTTAAGGTTGGAGATAGGGTGTTCCTTAAAGTATCTCCTTTGAGGAATATCATTCGCTTTGGGTCCGTAGGAAAGCTAGCACCAAGATTTGTAGGTCTATTTCCTATCATTGAAAGGATTGGGATAATGGCTTACAGAGTAGAGCTACCCGAGAGACTGGATGGAGTTCATAATGTTTTTCATGTTTCTCAAGTACGAAAGTGCTTACATGAATCTGCGGAAGTGACGGAGTTGAATATACTAGAGGAAGTAGAAGTGGAACGAGAAGCGATTGTGAGAAGAGTTCCAACTCGTATCTTGGGTACAAAAGTCAAAAAGCTACGAAACTATGAAGTCAAGCTTGTTAAAGTTCAATGGAGTGATGCTGAGGAAGACGCGACTTGGGAAACTGAGAGGATAATACGTGCAACCTACTCTTTTCTCTTTGAGGGTACCTCCTTGATCTCTTTTTCCATAAGTTTATTCATGCTTATATTTATCTTTCAAGTATATCTCCTCAGTCCTATGCTTTATCCTCAGGTAGAAACCGATGGATGTAAACATGTGTTTGAAACATGTTATGATTGATGGTTGCGAGTGGTTGCAAGTGGTTGCTAGTGGTTGCTCGTGGATGCATGTACACACAATTTAGGCACTAGCTCGGCTCAGTCACTTTCATATTGCATATAAATGTATGTGTATATTTAAATTAATGGATGTATAATGGTTGTGTTATCATATGGATGCTGCATTCTGATGAATGGTTGTGCACATATGTAGAAGCAATATGTATTGTTAGGATTCTTTTGCATGCATAATGGACGCATGGCACTATCATGATTTGCATTAAGGAGGTCAACTGAATCAGTAGACTGCCTGATTTTGCATTAGATAAGGAACATATACACACACTTTTTGCATATGTTCATATGGCATTAGAAATCTTGTAAGGACAATGGATGCCTGTTTTTAATGGTTGAGTAGATGATAGAATATACATTCTCCTTAACTTGGAGATTTCGGGGGCGAAATCCTTTAAGGTGGGGAGAATGTAACCCCGTGATTTTAAATATTAAAAATTAACGAATTTAAGAATACTTAATTTCAAATGTGAGAATTAAGGGAAACGGGTTACGCCATTTGTAATTACCCGTACTTTCCTGGGGTAATAATTAATTAATTTAATTATTTAAAGAGTGGTTTAGAGAATTTTAATGGTCATGGAATTAAATAATGATGAAAATTTAATTAAAATAATAATTAAATAATATATTTAATTCTGAAATAATCAGAATTGGCTGAAATGATGATATGGTGTGAACCGAATCATCTGTGATATTTAATTCAGCTTGGAATTGAATTTGAATAACGAATATATTATATAAACGACAGTTTGAACGTAGAGTTATAATATAATTAAAATAGAGCTTGAAATGGCGCTGTAGTTCGTAATTTGGCGAGTCGACCTTCAACTGAATGTACAGGATTCGTTTTAAATCGAATTTCTGTGAAACAAGAAACGTGTGGAGCTGGTGGAGTATATCTTTCTAGTGGAAGAGAAAAACCGGGATTTCATCATGTAGATTTTGATTTACGTCCAAATCAAATTCTAGAAAAGTCACTGTGGAATTCCTTTATAATTTATAAAGGAATTATTTATATTTTAATAAGGATTTTCAATAAAAATCGAATATCGGGTTGACCCAGATTTGAAATATCGAGTTAGAAATCCATACAGGATTATTCTGGAACTGTATGGTATCCCACTGTGGATATATACGATAATATTTATTTATAAATATTTAATTTAATTTCTTTTAAATATATTTATATATTTAAAGGGGTTATTTAGGGCTTTAAAAATAACCAGTTTTGCAAACGACCTCAGAATTCGACGAAACTAAATTTGTTGGATTCGCAATATTAAATTATGGTTACATTTCAAGTTTCGTGATTTTTAGAGTCAGTACGTGGCCGTACCAATTTTTAGAGTGAAAAACAGTCAGTATTTCGACGGTTAAAAATACACTGTGTGAGCAAACGGAGTCGGAATTCGACGAAACCAGTTTCGTTGAGACCGTAATGTCGAACTCTAGCTACATGTCCAGATTCGTGATTTTTGTGTATCATGCGTGACCACACAGATTTTTAGAAGGCTAAAACAAATATAAAATCAAAGAAATAAAAAGGATGAGTGGACAAGGATCCTCCAACAAGCCAAGTTATCCACTATATAATATCCTAACATTTCTAAAACCTTATTAAAAGTCATTCCTCAGTCAAACAAAAAAACCCGCCGTTGGTTTTTTCCTCCCAAACCCATTTCTTTGATCTTTCAAAAATCATCACAATCCAAATAAAAATCGAAAAATCCTGTAACATATATATTCGAACTCCTGCTTCATTTCTCTTCATCCCAGTATGATTTGTATAGGGTTCGACATCACCTTTTGTCGCTGGAACTAGGGCAGCGTACTACAAGGTCAATTAGGGTTCGAAGTTTAAGAAGTTTGAGGGTTAAATGGAAGAAATAGAGTATGTTTTTGGGACCAGAGAGTGATTTAGAATCCATTTGCCAGTTGTTGATGAATTCGGTGGAAAATGATTTCGCTAGTTTCCTGTACCAGGCACCACGAGGTCCGCGATGTCTTCGAAGGTGGTGAATCAAGTTCAGTATTTCTGAGTTTAGGTTGAAAAGTGATTAACGAGAGGAAGTATGGTATTTTTCCCTTGATTTTCTGATGGTGATGTCGGGTGGAAATCCGTGAAGCAACGGGGTTTGTAGAAGGAGGATATGGGTTTTCCTAAACTGGCGACATGGAGTTTTGGGAAGAAAGAAAGCAGTGGCGGGTGGGTTTTATTCCATGGTGGGCCGATGTTTTAAAAGTGGTAAAGCCTGTTTAATAAATCATATTAGGTTTGTGTTTATTTTAAATAGTCCAAATTGTATAAATCATATCTCGACCATACGTGATCAGAATTCAGCGAAACAGGATCCGACAGGATCGTATGGACGGACACTACCCAATGGAACTAACTGGGAGTGGAGTGGAGCTCATTTGAATTTATGGCGAAATAAATTGTTTGATTCAAATCAAAACAAACAGTTTATCGTTCTTTAACGATGAACTGCCAAACTGAGTAAATCTCACTAACTTTGAACAGTTTATAATTTCATGTTGTATTTTTAGAATTGTTAAATATTGGCTGATTGACTGTGTGTTGACTGTTTGATTGAACTGGTAGTCAGTTAGTTGAATTTCTATATTGATTCTGTTTAACAGAATATATCATATGGAACTGAAAGTGATGTTGATTTTATTGTGTAACATCTGTGGATGCAGGGAGACAGGTCGGAGGAATCCGACTGGATTCCTCAACAGTTATTTTATTGTTTTCATATATTGTGATATATGACGTGATTTATAATCTGTGGTTGATTATATGTGTACGGACGATATTGGACATCGTAATTTGATATGTTAAACACCACCGAAGTGTTGATAAGGGAATATTTTCAAAGTGATATTTGAAAGTAAAATATTTATAAATGGAATATTTATAAATAAGAAATATTTATAAATTGGAATATTTATAAATAGGATATATTTAGAAAAAGGGAAAACGTTATAAAAAGGAAACTGTTATAAGAAGGAAATCATTTTAAAGTGGAAATCCGTTACTAAAAAGTAAATCTTTAAAAATGAATAAACGTTGTTAAAAGGGAAATCTTTTTAAAGCAAATAAAGGAGTTAAATCGAATATGGTATTCGAAAGGAGTTAAATCGAATATGGTATTCGAAAGTTAGTAAATCGAATTAGTTATTCGAAAGGGGTTAGTCGAGTCGAGTTTGTTGAATAGAGTTAATCGAATATTTCTTATTCGAATACGAGTTAACCAGTTAGAGTAAATCAATTAGAGTTAACTAGTTAGAGTTAATCAATTAGAGTTAACCAGTTAGAGTTAAACAAGTTAGAGATAAACCAGTTAGAGTTAAACCAGTTAGAGTTAAACAGTTAGAGTTAAACCAGTTAGAGTTAATCGATAGAGTTAAATCAAACTAGAGTTATTGAATAGAGTTAAATCGAACTAGAGTTATTGAATAGAGTTAAATCGAACTAGAGTTATTGAATAGAGTTATATCGAATTTAGTTTATTCGAATAGAGTTGAAATGAGTTAATCGAATATAGTTTTTCCGAATAGAGTTAAAGGAGTTGTCGAATATAGTTATTCGAAGGGAGGAGTTATCGAATAGAGATTATTCGAAAGAGAATTACATGAGGAAGTGTTTAAGAGTTAAAAGATGAACTTACCCTTTTTCAAGATTTGAAATGTTGTTCAGTTAAGGTCTGAGAGGTAGTTATACCCCAACTTGATTGATTTCGTTTTTAATTTAGAAATGGTTAAGGTTCGAGAGTGAAAGTGGTTAAGTGAATTTAGTAAATAAGTATAGTGGTTTGAGTTGTCGTCGCAATGTTTATTTAAACATCTGTTTAAAATCCAAGTAAAGAAAATTTGGAAATGTTTTCCAAATAGAATCAGAAACGTAATCAAATACTGAAATAAGGAAATATGAATATATATATATATATATAGATATAGATATATATAATTATATATATATATATATATATGATTGATGATTGATTGATAGAATTTCCATCTGGAAATAATATCATCGTTTGCACACCTGTTTTCTTTGATAGTTAACTCACCGACTATCGAAGTTTTTGACCATTTTAACGTTTTTAATATGGAGAGACTGGTTGGATTATTATCCAAAGAACCATTCTGTATTGGCATAAGCGTTTCGAATCATATATGCCAAAGATAATTGAAGACGGAGTAAAGTGCAAGGGCTATTGTATAAGTCTTAGATAATAGTGTCTAAGATGGATGTACTGAATAGTGCCTTCGGTTCATCTTGTTCCTGGATGACTTGTATGTACGGATGTCTGACAGAGTATTTCCAGACGATCACGTATATTGATTTCTCCAACCATACCAAGAGTGGAAGCGGAGAAGGAAACTTCTTTTAGCTAACACATAATGTATGGTTGAGGACGTCAATCGGTGATTTGATGGATCTGACAATGTGGCATTCGAAGTGAATCTGATGTGATGATAAAGCATAGCTTCTAGCCTCATTATCCGGTAAATGACAGAAATCGAGTAGGCAGCATGGCTAAGTCGGTCGCTCCGAAGTAGGGTGTATAATCACCTGATCTAGAGTTTCATTTACTTCTAAAAATCTATTGTTGATGTTGTCCCATTCGAGAAACGGTTGCTGATCCCAACTGTTGGTGATATACATTCGATACACTCAAGCGAAATGAGTGGTCGGTCATGTGTGGCCGGGTTGCAAGATGTTCTTGTTGAACCCAGGGTATTCCTTTCTAGAGGTACACTAGCGAAAGGTGGTTCCATACCTTGTCATAGTTGGAAATCCATTACCCAATACGTGCTTGCGGTTTTGATTGTATACTATATATGTAGAACGTGAGATGAAAGCGTTTCTGCTAGATGATTATTATATTGTGTTGATAGACATTATTATAATATCATAAGGGTTTTTGATATAATGATATTTTGGATTCTCATAAGGGAAAAACCCATTCCGTTATACGGCGTGGTCTTATGAGATATCGTTTAATGGCTCAAACTGTTTTAAACTATTTTACTCATACCAGTCCCATGACTGACCCGGAGTTTATTTTGTTTCTTTCCCTAAACTCTTGGGTGCCCAATTTTGTACGGGCAGTCAAGTAGTCAGGATTTACAGATATACTGGAAGAGCTTGGAGCAGGAGGCTTCAGGATTATATAGCTATAGTTATTTTCGCTGTATTGTAAGTGTTGTACTTTGATAATGATGTATATTCAAGTACAAATATTTAAGTTATGTTATTCGTTCTGTTGTGAGAGCGTGTTACTCTGATGTTGTCTTCTTCTTCTTCTATTCTAAGTTTCTATCTTATCTATCCTCACCCTCTAATTTCTTTCATTAATCATCCGGTATTTTTCGACGTTTGGTTAGTCATCATTGAGTTATGGCGATAACCAAAGTCGACAAAAACCCGGGTCATTACAGTTGGTATCGGAGCTTAAGTTTAGTGAATTACCTTGGCTCTGTGGCGTGACTCAGTAGAGATGGGGTTAGTAATACCCTAAATTGAGTTGAATGTATATATACGAGTGAACTTATTTGTTATTGATATAAAAATTTGTTTTATATTGTGGTGATTTATTGGTTGTGTCGTTTATGGGTTCTGGTCGATCAGTTTGATCCACTATATCGGTAGGAGTTACTAAACACTCGAATACGATGGGTCGACATGATATGTTTTGAAAAGAGGGTAAATTAAAATAAGTTTACCCAAGGTATATTATGATATAGAGAAGATATATATATCAAAATTATAATATAATGGATATATTGGTTGTTATTATAATCAAGTAAGATTATAAATTAAATGGTTATGTAAATAACCAATCAGAATTCATATAAGTGAAATAAGTGAAAGCAGATGAATTAAATATGAAATTTAAACCAGAATGGAGATTAAAACCCTGAAAATTGGATAAGTGTTTGTAAATGGATTTGGATTAAAAATAAGGAAAATTTAAGATCCTGAGAGATTTTAAATTGTTTTACAAGCAGTGTGAATTATATTTTGAAATGAATTTCAAAGTGGAAATGTTTAGAAATGGTTTTATAGTATTGAACTCACTTCGATCGCTGGAAAATAGATTCCGATGATGACAGCTGCATCATCAGTATTCATTTTCGAGTTGTAAGTGACGAATTACTACCAGAGATACTGTTTTGAATTTTTTTTGGGAAAGACAAGTTGTGTTGAATTTCAAAATGGGATTTATAATAAAGAACGAATAAAGAAAGTTTGAAATAGAAATTGGATATAGAAATTCAAAGGGAGTTTGAATATATGAAATTTAATGGAAGTGATATAGAATTTAAATATAGAAAATATAAAGGAATTCGAATATAGGATTTGAATATATAGAAATTCAAATGGAATTCAAATATAGAATTTAAATATAGAAAATATAAAGGAATTCAAATATAGGATTTGAATATCGAAAGTGAAATGAAATTTGAATATAGAAATTCATATGGAATTTGAATATAGAATTTAAATGGAATTTAAACTATAGAATTTGATATATAGAATTTGAATAGAATTTGATATATAGATTTGAATAATAGAAGTGATATAAAGTTTGAATAGAAACTAAATAGAATTTACTAAGTCGAAGAGGAATTAGTTAATCGAGTTTTGAATTTGAAGTTGAACTTTGAAAGGTGAATTGGATTTGTAGATGGATATTCGAAATCGAATATAGAACTAAAATTTGAAATTTGGATTCAAATTAGTAAATAAGCAAGTTAAAATATATTTGAACATGTCATGTTCAAATATAAAAGTGAATTAGACTAAAGAGTTAATTAACGAATTGAGTTAAAACGATCAGATATAGTTAAAATAGATTGGGCAGGTATAAATATACATGAGATAGGTATGGATAAGATATGAAGGTATATAAATAGAATGCTCGACGGAAAGGTATGTATTTAATTCATATATGAGATTTTATGCGCCGTATCGGCTAGCCGCTTGGCTTTTTCTTTTTCTTTTGGATTGGTGAGGGCCATGGGAGGCTATTTGAAATATCCCGATTGTAACACCCCACGCCCGCTATGGTCACTCACTAAGGGAATGCCATAGCATCGGTGGAGTATTTTAGTGAATATAGAACAGAAAAATTACAACAAGACAGATATAAATAGTACTTGAGATTTAAAACATCATCTCATAACAGCGGCAATAAACATGTCTGGTTACATCATAAAACCACGATAAAAGTCAAGTACAATATCCGTCAAAATAAAGAAGTACATAATCCCACTCTCTCATACAATAGCCAGAACAAAAGAAAAGATAACTGGATAACTGGAGCTTTACATCTATCCAAGCTCCTAAAGACTGGAACAACAATCCGATCAAGCTCCACTACTGCTAGGATCCACCGTAGGACCTGAGGTTTGGGAAAAAGATAAAAACAACGGGGTCAGACATAAGTCTGAGCGAGTCCTATAACTTTAACAATACAATCATTAAAGTAACCAGAGAAGATATAAACTTGACCCACGGTAATGTCTGGGGATGAATGGCTACACTAAGCAGCTTGATAGACTTAGGATAAACTAAGATAACCGTAAAGACGCATCCACCCACCCAAGGATAATTACTAACTGCACCACACCAGTCATTTCTTCTTAAAGGTTGATCCCTCCCAAGGACTTAGAAAATTTTTCCCCGGTAGTCTCGTATACCCCTAGCTGACTACATAGGTGCCGTCTGCCCCTATCTCCACTAGGTGTACTTAGTAATTTTTCCCAGTAGTTCCGTGTACCCCTACATAGGTGCCGTCTACCCCTATCTTTATTAGGTGTACCCACTACTCCCCAGCGATCGGCTCCCTACCGTAGATACCCGTGCTGGTCCCACAGTGGGGTGTATCACTCCCCTAAAGTGGCTACCTGATAATATCAACGGTGCACGGCTTTATATCTACACGATGCAACAACGGCTTATCTACCAGCCCGGGCCCACACACGCATATGAGACCCGTTGGACTTGCGTTGCCACCGCTAACCCGTTTTGGCCTCTTATAATCAAGCCCAATATGCGTGTCCCGTCACTCGACATGGGTCGAGCCCACAAAGATACGTTTGGGATATTGGTTGAAATGGGCCCCTACAAGCTACCCACCTAAGCTTGTCACTTATCTAGTGTATCCCACTTAACCCTTTAATCATGTTTAATTACATGTTTCACTTGGTTAAGTATTCTAATCGTATTTTCTATTGCCACCCAAGGCAACCCACTAGATTCCACATGCCACCCAAGGCAACCATTAAATTTCCACATGCCACCCAAGGCACCCACTTAACCCCTCATGTCCCACTACATGCTAATATGGTTAAGTGTTTCTTAATTAATTAAGACCGTGATCTCCCATAAAGACCTCCCACATTAGACTGGCTGTTATGACCGCCTGGTTAAGCCGGTAGGGTCCGGGCAGTCTTACGTCATAACAGAGTCTAACCTCGTGTCTTTACTTTAATCACGTATTTAATTTATGGCTAAGACCTCTCACATTGGGATGACATTTGTAGCAACTGGTTAAGCCGGTTGGGTCCGGGCAGTTTTACACTATAAATGAGTCCAACCTCGTGTCTTAGTCGATTAATTACACCTAATTAATCACCCCCATATTAATTATCCCTAATTAATATCAAGTTTTCCATAACATGGGTAGACCTAACTCAATAGGTAAATTCCCATGGGGTAGATCTAACTCAATAGGTAAATTCCCACTTATGGTAATTTATTTTTATGGTATGCTTAATCATACCCAATCATACTTTTATTAACATATTTACCAACCCCATCGTTCCCCACGTAAATCGTTCTCATGACATAGAAAAGGGGAAGATCCATTACAAATATCATGGGTTTAGCATATAACTTTGTCATGGGTTAAGAGGATGTCAACTTGCATATATGAGCACATATTAACCCAACTACATTTAACCCAAACTTGCATATTATCATACACATGATTTGCATAACATGTTGTATATGAGCTTGCATATTATCATACACATATCTTGCATAACATGTTGAACTTGCATATAAGCTTTCTCATAATTTGCATAACATGTTAAACATGCATTTAAGCATACACATAACTTGCATAAGCATTCACATACTTGCATAAGCATTCACATACTTGCATAAGCATTCACATACTTGCATAAGCATTCACATACTTGCATAAGCATTCATAACTTGCATATCATGTTAAACTTGCATTTAAGCGTATACACAACTTGCATATGAACTTGCATAACTCACTTTGTTAAACATGCATAAATCCACTTGTTAAATATGCATAAACCCACATATTAAACATGCATAAACCCACTTATTAAACATGCATAAACCAACTTGTTAAGCATGCATAAACCAACTTATCAAACATGCATAAACTCACTTATTAATTATGCATAAACCAACTTGTTAAGCATGCATAAACCAACTTATCAAACATGCATAAACTCACTTATTAATTATGCATAAACCAACTTGTTAAGCATGCATAAACCAACTTATCAAACATGCATAAACTCACTTATTAATTATGCATAAACATAGAAAAACATAGAGTAGCATATCATTACAAATGATTCAAACTCACTAATCCGCATCTAAGACCATAAGTCTCATTACACCCAATCTACTTACTTTAACAATTGATGTTAAAGTGATAGAAACTCACCAAAACCAAGATTAGCAAACTTATGAAGTGGAATTAGTTGCTAAATATGAAGATGGTGATGATTAGAGATTGATTAGAGAGTGATTAGCTTGGAACTTCCTTCATAAACAAGTGGAGGCTCCTTCTAAGATTTAATTTGGCGGCATGAGGCCATCATTTCTATTTTTAGTATGGATTAGGGTAGGTTTAGGGTGTATTTATAGATTAGGAGAGTGTTTTAGGCCCTTAGATTAACCCTAAATTAGATTAGGTCCGTTAGATTTAGGAAATCTCTAGAACCCAGCCCAGCCCTAGCCAGAAAACCAGATCTGGTGCACCCAAGCACCCTGGTTCGACACGCCGTGTCGACAGGCAAGTCGACAGGCAAGTCGACTCCCCCTGTCGACAGCCCTGTCGACATGGTCAAGGCGGGAATTTTCCCGCCTGGCCCCGCTGGTTCTAATTTGAAATCTGAATTTAAATTTCTAAATCTGTTTTTAACTTTGAATTTTCTGCAAACTTCTTTGGGCCATAACCGGGCCATACGGACTCCGATTCTCGAAAACTCGGACTCTATTTCGCGTATTTTTCCGAGACGAACGCAATAACCCAGCCCGTTACCCCCCAATTCCCACGTCTGAGATTATTTATCCTGTAATTAGTGAATTTTAGTATTAACTAAAATTCGGGGTGTTACACCGATGCTCCTGGTACAAAGGAGGTTATGGCGAATTTTTCCGGGAATTTAAGGAGTTAGAATATTTTTAAGATAATTTGATAGTTAGAAATCAACGTATCGATATATATATATAGAAGTCGATAAGGAAACGAACTTAGAAATAGAATAGTAAAATCAAAAAGGAAGACTAAGAATAAAATCTAGTAAGAATAGAAAGAGGAAGCGTATACGTGTTCTAAAGTGAATAAGTAGTTGTATGGTATTGATTATTCGAGTAAACAGTCATATCTGTTTTGACGTTATAAATGTTATTCAGTCAAGGTCTGAGAGGTAGTTATACCCCATCTTGATTAATTTCATTATTAACAAGTAAATAGTAAGATTTCAGTCTCGAAGATCAATGTTGGATAAGAGTTAGTTGAATATAGTATTTGGGTTGTCGTAACGATGTTTTACACAACATCCGTTTTAACCCAAATAAGTGTAAGCTTGGAAATATAATAAAGAATATTTCCTAAGTATAGAAATAAACGAGATCGGAAAAGAGATAAGTAATTGGAATATTTTCCAATTATAAATAGCCTATATTTTCTAAAGTTTAGAAAATAAAGGAAGGCGATATTCGGAAATGTTATCCAAATAACGTAAAAGGCCAATATGGCTATTGAAAATATTTGGTTAACAAATATTGATAAAGAAACAGAGAAGTGATTTAACTAATGGAATATTAATTAAGGGCTCAGTGACATGTTCAAAAGGAAAATTTGATTTTTTGAAAAGAGTAAACTGTTTAAAAACTCCCAGGGAAAGACTGTTTGAATTAAAAACAAATTTAACAGAAATTTGTGAAAGCAAATTTGAATTAAAGTAAAGCCAGTAAAGTGGTAACTGAGATTGAATTAGAATGATGTCAAGACGAATAGGATTGTGAGATTCAAATTAGAAGTGTAATGGGATAATCAAGTTTAGAGTTGGGAATCGAGAAGAAACTCGAGTTAAAATGATATTTGGTTCGGATAAGCGAATGGTTTTGTTAAGGATAAAAGCAGATTTGAATTTGATTGGGATGACCCTTGTATCCGCTGAATTGATAACAGTTGGAAATGATATAATGATATGTCGACAAAAGGTACAAGTTTATATTTCTTATGAGTTTGGTGATTTATGAGCTGATTTGGCAAGCCGCTTAGCTGTTTGATTTTCTTTTGGGTTGGAGAAGGCCTAGAGAGGTGAGTTGTGGTTTTACCGATAGGGATGTACAAAGGAGGTTATGGCGAAATTTTTTGAAAAGTTAAGGCGTTAGAAAATTTTCAGGACTTTTGAAATTTTTTGTTGATAAGAATTAATGAATATTTAATTGAAATTAAATTGGTTCAGTTGAAACTGAAATTAAGAAGTGAACAAATAAGTTCAAACCAGTCGATAGGGTTTGTTTCCTACCTTAGCTATTTCGAGGACGAAATTATTTTAAGTGGGGAAGAATGTAATGACCCGTACTTTCCTGGGGTGATAATTAATTAATTTAATTATTTAAAGAGTGGTTTAGAGAATTTCAATGGTCGTGGAATTAAATAATGATGAATATTTAATTAAAATAATAACTAAATAATATATTTAATTCTGAAATAATCAGAATTGGCTGAAATGACTATATGGTGTGAAACGGATCATCTGTGATATTTAATTCAGCTTGGAATTGAATTTGAATAACGAATATATTATATAAATGACAGTTTGAACGTAGAGTTATAATATAATTAAAATAGAGCTCGAAATGGCGCTGCAGTTCGTAATTTGGCGATCGACCTTCAACTGAATGTACAAGATTCGTTTTAAATCAGATTTCTGTGAAACAAGAAACGTGTGGAGCTGGTGGAGTATATCTTTCTAGTGGAAGAGAAAAATCGGGATTTCGTCATGTAGATTTTGATTTACATCCAAATCAAATTCTAGAAAAGTCGCTGTGGAGTTCCTTTATAATTTATAAAGGAATTATTTATATTTTAAAAAGGAATTTCAATAAAAATCGAATATCGGGTTGACCCAGATTTGAAATATCAAGTTAGAAATCCATACATGATTATTCTGGAACTGTATGGTATCCCACTATGGATATATACGATAATATTTATTTATAAATATTTAATTTTTTTTTAAATATATTGATATATTTAAAGGGGTTATTCAGGGCTTTGAAAATAACCAGTTTTGCAAACGACCTCAGAATTCGACGAAACAAATTTTGTAGGATCCCCAATATTAAATTATTGTTAGATTTCAAGTTTCGTGATTTTTAGAGTCAGTATGTCGCCGTACCGATTTTTAGAGTGAAAAACAGTTAGTATTTCGACGGTTAAAAATACGCTGTGTGAGCAAACTGAGTCGGAATTCGACGAAACCAATTTCGTTGAGACTGTAATGTCGAACTCTAGCTACATGTCCAGTTTCGTGATTTTTGGGTAACATGTGTGACCGCACGGATTTTTAGAAGGCTAAAACAAATATAAAATCAAAGAAATAAAAAGGATGAGTGGACAAGGATCCTCCAACAAGCCAAGTTATCCACTATATAATATCCTAACATTTCTAAAACCAAATTAAAAGTCATTCATCAGTCAAACAAAAAAACCCGCCGTTGGTTTTTTCATCCCAAAACCCATTTCTTTGATCTTTCAAAAACCATCACAATCCAAATAAAAATCGAAAAATCGTGAGACATATATATTCGAACTCCTGCTTCATTTCTATTCATCTCAGTATGATTTGTATAGGGTTCGACATCACCTTTTATCGCTGGAACTAGGGCAGCGTACTACTGGGTCAATTAGGGTTCGAAGTTTGGGAAGTTTGAGGGTTTAATGGATGAATTCGAGTATGTTTTTGGGACCAGAGAGTGATTTAGAATACATTTGCCAGTTTTTGATGAATTCGGTGGAAAATGATTTCGCTAGTTTCCTGTACCAGGCACCACGAGGTCCGCGATGTCTTCAAAGGTGGTGAATCGAGTTCAGTATTTATGAGTTTAGGTTAAAGAGTGATTAACGAGAGGAAGTATGGTATTTTCCCCTTGATTTTCTGATGGTGATGTCGGGTGGAAATCCGTGAAGCAACAGGGTTTGTAGAAGGAGGATATGGGTTTTCCTGAACTGGCGACATGGAGTTTTGGGAAGAAAGAAAGTAGTTGCGGGTGGGTTTTAATCCATGGTGGGCCGATGTTTTGAAAGTGGTAAACCCGTTTAATAAATCATATTAGGTTTGTGTTTATTTTAAATAGTTCAAACTTGTATAAATCATATCTTGACCATACGTGATCAGAATTCAGTGAAACAAGATCCGATAGGATCGTATGGACGGGCACTACGAAATTGGACTGACTGTGAGTGGAGTGGAGCTCATTTGAATTTATGGCGAAATAAATTGTTTGATTCAAATCAAAACAAACAGTTTATCGTTCTTTAACGATGAACTGCCAAAGTGAGTAAATCCCACTAACTCTGAATAGTTTATAATTTCATGTTGTATTTTTAGAACTGTTAAATATTGACTGATTGACTGTGTGTTGACTTTTTGATTGAACTGCTAGTCAGTTAGTTGAATTTCTATATTGATTCTGTTTAACAGAATATATCATATGGAACTGAAAGTGATGTTGATTTTATTATGAAACATCTATGGATGCAAGGAGACAGGTTGGAGGAATTCGACTGGATTCCTCAACAGTTATTTTATTGTTTTCATATATTGTGATATATGAAGTGATTTATAATTCGTTGTTGATTATATGTGTATGGACGATATTGGTCATCGTAATTTGATATGTTAAACACCATAACATACTGAAGTGTTGATAAGGGAATATTTTCAAAGTGATATTTGAAAGTAAAATATTTATAAATGGAATATTTATAAATAAGAAATATTTATAAATTGGAATATTTATAAATAGGAGATATTTAGAAAAAGGGGAAACGTTATAAAAAGGAAACTGTTATAAGAAGGAAATCATTTTAAAGTGGAGTATCGTTACTAAAAAGTAAATCTTTAAAAATGAATAAACGTTGTTAAAAGGGAAATCTTTTTATAGCGAATAAAGGAGTTAAATCGAATATGGTATTCGAAAGGAGTTAAATCGAATATGGTATTCGAAAGGAGTTAAATCGAATATGGTATTCGAAAGTTAGTAAATCGAATTAGTTATTCGAAAGGGGTTAGTCGAGTCAAGTTTGTTGAATAGAGTTAATCGAATATTTGTTATTCGAATACGAGTTAACTAGTTAGAGTTAATCAATTAGAGTTAACCAGTTAGAGTTAATCAATTAGAGCTAACCAGTTAGAGTTAAACCAATTAGAGTTAAACGGTTAGAGTTAAACAGTTAGAGTTAAACCAGTTAGAGTTAATCGATAGAGTTAAATCGAACTAGAGTTATTGAATAGAGTTAAATCGAACTAGAGTTATTGAATAGAGTTAAATCGAACTAGAGTTATTGAATAGAGTTAAATCGAATTTAGTTTATTTGAATAGAGTTGAAATGAGTTAATCGAATATAGTTTATTCGAATAGAGTTAAAGGAGTTGTCGAATATAGTTATTCGAAGGGAGGAGTTATCGAATAGAGATTATTCGAAATAGAATTACGTGAGGAAGTGTTAAAGAGTTAAAAGATGAACTTACCCTATTTCAAGATTTGAAATGTTGTTCAGTTAAGGTCTGAGAGGTAGTTATACCCCAACTTGATTGACTTCGTTTTTAATTTAGAAATGGTTAAGGTTCGAGAGTGAAAGTGGTTAAGTGAATTTAGTAAATAAGTATAGTGGTTTGAGTTGTCGTTGCGATGTTTATTTAAACATCTGTTTAAAATCCAAGTAAAGAAGATTTGGAAATGTTTTCCAAATAGAATCAGAAAAGTAATCAAATACTGAAATAAGGAAATATGAATATATATATATATATATATATGATTGATGATTGATTGATAGAATTTCCATCTGGAAATAATATCATTGTTTGCACACCTGTTTTTCTTTGATAGTTAACTCACCGACTATCGAAGTTTTTGACCATTTTAACGTTGTTAATATGGAGAGACCGGTTGGATTATTATCCAAAGAACCACTCTGTATTGGCATAAGCGTTACGAATCATATATGCCAAAGATAATTGAAGATGGAGTAAAGTGCAAGGGCTATTGTATAAGTCTTAGATAACGGTGCTTAAGATGGATGTACTGAATAGTGCCTTCGGTTCATCCTGTTCCTGAATGACTTGTATGGACGGATGTCTGACAGAGTATTTCCAGACGATCACGTATATTGATTTCTCCAACCATACCAAGAGTGGAAGCGGAGAAGGAAACTTCTTTTAGCTAACACATAATGTATGGTTGAGGACGTCAATCGGTGATTCGATGGATCTGACAATGTGGCATTCGAAGTGAATCTAATGTGATGATAAAGCGTAGCTTCTAGCCTCATCATCTGTTAAATGATAAAAATCGGACAGGCAGCATGGCTAAGTCAGTCGCTCCGAAGTAGGGTGTATAATCACCTGATCTAGAGTTTCATTTACTTCTAAAAATCTATTGTTGATGCTGTCCCATTCGAGAAACGGTTGCTGATCCCAACTGTTGGTGATATACATTCGATACACTCAAGCAAAATGAGTGGTCGGTCATGTGTGGCCGGGTTGCAAGATGTTCTTGTTGAACTCAGGGTATTCCTTTCTAGAGGTACACTAGCGAAAGGTGGTTCCATACCTTGTCATAGTTGGAAATCCATTACCCAATACGTGCTTGCGGTTTTGATTGTATACTATATATGTACAACGTGAGATGAAAGCATTTTTGCTAGATGATTATTGTATTGTGTTGATAGACATTATTATAATATCAAAAGGGTTTTTGATATAAAGATATTTTGGATTCTCATAAGGGAAAAACCCGTTTCGTTATACGGCGTGGTCTTATGAGATATTGTTTAATGGCTCAAACTGTTTTACTCATACCAGTCCCATGACTGACCCGGAGTTTATTTTGTTGTTTTCCCTAAACTCTTGGGTGCCCAATTTTGTACGGGCAGTTAAGTAGTCAGGATTTACAAATATACTGGAAGAGCTTGGAGCAGGAGGCTTCAGGATTATATAGCTATAGTTATTTCCGCTGTGTTGTAAGTGTTGTACTTTGATAATGATGTATATTTCAAGTTATTTTATATATATTATATGTTATTCGTTCCGCTGTGAGAGCGTGTTACTCTGATGTTGTCTTCTTCTTCTTCTTCTATTCTAAGTTTCTATCTTATCTATCCTCACCCTCTAATTTCTTTCATTAATCATCCAGTATTTTTTGACGTTTGGCTAGTCATCATTGAGTTATGGCGACAACCAAAGTCGATAAAAACCCGGGTCATTACACCATTGCGTTCGTCTCGGAATTCTGCTTGAGATAGAGTCCGAGTTTGCGTGAATTGGACTCCGTATGAAGAAGATATGGCCTTCCGAAGTTTCAGAATTTTAAATAGCTCAGGTTCAGAAAATTTGAAATTCAAATTCAAACAGGGGAGCAGGCTGGGCGGGAATTTTCCCGCCCAAGGACCAGGTAGACCAGGGGGTCGACCTACACATACAGGTCGACCTGGGGGTCGACCTACCCATACAGGTTGACCAAGGGGTTGACCTACCTCCCGGAAAAATCTGAAAGGTGACGATGTTTTGACTCACAGTTGAGTCATTAGGGCTGAGGTGGTTATTCTATCTTGTCTGGATGGTCTGGATTGCTTCTAGGTTAATCTGACGGCTCTTAATTAATTAAAATTATATATAAGCAACCTAACCCTCAACCTAAAATCACACTAATTCATACAAAGAGCCACCGTGCAGTCAACGGTGAACCCAGAGTAGCCGCCGTTCTCTTTCAACTCAAAAGCAAGATAGAAGCAAGAATCAAAATCAAATCTAATCTAATCTAAATTAGAATAACAATTAGTCTACATCAAAGGCGAGCAATTCAGTTTCAGAATACAGATCCCAGAAAAACAAGACTGTTCTTTTGTTAGTGAGTACTATTTCTTTCACAATATAATTATTAAATTAATTATGATGGGTTGTAATTGGATTATGAGAACATGTCTGTTGAATCGCTTGATGTTGTTTAACTTTGTAGATCTGTTTCATATTTAACTTGATTCATTTTATGCAAGTCTGGGATGTTAAACCATATGTTAATTCATATGTGAATCTTATGCAAGTTGGGTTGTTAAATCATATGTTAATTCATATGTGAATCTTATGCAAGTTTGGGATGTTAAATTGTATGTTAGTTTGAATATGAATCTTATGCAAGTCTATATGTGAATTGTACACAAGTTTATATGTGAATCAAGTATGCACATATGCTAGTTTATATGCAAAACCATGTGATAAATTCATATGCAAGTTGTAGAAATTCATATGCAAGTTGTAGAAATTCATATACAAGTTGTAGAAATCCGTATGCAAGTTTAGGTGAAAAACTATATTCACATTTTTGGGTGAAAATTATATTCACAAATGCAAGTTAAGCGAGACCCATAATTTATACATGCAAGTTCACAATTTCATGTTTAGATCTATATTTAGAACCATGGTAGTTTATGCAAATATATGATTCTTTATGACATTGTCTATGCAAATTGTTGGCTATGCAATTTTATTCCCAATTGCAAGTTAGATCTATTTTTATGTGTTATGCAAGTTGTGATGTTTATATATATATATATATATATATATATATATATATATATAAGTTAGACTATTTGCGAGTCTAACTATTTCATATTTGAACGTACGAATAGCGTGGGGACAAATGGGAAAATACTAATTAGTAAATTGTGAATTGGCATAAAATGGCTTTAAAAACATATAATTAAATTGAGACTTAATTGGTACAATTTTTATACCTAAAAAGTATGGACATAATTTAGGTGACAATTATGGACATAATTAATTTAGAAAATTATTGAAAATTTGAATAGGGATAATAAATTCATATTGGGGTGAAATAATTTTGTAATAATAAACGCCGAAGAAACGAGTTTAGACTCGTTTGTGGTGTAAGACTGCCCGGACCCACCCGGCAAATCCAACAACCAGAAACAGTAGTCTAATGTGAGAGGTCGAAGGCATAAATTAAACGCGTAACAGTTGTAATGACACGAGGTTAGACACGTTTGCGGTATAAGGCTGCCCGAACCCGCTCGACAAACCCAGCAACCGCAAACGGGAGTCTAATGTGGGAGGTCTTACAAAGTTACAGTTATAATGAACTAAGTAACACTTAACCAAGATAACATGTGGTGGGACATGGGGGTTAAGTGGATGACATGGGTGGCATGTGAAATACGATTAGAAACACTTAACCAAATTGAAACATGTAACGAAGACATGAATATGAGGGGTTAAGTGGAAAATTCTAGTGGGGACCAAACATAGGTGGAAAGCTTGTGTCAAGCATGGGGTCCCATTTCAAACTAGTAACCCATTAAGTATCTTTGTGAGCTCGAGTTAGATCGAGGACGGGACACTCTTACTAGGTTTGATTGTAAGAGGTCAAAACGGGTTAACGGTGGCAACGCAAGTCCAACGGGGTCATGTGCGTGTGTGGGCCCGGGCTGGTAGGTAAGATGTTGTTGCATCGTGTAGATATAAGCCGTGCATCTTTAGTGGTATTGGGTTGCCACTTTGGGGAGTGATACACCCCACTGTGGGACCAGCACGGGCATCTACGAGTTATGGAGCCGATCGTATGAGGGTTGTGGGTACAACTAGTGGAGATAGGGGCAGGCGACACCTATGAAGACAGCTAGGGGTACACGAAACTACCATTATGATTATTGTGTTCAGTAGGCGGGATCAACTTTTAGGGTGGCTAGTAGTGGTGCAGTATAGCAACTATCCTATAGTGATTAGGAGCGAGATTAACGCCAGAATATTCCTCCTGGTTGTTTTGCCTTGCCCACTTGTTTCACAGTCATTCCTTATTCTACTAGTTTATGGCTTATCCTAATTACTTTCATAATTGTATTATTAAAGTTATGGTACTCGCCAGACTTTATGTCTGACCCCCTTGTTTTCTTCTCTTTTCTTCGTCCCCCCCGGTTCTCAGGGTGGGACTAGTACTAGTGGAGCTTGATCTGGATCTTTTTGTCTCTTTTGGAAGTGCTTGGATTGCTGAAAGTAAAGTTCAGCTCATCTCTTTTATGGCTACTTATGTTGGGGTTATGATTTTTATTTTATGTACTTAGAAAACAATTTGTCAAGATGGCTACTAAGTGTACTTGGTTTTTCTGCTGGTTTATGATGTTGTTGTAATCAAACTATTTCTCCGTTGCAATAAATGTTGTTTTGAAAATTTTCAAGTACCAATATATGTATTTGTCCTGTTATATTCTGTTCTATTCACCAATAATGCTCCATGAAAGTTAATGCATTCCCTTTGAGAGTGACATTAATGGACGTGGGGTTTTTGTAACACCCCACGTCCATTAATGTCACTCACAAAGGGAATGCATTAACTTCCATGGAGCGTTTTAAGTAAGTATAGAACAGAAAATCACAACAAGACAGATATAAAGCAGTACTTGAAAATTAAAACTTTATTTCATTGCAGCGGATAAACCCATATGTTTGATTACATCATCAAAACCATAAACCAATGTTAAGTACATCATATCCATCTTGATAAAACAAAGTACATAAACTGAAAGACATAATCCCCAACATTAAAATAGCCATAAATAAAGAGAAGCTGAACTTTACTTCAGCGGTCCAAGAAATCTTCTAAAAGCAGTCCAAAATCAAGGTCCACTAGTGCTAGTTCCAACCTGAGCACCTAGGGGGGGAAAGGAAAGAGATGGAAAAAGGGGGGTCAGACATAAAATCTGGCGAGTGCGATAATTCTAGCAATATAATTAACAAAGTAACTAGGCTAAGGCATAAGTTGGAAAATAAGGAAATGATCATGAACCATTGAGTATGACAGAGTAAACAAGGAAACAAGATGAACAACGATATCGTTAAAGCGCACCTAACCCACTAAGATAAATTTACTAAACTACACCAACACTATAGGATAATTGCTATACTGCACCGCCACTAGTATACTGCACCACCACTAGTCACCTTAAGGTTGATCCCGCCTACAGACTTAATAATGATATTGGTAGTTTCGTGCACCCCTAGCTACCTTCATAGGTGCCGTCTGCCCCTATCTCCACTAGGTGTACCCACTACCCCCAAGCGATCGGCTCCCTAACTCGTAGATACCCGTGTTGGGCCCACAGTGGGGTGTATCACTCCTCAAAGTGGCAACCCGATACCACTAAGAATGCACGGCTTATACCTACACGATGCAACAACGTCTTACCTACCAGCCCCGGTCCACACACGCATATGAACCCGTTGGACTTGCGTTGCCACCGCTAACCTGGTTTGGCCTCTTACAGTCAAGCCCAGTATGCATGTCCCGTCCTAGACTTGGGTCGAGCCCACAAAGATACGTATGGGTTACTAGTTGAAACGCGTCCCCATTACTTGACACAAGCTATCCACCTAAGCTTGGTCCCCTCTAGTACATCCCACTTAACCGACTTCTTATTCAGGTTTCAATTACATGTTTCAATTACATGTTTTAATTTTGGTTAAGTGTTTCTAATCGTATTTCCAAATGCCACCCAAGGCACCCACTAAATTCCACATGCCACCCAAGGCACCCACTTAACCCCCTTATGTCCCACTACATGCTTATCTGGTTAAGTGTTTCTTAATTCATTAAGACCGTAACCTCATAAAGACCTCTCACATTAGACTGACATTTGTGGCAGCTGGATTTGCCGGGCGGGTCCGGGCAGTCTTACACCACAAAAGAGTCTAATCTCGTGTCTTTACAACTGTTACGTATTTAGTTTGTGCCTAAGACCTCTCACATTAGACTGACATTTGTGGCAGCTGGATTTGCCGGGCGGATCCGGGCAGTCTTACACCACAAAAGAGCCTAACCTCGTGTCTTAGACGATTAATTACTCGTAATTAATCATTCCCCAAATTTGAATTACTTTCCCTATTCAAATTATCAATCAATTAACGATGTCCATAATTGACTCAATTATGTCCATCCATTTATGGTATGTAAAATCATACCAATTTTCACCACAATTATATTTTATGCCTTTTAAGGCATTTATGCCAATTAAATATTTTTAATATTATCCCCTTTTTTCCCTACGTAGTACGTTTGTTCGTCTAACGTAAAAATATATGTTAGACTCGAATAGTCTAACTCATAAAATAAAAGAAAACATGACAAATCTAACATAGGGGTGAACTTGCATATGTGAATGATGTTCTACATCTAAAACTTGCATGGGCCAAAATTACAACTTGCATAAATAACATATGTCATGGATCCAAATCTAAAGGTGTGAACTTGATGAGATAATGGCCACAAACTTGCATAAACATCATATGTCATGGATCCAAATCTAAGGTGTGAACTTGATGAGATAATGGCCACAAACTTGCATAAACATCATATGTCATAGTTCTATATTTTCATAGGTAATAATCCTAAACTTGCATAACATGATTCATATCCAACTCATAAACTTACATATGTGATTCATACATCGCAAAAATGGTGTAGACATGTAAAGTATCATGTAGAATTTAGCATATGTCATAGCCTAACTTTCAATTAAATTCTCACATAAACTAGGTGTCATAGCCATGTAAGGTCACATATAATTCTACCCAAACTTGCATATGGTTCATGTTTGAATCAACATCTAAACTTTCCTACATATGATTTATCATATGAATCAATATAACAAACTAGCATAAGAAACATGATAATTCAACTAGACATAAGCCAATCATAGGATTATAACATGGGTGATAGCATCATAACTTTACATCGTAGATGATAGCATCAAAACATAATATCATAGAAATTACAACATAATTCTACAACATAATTACAACATGAAATCAACAATTCATATCACATCCAAATTATCCGCATTATAACTCAATCCAATTCATTTATTAATTATCTTGTTAAAACTATCGAACTCACAACTCAATATCAGTCTTGAGTTCTGAATTCTGATTTCTGGAGTTGAATTAGCGCTCCTTTGATGAAGATTCATTGTTAGAGTTGAAAAGGATTGAATTTTATTTGCTTTCTTCCTTTCTAATGGGCGGCGGCTATTCTGAGTTGCAAGTTGACGGCATGAAGGCCACGAATTCAAATTTTATTTTAATTTTAGAGTTTGGGTCTATAGGTGTTTTTATAGAGATTAGGATTAGTTTAAGCCGTCCGATCAACCCAAAATTAATCCCAGCCAACTAAAGCAGTTCAGAAACCCTAATGAGTCAGCATCTAGTCACAAGCAGGTCATCATTCAAATCTGCCCGGGGGGCAGGTCGACCCCCAGGTCGACACTATGGTCGACCTGGTTAGGGTAGGTCGACCCACAGGTCGACCTGGCCCTGGCGGGAATTTTCCCACCTAGCCTGTCTGACTCTGAATTTTTGAAATTTAAAATCTGTTTTGAATTTTCTAAAACTTCCGATCGCTATAACTTCTTCATACGAAGTCCAATTCACGCAAACTCGGACTCTATCTCAACCAGAATTCCGAGATGAACACAATGGCGCAACCCGTTTCCCTTAATTCTCACGCCTGAGATTAGTTATTCTTTAATTTAGTTAATTCGATTATTCCAAAATCCGGGGTGTTACATTCTCCCCTCCTTAAAAAGGATTTCGCCCCCGAAATCTATAAGTTAAGGAGAATGCATATCCTAACATCCAAACAACCATCTACTCAACCATCAAACACGGGCATCCATTGTCCTTATAAATTCCTAATGCTGTATGAACATATGCAAGAAGTGTGTGTATATGTTCCTTATCTAATGCAAAATCAGGCGGTCTACTGATTCAGTTAACCACCTTAATACAAACCATGATAGTGCCATGCATCCATTATGTATGCGAAAGAACCTTATCGATACATATTATTTCTACATGTGTGCACAACCATTCACCAAAATGCAACATCCATATGATGGTACAACCATTATACAACCATTAACTTAAATATGTACACACATTTATATGCAATATGCAATATGAAGTGACTGAGCCGATCTAGTGCCTAAAGTGTGTGTATATGCATCCACTATCAAACACTTGCATCCACTTGCATCCATCATACATAACATGTATCAAATACATGTTTCAACCATAGGACTATCCTATCTAAAGGTCAAAGATACTAACGAGAGGACACACTAAAGATAAGATAAGTACAAGATAAGCGATAAAGGAGAAATTAAAAGACATACCCTTGAAAAGAAAAGGGTATAATGAACGCATCTTCGCTTCCGTCTCCCAAGTAGCGTTGCTCTCATCATCTCCCCATTGCACTTTGACTAGTTTGACCTCTCGATTCCTCAACTTCTTAATCTCCGACCCAAGAATGCACGTAGGAGCTCGTCGAATCGTCGCATCACGCTCGATCTCCACCTCTCTAAGCAAGCTCGGCTCTACCACTTCCGCGGTCTCGTGCAAGCACTTCCTCAAATGTGATACATGGAATACGTCGTGTACACCACTAGTCTCTCGGGCAACTCTACTCTATACGCCATCTGCACAATCCTTTCTTTAATAGGAAACGGTCCTACGAACCTTGGTGCTAACTTCCCAACGGACCCAAAGTGAACGACGTTCCGTAATGGAGACACCTTGACAAAGACCATGTCCCCAACATCAAACTCAAGATCTGACCTCCTCTTGTCCGCATAAGATTTCTGTCTATCTTGCGCCGTCTTCGTCCTCCTTCGAATCAAATCGATCTTCTACGAAGTCTCTCTAATCATATCGGGTCCAAGCAAGATCTTATCCGTAGATTCCCACCAACATGTAGGCGAACGACATGGCCGTCCATAAAGAGCTTCGAACGGTGCCATGCCAATGCTAGACTGAAAGCTATTATTATATGCGAACTCTACCAACGGAAGATGTTCCTCCCATGTACCTCCGAAATCTAAGACACATAATCTCAATAGGTCCTCTAGAATATGATTCACCCTCTCGGTCTGACCGTCCATCTGAGGATGATATGTGGTGCTCAAACATAACTGAGTCCCTACCGCCTCTTGCAAGCTCCTCCAAATTTCGCTAGTGAAGATGGGATCGCAGTCGCTCACTATGCTAGAAGGAAAACCGTGCAAACGAACTATTTCTCGAATGTAAACGGAGGCTAACCATGGAGCAGTCCTCTTACTCTTCACGCGAATGAAATGGGCGCTCTTAGTAAGTCTGTCTACCACGACCCAAATCCCCATATTACCCTTCCTCGATCTTATTAATCCGTCAACAAAATCCATCGAGACGCTTTCCCACTTCCATTGTGGGACCTCAAATGGGTGAAGCAATCCACCAGGCTTCTTTTGCTCCACTTTTACTTGTTGGCACACCAAGCATCTAGCGACATACTCAGCCACATCTTTCTTCATGCCGGCCCAAAAGTTAACTCGTCTCATGTCCATGTACATCTTGTCCCCGCCGGGATGAATGGTCATCTTCGAACGATGGGCATCATCAAGAATGGCCTTCTTCAGATTCTCGTCCCGTGGTACACAAAGTCTACCTTCCCTATGCAACCAACCTTTATCATCTAGGGTATACCTACGGAGATGGCTCGATGACTCCCCTCCTTTGAGCTTTTCTACTAACTCAACCAACCGTGGGTCATCTCGCTGTGCCTCGCCAATCCGTCCCAAAATCGTAAGTCTGACCTCTAAGGATGCTAACAAACCAGGTACGAAGTCAATGGAAGGTGTAAAGTCAAACGTAGAGATGAACTCTAAACTTCGCCGCTCAACAAACAACGGACTCAAGGATAATATTTTTCTACTTAAGGCATCTGTCACCACGATACCCTTGCCAGGGTTATATGCTATCTCGAAGTCGTAGGATGCTAAGAACTCCATCCACCTTTGCTGCCTTAAGTTCAAGTCCTTCTGAGAGAATAAGTATTTTAGCGATTTGTGGTCAGTGAACAATTCAAATTTCTCGCCAAGAAGATAATGACGTCAAGACTTAAGCGTGAAAACAATAGCGGCCAACTCTAGGTCATGTGTAGGATAATTTCTTTCATGCACTCTCAACTGCCTTCCACCATAGGCTATTACCCTTCCCTCTTGCATTAAGACTGCGCCTAGTCCTGTCCCACAAGCGTCGGTATAAACGGTAAATGGCTTACTCCCATTTGGCAATACTAAGACTGGGGCTGTGGTCAAAGCTCTCTTTAAACGTTGGAACGCATCATCACAATCTACGTCCCACATGAAAACTAGGTTCTTCTTTGTCAAACGTGTTAATAGAGCTGATATTTTTGTGAAGTCTTTGATAAACTTCCTATATAGCCAGCCAACCCTAAGAAACTTCTCACCTCGGTAGCATTTTTAGGAACCTTCCAATCTTGGATGGCCACTACCTTCGCGGGATCCACGGCTATCCCTTCTTTGGAAACCACGTGCCCTAAGAATCGCACTTCTTTTCTCCAAAAGTGACATTTAGAAAATTTAGCTTTAAGGCTATGCACTCGAATAGTCTCCAACACTTCCCTAAGATGTAGGGCATGCTCTTCTTTGCTTTTAGAAAAGATCAAGATGTCATCTACAAAGACTACCACGAATCTATTAGGGTACTCCCTAAACACCCTACTCATCAAATCAACAAAGTATGCAGGGCGTTTGTCAAACCGAAGGGCGTCACCAACCACTCGAAGAAACCGTCTGGAGTCCTAAAGGCAGTCTTGTCTATGCTATCCTCAGCCACTCTCAACTGATGGAAACCAGTGGCTAAGTCCAAATGCGAAAACACTGAGGCACCAACTAACTGATCGAAAAGATCGTCAATCCTTGGCAGTGGGTGTCTATTCTTCTTAGTAAGCTTATTAAGTTCTCTATAGTCCACACAAAGTCTAAGGGACCCATCCGCCTTCGTGGAAAACACTACTGGAGCACCCCACTCCGATATACTACGTCTAATGAACCACTTCTCAAGCAATTCTTTCACTTGCTTACTAAGTTCTCTTCTCTCTCTAGGAGCTATGTGGCGCACTGGCAATGCAACTGGCTTTGCATTATCTACTAGTTATATTCGAAAGTCTATCTCACGTTTTGGGGGTAAACCCCTCACCTCATCGAAGACATCAGCATATTCACGGACTATTGGAACAGAATGTAAATCATCATCGGATGCATCAAGGGATTCTAGGTAACTAAGCATTACTGGACCTCTAGGGTCACAAGAAATATCAACGGTCCTTCCATAACGAGTCAACAATCTAACTACCCTTCTTTTACAATCTAGGATGGCCCCATATCTAGTGAGCCAATCCATACCAAGAATCAAGCCGTAGCCCATGAAGCCAAGAACAAAAGCGTTGCACTCAAACTCATCGCCCAAGATAAACACTCTCAAATCCCGACAAATCATAGAAAGATGAGCCGAACCACCAATAGGATTTGAGACTACTAAGGGATCAGTAACTAGACTAGTATCAAGGTGCAGTGTTTCAACTAATGATGTAGAAATAAACGAATGCGATGCGCCACAATCAAATAAAGTACGGACAGGATGGTCAAATAGAAAAACTAAACTTTCAACGGAAATTTCTCTACCTCGTTCTTGCAGCGGTGGGACCACGAGAGCCTGAACTTGTCCCCTTGCCTGCCCTGGTGCCATAAGAGCTTGTACCTGTCCTCCCGAGGTAGACTCTGCCCTCTGCCCTTTCTTTGGACTGTCCTTAATAAGATGTCCTGCTTCGCCACAGTGAAAATAATCAGTCTTCTTTTTCTTCCTACAATCTTTGCTTAGATGGCCGGGTGTCCCACAGTTAAAGCATTTCTTCTTCCCCTTAGCGTTGTTGCCTTTGCCACCTTTCTTGTTTTGTTGTTACTGTTGTGGCTTCTTTTGATCCCCTTTCTTCTCGGGTGCCTTATTAGCATTGGCACCCTTCTCTTCTTCATGCATGAGTGCCATATCAACTAACCTCTCAAAGGTAGCCCCCATGGGAATGTGGGCCATAGCTAACCCATGAAGCAGCTCGTTTAAACCCTTAACAAATCTTAGGGCCTTCATTTCTGGAGTGTTCACCAAGTCTAAGCCAAACCTTGCCAATTGGTTGAATTTGATAACATACTCTTTCACCGATAGATTCCCTTGCTTCAGTGACAAAAACCTTTCCATGTATAGATTCTCTTCAGCTCGTGAGAGAAACTTCGCCTCAAACCTTTGCCTAAAATCTGGCCACGTATCAACTGGACGTCCCCCATTAGTGAACTCCCACCAAAACGAGGCCTCATCCTTCATTAGCCACGCAGCTAGCTGGACTTTCCTTCCATCATCCACTTCAAAGATTCTAAACAATTCTTCCACCTCCTTTAGCCAGTTACGAGCTTCAACAAATGTCTCTGTCCCGTGAAAAGATTTTCCACCCATTGCTCTAAAGTCCTTACATATCTTTGCGAAATTATCAACACGAGGAGGAGGAGGATTTGCTGGACTTGCTGCGGCGGCCCTAGCCTCAAGATATTGACGAAACCAACCGAGCACATGAACGCCCTCTGGTATCTCAGATGCTTCAGACATGCTGAAACGAAAAAGGAAAGATTCAATACAAAAAGGACTGAAGGAAAGATATATGGCTCTTGGGGTTATGCTTTCTAAAATATACTTTTCTCTTGAAAATACTTTCCTTAAATCATACTTTTGAAAGTACTTCTTTATAAAAATTGTTTTGAAAAATAGTTTTTCAAAAATTCATATATGCTCTGGTAACCTTCAGCTCTGATACCACGTGTAACACCCCACGTCCAATAATGTCACTCACAAAGGGAATGCATTAACTTCCATGGAGCATTTTAAGTAAGTATAGAACAGAAAATCACAACAAGACAAATATAAAGCAGTACTTGAAAATTAAAACTTTATTCCATTGCAGCGGATAAACCCATATGTTTGATTACATCATCAAAACCATAAACCAAAGTCAAGTACATCATATCTATCTTGATAAAACAAAGTACATAAACTGAAAGACATAATCCCCAAAATTAAAATAGCCATAAATAAAGAGAAGCTGAACTTTACTTCAGCGGTCCAAGAAATCTTCTAAAAGCAGTCCAAAATCAAGCTCCATTGGTGCTAGTTCCAACCTGAGCACCTAGGGGGGGGGGAAGGAAAGAGATGGAAAAAGGGGGGTCAGGCATAAAGTCTGGCGAGTGCGATAATTCTAGCAATATAATTAACAAAGTAACTAGGCTAAGGCATAAGTTGGAAAATAAGGAAATGATCATGAACCATTGAGTATGACAGAGTAAACAAGGAAACAAGATGAACAACGATATCGTTAAAGCACACCTAACCCACTAAGATAAATTTACTAAACTACACCAACACTATAGGATAATTGCTATACTGCACCGCCACTAGTATACTGCACCACCACTAGTCACATTAAGGTTGATCCCGCCTACAGACTTAATAATGATATTGGTAGTTTCGTGCACCCCGAGCTACCTTCATAGGTGTCGTCTGCCCCTATCTCCACTAGGTGTACCCACTAACCCCAAGCGATCGGCTCCCTAACTCGTAGATACCCGTGCTGGCCCTACAGTGGGGTGTATCACTCCCCAAAGTGGCAACCCGATACCACTAAGAATGCACGGCTTATACCTACACGATGCAACAATGTCTTACCTACCAGCCCCGGTCCACACATGCATATGAACCCGTTGGACTTGCATTGCCACCGCTAACCCGGTTTGGCCTCTTACAGTCAAGCCCAGTATGCGTGTCCCGTCCTCGACTTGGGTCAAGCCCACAAAGATACGTATGGGTTACTGGTTGAAACGGGCCCCCATTACTTGACACAAGCTATCCACCTAAGCTTGGTCCCCTCTAGTACATCCCACTTAACCCACTTCTTATTCATGTTTCAATAACATGTTTCAATTTTGGCTAAGTATTTCTAATCGTATTTCCAAATGCCACCCAAGGCACCCACTAGATTCCACATGCCACCCATGGCACCCACTTAACCCCCTCATGTCCCACTACATGCTTATCTGGTTAAGTGTTTCTTAATTCATTAAGACCGTAACCTCATAATGACCTCTCACATTAGACTGACATTTGTGGCAGCTGGATTTGCCGGGAGGGTCCGGGCAGTCTTACACTACAAAAGAGTCTAACCTCGTGTCTTTACAACTGTTACATATTTAGTTTGTGCCTTAGACCTCTCACATTAGACTGACATTTGTGGCAGCTGGATTTGCCGGGTGGGTCCGGGCAGTCTTACACCACAAAAGAGCCTAACCTCGTGTCTTAGACGATTAATTACTCCTAATTAATCATTCCCCAAATTTTAATTACTTTCCCTATTCAAATTATCAATTTATTAACGATGTCCATAATTGACTCAATTATGTCCATCCATTTATGGTATGTAAAATCATACCAATTTTCACCACAATTATATTTTATGCCTTTTAAGGCATTTATGCCAATTAAATATTTTTAATATTATCCCCTTTTTCCCCACGTAGTACGTTTGTTCGTTTAACGTAAAAATATATGTTAGACTCGAATAGTCTAACTCATAAAATAAAAGAAAACATGACAAATCTAACATAGGGGTGAACTTGCATATGTGAATGATGTTCTACATCTAAAACTTGCATGGGCCAAAATTACAACTTGCATAAATAACATACGTCATGGATCCAAATCTAAAGGTATGAACTTGATGAGATAATGGCCACAAACTTGCATAAACATCATATGTCATGGATCCAAATCTAAGGTGTGAACTTGATGAGATAATGGCCACAAACTTGCATAAACATCATATGTCATAGTTCTATATTTGCATAGGTAATAATCCTAAACTTGCATAACATGATTCATATCCAACTCATAAACTTACGTATGTGATTCATACATCGCAATAATGGTGTAGACATGTAAAGTATCATGTAGAATTTAGCATATGTCATAGCCTAACTTTCAATTAAATTCTCACATAAAATAGGTGCCATAGCCATGTAAGGTCACATATAATTCTACCCAAACTTGTATATGGTTCATGTTTGAATCAACATCTAAACTTTCCTACATATGATTTATCATATGAATCAATATAACAAACTAGCATAAGAAACATGATAATTCAACTAGACATAAGCCAATCATAGGATTATAACATGGGTGATAGCATCATAACTTTACATCGTAGATGATAGCATCATAACATAATATCATAGAAATTACAACATAACTCTACAACATAGTTACAACATGAAATCAACAATTCATATCACATCCAAATTATCCGCATTATAACTCAATCCAATTCATTTATTAATTATCTTGTTAGAACTATCGAACTCACAACTCAAAAGCAGTCTTGAGTTCTGAATTCTGATTTCTGGAGTTGAATTAGCGCTCCTTTGATGAAGATTCGTTGTTAGAGTTGAAAAGAATTGAATTTGTTTTGCTTTTTTCCTCTCTAATGGGCGGCGGCTATTCTGAGTTGCAAGTAGATGGCATGGAGGCCATGAATTCAAATTTTATTTTAATTTTAGGGTTTGGGTCTATAGGTGTTTTTATAGAGTTTAGGATTAGTTTAAGCCGTCCGATCAACCCAGAATTAATCCCAGCCAACTAGAGCAATTTAGAAACCCTAATGAGTCAGCATCTAGTCACAAACAGGTCATCATTCAAATCTGCCCGGGGGGGGGGGCAGGTCGATACCCAGGTCGACCCACAGGTCGACACTATGGTCGACTTGGTCAGGGTAGGTCGAACCCCAGGTCGACCTTATGGTCGACCTGGCCCTAGCGGGAATTTTCCCGCCTAGCCTGTCTGACTCTGAATTTTTGAAATTTAAAATCTGTTTTGAATTTTATGAAACTTCCGATCGCCATAACTTCTTCATACGAAGTCCAATTCACGCAAACTCAATGTAACACCCCGTAATTTTATAACATTAAAATTCACAAATTAAAGTATACTTAATTTTTAGAAAAGAATTAAGTGAAATGGGTTGCGCAGAGAAATATATATATATATTGATATATATATAAATTAAAAATTAAATAAATAAATATGCGAAAAATTTCAAAACAGCGAATTGGGAGGGGGAATAACCGAACCGGCCCATTTTTGAGGTCGACCCAAGCCCCGCTGGGTCGACTAGGGGTTAATCTAGGGTGTTTGGCTGTCAACCCGTGGGCCGATTCGCTCAAATGCAGATTTTGCATTTGATTGGTTCTCATGGTTCAGGGTTAATCTAATGGTCCTAAATAACTTCGTACACCTATAAATACATCCTAATGCTAACCCTAAACCTAATTAAAATAGAATAGTTACCGTCATACCGTCGCCATGTAAATCAATGGAGCCGCCGCCAACTAAGAAAGAAGAAAAGCAAATTCAATTTTAATTCTCTCAACCCTAAAGCAAAGCAAAACTCTCTCTCTTTTCTTCTCTAAATTGTGAGTATGATGATCTTAACAAGATTATTATCATTTTAATTAGGTTGAGTTATGAATGGATTATGAGTAGATGATGTGAATTATCATATATGTTGTTGTAAACCCCTTTTGCTATCATGTATATTGTAAATCCAATGTTATGTGATTATGATATCTTATATGTTGTAAATCATGCTATGATGATGTTATGTATGTTGAAAGTTTCTATGCTAAGTTGTGATGAATCATACATGTTAAAAAGGCCATGATGTTACCATCTATGCTAGTTAGTTCATATTAATTAAATCATCATGTTTGGGTTATGTTGATCTATATGGCAAGTCACATATGCAAGTTAGATTGATTAGAAAAGTTATGAACATATGCCAAGACATCTATTATGACATCTAGAATTATGCTATGACATATGTGATATCCTATGCTAGTTCACACCATCATTATGTTGCCTAAAAACCCCATATGCAAGTTTATGTATAGATTTGGGCTATGATCATATAATGTAAATTGAGACATTTAACAAGTTGACACCTTTTGATCCTTAACATGTGTAGTTTATGCAAGTTTCACCCCTATTATGATTAGATTTATTTTAATTGTCTATATGTTGTGATAATTTATCTTTGTGCTAGGTGTTAGACTATACAAGTCTAGCCTATATTATGCGTTGAATAAGCGAACGTATAAACGTGGGGTAGGGGTAATATTAAGGATTTAATATTAAATCGTTGGGGTGCAATTGATATGATTTTGCATGCCATAAGTGGATGGCCATAATTGAATCAATTATGGACATCATTAAAAGTTGACTTAATTAATAATTTGAATAGGGAATTATTAAAACTGGGGTAAAAGATTTTAAGTGTTAATCAATGCTTAGGACACGAGGTTGGACTCGTTTGTGACGTAAACCCGCCCGGACCCGCCCGGCAAATCCAGTGGTCACAAATGTCAGCCCAATGTGAGAGGTCCTTGGCCTAAACTAAAGCATAACGGTTGTAAAGACACGAGGTTAGTCTCTTTTATGGTGTAAGACTGCCCGAACCCGCCCGACAAATCCAGCTGCCATAAATGCCAGTCTAATGTGAGAGGTCTTTATGAGGTTATGGCCTGAATGAACTAAGAAATACTTAACCAGATAAACATGTAAAGTGGGGCATGGGGGTTAAGTAGGTGCCTTGGGTGGCATGAGGAATCTAGGGGGTGCCCTTAGTGGCATGTGAAATACGATTAGTAAGACTTAACCAAACACACATGTAAATGAACATGACTAAGAGGGTTAAGTGGGATATACTAGTGACAAGCTTAGGTGGGTAGCTTGTGGGGGCCCATTTCGACCAGTATCCCAAACGTATCTTTGTGGGCTCGACCCAAGTCAAGGACGGGACACGCATGCTGGGTTCGACTGTAAGAGGCCAAAACGGGGAGCGGTGGCAACGCAAGTCCAACGGGTTTCGTATGCATGTGTGGACCCGGGCTGGTAGGTAAGACGTTGTTGCATCGTGTAGGTATAAGCCATGCATTCTCAAGTTGTATCGAGTTGCCACTTTAGGGGAGTGATACACCCCACTGTGGGGCCAGCACGGGTATCTACGATTAGGGAGCCGATCGAAAGTGGGTAGTGGGGGTACACCTAGTGGAGATAGGGGCAGACAGCACCTATGTAGTCAGCTAGGGGTACGTAAGGCTATTTATAAAGTTTCTGTGTGAAGCCAGTGGGATCAAACAATAGGGTGACTGGTGCGGTGCAGTGTAGTAATGTGCGGCGCAGTGTAGTAATCATTCGTTAGTAATTAGGTGTGCCTTTACCGTTATCTTTAACGTTATCTTAAACGCTATCTTTATCTTCCTAAGAGTTCATAGACATTTACTTGTCTTCTAGCTTATGCCTTAGTCTAGTTATTTTGGTAATAGTATTGTTAGAATTATCATACTCGCCAGACTTTATGTCTGACTCCCTCTATTTCTATCTTTTTTCCCCGTCCAGGTCCTCAGGTTGGGCCCATCTCTAATGGAGTTCGATTGAATTGCTTCATCTCTCTTTGGAAAGCTTGAACTGTTGAAGTAAAGTCCAGCTTGTTATCTTTTAAATGGCTATTTATGTAATGGGATTATGTATTTTGTTTTTATGAAGATGGATATTGTACTTGGTTATGATCTATGGTTTTATGATGTAACAAACATGTTTAATTTCCGCTGCAATAAAATGAAGTTTTAGATTTCCAAGTACTATTTACTATCTGTCTTGTTGTAATTTTTCTGTTCTATATTCACTTATAACCTCCATGGAAGTTAATGCATTCCCTTCGTGAGTGACATTAATGGACGTGGGGTGTTACACGTGGTATCAGAACTTAAGGTTACTAGAACAAATAAAAATACTTTAGAAAAATAGTTATTTTTGGAAGAAGTGCTTTCAAAAACATGTTTTAATGAGAAATTTAAAGAGAAAAGTTTTTAAGAAAAAAAACATAATCCCCAATAGCCCATATCTTTATCTTTCGAATTCTCCATTCTGAATCTTTCCTTTTTCGTTTCAGCATGGCTGAAAATCTTAATCTACCCGACGGTGTAACGATACCAGGATGGTAAAGGAGGTTATTAGAGGCTAGGGCCGCTGCAGGTCCAGCCAATGTTCCTCCACCACCAGTTGCACCCGTTCCTCCTCCTCCTCCTCGCGTAGATACTTTTGCAAAGACGTGCAAGGAATTCAAGGCTATGGGTGGAAAACCATTTCAAGGGTCAGAAACGATTGTGGAAGCTAGAGATTGGCTTAAGGAGGTGGAAGAATTGCAAGAAATCTTTGAAGTAGAAGAAGGGAGGAGAGTTCGTTTAGCAGCTTGGTTGATGAAGGGAGAGGCCTCGTTTTGGTGGGAGGTCACTAATGGGGAGCGTCCTGTTGACTCTTGGGCGGATTTCAGACGTAGGTTCGAGGCAAAGTTTCTCTCAAGGGCGGAAGAAAATCTATATATGGAAAGGTTCTTGACATTGAAGCAAGGAAGCTCATCAGTGAAAGAATATGTCAATAAATTTAATCAGTTAGCAAGGTTTGGCTTGGACTTAGTGAACACGCCGGAGAAAAAGGCGTTGAAGTTCGTGAATGGCTTGGGTGAACCATTGCAAGGGTTGGCTATGACCCACATCCCTATGGGGGCCACCTTTGAGAAGTTAGTAGAAATGGTGCTTATGCATGAGGAGAAAAGCGCTAAAGCTGAGAAGGCACCCGAGAAGAAGGGGGATCAGAAGAAACCACAACAGCAAAACAAGAAGGGTGGTAAAGACAATAATGGCAAGGGAAAGAAGAAGTGCTTTAACTGTGGAACCCCAGGCCATCTTAGCAAGGATTGCCGAAAGAAAAAGAAGACAGGCTGTTTTCATTGTGGCGATGCGTGACATTTAGTGAAGGACTGCCCAAAGAAGGGGCAGAGGGCAGGAGCTACCTCGGGAGGACAGGTGCGGGCTCTTATGGCACCAGGGCAGGCAAGGGGACAAGTTCAGGCTCTCGCGGTCCCACCGCTGCAAGAACGAGGTAGAACCATTTCTGTTGAAAGCTTAGTTTTTCTGTTTGATCAACCTGTCCGTACCTTATTCGACTCGGGCGCATCACATTCGTTTATCTCTACATCATTAGTTGAATCGCTGCACTTAAACACCAGTTTAGTAGAGGATCCCTTCGTTGTTTCGAATCCAATTGAGGGCTTAGCTTATTTGTCTATGATGTGTTTGGATTTGAAAATTTCCATACTTAGCGTTGAATTTAGATGTGATGCTTATGTGTTGGGCGTCACGGGCTATGGGCTAATTTTAGGAATGGATTGGTTATCCAGAAATGGGGCCATTCTTGATTGTGAAAGGAGAGTAGTTAGGCTCGTGACTCGCCTTGGCAACACTCTCGAAATCTTTTGTAATCCCATAAATTCGGTTATGCTAAGTTACCTAGAATCGCTTGATGCGTCTGAGGAAAATCTACGATCTGTTAGAGTGGTCCGAGAATATTCGGATGTGTTTGAGGAGGTGAAGGGCTTGCCTCCGAAGCGGGAGATAGAATTTCGAATATATCTTGTGGATAATGCGAAACCAGTATCTTTGCCTGTACGCCACATGGCTCCACGTGAAAGGAGGGAACTCGGTAAGCAAGTGAAGGAGTTGCTTGAGAAGGGGTTCATAAGACGAAGTATATCGGAGTGGGTGCTCCAGTAGTATTTGCCACGAAGGCGGATGGGTCCCTTAGACTTTGTGTGGACTATAGAGAACTTAATAAGCTTACTAAGAAGAACAGACACCCACTGCCGAGGATTGACGATCTCTTTCATCAGTTAGTTGGCGCCTCAGTGTTTTCGCAGTTGGACTTAGCCACTGGTTTCCATTAGTTGAGAGTGGCTGAGGATAGCATTGACAAGACTGCCTTTAGGACTCCGGACGGTTTCTATGAATGGCTAGTGATGCCCTTCGGTTTGACAAATGCCCCAGCATATTTTGTTGATTTGATGAGTAGGGTGTTTAGGGAGTACCTTAACAAATTCGTGGTACTCTTTGTAGATGACATCTTGATCTTTTCTAACGATGAAGAAGAACATGCCCTACATCTTAGGGAAGTGTTGGAGACCCTACGAGCGCATAGCCTTAAGGCTAAATTTTCAAAATGTCACTTCTGGAGGAAGGAAGTACGGTTCTTGGGGCACGTAGTTTCCAAAGAAGGGATAGATGTAGATCCCGCGAAGGAGGTGGCCATCCAAGATTGGAAGGTCCCTAAAAATGCTACCGAAGTGAGAAGTTTCTTGGGGTTGGCTGGCTACTATAGGAAGTTTATCAAAGACTTCGCAAAGATATCAGCTCCATTGACACGCTTGACGAAGAAGAACCTAGTTTTCACATGGGACGTAGATTGTGATGATGCATTCCAACGTTTGAAGAGAGCTTTGACTTCAACCCCAGTCTTAGTATTGCCAGACGGGAGTAAGCCGTTTACCGTTTATACTGACGCTTGTGGGACAGGACTAGGCGCAGTCTTAATGCAAGAGGGCAGGGTAATAGCCTATGGTGGAAGGTAGTTGAGAGCGCATGAGAAGAATTACCCCACACATGACCTAGAGTTGGCCGCTATTCTTTTCGCGCTTAAGTCTTGGCGTCATTATCTTCTTAGCGAGAAATTCGAACTATTCACTGACCACAAATCTTTAAAATACCTATTCTCTCAAAAGGACTTGAACTTAAGGCAGCAAAGGTGGATGGAGTTCTTAGCGTCCTACGACTTTGAGATAGCATATACCCCTGGCAAGGGTAACGTGGTGGCCGATGCCTTAAGTAGAAAAAGATTATCCTTAAGTCCTTTGTTTGTTGAGCGGCAAAGTTTAGAATTCATTTCGATGTTTGACTTTAGACCTTCCGTTGGCTTCGTACCCGGTTTGCTAGCATCCTTGGAGGGTATGTCCTTTAATTTCTCCTTTATCGCTTAGCTTGTACTTATCTTATCTTTAGTATATCCTCTCGCTAGTATCTTTGACCTTTAGTTAGGATAATCCTATGGTTGAAACATGTGTTTGAGACATGTTATGTATGGTGGATGCAAAGTGGATGCAAGTGTTTGCTAGTGGTCGCTCGTGGATGCATATACACACACTATTAGGCACCAGATCGGCTCAGTCACTTCATATTGTATATTGCATTTATATGGATGTATTTAGTAAAATGGATGTATAATGGTTTTATTATCATATAGTTGCTGCATTCGGGTGGATGGTTATGCACGCATATAGAATTAATATGTATCATTAGGAATCTTTTGCATACATATTGGACGCATGGCACTATCATGAATTTCACTAAGGAGGTCGACTGAATCAGTAGACCGCCTAATTTTGCATTAGATATGGACATATACACACACTGTGCATATAAACATTAAAGCACTAGAAGTCTTTTAAGGACAATGGATGCTGGTGTTTGATGGTTGAGTAGATGGATGATTAGATGGTAGGATATACATTCTTCATGACTTGGAGATTTCGGGGATGAAATCCTTTAAGGAGGGGAGAATGTAACACCCCGTAATTTTATAACATTCAAATTCACAAATTAAAGTATACTTAATTTCTAGAAAAGAATTAAGTGAAATGGGTTGCGCAGAGAAATATATATATATATTGATATATATAAAAATTAAAAAATAAATATGCGAAAAAGTTCAAAACAGCGAATTTGGAGGGGGAATAACTGAACCGGCCCATTTTTGAGGTCGACCCAAGCCTCGCTGGGTCGACTAGGGGTTAATCCAGGGTGTTTGGCTGTCAACCCGTGGGCCGATTCGCTCAAATGCAGATTTTGCATTTGATTGGTTCTCATGGTTCAAGGTTAATCTAATGGTCCTAAATAACTTCCTACACCTATAAATACATCCTAATGCTAACCCTAAACCTAATTAAAATAGAATAGTTACCGTCATAGCGTCGCCATGGAAATCAACGGAGTCGCCGCCAACTAAGAAAGAAGAAAAGCAAATTCAATTCTAATTCTCTCAACCCTAAAGCAAAGCAAAACTCTCTCTCTTTTCTTCTCTAAATTGTGAGTATGATGATCTTAACAAGATTATTATCATATTAATTAGGTTGAGTTATGAATGGATTATGAGTAGATGATGTGAATTATCATATATGTTGTTGTAAACCCCTTTTGCTATCATGTATATTGTAAATCCAATGTTATGTGATGATGATATCTTATATGTTGTAAATCATGCTATGATGATGTTATGTATGTTGAAAGTTTCTATGCTAAGTTGTGATGAATCATACATGTTAAAAAGGCCATGATGTTATCATCTATGCTAGTTAGTTCATATTAATTAAATCATCATGTTTGGGTTATGTTGATCTATATGACAAGTCACATATGCAAGTTAGATTGATTAGAAAAGTTATGAACATATGCCAAGACATCTATTATGACATCTGGAATTATGCTATGACATATATGATATCCTATGCTAGTTTACACCATCATTATGTTGCCTAAAAACCCCATGTGCAAGTTTATGTATAGATTTGGGCTATGATCATATCATGTAAATTGAGACATTTAACAAGTTGACACCTTTTGATCCTTAACATGTGTAGTTTATGCAAGTTTCACCCCTATTATGATTAGATTTATTTTAATTGTCTATATGTTGTGATAATTTATCTTTGTGCTAGGTGTTAGACTATACAAGTCTAGCCTATATTATGCGTTGAATAAGCGAACGTATAAACGTGGGGTAGGGGTAATATTAAGGATTTAATATTAAATCGTTGGGGTGCAATTGATATGATTTTGCATGCCATAAGTTGATGTCCATAATTGAGTCAATTATGGACATCATTAAAAGTTGACTTAATTAATAATTTGAATAGGGAATTATTAAAACTGGGGTAAAAGATTTTAAGTGTTAATCAATTCTTAGGACACGAGGTTGGACTCGTTTGTGACGTAAACCTGCCCGGACCCGCCCGGCAAATCCAGTGGTCACAAATGTCAGCCCAATGTGAGAGGTCCTAGGCCTAAACTAAAGCATAACGGTTGTAAAGACACGAGGTTAGACTCTTTTATGTTGTAAGACTGCCCGAACCCGCCCAACAAATCCAGCTGCCATAAATGCCAGTCTAATGTGAGAGTTCTTTATGAGGTTATGGCCTGAATGAACTAAGAAATACTTAACCAGATAAATATGTAAAGTGGGACATGGGGGTTAAGTAGGTGCCTTGGGTGGCATGAGAAATTTAGGGGGTGCCCTTAGTGGCATGTGAAATACGATTAGTAAGACTTAACCAAACACACATGTAAATGAACATGATTAAGAGGGTTAAGTGGGATATACTAGTGACAAGCTTAGGTGGGTAGCTTGTAGGGGCCCATTTCGACCAGTATCCCAAACGTATCTTTGTGGGCTCGACCCAAGTCGAGGACGGGACACGCATGCTGGGTTCGACTGTAAGAGGCCAAAACGGGGAGCGGTGGCAACGCAAGTCCAACGGGTTTCGTATGCATGTGTGGACCCGGGCTGGTAGGTAAGACGTTGTTGCATCATGTAGGTATAAGCCGTGCATTCTCAAGTTGTATCGGGTTGCCACTTTAGGGGAGTGATACACCCCACTGTGGGGCCAGCACAGGTATCTACGAGTAGGGAGCCGATCGAAAGTGGGTAGTGGGGTACACCTAGTGGAGATAGGGGAAGACGGCACCTATGTAGTCAGCTAGGGGTACGTAAGGCTATTTATAAAGTTTCCGTGTGAAGCAAGTGGGATCAAAAAATAGGGTGACTGGTGCGGTGCAGTGTAGTAATGTGCGGTGCAGTGTAGTAATCATTCGTTAGTAATTAGGTGTGCCTTTATCGTTATCTTTAACGTTATCTTAAACGCTATCTTTATCTTCCTAAGAGTTCATAGACATTTACTTGTCTTCCAGTTTATGCCTTACTCTAGTTATTTTGATAATAGTATTGTTAGAATTATCATACTCGCCAGACTTTATGTCTGACCCCCTCTATTTCTATCCTTTTTCCCCCTCTAGGTCCTCAGGTTGGGCCCAGCTCTAGTGGAGTTTGATTGAATTGCTTCATCTCTCTTTGGAAAGCTTGGACCGTTGAAGTAAAGTCCAGCTTGTTATCTTTTTAATGGCTATTTATGTAATGGGATTATGTATTTTGTTTTTATGAAGATGGATATTGTACTTGGTTATGATCTATGGTTTTATGATGTAACAAACATGTTTACTTTCCGCTGCAATAAAATGAAGTTTTAGATTTCCATGTACTATTTACTATCTGTCTTGTTGTAATTTTTCTGTTCTATATTCACTTGTAACCTCCATGGAAGTTAATGCATTCCCTTCGTGAGTGACATTAATGGACGTGGGGTGTTACACTCGGACTCTATCTCAACCAGAATTCCGAGACGAACACAATCGCGCAACCCGTTTCCCTTAATTCTCACGCCTGAGATTAATTATTGTTTAATTTAGTTAATTCGATTATTCAAAAATCCGGGGTGTTACAGTGTTACACTACGCAAGCGTACAGACTGCCACCTTCGATAAAATCAAATTCCATCATAGAGCAATGCCCTAGAGTCTACGATACACCCCCCAGAGAAGACATGCATGTATCTAGACTTTCTTACGTACGTATCGTTAATCATACTCGATTCCTCAACCTTAATGGTACACCATCCGGAAATGGTATGCATGTATCCGCACGTATTATCTACTATGCACCGAGTTTTGTAACAGGGTTGTACAAGAACCACATAACTCGATTGGGATCTTTTTAGATATCTTTATACACATATGCTATGGTCTCCATTTTCACGGTGGCTATGGCCCCACCAGACCCTAATTCCCTCAACTAGTGTAAGACAAACAGATGATAGCTAGTGACATGGCCTTAAAAAACAAACAACCAACATCCTAATTGGCCTGTCCTGCAACCAAAGCCTTGATAGTGAAAGGTCGATGGTCTATAGGTTTAGTTCCCCGTATTTCCGCATCACTCATCACGCTGACTGTCGACGACTGGTACCCAATGATTACTACCAATCAGATGGTTAGACCTGCCAAAGGAAAACAAATAAGATGGTCGTAACCTGCCTAGTCATAAGGCAACAAGATCGTCGAATCTCCTATGCCACCCTACAGCCTTTTGATTACTCCATATCGTGGCAGTCAAGGTATACTCACCTGGTAGTAACGCGTAAACCAAACCCCTCCGAGCACAGCCTAAGCGCTATCACCGCACGGAGGACTACAAGGAGTACCCTCTATGTCCCAGGAAGCCGCGTGCTTCCCCTTCCAGTCCTTCGAAGCCAGGAGAATATCAACAGAACAACAGGCAGAATAATCAGATGGACGTGCGCTCCTCTTGTGGCCCATAACACCATGATGATCCATCCCGTTGGGCTATTTACCTTCATACGCACGGACTGGTTCAAGCGACTCAGGTTAACGTGTTATTAGACCCTATGTCTAACTGTTTTATTTACACGCTTGCTCTACCTCATCAGATTTCCAGTTAGTGGTCATTTCAAATCATATTTGCTTATTAATTTTAGTTATATAACTTAACCCATTTAAGTTCATTAATAAGCCATCAACCTCTTATTCTTATCATCAGATTTCATATTTCAGGTTAACAGATAACATGTTCTTCTTATCAGCAGGATTCAGATTTTAGGTTTTCTGATTACTTAATTTATAACTAAGTACAACTTATTACATTTGATAAGTTTCCCCCTCTTTTATCTACTTATTACAAACAACAGGTTTCAAACTTCCATATTTACAAATTACTTAATTTATATTTAAGTACAACTTATCTTATTACATAAGTTATCTCATCTTCTCTATCGTTTATTATAACCTAATTTATAATTTCCACTTTTCCCTAGGACAAGCCTACCTATTATCATTTTTTCCCATTCAGGTTTATTCATAATAGGTTATTATCATTCCCCGTTCATACCAATTCTTTTACTGTTGTAGTTTTCATTCATTTCCATTAATTACAATCAATGCCATTTATTTCTACCCTGTTATATACATATATCCATATATATGTTTATGCACCATACCTCTCACATTAAGCCGACCACTTGTGACTCTTGGATTTGTCGGGCAGTTCCGGGCAGACTTCTACCACAAGTTGGACTTAACCTCGTGTCTTAGCACCGTTGTATGTATGTTTGCGCACCAGACCTCTAACATTAATTCAACCTCTTGTGGTTGCTGGATTTGTTGGGCGGTTCCGGGAAGACTTCTACCACAAGTTGAATTTAACCTCGTGTCTTTGTGCGGTTACAGTTTTTCTATTTACTGTAAATTCAGGCATATTCATTCTTCCTAATTTGACTGTAATTCTAATTTAATATTTCGGCACAACAATATTCTTAACAAATGTTCATTGTAAATTTCATAATTACAGTGTTAACAGAAATTCCCAATTCAGACAGGTGATTAATGGAAATAGGCTTTTATATAGCTCCAACAGATTAAACAGGTTAAGTATTACAGGTTAACGGGTTTATACAACCCCCAATAGGTTAAACTGATTAAGTATTATAGGTTAACAGGTTCATATAACCCCAACAGATTAAACATATTTACTTAACCCCACAGATTCAACAGGTTTAGTTAACCCCACATATTTAATAAATTCCACAGGTTACTTATAGTTTCATTTACATGTTCCACTTAATCTTGAATTAAGCCTACAGATTTACATGTTTATACAACCCCAAATTTCCAGTTATATTCCATAACACTAATTTCAATAGATTTCAGCAGGTTTACAATTCAACAGATTAATCATTTTAACAGATTACAGCAGGTTGAACATTTCAGCTGATTTATTATGCATATTAGTGAGGAATGCCAAACAATAAATATACCATTACCAAAAAGGCATAACTTAAATCCACTCACCTAATTGCTTTCCAATTCATGAATCTGGTCCAGACCTAGCATTCCATGGTTCTCCTAACTGGATCTAGAATCTAAGTAACCATGGATTCACAATTCTCAAACTAAAAGAAAAAGGGGAAAAAGAAGAGAAATTTATATTAACCAGATCCAAGAATTTACCTTACTTCAAACAGAATTCTGAACACCCTTTTTGTAAATATACATTCTTTTCCTCCAGATCTTGATTCAGAATTTCCTAATACTAATTATTTAGTTTTTTAAAGAGATTTGAAGAGGAAGAATAATGGCAGAGTCTAGACATCGTCTAGGAAATTATGAGATTTAGGCTAGGCTCTGCTAGTCTATTTATAAGTATTCTTGCACACGCAACGTTGAGTCGGCAACGAATGTGGTTTGAAAAACAGTCCAAATACGCCGAAGGAATCTGCCCGGATCAGGAGTGGGTCGACCCACCTACCCTATGGTCGACCTAGGGTCGACCCAGGCCCCTTGGGTCGACCCATATAGGTGTATAAACTTACACCAGCGCACTTCACAAATGCACCAATGTAAATTAGCCTTGGCGCACTAGCCAAGTGAGCCAATTACACTGGCCTGCAACCCGCTTGCTTCATCAAACTATTAATGTCCATAACTTCTTCGTATGTTATCTGTTTTATGCAAACTTGGGGTCTATCTAAACCAGAATTCCGAGACAAATGCAACGATAATGCCGGTTTCACCTAATTCTGAATATTTAATTAAGTTATTTTACATTTATTTTCTTTAACTAAAAATGCGGGGTGTTACGTTCTCCCACCCTTAGGAAATTTCGTCCCCAAAATTTGGTAAGGGTAAAATTTAGTAACCCCTCACATAATATACATCCATCATGTGTACATCAAATTTCTGCAACCGTTTGTGCACTTGTGTAAAGTGTAATACAACATAGTAATACATATACGCCTAAGCTGTACTTCCTATATGTATGCAAAATTTTCAAAAATCCTTTAAAAACATTATGCACACATCCTAATATACTGGAAACTCTACATGAATGCAATATTTTGAAAATCAAAATACATTTTCATCCAAATTTTCCCACACTCTTGCAGAGCAAGAGCATTGTTCATCCAATTGTTGCATCCAAAATCCTACCAACCGCCTTTATTTTTCGAATTTCAGAAAAATGTAATTTTTCTAAATTTGATTTCTTATGTTACAAAAAGGTGAAAAATGGAAACTTCATATCTTCCCTTTTTCTTTTATGTACCTTTTTCTAACTGTACATGGATTTTATGAAACTATTATATAAAGATCCCTATTTTCCTATCCAACCATAACGTACATAAGAAAACTTTCTTTGTTACATATTTTCTTTTTCAACTTATCTTGGAAAAGTTTATTCACTTTTTTTTCTTTAGAATTTTCCGTTTTTCTTTAACTGTTATGTTTGTTGCTTTATTGAATTTGTTGTTTCCTTTTTAGTTATGCCATTACTCTTTTCTTAGCTTATTTAAGTTAATCCTCTGATCTAAGTTTAGTTTCAAATAAGGCTTCTAGTCTTTCAACTAAAACAGAAAAAAAAAACACTCTACACATCTACTACTAAGGGATAAGAATCTCAGGACTATGTCCCCCTCAGACAGAAAAGTTCAAACCATGGGATCCATGACAGGTTTAGGCGTTACCCTAACTACGCAACAGAAGCAAAATAATCGAACGATCCCAACAAAAATATAATAACGAGTTTTACCCCCAATAGGAAAAAATTAGCAACAAGATCTAAACACTTACTTGTCCTTCACTATCTAGTAGTCACCCCTAGTCCTGGCTGTGTACTAACAGTCATTTCCAAGCAACACCCTAGGCTTTTCAATGCTTACGCATTCAACGGGAACTTACCACTATTCCAAGATAATTCTCACTATCTACTCCATAGCCTTAAAAACTTTCCCCGTCTTCTCTAGGCACTAATCCTTACTTACTCCATGATTTTTAAAAACGTGATTTGGCTTCCTCATTTTATTTCCCTCCCAAAAGTTAAAAATGTTAAAACTTTATTTTTCTCACCAATACTTACCTTTTCCAAACCATAAAACATGTCATTTTATAAAAAAATGTAAATCATCATTTTTTTCAAATCACAAAAACTGGAGTAGATATGAATAACTAGTTATCAATTAGGTTTACAACTTGTTCTTGCCTATGAGGTTAGTTCAGTTACTTACTACAAGGTGCAAACATCTACTCTATTTTTAATTCCTACAACTTGTTTTGTCTACCCAACAAATTTTTATGTTTTGATTTTTTAATCCTTTCATAACATAAAAACCAGTGAGTTATTCATGCTCTATAATGTGCACCTTTTATTGAGAGAATTTTATTTTAGACAAAATTTTCACAAGAAATCACTATTTCCAAAATATACCCCATTTTACTTCAAAAATCAATATGTACTTTTTCAAGTATTTTCTTTACATATTTTAAAACTGTAACTTTTAAGATCAAAACTTGAAAACACCATAAACCATCTTCCAAAAGCTTTTATAATTTGAAGCTTTTAAAAGTTAACAATGGGGTTATACTCAAAGTGGGTTTCCAACTTTAAATAGGGTTTCCTAGACATTCCTACAAAGTCAATTCTCTCAACTATATACATTCCTAATACCTTTTTCTCTTTTTAACCTTTTCCCAACTTATAAGGTTTTACTACTAAACCCACTAACCTGAAATACTAATATTTAAGATACTAAAATACGGGATCCATCTTTCTCTATTACAAAGCATATGGTACATTTCCCACCCAACTTACCTAAAGGTCTTAGATTTGCATGTTTATTCCTTTAGTGTACTAAACAGATATCCCAACTTTTACTATATTATGCCTTCTCCATATAGTGGGTTCCTCTATGTACCTAGGTATATATAATATTTATATTTTTAAAAATACAAATACGTTCACTCACTATTTATACAGAAATCCTAAACCTAAGCTCTGATACCAGATGTAACAACCCAAATTCTGATAGACCGAATTTTTTTCAAAATTCTATTCTATCGAAATTCTTGTTGGTTTGCCTGTTACCCTACAGTAAAGATAGAGATAATGAACATACCAAATCTTGGAAACATCTAACAGCGGAATGGAATAAAATATAATATAATCAAATATATCCTTACCCAGACAACAATACTACCTAACCAGTATCCACTATCGTATCTCTACCACAAATCTAACCTACGAGTATGTTATGAGGAGAGGATCAGAACACAAGTTCTGATGATTGGATTTAAACTACACATTTTGGATAACCCTACATATACCATTCAGTTATGTTTTCTTATTTATTAGGTTACTTGGGTTAATAGCACTCAAGGCTTAAACACACGTCGTACCCATCTACTTCCTAGTAGATTAATCTAACACGGTATATATGTAGCTACCCCCAATAATAAGATACACCCCATGGTACCCCACTCGCATGGCCTCCGCCGTAGTGCCATAGAAATATACGCAGTCCCTCTTCCTACGTTGGAACGATGTACGGATCTCTGTATAATAATGCTACGTTGAGCATAAAACCGTCGTCGCCATGCTACGCAAGCGTACGGACTGCCACCTTCGATCGAATCAGATTCCATCACAAAGTAAGGCCCTAGAGTCTACGATACACTACCCAAAGCATACATGCATGTATCTAGACTTTCTTACGTATGTATCGTTAGTCGTACTCGATGCCTCGTCCTTGATGATACACCATCCAGAAATGGTATGCATGTATCCTGACATATTATCTACTGTGCACCAAGTTCTATAACAGGGTTGTACAAGAATCACAGAACTCAATCAGGAGCTTTTCAGATATCCGTATACACATGTACTATGGTCTGCATTTTCACGGTGGTTATGGTCCCACCAGACCCCTCCCTCAACTAGTGAAAGACAAATAGATGAGAGCTAGTGATGTGGCCCAGAAAAACAACATCCTAATTAGCCTGTCCTGCAACCAAAGCCTTGATCGTGAAAGGTCGATGGTCTATAGGTTTCGCTCCCCATTTTTTGCATAACTCATCACACATCATGCTGACTATCGATGATTGATACTTGAGTATTACTACCAATCAGATGGTTAGACCCGCCAAAGGCAAACAGATAAAATGGTCGTAACCCACCTAGTCACAAGGCAACAAGATCGTCGAATCACCTATGCCACCCTACAGCCTTCTGACTGCGCACTCACCTGGTAGTAAAGCGTAGACCAAACCCCTGCGAGCACAGCCTAAGCACTGTCACCGCACAGAGGACTACCGGGAGTACCCTTCACATCTTAGGAAGTCGTGTGCATCTCCTTCCAGTCCTTTAAAGCCAACAGAATATCAGCAGAACAACAGGCATAAGATGCAGAATAATCAGATGGACGTGCACTCCTCTTGTGCCCCATGGAACCACGATGATCTGTCCCGTTGGGTTTTCACGTTCAAACGTACAGACTGGTCCAAGCGCCTCAGCTTAACGTGTTATTAGACCCTATGTCTAACCATTTTATTTACACGCTTGCTCTACCTCATTAGATTATCAGTTAACATGGTCATTTCAAATCATATTAACTTCTAATTCAAGTTACTGAGTTCCTCTTGCTTATTAATTTCAGTTATATAACATAAACCATTTAAGTTCATTAATAAGCCTTCAACCTATTATTCTTATTAGTAGATTTCATATTTCAGGTTTACATATAACATGTTTTTCTTGTCACCAAGATTCAGATTTCAGGTTTTCAGATTACTTAATTTATAGTTAAGTACAACTTATTGCATTCATAAGTTCCCCCTCTTTTCTCTACTTATTACAAACTTCAGGTTTCAATTTTCCAAATTTACATATTAAATTTCCAAATCTTGAATCATAATTTACTAATACTAATTATTTAATTTATTGAAGATATTTGAGGAGGAGGAAGAATGGTAGAGTCTAGACATCGTCTCAGAAAATATGAGATTTAGGATAGGATCTACTAGCCTATTTATAATTGTTCTTGCACACGCAGTGCTGAGTCTGCAACGGATGTGGTTTGAAAAACATTCTAGATACATTGAAGGAATCTGTCCAGATCAGGAGTGGGTCGACTCACCTACTTCCTGGGTTGACCCTACGGTCGACCCAGCCACCTTCGGTCGACCCAAGCCCATTGTGTCGACCCAGGTGGTACGGGTTGACCCATTTGGGTCTACAAACTTACACCGGTGCACTTGCCAAGCGCTCCAGTGTAAATTAACCTTGGCGCACTTGCCAAGTGTGCTAGTTACACTGGCCTGTCGCCCACTTTCTTCATCAAACTTCTAATATCCATAACTTCTTCGTATGTTATCCATTTTACGCAAACTTGGGGTCTGTCTGAACCATAATTCCAAGATGAACGCAATGGTAATGCTGGTTTCACCTAATTCTGGATATTTAATTAAGCTATCCTCAATATATTTTCCTTAACTAAAAATGCGGGGCGTTACATCTACACCCGCCAAGTAAAGGTTTTTTAGCATCCTCTTTAGTAATATTAATAAACAGAGGTAGATTTCAATAATTCTCATTTAAAATAGATCAAGAAGGTTAGTACATGGAGCTATTTTTTGGATGAAGTGCATATAAGTTAAAAATAAATTATAGTCACCAAATCTAGTCTGCATAATGATTATATTCTTTGGTTTTGTTATAAAAGTTTAAACAATATTAGTTTCTTCTGTAAAAATGATGTTAAAATAATAAATATTAATAAATTAACTTTATATATTTGTTTATATATCTAATAAATATTTTTGCACTTCCGCTATATTTATGCTTTATCCCGCTACAACCTTTTGCACCTCCATTACTATAAACTTCAAAGCGCTTTAACTTCATAGATCCTAAATCCAATACGTTCCCTTTACAGCTTTTGTTATATACCTGTTATCCTAGGATTTAATTTACGAAAAAATTTCAATCATGTTGAATATATTTATTTGTGGGTTCTAGACATTAATATAATATCATTGGATTTGATGTAAAGTGTTTTGGTTGTTGTAAAGGTAATTGTCAGACCAAAGTTTGATACTAACACCCAAATGCAGCTTGAAATCCTCATAATCACAATTCACAAATCACATAATGCGGAAACGATAAAATAAGAGGAGACACACGAGGTTTTTATAGTGGTTCTGCTGTAGATGTAGCCTACATCCACTTTATAATCTTATTGTTATACCGATAGATTAAAAGAATCAGTTACAAGAATACACAAAATCCATGTGTTGAATGAGATTACAAGAATTTATACATGTATTCCACATGTTAATTTAGTGTTTGGATGAAGCGCAATGTCTTTGCCTTGTTGTAACGGGGGCTGAGAGTTAGAATGGCCAAAGATCTCTTCAAAATGTTATGTAGTGGTGTATTTATAGAGGTGGGGAGGCTCCGGGTTGGATGCCACGTGTCACACCCAGAGGAGATCTCGAAAAGTAGTGGAGAATGATCTAAAAACCGTGCTATGCCAAGTGGAAATCGATCCATGAAATTAGGAGGCGGTTATGCCATGAGAATAGGTCAAAATTGCTGTCCAGGAGCAGTCCAAGGCGTTCGGTTCGGTCACCGATCCGATCCTATGAGGCCGATCTGATGAGGCCGATCAGATCCAATGGAGCAGATCCGATTCGGCACTAAAATGAGGAAGGGTTCTACAAGGCCGATCCGATCTGACGAGGCCAATCCGATTCGGGGTCTCTTCGATGCAAAAATCCAAGTTATTCTAGTCCTGCGCGCGTTCACGGAAACGGGCGTAACTTCCAAATTGTAAAGCCGTTTGGGCCAAACGAAATCTCTACCTGAAGCTAATTTGGAGGGCTACAAGAGTTACAGGGAACAACCCCATAATTGACGTTTTCGGGTCCAAAAGGGGTCATCTGTTAAGACTTTCTGACCATTCTATGTTTGTGGTGGCTTTAACCAAAAAGCATGTCAACATATTTGCCCCTTAGAACATATCTTGCTATTTAAAGGAGGATGTTTTCTGAATAATCTAAGGAATACAGAAGTCTATACCTGCAAGGAGATAAGACAAACAATGCAAAAATGGCTCCGAGACGGCCTGACCAGAGTAAGTCTACCAAGGAAGTGCTATGAAGTTCGAAGACGGCCTTACCGGGGTAAGACGACCAAGAAAATACTAATGAGGTTCCAAGATGACCTTACCGGGGTAAGATAACCTAGGAAATGCTAATGCGGTGTGTTTATCCTAGATGGATCCAATTCAGAGTCGTAGCTTAATGCTTATTACTAATTCATGAAAGTGCAGCAGTCGTAAGCCAAACACGACTGGGGACCACCAGCTGGTTCCGTGCATGTGGGCTGATGTGCCGCTTTTATTACATGCAGAGAAAACAAAGAGGGGAGAGAAATTGCCTAAATGCCTAAAAAACATAAACTATGGACCGGAGTCCGGTAAAATGAAGAGATCCGCTAAGTGGGATCAGTTAATGATAACCCCGCGATTGCTCGATCAAGGATCATTCCCTCTTCGGGGAATAGGTGGTTGCAGCGCCGGGGTAGATGCGGGCGCTGTTGGTTATGTGACATACTCGAACAACTCTCCTCGTCTGACCCGATCCTCAATCAAGTCTCACAAATGCCTGTAGGCATTAGTGTTATGACCATCTATGTCATGAAATATGCAATGCCTTCCGGAATTGCGCTGTGCTTGCGTGGGCTCTCTCTTGGTAGGCCTTGAATAGGAGGTAGCACCCCCTGTATCCATGTAGATGTTAGTCAACGTTGAATTGAGTTCAGTGTACTCCTTATATCTGGGCCCTCTCTGAGGTTGAACGTTGCGATCATTCTTTGCAGCGGTTTTTCCTTTGCCTTTGTCATTGCCTTTTCCAGGATCAGACGGTGCTCTGCCTTTTAGCATGTTGACATCGAGAATAGCCTTCTCGGATTTTGCGTCTTACTGATGCAGAAATCTATCTGCTTCAAAGTAGAATTCAGCAAGATCTCATGGTTGGTCCCTGTATAAAGAGGTTTTGAACTCCGATGTATCGTGAACACCGGATACTCCCGCCATCAATACCGTGGATGGTTCAGGTCTATCAATAGATGCTACTGCGGCGTTGAATCTCTCAAGGAATGAACGCAGAGTTTCTTCAGACCTCTGCTTGAATGTAGTGAGCAACATTACGTTCTTGGGTCATGTAATGTAGACTCGAAACTGTTCAAAGATAGCAACCAACATATTCCGGCTGTTGATTGTTCTCGGTGTCTGCTGCCGAATCCACATATCAGCTATATCAGTCAAGAAGAGAGGGAAGCATTTAGCTATGACGTTTTCTGATGCCGATTGAACTTCCATATGCCGTTGTATTGCATCAGGTGTATAGTAGGATCTATCCTGCCATTGTAAGCTCCAGAACAGGAAGTTTGAAATCTGGGGGATTGCGAGAATTACTAATTTTCTATGTGAATGGATTGTGATTTACGTCATCCACGTCACTCCAATAAGTGTGGCCTCTCGAGTGGCATTCGATCAAGTTGGTGAGCCGATCGCCTTCAAAAAGCTGTTGCAAGTTACCAAGATAAGAGCAGTGCCCCCCGCATTGATTCCAAGAGAGTGAGGGAGCTCGTGATGGGTTGCACGGTTTGGGCGGGAGATGCCCCCGGGTCGCGGTTCGTGGACACTGCTCCGACCCGATTCTCCAACTCCGAACCGAGGGGATTCACGTTGATGCTAAGAAGGTTCCATTCAAACTGGGGCGGACGTGGGCCGAACTTGGCCGGAGTCTGTTGTGATTCCTATGTTCTCATCCAGAACGTCATTAGTTGGAGCATGGCATGCACATTCTAGCGAATTACTTCTTGCCTCAACTTGCTCCACATTGTCTACTGCGGATCGGATCCGATCCGACCCGATGGGGGTTGACCCTGTAAAACCCCACCTCCGTTAAGGTCACTCACAAAGGGAATGCCTTAACCTTGGTGGAGCATTTTAGTAAACAAAACAGAAACTTACAAGACAGATAAAATAGTACTTGAAAAATTTATAACTTTATTTCAACAGAAACCGAAATAAACTTGGTTACATCCTTTCAAATCACATTATCAGAATTCAAGTACAAAATATCAGTCTTGTACAAAAGCCTTCAGAATGCATAGTTTAAAATCATAATTCCCATAGAACGGAAGCTATACAGAGCCAAGCCATACTTTAAGCACTTCAAGCAGAAGAAATCCGGATCAAGCTAAAGTATTCCCTCCTTGGATAACCTGGGGGGAAACGGAAGAAAGGAGGCGAAACAACAAGGGTCAGACAAAAAGTCTGGAAAGTCCAGTGATTTTCAGTTATGAACAGATAATAATAACATGACATGAAAATAAAACTGGATGAGAGATAACTGTAACAGGTGTAACAGATATAACAAAAGAACATAATGATATAAGCTATTGTTTTACACTTCTCTGCACTAATACTAGTATAACAGAATTAGGTGTCACCCTAATGTCTAAACTGAAACAGAAACGAGTACAAAATAATTTAACAGAAACAGAATGCTAATAATGGGCCTTTACTACCCGATCAGAAACAAACAGAAGCAGAAACAGATTAATCCCTATGGAAACAGAATGTAGAATTAGGTGTACACTAGTAATGGGCCTTTACCACCCGAACAGACGGTACCATGCAGAAACAGACAGGTGTTACCACCCAACAGAAACAGACGGTACCAACAGAAACAGACAAAACTAAGTGTACCCTAAAACCCTACCCCAAGCGATCGGCTCCCTAATACATAAATATCCTATGTCATCCCCACAGTAGGGTGTATCACTCCCTAAAGTGACAACCAATTGGCATAGACCTATTTACAGATGTCACGGCGTCTTACATCCTCAGAGGCAGACCGGGATCCATGCACGCACATGACCCGGTTGGAACGCACCATCAACACCCCTCGCCATTATCAGAATGAACCGCTTATAATTAGTTCAGTAAGCGTGCCCGGACCCTACTTACTGTTGGGTCAAAGATTTGATACCAGAAAGGGTTACTGACTAATATGGGTCCCAAACAACAGATGACACAAGTAATTCCCCTCCTAACCTTGTGTCCCCAGACTAACAGATTTCAGCTTAACTTGTCTACAAGTTTCAGTCATACAAGATTTAGATTAACTAGTTCACAGATCAGACAATCAAGTTAACAGGTTTTCAGACTAACGGATCAGATGTTCGGATTAACAGGCTTACAGATTAACTGGTTATAGATTAACAGACTTACAAATTAACTGGTTACAGATTATATAACTTTGTATTGGGCCTACGGATTCACGAAACGGGTTTATCAGATTCATTGGTCCAATTAGTTTATGTAACACCCCACTCCCGCTATGATCACTCACAAAGGGAATGCCATAGCATCGGTGGAGTATTTTAGTGAATATAGAACGGAAAAATTACAACAAGACAGATATAAATAGTACTTGAAATTTAAAACATCATCTCATAACAGCGGAAGTAAAACATGTCTGGTTACATCATAAAACCACAATAAAAGTCAAGTACAATATCCATCAAAATAAAGAAGTACATAATCCCACTCTCATACAATAGCCATGACAAAAGAAAAGATATCTGGGTAACTGGAGCTTTACATCTATCCAAGCTCCTAAATACTGGAACAGCAATCCGATCAAGCTCCACTACTGCTAGGATCCACCGTAGGACCTGAGGGCTGGGAAAAAAGATAAAAACAACGGGGTCAGACATAAGTCTGAGCGAGTCCTATAACTTTAACAATACAATCGTTAAAGTAACCAGAGAAGACATAAACTGATATACGGTAACTAATGGGGATGAATGGCTACACTAAGCAGTCAACTAAACTAAGATAAAAGATAAAGACGCATCTACCCTTCCGAAGGTAAATTACTAAACTGCACCACACCAGTCATTCCTAACTTAAAGGTTGATCCCACCCATGGACTTATAAAATTAACTTAATAGTTCTCGCGTACCCCTAGGTGACTAAGTAGACGCCACGGGGCCCTACAATCCACTAGGTGTACACACTACTCCCCATTCGATCGGCTCCCTAACGTAGATACCCGTGCTGGCCCCACCGTGGGGTGTACCATTTCCCAACGTGGCAACCTGATAAAACTAACGGTGCACGGCTTATATCTACACGATGCAACAACGTCTTATTTACCAGCCCGGGTCCACACACGCATATGAAACCCGTTGGTCATGCGTTGCCACCGCTAACCCATTTTGGCCTCTTATAGTCAAGCCCAGTATGCGTGTCCCGTCCTCGACATGGGTCGAGCCCACTAAGATACGTATGGGTTACTGGTTGAAATGGGCCCCCAGCACAAGCCATCCCCCTAAGCTTGGCCCACACACTAGTGTTTCCCACTTAACCGTTTAATCATGTTTAATTACATGTTTCATCTTGGTTAAGTATTTTATCATATTTTCTATTGGCAACCACTAGCAATTTCCACATACCACCCAAGGTACCCACTTAACCCCCATGCCCCACTACATGCTTATTTGGTTAAGTGTTTCTTAATTGATTAACACCGTAACTGTGTAAAGGACCCCTCACATTGGACCGTCATTTGTAGATGCCTGGTTAAGCCGGTAGGTTCCGGGCAGTCTTACACTACAAACGGGTCCAACCTTGTGTCATTTACCCTTGTTACGTATTTAATCTATGATTAAGACCCCTCACATTGGACCGTCATTTGTAGATGCCTGGTTAAGCCGGTAAACTCCGGGCAGTCTTACACTACAAACGGGTCCAACCTCGTGTCTTAATCGATTAATTACTCCTAATTAATCACCCCCATAATTTGTGTTAATTATCATGTTTATTTTAGGAATATGGGTACACCTAACTTAATAGGCAAATTCCCAACTCCAAAGTGTGGGTACACCTAACTTAATAGGCAAATTCCCAACACATAGTATGGGTACACCTAACTTAATAGGCAAATTCCCATACTATGTTCATTTATTTTATGTTATGCATAATTATATTAATTTCACACAATCTTATTAACATATGCATTGAATTAACCCCATCGTTCCCACGTAATTTCGTTCTCATGACATAACACATATAAAAGGTGTCAACTTGCATATGTATGAACATGTTTCAAAGGTGCCATCTTGCATATTAATAAACACATAACTTGCATATGAACTTGCATAACATGTCACATAACTTGCATATAATCTTGTATAACATGCCACATAACTTGCATATAATCTTGTATAACATGTCACATAACTTGCATATTAACTTGCATAACATGTTACATAAACTTACATATTAACAAATACATGACTTGCATATGAACTTGCATAATATGTCACATAACTTGCATATGAACTTGCATAACATGTTACATAACTTGCATATGAACTCATAAACTTGCATATGAACTTGCATAACATGTTACATACTTGCATATGAACTCATAAACTTGCATATGAAGAAACATACAACTTGCATAATTATCATACATGTAACTTGCATATTATCATACATGTAACTTGCATATTAAAATATGGTCACAAAGCACAAAACTTGCATAACCCACATACGTTAGCAAACTATGTCATATGACTTAAAACCCATTAATCCCCAAACAAAACCATATGATCTCATCATATCTCATCTACTTAGTTTAGCAATTGATCATTAGAGTGATAGAAACTCACCAAAACCAAGATTAGCAAACTTATGTAGTAGAACTAGTTGCCATACAAGAAGAAGATGATGATTAGAGGTTGATTAGCTTGCAACTTTCTTCATAAACTAGTGGAGGTTCCTCTCAAGTTTGATTTTGGCGGCATGGTGGCATCATTTCTATTTTTAGTATGAATTAGGGTAGTATTAGGGTGTATTTATAGATTAGGTGAGTGTTTTAGGCCCTTAGATAAACCCTAAATTAGATTAGGACCCTTAGATTTCGGAACCTTCCAGAAACCAGCCCTAAGACCAAGCCCAAACCCCAAACTGGTGCACCCAACCACAGAACTCTCTAGAAACTGTGCAGGTTTCCTGTCCCGACATGGGCGCACTTCCCAAGTGCGCCAGTGTATTTTTGTACTGGCGCACTTCACAAGTGCGCCAGTGCATTTTTGGCCTGTTTCGGGTTTTTCTGCCTAACTTCGTTCGTCCATATCTCTTTCATACGGTACCCGTTTTACGCAAACTCGGACTCTATTTCGCGTATTTTTCCGAGACGAACGCAATGACGCAGCCCATTTCCCCTGATTATCATATCTGAGATTAATTATACTTTAATTACTAACCATTAGTGTTAATTGAAATTCGGGGTGTTACAGTTTAACCTTACCCAACACGTTTTAGACATCATAATTATCTCAGATTTTCATTAATTAAATATTAATTCCCAAACCTCTCACATTAGACTGACAGTTTGCGGCTACTGGTTAGGCCGGTTGGTTCCGGGCAGGTTTCTGTCGCAAACTGAGTCTAACCTTGGGTTTCAAGCACGTTATGACTAATTTCTCACATTAGAACCTATTGTTTGCGACCACTGGAATATGCCGGGCGGTTCCGGGAAAAATTACGCCGCAAACTCATTCTAACCTTGAGTTAGCCATGTTTATCTTTGCGGCCAATTAATGATTTACCATTTATACCCACGCCTAATATACATGTCAATTATTCATAGCTGTAGCCAATTCAGATTATGTCAATAGCGGACTAATTATATCAACTCAACAGATATTGCAGATAATAGATTTTTCAGATTAGGCGACTTAACGGATTTAGCAGATTAAGCAAACTAGCAGATCTAGCATTTTCAACAGACTTAGTAGATGACAGATTTGGCAGATGGACAAATCTAGCAGACTAGGCGGTAGAGCATGTTGTATATAACGCATTTGTATACACGATTATATGATTTTTGTTTGATGATAACAACCAAATATATATTATTTTAAATGTGTTTGTTGCTGTACTGTTTTCATATTTTTATCACAGACTGGAATATAATATTTATATTTAAATATAAATACGACTGTATAGAAATTCAAATATTCACACAGTATTTTATTTAAATATAATATTTTATTTCAATATCAAACAGTACAGAATTTCAACTCCACTATTTGTACACTTCTCTAATATACAATTCATACACATTTCATATCACATACATTTTCTTTTGTACACAGCTCTTCTCTACAAACACTAAGTCACTCATACACTATCACACTCATCTCTGTTTGACACATTAACACTGAAATGTCTTTTTTTTCCATCTTACTGTCTTCTGTCTTTTGCCTTCACAGCACTTCATTATCAGTCCAGTCTTCATACCTGTCATGTACAGAAACACACACACAGTAATCTTGAACAGAAATAATTTCATACTCTAGCAAAAAAAAATTATTATTTTTTTAAAAATTTATTTGCCTCAGAATTTCGGTGTGTTTCTCATCATTTTTCTGACTTGATCTGATTTGTTAATCTGACTGTGTCTAGTCAGTATATAGTACAGAGACAGGAAAATTTATCTGATGGCTGCATATACACACGTGTAAAAATATACACGTGTGCACTGCCTCGCCAATCAGTGTGTGTGCAGCTGTGGAGCAGCCACGTGGACCAAGCTCGACACAGTGCAAATGTCAAGTACAAACAGCCCAAACTATACAGCATGGTGGATCATAGCATTTTCTTTTTCAGTTGCAAGGCAGATTCAGGTTCAAGACAGTGAACACAAGCAAGAAGTGGTGCATTTTTATGGTCGAGAGCTCAAACATTTTTTTTAAAGCAACAAAGTCAACTCAGCATTGACAAAGTGGTCGAGGCAAGCAAAACTTCAAGTGCAATACACATGGTGTATGGACTGTGTTAACATGGTCAAGCAAAAATGGTGCAGCCAAGTTCAAGCAAAGCAAGTTTACAAAATTCAGGTTTCAACAGTGTAGCAGTGGTGAGACAAGGCAACTCACATATATGAAGTAGCCTAAGGAAAACAAGATTCAAGTGCAAAAGACATGCATGGCAGATCATATGACATGATCACAATGGGCAAGGTCAACCAATTCAATTCAGCCAGCACACATACATGAGTAAATGGCATGCACAAGATAGTATAAAAAAAGTTTATGACTCAGCATAAAAAGTGTGAAGAAAATGTGGAGCAGCATGTATTAGCTAAGCAGCAAAATTCAAAGCTTCAAGGTGAAACCATTTTCAAGCATATAAACAAATCAGCCAAGAATGCACGCAGGGCAGCACAAATGATACATTGAACAAGCCTAAACAATCACAGGCACACAGGTCTGCCAAACAAAAGGGTTCCAGCATTTCAAGTTAAACTGCTATATTCTTTTTATGTGAAATTTTAAGTAGCATGGTTGTTGTACACATTTAATCTTGGCAGAGTATATAGGAGTGTATCAAAGTCTGAGACAAGTGGAAAATTTCATGGTCAAAGAGTCGTGACATATCAACAAATCACAAACATCATTTTTGGCAAAGCAAGAATGTTAAGCAAATACAGGGCAAGAACTCATTTCTGGAATTTAAGAGCATGGATTAATTCAAAGCAATTTTTGGCAAGTGTTTAAATCGGTTCACTTTGAGAAATCAAACTTTGGCAAGATTTTTTAAACTTTTCCACAGATGGATCTTTAATCAAGGCAAGAAATCAATGGAGCAATCACACAATGAACACAAGGGCCAAATTCATTTCCAGAAACATTTCATCAACTCAAATCAGGCAACAGATCAGAGAATCATGTTTGGCAAGTTTTTTATTCGGCCAAAATCAATCAGAAAAGGGACAAAGTATTTTTGTTGGCAAGGGATTTTTTTTAATTCACGACAGTTTTTATAACAAGAAATATCATTTCAGGAAACTAGCAAATTCAATCAAGCCGAGAATTTTAAAAGGAAAGCATGCAAATCAGGGAACAGTCAGCCAAGTCATTATAATGAAATCAGAGTTTTAGGGTTTCGATTCTACCCTATATTAGACACCAATTCATCATCGGCACAAAATTATCGAGACCACAAACAATTCAATCGAAACCAAGCATAACAATTTCAAGCAACAAAAGAGAAAAATTCCAATTACTCACGGTTTCGATCAAGAGCAGAGAGCAACCCCAAATCGAAGCATTAGAAAGCTGCGAGCAAGACAAATTCGAACACCAGAAATTTATTTCATCAAGCTTCGAATCGATTTCGGAGGATTTCAAGAAACCCTAGCAATTTTCCAATCACCTGCTGCCATTTCTAATTCCATAAGAAAAGGGATCGGGCCAAAGAAAATAACAAAGAAAGGTGGAACCTATTTGTGATATGGCCGGCCAAGTTTTGAAAAGGGGATGACCCCTTTAAATTCAATCTCCTTTATTCATTTTTAAATTAGGGTTTCTCCTTGTTTTAATTTTCTATTTGTTGTATTGTCTTTTAATTTGAGTTGTAAAACCGTCGAACTAGTTTTCTAGAGTCAGTAAAATCTAGGGGATCCAGTCAAGGTGTTGACTATCAGTTTTAGAATCTGTAAAATCTGGGTTACGTGTTATGGGATTGTAATACGGGTAAATCTGGTCAAGGGGATATCGTCCAGTCTAGGGTTTTGTGCGTAGGGTTAGGACAGGAGCAGGCGCTGCGAGTGTACATGGTCTTGTATGCGGGATCTGTTTATAACACCTAGTAGAAACCTTAGGAATGCAGCAGTAGGCAGGGTTTTGCCGAAGCTGGGTATATCTGTGTGTGATTTATTTTCTGCATTTTTATTTCTGCTGCATTCTGTGATCTGTTTATGTAACACCCCACCTCCGCCAGGGTGGCTCTTGCAAGCACTCTGACTTTGGAGGGGCGTTTGTACCGGGTAAACATGCATAATGATATATCAAGGCAGAACAAGAACATATGTATATATGTAAACAGAGTAAATAAGATAAGTAAAACAGCGGAAGATTTCAAACTATTTCAAAACAAGTCTGGTACAACATATTGTCAACTTTCCAAATACACAAGTCTAGATAAAAACAACATCACTGAAAAACTGAAATACATAAGTACTATCCCCAAAATAAGTGATAACCATAGCTAGCTTCATGTCGAAACCGTACATGAGATGAAATCCCACAAGCAAGCAATCATAAATCCAAGCTAAGCTCCAACGTTCCCACCCTGAGAACCTGGGTGGGGGAGGGGGGGGGGGGGAAACGGAAGAAAAGAGGCGAAAGAAAAACAGGTCAGTCAAAAAGACTGAGTAAGCCCTACTACAATCAATGTAAACTGATAAAGTTAACTGGCATGAGAAGCAGGGATGAACATAAAGATAACAATATACTAGCATGATGATTAACTAACAAGGTAGATAAAGGTGTCATCGCATAATCAGGTTTAAGGTTTTGCACCACAGGTGTACTAGCAAACTAACATGACTTGAATAAGCGAGTATTGATCCCTTGGCCCAAGCTTTGACCCAATAACATGAAATGACCCTAATACGAGGTCCAATAACATGAAGTGACCCTAATACGAGGTCCAATAACATGAAGTGACCCTAATACGAGGTCCAATAACATGAAGTGACCCTAATACGAGGTCCAACCAAACGGTCTAGTCGATCGGCTCCCTATAAGCCTAACTCGTCACGTGTTGGTGTCAATACGGCCCAAACATAATTGTAGTCAGACTGTGCCGGGTCCACCCTTCGGGTGTATCAAGCCCTAGGGTGTAAACCCCTGGACACCATAAACATAAGTGCACAGTCTCGATCTACTGGTACCCGTGCATGTTTTCTCCGGCTACGGACTATGTGCACGACCATAGTCCGTCCGGAACTACACCGGCGTACCACTCTGCCGTCGTTTTTGGTCACTTACCTCAAGTCCAGTAATCGTGCCCCCACCCTAGCCTAGTCCCTAGGGTCTTAATGATACAAACTTGGGATTACTGCTAGAGTGGACCCCCATTGCTAGGATTTTCTAGTGGGTTAAGTACGGTTTAACCCTCTTGCTAATCATGGATTAACTTGGTTAAGTGTAACGATGAGTTCACGACTTAACCCTGATTAATCTACCAAGCCCAAATTGGTTAAGTATTAAGTGGACCATGACTTAACCCTAATCATGAGGCATTAATTAATTAATGTGCCTTAACCTCTCACATTAGACTTTGTTGCGGTTACTAGTTAAGCCGGTCGGTTCCGGGTAGCTTTACACCACAACTTGGTCTAACCTCGGGTTCAAGGTACAACATGACCAACTTCTCACATTGGGTCCTATTGTTTGTAGCAACTAGTTAAGCCGGTCGGTTCCGGGTAGGTTTACGCTACAAACTCAACCCAACCTCGAGTAGGTCACACTTATATTTTCTAAGTGTCATGTCCATCATGTTTCCAAAACATATTACAAGTTTTCAAGAATTTGGGTAGACCTAACTTAATAGGTAAATTCCCAATGGGTAGACCTAACTTAATAGGTAAATTTCCAATCTTATGTTTTTATGTCTTTTAAGTTTACCCAACCCCAAACGCAATCCCATCGCTTACATATCGCAATAGCGCATAAAGGATAGAAAGAGGGAACTTGGCATAATCATGACATAAAGGTGTTGAAGCCACAAGTTTAACATGGTGGCATATGAAATGTACATATGTTCATATACTTGCATATTGCATCATTAGGCCTCAAAAGTATGCATAAAACCAAACTTAGCATATAAGTGATACATGGTGATAAATGACATGTAGAAGTTGCCATAAGTTCGCATTTAGCCTCACATGCAAGTTATCATAAGGGATATGATAACTTACATGTTGCCAAAATGCAACCTTTAGCATAAAGCTTGAAGCTTTAAGCTCATAAACCCAAGATAAGCTTGCATAACATGATAACATGAGCAAAATGATCAACCCAAACTTGCATAACATAACTTGCATATCATATGGCAAACTTGCATATCATAACATAGCAAACTTGCATAACATAACATGATAAACTTGCATATCATAACATGGCAAACTTGCATAACATAACATGATAAACTTGCATATCATAACATGGCAAACTTGCATAGCATAACATGGTAAACTTGCATATCATAACATGGCATACTTGCATAACATAACATGATAAACTTGCATATCATAACATGGCAAACTTGCATAACATAACATATCAAACTTGCATAACATGACATAGTAAACTTGCATATCATGGCAAACTTGCATATCATGGCAAACTTGCATATCATAATGATCAACCAAACTTGCATCATTCATTTAACTTTAGAGTTTAAATATGAAAGTAGAAAAGGGCTTACAATGCTTATGAAGACACAAAAATATATATAGATTGAGACAAAGCCCTTATGCAATCAAATAAACCCAAAATGCAAGCTCCAATAGAAAAACCCTTGAGCCAAAATGATCAAAACTCTTGCTTTATGATGTAAATATGGAAACTTGACTTGAATGCAAGCTAATGATGCTCATACAAGCTTGAAAACACTTGTATGCATGGAAAATCTCTCATAGAAATTTATTTAGGAATTTTATGAAGAGAGTGGAGGCCTTGAGAGGAATGATTTTGCCATAGTTTAGTTACTTGAATGAATAATGATGATTTAGGGTTAGGTTAGGGGCTTATTTATAGAGATTAGGATTAGTTCAACCTTAGTATTAAACCCTAATTCCAATCTCAGCCCTTAAAACCGAATCTGGCCCCAAAACCTAACCAAAACCCCAAAATGGTGCACCAGGCAAAACTGCCCGGCTAAACCAAGTCGACACCCAAGTCGACAGGGCTGTCGACTTGGGCCTAACCATGTCGACTGCCCAGTCGACAGGGCTATCGACATGGGTGGTCTGGCGGGAAATTTCCCGCCTGCGCCCAACTGCCCTAATTTCCAAATTCAAACTTGAATTTGAAATCTGTTTTTACTTTGAATTTTTCTGAAAACTTCGTTGGGCCTTAATCGGGTCATACGGACTCCGATTTTCGAAAACTCGGACTCTATTTCGCGTATTTTTCCGAGACGAACGCAATGGCATAGCCCATTTCCCTTGATTTAGATTTATAAATTAAATTCTGCCTCGATTTACGTTATAACAGGTTATTGAAAATACGGGTTGTTACATTCTCCCCTCCTTAAAGGATTTCGTCCCCGAAATCTTCAAGTTAGGAAGAACGTATCCTACCATCCAACATCCATCTACTCAAAACATCATCCACGAGCAATCATTGTCCTTACAAGATTCTAAATGTTGTATGAACATATGCAAAGGTGTGTGTATATGTACTTATCTAATGCAAATATCACCAATGCAAATTATGTTTGTGAAATGAATCCATATGTATGCAATTCCTAACATAATGTATAACATCTATATGTGTGCACATAACATACATCCATATGCAACATCCATGTGATAACACAAAAATTTTCATCCATGAATAAGCATAAACACTCATGCATATGCAATATGAGGAGTGTGTGAGCCGATCTAGTGCCTAATGTGTATAATGCATCCACGAGTAACCACTTGCAAACACTTGCAACCACTCGCAAAAATCAAGCATAACATGTTTCAAACACATGTTTCATCCAAAGGGTTTCTACCTAAGGTTCTCATGACAAGATTAACACGATATAGATAGCAAAAGAAAGATATGCTACAAAGAGATCGGGAAGATAAGCAGGATATACTCCTTTCGGATTACAAGAAATCCCTTCCTAACCCAACCCATATTCTATAAAAGCCCAAAAGGTTTAGTCAACCTAACGGACCCCTTCAAACCCTAACATGTATTACTAGCCAATAAGTCATACCTCCCGACAGAAATAGGACCGAGAATGGGACCGAGAGGATATACGTAAAATGATAACATGCGAGTAAGTTCCATAGGAAAACAAGGATCAAGGATATGCTCTTAAAAAGAGATATGATGCGCGTATCTAGCCTTCAATCTTCTAAGTCACGTTTCCTTGAGCTTAACTCCACTGTGCTTTGACCATCTTTTACTTCATGATTTCTTGGCTTCTTAACTCTTATTTCCAAATATGAGTTGGAACCCATTTCATTGTCGCCCCTCGTCTTCCTCTTTCACTTACTCTTCTATCATTCTTGGCTTAAACATAACTATGACCTCATGGTTTCATGCAAGCTCCCCAAAATTCACTAGTGAATCCTAGATCTCGTTTACTTACTATAAAGTATTCCACGCAGCAGAACTTTTCTTGGAAATACCAATCCACGTTGCCAATTGCTCTTACTAACGTGATTTTCTATAACTCATGCTTGAACGAAATGAACCATCCGCCTGCGAATGATAGGCCGTACTTAGATTCAGTGCTTGCCCATGACTTCCTGTAGACTATCCCAAAACTGGCTAGTGAAGATTGAGTCATGGTTACTAACTATACTTTAGGGAACCTCGTGCAACCGCTTTATTTCTTGAAAGTAAACTGTCGCTAGCTATGATGCAGTCCTTTCGCTCTTTACCGGAGTTAAATGAGCACTCTTCGTGAGTCTACCTACTATGACCCACATGCTCTTATTCCCTTTCTTGATCTAGGCAGTCCATCCACGAAATCCTTCGTGACGCTTTTCCCTCTTCCATTTCGGGGACCTCCAATGGATATAATAGCCCACCGGGCTTCTATGACTCGGCCTTTAACCTGTTGGCACAACATGCACCTTGGGACAAACTCGGCCACCTCCTCGGGTGATGTGCATCTTCAAGAACCTTCTTTCTCTCGTCGCGTCTTAGCCATCCCTTGTCATCTATAGCGAGGTGACTTACCATCTCGCCTCGAATCAACTTGTCCATGATCTCGACTAACTGTGGGTCTTCTTTCTGTGAAGTCCCTACTTGATCCAGAAGGGTAGGTCTAAACTCAAGGGACGCTAACTGACTAATTAAACTGAGAGAACTTCTTACTTCAATTGTCCTCGTCGGAGCTTTTCGGTTTTGAACTGCGACCACTTTAGCAGGATCCACCACTAAGCCTTGCTTAGAAACTTTGTGCCCAAGAAATCTTACTCCTTTTTCTCCAAAATGACATTTGGAGGACTTGGCTTTCAACTGATGCGCTCTAAGCATATCCATCACCTCCTTGAGATGTCTAGCATGTTCTTCCTCGTTCTTTAAGAAAGTCAGGATATCATCTACAAAGATTACCACAAACTTGTTCAGGAACTCCCTAGGCACCCTACTCATCAAGTCCACGAAGTAGGCGGGTGCATTAGTTAAACCGAATGGCATGACCAGCCATTCTAAGAATACATCTGGAGTTCTGAACGCAGTTTTGTCTATACTATCCTCAGCTACTCTGAGCTGAAGGGATCCAATAGCAAGATCAAGAGAAAACAGATGTTCCTACAAGCTGATCAAACAAATCATCGATCCTTGGCAATGGTTGTCTATTCTCTTTGTTTAACTCACGATAATCAACACAAAGTCGAAGAGAACCATCTGCCTTGGTAGTAAATACTACAGGCGCTCCCCATTCAGATATACTTCGTCTAATGAAGTTCTTCTCAAGCAACTCCTTGACTCTCATCTTGCGGGACCATGTGCCTAACCGGCCACGAAACTATCTTGGCATTATCAACCAGATAAATGCGGAAATCTATCTCTCGTTTAGGGGTAACCCCCTTCACTTCACCCAAGATATCAGGATATTCTCGGACCACCCTCACCGATTGCAAACTATCGATAGACGAGTTGAGGGATTCAAGATAACACAACATGACGGGACTCATAGGGTTACTAGAAATTTTTAGGGTATTACCGAGGCGAGTCATGAGCCTCTCAACCCTATGATCAAAAATCAAGAATGGCTCCAAAACTGGACAACCAATCCATGCCCAAAATCAACCCATACCCCATGAAACCGAGAATATAAGCATCACACGAGAACTCTACACTCAAGATAGAGATTTTCAAATCCACGTAGATAATAGACAAATGGGCGGAACCCCCAATTGGATTTGAAACACACACGGGATCATCTACCAAGCTAGTACTAAGGTGCAAACTATCAACAAGATCAGATGAGATAAAGCTATGCGATGCACCAGAATCAAACAAGGTACGAACTGGAAAATCAGAAATATATACAAGGCTCTCAACAGAAATATTACCTCGATCGGGAACTGGAGCGACATTGAGAGCATGAACTTGCCCTCCTAAAGGTCCAGCACGCTAAGTCTGACCCTGGCCTTGCCCTTGCTTCTTCGGGCAATCCTTACTGAAATGTCCAGTCTCACCGCAGAAAAAGCATTCACCATTCTTCCTTTTCCTCTTCTTACAATCCTTAATAAGATGCCCAACTGAACCGCAATAATGGCACTTCCCCTTGTTGTTATTGCCCTTGTTGTTGTTCCCCTTGTTGCCTTGACTCTTGTTCTTGTTCTGATTGCCTTGACTGCTCTGACCACTTGGATTACCCTGATTTCCTTTCCACTGGGAATCAGTCTTCTTGGCTTGAGTATCATTCATCTTGATCTCTTTCTTGACATCTCCCTGAAGTAACGCCATATCAACCAAGCTCTCAAACGTGGCCCCATGGGGAATATGTGACATAGCCAATCCCTGCAACGGCTCATTCAATCATCTAGCAAAACGAATAGCCTTCTTTTGAGGAGTATTCACCATATCCAAGTCAAAACGAGCTAACTGATTGAACTTGTTCACATATTCTTTGACAGACATATCTCCTTGTTTCAAAGTTATGAACCTCTCCATTTGCAGATTCTCCTCAGCAGAAGATAAAAACTTAAGCACGAACCTTGCCCTGAAATCGGCCCAAGTCTCAACAGGCCTAGTACCATTGGTGACTTCCCACCAATAAGCGGCTTCATCCTTCATAAGCCAAACCGCCAACAAGATCTTCCTTTGATCGTCTAACCCAAAGATAGCAAATAAATCCTCGGTCTCTTTCAACCAATTTCTGGCCTCTACAAAAGTCTCAGTGCCTTGAAAGTTCTTGCCACCCATTGCTTTGAAATCTTTGTAAGTCTTTGCGAAATCAGCTTGAGGATGCTGAGGGGGAGGAGGAAGAGGAACCTCAGCGACAGGAGGAGGAGGAACATTAACTACCGGAGGAGGAGGAGGAGGAACATCTGCGGGGCCGGCTTCGGTCGCCCTAGCCTCCAAAAGTCTCCTATACCAAACAGGTACGTGTACTCCCTCCGAAATGGCAAAGTTATTGGCCATACTGAAAACGAAGAAAAAGATAGATTCAGAATGGAGAAAAATGAAGGAATTTTGCTAATGGCTTTTTGGGGAATAGCATTTAAAATAAACTAGACTTTTCTTTGGAAAATACTTTATACTTGGTTCTTGAAAATAGTTTTCCAAAAGTTTTAAAAACCTTTTTGTTCCTTCTCGTAAACCATACGCTCTGATACCAAATGTAACACCCCACCTCCGCCAGGGTGGCTCTTGCAAGCACTCTGACTTTGGAGGGGCGTTTGTACCGGGTAAACATGCATAATGATATATCAAGGCAGAACAAGAACATATGTATATATGTAAACAGAGTAAATAAGATAAGTAAAACAGCGGAAGATTTCAAACTATTTCAAAACAAGTCTGGTACAACATAATGTCAACTTTCCAAATACACAAGTCTAGATAAAAACAACATCACTGAAAAACTGAAATACATAAGTACTATCCCTAAAATAAGTGATAACCATAGCTAGCTTCATGTCGAAACCGTACATGAGCTGAAATCCCACAAGCAAGCAATCAGAAATCCAAGCTAAGCTCCAACGTTCCCACCCTGAGAACCGGGGGGGGGGGGGGACGGAAGAAAAGAGGCGAAAGAAAAACAAGTCAGTCAAAAAGACTGAGTAAGCCCTACTACAATCAATGTAAACTGATAAAGTTAACTGGCATGAGAAACAGGGATGAACATAAGGATAACAACATACTTGCATGATGATTAACTAACAAGGTAGATAAAGGTGTCATCGCATAATCAGGTTTAAGGTTTTGCACCACAGGTGTACTAGCAAACTAACATGACTTGAATAAGCAAGTATTGATCCCTTGGCCCAAGCTTTGACCCAATAACATAAAATGACCCTAATACGAGGTCCAATAACATGAAGTGACCCTAATACGAGGTCCAATAACATGAAGTGACCCTAATACGAGGTCCAATAACATGAAGTGACCCTAATACGAGGTCCAATAACATGAAGTGACCCTAATACGAGGTCCAACCAAACGGTCTAGTCGATCGGCTCCCTATAAGCCTAACTCGTCACGTGTTGGTGTCAATACGGCCCAAACATAATTGTAGTCAGACTGTGCCGGGTCCACCCTTCGGGTGTATCAAGCCCTAGGGTGTAAACCCCTGGACACCATAAATATAAGTGCACAGTCTCGATCTACTGGTACCCGTGCATGTTTTCTCCGGCTACGGACTATGTGCACGACCATAGTCCGTCCGGAACTACACCGGCGTACCACTCTGCCGTCGTTTTTGGTCACTTACCTCAAGTCCAGTAATCGTGCCCCCACCCTAGCCTAGTCCCTAGGGTCTTAATGATACAAACTTGGGATTACTGCTGGAGTGGACCCCCATTGCTAGGATTTTCTAGTGGGTTAAGTACGGTTTAACCCTCTTGCTAATCATGGATTAACTTGGTTAAGTGTAACGATGAGTTCACGACTTAACCCTGATTAATCTACCAAGCCCAAATTGGTTAAGTATTAAGTGGACCATGACTTAACCCTAATCATGAGGCATTAATTAATTAATGTGCCTTAACCTCTCACATTAGACTTTGTTGCGGTTACTAGTTAAGCCGGTCGGTTCCGGGTAGCTTTACACCACAACTTGGTCTAACCTCGGGTTCAAGGTACAACATGACCAACTTCTCACATTGGGTCCTATTGTTTGTAGCAACTAGCTAAGCCAGTCGGTTCCGGGTAGGTTTACGCTACAAACTCAACCCAACCTCGAGTAGGTCACACTTATATTTTCTAAGTGTCATGTCCATCATGTTTCCAAAACATATTACAAGTTTTCAAGAATTTGGGTAGACCTAACTTAATAGGTAAATTCCCAATGGGTAGACCTAACTTAATAGGTAAATTTCCAATCTTATGTTTTTATGTCTTTTAAGTTTACCCAACCCCAAACGCAATCCCATCGCTTACATATCGCAATAGCGCATAAAGGATAGAAAGAGGGAACTTGGCATAATCATGACATAAAGGTGTTGAAGCCACAAGTTTAACATGGTGGCATATGAAATGTACATATGTTCATATACTTGCATATTGCATCATTAGGCCTCAAAAGTATGCATAAAACCAAACTTAGCATATAAGTGATACATGGTGATAAATGACATGTAGAAGTTTCCATAAGTTCGCATTTAGCCTCACATGCAAGTTATCATAAGGGATATGATAACTTACATGTTGCCAAAATGCAACCTTTAGCATAAAGCTTGAAGCTTTAAGCTCATAAACCCAAGATAAGCTTGCATAACATGATAACATGAGCAAAATGATCAACCCAAACTTGCATAACATAACTTGCATATCATATGGCAAACTTGCATATCATAACATAGCAAACTTGCATAACATAACATGATAAACTTGCATATCATAACATGGCAAACTTGCATAACATAACATGATAAACTTGCATATCATAACATGGCAAACTTGCATAGCATAACATGGTAAACTTGCATATCATAACATGGCATACTTGCATAACATAACATGATAAACTTGCATATCATAACATGGCAAACTTGCATAACATAACATATCAAACTTGCATAACATGACATAGTAAACTTGCATATCATGGCAAACTTGCATATCATAATGATCAACCAAACTTGCATCATTCATTTAACTTTAGAGTTTAAATATGAAAGTAGAAAAGGGCTTACAATGCTTATGAAGACACAAAAATATATATAGATTGAGACAAAGCCCTTATGCAATCAAATAAACCCAAAATGCAAGCTCCAATAGAAAAACCCTTGAGCCAAAATGATCAAAACTCTTGCTTTATGATGTAAATATGGAAACTTGACTTGAATGCAAGCTAATGATGCTCATACAAGCTTTAAAACACTTGTATGCATGGAAAATCTCTCATAGAAATTTATTTAGGAATTTTATGAAGAGAGTGGAGGCCTTGAGAGGAATGATTTTGCCATAGTTTAGTTACTTGAATGAATAATGATGATTTAGGGTTAGGTTAGGGGCTTATTTATAGAGATTAGGATTAGTTTCAACCTTAGGATTAAACCCTAATTCCAATCTCAGCCCTTAAAACCGAATCTGGCCCCAAAACCTAACCAAAACCCCAAAATGGTGCACCAGGCAAAACTGCCTGGCTAAACCAAGTCGACACCCAAGTCGACAGGGCTGTCGACTTGGGCCTAACCATGTCGACTGCCCAGTCGACAGGGCTGTCGACATGGGTGGTCTGGCGGGAAATTTCCCGCCTGCGCCCAACTGCCCTAATTTCCAAATTCAAACTTGAATTTGAAATCTGTTTTTACATTGAATTTTTCTGAAAACTTCGTTGGGCCTTAATCGGGTCATACGGACTCCGATTTTCGAAAACTCGGACTCTATTTCGCGTATTTTTCCGAGACGAACGCAATGGCATAGCCCGTTTCCCTTGATTTAGATTTATAAATTAAATTCTGCCTCGATTTAGGTTATAACATGTTATTGAAAATACGGGTTGTTACAGTTTATTATTTTCATATCCTGTCATTTTTTCAATTCAGTTTAAAAACTGTGATAAACCCTATTCACCCCCCTCTAGGGTTAATCTAGATCCAACAGAGCAGAACTAGCAGATTAAGCAATATAACAGAACTAGCAGATTAAGCAATATAGAAGAACTAGCAGATTAGGCAAATATAACAGATTTAATCATTCCTTAAAGTTTCACAAACATATCCTGCCTAATTTTAAATTTGGCCTAAGCATGCCTAAATAATTGTCATGATTCACACTATGATCATATACCAAATATAACCATCGATTACTATGCATGTCATATATCCCAAAGATCCCTTACTTAGATGTTTATTTACATTTAATAGATGTCCTACCTTAATGTAAATCTTTATACCTAAGCCATATTTTCTTTGTCTCAAGTCATATGTTAACATACCATGGTTCCTCTTCTTCCAATTCACAGAATATGCATAGACCTAAATCTAGTTTACAACCTATGTCCTTTTACTTAAATCAGTCACAGATTAACCATGTCCAATTATTCCACATTCATTATTTGTACCAAACATTTTAGCGTTTGTGCGTTAATCTCTTAGGAGATTGGCGCAGGCTCGTAGTAGCCTGGCTATAGAACAGAAAGAAGAAGAGATACAAAATAAAATAGATCAGAACATACACAATCTCAAATTCAGATTTACAATCATGTCAGAATTATGATTAAAGTTTATATCGGAAAATAACTGCACTTGCCTTGGTTGGATTAAAGAAAGAACTTTAATTGTTGTAGAATCGTTGCAGAAGCTTTAATCTCTAATTTGAATTGAGTTGCTTAGGTTGATGTTGATTAGCTTCTAGTTTTGATTCCAGCAGAGTAGCGACGCCATTTTTATTTTTATTTAGAACAGAGGCAGAGAAGAAGCAGAATAGAATTGTGTGTAGAGAAGGCTAGGTCTTAGGGTGTTTTATAGGTGTAGCAATTCATTTCAGCCATCAGATTAACCCTAAAACCAATCTGGACCATCAAAAATCATCCCTGGGCTTCAAAAACGTGTTCTGGACCAAAACAGGTCGACCAGGTTGACCTGTATGGGGGGAGGTCGACACTATAGTCGACCTTCATGGGGGAGGTCGACTCCCAGGTCGACCCCCTGGTCGACCTGGTCCCCAGGTCGACCCCCAGGTCGACCTGTATAGTTCTGCGCTGACCGAAACCTTCTGAATCTTCCACAAACCATAACTTCTTCATCCGGACTCCGATTTTCGAAAACCCGGACTCTATTTCATGTAAAATTTCGAGAGGAACGCAATGGTGATGTCCATTTTACCTAATTCCTGATTCTTAAATTAATTATCCTCATTTTACTATCTTTTCTGTTACACACACCGTTATCGAACTAATTTTTCTTCTCTTTCATGTATTAATTAATTCTTCTTATGCATCACCATTATTTACCTATCATAAGCATATTTTCATATATTTTATTTCATTTTCAATTATACTTAAAAATGCAGGGTGTTACATTCTCCCCCTCCTTAAAGGATTTCGTCCCTGAAATCTTCAAGTTAAGAAGAATGTGTCCTACCATCCAATCATCCATCTACTCAATCACCAATCACAGGCATTCATTGTCCTTAAGAGATTTCTAATGCTGTATGAACATATGCAAGAAGTTTGTGTATATGTTCCTTGTCTAATGCAAAGATCAGGCGGTCCACTAATTCAGTTGACCTCCTTAATGCGAATTATGCCAGTGCCATGAGTCCAACATGTATGCAATTTTCCTACTCGATACATATCATTTCTATATGAGTGCACAACCATTCAGTCATATGCAACATCCATGTGCCGAGTCAATCATTTTGCATCCACAAAAATTAAAAATGCTCACACATCCATATGCGGTATGAGAGTGTTTTCGAGCCGATCTAGTGCCTAGTGTGTGTATATGCATCCACGGGCAACCACTAGCAACCACTTGCATCCACTTGCAACCATCAAACATAACATGTCTCAAACACATATTTACACCCATTATTTTCTACCTAAAGTTCGAAGATTCGATCGATTGGATACAGTCGAATGATGGAAGCGAGTACAGATAGAACAAAAACTTGGTTCCCATTAGGCATGGGTCCTAAGTATCGGCCCTGAAGACCGAAACCAACATCAAATTGACACCCAGAGGATTACCCTCTTTAGACAATGTCAAAACTGGAAATCTTATCAGAAGTATTCAGATATTTACAGACTACTGGTACAGATCAGGTTCCCTAATGGCTCTTAGGAAGTTAAGCATGATAAAATCATACCCTACGAAAACTCAGAGTGTATGCGTCATACTTGACGCCTAACACCGATATCCATCAAACCCCAATCTCAAACAGATGAGCCATAACCCTTATGGGTCTGAGTCTATAGCGGAATTCAGAAATAATACTAGTATTAAAGTGCAGAGTATCAATTACAAAATCAAAATACCAGAATCAGAAAATGTCTTAACTCCATAATCAGATAAAGAAATTAAACCTACTTTAGAAATTTTCCTATTTCTATCCTAGCCACTAGCCTCGAGAGTGTTCGCCTACCCTCCTTGCCCTCGTCTCTTCGGGCAGTCCCTAGTGAAGTGTCCCATCTCTCCACAGTTGAAGCAAGTGCCTTTCCTTTTTTTGCAATCCTTGTTCAGATGAGTCGAGCTCCCACAAGTAAAGCACTTTTTCCCCTCCTTATCTTCAGACTTCTCATCCTTCTTTTGTGTTTCCTTTTTGGGCCATGCTTTCTTATTCTGCGGTTCTTCCTTCTTTGTCTCTTTCGGGCCCTTGTCTTCCTCGTGCAGTAGTGCCATGTCCACCAATTTCTCGTAAGTCACTCCCATGGGTACGTGGGTCATGGCTAGGCTGTGAAGTGGCTCGTTCCATCCTTTAACAAAGCGGAGAGCCTTTTTATGCTGAGTGTTGACTAAATCCAATCCGAACCTAGCTAGTTGGTTGAACTGGTTGACGTATTCCTTGACCGTCATACTTCCTTGCTTAAGAGATAAGAACTTTTCCAGTTGTAAACTACATTCAGCTTGCAAGAGAAATTTTGTCTCAAACCCTGTTCTGAAATCCATCCATGTCTCAACCGGCCTCTCAGCGTTAGTGACTTCCCACCAGTAGGAAGCTTCGTCTTTGAGCAGCCATACCGCCAACTGTACCTTCTGCCTATCGTCCACCTCGAAGATAACGAATAGATCCTCAGTTTCTTTGAGCCAGTTCCTCGCTTCAACGAATGATTCAGTTCCCTTGAAATCCTTTCCACCCATGGCCCTAAAATCTCTACAGATCTTTGAGAAAGCAATTGCAAGAGGAGGGGGCGGAGGAGGAGGGGGATCATTTGCTCGACCTGCGGCGGCGGTCCTAGCCTCAAGATATTGATGAAACCAACCGGGTACATGAACACCCTCTGGTATCTAAGATGCTTCAGACATGCTGAAACGAAAAAAGTAAAGATTCAATACAAAAAGGACTGAAGGAAAGATATATGGCTCTTGGGGATCATGTTTTTCAAAATAAGCTTTATTTTCGAAAATACTTCCTTTCAAAACCTTTTTGAAAATAGTTTTCCAAAAACTTTTATCTGATCTGGTAACCTTTAGTTCTGATACCAAGTGTAACACCCCACCTCCGTTAAGGTCACTCACAAAGGGAATGCCTTAACCTTGGTGGAGCATTTTAGTAAACAGAACAGAAACTTACAAGACAGATAAAATAGTACTTGAAAAATTTATAACTTTATTTCAACAGAAACCGAAATAAACTTGGTTACATCCTTTCAAATCACATTATCAGAATTCAAGTACAAAATATCAGTCTTGTACAAAAGCCTTCAGAATGCATAGTTTAAAATCATAATCCCCATAGAATGGAAGTTATACAGAGCCAAGCCATACTTTAAGCACTTCAAGCAGAAGAAATTCGGATCAAGCTAAAGTATTCCCTCCTTGGATAACCTGGGGGGGGGGAACGGAAGAAAGGAGGCGAAACAAAAAGGGTCAGACAAAAAGTCTGGCAAGTCCAGTGATTTTCAGTTATGAACAGATAATAATAACATGACATGAAAATAAAACTGGATGAGAGATAACTGTAACAGGTGTAACAGATATAACAGAAGAACATAATGATATAAGCTATTGTTTTACACTTCTCTGCACTAATACTAGTATAACAGAATTAGGTGTCACCCTAATGTCTAAACTGAAACAGAAATGGGTACAGAATAATTTAACAGAAACAGAATGCTAAAAATGGGCGTTTACTACCCGATCAGAAACAGAAACAGACATAAGCAGAAACAGATTAATCCCTACGGAAACAAAATGTAGAATTAGGTGTACACTAGTAATGGGCCTTTACCACCCGAACAGAAGGTACCACGCAGAAACAGACAGGTGTTACCACCCAACAGAAACAGATGGTACCAACGAAATAGACAGATCTAAGTGTACCCTAAAACCCTACCCCAAGCGATCGGCTCCCTTATACATAAATATCCTGTGTCGGCCCCACATTAGGGTGTATCACTCCCTAAAGTGACAACCAATTGGCACAGACCTATTTACAGATGTCACGGCGTCTTACATCCTCAGAGGCAGACCGGGATCCATGCACGCACATGACCCGGTTGGAACGCACCATCAAAACCCCTCGCCATTATCAGAATGAATCGCTTATAATTAGTTCAGTAAGCGTGCCCGGACCCTACTTACTGTTGGGTCAAAGTTTTGATACCAGAAAGGGTTACTGACTAATATGGGTCCCAAACAACAGATGACACAAGTAATTCCCCTCCTAACCTTGTGTCCCCAGACTAATAGATTTCAGCTTAACTTGTCTACAAGTTTCAGACATACAAGATTTAGATTAACTAGTTCACCGATCTGATAATCAAGTTAACAGGTTTTCAGACTAACGGATCAGATGTTCGGATTAACAGGCTTACAAATTAACTGGTTACATATTAACAGACTTACAGATTAACTGGTTACGGATTATCTAACTTTGTATTGGGCCTACGGATTCACGAAACGGGTTTATCAGATTCATTGGTCCAATTGGTTTAACCTTACCCAACATGTTTTAGACATCATAATTATCGCAGATTTTCATTAATTAAATATTAATGCCCAAACCTCTCACATTAGACTGACAGTTTGCGGCTACTGGTTAGACCGGTTGGTTCCGGGCAGGTTTCTATCGCAAACTGAGTCTAACCTCGGGTTTCAAGCACGTTATGACTAACTTCTCACATTAGATCCTATTGTTTGCGACCACTGGAATATGCCGGGCGGTTCTAGGCAGAATTATGCCACAAACTCATTCTAACCTCGAGTTAGCCATGTTTATCTTTGCGGCCAATTAATGATTTACCATTTATACCCACGCCTAATATACATGTCAATTATTCATAACTATAGCCAATTCAGATTATGTCAATAACGGACTAATTATATCAACTCAACAAATATTGCAGATAACAGATTTTTCAGATTAGGCAACTTAACGGATTTAGCAGATTAAGCAAAACTAGCAGATCTAGCATTTTCAACAGACTTAGTAGATGACAGATTTGGCAGATGAACAAATCTAGCAGACTAGGCAGTAGAGCAGAAATAGCAGATTAAGCAATATAACAGAACTACCAGATTAAGCAATATAGCAGAACTAGCAAATTAGGCAAATATAAGAGATTTAATCATTCCTTAAAGTTTCACAAACATATCCTGCCTAATTTTAAATTTGGCCTAAGCATGCCTAAATAATTATCATGATTCACACTATGATCATATACCAAATATAACCATCGATTACTATGCATGTCATATATCCCAAAGATCCCTTACTTAGATGTTTATTTACATTTAATAGATGTCCTCCCTTAATGTAAATCTTTATACCTAAGCCATATTTTCTTTGTCTCAAGTCATATGTTAACATACCATGGTTCCACTTCTTCCAATTCACAGAATATGCATAGACCTAAATTTAGTTTACAACCTATGTCCTTTTTCTTAAATCAGTCACAGATTAACCATGTCCAATTATTCCACATTCATTATTTGTCCCAAACATTTTAGCGTTCGTGCGTTAATCTCTTAGGAGATTGGCGCAGGCTCGTAGTAGCCTGGTTATAGAACAGAAAGAAGAAGAGATACAAAATAAAATAGATCAGAACAGAACATACACAATCTCAAATTCAGATTTACAATCATGTCAGAATTATGATTAAAGTTTATATCAGAAAATAACTGCACTTGCCTTGGTTGGATTAAAGAAAGAACTTTAATTGTTGTAGAATCGTTGCAGAAGCTTTAATCTCTAATTTGAATTGAGTTGCTTAGGTTGATGTTGATTAGCTTCTGGTTTTGATTCCAGCAGAGTAGCGACGCCATTTTTATTTTTATTTAGAACAGAGGCAGAGAAGAAGCAGAATAGAATTGTGTGTAGAGAAGGCTAGGTCTTAAGTTGTTTTTATAGGTGTAGCAATTCATTTTAGCCATCAGATTAACCCTAAAACCAATCCGAACCATCAAAAATCGTCCCTGGGCTTCAAAAACGTGTTCTGGACCGAAACAGGCCGACCAGGTCGACCTGTAGGGGGGATGTCGACCCCCATGGGGGAGGTCGACTCCAAGACGACCCCCTGGTCGACCTGGCCCCCAGGTCGACCCCCAGGTCGACCTGCCCTGTTCTGCGCTGACCGAAACCTTGTGAATCTTCCACAGGCCATAACTTCTTCATCCGGACTCCGATTTTCGAAAACTCGGACTCTATTTCATGTAAAATTTCGAGAGGAACGCAATGGTGATGTCCATTTTACCTAATTCCTGATTCTTTAATTAATTATCCTCATTTTACTATCTTTTCTGTTATACACACCGTTATCAAACTAATTTTTCTTCTCTTTCATGTATTAATTAATTCTTCTTATGCATCACCATTATTTACCTATCATAAGCATATTTTCATATATTTTATTTCATTTTTAATTATACTTAAAAATGCGGGGTGTTACAGACCCCAATACCAATTTTCTCCGTATTTTGGATGTGAGCCGAACCGACCTGGTTGGTAGTAGCTTGTCGAGCCATTTCAGTGCTAGTTCCAGTGGGTTGTATGCTGCTGCCGGTCTTCCGTTCATCCGAGCAAAGAATTCATCCATTATTTCCTGCTGTATCCGAAGGGGATCACCTTGCCTTGCCTATTGTCTTTTCAATTCAGCTAGAATTCCATCCATTTCGTCTAGAATCAAATATGCCGATGGATTTTCTTGAGAGGAAGCCTCTTGGCTTACCTTGTTTCTTGAGCCTTCATCCTTAATACAAGAAATCTTTCATTTGACCGTTGATACACAAGCTAGGCTATCCAATTCCTTTCAAGCTAGAAGTTGAAGTTATGTCAAGTGCCCCCTTCTTGGCATGCCAAAATGTTAGACCAAAGTTCGGTACTAACACCCAAATGCAGCGTGAGGTCCTCACAATCACAATTCACAAATCGCAGAATGCAGAAACAGTAAAATAAGAGGAGACACGCAAGGTTTTTATAGTGGTTCGGGTGTAGATGTAGCCTACGTCCACTTTATAATCTTATTGTTATATTGACAGATTACAGGAATCAGTTACAAGAATACACACAATCCATGTGTTGAATGAGAATACTAGAGTTTATACACGTATTCTATGTGTTAAGTTAGTTTTTGGATGAAGCGCAATGTCTTGCGTTGTTGTAATGGGGGTTAAGAGTTAGAATGGCCAAAGATCTCTTCAAAATGCCATGTAGTGGTGTATTTATAGAGGTGGAGAGGCTTCGGGTCGAATGCCACATGTCACGCCCAGAGGAGATCTTGAAAAGTAGTGGAGAATGCTCTAAAAACCGTGCTATGCCAAGTGGAAATCGATCCATGGAAGTAGGAGGCGGTTATGCTATGAGAATATGTTAAAGTTGTTGTCCAGGAGCAGTCCAAGGCGATTCGGGTCGGCCACCAATCCGATCTAATGAGGCCGATCCGGCACTAAAATAAGGAAGGGTGCTACGAGGTCGATCTGATCCGACGTCTCTTCGATGCAAAAACCCAAGTTATTCCAGTTTTGTGCGCGTTCACGGAAATGGGCGTAACTTCCAAACCGTAAAGCCATTTGGGCCAAACGAAGCTCTACCTAAAGCTAATTCAGAGGGATACAAGAGTTACAAGGAAAAGCCCGTAATTGATGTTTTCGGGTCCAAAAGAGGTCATCTGTTAGGACTTTCGGGCCATTTTATGTTTGTGATGGCTTTGACCAAAAAGCGTGTCAATAGTAACTACCCGTACGTTTTTTTTGCGGCATGGTTTTACGAGATACCTTTGATTTTAAAGGTTATTAAAGTTAAAAGAATTAAATTCCATGCGGATTGAGTTTACTCATGCTGGTTAACCAGACTGATCTAGGTAATATTTTATTAAAATACTCGGGTCATGCCGAATATATTTCTAGGTTAGATTATGTGTCTTGTAGCTTCAGGAGAGGAGTTGGATGCCAAAGACGTATTTCTTTAAACCTCTTTATTTTCCATTGTGCTTGTAGTTATTATTTATCAGTATTTGTAAGGGTAAAGTTTTATAACTATCCATGCTGATTTGTGATTAGTGCATTGATGTATGTATGCTAATTATTGTTTCCTTTCATGTAAAGATTATTGTTAAATTATAGATTACTCATTTCTCCACGAGATTTTGTTCTATTTTTTCTTTCTCTTTCCCTAATAATATGCCACTCTGCACTTGAATGTTCAAAACGTGAACACCATGGATGTATTAATATTGACTTTTGTTGGTCCGAAAAGAAGGACATTTTAGTTGGAATCAGAGCTTAAATTGAGCAAACATCTGGGCTTTGTTATCGTTAACTCATTAGATAAATGGTTAGTAACCCCCTAGAATGAGTTTAAATGTATTATATGTGAGAGCGCCTTTTTAGTGGTATGTACAAATGATTTGTTTTAATGGATCTGTTAAGTTTAAGTTTAGGAATTCGGGTCGATGTCGAGACACCATGTTATTCGTAAGGATTCCTAAGCACATGAATAGAAAAATTGACATACAAGTTACGAAATGAAATAATTTTACGTAAGTTATATTTTTATATACAACATGATTATATTTCATAAATTATATAGTTGTTTATGATATGTTGCTTGTCAAAAGATGATAATATTTACCTGTCATCAAATTATTGGTTGATTGATTATGCTAGACTAGTTTACGAGCATTTATTTTTTGATTAAACTAAATGCAAACATTTGAGAATTCAGTTTCAGAAGGCATTCAACAATAAGGTCGAATTGAATTTTGATTTTGGTTAGAGTGTTTATCATGATAGACAAAGGATAAATTTATGAAATGATTTCATAAAAGAAACAAAATTTTGTACGTGAGTGTGTGTATATATATATATATATATATTGGGAACAAAGAGAATTTATACCACAAAATTTTGAAAAGGAATCGTTTACACCAAAAATGGCACAAACACCCAAAGATTATAAAGAAAAGATTAAATATGAAGAAAAAGTAAATGAAATGAGGAAAGAGCACATATAAGCAATTTATAATGGTTCGGCTATGGATTGCCTAAGTCCACTTATTACAAGGAATGGAGATTACAATGCTTGGAGATTATGAAATCTCGAGTACAAGGTACTTTCAGAATGTAAAGTACGTCAGAGAATCCCAAAATTCCTTTTTCTGTTGTTTAGAGGCTATCAATAGAAGGGATTCTAGTCCAGTTTGGTAGGGCCACATGGAAATCGATCCGAAGTTGGTGAAGATCATGTGCTTGGTCACAATGCAATAAGTGATTCTATAACAGTTATAATCCAGCTCGACCTATGCTTGGGTCGGCATAGTCGAGTCGGATGTTTACCGACCCGGACTTGTCACCGAAATCTTCACCGAGCCGGAGTTTGATCAATCCGGAATTTTCTCTCTACCTAACTTAGTTGACCCGGGTCTTGGTCGATCTATATGTGGAGCCAAGTTGTGATTACTTCATTTGATTTCTTGGTGCATGAATATGTATAAATCACGTCTTGTGTACTCTGATAATGAATCTTTATGAACTTGGCAGCCTTGTCGAATGGTAGGTCAAAACTTTTGATCCCAATGTACTTGGCGTTGCCAATGGAATGTGCTTTGAATTGGTTGAGCTGCACCTCCCTGGGATGTCATCTGTTCTTAAGAAAACGATGATGAATAGTCGTGTCCTTTCGAGTAGTCATAATTCTTGGGTTCTCCCTTTCTGCATAAATAGATATTCATACTTCATACTGTTTTCGATGGAACTTGCCAGGCCAAAGTCTTTGACAGGAGTTACCAAGAAACATAGGTAATTACTCAAACCCCATCGACTCGAGAGATTGAATACATTTGCCATATAGTCAAGTTGTGTTAAGTCGTTGGGTCTCGTATGTGATTGCACACGTAAAGGTCATCACCACACAACGTCTTGCTTTGCGCAAGTTGAGCACATTGTCAAGTCAAATCAATTGTCGTGCGTGAGTCGGCACATGGAGTCATGGAATTATTGGAATTTTTACTTTTTCATTTTCTTCTTTCCCCTTTTTTCTATTTTTCAAAAGGTCTGGTTCGATGATCGAACCAGATTCCGAATCACATAATTAATTCGGGTTGAGTCCGAGAAGGCGAAAAGTCTTGAATTTCACCTACGTATATCAGGCCCATGTAGTATTTTTAATTTTTTACTTTAACTTTTTACTGATTCGAACCAAAACCCTTGAATATCTCAAATCTTCAATTCCATCCGAAATCAACCCGATCAACGCAAATTCCAAAGTTAATCTAGTGATCTCGAACATGAACCATTTCAGGTGGGTTTTGATTAGTCTTACTTTACGTTTTATTTGAATCGGCTTCAAATTTGGTGTTTCGTGCTTGATTTGAACTTCCATGGTTATGTGGCCCTTCATGTCGCTTGTCTGAGGCGGTTGCGGTGATGGTACTGGCATCAGAGGCGATAATGGAGGCGAGGTCGAACTATGGTGGTATAATAGATTATGGCGTGGATAAACAACGAGATTGGGATGGAAGGACCATCGCACTGCTCGTTATGGAAGACTCTGGAATATGGTGGGGACCCACAAAGGCAGTAGAGGAAAAAATATGGAGTGGGAGTGTGGAAAAAATATCATATGCTGTTTCGACATCCCGTTACTCGACCTGAAGACAAGCAGAACCTGGAAGGTCAATACGGATTGATCAATCCGGAAACATCGATCCGGACTTGACCGAACTGGTTTGGACATTCAATTTCGACTTCAATTAAACCTGACGACCACAAGAACCTTGCATGGAACGATAACAACAAATCAACTCTGAACTTGAATCCATTTACATAAGCACCTTGACAGTTAGGATAAAGCATAGACTTGCATACAAACATAGCTTGACGTGCATATAAATCTAGATTGCCCAAATAGCAGAACACTCCCCCTACAAGAATATGACATGGAATCACTTACAATCGTGATTTGATAAGGCAATCGGGAACAACGGTCTATCAAGTCGTTATTTGTCGCATATTTCCTGCATTTTTATCTCTTTTGTTTTCTTTTCACAATTCCCACTGCGCGCACTACATTAGTTCACACACAGGGAGTTCCGGTTAATTGGTCTAACCGATAACACTTCTTGAGTAGCGTAGCTATCATGTCTGGGAGATATCCAACAAGAGCTTCTAAAGTTTGAAAGGGAAAGACTATCTAGTGAAATCTCGATACAAATTCTAACTCTGAAACTGAATTAGATGATGACTCGCAGTTCGTTGTCTAGCCTCATTATGAGGAGCCATCCACCTCGTCGTCTAAGGAAGAATCGTTGTCAATAAAAGGAGAAGCTGATGGTAAAGGAGCTCCTGACACTTTCCCTGGGGCTGTCTTTTTGGATCGGCCAACTGAATCTTGGCCCATCCCGATGGATGAACCAAAGTTAAAGAGATTGTGTCTAAAGCATGGATCCTTTTTTTACCAAATTCAAGTGCTATCTCAAGGCAAAATTACCCGTAATACTTCAGAAGGTCACGGGACTATCAGTCAACAGATGTGCATGGTGGGATGCATTCCTCCATTTAGTCCATTCATCGTCAACTTACTTCGTCATATGAAACTAGCACCCATGCAACTAAACCTTACAACATACACCCATCTCTTTACACTATACATAGTATATGGGGAGCATCTACATCAAGAGCCCGACATCAAGGATATTTCCTTCTTCTACAACTTCAAGCATCGGGAAGATACCCCGTCTTACCTTTTCTTCGAGTGTACCTCCAGTAACCGAGTCATAATGGACAGGCTCAACAAATTAGAGAACATAAGAAATGATTGGTTTTATGTTCCACAATAAGAGGGATAAGGTAAAAGGTGTATTCAATGTCGTAAGTATCAAGTACTGAGTCGCTTCTTTGAATTTCACTAGAAAGTTTCTAATACTTGCACCCCTTTTGCGATGACAACCTGGCCTAGCCCACTGGCAACATGTATCACACTCATCTAGCTACTCTGAAGAACGTTTCGGAGAACGTTCGGAGTGTTAAAAGATGCACTGCCGATGAATTCCTAAATCGGTTCCATTTGTTTTGTAACAATCCGCATATTTCATGAAAATATATTTAAATATTTTATTTAAGTAAAACATCGATGTGTGTGTCCGAAAAATCACTTTTTGCATACGGATGAATTTAGACATAAGACCACTTCCATTGAGTTCAAAATGTTGTTTACAATAATAAAAACTATAAACATCAATATGTTTGGAGCTAGTTAATTTAGGACTTTGATTGGGGCTTGTGTTAATGAACCTAGCCTATCCTTATTACCTCACTTAGCCAAGACCCTTCTCCTTCATTCACTTTTATTTCCTAACACTTAAGCAAAAATGCAAAGGGAAATTGAAATTAAAGTTAAAATTCCAAAACTAGGGTTGGCTTCTAGAGATTCAAATATAGAAGAAAATCAAAGAGACAACTTGAGTAAGCTTCTCCATCTTCTCTAACTTGCTTTCTCTTCTATTTGTGAGATTTCCTATAACCTAACTCCTAGGAAATTTGTGCATTCATGTTTAGATTGAAGATTAGCATTCTATACTGGTACTGAGTGTGATCTAACTTAGGTCTGGAGCTTCTCCTTCATTCCTTAAGATCAAAAGTGAGTTCTTGCAGACTCACATCTACGACTCAATCAGATAGGCTTGGTAATGTGACTTTGGCACAAATGAGTTGTGATTGAACTATGTGTTTTGGTTCATTTGTTTGACTCATGAGTTTTGAATTCATTTTGATGAATTCTACTAGTGTGCGTTCATGTTAGTGCTATTGTATGGTTTCGACGTGTTGTTGAAGCTTCATTTCCACTTATATAATGTTATAAGTCTTCATCAGTAGCTCGAAATAGTTTCGAAAATTCATTGCCTAGGCAGCCATTTCCCAGACCATTATTCAACTGGCTAAATATTTAAGGTCAACCAGCTAACTTATAGCCGAATTTATAAAAAATGTGAACATCATGCTTCAACCGTCTAAATGGCTCAAATCAACTAGCTGAATCATAAATCCGGCCGACTGATTATGCCATTTAGCCAGTTGAAGCTCAGGAAACAGAAATGAGTTTCTAGAAAACAGATCCAACCGGCTGAATTTTAGATTCAGATGTCTGAATCCTATTTTCAGTTGTTGACAAGTGGTGACCGCGGTCAACAGTTTAAGTTTTTCCAGGCTTATTCCCTACCGAATTTTGGGACGTTTTCTCTTTTCTTCTAACTTTTCAGTTGCTCTAATCCAGGTATTTCAACAGCTCAGTTAGATGGAATTTCGATTCATTCGTGATAAACAAATTTATAATCAATATTTATGGGATTTGATTTACGTTATTGAAACATGAATTTTGGGATCGTTTTTTATTACAACCGATATTTAACAAGATTTTCCATTTTAAACTATAAAGGGTTTTATTTTATTAGTAGATACCAAATCCTTTACTAAAATGGTTTCCAATCCTACTTCATTATGCGAAGTTATTTTACAAATTGTTTTCTAATCTACTAGTACGTATGTTATAAACCTATTTCTCATGTGTACATGAAATCTAATTAAGCGCCTTAGTAAAAACAAGGACTATGAACCATCGCATTTGTTCGACGGTTAATTCTTGCGCTCGTTCGATTGAAAACAATGACAATGTTCGTGTTGTGTTTCTAGTAGAATATACAACTTGTTCATAAATATTAGAGTAGAGCGAGTGGTTATGGGACATGTGCTTAAATCTTATATTTACTAGCTTGGAGTAATTTATACTATACTTGATCAGTTATAATCTATTTGATATTTAGACTACCTTTATGCGATGTCTCTAGGTTTTAAAATTTATTCCACATTTCAAGGAACTTCAGTTCGCCTTGAATGTCTTCGGACTATTTGTGGAACTTCAATTCATCCTGAGTGTTTTCGGACTATTTGTGGAACTTCGGTTCATGAAATTTTCAAACTCCCTTCTTGTGACAATTTTCTTATCATTTTGGTCTAGGCCCATATTTGTGTCTTAATACCGTATTATTAGTTTCGTGTTGATTTGATAGAGAACATCATTTCTTGTGAGTAGCTATGTCATTTAGAATGTGATATTCGTTTGTAGCACTGAGATTTCTTTGAGATATTATATGGACATTCTTGGGGTTTCACAATTACTTGTGAACATTGTTTTTATTGGGTATATGTAAATTATCTATTTATATCTTTATTTCTATCTCATTTTATTTTGATAAGTATAACTTGACTAATCCGTTTATTGTTTATTTTCTTATAAATAATACTCGGGTCTGACCGAGGTATTATAACGACTTCTAGCAGAGACGATTCCTTGAATTTTGGCAACTACATTATCATTGTATAATTTTGGGTTATATGTATATGTGACATCTATGTATACCAATTCTTTTGGCTAGAACATGTATCTATTCTTTTGTTTTATAGTGGATCAAGTATGACCACTCTCTTTATGTGCACATTTATGTGATATATTTATATGTTTCCACCTTAGTGATGTGAATATCTGTGTATGAATCTGATTATATTGGTACGTATTTTATATTGATTCCAAATTATATATAGCTAATGTGCAGTGGATTTGAACTTGAATTGGATGTGTCAGATTTCCTCATGAGATTAAAAAGTAAGACCACATTATCTAGCATGTTTAAAGCTATTTGACAGATGGTCGCTCCTCAATAGCTTTATTCTTTAGGTTAGTTAACATCATTACTTGTAATGACCTTGGCTAATTGAGTATAGAGATGGGACGTTACATTTGGTATCAAAGACAAGTTCGGAACAATACAAGATATTATGGCGACGATCATTGTCCTAAGTCTCTCTTAGGAAATCGTGTTTTAGGATTTAATTAGAGTCCTTGGACCTGTCATATCCTATTTTATATTATGATCCTTTGTATGGCCAATCAAATTTATTTGAGTTCAATTTGAGTCTAACCTTTTTACTCTTATCTCTTTTAATGATGAAGAATGGTTAGGACCTCTCTCCATTGTATTGGCCCTTCAAGTAATCCCTCTCAAGATGGAGTATCTATGTCTACACAATAACCCTTGGATCTCGTGACTAAATCGCATGCTGTCGGGGATACTTCCGTGCCTACCCATTATAAATTCGGGTTCGCACGATTTTTTAGCGACTTCACCAAATTAGGTAGGAAGCCGTTCAAAGGCTCCGAAAATGTTATTGAGGTCCAATCATGGTTGAGAACGTGTGACCGTATCTTTTCGCACATGGATCTTATGGACTTGCATCGATTCCAAGTGGCTTCTAGTATACTCCAAGATTGAGCTCTTGGTTGGTACGAGCTCATGATTTCCGAAGTTCAAGAAATGGATCTAACTTGAAATCAGTTCCAAGAACACTTCAAAGAGAAGTTTGTACCTAAAAGCGAGAAAATAGTGTTAGCCCGACTCTTTGAAGACCTTGTTCAAGGAAAATATTCTGTGGCCGAGTACATTGCATATTTTAACTCTCTCTCAAAATATGATCTTGAGCTTATTAATAGTGCCAAGAAGAATACCGAGATATTTGTATATAGGCTCAATAAAAATCTCAAGAAGGCCATACTTCTTAAGTTACCCGAGCCATTTGAAGTACTCGTGGATATCATGCTTCATCTTGAGGAAGCCGATAAGGATAGCGATAATGGTGCCGCAGATGCTAAGTAAGGAAGGAGCAATCCGACCATGAATCCCAAGATTCCTACCCTAGTAAGAAAGGGAAACAAGCAGCTTCCGCAGAGAATGCTTCAGCTCGAGTTCGTGGAGAGTGTCACAATTGTGGTGCCAAAGGCCACTATGCTAACAAGTGCCCTAAGCCTCTCTTTTGCCGTTATAGCAAAGACTCGGGCCATTTCTTACTTTCATGCCCCGAGCATAAGGATAAGAAGAAAGAAAACTAATGCCTATCAAGGTACCTTTCTCTCTATTCCTTATGTTGTTGATTTTCGTGATCATCTCATTTAAGTTCTTTTGAATTGTGATCATTCACCTTCTTTGCATCAAAGGAACCTGGGAACGCCATGTGCTTAGATATTATTGGGCGCTTGCTTCATATCTAATTAAGTAAATTTTCCAAACCAATGTTCTATGAATTTTTTTTACATGCCTTGATTTTTGTGTTACCCATGTATCTTGCTATTGCAATGCTTTAGTTCTTTAGGTAATGTGCGAGTATTTTTATTTATAAAACTTGCTTTGGAGAATTACTTGGTTGTGACAGGTGACTTCATTCCTTTTTCGATTGTTTAGGAAAATTAGTTAAATGCCTTAGTAAAACGAGTGATTCGAAATACTTGCGTTTACTTCGTCAATTAATTTATGAACATAATTGATTGAAACGTATACTTCCTTAAGGTCAAATCTCTTTGTGGTATGAGCCACCACGTCGTTGAGACAAAATGCTTAGTGAGGTGTGGAGCCACCTTGTCTTCGGATAGAACGCTTAGTGAGGTGTGAAGCCCCCATGTCTTTGGACAGAACGCTTAGTGAGGTGTGAAGCCACCTTGTCTTCGGATGAAACGCTTAGTCAAATATCTTTGCGCTATGAAGCCACCTTGTCTTCGGAAGGAATGCTTAGTCAAATCTCTTTGCGGTGTGAAGCCACCACGTCGGCGAGAAGAAATGCTTGGTAAGGTGTGAATCCACCTTGTCTTTGGATGGAAAGCTTAGTGAGGTGTGAAGCCATCTTATCGCTAGATTAAATGCCTAGTCGAATTACTTTGTGGTGACAGACCACTTGTCGAATGACAAAAAGCTCCATGTGATAATTTGCAACTTCGTGGTGAAAAAAATTGCTTATCCCTCCACCAAGTTTTAAACTACTTGATTTGATGATTTTCGAGGTTGAATCGGTCATTTCTTTCCTTTGTCTATTTCTGTGTTTCATGGATGTTCAAACTCTTTCTTTGACGGGCAAACATTTATGGACGTAATTTGTTTTGTTGTGTTATTTTGCCCTTAGACTATGTCACGAATTCTAGTCGGGATGCCATGATATCGATAGGGATTTATAAACACTGCGATGTGACAATTCTAACATAACAATTTTTTCTTTTGTCTTTGATAGTGGATTTTGAAATTCGTTCGTAAATAATTGAGTTCAGTTGTAACGAACAGGGATTTTCGATCCCAAAAATTGACACAAAACACCATGTCGACTATTCAAGTATCGGAAATACTAAATCATTAATAGAAAGAAGTTAGAGGGTGAGAAATAGAAAGAAAGAAAGTTAGAATACAAGAAGAAGAATAAGACCATAACAAGACAAAATCAGAGTAAAGACGAAACTCAAAGCGGAACAAATAAAATATATTATATGACATAACTTTGAAATACAGAGTTATATTGGAACTTACATATATCATCCGAGTACATCACATAAATATCACAGTGGAAATAACTTTTTATATATATATATATATCTAACACTGAAGCCTCCTGATCCAAGCTCCTCTAATTATATCTGTAAAATCCCGACTACTTGACTACCCATACAAATTTGGGCACCCAAGAGTTTAGGGTAAAACAAAACAAAATAAATTCTAGGTCAGTCATGAGGCTGGTTTGAGTAAACCCCAATCATTTCGGTTTAACTTTTCAAAATCCTTTTGAAAGAAATGGTAATCATAAGACCGATTCACACATCAACACAGATTGTTTTTATCTTACAGTAACCCAAAACATTCTTTTTAAAAAGAATATAATTCTGATATTATAATAATGTCTAATACAAATAAATATCAATTTAACGGAACGCTTGCGTCTTGCGATCCACATATATAATATACAATCAAAAACCACGGGCGCTTATTGGGAATTGGTTTTTCCAACTATACCAAGGTATGGAACCACCTTCCGACCAGTGTACTCTAGAGGGGATACACTAGTGTTTAACAAGAACATCTTGCAACTCAGTCACACATGACTGGCAATTCATTTTGCTTGAATGTTTCGAATATATTATCACCTTACACTTTGTATACCAACATAACCGTTCCCAGGAGATGCATAAATGAAAGAAGTAATAATAAATGAATATTCTCTAGATGGTGAAAATATACCCTAATTGGGTGCGACCCACTTAGCCATGCTCCTTGCCCGATTTTTTGTCATTTCCCGATTGATGGGGCTTGAGGTCATAACGTATCTTTTAACAGATCACGCCTTTATTTATTTTGAATGCCACATCATCATAACCGGCAAATCACAAATTGATTTCCCCAAAAATACCATAGGTATAAAGCTAAGAGAAACGAATTCCTCCGCCACCAAACGTGAATACGTTTGAAGAGATCAACTTATGCGATCTATTAGATATACTCTATAAGACATACATCCCTACAAGTTGTCCTGAGACTGGATAAACTGAAGGCACTATTCTGTAGGTCCAGCTTAGGCAATTTCCACCTAGGATTTGCCAGAATAGCCCTTGCATAAACTCCTTCTTCAATTATCTTCGTCATATTTGATTTGCAACGCTAATGCCAATATGAAATGCTTTTCAAAAACGAAATTTGATTCTGGTCTATCCGTATTGACAACGAAAATGGTCAGAAAAACTTTGATAGCCAGTTATTTAACCATCAAAGTAAAACATAAATACAAACACCAGTCGTATTTCCAAATGGAAATCTTACCGATCTATTATCAATCAACACTGTGCCACTTTAAAAAGATTTATCAATAATTATTTCATTTCCCAATTTCCCTTCAATATCTTTACCTTAATATTTTCCCAAGTCAATTAGCCTCTCATGATTTCTTGGAAAATGTTTCCATATATTCCCAACTCCTTATTTCCCCTATTTCGAAAATGTACATTATTAACATTGGAAAACATTTTCATATCTTTTTCACGTATCCCTATTCTTTCACATCCATCAGTCCCCATCAATAAACTAGTAAGAGAATAACTTCCTAAGTATTAACCCAAAGGCCGAAACCAACATCAGATCGACACTCAGAAAGTCGTTCAACTTAGATAATCTCCAGTAGGTTTCAAATTTCCTTAATCCCATTTCTTCATTTCTTATCAAATCACTGCTTATGCAACTCTCGAATTCAGCTTACAACTCTACTTCTTTTATGGAAAATGTGTCTTATAACGATAGCATTATAATATATGTTTCCAAAATATTCAATTTTAAAATATAACCTGATTCATTACTTTAAATAAAAAATAATACTTAATAAATTATTTAAAAATTAATCTTGATTTAAAATGGAAAGTAAATAGTACTATCCCATATTCGATATAATCGAATTTTAAATATAACTCTCTTTCGAATAGAGTTTATTCGACTAGCGTTCCGAACGTCGGAATAAACACACCATTCCATGTTAACTTGGTTTCTAAATTCACTTTTGAATTTATCACTTCAAATTTTTATCAATTTCCCTTTAAAACCCATTTATTCTGCAAAATGTTTTCTTTGAAATCATTCTTCACTTTAAACATGAATATTATTTATCTAAGAAATATGCACCCATTTTATTATCAAATCTTGATTTACACAATAAATACCATTGTAGCTTAAAATTTGGTTCATCCTCTCATTTTATAAATTCATACTTTATATTTAATTTCGTAAACTCATTTTATAAGTTGTAAATTAATCTTTATTTCATATTCGATAATAAATCCAAATATTAATTATCTCGTCAAATTCTAAATTTCATTATATATATAATTTATAAAAATAAATTATTTTTATAATATTCGACATAGTCAAATTCTAATTATAAATTCTTACATATTTAATTCAATACTATTCATCGAAATAATTTCATCGTTCTCTTTTTAAATGATTTCCCAATATCCCTTTCCTAAATTCATCCTTATATTTTAAAATTATTTAATAATAATTATTCCACTTCATTTCTAAAACACCGTTTATAAATCGAATTACTTGGTTTGATATAATTTAAACAAGTTATTATATTCTAGTTTATTTGAAATTCAATTTCTATTTAAAAATAAATTTTCCCTTTTTTAATCTAGAATTCTTTTCCAACAAAATTTACTGTATTTAAATGCCAATTATTTCAGGTTAGTGTTATTCAAACATCCCAAAATCAAACAATAACCAATCACTGCAATATATGAAAAACAACAATATAATTGTTGAGGAATCTAATTGGATCCCTCCAACCTGTTTCCCTACATCCACACATGTTAATCAACATAAATATCATTAATTTCATATCAATATAAAATATTAAAATAAATAGAATCAATAATTAACCAACGACTTCATATATATAACAATCAACCAATTAATTTGTAAACCATTTAAATAACCATCACATAATATTCAATCATTATTTTATCAATATTAAATACCATTAACAATATTATAAAACTGGACCGAGTTAGTGAGTTTACTCTCCTTGGTCGTCAATCGCTAATTATGATTAATGGTCGGTAGACCGGATCAGACGTTTTATTGTGCTTAAAATTGTACTGAACTCCAAATAGCTCCAAATCAATTCTATTGCGTAGCGTACTATCCTTCAAGCCCAACGTGATAGACGGCGTTCAATTCTGACATCGTATGAGTTAAATATTATGTTAACAAGTTTGTATACTACTTTAAATTAAAATAAAACAAATATGTTTTCGAAACGGGCCTTACCTATATTCCTCGACCTGTCATAATATAAATTCGCACCCCATTTCTGCATCTTTTCCAAACTAGAAAGAAAACACACTTCATTTCGAACACACCTTTCCAAGGCCTTTTTTTTTAATATTTGGGCTAACCGGCCCATGTCCAACTATAAACCTAGACCCGCTCGCTTGTGCATACCATTCTTCACCCAAAAATGAAGTCGTACTTCACTAAACCAACCTCCTCTATCGCATACACATTTTTCCATTACTAAGGTATCCTCCATCACGGTCACATAAAAACATTTATTGACCTTCCTTTACATATTGCATTTTTTTTATCTATTTATATTAGGCCTTGTCTTTTGAAATTCGGACCAATACTCTATTCGGAAAGCACCCAGACCAGCCTACTTGTATAAGTGCTTCTTCTCCGTCCAAATAACAGGAGTCATCCCTATAGCAGCTCCTCCTCCTATCTGTTCTTCCCAACGTTTCTCTTTTTTTCCGCTTCTATATTTCGGCCCACCCAAATCTCATGTTCATTTGTGCCACCAAATCTCTAGCGCCGAACCTATTCGACGTTCCACCAAAAACAAAAATCCCATTGCCAAGAAAAACCAGCGCCTTTCCTAGTATCCTTCTTCACTTCTGTATACCTGCTGCATGCACGCTTCCGCTCCCTTTCAGCAACTGTTTTCCCTGCATTTCCTTCAATCTTGCAATCCAACTTACCATGTATATGTGAATTTTTGTTGCTCGCCCTTCCACCATATAAAAGTTGCCGCTCTAATATAAAGATTCACCAATACCATGCTACTTTGGCCATTTCGAAAATGTTCTCCCAAGTTTTAAAATCTCTAGACATATATAAATTTCCTTCCTTAATTTCAAAATGAACATCACTCTCAACATTCCCCTGCTGAGCTCTCCGCGTCCCCTACTAAGAACCCTCACTCAATGTATAGTTTTTTGGTGCATGGTAGAATGAATCGAACACAGTAAAATATATATAAGGGCGAAGAGAGTTTCAACATAAATTCTAATATACTTGTTTTGGATTTCTTTGATGAAAGAATGGAATTTATTTTAAAATTTTGAAGTCATTAAAACTCGGCAAAAGCCTTTCAGATCCAGAGAGAAAGAAGTGAGTAGCTGGCGTATTTATAGCTCAGAATTTTCTTAGCCTTGAAGCTTGTATCTAAACATAGGTATGTGGTGATTCAGTTTTATGTAAGGATAGGATTGAAAATACAGTTTGTATGCTAGAAAGAAGAGAGTACGAACCAAGTCTTCAAGGGTAGGGTTGATATTTTGATTAAGGTAGCTGGAGACTCTTTCAAAATGAAGCCTGCTGTGGTTTGTAGTGATTTGAAGACACGTTGATGTAGCTTTCATTTGGCCTGAAGTATTCAAGGAAGGGACGCGTGCAGTACAAATAGGCATGTGTTTTGTTTTCATCTTCATCTTTAAAATATAGCCTGCGTTAGTACATTTTCTTGACATGTGCATGTTTTGTTGTTTTAGTTCAGCGTGGGAATGGAGAATGGATTAGCAGCATGGACAAGTATTTCCCATGTTTTAAGCTAGTGGAAGCCGTTGTATAATTAGAGTTATTACCAAAGTTTGTATTTGAATTTGAACTCTGAGTATTTTCAGTTGCGTTTGAAACTTGTTAAGGAATAATGCTCTTTAGTTGACAAGTTTTCTTCATGTTGCATGGTGTTTCTATAGGACCAAAAAGTCAACAATTCGCACATGGTTTTATCTGTTTCCCATATTTGATTTCTATGATGTCATTAGTTTTTGCGTGTGTATGTTTTAAATGATTTAAAATTAGAAAATAAGAGTATTCTGCTACGTAAAATTCGATTCACGTACGGACTGCTATAGACAAAAATAAATTTTCAGTCACGTCGAGCAAGGTGCTATGATCCCCAAAATATAACAAAATAGTCAAGTTAATTTATTTTATACCAAAATGCTGATTTAGGGTGCAAAATACGTTGAACGAAAAATTGCTTATTTTCCAAATTAAAAATTATGGAAAAATTCTTTAAATAAATTAAGGATATGTGTAAAATATCTTACCCAAATTTGAAACCAATATTTAATTATATTAAATAAATCGTTATGGCTTATAAACAATTCCATAGCGACTATTTGAAAATTTGGTTTGGACATAACTCATAATCTATAAAGAAAAATCACGATTTTTCACTTTCATTAGAAAAATATAGCTCAACGTATTCGAACATTTCTTGTTTCGAAGAAATCCGACTTAAAATGAATCCTATATCCTTAGTTGAAGTCCAAAATGAAATACTACGAACTACCGCAACGTTACGAGTTCGATCATAATTATATTACAATTTATACGTTCAACTGTTGTTTATTTAATAAATTTGTTATTATAACTCGAATCTAAACTCGATTGAATATTTTATTTTATCCAATACACACAATATTGCCAATTCAACTATTTTCGACGGTTTCGGAAATTAAATATATTATCCCATTATCTATATTAATTTAATAATCAAAATTATTTAAATTCAAGCTCTCTAAATTATCAAACGACTATATTAAAATAATTAAATTAATTATTAAATTACTAAAAATTCGGGACGGTACATTCCTTCCCCCTTAAAAGAATTTCGTCCCCGAAATTAAAGCCGAAAAAATGCTATCACCTTATTTACTAGATTAAAAATATTTTGTTTTACTTCTAAATTTATGTTTCAACTGAACCAATCAATTTCAATTAAAATGTTAATTTATTCTTATTAACGAAAATCTTCAAAAATTCTGAAAAAAATTGAACACCTTAAATTCCAAAAAAAAATCGCCAGGGTCTCCTTTGCATGGCTCAATCGATACAACTACAAATCACCTCTCTAGGCCTTCTTCAATCCAAAAGAAAATCAAATAGACATGTGGCTTGCCAAAATAGCTCACAAAAATCTCAATCTCATATAAAATCAAACTTATACCTTTTTGTCCGGCATTTAACTTTATCTCGTTCATTTGCTACAATTTCAGCATATACCCATGCATTTCCAATTGATCTCCAATTAGCTTATTCTCAATTCCAATCATCTGCTTATCCCAAAGAAAAAATCCATTTCAAATTCCAGTTCCAATCTCAATTCCAAAATCTTACTAAATAATCCAACTACATTCCAGATTATCTCTAATCCAATCTATCTTTATTTAACTTAGTTTAAATTAAATTCTAATTCATTTATTCACTTTTAACATTTTAAATGGTTTAACTTCATAAGTTAAATTTAAATTTCAAAATTCAAATTCCTGGGTTTTATTTCAAATCAGTTTGAAATCATATATATTTACATATAATAGTAGCAATTCAAAACATTTGAATTTCTGAACAACTTATTTCCTCAAAACAATTCAAAATCTTCGGTAGTAATCCGTTACATAGAAACTCGAAAATGAATACTGATCATGCTACTGTCATCATCAGAATTATTTTCCAGTGACCTAAATGAGTTCAATACTATAAAACTTATTTCCAAACACTTTCACTTTGAAATTACTTCAAAACATCTTTACAATATTTGGGAAATATTTCTAAATTCACTCGGGATCTTAAATTTTTCATATTTTTAATCCAACGTTCAAATTCAAACATAATTCCAAATTTTCGGGATTTTAATTCCAATTCAAATTTAATCTGTCTGGTTTTATATATTATATTTATACGAATTCCGATTGGTTATAACCATCTCAATTATAATCCTATTCGATTATAACATCCAACACATCCAATACACTATAGTAATTTTCAATATTTATCTACTTCCTTTATATCAAAATATATTTTTGGGTTAAATTATTTCATTTACCTTTTTTTCAAAACATACTGTGCCGGTTCATCATACTCGAATGTTTAGAAACCCCTACCGATACAGTGAATCAAATTGATCGACCAAAACTCATAAACAACTCAAACAATAAATCTCCACAATATAAAACAATTTTTATACAATCTGCAAATACGTTCTCTTGTATATATACACTCAACTCGATCTAGGGTATTACTAACCCCATCTCTATTGAGTTACGTCACAGAGCCAAGGTAATCACTTAACCTTCATCTCTGATACCACTGCAACGAACTTGGATTTTCGATCCCGAAAATCGACACAAAACACCATGTCGACTATTCAAGTATTAGAAATACCAGATCATCAAGAGAAAGAAGTTAGAGGGTGAGAAATAGAAAGAAATTTAGTATAGAAGAAGAAGAAGATCACAACATGACAGAATAAGAGCAAACACGAAACTCACAACAGAACGAATAAAATATATTATATAACATAACTTTGAATTACAAAACCATATTTGTAATTACATATATTATCCGAGTACATATCATAAATAACACAGCGGAATTTTTTTTATATATATATCTAACACTGAAGCCTCCTGATCGAAGATCCTCCAATTATATCTGTAAAATTCCGACTCCTTGACTGCCCGTTTAAATTTGGGCCCCCAAGAGTTTAGGGTAAAATAAAACAAAATAAACTCTAGGTCAGTCATGATACTGGTGTGAGTAAACCCTAATCATTTCGGTTTAACTTTTCAAAATCCTTTTGAAACAAGTGGTAATCATAAGACCTATCCGTACAAAAACACAAATGGTTTTTATCTTACGATAACCCAAAACATTCTTTTAAAAAGAATATAATTCTAATAATATAATAGTGTCTAATACAAATAAATATCAATCTAGCGGAACGCTTGCATCTCACGATTCGCATATATAATATGCAATCAAAAACTGCGGACTCTTATTGGGAATTGGTTTTTCCAATTATGTCAAGGTATGGGACCACTTTTCGGTCAGTGTACTCTAGAGGGGATACATTGGAGTTCAACAAGAACATCTTGCAATTCAACCGCACATGACTGACCATTCATTTTGCTTGAATGTTCCGAATATATTATTACTTTACGGTTGGTATACCAACGTAACCGTTCCCGGGAGATACAAAAATGAAAGAAGTAAAAATAAATGAATATACTCTAGATGATGACAATATACCCTAATTGGGTGCGACCCACTTAGTCATGCTGCCTGCCCGATTTTTTGTCATTTCCTGGTTGATAAGGCTTGAGGTCATAACGTATCTTTTAACAAATCACACCTTTATTTACTTTGAATGTTACATTGTCATACCCGCCAAATCACAAATTGATTTCCCCAAAAATTCCACGGGTATAAAGCTAAGAGAAATGAATTCCTCTGCCACCAAAGTGAATACATTTGAAGAGATCAACTTACTCGATCTATTAGATATACTATGTTAGTCACACATCCCTACAAGTTGTCATGCGATTGGGCAAACTGAAGGCACTATTCTGTAGATCCATCTTAAGCAATTTCTACCTAGGATTTTCTAGGACAGCTCTTGCATGAACCCCGTCTTCAATTATCTTCATCATATTTGAATCGCAATGCAAATGCCCATATGAAGTGGTTTTCAGATAAGAAATCTGATCCCGCTTTCTCCGTATTGACAACGGAAATGGTCTGAAAAACTTTGAAAGTTGGTTATTTAACCATCAAAGTAAAACATATATACAAACACCGCTCGTATTTACAAATAAAAATCTTACCGATCAATTATCATTCAACACAGAGCCACTTTAAATAAATTTATCAATAATTATTTCATTTCCCAATTTCCCTTAAATATCTTTACCCTAATATTTTCCCAACTCGCTTAGCCTCTCATGATTTCTTGGAAAAAGTTTCCATATATTACCAACTCCTTATTTCCCCTATTTCGAAAATATACATTATTAACATTAGGAAACATTTTCATATCTTATTCATGTATCCCTATTCTTTCACATCTATCAGTCCCTAACCATAAACTATTAAGAGAACAACTTCCTAAGTACTAACCTCGAAGGCCGAAACCAACATCAGATCAACACTTAAAAAGTCGTTCAACTTAGCGAATCCCAGTAAGTTTCAAATTTCCTTAATCCCATTTCTTCATTTGTTATCAAATAACTGCTTACGCAACTCTCGAATTCAGTTTAAACTCTACTTCTTTTACGGAAAATGTGGCGTATGGCGATAGCATTATAATATCTGTTTCCAAAATATTCAACTTTAAAATATAACTTGATTCGTTGCTTTAAATAAATAAATAAAATTTAATAAATAAATTAATTAAATAATCTTGATTTAAAATGGAAAGTAAATAGTACTTCCCCATATTCAATATAATCGAATTTTAAGTATAACTCTCTTTTGAATAGACTTTATTTGACTAGCGTTCCGAACGGCGAAATAAACTCACCATTTCAGGTTAACTTGGTTTCTAAATTCACTTTTGAATTTATCACTTCAATTTTTTATCATTGTCGTTTTACAACCCAATTAATCTACAAAACGTTTTCTTTGAAATCATTCTTCACTTTAAACATGAATATTATTTCTCTATAAAAATATGGACCAATTTTATTAAATCAAATCTTGATTTACATAATAAATACCATTATAGCTTAAAATTCCATTCTTCTTGTCATTTAATAAAACTTTATATTTCATTTCGTACACTCGTTTTATAAGTTATAACTTTATCTCGATTTCATATTCAATAATAAATCCAGATATTCATTATCTCATCAAATTCCGAATTTCATTATATATATTATTTATAATTTTTTTATAATATTCAACATAGTCAAATTTTAATGATAAATTCTAACGGATTTAATTCAATCCTATTTACATTTCGAACATCGAAATAATTTCATCGTTCCATTTTTAAATGATTTCCCAATATCCCCTTCCTAAATTCATCATTATATTTTCAAATTAAATTGAAATAATAATTATTCCACTTCATTTCTAAAACCCCGTTTGTAAATTGAACTACTTTGTTTAATATAGTTTAAACAATTTTTATATTCTAGTTTATTTGAAATTCAACTTCTATTCAAAATTAGATTTTCCTTTTTTTAATCTCGAATTCTTTTCCAATAAAATTTACGGTATTTAAATGCCGATTATTTCAGGTCAATTTTATTCAAACATCCCAAAATCACACAATAATCAATCACTGATTATTAGTCACAACATATACTGTAATATATGAAAAACTACAATATAATTGTTGAGGAATCTAGATGGATCCCTCCAACCCGTTTCCCCACATCCACAGATGTTAATCAACATAAATATCACTAATTTCATATCAATATAAAATAATAAAATAAATAATATCAGTATTTAACCAACGACTTCATATATATAACTATCAACCTATGCAAGTAAAGCACTTAGCGATTCTATTGCGGGAAAGGTGCAAAGGTGTGTAGCAGGGATAAAGCGGGGAAGTAGCGAGGATTTAGCAGAGGAGCAAATAGGTTCGTTTGTTGTAAAACCACTTATTTGAAAATTAATTAATCATCTTTCTCACATTATATGTGTACAAGAAGCTAATATTTATTAATCTTATATAACAATATCACGGAATACCATAGTTATGCATGCCAAATTTGATGAGTGTAATTGATTGTGACAATATATTAGGCACTTATGCCTTAAATTTAGCCCTTTATGTTAACTTTACTGAATTTTTTGAAAAGAGAACTAATTAAATCAAGCTCTATATATCAATATTGCTAAAGTGGATGTTAAAAATCTTTGATTTAGTGGATGCAGCGGAAAAAGCGGGCATAGAAGCATATCTACTATTTATTAGTGCAAAATAAAAATAGCGTAGCGGTTGAAGAACGCGATGGGCTATAATGGGGATATTACTGGGCTTTAACGGGGCTTTAACTGCATAGCTATAAACCAATTTATTTGTAAATCATTCAAACAACCATCACATAATATTCAATCATTATTTTATCAATATTAAATAACATTTATAATATTATAAAACTGGACAAAGTTAGTGAGTTTACTCACCTTGGTCGTTAATCGTTAAATATGATTAACGTCGGTAGACCGAATCAGACGTTTTATTTTGCTTAAAATTGTACTGAACTCCAAATAGCCCTAAATCAATTCCATTGTATAGCCTATGATCCTACGATCCCAACGTGACAGACGGCGTTCAATTCTGATATCGTATGAGTTAAATATTACATTAACAAGTTTGTATGCTACTTTAAATTAAAATAAAACCAATATGTTTTCAAAACGGGCCTTACCTATATTCCTCGACCCGTTGTAGTATAAAACAGCGCCCCATTTCTACATGTTTTCCAAACTGGAAAGAAAACACGCTTCATTTCGAATCCATCTTTCCAAGCCCCCTTTTTCCTTTTTTTTAAGTATTTGGGCTAATTGGCCCATATCCAACTATAAACACAGGCCAGCTCCCTTGCGCATACCATTCTTCACCCAAAAATGAAACCTTACTTCACCGAACCAACCTCCTCTATTGCATACATATTTGTCAATTACTGAGGTATCCTCCTTCACGGTCACGTAAAAACGTTTACTGACCCTCCTTTACATACTGCACTTTTTTAATTTATTTATATTGGGCCTTGTCACTTGAAATTTGGACCAATACTCTATTTGGAAAATACCCAGACCCGCCTACTTTTATAAGTGCTTCTTCTCTGTCCAAAGAACAGGAGTCATCCCTGTAGCAGCTCCTCCTCCCATCTGTTCTTCCCAACATTTCTTTTTTCGCTTCTATAATTCGGCCCAACCAAATCTCATGTTCATTTGCGCCATCAAATCTCCGGCAGTGGAACTCTTCCACGTTCTTCCAAACATAAAAATCTTGTTGCCATAAAACCCAGCTCTCAGTTTACATCCTTCTTCACCTATGTATACCCGCTGCATGTATTCTTCTGCTCTAGTGCTATTCCTTTCAGCAACCATTTTCCCTACGCTGCCTTCAATCTTGCAATCCAACTTACCATGTATACATGAATTCCTACTGCTCACCCTTCCACCATATGAAAAGTGCCGCTCTAATATAAAGATTCACCAATACCATGCTACTTTGACCATTTCGAAAATGTTCTCCTACGTTTTAAAATCTCCAGACATATATAAATTTCCTTCCTTAATTTCAAAACGAACGTCACCCTCAACGTTCCTCTGGCGAGCTCTCCGCGTCCCCTACCAAGAACCCTAACTCAATGTATAGTTTTCTGGTGCATGGTAGAAGGAATGAAACACAGTAAATTATATGTAAGGGTAAAGAGAGTTTCAACAGAAATTCTAATATATTTGTTTTGGATTCTTTTAATGAAAGAATGGATTTTTTTTTTAAATTTTGAAGCCATCAAAACTCGGAAGAAGCCTTTCAGATCCAGAGAGAAAGAAGTGAGTAGTTGGTGTATTTATAGCGGAGAAATTTCTTGGCCTTGAAGCTTGTATCTAAATGTAGGTATGTGATGATTCAGTTTTAAGTAAGGCTAGGATTTGAAAATACAGTCTATATGCTGGAAAGAAGAGAGTACGAACCAAGTCTTCAAGGGTAGGAGTTGATATTTCAATTAGGGTAGATGAAGACTCTTTCGACGTGAAGCCTACTGTGGTTTGCAGTGATTTGAAGACACATTGCTATAGCTTTTATTTGGCTTGAAGTATTCAGGGAAGGGACGTGTGCAATACAAATAGGCATGTGTTTTGTTTTCATCTTCAGCTTTAAAATATAGCCTGCGTTAGTACATTTTCTTGACATGTGCATGTTTGATTGTTTTAGTTCAGCGTGGGTCTGGAGAATGGATTAGCAGCATGGACAAGTATTTGCCATGTTTCAAACTGGTGGAAGCCGTTGTATAATTAGAGTTATTACCAAAGTTTTTATTTGCATTTGAACTCTGAGTATTTTCAGTTGTGTTTGAAACATGTTAAGGAATGGTGCTATTTGCTTGCCAAGTTTTCTTCACGTTGCATGATGTTTCTATAGGACCAAAAAGTTAACAATTCGCACATGGTTTTATTTCTGTTGCCCATATTCGATTTCTGTGATGTCATTAGTTTTTGCATGTGTACGTTTTAAATAATTTAAAATTAGAAAATAAGAGTATTCCGCTATGTAAAATTCAATTCTCGTTTGGACTGCTATAGACAAAAATAAAATTTCGGTCGTGTCGAGAAAGGTGCTATGATCCCAAAAATATAATAAAATAGACATGTTAATTTATTTTGTGAAATATCAAAATGTTGATTTAGGGTGCAAAATACGTTGAACAAAAAACTGCTTATTTTCCAAATTAAAAATTATGGAAATTTTTTATAAATTAAATTAAGTATACGTCTAAAAAATCTTATCCAAATTTGAAACCAATATTTAATTATATTAAATAAACCGTTATGGCTTATAAACGAATCCATAGCGACTATTTGAAAATTTGGTTTAGACATAATTCACAATCTATAAAGCGAAATCTCGATTTTTCAATTTCATTAGAAAAATATAGCTCAACAGATTCAAACGTTTCTTGTTTCGAAGAAATCTGACTTAAATCGAATCTTATATCCTTAGTTGAAGCCTAAAATGAAATATTATGAAATACAACGACGTTATGAGTTCGATTATAATTATTATAATCTATACGTTGAACTGTTGTTTATTTAATAAATTCGTTATTATAACGTGAATCTAAACTTGATTGAATATTTTATTTTATTTAATACACACAATATTGCTGATTCAACTATTTTCGACGGTTTTGAAAATTAAATATTTTATCCCATTATCTATATTAATTAAATAATCAAAATTATTTAAATTCAAACTATCTAAATTATCAAAGCACTATATTAAAATAATTAAATTAATTAATTATTAAATTTCTAAAATTTCGGGACGTTACATCAGTCAGTGATTATGGACATTTGGCTAAACTCGACTATTTTCTAGCTTAATGTAGATTACACTTTCCTTGTTGATCGTTGGTAATCACTTTGTGCTTTTGATCTTTTGATCATTCGTGGAGAATTTGAGTTTTCCAATCTTGTGACACATTCTGTGGATAAATGGCGAAACTGCTTGATCCTGAGAGGTGTTAGTGACCTTACCATAGTTGACGAAACTGCTTGGGAGCTGTCAGCAACCTTGCCTTTACGGTGAAACTTCTTAGGGAAGTGTCAGCGACCTTGTTAAGATCATTGGGTGTTACCGACCTTGCCGTTGAGGCGAAAATGCTTAGGGAGGTGTAAGTTGGGTGGATCCACCTCATATTGTTTATGTGTCCATTTCTTTGGTATAGGAACCATTGAGAATCACATTATGATTTATGGATTTGAACGCTCGCACTTGTGATGGTTTGTATGTCTTTCCATTTTATGTTCTTCTAGAGTTCTTTCTAGAATTTGGGTGATTCGAGTTTTCAAATTATCTTGAATCTTCTTTTGAAAAGTAACAAGCTATATTTTGCTTATTGATCTTGGCCTCTTGTTTCCAAATTTTGATTCTTGATCTCTGGGCCTTTCATGATGTAGGAATCTTGTATGATTCCCAATTTTCATCTCTTGAATACTAAAATTAGATCTATTATCTTGATAAATTAATTTTGTAAAAGGTTATCATTCCTTTGTAAGATTATTATTGAAGCTAGCTTCGATGGGATGTTAAAATCGTATTTTTACGGATATAATCTCTCTTTTATGTGCCTATTCCTTCCAGGCATATTTGCATGCCTTGTTTGTTCTAATTTCGCGGTGATTTTTTTTGGGATGGTTCAATCTAACCATTTTGAGGCCCGTAATTTATTTTCCAAGAGTATCATTCATCTTCGACATCCCATATCTGTGAGGCATGTTTCTATTGGTCTTAATAATTCTAACTTAGATTCATTAACTTCCTTATGTTCCTAAAATTCTCATAGCAATGAGAATGACATTAAGGCAGATGTGTTTCTATAATTCACATTACTCGTGAACTTTATCGGATATTTACATCCATTTTAGGATGACCACCTGAATGGGTAATTGAGTTTAAAATTGTTTTTCCATTTCCATGATCCAATCTATTTTTCCCCCCTTAGCGACCGACCACTAAGGGGAAAGGGGAGCTATTTTGTACAGTGGTCCGATTGAATGTTTTAGCTTTGTGACCATGAAAAGATTAAATAAATTCCTTACATCGGATCGATGACAAATTCAATTGTTTAGTTGTATTAAAGTCATTTCACTATTAGACTTAGCAATCGGTTTTCACCAACTTTTAATTGAAAAGGATAGGCTTCCTTTTGCTCCATTTTATGCTTGTTATGTCGTTTGAGGTTAACAAATATTCCAGTTTATTTTATTAATAGTAATGAACAAAATTTCGAGGTCATATCCCGAATGTTCTGACCTCATCCTTGTTGGCTATATTTTGTGTATTTGAAAACTGTAACAACCCGAATTTTGACAGACTGGATTTTTCTCAAAAATGCAAACCTATCGAAGCTCGAGTTGGCTTGTTTGGTATCCTGTAGAAAATGAAGAGATAATAAATATAACAGAGCTTAATAAAACATCTCACAGAGGAATGGATATATAATAATCAAATATAACCTTATCGAAATAATGACATGCCTAATAAGTGTCCAAAGGCTACCAAATCTCTACCACAAATCTAAAATGCGAGTATCTTATAAGGAGGGGTCAGAACACAAGTTCTGGTGAGAGGACAAATTATGCATTCCGAAAACCCTATATATACCGTTTAATTATATTTTCTTAATTATTAGGTAATTTAGGTTAACAACACTCTAGGCTCCCCATACATGTCGCACCCATCTACTTCCTAGTAGATTAAACATAATATATATATACCTATGACCATCATTTCAAGGTACTCCTTATAGTACCCTCCTCGTACGGTCTCCACCGTCATACCATAGAAGCATGCACAACGTATATCCTATGTCGAGCCGTGTACGAAAATCTCCATCATTACGCCATGTAATCGTACAAAACCACCATCGCTATGCCACACAAGCATACATATCCTCATATCTTAACTCCTCGGTCGAACCACATCTCGACATGGAGTAATACCCTAATGTCTACAATACACCACCTAGTGCATGTATCAGGACCCTCACACAAACAGATTGCATACTATTACCCGAGTTTCGTAATAGGGCTACATCCAGTGCATAGAACTCGGTCCGGAGCTTTTGATATCTATAAAGGACAGCTTCGTTAGGCCTACATTACAAATATCCACATATGGTCTGTCTCTTTTCACGATGGCAATATCCCCACCTTGGACCTTCCCTCAACTAATGACAGACTTCATCAAGAGCTAATGACATGACCCTATCAACCAATCTAACATCCAATTTGGCGTGTACATTAACCAATGTCGTGATAGTGAAAGATCATTGGTCAATTGGTTTAGCTCTAGTCTTTCCACATCCCACTGTCTGCCAATGATAGGTATCCGACAATTACTATCCTTAATTTGGTCATGACCACCTCCTCCCAGAGCGAGGTAAACCGCTGAATCACCCAACGCTATCCACCACAGCCTTCTGACTGCCACACTATAGTTGTACTCAAGGAATACTCTAAACGGTGCAACAGACCTCCCTCCAAGCGACGGCTTCATCTGGTTGTTTCTTGGAGGGCCATCTCAAAGTACCCTACCACGTCTCATAGAAGTCACGTGCTTCCCTCCAATATCATAGAATAATTTGTTGGATATGCTCCTCTCGTGTCTCTAGACACCGTAATGATCCATCACCTTGGGTTCTTCTTTTCCATACGTAAGGACTAGTCGAAGCGGTTCAAGCCATTGTGTTATTAGATCCTACGTCTAATCTTTTAATCACACACTTGCTTTAACTTCACATTACTAATTAATTTGATTATTTACGCATACATTCTCTATTCAAGTTACTAGCTTATTAGCTTATATTTGGTCGCTTATTTTCCCCAATATGCCCTACGTTGCCAGAACGGACTTCCGCTTATTATTATTACATTCATTAAACTTAATCCTTCCAATTATAAGTTTACTAATAATAAGCCTATTTTATCATTTCTTATTTAATTATAACCTCATGTTATATTGTTACCACAACCATTGTTGTGAGTTTCCTTATTAACTTAGTTCCCTTAGCCAAGGTTCATTAATGAGTTCTCTCTTTCATCATTAATTATAACCTACTTTATAATTCCACTTATCCCTAGAACAATCCTACCTATTATATTTCATTCCTATTCATATAATAGGTTATATTCCCCATTCATCACATTTTTCCTAGGTTCCTTATCATTTAAGCAAGCCTTTACCGTTGTAGCCTTTCTTTATTTACCATCTTGTACATTTTTATTACTACAGGAAATATTTCACACACTTCATTAAATTGATTTGTGGAAGCACATAAAAAGTATATTTCCATAATAGACATCAATCAAGATTCGTAGTTGCATGTTATTTCTCTTTATTACATCATGTATATATATGGTTAGTGCGCAATATGGCAAAAAAAAAAACCTATTTCACACTAATCCTTACAACCTTTCTTTTTCTTGCAACTACGTTCTCTGTAAATTACCATAATGGTAATTACGGAAATGTATTCATTTTCCACCCCCAACTAACTCAGTTCACTACTAATTCTCTTTTTTCTGAATTACATATAATTTTCTGTTTTCTTACACAATTCCCAATTCCAATTTAATTATGGTAAATTTCTGTACAAAATTCGGCTTACTGATTCTTATTCCAATATTTCCGTAGGTTACTGTAATCTTCCTAAACCCAAAATTTTAATTATATTCTTAATAATATATTTTGGGAACATACACAATTTACCATCAAATTTACAATTTCAGGAATATATACATAATCATCGTCAAATTTACAATCTCATAATTACATTAATTTCTTAAACCCAAACAGAGGATATAGGAATGAATTTTCATAATAGTAATATTCTTAACACACTTAGGGAATGAATTACACAATAACCACAACAATTCCATTTTTTTAAAGAATAACGGGGAATTAAATGATAAATATGCCATTACCAAAAGGCATAATTTAAATCCACACACCTACTAGCTTTCCAATTCCAAAATCTAATTCAGAATTATTAATCGTGGTTTCTCCCTAATTTGATTCAATACTGTAATAACCAAAGATTTACAATTCAGAACCCAAAAGAAATAAAAGAATTAAATTAGAATCAGATCCATGGTACATATCTCGTACAGAATGGAATTATGAGCACCTATAATCGTAATCTATGAGTTTCAATCTCCAATTATTATTTCTAAAGGCCTAAAATAATTTAGTTTGGTTCAGAAAAGGTCTGGAGAATAAATGAAATAGAATGGCCTCTACGTCTCAGATTCCTCGCTAAAAAATGAAACACTTCCCTAACCCTAATAATCCCGCCACCAGACCCTTTTTGGGTCAACCCAACATCGTCTGGGTCGACCCAACCCTCTTTGGGTCGACATTAGGTCGACCCAAGCACTTCTACGGGTCAACCCATACACGTTTAAAATAAACGTGTATTGGCCATTTGTTGTGTGATTATATTTTACATAAAATTACTCTTAATGTTATATTTTTAACGTCATTGTTTAATTTGTTTATTGGTTCTTGGCCTTATCCCTATTTCAAATTTCAAATGTTATTTCTGGAATTTTTGCACGCATATAATTAAGATTATAATTTATATTCGCCCATTATCTACGTATAAATATATTCAGACACTAAACTTCTCACGTACGTAATTTCATCGTACGAACTCCATTAAGAACATATTATATATGTAAATTTATCAAAGAAATACAATAAATGCAATGATACCCATTCCGAAGTCCAATTCTAATAATTCCAAAAATGTTCATTTTCCATTCATCATTTTCTGTAATTATTTAATTGAATTAAAATTAAAAAATGCGGGGTGTTACATTCTCCCACCCTTTAGGAAATTTCATCCCCGAAATTAGATAAAGAGTGAACTTATGTAATTCCTCTCATAATTTACAACCATCATATGTACATCTAGTTTTGCAACCATCCGTACGCTAGTGCAAAGTGCAATACATCATAAAAATTCATGTATGCAATAAATTTCTAAGCGATACCTCCTATATGAATGTTGTCTTTTTTCAAAAATATTTTGAGAGCATGATGCATGCAACCTAAATATACTTCCAATTTCTATATGAATGCAATATTTGTATAATCAAAAATATTCTTTCATCCAATTTTTCCTATATTCTTACAAAATAGGAGCGTATTTCATCCAAATTTTGCATCCAAATCCTAGCAACCAACTTCAAAATTTTGAATTTTAGAAAAAAATATTTCTTTGAATTCAATTTCTTATGTTAGAAAAAGGCAAGAGACAGAAAATCTTGCATTTTTCTATCTCGTCTTTACCCAACCTTTCTCTTTTTTGGAATCTTTTCTTTTTGCAAGGCAAAATCATCGCCTTTTCCCCAAATTGCGATTCCCCATTCCAATTACAAATTACATAAAAGAATTCTTTTTTTGTTAATTTTCTTAAACTTAGTTAAGGATATTTTTTGCCATTCTCGTCGTTCAATCCTCTACATTTCTATCGACATCTTGAAGTTATACCATATTTAAAAAAAAATAACTTTTCCCTCTTAATATATTTTTTCTGCGTTCTAATTTCAATTTGACATTAGCAACGCACATACCAAACTGAAAATGCTAGTTTCGTAATGAAAACACAGAAATACAATTTCCTACCATCAAAGACAAAGGGCAATCAAAAAAAGAAAAGATAGCAGAGCTGTAGAGGAATGCTACCGCGCCACACTAGAACAGAAGCTTGGGACCCGGAGCCACTGACCAAATATGTCTTGCACAAACACGTCTAAACCAATGAGACACTCCTCTTGATGCCTGGCTGGCTCAATGCCTCCTGCTGCGCTTGAGCATACTGCCGCTGAGCTGCCATCATCTCTCGCTGAGTCTACAGGGTCTGTTGTTGCGTCTAAGTCATGTCTAATTGTGTTCGAACCATTTCTTACTGTCCTAGCAGGAATTTCTAGTGCTCTCGAGCTAACTGGTCTGGTGTTGTCGCTCGGACATGGATCTAATCTCTCCTCCAAGATTCCATGACTACAACCCCTGTCCTTCCTCTCTAGGCTAATGGATCCACTGCGGTGGCTCAGAAGGTCCTACGACTCCCCCAATAAGGCGGTACCTCTCCCTGGTATCCCCGACGTGCTGGAAGATAACCATGTTGCGGTTGCTACTCATACTGTTGCAGCTACTACAACTGAATCACATGCTCCTCCTCTTTCTCCTTCTGTCCAAGCGCAGCCTCATGCTCCTCTACATGCATGGGTTGCGGAGCCTGTATGTGGTCCAACTGAATGTGCATCCTATGTAGGCTACCTATATCAATCCGTGGATGCACCTGCTCTATATACTTCTCATGCTCCAAAGGTATGTGAGCCCATGTAAAAATCAGCGTCTACAAGTCACAAAAAGGAATAGTCGATCGTCGTCTGCCACTACCAACTCCATATTGATCCATAATCTCTCTAGCCTAATTAACCTCAGTGCCGACCAAAATAACAAATGTAACCTGCCTGACCAATGGTAACACATGCTCATAGCTTCCCGTCCTAGCTACAAGGTTATATTGTAAAATATTGGCAACAATCTGAGCTAAAGGGGTCAAACCATGAATACCCTAATCAGGATGCTGGGGATCTGTAATTATTTGTGCCAACACACCCTCATCTTATATCTATACATAGTCTAAATCAGCACCCTGTGCTGTAATACCCAACACCTGACCAAACCGAGTCTCGGTAATAGAAATGGTCGTACCCATAACCTCAGACTAAAAAACCATTTCATCTCCCAAATGTCCAATTTGATTGTTAGCATCAAAAGTCTAACTAACCTCGGATAGGCTACGCGAGGACATGTCATATGACACAAAATGCGGTATAATCCAATAGCGATGAAAAGCTGTGTCCCCTTAAAGTTATCAAACTTCACTGCTCTACCCATCAACAAAGAATAGCCTGTTGGATCCACATAATCTTGAGCGATCTTCTAGTTGTTCTAACACCATGCTATCTCCTATGTTGTTAATTAGGGAAATTAGACAGCTAGTTACGGGCATGTAGGCATGGAAAAAATCTTCGAATCGGCCAACGAAACTTGTAGATCTGGAAAGAGGATGGAGCATGCTTCGATTTGGATATAAACTTGTGGGAAATAGAGCTAAAAAGAAGCGGTGGTGGCTAGAGGAAGGGGAGGGTTTTGGGTCGGTTGCTGCATTCGGGGGGGGGGGGGAGGAAGGAATGAAAGTGACGAAGACTTTTGGATTCATCATCTTTTATATGTGTGAAATATCACTGGTTGGTTGACCAACTATTGACCTGGGTTGACACAGTGTTGACCTAAGTGCTGGGTCGACCAAAATCCAATATATATATATATATATATATAATCATTTTGCATGCATTCGAATTCGTTTTATGTTTTGTTCTCTGCATTTCGACTTCCTATTTTCTCTGCTACATGTAAAATATTTCCTGGGTCGATTGATCAATCATTCCAACTCAAATAAATTTTCCAATGTCCGTTTCCGTTTAAACAGCGCCTCTTTGCCTCCAAACTAAATTAACTTCCAACCCAAAGTTTCCCATAACCTTCTCCTGTCCTTCGTTATAAATTTCAAAATATATTTCCTTACGCCCGACTTTCGGCCTCACAAAATATGTTTTTCTGTAGTCATGCTGAATAATTACCGTTCCTTACAACTTCCAATTACTTGAGCCTCATTTATCCTGGCCAGCTCATGCTGCCTTCGCCTGATGCACTTCCATATAAACCCCTTAACAGCTTTTCTCAATCCTGAGTAGCAAACAATCTTGTGTTGCCCAAGCATGCCATGTACATATATATATATATATACATATATATACTCCTAGTCCATCTATTTATCGAAGAAACATTACGATCAACTTGTAAAAGTGTTTATTTTTATGCTCATATCTTATCTTTATTGTAAATAAATAAATATTACTTTGGTATTTTCGTATATTTTTACGGATTGTCAATAAATGTCTCCTTCATTTTAATTAAAGCCCAACTGCAAAGAAAAAGCTAATTCCCTATGTCAACACTATCTCAATCCCAAAAGATGTTGTAGCTCATTAGTAAAGGCATAAAAGTTTGTACAAAGTGGTATGGGTTAGATCCTTGTCAAGCCCTATTTTTTCTGAAGAAAACCGCCTCCTTTGCTCTGAAGAAATATATGGAATAGTGGTATATCATATATATATATTTTCATATGTGTAAAATATATGCACTACTTAAGATTTTAAGAAATGGGCATATTCTTCTCAAGGAAATCAAATCATTCATTTTCAACTACTATGTAGAAGAAGATCTAATTGAATTATTACCAAGGAAAAGTTTATCAATCTGCCACAAGTTACTAATCAGAAGAGGAAAACTACATGGAGTATCTCAAGTTTATCTTCATATCTCTTTTATTTGTAAATATATTAGTTCAAGAGATTGATTCTTGGCCCAATTATTTTCATAGAAAGGAGACTACATCCCCTATTAATACCCATTGTATTCATTGTAAATGCCTTGTTCATTATTCTGTACTTCTTTTCTCCATTAATAAAGCTTTCTTTTCTTTTTTTTTTTGCATTTTTTATTTCCAAGCAACTTGTGTTGTCCATACAATTAGATTTGGTAAAGCACAATTTGTCTTTGCAACTTATTTTTCTTATTAGTGATTGACTGTTTGATTAGATTCGACGGTAATCCTAATTTTTTTCTGTTTGTTTATTTCCTTTATGTGATTTTTATCTCAGTATTCTATTTATTTTTCTATCATTGAATTTATTACTAATCCGATTAGATTCGAATCTGTAGTGAATTCAATTGCACTTTTAATTTGTTTCAACTGATAATTGTGATTTGATCGTCAATTCAATTAGATTTGTTCTAAATTAAATTGCAGTTTCAGTTTTTATTATTTTCAAAGAAATCCTCTAAAATTCGTCTAACTTTCCCACAAAATGTATAAATAATAAAAATTAATTTTCCTCCTTATGTTCGACCTTCATACTACACACCTGTGCGCTTGTAGTAATTTACTTCAAAATTTGCGCTTTTCTATTCTGTAACAACCCGGTTTCGACAGACCGAATTTTTCAAAATTCAATCCATCGGACCCCGAGTTGGGTGCCCTAGTATCCTGCAGAAAAGATAGAGAGAAAGAAACATGTCAGAGTTCGAAAAGTAGCTCACAACGGAAGGAATAAAATATAATTTATTCAAAATAGCATTACCTTAATAATAATACTGCCAAGCCAGTAGTCAAGCAATACTATCTCTGTCATGAACCTAACCTGCGCATGTTGTGAGGAGGGGGTCAGAACATAAGTTCTGTGACTGGACTATAATAAACTCTTGTGTAACCCTACATATACCGTTCGGTTATAATTTCCTGTTTATTAGGTTATTCACAATATTAGCACCCAAGGCCAAACTCATGTCATTCTCGTCCAATTACTGGTAGACTTAACCTAATACATCGTATATGTAATATTTCCCCAACTCGTATAATCCTTTCCATGTATACGTACAGTCCCTTGCCGTATATCGTACGGGCTTTATCACGTAATTCTATACTACTTCAACGTAGTGCCGCCATTCTTGAAATCGTTTTGGACTGCCACCCTTGATCTGGCTAGGTTTCCTTATCATGAACTATCGAGTGTTAAACTAGGATTTATGCCACCTAGGACCACTAGGGATTATACTACCTATTGAACGTTTTCTAGATTCGATTAGGGTTTATGCCACCTAGGACTACTAGGGATTATCCAACCTGTCGAACAGCGCCCTTTTCCCACGTATGTATCGCGAATCGTTTCCGATGTCTAGGTGCACATGTACACTATATGTGCGGCCCGAGTCCCGTGACAGGGCTAAATCAAGAAATACGGAACTCGGTCGGGAGCTTTAAGTTATCTGCCGATGCAGATGTTAAGGTCTGTTTTTCTACCAGTGGTTATGGTCCCACGTGACCCCTCCCTCAACTAATGAAAGGCAATCCAACAAAATCAAGCACGAGAACTGTACTCCTGCCACCTATGCCCCACTTTCCTATTGGCCAGGCTCACCCACAACTAGATAGCAAGTATATGGTCTGTTGGGAGTTCTCTGCCTTTCCGTATACGTACTACGATTGACTGAAGATGGTAGGTAGACGACGAGTGCTATCACAGGGCTAAACAAGATATCACCGCCTCACGCTGGTCCATCCTAGCCTTTAGGTTGCCTTATATTGCAACCAAGGCATACTCTTGGTTCTCCTACCGCAGACCTTAACCTCTGTGAGCCCAGGCGGATCATATGCAACCTCATAGAGGGATACCAAGAGTACCCTCACGTTCCCCGAAGCTACGTGCTTCGTAACCCAGTCCGCTGGAGCCTTTCTCGAAATCAGATAAACGTTCGCTCCTCCTCGTGTGTTTGTTAAGCGATGATCTACCGTATCGGGTTATTCATCTATTTATGGACTGGCTCAGTTTCCTTACTAAGAATTATTACTTAGTTGTTCTTAACTAAGGTTTACAACTTAGTTTCCTTTCCCGTTAATCTTGTTAACTAAGGTTTACCACTTAGTCCCCTTAACTAAGGATGACAACTTAGTTCCCGTTCTCGACCGTTTTCTTAACTAAGGTTTACTGCTTAGTTCCTATTAACTAAGGCTTGTTACTTAGTTATCATTCTCGTTGTTTTACTTAGTCAATTCTCGTTGCCTTAGACATCAGACCACATATTCTCGCATTATAATTCAACTTGTTGACTAAGGTTTTCCCATGAATTCAAGCATAACTTAAGTTCTCTTTTATTCGGTGATAGCGCATGGGTGTTTTCCCACAGTTCTTGCTTAGCTTACCCCATATTATAGGTTATCCCACCCTTCAGGTCTTACATTACATCTTAAGTCATAATATTTTTCTGTCCCTAGGACAGGTTTACCCCTAATTACCCCTTCGACTATTTCAACTTCGATTTATAATAGGTAGTTAACATTCCCTATTTCCGTTTTTGGTTAAGTTTTGTTCATATGTTCGTGTCGACTTAACCCCATCTCCTTATAACGTTCATTCACAAATTTGGTTAAGTGTTGTCTTTGAATTCATGACTTAACCCTACGAATCATGTGCCATTAATTATTAATGCACCACAACCTCTCACATTAGACCTGTTGTTGTGGTCACTGGTTATGCCGGGCTGTGACGGCCAGGAATTTTGCTCGATCCGAATCAGTCGTTAAACCGATCTAGACCGTTCGAAACCCCTGATCGTTTGAGAACAAGACAAAACAGAACGCAGACGGAAGAACATTTCATTGTTATTACAACTATTCCATCAGATACAAGAATATACAAAGTATAATGAATAAATTACATTCAATAAATATCAGAGATTACAATAAATTACATAGCAGCGGAAAAATAATACAAAGCACAACTGAAGGTGATATACGGATACAGAGCTTTCCGGATATCATTCCAGCTGTAAACCAGGATCCTGTGAATATAAATCTGCAAAACCAAAACTAGTAGCTGCCCGTGTCGAAAATAGGGGCACCCAGAGTTTAGATTAAAACAATAAACTCCAGGTCAGTCATGTGACTGGTGTGAAAACTAAAACAGTTATTTAAAACTTTACTTTAAAAGAGAGTAATTCAAGGGACCACGCCGTATAACACGGAACGGGTTTCCTCCCAAGAATACCAGTGCATAGAATAAACAACGCAATGCTTTTTCGAAAAATGAAGCTATTATAAGACCCAGGTCCCATCACACAATGCAACGCAAGCCGGAGGATAGGGTTTTACCTTATAACAGCCAAACATGCTTGGTACGTTTAAAACAAATCATTTGATACTATAATAAGTGTATAGTGTCAAAACAGTTTCAATCATAAATATAAATCATAGGCGGCATGAATGTCCCATACCACTATGTTGCCATACTAGTTCTACAATTAAAACCGAGATATCTCGTATTGGAAATTGGATTTCCGTCATGAGTCGAGGCAAGGGGCAAGCTCCTCTCTGCTTTTGAGACACTCTAGCAAATGACTCAGGGCTACGCACTCTGGGCAACCCTGGATCTTCAGGGCCGGTCCTCACTTACGTTAGAGGATTGGCAATTCCTAAACACACGTTTCCCGGTCCTTACAGACCTAAAATCGAGGCGCCTCATCCAACAACCACATAGGTGAAAAGTATATTAATGTCAGGGCTGGTAAGTCACTGACACCACCAAAGCTAGAAAGAAACGTCGTGCTCTCCCTGCAGTCCGTATCCCGTTTTTAACTCATACCGAGGTGTGAGGCTCGCGAATTCATGTTATACACAAAGCTATGCCACAAAGGCCGTGCTTTGATCATCAACCACAAGACTTTGCTTTTCAACAGAAGCCTTGATCCATGCAACTCAGCATGCCACACAGGCAATTCATGCCATGCGATTGATATCTATCGATATATAACCTCTAAGCTCGTACGTCTCAGAGAAGGGCGTTAAGCAAGAGAATAAATTCTCCGCCGCCAAATAGATATATATTTAACAGAAATCAATCAACACAGAATAAAATCCAATGTCAGACACACAATCCATTTGCAAGTTCGTTCTGGGTCTGAACGAAACCGGAGGCACTTTCCTCGCATATACATCGATCTCCAAGTACGTCTGGACGACCACCAACTATTTCCGTCCTCTTGGGTGTACAGCCCAATCAGGATCATCAGAAATTATCCAAACGATGTGAAGACTTCCGGTCTTCAACCACCGTCTTCATCTTCGACATATCGTCGAATCGGTTATTCAGAATGGGTATAAACCCGGACTTTCCGAACAACCCACGTATATTAAAAACAAATGTTACACAAACACAACATACGCCTCATTCCAATTCATTAGTCACTAACCATAAATCAGTAAGAGAGCAATTCCCCAAATATTAACCCCGAAGGCCGAAACCAACATCAGATCAATATCCAGGAAACCATTCTGCTTAACTAACCTACCGCTAGTTTCTAAATTTCATATTCTTAGGGAAAGGTTCCCATTAATTTTATCCAAGATAAATTCTTTAAAATTTATCCTTTAATCTTCCTTTGGATGTCATATCAAACCAAATTATGGTTTTCCCAACTAGTCGAGATTAGCGAACCACACCGAAGTAATTATTTAATTTATTTCCCAATCCCAACCTATTCATCCCATGAAGCAAAACTGGTAATACTCCATATCTAACACCATGGTGTTATCGGTAGAATTAATTACCATTTCACGTTCAAATCTAATTAAAGATTTAACTATCGCTTTGGAGCAAAACTGGTGATACTCCATTCTCGCTCATTTTCTAAATTTTATAATTTAAATTATCAGTTCACATTTCATTCTAATTGCAGATTCATTAAAACTCCTTTTACTGGGTTAAAGAATTAATGTCATTTAAAACACAGTTCACGATAAACCCACAAATCACTTCTAATTTAATTTCAATCAAATATATTAGAAATTCCGATTTTTCAAAACCCCTTTTTAAATCCAATTTATTTATTTAAAAATAGTTGGGTTTTAAATTTAGTTCAAAACTAGTTCATTTCGATAAAAATCAATTTTTATCTTTTCAAATATGGAGTTTTTCATCCCAATTTTTCCCAAATCATTTCCTATGATTTTACACAAATTATTGCTATTTTTAATAATTTTATCAAGGCCCGTACAGTCGATTTCCAACAATGGCCATCGAACTGCACTTACAACGACCTTTTCCAAATTTGATTTGGACGTATCTCCAAATCCAACCGTTAGATTTCAAATTTCTAATATTCGTTAGAAAGCTCTTTTCGATACGAACCCAACGGTTTCGGTTTTAGGAGAATCCGACGGTCGGATCTCCCGTAATGTCCGTTTGAAATAAATGATCGAAATTCGCGAAATGCCGCGGCGCGGCGCGTTCTATTCAGGCCATTATATTATATATAATATATATTTCGTCGATTACTATTCAAAACGAATTTTATAAATAGTTTTGAATTCGTTTCAAAAACAATTTCAACCATTATTTCAAATTCAAATCAAAAATTGAAATTTCTATTATAAATCCTTTTTACTTTCATTTCTATTTGATTTCAATTCAAATCGATTTTAATTCGATTCGAAATCATTTTCTTTTCAATTCAATTCAATTCGAATTCGTTTTCTTTTCAATTCAATTCGAATTCGTTTTCTATTCTATTCAAATCAAATTCGTTATATATTCAATTGAAATCAAATTCGTTATATATTCAATTCGAATTCAAATTCGTTTTCCATTCAAATCAAATTCATTTCGTTTTCTATTCAATTCAAATTCATTTCGTTTTCTATTCAATTCAAATTCATTTCGTTTTCTATTCAATTCAAATTCGTTATATATTCAATTCGAATTCGTTTTCTATTCAATTTAATTCGAATTTCATTACAAAATATTCGATTTCGAAATCACTTTTCAATATTCATTTTAAAATGAATAAAATCGATATAAATTTCGTTCACGTCAAAATGGCGTCAATCTAATCAACACGGCTTCATATATTTCTATTTTCTAATATTCTATTTCAAATATTTCTTTTTCAAATATTTCCTTTTCGAATATTTCTATTTCAAATATTTCTATTTCAAATATTTCTATTTTTAAAATATTTCGTTCAACACATGACTAATCTCAACGGATGAGTACTGTCAACACATGAACCTTTATTTTATATTGATAAAGATGTAAATTTTATTATTAAAATATTTCGTTCATCACATGACTAATCTCAACGGATGAGTACGGTCAACACATGAACCTTTACTTTATATTGATAAAGATGTAAGTTTTATTATTAAAATATTTCGTTCAACACATGACTAATCTCAACGGATGAGTACGGTCAACACATGAACCTTTACTTTATAATATTCTTTATTTTCTCGATTGGAATGAGGCCCAATCAATCACCATATAAAGTTAGTTATATGGATTCCATACAACAAATGTATATAATAGCAACGATAAATAATCAACCATCATCCAAAGTGCACTACACTGTATAAGCATCAAATATAGATATCTAACGCTTATAACAGCCTGTCAATCAATCGATCGACATACAACTAATTATTGGGATTAGTATATGCCGTATATTATCCCAATACCCGTGTGGGGTTTCAAACAATCAAACACAAATTTTATTTGTGTAGTTGGGCGATGTGTAAAATTTATCGACCCAATCAATATCAGTCAAATCAGTGTATATAAACAAATCGGCCGATTTGTTTATAGATATTTATTTATTCACTTTCATGTTAAAAATTATATTTTTAACGACCAAAATATTTTATTCAAGCTATGAATATTCTATTCGGTTCATTTATTCAATAAAATGATATTTTTATTTCTCTAACATATTTTAGAAAATTTCGGCGGCATAACGGCACGATACTAGAAACGGGACAAGGCCTAGCCTTATCCCCGGTCTAGTGAAGGCCCACGCCATTCACACATCAATCAAATCCATTCAATTCACCAAACAATTCAATTCAAACCAAATAATCTAACTAATTTTTGCAATCAAACAAACAAGTCCATGGTCTGTGGACGATTGTGTCGGGTGCTACTAAGCACCGTCTGCATCCTAGTATACATATATAACTAGAAGAGAAATTGAAGAGTGGGAAATTCTCACCAATAGCTATCCAGTACCACGACTCTTCATTTAGAGAAATCATTGCCATTCTCGCCTTTTGTCGCTTTCGTTGCCCATAGCCACTACATATGTAAAAATCGATTTTTTACTTCGCTTTTCAATATATAAAAACCGAATTTTTACTATGCTATTCAATATATAAAAATCGAATTTTTACTATGCTATTCAATATATAAAAATCGAATTTTTACTTCGTTGCTATATAGATAAAAATTCTATTTTTACTTTGTTATTCTCTATATAAAGGTCTCGCCTTTTCAACTATAAAGATTTCGCCTTTTCAAAAATATAGATTTCGTCTTTTCAAAAATATAGATTTTGTCTTTTAAAAAATATAGATTTCGTCTTTACAAAAATATAGATTTCGATTTTACTCCTTCTATAATATAAAAATCATATTTTTAATATCTATACTATATAAAGATCATATTTTTAATCCATTACATATGTAAAAATCACGCCTTTCTCCATTTAAAAATATCGTCTTTCTTCCTTTTAAAAAATCTAATCTTTTCTATAAAAAATCTAATCTTTTCTATTTTAAAAATCTAATCTTTTCTATTTTAAAAATATAAACTTTCATGTTATAAAAATATAACTCTCCATCGTATAAAAAATATCGCCTTTTCAATATGAAAAATATCGTCTTTTCAATATGAAAAATACTAACTTAAAAAAAATCCTAATTTAACTAATTTAAAAATATACAAAAACTGATTTTTATAATTGCTAATACCAATTACATAGAAAAAAAGAAACAAAATGAATAAGTAAAAAGGGCTTACAGTCAAAATCGAAGGCCGGGTGGGGGGGGGGGGGGCTTCACGTCGCAGGCCAGCAAGGGGGGGGGGGTGTCGGCTTCGGTCGGCAGCAGGGTAGGGGGCTTCAACGCGTCGATCGAGGAAAAGGGGGGGTGCGAACAGGGGGAGGGGGTCGCGATGGGGTGCGCCGCCACCTGGGGCACGGCGGTGGGCGGCGCTTCCCTGGGGGGGGGGGGGGGGGGGCGATGGCGGTTCTTCCGCCTCCGTCCGCCCTCCATTTTTTTTTGTTCTTCTGATTTGAAACGTGAAGGGGGGCCAACGAGGTAATAGGGAGAGAGGGGTGAGGGTTTTAATTTTAATTAATTAATTTTATTTTATTTTATTTAATCCCAAAAAGCAACTTTTATTTTCGACCTCAAAACAAGGCCCACCGCCTGCCGTCCATAGCTAATTACCCCCCATTCCGAACACAATGGGATATGTATCGTAGGCTGATTCGATCATTTCGATCAGTTTTCGTCAAAATCAACATATAACTCTATATATTGAATTTGAACGCGCATTTCATTTTACCGGGGTCACATACTAGCTCGAAAAATTCCCGTAAAATATTTTCTAACTTCGTATTGACGATACGGTCCTAACAAAACTAATTTCGTCAAATTCTGAGATCGTTGGAAAAATGGCCATTCTCCAGTCGATTAAAATCAACTGAAACTGGTCAAACGCGTTTTCCTTTGCCACGCCCACATATTGACTCGAAAAATTATGAAATTTGGAATCTAGCAATAATTTTACATCACGGACCCAACAAAAGTGGTTTTGTCGAAATCCGAGGTTGTTTGCAAAATCTCCATTTTTAAGAGCCTGAATTCCATAGCGACTATTCAGAATTTTCAACTGGACATATCTTTTGATTCCCGCTATGAAATTTTTATTTTTCGGATTCGTTGGAAAGATATTATCAATTAGATCCTAATGTTTTTGGTTTCACTAAAATCCGGATTGTTTTGCACCCGGTACATTCAATTGAAGTTTGAAATTGAATTATCGAACTACCGCGTCATTTTCAATTCTATTTATAATTATATATAAATATTTATATTCTAACGACGACGTATATAATATATACGTTCTAAATATATTCAAAATAAATTTCTCGTCGATATTATTTAAAATAATTCATTTTAAATATTCAAAATTCGCTAAAATTGCCAAAATAAAATTTTTAAATTGGCCCAGATTTTCGAGTTATTACACGGGCGGTTCCGGGCAGAATTACACTACAACTCAGTCTAACCTCGGGTTTCAAGCGCGATATGACTAACTTCTCACATTAGGACCTATTGTTTGCAACCACTTGTTAGGCCGGGCAGTTCCGGGCAAGATTACATCGCAAACTCATCCTAACCTCGAGTTAGCCACGTTTCATGTTTGGTTCATGTCTATTCTAATTGGCATATGTCAAGTTCATAATCATGTCAGAAATATTAAGTTGATGTTATGCCAATTACCCAACTTACAAGCATGTTCTTATAAATGTCAACTACCAATTTATGCCATGTTCGTGTTCGTTTTAGATGTCAAGTTCATAAGCATATTCTAAATGTCATATTTCAAGTTTCATAATTTTGTCCCTATTTACATTACATAAATTACTCAACCATATTCATGTTAAATGCATTTCAATAGTGCCAAAATTCGAGTATCAAGTTCAATCTAGATGTCAAGTGTCAATTCCCCAAATCCAAGCTTTACCTAAAAACCCCCAATTTATATTCATGCTTGTAATCCCATTAACAAGTTACATCTATCATTAAATTCATAATTCATTTTCATGTCAATTTCATGTTCAAGTTCTAGATGTAAACTTCATGTCAAATTCCAGATGTCAATTCATATCAATTTTGTGTTCTTATCCAAATTCAAGTTATAATATGTAACACCCCACGTCCATTAATGTCACTCACAAAGGGAATGCATTAACTTCCATGGAGGTTTTAAGTGAATATAGAACAGTAAAATTACAACAAGACAGATATAAAATAGTACTTGGAAATTCAAAAACTTTATTTCATTGTAGCAGAAGTCAAAACATGTTTGATTACATCATAACACCATATTCAATGTCAAGTACAATATCTATCTTGATAAAACAAGTACATAATCCCATAACATGAATAGCCATTAAAAAGAAAGATAACAAGCTGGACTTTACTTCAGCAGTCCAAGCTTTCCAGAAGATAAGCGATCCAACTAGACTCCACTAGAACTTGGCCCAACCTGCGGACCTGAAGGGAGAAAAGGATGGAAAAGAGGGGGTCAGACATAAAGTCTGGTGAATATGATAATTCTACAATACTATTACCAAAATAACTGGACTAAGGCATAAGCTGGAAAACAAGAAAATGTCTATGAAGAGCAGATTAAGGACATAGACAATCGCTAAAGGCAACGTTATAGGCGCTCCTAAATACTAAAGGATAAACACTATACTGCACCACACCAGTCACCCTAAAGATTCATCCCACTTAGCTTCACTTAGAAACTTTCCCAATGGCTTTACGTACCCCTAGCTGACTACATAGGTGCCGCCTGCCCCTATCTCCACTAGGTGTACCCTACTTCCCATTATTCGATCGGCTCCCTAACTCGTAGATACCCGTGCTGGCCCCACAGTGGGGTGTATCACTCCCCTAAAGTGGCAACCTGATACAACGGACATGCACGGCTTATACCTACACGATGCAACAACGTCTTACCTACCAGCCCGGGTCCACACACGCATATGAAACCCGTTGGACTTGCGTTGCCACCGCTCCCTGTTTTGGCCTCTTATAGTCAAACCCAGTATGCGTGTCCCATCCTCGACTTGGGTCGAGCCCACAAAGATACGTTTTGGGATACTGGTTGAAATGGGCCCCCACTATTTACCACAAGCATTCCACCTAAGCTTGTCCCCATTAGTCCATCCCACTTAACCCACTTAGTCATGTTCATTTACATGTGTGTTTGGTTAAGTCTAATCGTATTTCAAATGCCTCTAAAGGCAACCACCAGATTCCTCATGCCACCCAAGGCACCTACTTAACCCCCATGTCCCACCTTACATGATTATCTGGTTAATTATTTCTTAGTTCATTAAGGCCATAACCTCATAAAGACCTCTCACATTAGACTGGCATTTATGGCAGCTGGATTTACCGGGCGGGTCCGGGCAGTCTTACACCATAAAAGAGTCTAACCTCGTGTCTTTACAACTGTTATGCTTTAGTTTGGGCCTAGGACCTCTCACATTGGGCCGACATTTGTGACTACTGGATTTGCCGGGCGGGTCCGGGCAGGTTTACATCACAAACGGGTCCAACCTCGTGTCCTAAGCATTGATTATTAATAATAATCCACTTTCCCCCAATTTTAATAATTCCCTACTTGAATTATTAATTACTTCCAATTTTTAACAATGTCCATAATTGACTCAATTATGGACATCCATTCATGGTATGCAAAATCTTACAAAATTGCACCCAATTTATTAATTCCTAATATTACCCCTACCCCACGTTTGAACGTTTATTCGCAAAATATATGTTAGACTCGAATAGCCTAACTCATAGCATAAAAGAGATTATCATAATAACAACATGTATATGTGACCAAATGAATCATAATAAGGGGTGAAACTTGCATATGTCCAACTTGCATAGATTATACATGTCATGGACCTAAAGGTGTCAACTTGTTCAAAATTCACCTAATATAATCTCAATCAATTTTCATAAACTTACATATGAACATGTGTGAATCAACATCATCTAATTTTTTAACAACATGGTTTTATATGGGTACACCTAACTCAATAGGCAAATTCCCATAATCAAGTTTTATTTAATTATAGTTTCAAGTTTATGGGTACACCTAACCTAATAGGCAAATTCCCATAAACAAGATCCATTTAAATTAAAAAAAACATAACTTTAAGCATGTTCCAACAACATCATGATTTTACAACATAATATAGCATGATTTATAACATGGCATAGTATGATAGTATAACATAGCTTGACATGGTTCTCAACATAGCACGACATAGCATAAGAGAATTTACAACATAGCATGACATAGCATATATAATTTACATCATACGACAACATAATAACATAATAAGAGATCCACAATATATAGAATTTACAATTACAAATCACATCACTTTCTTGTGATCCATTCATAACTGAGTCAAATTAGTTTGTAATAGTCTTGTGAGAATCATCATACTCACCAACAAAAGAAAAGAATTAGAGAAAGAGAGATCTTTTGATTTGATTTGTGTAGATTTAGTTGTAGATGATTAGGCTTCCTCTTCTTAGTTTGTGACGGCTACGCTGAACTCCATGGCAGCAGCATGACGGTAGCTTCTCTAATTTTACAAGTGATTTAGGTTTAGGGTCTACCCACTTATTTATAAATTTTAGAATGCATTTAGGCCATTAGATTTAACCTAGAAATAACCGCAGCCGTTCAGACAAGATGGGGTTTATCTTGTTGACTCAGCAATGAGTCAGAAGTGACTCAGCAAACACTCAGCATATTATTAAACTTCTATTCATGTCATAAATATATATATATATTTTCTACAATGTACATATTAGATACATCCCCCTTTACTTATTTTTTTTTTTATGTACATATTAGATACATCCCCTCTCTTGCACACTTATTAATATTTTTATATTCATATTAGATACATCCCCTCTCTTACATACTTATTAATATTTTTATATTCATAATAGATACATCCCCTCTCTTACATAATTATTAATATTTTTATATTCATATTAGATACATCCCCTCTTCTACACACTTATTATTATTTTAGCAACTTTAGTGTTAATAGAAAATTCGGGGTGTTACATTCTCCCCTCCTTTTAGGATTTCGTCCCCGAAATCTTCAAGTCTGGAAGAAGAATGTATATCCTACCATCCAAACGTCCATCTACTCATCCATCATACACAGGCATCCATTGTCCTTAAAAGACTTCTAATGCTTTATGATCATATGCAAGTGTGTGTACATGTCCTTACCTAATGCGAAATCAGGCGGTCTACTGATTCAGTTGACCCCCTTAATGCAAATTATGTAAGTGTCATGAATCCATTATGTATGCAAAAGATCCTAATTGCTTACATACTACTTCTATATGCGTGCACACCCATTCAACCGAATGCAGCATCCATATGATGGTACAACCATTATACATCCATTATACTAAATACATCCATATATATGCAATATGCAATATGTAGTGACTGAGCCGATCTAGTGCCTAAAGTGTGTGTATATATGCATCCACGAGCAACCACTAGCAAACACTTGCATCCATTTTGCATCCATCATACATAACATGTCTCAAACACATGTTTCAACTATAGGATTATCCTAACTAAAGGTCAAAGATACTAATGAGAGGACATACTAAAGATAAGATAAGCTAAGCGATAAAGGAGAAATTAAAAGACATACCCTCAAAAAGAAAAGGGTACAACGAACGCATCTTCTCTTCTGTCTCCCAAGTTGCGTTGCTCTCATCATCTCCCCATTGCACTTTAACCAGTCTGACCTCTCGATTCCTCAACTTTTTGATCTCCGACCCAAGAATGCATGTAGGTGCTCGTCTAATTGTTGCATCACGCTCTATTTCCACCTCTTTAAGCAAGCTCGGCTCTACCACCTCCGCGGTCTTGTGCAAACACTTCCTCAAATGTGATACATGGAATACGTCGTGTACTCCACTAAGTTTCTCAGGCAACTCCACCCTATATGCCATCTTCCCAATCCTGTTTTTTTTTACAGGAAACGGCCCTACAAACCTTGGTGCTAATTTCCCCACGGACCCAAAGCAAACAACATTCTGTAACGGAGATACTTTGATAAAAACCATGTCCCCAATGTCAAACTCAAGATCTGTCCTCCTCTTATCAGCATACGATTTTTGCCTATCCTGTGCTGCTTTCATCCTCCTTCGAATCAACTCAATCTTCTCCGAGGTTTCCCTAACCATATCGGGCCCAAGTAGGATTTTATCGGTAGATTCCCACCAACATGTAGGCGAACGACAAGGCCTTCCATAAAGAGCTTCGAAAGGTGCCATGCCAATACTAGACTGAAAGCTATTGTTATATGCGAATTCTACTAACGGAAGGTGCTCTTCCCATGTACCCCCAAAGTCTAGGATACAAAGCCTTAAAAGATCCTCTAGAATGCGATTCACCCTCTCGGTCTGGCCGTCTGTCTGAGGATGATATGCGGTGCTCAAACATAGCTGAGTCCCTACCGCCTCTTGTAAACTCTTCCAAAATTCGCTAGTAAAGATGGGGTCACGGTCGCTTACTATACTAGAAGGAATACCGTGCAAACGAACTATCTCCTTAATGTATACAGAAGCCAACCACGGAGCAGTCCTCTTACTTTTCACGAGAATAAAATGGGCGCTTTTAGTAAGTCTATCTACTATAACCCAAATCCCCGTGTTACCCTTCCTTGATCTTGGTAATCCATCCACAAAATCCATTGAGATGCTTTCCCATTTCCATAGTGGAACTTCTAATGGGTGAAGCAACCCACCGGGTTTCTTTTGTTCTGCTTTAACTCGTGGGCACACCAAGCATCTAGCGACGTACTCGGCCACATCCCTTTTCATACCGGCCCAAAAGAAAACCCACTTCATATCTTTGTACATCTTATCCCCGCCGGGATGAATGGTCATTTTTGAGCGATGAGCATCATCAAGAATGGCCTTCCTTAAGTCTTCGTCTTGTGGTACACAAAGTCTATTATCCCTTCGTAACCAACCCTTATCGTCTAGGGTATACCTACGAAGATGGCTTGACGACTCCCCCCCCTTTGAGCTTTTCTACTATGACAACCAACTGTGGGTCGTCTCGCTGTGCCTCACCAACCCGTCCTAGAAGTGTAGGTCTAACCTCCAAGGATGCTAACAGACCGGGTACTAAGTCAACGGAGGGTCTAAAGTCAAACATAGAGATGAATTCTAAGCTTTGTCGTTCAACAAACAACGGACTCAAGGACAACCTTTTCCTACTTAAGGCGTCTGCCACCACGTTACCCTTGCCCGGGGTATATGCTATTTCAAAATCGTAGGAGGCTAAGAATTCCATCCACCGTTGCTGCCTTAAATTCAAATCCTTCTGAGAGAATAAGTATTTTAATGATTTGTGGTCAGTGAACAGTTCGAATTTCTCACCAAGAAGATAGTGACGCCAAGACTTAAGCGCGAAAACAACTGCGGCTAGCTCTAAGTCATGCGTGGGGTAATTCTTTTCATGAACCCTCAACTGCCTTCCACCATAGGCTATTACTCTTCCCTCTTGCATGAGGACCGCGCCAAGTCCCGTCCCACAAGCATCAGTATAGATGGTAAACGGTTTATTCCCGTCTGGCAGCACTAAGACTGGGGCTGAAGTTAAGGCTCTCTTTAAACGTTGGAACGCATCATCGCAATCTTTGTCCCACGTAAAAACCAGGTTCTTCTTCGTTAACCGTGTTAATGGAGCTGATATTTTTGCGAAGTCTTTGATAAACTTCCTATAATAGCCAGCCAACCCCAAGAAACTTCTTACTTCGGTTGCATTTTTAGGGACCTTCCAATCTTGGATGGCCACTACCTTTGCGGGATCCACTGCTATCCCTTCTTTGGAAACCACGTGCCCTAAGAACCGTACTTCCTTCCTCCAGAAGTGACACTTAGAAAATTTTGCCTTAAGGTTATGCGCTCGAAGGGTTTCCAACACTTCCCTAAGATGTAGGGAGTGCTCTTCTTTATTCTTAGAAAAGACTAAGATGTCATCCACAAAGACTACCACGAATTTGTTAAGGTATTCCCTAAACACCCTACTCATCAAATCAACAAAATATGCAGGGGCGTTTGTCAAACCAAAGGGCATCACTAGCCATTCATAGAATCCGTCAGGAGTCCTAAAAGCAGTCTTATCTATACTATCCTCAGCCACTCTCAGTTGATGAAAGCCAGTGGCTAAGTCCAACTGCGAAAACACTGAGGCGCCAACTAACTGATCAAAGAGATCGTCAATCCTCAGCAGTGGGTGTCGGTTCTTTTTAGTAAGCTTGTTTAGTTCTCTATAGTCCATACAAAGTCTAAGAGACCCATCCGCCTTTGTGGCAAAAACTACTGGAGCACCCCACTCCGATATACTACGTCTTATGAACCCCTTCTCAAGCAACTCCTTTACTTGCTTATTGAGTTCCCTCCTTTCACGAGGAGCCATGTGGCGCACTGGCAAAGATACGGGTTTAGCATTATCCACAAGATAAATTCGAAAGTCTATCTCCCGCTTTGGAGGTAAGCCCTTCACCTCCTCAAACACATCCGGATATTCCCGGACAACTTCTACCGATCGCAGGTTCTCTACAGACGCGTCAAGCGATTCAAGATAACTTAGCATAACGGAATTTATGGGATTACAAAAGATGTCGAGAGCATTACCAAGGCGAGTCACAAGCCTAACTACTCTCCTTTCACAATCAAGAATGGCCCTATTTCTAGACAACCAATCCATTCCTAAAATTAACCCATAGCCCGTGAAGCCCAATACATAAGCATCACATCTAAATTCAACGCTAAGTATAGAGATTTTCAAATCCAAACATATCATGGTCAAATGAGCCGAACCCCCAATTGGATTTGAAACGACCAAGGGATCCTCTACTAAACTGGTGTTCAAGTGCAGTGATTCAACTAATGATGCAGAGATAAACGAATGAGATGCGCCAGAATCGAATAAGGTACGGACAGGATGATCAAACAGAAAAACTAAGCTTTCAACAGAAATTGTTCTACCTCTTTCTTGCAGCGGTGGGGCCGCAATAGCCTGAACTTGCCCCCTTGCCTGCCCTGGTGCCATAAGAGCCTGCACCTGTCCTCCCGAGGTAGACCCTGCCCTCTGCCCCTTCTTTGGACAGTCCTTCACTAAATGTCCCGCATCTCCACAATGAAAACAACCAGTCTTCTTTTTCTTTCTACAATCTTTGCTGAGATGGCCAGGCGTCCCACAATTGAAGCATTTCTTCTTCCCTTTGCCATTATTGTTTTACCACCCTTCTTATTTTGCTGTTGGGGTTTCTTCTGATCCCCTTTCTTTTCAACTGCCTTATCCTCATGCATAAGTGCCATTTCTACTAGCTTTTCAAAGGTGGCTCCCATAGGGATGTGGGTCATAACCAACCCTTGCAACGGTTCACTCAAGCCTCTAACGAACCTCAAAGCTTTCTTCTCTGGCGTGTTCACCAACTCCAAGCCAAACCTTGCTAACTGATTAAATTTATTGACATATTCCTTTACTGATGAGCTCCCTTGCTTTAGTGCCAGGAATTTTTCCATATTTAAGTTCTCCTCTGCCCTTGAAAGAAACTTTGCCTCAAACCTTCGTCTGAAATCCGCCCATGAATCAACTGGACGTTCCCCGTTAGTGACCTCCCACCAAAACGAGGCCTCTCCCTTCATTAACCAAGCAGCTAAACGGACTTTCCTCCCATCTTCCACTTCAAAGATATCCAACAATTCCTCAGCCTCCTTAAGCCAATCTCTGGCCTCCACAAACGTCTCAGTCCCTTGAAAAGTTTTTCCTCCCATAGCCTTGAATTCCTTGCACGTCTTTGCAAAAGTGTCAACACGAGGAGGAGGAGGAGGAGGAATGGGTGCAACTAGGGGTGGAGGAGTATCCGCTGGGCCTGCAGTGGTGGCCCTAGCCTCCAAGTATCTCCTAAACCACCCTGGAATCGTCACACCTTCTGGGAGATTAAGATCTTCAACCATGCTGAAACGAAAAAGGAAAGATTCAAAATGGAGAATTCGAAAGATAAAGATAAGGATGTGGCTATTTGGGATTATGTTTTTCATAAAAACTCTCTTTAAATAACATGTTTTTTTTTTTTTGAAAGCACTTCTTCCAAAAATACTTTAGAAAAAAAAATATTTTTCTAAAAAAAAAAAAATTATCTGTTCTGGTAACCTTATGCTCTGATACCACGTGTAACACCCCACGTCCATTAATGTCACTCACAAAGGGAATGCATTAACTTCCATGAAGGTTTTAAGTGAATATAGAACAGTAAAATTACAACAAGACAGATATAAAATAGTACTTGGAAATTCAAAAACTTTATTTCATTGTAGCAGAAGTCAAAACATGTTTGATTACATCATAACACCATATTCAATGTCAAGTACAATATCTATCTTGATAAAACAAGTACATAATCCCATTACATGAATAGCCATTAAAAAGAAAGATAACAAGCTGGACTTTACTTCAGCAGTCCAAGCTTTCCAGAAGATAAGCGATCCAACTAGACTCCACTAGAACTTGGCCCAACCTGCGGACCTGAAGGGAGAAAAGGATGGAAAAGAGGGGGTCAGACATAAAGTCTGGTGAATATGATAATTCTACAATACTATTACCAAAATAACTGGACTAAGGCATAAGCTGGAAAACAAGAAAATGTCTATGAAGAGCAGATTAAGGACATAGACAATCGCTAAAGGCAACGTTATAGGCGCTCCTAAATACTAAAGGATAAACACTATACTGCACCACACCAGTCACCCTAAAGATTCATCCCACTTAGCTTCACTTAGAAACTTTCCCAATGGCTTTACGTACCCCTAGCTGACTACATAGGTGCCGCCTGCCCCTATCTCCACTAGGTGTACCCTACTTCCCATTATTCGATCGGCTCCCTAACTCGTAGATACCCGTGCTGGCCCCACAGTGGGGTGTATCACTCCCCTAAAGTGGCAACCTGATACAACGGACATGCACGGCTTATACCTACACGATGCAACAACGTCTTACCTACCAGCCCGGGTCCACACACGCATATGAAACCCGTTGGACTTGCGTTGCCACCGCTCCCTGTTTTGGCCTCTTATAGTCAAATCCAGTATGCGTGTCCCGTCCTCGACTTGGGTCGAGCCCACAAAGATACGTTTTGGGATACTGGTTGAAATGGGCCCCCACTATTTACCACAAGCATTCCACCTAAGCTTGTCCCCATTAGTCCATCCCACTTAACCCACTTAGTCATGTTCATTTACATGTGTGTTTGGTTAAGTCTAATCGTATTTCAAATGCCTCTAAAGGCAACCACCAGATTCCTCATGCCACCCAAGGCACCTACTTAACCCCCATGTCCCACCTTACATGATTATCTGGTTAAGTATTTCTTAGTTCATTAAGGCCATAACCTCATAAAGACCTCTCACATTAGACTGGCATTTATGGCAGCTGGATTTGCCGGGCGGGTCCGGGCAGTCTTACACCATAAAAGAGTCTAACCTCGTGTCTTTACAACTGTAATGCGTTAGTTTGGGCCTAGGACCTCTCACATTGGGCCGACATTTGTGACTACTGGATTTGCCGGGCGGGTCCGGGCAGGTTTACATCACAAACGGGTCCAACCTCGTGTCCTAAGCATTGATTATTAATAATAATCCACTTTCCCCCAATTTTAATAATTCCCTACTTGAATTATTAATTACTTCCAATTTTTAACAATGTCCATAATTGACTCAATTATGGAAATCCATTCATGGTATGCAAAATCTTACAAAATTGCACCCAATTTATTAATTCCTAATATTACCCCTACCCTACGTTTGAACGTTTATTCGCAAAATATATGTTAGACTCGAATAGCCTAACTCATAGCATAAAAGAGATTATCATAATAACAACATGTATATGTGACCAAATGAATCATAATAAGGGGTGAAACTTGCATATGTCCAACTTGCATAGATTATACATGTCATGGACCTAAAGGTGTCAACTTGTTCAAAATTCACCTAATATAATCTCAATCAATTTTCATAAACTTACATATGAACATGTGTGAATCAACATCATCTAATTTTTTAACAACATGGTTTTATATGGGTACACCTAACTCAATAGGCAAATTCCCATAATCAAGTTTTATTTAATTATAGTTTCAAGTTTATGGGTACACCTAACCTAATAGGCAAATTCCCATAAACAAGATCCATTTAAATTAAATAAAACATAACTTTAAGCATGTTCCAACAACATCATGATTTTACAACATAATATAGCATCATTTATAACATGGCATAGTATGATAGTATAACATAGCTTGACATGGTTCTCAACATAGCACGACATAGCATAAGAGAATTTACAACATAGCATGACATAGCATATATAATTTACATCATACGACAACATAATAACATAATAAGAGATCCACAATATATAGAATTTACAATTACAAATCACATCACTTTCTTGTGATCCATTCATAACTGAGTCAAATTAGTTTGTAATAGTCTTGTGAGAATCATCATACTCACCAACAAAAGAAAAGAATTAGAGAAAGAGAGATCTTTTGATTTGATTTGTGTAGATTTAGTTGTAGATGATTAGGCTTCCTCTTCTTAGTTTGTGACGGCTACGCTGAACTCCATGGCAGCAGCATGACGGTAGCTTCTCTAATTTTACAAGTGATTTAGGTTTAGGGTCTACCCACTTATTTATAGATTTTAGAATGCATTTAGGCCATTAGATTTAACCTAGAAATAACCGCAGCCGTTCAGACAAGATGGGGTTTATCTTGTTGACTCACCAATGAGTCAGAAGTGACTCAGCAAACACTCAGCATATTATTAAACTTCTATTCATGTCATAAATATATATATATTTTCTACAATGTACATATTAGATACATCCCCCTTTACTTATTATTGTTTTTATATACATATTAGATACATCCCCTCTCTTACACACTTATTAATATTTTTATATTCATATTAGATACATCCCCTCTCTTACATACTTATTAATATTTTTATATTCATAATAGATACATCCCCTCTCTTACATACTTATTAATATTTTTATATTCATATTAGATACATCCCCTCTTCTACACACTTATTATTATTTTAGCAACTTTAGTGTTAATAGAAAATTCGGGGTGTTACATAATACAGGTTTTATTCTAGAGACATGTGCCCATTAACAAATCCATAAGTCAGTTTCATGCTTTAATCAATGATGTCAATTCTACGCCAAACCCCAAATCATGTTCATGCGTATAATTCTAAATTTGGTTTACGCATTCAGGTTTTGTCAATGTTATATTACGCCCAATCCCCTTTGTAATTTATAACCACATCCTCCAGTTCATGTCATAGCCCAAAACCAAGCGTTCTCCTTTTTAGTTCGCAATAATCATTCCGTCATATTCATTTCATAATAAAGCTAGGCTTGTGATATCCTAGTCATAAAAAGATAAAAGAGGGAGAATAAAAGAGGACATAATCGTAGGCATAATAATTAAAAGCGAACACATGATAATATTACAGATCAAATTTCCATAATAATTTCATTTCGCGTTTACATAGGGAATGTTTGAACGATAAATCACAATTTTACACAAAAAGTGTATTATAACTCCACTCACAGTGTTTGTCATCTTCAAAATAGGAATGATATTAATCTTCGAACTGATTTCCCCCTTTTTGATGCTTTTGATTCATCTTTGATTGATTTCATGTCCAATTCAATTTATCTTTGATTTCATATGCGGCGTAGGTTGCAGATCTGAATTCCTTCTCTTTGCGCAGTGACTTAGATCTAAGCCTCTTTTCTTTTTATTCATGGTTGTAGTAATTCTAGATCTCATTCTTTTTAATTTTAAGAATAGATGTTGTAGAGAAAAGAGAGAAGAATAGATCTGAGATTTATTTAGATCAATAGCTTGAGGAGGAAGAAGAAATCAAGTTAGAAGAGAGCCATGGCCTTGCCATGAATTGTTGTGGAGTTTACAATGAGCCTAGGATGTTTATATAGGTGCTAGACCAACGTATCAGGCCCAAAAACTCATCCAGGTGCTCAAAAATGAACCTGGACAGCTTCCGGGGAGAATTTCCCGCTTCTGGACCAAAATTCCCGCTCCAGGTCGCTACAGGTCGACCTCCCCAAGGGGGGTCGACACTATGGTCGACCTCCCCCCATGGTCGACCTGGGGGTCGACCCTATGGTCGACCTGCATTTTTTTTTGTTCTGGGCTGTTTTCTGATTTTTCGCTGAAACTTCGGGAGGTCATAACTCCTTCATACGGACTCCGATTTTCGAAAAATCGGACTCTATTTCATGTAAAATTTCGAGAGGAACGCAATGGTGATATCCATTTTACTAAATTCCTGATATTTAAATTAAATAACCTTATTTTACTATCTTCTCCGTTACATACGCTATTATCGAATTAATTTTTCTTCTCTTCCATGTATTAATTAATTCTCATTATACATCACCATTATTTACCTATATAAGCATATTTTCATAAATTTTATTTCATTTTTAATTATATTAAAAATGCGGGGTGTTACATTCTCCCACCCTTAAAGAATTTCGTCCCCGAAATTCGATAAGAGTAAAATAGATAATCCCTCGCAACATCCAATTAGTGTTCATCCAATTGTTGCAACATTGTGCACATGTGCAAAGTGAAGTACATTATAGTAAAGCATGTATGCCTAATTTGGATCCACCTATATGTATGCAAACTTTAAAAAAACTTTTCAAAACATGATGCCCACATCCTAAATATACTTGCAGTTCTATATGGATGCAATATTTTTGAAAAATCAAAACATTTTCCACTCAAATTTTCCCATACTCTTATAGAATAAGAGCATAGTTCATCCAATTTTCGCATCCAAAACCCTACCAACCATCTTTTAATTCGAGATTTAGAAAAATCTAATTTTCCAGATTCGATTTCTTATGTTACGAAAAGGTATAAAACGGAAAAATTCACACCCTCCGTTTTTTCTTTTCTAATTGTACTTGGATTTTTATAAAACTATTCTATTAAGATTTCCTATTTTCCTATCCAAGCAAAACCACATAAGAAAATTTCTTTCTCGCATTTTTGACTTTATCTTGAAATAATTTCATATTTATTTAACTTTTTCTTGAGATTTTCATTTTCTTTCCCCCGTCTTGTTTTGTTGCTTTACTGAATTTATTGTTTTCTTCTTAGTTAGGCTATTCTTTAGCTTATTTGGCTTAGTCCAGTTTCTCATGTTTATATTATTTATTTATCTTTTCAAATAAGCTTTTCCGTTTTCTAGTCAAACAGTATCCTACACAACTACAACTATGGGCCAAGGATCTTAAGACTTTATTACCTCCGACAATCGCGAGTCCACCTAACAGGGTCTATATAATTGCTTGCCCTTCATCATCTAGTAGTCACTACTAGTCCATGCTGTGTATTACTAGCCTATCCTTTTCTTTTTCTCGAGCAACAATTCTAGGTCTCAATGCTTATGCATTTTATGGGAAATTTGTTTACCCAAATTTTTTTAACAATAAACAAAATTTAATAGAATAGAGATTTCAAAAACTCATTTTACAAAATACAACATTTTCCTTTCAAGATTTTCATATATGAGAACTAGTGAGCTATATATATATGCTCCTTTTCATGAGAGAATTCTTTCAAAACAAGAAATCGTTGTTTTACATAATATACCCCACTTTATTTTAAAACCCAATATGCACTTTTCAAACATCAAAATACTTTTAAGATCAAAACTCAGAAAATACCACAAACTCTTTTACAAATTCAAGTTCTTAAAAGTTTGTTATTGGGTCAGACTCAAAGCGGGTTTTCCACTCAACTAGGCTTTCCTAGGTACTTACACAAATTCAATTTTCTCGACTATATATATTCCTAATCCATTTTCACACTTTAACATTTTTTTTTCTAATTTCTAAGGTTTTACTTCTAGACCCACAACTCTGAGATACTGATATTTCATTTTCCATTCCATGGGATACTTTCTAGCTCCAAGTCATATTGTACACTTTCCCAACCACCTAATTATTTCCAAAATTTCTATGTCCATGCCTTTAGTGTACAAACCAATATCCCAACTCTTTACATGTCTAGTGGGCTACTATATGGATTTAGGTTTATATATATAATATATTTATATTTTAGAAAATACAAATGCGTTCACTCATTATCGCCCTAAGATCACTAAATCGAAGCTCTGATACCAGATGTAACAACCCGGGTTTCGACAGACCAAATTTTTCAAAATTCAATCCATCGGACCCCGAGTTGGGTGCTCTGGTATCCTGCAGAAAAGACAGAGAGAAAGAAACATGTCAGAGTTTAGAAAGTAGCTCACAGCAGAACGAATAAAATATAATTTATTCAAAATAGCATTACCTTAATAATAATACTGCCAAGCCAGTAGTCAAGCAATACTTTCTATGTCATGAACCTAACCTGCGCATGTTGTGTGGAGGGGGTCAGAACATAAGTTCTATGTGACTGGACTATAATAAACTCTTGTGTAACCCTACATATACCGTTCAGTTATAATTTCTTGTTTATTAGGTTATTCACAATATTAGCACCCAAGGCCAAACCCATGTCATTCTCGTCCAATTACTGGTAGACTTAACCTAATACATCGTATATGTAATTTTTCCCCAACTCGTATAATCCTTTCCATGTATACGTACAGCCCCTTACCATATATCGTACGGGCTTTATCACGTAATTCTATACTACTTCAACGTAGTGCCACCATTCTTGAAATCGTTTGGACTGCCACCCATGATCTGGCCATGTTTCCTTATCATGAACTATCGAGTGTTCAACTAGGATTTATGCCACCTAGGACCACTAAAGATTATGCTACCTATTGAACGTTTTCTAGATTCGATTAGGGTTTATGCCACCTAGGACTACTAGGGATTATCCTACCTGTCGAACAACGCCCTTTTCCCATGTATGTATCGCGAACCGTTTCCGATGTCTAGGTGCACATTTACACTATATGTGCGGCCCGAGTCCCGTGACAGGGCTAAATCAAGAAATACGGAACTCGGTCGGGAGCTTTAAGTTATTTGCCGATGCAGATGCTAAGGTCTGTTTTTCTACCAGTGGTTATGGTCCCACGTGACCCCTCCCTCAACTAATGAAAGGCAATCCAAGAAAATTAAGCACGAGAACTATACTCCTGCCAGCTATGCCCCACTTTCCTATTGGCCAGCCTCACCCACAACTAGATAACATGTATATGGTCTGTTGGGAGTTCTCTGCCTTTCCGTATACGTACTACGATTAACTGAAGATGGTAGGTAGACGACGAGTGCTATCACAGGGCTAAACAAGATATCGCTGCCTCACGCTGGTCCATCCTAGTCTTTAGGTTGCCTTATATTGCAACCAAAGCATACTCTTGGTTCTCCTACCGCAGACCTTAACCTTTGTGAGCCCAGGCGTATGATCTGCATCCTCACAGAGGGATACCAAGAGTACCCTCATGTTTCCCGAAGCTATGTGCTTCGTAACCCAGTCCGCTGGAGCCTTTCTCGAAATCAGATAAACGTTCGCTCCTCCTCGTGTGTTTGTTAAGCGATGATCCACCGTATCGGGTTATTCATCTATTTATGGACTGGCACAGTTTCCTTGACTAAGAATTATTACTTAGTTGTTCTTAACTAAGGTTTACCACTTAGTTTCCTTTCCCGTTAATCTTGTTAACTAAGATTTACCACTTAGTCCCCTTAACTAAGGATTACAACTTAGTTCCCGTTCTCGACCGTTTTCTTAACTAAGGTTTACTGCTTAGTTCCTATTAACTAAGGCTTGCTACTTAGTTATCATTCTCGTTGTTTTACTTAGTCAATTCTCGTTACCTTAGACATCAGACCACATATTCTCGCTTTATAATTCAACTTGTTGACTAAGGTTTTCCCATGAATTCAAGCATAACTTAAGTTCTCTTTTATTCGGTGATAGCGCATGGGTGTTTTCCCACAGTTCTTGCTTAGCTTACCCCATATTATAGTTTATCCCACCCTTCAGGTCTTACATTACATCTTAAGTCATAATCTTTTTCTGTCCCTAGGATAGGTTTACCCCCTAATTAACCCTTCGACTATTTCAACTTCGATTTATAATAGGTAGTTAACATTCCCTATTTCCGTTTTTGGTTAAGTTTTGTTCATATGTTCGTGTCGACTTAACCCCATCTCCTTATAACGTTCATTCACAAATTTGGTTTAGTGTTGTCTTTGAATTCATGACTTAACCCTACGAATCATGTGCCATTAATTATTAATGCACCACAACCTATCACATTAGACCTGTTGTTGTGGTCACTGTTTATGCCGGGCGGTTCCGGGCAGAATTACACCACAACTCAGTCTAACCTTGGGTTTCAAGCGTGATATGACTAACTTCTCACATTAGAACCTATTGTTTGCAACCACTTGTTAGACCGGGCGGTTCTGGGCAGGATTACATCGCAAACTCATCCTAACCTCGAGTTAGCCACGTTTCATGTTTGGTTCATGTCTATTCTAATTGGCATATGTCATGTTCATAATCATGTCAGAAATATTAAGTTGATGTTATGCCAATTACCCAACTTACAAGCATGTTCTTATAAATGTCAACTACCAATTTATGCCATGTTCGTGTTCGTTTTAGATGTCAAGTTCATAAGCATATTCTAAATGTCATATTTCAAGTTTCATAATTTTGTCCCTATTTACATTACATAAATTACTCAACTATATTCATGTTAAATGCATTTCAATAGTGCCAAAATTCGAGTATCAAGTTCAATCTGATGTCAAGTGTCAATTCCCCAAATCCAAGCTTTACCTAAAAACCCCTAATTTATATTCATGCTTGTAATCCCATTAACAGGTTACATCTATCATTAAATTCATAATTCATTTTCATGTCAATTTCATGTTCAAGTTCTAGATGTAAACTTCATGTCAAATTCCAGATGTCAATTCATATCAAGTTTGTGTTCTTATCCAAATTCAAGTTATAATACAGGTTTTATTCTAGAGACATGTGCCCATTAACAAATCCATAAGTCAGTTTCATGCTTTAATCAATGATGTCAATTCTACGCCAAACCCCAAATCATGTTCATGTGTATAATTCTAAATTTGGTTTACGCATTCAGGTTTTGTCAATGTTATATTACGCCCAACCCCCTTTGTAATTTATAACCACATCCTCCAGTTCATGTCATAGCCCAAAACCAAGCGTTCCCCTTTTTAGTTCGCAATAATCATTCCGTCATATTCATTTCATAATAAAGCTAGGCTCGTCATAAAAAGTGTATTATAACTCCACTCACAGTGTTTGTCATCTTCAAAATAGGAACGAGATTAATCTTCGAACTGATTTCCCCCTTTTTGTTGCTTTTGATTCATCTTTGATTGATTTCATGTCCAATTCAATTTATCTTTGATTTTATATGCGGCACAGGTTGCAGATCTGAATTCCTTCTCTTTGCGCAGTGATTTATATCTAAGCCTCTTTTCTTTTTATTCATGGTTGTAGTAATTCTAGATCTCATTCTTTTTAATTTTAAGAATAGATGTTGTAGAGAAAAGAGAGAAGAATAGATCTAAGATTTATTTAGATCAATAGCTTGAGGAGGAAGAAGAAATCAAGTTAGAAGAGAGCCATGGCCTTTACATGAATTGTTGTGGAGTTTACAATGAGCCTAGGATGTTTATATAGGTGTTAGACCAACGTATCAGGCCCAAAATCTCATCCAGGTGCTCAAAAATGAACCTGGACAGCTCCCGGGGAGAATTTCCCGCTTCTGGACCAAAATTCCCGCTCCAGGTTGCTACAGGTCGACCTCCCCAAGGGGGGTCGACACTATGGTCGACCTGGTCATTTTTTTTTATTCTGGGCTGGGCTGTTTTCTGATTTTTCGCTGAAATTTAGAGAGGAACGCAATGGAGATGTCCATTTTACTTAATTCCTGATATTTAAATTAAATATCCTTATTTTACTATCTTCTCCGTTACACACACCATTATCGAATTAATTTTTCTTCTCTTCCATGTATTAATTAATTCACATTATACATCACCATTATTTACCTATATAAGCATATTTTCATATATTTTATTTCATTTTTAATTATATTAAAAATGCGGGGTGTTAACTATTCCATAGGAAAGTGTCAAACACATTACTTCCTGCCCACAAACTGGATTACCGTCCGTTCCCAAGTACCGATACATGGGTTTTCCCACTAATCATCAAATCTATCATACAACCCATACCATGGTTAAGCCAGAACTTACATTCTTAGGACCCTACACGATCCTAGCATTGGTGTACGTACTCCTTACTTAAAACTTCCCATGTGCGGTTCAACTCGAAAGCGGGTTTCTCTCATGGATCAAGGTATAATATATATATATATATATATATATATATATATATAACTTTTATATTTTCAAAATATAAATACTCCACTCTCTAACTATACTTAGGAATCCTAAATCTGAGCTTTGATACCAGATATAACAACCCGAATTTCGATAGACCGATTTTTTCTCAAAAGTCCAAGTCTATCGAAGCTCAAGTTGACTTGTCTAGTATCCTATAGAAAAGACAGAGATAATAAATATATCAAAGCTCGATAAGACATCTCACATTGGAATGGATAAAACATAGTGAATATTATACTTAGGTCCATTAAACCAAACTTAATGCACAAATTCTCCTTCCCAAAAAAGTTTGTAAATTAGGTCCCTAGAATTTAGTTATTGAAATTGCATAAGATTATGCAATTATTCAGTGAATAATTGCAGACATTTATGCATTATGTCAAAAATTTACATAAATTTCTGTAATTTTTCTAAGAAAAATAGTGATAATTCCATAATTTTCTTGATGAATAATTGTGGAAATTTTTGTAATTTTTTGAAAAAATTGCAGAAATTTCAACAGCTTTTTTGGTGAAAAATTGCCGAATTGAATAATCGCGAAAATTTCCACAAAATTTTAATATATTTGCGTAAATATTTGCAACTAGTCATTGAGTAATTGAATAAGTTTATGTAATTATTGGTTAACTTAATTCTAGGGCCTAATTTACATACCTTTTTTAGCAAGGATGTTTAGCCTAATTTGAAGCTCAATTGGGACTTTAGCCAAACTGTCCTTAAAATATAATAATCAAATAGAGCCTTATCGAAATAATTCACAACTTAACAAGTGTCTAATGACTACCAAATCTCTGCCACAAATATAACCTAAGAGTATGATATGAGGAGGGGGATAAGAACACAATTTCTGGTGAGAGGACAAATTATGCATTCTAAAACAACCCTGCATATATTGTTCAGTTACATTTTCTTAATTATTAGGTTATTCGAGTTAACAACACTCTAGTATCCGCAGACATGTTGCACCCATCTACTCCCCAGTAGATTAAACCTAATATAATATATATGTAGCTATGCTCAACATCTCAAGGTACTCCCGATAGTACCGTCCTTGTTCGGTCTCCATCATCATACCACAAAAGCATGCAAAACCTCCATCCTATGCCGAACCTCGTATGGAAATCTCCATCGCTATGCCACGTAAGCATACGAATCCTTGTATCCGAACTCCTCGGCCGAACCACGCCTCGACACGAAGTAATGCCCTAACGTCTACAATACACCACCCAGTGCGTGTATCTAAACCCTCGCACGAATGTACTGCCTACCATAATCCGTAATAGGGCTGCATTCAATGCACGAAACTCGGTGGGAGCTTTTGATATATGTAAAGGTTAGCTTCGTTAGACCTACATTACAAATATCCATATAAGTTTTGTCTCTTTTCACGAGGGCCATGACCCCACCCTAGCCCCTCCCTCAACTAAAGAAAGACTGCATCAAGAGCCAATAGCGTGCCCCTATTAACTAATCTAACATCCAATTTGGCGTGTCCCTCAACCAACGTCCCGATAGTGAAAGATCGTTGGTCGATTGGTTTAACTCTAGTCTTTTAGTCTTCTGCATCCCACTGATTGTCGATGACAGGTATCCGACAGTTATTATCCTTAATTTGGTCCCAACCACCTCCTCCTAGAGTGAGGCAAACTGCTGAATCACCTAACTCCATCTACCACACGCTTCTTACTACCACACCATAGTTGTAGTCAAGGTATACTCTAGATGGTGCAACATAATTGCCTTTAAGTGACGGCTTCATCTGATTGTTCCTCGGAGGGACATCTCAGAGTACCCTACTACATCCTGTAGAAGCCACTGCTTCCCTCCAGGCCCGTAGAATAATCAGTTGGATGTTCTCCTCTCGTGTCTCAGTCACCGCGATGATCTACTCTGTTAGGTTCTTCATACGTGTGGACAGGTCCAAACGCACCACGCCATTATGTTATTAGATCCTATGTGTAATCTTTCAATCATGTGCATTCCTTAGCTTATCACATTTCTGATTAACTTGATTATTTACGCATTGATTCTCTATTCAAGTTACTGGTTTATTAGCTTCCATTTGGCTACTTATTTCCCCCAATCAGCCCCACGCTGTCAGAACGACCCATATCTAAAATCCATTTATTATCCCCAGTCAGCCTAACGCTGTTGGATAGGATGTCCGCTTATTAGTACATTCATTATACTTAATACTTTCAATTGTAAGTTTTGTCCTTTTTCATTAAATTATAACCTCATATTATATGGTTACCACAACCAATGTTGTGATTTTGCTTATAAAATTAGTTCCCTTAACTAAGGTTCATTAATAAGTTCTCTCTTTCATCATTAATTATAACTTACGTTATAATTCCACTTATCCCTAGGGCGAGCCTACCTATTATACTTCATTCCCATTCATATAATTAATTATAAAGGTTATATTTCACGTTCATTACATTTTCCTGGGTTCCTTATTATTTAAGAGAATCGTTACTGTTGTAATCTTTCTTTGTTTACCATCTTGTACAATTTTATTATTATAGGAAATATTTCACACATTTCATTAAATTGGTTAGTGGAAATTTATAAAAAATCTATTTCCATAATAGACATCAGTTAAGATCCGTAGTTGCAAGTTATTTCTCTTTATTACGTCATGTGTGTGTGTGTATATATATATATATTTGGTTAGTGTGCAGTACGACAAAAACCCCCTATTTCACACAAATCCCTATTACCTTTCTTTTTCTTGCAACTACATTCTCCGCAAATTACCATAATGGTAATGATTGAAATGCATCCGTTTTGCACCCAAATTAACTCAATCCACTACTACTTCCCCTTTTTCCGAGTTATGTAATATTTCAAATTTTCTTACACAATTCCCAATTCCAAGTTACGGTAAATTTCTTTACAAAATTAGGCTTATTGAATCTTATTCCAATATTTCCACAATTTACTGTAATCTTTCTCAACACAACATTTTAATTATATTCTTAACAATATATTTGGGAACATACACAATTTACTTTCAAATTTACAATCTTAGGAATATACACATAATCATCATCAAATTTACAATCTTATAATTACAGTAATTTCTTAAGCCCAAACAAAAGTCATAGGAATGAATTTTCACAAAATTAATATTTTTAATGCATTTAGGGAATGAAATACACAATAACCACAAAATTCCATTTACTTATTTCGTTAAGAATACCGGGGAATTAAAAGATAAATATACTATTACCAAAAAGCATAATTTAAATCCACTCACCTATTAGCTTTTCAATTCCAGAATCTGATTCAGAATTATTAATGGTTTCTCCCTAATTTGATTCATTACTAAAATAATATAGATTTACAATTCAGAACCCAAAAGAAAAAAAAAAGAATTGAGTTTGAATCATATCCATGGAACTTACCTCGTACGGAAAGGAATTATGAGCGCGTATAATCCTAAGCTATGAATTTCAATCTCTAATTCTTGTTTATGAAGGCCTAAACTAATTTAATTTGGTTTAAAAAAGATTTGGAAAAGAAATGAAATAGCAGAGCCTCCGCATTTGCTTAGAAATGAGTTTAATGGCTAACCATAGAAGTTTTTATAGCCGCCCAAAAGAACCTGGCCTGTTAGATTCGTGTAAACTAATCAGAATTATCGCTAAAAAATAAAACACATCCCCAACCCTAACAATCCACATTGCCAGACCCGTTTTGGGTCAACCCAACATTTCCTGGGTCAACACTAGGTCGACCCAGCCCTCCTTGGGTCCACACTAGGTAGACACATACACATTTAAAATAAACGTGCATGGGCCTTTTGCTACATAATTATTTCTTTCTTAAAATTACTCTTAACATTATAATTCTTACCATTATTATTGAATTTCTTTCCTGATTCTTGGCCTCATCCTTATTTCAAATTTTAAACATTATTTCCTGAATTTTTTGTGCATGGATAATTAAGATTATAATTTATATTCGTGCATTATCTACGTAAAAATATTTTCCAACGCCAAAATTCGTACATATGTAATTCCTCCGTACGAATTATTAAATTTATTAAATGTTAAACAAATTAATTAAATTTAATTAAAGCGAGCTTGGCGCGTAGCGATAGTTCGTGATTTCAAAAAATGAATTACAACTGAGTATAAATGATCCAATATATTTCAGAATTCTTCAAAACAAAAATTGTAACACCCCACCTCCACTAGGGTCACTCACAAAGGGAATGCACTAGCTTTGGTGGAGTATTATCTAGGTAAACATACACAGAAATATTACAAGACCGAACATAAATAAAACAGCGGAAGGAAAACCCAAATTTCATTGCTTTAAAATCTAGTAAGGTCTAAAGCCTTTTACATCAAAATGCTATTAAGTCAATTACATCGAAATCTGTCTTGCAATAGTAAAGAAGCATAAAACCATAGTTATAAATCATTCCCCAATAAAGCAAAGCAAGCCATAGCCAAGAGAAATCCAAGCCGTACATGAACGAGTTTTGGAGCTTGGTTAGATCCGAACTAAGCTGTATTCCCACCCTGCGAACCTTGGAGGGGGGAAACGGAAGAAAAAGAGGCGAAAAAAAATGGGTCAGTCATAAAGATTGAGTAAGTCCTAGTGACTTTCAGCATAAATACAGGTAAAGATAACATGGCATGAATTAAACTGAAAGTAAACATAAGCATGATGACAAGATAAGCTACAGGAAAGATAATCAAGAATAACCTCATATGGTTTTTGTCAAGTATGACATCGCCAGGTTTCCATTCAAGATAAACAAAGTATAATTTCGCAAGATTTCTATCAAGCATCGCAAGATTTCTCTGCTTTACCATTAAAATATTTCTATGATATCTATTTGCTCTGCACCAGCCATACTAGTATCCCAGCCCCTGTCATGTGTTGACTATAAAATGATCCCTTGCCCAGTGTCATGAAATGATCCATTACTTGGTCTCACGAAACGATCTAATTATCGATCGACTCCCTTACAAGTCCTATCTCGTTCATGTGTCTGTGTCATACGGCCCTATCACGAATGTAGTCACCTGTGTTAGGTCCACCATAGGGTGTATCAAGCCCTAGGGTGCCAACCACCAACACGAATCAAGAACGCACAGTGTAAACCTACTGGTGCCCAATGCCTGCTTTTTCAACTCCGGACTACGTGCATGACTGTAGTCCGCCTGAACCTACAATGGCGCACCAACTCAGCCGTCGTTCTGGTCGCTTACAATCAGCCCAGTAATCGTGCCCCACCCTGCCTAGTTCCAGGGTACCATGATACATCTAGTGGGTTACTGCTGAAAAGGACCGCGTAACTAGGGTTTCCGTCTAGCAGGTTAAGTGTTGTCATTTAAATTCGAGACTTAACCCCATCGGTCTAGCATGTCAAGTTGGTTAAGTGTGGTCATTCAAGTTCGTGACTTAACCCGTCTACGTGTCATGTCAAATTGGCTAAGTATTGTCGTTCAAGTTCATGACTTAGACCTATGAATAATTGGCTAAGTATTGTCGTTCAAGTTCATGACTTAGCCCTATGAATAATGTGTCAAGTTGGTTAAGTATGTTCAAGCGGTTCGCGACTTAACCCTACCAAACCATCGTGTCAAATTGGTTAAGTATATTCAAGCGGTTCATGACTTAACCTTATCAAGTCATCGTGTCAAATTGGTTAAGTATATTCAAGAGGTTCATGACTTAACCCTATCAAGTCATCGTGTAAAATTGGTTAAGTATATTCAAGCGGTTCATGACTTAACCCTATCAAGTCATCGTGTCAAATTGGTTAAGTATATTCAAGCGGTTCATGACTTAACCCTATCACGTGGCATTAATTCATTAATGCACTTCAACCTCTCACATTAGACTAACTGTTGTGGTCACTGGATTTGTCGGGCGGTTCCGGGCAGATTTACACCACAACATAGTCTAACCTCGGGTCTTACGTGCGATATGACCAACTACCCACATTGGATCCTATTGTTTGTAGCCACTGGATTTGCCGGGCGGTTCCGGGCAGATTTACACTGCAAACTCAACCCAACCTCGAGTTGGCCATTTTCAAGTTTTTCTAATTGTCATGCCCACATTCAAGTTTTCATGTCAAAATTCATGTCGAGTTTTCATGTCATACTTCATGTCAAATCGTGTCAAGTTTTCAAGGCAAGTTTCATATCAAGTCGATATCAGGTTCGTTTCCATATCCAGGTTCAAGTTATAACAACGTTCATGTTTCAAGTTTTGCCTATTATCGAGTTCATAATTCATGTTCATAACCAACTCATGTTTTTTCCTATTCTACCCAAATCGTATTCCCATCGCATGTGAACGCGAATCGTTCTATACTACAAACAAATCCAAATCTCGAAATAGAGGGAATAACATCAAAACTATGATAGGCAAAAGAGACGAGCATAATCCGATAAAAAAGGGGTTACAAGACTAGCATGACATAACTTGAGATAATTGGTTACCACATCACTGGCATATAGGATTCCAAATCTAGCAAGATAAGGCGATGTTCATGATAAACACCGACATAAAAGAATAGGCGTGCAAAAGCAAGTCAAATACAAGAATAATGGATCCAGTTGTTTTGGTGTACATAATTGCGAATAAACTAAGAAAGTCACACCCTAGGTATATGATTCAACAAAATGTCAATTCGGTGCACAACACGGTTTTCAACTATGGTGTCATGGGCACGAACAATCAACTATACTAGTCTTAGGCAATTAACCCCAACAGTCATAGGTACAAATCTCATAGCTATGAATCATAAGCGACTCATCACATGATCATGGATAATTATCAAAAATAGTTCTAGGCAAATAGTCATGGACAATTAACAGTAATAGTTTCAAAGTCCCATAGATAATGGTCTTATGTTCATAATCATAGATAATAATCCCCATAGTCAAGAGTCATAGGTGATTAACCACAATTGTCCTTGTCATAGTCATAGGCAACAGTCTTACGTTCACCATCATAGGCATAGGCATTGTCTTATTAGTCATAGGCAGTCTTATGTTCTCAGTCATAGTCCTTGTCCATTAACAATACATTCAACGTCATAGGCATGTTAAGGTTATAGACACGAGAGAGTTTAATTTACAACATGAATAGGTCCGAAAGTCAAGAACCAAGACGAACAAGAATAGATAAGAATCAATCACCATACATAGATCCAATTCCAATTTACAACATGGATATTAAGTTTACATCTTTTATCTAAAAGTAACTTGAACTTACATTGATTGGCTAAGAGAGGACAAATCGATTCGTTGTCGCGTTGAAACGTCTAAATTGATTAATCTTCTGATTTGATTCAATATGGTCTAGGCGTCGTTGCAGAAGCTTCAATCTCTAGTTTGAATTTTCTTAGGTTGATGTTGATTAGCTTCTAGTTTTGATTCCAGCAGAGTAGGGACGCCATTTTTTTTATTTTTTATTTAGAACAGAGGCAGAGTTGAAGCAGAATAGAATTGTGTGTAGAGAAGGCTAGGTTTGGGGCTGTTTAAATAGGTTTAGGCAGATGAATCTGGACAGAAATCGGACTAGATACATCAGAACGAACACTGGCCCAAAAATGGGCTCGGGGACCAGGTCGACACCCAAGTCGACTGCCCAGTCGACCTGGGGGGGGGGGTCGACTGCCCAGTCGACTCCCCAATCGACCTGGGTCTAGGCGGGAAATTTCCCTCCCAGTCTGTTCTGCGTTTGAAATTCGAATTTTGAATTCGAATTCGAGCTGTTTTGAACTCTGAATATTTCTGAAACTTTGGAGAGCCATAACTTGGTCATACGGACTCCGATTTTCGAAAACTCGGACTCTATTTTATGTAGAATTCCGAGTTGAATGCAATGGCGCAACCCGTTTCCCTTGGTTCTTATTTTAAAATTTAATTCTGCCTAGATTTATGGTTATAACACGTTATCAAAATATGGGTTGTTACATTCTCCCCTCCTTAAAGGATTTCGTCCCCGAAATCTTCAAGTTAAGAAGAATGTGTCCTACCATCCAATCATCCATCTACTCAATCATCAATAACAGGCATCCATCGTCCTTAATAGATTTCTAATGCTGTATGAACATATGCAGAAAGTGTGTGTATATGTTCCTTGTCTATTGCAAATGATCAGGCCTGATTGATCTTCTTAATGCAAAATACGTCTAGTGCCATGAGTCCAACATGTATGCAAATAGTCCTAGTCACAATAACACTACATGTGTGCACAAACATCCATCCATATGCAACATCCACATGATAACACATTCAAATTCACCCATAAACAAGTATAAACACTCAAGCATATGCAATATGAAAGGTGACTGAGCCAATCTAGTGCCTAATGTGTAAATGCATCCACGAGCAACCACTAGCAACCACTTTCAACCATCAATCATAACATGTCTCAAACGCATATTTACACCCAATTGTTCCGACCTAAAGGTATAGCCGAATGATAGAAGCAAGTAAAAACCTTGTGCCCATTAGGCCATGTCAAAACTGGAAATATATGTCATATATATACTGATCAGGAGAAGAACTCCCTAAGCACCAGCCCCGGAGACCGAAATCAACATCAGGCTGACACCCAAAGAATTACTCAATCAAACCAATATACGTTTCGAGGAAACTAAGCATGATGGACTCCTTTTAGGTCACGAGGGAATCCCTTCCTAAAACCAACCCGTATCCTATAAAACCCAAAGAGTTTAGTCAACCCAACGGACACCATCAAGCCCCAAAATGTATTACTAACAGATGAGTCATACTCCCTATGGGGTTTGCAACAGAAATTTGATTAAGAATAGGACCGAGAGGAAAAAGATAACATGCAAGTAAGCTCTACAGGAAAAGAGGGACCAAGGATATACTCTTAAAAAGAGATATGATGCACGTATGTAGTCTTCAATCTTCCAAGTCGCGTTTCCTTGAGCTTAACTCCATTATGCTTTGACCGTCTTTAACTTCACAGATTCTTAATTCTAGTTTCCAAAATATGAGTTGGAACTCATTTCACTGTTGCCTCTCGTTCCACTTTCACTTATCCTCTTTCTAGTATACTCGGCTCAAACTTAACTACGTACTCATTGTTTCATGCAAGCTCTCCAAAATTCACTAGTGAATCTTGGATCTCGTTCACTTACTAGGAGGTATTCCACGCAGAAGAACTATCTCTTGAAAATAACAAATATCAACCATGTTGCCAAATGTACTTACTAAGGTGACTTTCTACAACTCATGCATAAGTGAAATGAACCATCCGCCTTAGTGGTGAACACTACTCGAGCGGATCAATAAATTATCAAGAGATTCTAGGTAACTAATCATGAGAGAAACCTAAAGGTTACATGCGACTTCGAGGGTATTACCGAGGCAAGTCAAGAGTCTAACTACCCTCTTTTCAAAACCGAGAATTTCATCCTTACTGGATAACTACTCCATCGCTAGAATCAACCCATAGCCCAAAACATAAACATAAACATTACTTCTAAACTCAACACTTAGCATAGACATTCTCAAATCAAAACAAATCATTAATACATGAGCCGATTCCCCAACAGGATTTGAGACAAAAATGGGATCCTCTACTACGCTAGTACTAAGGTGCAGAGACTCAACTATCGAGGTAGAATTAAAAGGATGCGATGTATAAAAACAAAGTTCCCATGGTATGATAGAAAATAGAAGCTAAACTTTTAACAGAAACGTTACCACCTCTCTTAGGTATGCTAATAGTGAGAGCATACAATTGCCCTCTCGACGATCTTGTTCTTTGCCCTTGTCCTTGTCCTATGATACTTAACTACATGTCCCTTTTTACCATACCAACGATGTTCTTTCTTGTCATGGGTTTTATTATTCTTTTACTTTGACCTCTTCCCTTTCACCTTTTCCTCCTTCGTGGATTACGCCTTATCAACAAGTTTCTCATCCTTAGGCTTGTGTTCTTTATCCTCGTTCTTACTATCCTTGTATGGCTGGTTGATAAGTTTCTCGAAAGCTACCTCCATCGCACGGCAACCCTACAAAGCTTGAGATAAGATTGGTCGCAAGTAAAACTACTGTGGCTACAGATGGAGGTTGGACACTACTTTGCCCTCCGACATGTGTCACATGCCTACAAACTATGGTGAAAAAGAAAGGGAGAAGGGACTCAAGGAGATAATCAAAAGATAATGCATATGGCTTTGGGGAATAGCCTTTAAATAAAACAAGATTTTTCTTGAAAAATGCTTCTTTGTAAACGGGTTTGAAAATAATTTCAGAAGGTTTTTTTTAAAAAAAACTTTTGCCCAGTCTGGTAACCTTCTGCTCTGATACCAAATTGTAACACCCCACCTCCGCTAGGGTCACTCACAAAGGGAATGCACTAGCTTTGGTGGAGTATTATCTAGGTAAACATACACAGAAATATTACAAGACAGAACATAAATAAAACAGCGGAAGGAAAACCCAAATTTCATTGCTTTAAAATCTAGTAAGGTCTAAAGCCTTTTACATCAAAATGCTATTAAGTCAATTACATCGAAATCTGTCTTGCAATAGTAAAGAAGCATAAAACCATAGTTATAAATCATTCCCCAATAAAGCAAAGCAAGCCATAGCCAAGAGAAATCCAAGCCGTACATGAAAGAGTTTTGGAGCTTGGTAACATCCGAACTAAGATGTATTCCCACCTTGCGAACCTGTGGGTGGCGGGGGAAATGGAAGAAAAAGAGGCGAAACAAAATGGGTCAGTCATAAAGACTGAGTAAGTCCTAGTGACTTTCAGCATAAAAACAGGTAAAGATAACATGGCATGAATAAACTGAAAGTAAACATAATCATGATGACAAGATAAGCTACAGGAAAGATAACTAAGAATAACCTCATATGGTTTTTGTCAAGTATAACATCGCCAGGTTTCCATTCAAGATAAACTAAGTATAATTTCGCAAGATTTCTATCAAGCATCGCAAGATTTCTCTGATTTACCACTAAAATATTTCTATGATATCTATTTGCTCTGCACCAGCCGTACTAGTATCCCAACCCGTGTCATGTGTTGACCATAAAACGATCCCTTGCCCAATGTCATGAAATGATCCATTACTTGGTCTCACGAATCGATCTAATAATCGATCGGCTCCCTTACAAGTCCTATCTCGTTCATGTGTTTGTGTCATATGGCCCTATCACGAATGTAGTCACCTGTGCTAGGTCCACCATAGGGTGTATCAAGCCCTAGGGTGCCAACCACCGACACGAATCAAGCATGCACAGTGTAAACCTACTGGTGCCCAATGCCTGCTTTTTCAACTCCGGACTACGTGCACGACCGTAGTCCGCCTGAACCTACAATGGCGCACCAACTCAGCCGTCATTCTGGTCGCTTACAATCAGCCCAGTAATCGTGCCCCACCCTGCCTAGTTCCAGGGTACCATGATACATCTAGTGGGTTACTGCTGAAAAGGACCGCGTAACTAGTGTTTCCGTCCAACAGGTTAAGTGTTGTCATTTAAATTCGAGACTTAACCCCATCAGTCTAGCATGTCAAGTTGGTTAAGTGTGGTCATTCAAGTTCGTGACTTAGCCCGTCTACGTGTCATGTCAAATTGGCTAAGTGTTGTCGTTCAAGTTCATGACTTAGCCCTACGAATCATGTGTCAAGTTGGTTAAGTATGTTCAAGTGGTTCGTGACTTAACCCTACCAAACCATCGTGTCAAATTGGTTAAGTATATTCAAGCGGTTCATGACTTAACCTTATCAAGTCATCGTGTCAAATTGGTTAAGTATATTCAAGCAGTTCATGACTTAACCCTATCAAGTCATCGTGTCAAATTGGTTAAGTATATTCAAGCGGTTCATGACTTAAACCTATCAAGTCATCGTGTCAAATTGGTTAAGTATATTCAAGAGATTCATGACTTAACCCTATCACGTGGCATTAATTCATTAATGCACTTCAACCTCTCACATTAGACTAACTGTTGTGGTCACTGGATTTGTCGGGCGGTTCTGGGAAGATTTACACCACAACATAGTCTAACCTTGGGTCTTACATGCGATATGACCTACTACCCACATTGGATCCTGTTGTTTCCAGCCATTGGATTTGCCGGGCGGTTCCGGGCAGATTTACACTGCAAACTCAACCCAACCTCGAGTTGGCCATTTTCAAGTTTTTCTAATTGTCATGCCCACATTCAAGTTTTCATGTCAAAATTCATGTCGAGTTTTCATGTCATGTTTCATGTCAAATCGTGTCAAGTTTTCAAGGCAAGTTTCATATCAAGTCGATGCCAGGTTCGTGTCCATATCCAGGTTCAAGTTATAACAGCGTTCATGTTTCAAGTTTTGCCTATTATCGAGTTCATAATTCATGTTCATAACCAACTCATGTTTTTGCCTATTCTACCCAAATCGTATTCCCATCGCACGTGAACACGAATCGTTCTATACTACAAACAAATCCAAATCTCGAAATAGAGGGAATAGCATCAAAACTATGATAGGCAAAAGAGACGAGCATAATCCGATAAAAAGGGGGTTACAAGACTAGCATGACATAACTTGAGATAATTGGTTACCACATCCCTGGCATATAGGATTCCAAATCTTGCAAGATAAGGCGATGTTCATGATAAACACCGACATAAAAGAATAGGCGTGCAAAAGCAAGCCAAATACAAGAATAATGGATCCAGTGGTTTTTGTGTACATAATTACGAATAAACTAAGAAAGTCACACCCTAGGTATATGATTCAACAAAATGTCAATTCGGTGCACAACACGGTTTTCAACTATGGTGTCATGGGCATGAACAATCAATTATACTAGTCTTAGGCAATTAACCCCAACAGTCATAGGTACAAATCACATAGCTATGAATCATAAGCGACTCATCACATGACCATGGATAATTATCAAAAATAGTTCTAGGCAAATAGTCGTGGACAATTAACAGTAATAGTTTCAAAGTCCCATAGATAATGGTCTTATGTTCATAATCATAGATAATAATCCTCATAGTCAAGAGTCATAGTCATAGGTAATTAACCACAATTGTCCTTGTCATAGTCATAGGCAACAGTCTTACGTTCACCGTCATAGGCATTGGCATAGTCTTATTAGTCATAGGCAGTCTTATGTTATCAGTCATAGTCCTTGTCCATTAACAATACATTCAACGTCATAGGCATGTTAAGGTTATAAACACGAGAGAGTTTAATTTACAACATGAATAGGTCCGAAAGTCAAGATCCAAGACGAACAAGAATAGATAAGAATCAATCACCATACATAGATCCAATTCCAATTTACAACATGGATATTAAGTTTACACCTTTTATCTAAAAGTAACTTGAACTTACATTGATTGGCTAAGAGAGGACAAATCGATTCGTTGTCACGTTGAAACGTCTAACTTGATTAATCTTCTGATTTGATTCAATATGGTCTAGGCGTCGTTGCAGAAGCTTCAATCTCTAGTTTGAATTTGCTTAGGTTGATGTTGATTAGCTTCTAGTTTTGATTCCAGCAGAGTAGCGACGCCATTTTTTTTATTTTTTATTTAGAACAGAGGCAGAGTAGAAGCAGAATAGAATTGTGTGTAGAGAAGGCTTGGTTTGGGGTTGTTTAAATAGGTTTAGGCAGATGAATCTGGACAGAAATCGGACTAGATACATCAGAACGAACACTGGCCCAAAAGTGGGCTCGGGGACCAGGTCGACACCCAAGTCGACTGCCCAGTCGACCTGGGGGGGTTCGACTGCCTAGTCGACTCCCCAGTCGACCTGGGTCTGGGTGGGAAATTTCCCGCCCAGTCTGTTCTGCGTTTGAAATTCGAATTTTGAATTCGAATTCGAGCTGTTTTGAACTCTGAATATTTCTTAAACTTTGGAGAGCCATAACTTGGTCATACGGACTCCGATTTTCGAAAACTCAGACTCTATTTTATGTAGAATTCCGAGTCGAACGCAATGGCTCAACCCGTTTCCCTTTGTTCTTATTTTAAAATTTAATTCTGCCTAGATTTATGGTTATAACACGTTATCAAAATACGGGTTGTTACAAAAATCATCCAAATCTATTGGATTATAGTTTTCTAATGGAAGAGAAAGGTTTAAATTTCATCTTTTAGATTTTGAGATATGCTGAAATCATATTTTCGATAAAAACGAAGTGTGGTATTTTACGGTTTAAAATTAAAATAATTAGTGAAATGGAAATTTAGAATATTTAGAATTTAACTAAGGAAAATAATAATTTATTGAAAACACTTATGAGAAGAATAAGCTAGTTTCTCGTGTGAATTCATGAGTTTTATTTGCACATTATACATGTATAGACTTAAGTTATATGACAATTTATAATTCAAAGTTGAAAATTTATAAGATTATTCATAAGTGAATTTTAGTATAAGAATGATATACTAAATATGAAAAAAAATTGAATTTCTTGAGTTAGTCAACTTTCATATAGATTTTTATGGGTGCTTAGTAGTTACTTTCTAAGTTATTCCTTAGGTAATTGTGGAGACGCAATTTCTTTAAGGAGGGAAGTCTGTAGCAACCCATATATTTCACGATAATATATATAAATATTTTTCTTAAATACAACATTGATAATAGTGTGTATATCCAAAAAAAAGTCACTTTTTGCATACAGATGAATTTGGACTCAACACAACTTCCATTGAGTTCAAAATGACATTTATGATAATAAAAACTATAAACATCGATGTGTTTGGAGTAGTGAAATTTGGGACTTTGTGTGTGGCTTGGGTTAGTAAACCTAGCCTATCCTTATAACATCACTTAGCCACCATCGTTCCCCCTCATTCACTTTTATTTCCTGACACTTAGCCAAAAATGGAGAGGGGAATTGGAAATTAGAATTCCAAAACTAGGGTTAGCTTATAGAGGTCCAAATCAAGGGGAAAGTCAAAGAGACAACTTCAGTAAGCTTCTCTATCTTCTCCAACTTGCTTTCTCTTCGATTTGTGAGATTTCCTATAACCTAACTTCTAGGAAATTTACTCATTCATGTTTAGAATAAAGATTAGCAAGCTATATTGGAAAAGAGTGTGATCTAACTTGAGTTTGGATCTTCCCCTTCATTCTTTAAGATCAAAAGAGAGTTCTTGCGAACTCGTCTATGACTCAAGCCGATAGGCTTGGTTAGTGTGTCATTAGCACGAATGTGTTGTGATTGAATTGTGTGTTTTGGGTTGTTTGTGCGACTTACCAATTTATGAGTTTTGAATTCATTTTGATGAATTCTAGTGTAATCTTTATGTGCATTCATGTTAGTGTATGGTTTTGACGTGTCGTTGAAGCTTCATTTCCACTTATATAACGTCATAAGTCTTCATCAATTGCCCGATATAGTTTTGGATATTCATTGCCTGAGCAACCATTGCCCATGTCATTATTCATCCGGCTGAATATTTATGGTCAGCCGGTTGACTGTTGCTGAACTTATGAACAAAAATGCACATCATGCTTCAGTCAAATTAATGGCCTAAATAACCTATTTGAATCATAAATTTAGCCAGCTGAAGTTTAGGAAATAGAAATGGGTTTCTGGAAAGCAGATCAGCCTGCTGAATTTTAGATTCAAACGTCAGAATCCTATTTTTACATGTTGACCAGTAGAGACCACAATCAACAATTTAAGTTTTTTCAGGCTACTTTTTGGTAGATCTAATCCACATATTTCAACAGCTTAGTAAGATGGATTTTTGATTCATTCATGATAAATGTACTTATAATTGATATTTGTGGGATTTGATTTACGTTATTAAAACATGAATTTTGAGATCATTTGTTATTATAATTGATATTTTACGAGATTTTCCACTTCAAACTATAAAGGGATTTATATTATTAGTAGATACCAAATCCTTTACTAAAATAGCTTCCAATCATACTTTATTATATAAAGTTATTTTACAAATTGTTTTCCAATCTACTAGTACGTAGGTTATAAACCTTTTTCTCACTCGTATGAGAAATCCCATTAAACGACTTAGTAAAAACAAGGACTTTGAACCTTTGTATTTGCTTCGACAATTAAATTTTGAAATCGTTTGATTAAAAATGGTGGCCGTGATCATTTCGTGTCTCTTGGTTGTAGAATTTATTCCACATTTCGAAGAAATTCTGCTCATCTTGGGTGTCTTCAGACAATTTGTGGAACTTCGGTTCATCTTGAGTGTCTTCAGACTATTTGTGGAACTTTAGTTCATGGATTTTCTGAAATCCCTTCTTGTGATGATATTCATATCATTTTGGTATAGGACCGTATTCAGGTCTTGATATCGTGTTAAAAATTTCGTGTTGATTTGATAGAGAACGTCATTTCTTGTGAGTATCTATATCATTTAGAATGCGATATTCATTTATAACACTGAGATTTCTTTGAGATATTATGTGGACATTCCTTGGGTTTCACATTTACTTGTGAACATTGTTTTCATTGGGTATATGTCATAATCTATTTATATCCCAGTTTATTATGATAAGTACAACTAGATTGATCTGTTTATTGTTTTTTTCTTATAAATAATACTCAGGTCGGACCGAGGTATTACAGGTGCTTCTCATGACTTATAGCGGGGACTATCTCTTTATTTTTGGCAACTACATTATCATTATAATAATTTTGGGTTATATGTACATGTGACATTTATGTGTATATATATTCTTTTGGCTAGAAATGTGTTTATTCTTTTATTTTATAGTGGATCAAGTATGACAACTCTCTTTGTGTACACATTTGTGTGTTATATTCATATCTGTTTCCGCCTTAGTGATGTGAATATTTGTGTCTGACTCTAAAATTATATTGTTATGTATTTTATATTGATTCTGAATTATATATAGCCATTGTGTCATGGATTTGAACTTGAATTGGATGTGATGAGATAAAAAAATAAGACCACATCATTCGCCATGTTTAACACTCGTTCAAAGCTATCATACAGATGGCTGATCCTCAACATTCTTATTCTTCAAGTTAGTTGACATCATTACTTGTAATAAATTCAGCTAACACGAGTATAGAGGTGGGGCGTTACATGCCTGATGCAAACTGGACTTTAGGCATGGGTGGTGATCGAGCTCCATCCGTTGTGACACCAGTAACTATGCCTCCAACCAAGGAGCCAACAGCGATGCCCCTAATTTGGGGGACAACGATTGTTGGAACTTGACCCCAAGTCTATGCCAAGTGTGCTACCAAAGGACCAGCTACCTTCCGGTCCAGTCGGGAAACAGTGGAAGAGCAGAGTGAGAAGTCTCTTGAGAAAATGGTGAGGGATGGGTCTTGGATATCCCCAAAGAGCCAGTTGTTGAAAAGTCTCCTTCCAGAACTCCATCCTCGACCAAGTCTCCAATTCACAATGCCTAGTCGGAAGGTACCTGAGTAACCATTCAAGGGCCTGAGTGATTTAGCATTACTAGACGTTATGTATTTTGCTCAAAATTTGGGCCCCACTACATTCATCTTAGGATCCAAAGAAGAAATAACTCATGTTAAGGATTGGAAGACAACTCCGCCAAGCCTAATACCAGCCTCTGTTCTGTTTGGGGGGGGGGGGTTCACTAGGACACACACGACATGATCAACACTGCATGTCACAACACTCTTTTATCAGATGCGTGGCAAGTTTTAACTTGAATCTCGCATTGAATAATAGGCTCCAGGACCAAAGCGAAAAAGCATTAGAAGCATTTCAATTCTAGTCTCTCCAGGAGTCGTTCCACTTATAAAAGCTCCTTAAAGCATGAATACCAAGAGAGGCACGACTGGGAGGATCAAGAGCATGAACGGGAGTGGGAGAGAGAACAAGAGAGAATCGAGTGGGAACATGAGTGGGAGAGAGAGGGAGAACGAGAGAGAGAAATGCCATCATGAATCCACTCCCCTCTCTAATGACAAAATCTTTCAATCTCGTGACAAGATGCCCAACGATAATTCTCAAATCAAGGGCTCGTTGCAATCTAAGCTCCTCTCTGAACCAACTTCGCAATCCTAGCATGCGTCATCCAAGGGCTAGAGGCCATCGTGCCCATTGGGCAAAGAGAGAAGGATCCCAAGCTACACTTATCCAATAGTAGGAGATAACCAACGAGCAAAGAAAGAAGAAGTTGGAGAAATTGTCTCTCCATCACTATTTCTCTCGAATCTATTTCTTTCCCACTCTACATCTAGTGCCAGAATCCTCCGATGATAAGTTGCAAGCTAATGTTAATGATATACTTTCCCAATATCGGGAAATGGCAAGGTACTAGAGAAGGTTACCTGAAATCATTAGGAGTCTTTAACTGGATATCGATAAATTAGATGTGGGATTGAGAAAAAAGAACCTTGAAGCATACGAAGAAAGATCTAGCAAAATGTGAGGCCCAACTCACAACCACGGAAAACTTATATGAGAGTTCCAAGTTTAAGCTTGACGAGCTTTGAATGTGACTTAATAGTGAACTCGGTATGTCGCTCAAAACCAAAGCTGTCGAGGATGAGATGAAATTGGTTGAGGAGAAAATTTTTATCTCTCAACGTTGAGAACGAGGCACTAAAGAAGGAAAATGAGCAGTTGGCCTATGAAAATACACGACTTAAGGCCCAACTATCCGGCTCTGAAGAAGCTAGGAAGAAGACTGAAGAAAATGATCATACCTCCCTTTTGTCTGTTGTTAACTCTAAAAAACAATATGATAAAGAAATTCGGGAGCTTAAGGCTAAATTGGTGAGGCGGAGAAGATAAAAGATGTATTTGGCTCCCAAGTGTTGATTTTCCATGCCTAAGTCATTAGCTATTGGTATCTAACATGGGTCTAAGATTACCTACAAACCCTAGCCAACACTTGGGACCAATTCTTCAAAGAGGAGAGACTGGCTTTTGAGGAAGGTGTGATTAATAAAGAACCAGGCCAAATTTATGAAGGGTAATAAGCTAGAAGTTCCGGTCTAAGATTGACAGTTGCTTAAGGAGGAGGAGGACATGAAATGGCTTTGACTCAAAGGCAAGTCTATAGTTAAGGGGGGAGCCTTCATTGCTAAGGATTATGCAACTTCTTCTCGATCGACCAACTAGTCTATCCATGTTGTGGATCCACTCACACTCGGAGTAGCCATACCGCCTCCTTCAACTCAGAGCTCTGAGGAAGTGGAAGAGTATGACCTGGATGAACTGGGCCTTAGCCCGTGCAAGACTTTAACTTCGATCCTTGAGATCAAGACTCCTGTTACTTTTGGAGATGGTTCTTTCAAAGGTGTTCCTCTACTTTCCCTTATTTTCAGAAAACTAGTATGGTATATTGCACAATAGTAGGGTTTCTAGTCGAGAGACAGTTATCCCGCGAAGACTGACATTCATTGCTCTTCTTGCTTTAGGTACAACACTAGCCAAGGCTTCTTCCGAGGTAGAAGCAAAATTGATGGACGAGCCTCAAGTGCCTGTGGTGATGTCGCGAACCAAAAGGAAGGGATGATAGATGCTCTTAAGAACCAAATGGAAAAGCGGATTCCATCGAAGGCGACGTAGATGTAATTTATTTCAGCAACTCTGGAGCTTTAGGCATGACTGGGTTAAAGGCACTATAGGAAGGGAAACTTCTTGAGCTTAAATTCGATTCAGTGTCAAGGCCCATTTCAGTCAATCCCTTACAAATCATTCTTCCTGGCGTTGACGTGCTGATTGAGCAAGCCAAATTCTCTTCCCGAGAAAAGTGTTCCAAGAAAAAAGATGACAAACCCACATTGGGAGCTAAGGAGTCTTTCAGTGAGAAGTTTCGGAAGAACTTGCTCACAGAGTCAGAGCTCGAGAAGAAGAATAAGCCAATAAGCTGATGGCTACTTGTTGTTGCAACTTTTATTTCGCTGGCCTGCTGTTGTTTGTGCGAGTGCGACCGTCACGTTTTTTACTCGTATTTGTGTATAAACCTACATTGTAAATAAGACATTCGGTTTGTTTGTAAGTTTATTTTTCTTTCCATTCAACGTACATGCGATTTAATTTAAGTCTCGTTTAACCCATGAGCTATCTTGCTTAAAATGAGAAAGTGTCGTAGTCCGAAGGTATACTGTATATGCCCCAATTAATTTTGAATCATGCATCGTGTCAAGGGCGTGTTCGAAGTTAATTTGTAAGTATATGCTTGTTCCCCCAACGTCAGTGGGGATTAAGCTAAGTCTATTAGCCGTCCGTTCCTTAAGTCTTTATAATCTTCCATCATTAATTCCAGTTAGAGTAATTGGTTAAGCGGTCTTAAGTCACAGCGCGTTGTTCACGCTAAACCAATTATTCTATACTCTCTCTTATACTATGAGAGTTAGAATTGGATGTGTGAATGGACGTTTTACATTCAGTTGGGCCTCATTCCTAAACTTTATTCCTTAAAGTGAGGGTCACGTTATCGAGCGTCTAAGTCAAGCCGGGACTTTTTTTAACCTCTTATTCGATTTGTCATGGATTTGAGTAAGCTCTTCGAAACGTGAGAAAATGAACATCGTTGGGGAATGAGTTATTCCATTCATTCAAGTTTTGGTACAGGCTAGCGAATCATAACACTTAGCCATATATTTTGTTATCATGCACAATCACAGAGCATGGAAGGAGTTTTTATTTATAAAACATTGGCAATTGGCGAGTCGTGCCTAACTACATAGTCTAAAAATGAAGTGATATTTACAAAACTACAGAAATGAAAGCTCAAGTCAAATAATGTCTCAGATGCTCAACATTCCATACCCTAGGGATTCAGTCTCTATCAACAACCGTTAGCCTAAAATCTCCATTATCAAGTTCCTATTCAATGATGTACGGTTCTTCCCACTTTGGGCCCATGTGAACATGGCCAGGAAAGACACGCTTCAAGACGAGGTCGCTAGGTTCAAATGTTGCAGGTCAAACCTTCTTGTTATAGTATTAGGCGACCCGATGTCTATGTGACGAGGCATGCAAGTGAGCCTCCTCTCTCTTCTCGTCAATCATGTCAAGCGATTCCGGGAGAAGTGCCTATTAGTTAAAGGATCATGATATTTCATTCTGTAAGAGAAGACTTCAAGCTCCATTGGTATAACTGCTTCAGAGTTATTGGACAGTGCAAACGAAGTGCGGACAGTCGCTAACTTAAGGGTCATCTGATACGCCCAAAGGTCCAAAGATAGCTCATAAACCCAATTGCCTCTAGCCTGCTCAAATTGCTTTTTCAAAATGGAATATATGATCTTTTTCACAGCTTTAACGTTCATTCTATTACAGTTGTGCAACTGCAGTATATCTCTTCTCAGTGTGATGATGTCGGTAGAAGTCTTTAAACTCCAAGCTTTCGAAATGGGACCAGTTATCATTATGATGTCTTGGTCAGCCTAAATCGACATATGATGTTTTTGACGATGAAGTTGATCACCCAAATCTTCGAGATTGTGGTCATTGGTTCAGCTCTAGACCATTTCATGAAATAATCGACTCCCACGATCGTGTACTTCACTCCACCATGGATACTAAAAGGCTACCGATAATATCTATTCCCCGTATTGCAAACTACCAAGGACTAACCATCTAGGTGAGATGAGTTAGTGCATCTCTCGAAATCTTGACAAATCTATGGCATTTTTGTAATGACCCGCATTGGCAGAGGTATTCTAATTAATTTATTTAATTATATAAATGGTGAATTAAAGGATTTAATGGTCGTGGAATTAAATAACTGGGAATATTTAATTAAAATAATAAAATAAATAATATATATTTAATTCAAAATTAATCAGAAATATTTGGGAATCACAATATTCTTTGAACTGGGTCGCCCCTTAGATTTAATTCAGCTTAGAGTTGAATTATATTGACGAATATATTCAATCGACGTCAGTTTGAACGTATAATTATATTATAATTAAAATCGAGCTTGAAATGGCGCTGCAGTTCGCGATTTGGCGATTTGAACTTCAACTGGATGTACAGGATTCGTTTTAAGCCGGATTTCTATGAAACAAGAAACGTGTGGAGCTGGTGGAGTATATCTTTCTAGTGGAAGAGAAAAATCGGGATTTCGTCATGTAGATTTTGATTCATGTCCAAATCAAATTTCAGAAAAGTCGTTGTGGATTTCCTCTATAATTTGCGGCGCTTTATATACGTTATAAAAGGATTTTCGATATAAATTGAATATCGATAAATCTAAAATCTGAAATACCAAGCTGTAAATTCTGATATGATATTCTGGAGCTGGACGATATCATATGTAAAGATATATGATAATATAAATTTATTTATATTTAATTTTATTTTATTTAAATATATTTATATATTTAAATGGGTTATTCAGAGTTTTAAAAATAGCCACTTTTGCAAACGAAGTCGGAATTCGACGAAACTAACTTTGTTGGATCTACAATGTCAAATAGTTGTTAGATTTCCAGTTTCGTGATTTTTAGAGTCACTGTGTGGCCGTACGGATTTTTAGAGTGTAAAACAGTCATTATTTTGACGGTTAAAAATACGCTGTGTGAGCATACGGAGTCGGAATTCGACGAAACCAGTTTCGTTGGGACCGTAATGTCGAACTCTAACTATATGTCCAGTTTCGTGATTTTTGAATATCGTGTGTGATCACACGGATTTTTAGAAGGCAAAACGAATTAACAAAAAGGGAATATACTGGGAATATTCCCTCTATAAAATATCTAGATATTTGTTTCCTTTATAAATACCCCTCCCTTAGAAATTCCTAAAACTAATTCACTTCAGAAGTCAACGAAAATTATGCCGTTCATTTTCTTAAGGTAAAAACATTTCATGAGAAAGAAAAAAAAATCCATATCAAATCCAATAAAAATCTATAAATTGAGATACTCATATAATCGAAGTGCCTAGGATTTCCTCTTTGATTCGATATATGTAGTATGGCATTCGGTGTTCGATTTGTTCGCTTGAAAAATTCCAGCGACGGATGTGGGGGACTGGGGCAGGAGATTGGCGAACGTAGAAGCTTCGATCCGAGTTGTTGAGGTCGGATTCGAGTTGCTGAGATTGAATGGTAGGTGCTGCGAAGTTTTTGAGGGGATTGGTGCTAATAAGGTTCGCACCTGATATGGTCATCTCATCGAGATCCCTGAAGGTCGAACAGAGGAAAGTGAGTCCGAGCTTGTGGAGTTTGGCACCGGTAGATGGAGATTTTCAAAAGGGTTAAAATGGTGGAGTTGGCGGGTATTTCGACACTTTTTGTGTCGGTGACAATAGCGTGAGCTATTGTAGACGGCTGCAGGACAGTCGACATAGGGGAGCTCGAGTTTAGTATCGAGGGTACTGTCAGGTGGAGATTGGGACGTTGAGTCGAATGGTGATGGCGGCGATGGCCATCGATGGACGAAAGAGGTGGAATAGCGGGTCAACTGTTCGGTCAAAGTGAGGTCAAAGGGGGATTTTCTTTCTGGAGTTCGATACGTTGTGTTTGGGGGAGGAAGATAACGCAGATGGGTATTAACAGGGGAGGAGGCCGGTGTTTGTCAATTTGGGCCAAGGTGAATATAAAGGGAAAAAGCCCAATTAGAATTTAATTAAGTTTTATTTTTAATTTAAATATTGTATAACTTGTTTATATCATATCTCATCCATACGAGGTCAGAATCGAGAACCGTAAGTTGCGTTAGGATCGTATGGACGGTGGCTACAAGGTGGAACTGACTGGAAGTGGATTGGGGCTAGTGAATTTATGGCGAAATAAACTGTTTGATTCAAATCAAACAACAGTTTATCGTTCTTTAACGATGAACTGCAAATGTGAGTAAAACTCACCAACTCTGAACAGTTATATTTTTATAATTTATTTTTAGAACTGTTAATCATCTGTTGATTGCTGTGTGTTGGTTGATTGATTGAACTGCTAGTCAGTTAGTGAAGATTATATATATATGTAATTATATATATATATAAACCGTTAAATATTTATATATTGATTCTGCTATCAGAATAATTTATATTGAACTGAAAGTGATGATAATCATATTGTGTAACATCTGTGGATGCAGGGAGACAGGTTGGAGGAATCCGAGTGGATTCCTCAACAGTTATTTTATTGTTTTTCATATATTGTTATATGATGTGATATAAAATCTGTGGGCGATTATATGTGCTTGGGCGATATTGAACATCGTGATTTGATATGATTGAATACCATAACATACCGAAATGTTGATAAGGGGATTTTCAAAGTGATATTGAAAATAGAATATTTATAAAATGTGATATTTATAAATAAGAGATATTTATAAAGTGGAATATTTATAAATAAGAAATGTTTATAAATTGGAATATTTATAAATAGGAGATATTCAAAAAGGAAATAATTACAAACCATTTTCTTTTTGAATGGAAAGTCCTGTGTGGCGGGTTTGGGGATTTTCCCGATGCTCCCGTTACAAAGGAGGTTGTGGCGAATTTTTCATAGTATTTAAGGAGTTAGAATATTTCAAGAATAAATTTGAAAAGGAAATATTTGTAAACCATTTGCAAATAGAATTGAAAAGGAAACGTTATAAAAAGGAAATCATTTTTAAAGTGTAGAACCATTATTTAAAAGTAAATCTTTTCAAATGAATAAAACGTTGTTAAAAAGGAAATCTTTATAAAGTGAATAAAATAAATCGAAAATGGTATTCGAAAGTTAGTAAAACGAATATGTTGTTCGAAAGGGGTTAGTCGAGTCGAGTTAGTTGAATAGAGTTAACCAGTTCAGTAGAGTTAACCAGTTCAATAGAGTTAACCAGTTGGGTTAAGTAAGTCAAGTTAACTAGTTGGGTTAAGTAAGTCAAGTTAACCAGTGAGTTAAGTAAGTCAAGTTAACCAGTGAGTTAAGCAAGTCAAGTTAACCAGTTGGGTTAAGTAAGTCAAGTTAACCAGTTGGGTTAAGTAAGTCAAGTTAACCAGTGAGTTAAGTAAGTCAAGTTAACCAGTGAGTTAAGCAAGTCAAGTTAACCAGTGAGTTAAGTAAGTCAAGTTAACCAGTGAGTTAAGTAAGTCAAGTTAATCAGTTGGAGTTAATCGATTCGAGTTAAGATTTTCGAGTTGATAATCGAGTTAAGTTATCGAATACCACTTATTCGAAGAAGAAGTTATCAAATATAGTTATTTGAGATAGAGTTAGTCAAACGGAGTTATTCAGGATAAGTTGTCATCTCGTACGACTGCTAGCATAATTCGCAGGGCTGTAAATAGCCTACGGCGGTCGGATGTTTCCTGAGGGAGTCAGGCGTAACCATTGTGATCGCTGCGATCTAGAGTCAAGCGAATGAAGTTAAATTGAATATTAGTTATTCGATAGGAGTTAAGTTCTTGAGTTAGATTATCGAGATAAGTGAGTCGAGTTAAGTTCGTCGAGTTAAATTAATCGATGTTAGTTTCATCGAAAGGAGTTAATCGATGTTAGTTTCATCGAAAGGAGTTAATCGATGTTAATTTCATCAACAGGAGTATCGATGTTAGTTTCATCGAAGGGAGTTATCGATTATAGTTTAATCGAAAGGAGTTATCGATTAGTTAAATCGAAAGGAGTTGTTAAATTTAGTTATTCGAAAAGGAGTTATCGATTTGTTAAATCGAAAGGGAAGATTTTCGAATATCGTTTATTCGAGAGGAGATTATCGAATATAGTTATTCGAAGGGAGTTATCGATTATAGTTTAATCGAAAGGAGTAATCGATTAGTTAAATCGAAAGTTAAATCGAAAGGAGTTGTCAAATTTAGTTATTCAAAAAGGAGTTATCGATTTGTTTAATCGAAAGGGAAGATTTTCGAGTATCGTTTATTCGAGAGGAGATTATCGAATATAGGAAGGAGTTATCGATTATTAGTTAATCGAAGTGAGTTATAGAATATTAGTTAAATCGAAGGAGTTATCGAATATAGTTTATTCGATGGAGTTAATCGATTAGAGTTAAATCAAAGGAGTTAATCGAATATAATTTATTCGAATATAGTAAAGGAGTTAATCGAATATAGTTTATTCGAATAGAGTTGGAGGAGTTAATCGAATATAGTTTATTCAAATAAAGTTAGAGGAGTTATCAAATATGGTTTATTCGACAGGAGTTAAGCGAATAGTTACATTAATCAAAGTGAATTAGTTAAGTTAAACAAAGTGAATTAGTTAAGTGAATTGGTTAAGTTAACCAAAGTGAATTTGTCGAGTTAATCAAAGTGATTAGTTCAGTTAATCGAGTTGAATTTGTCAGTCGAGTTAATAAATGGAGTTAGTCAAACCAAGTAAAACCAGTTAGAGTTAATTAATTAAGGTTGACCAGTTAGAGTTAATCAATCAGAGTTAATCAAATAGAGTTAAGTAAAATTAGAACTGACTAGAGATTAGTAAATTGAATGGTTTTCTAAGTGTCTATCTGATGTTGGTTTCGGCCTTCGGGATTTATACTTAGGGAATTGTTCTCATACTAGTTCACAGTCAGGGACTGATAGTTGGGGAAGAGCAGTGATTTGTAAATATGCAAATGGAAAACGGTTTCCAGTGTTAAACATAAAAAATAAGGCAATGTGAATATATATATATATATATAGAGATATATGTTGATGATTTACCGATATAATTTCCATCTGGAAATAATATCGTTGTTTGCACACTTGTTTTTCTTTGATGGTTAAATCACAGACTATCGAAGTTTTGACCATTTTAACGTTGTTAATATGGAGAGACCGGTTGGATTATTATCCAAAGAACCACTCTGTATTGGCACAAGCGTTGTGAATCATTTATGCCAAAGATAATTGAAGACGGAGTAAAGTGCAAGGGCTATTGTATAAGTCTTAGTAAACAGTGACTAAGATGGATAGATTAAATAGTGCCTTCGGTTTGTCCAGTCCCATCACAACTTGTATGGATGAAGTTCTGACAGAGTATATCCAATGGATCGCGTAAGTTGATCCCTTTAAACGTATATACGTTGGTGGCGGAGGAATTCGTTTCTCTTAGCTGTATACCCATTGTATCTTTGAGGAAATCAATTTGTGATTTTACGGGTATGACGATGTGACATTTCTAAGTGAATGAAGATGGATGTCTGACAGAGTATTTCCAGACAATCACGTACATTGATTTCTCCAACCGTACCAAGAGAGGAAGCGGAGAAGGAAACTTCTTTTAGCTAACACATAATGTATTGTTGAGTACGTCAATCGGTGATTGGATGGATTTGATGATGTGGCATTTAAAGTGAATCTGATGTGAAGATAAGCGTAGCTTCTAGCCTCACATCCGGTAAATGACAGAAATTGGGCAGGTAGCATGGCTATGTAGGTCGCACCTATTAGGGTGTATAATCACCTGATCTAGAGTTTCATTTATTTCTAAAAATCTATTGTTGATGCTGTCCCATTCGGGAAACGGTTGCTGATCCCAACCGTTGGTGATATACATTCGATACACTCAAGCGAAATGAGTGGTCGGTCATGTGTGGTCGGGTTGCAAGATGTTCTTGTTGAACCCAGTGTATTCCTCTCTAAAGGTACACTTGCGAAAGGTGGTTCCATACCTTGTCATAGTTGGAAATCCATTATCCAATACGTGCTTGCGATTTTGACTGTATACTATATATGTAGAATGTGAGATGAAAGCGTTTCTGCTAGATTGATATATATTTGTACTTAGACATTATTATAATATCAGAATGATATTGCTTGTCAAAGATGTTGGATTCTCATAAGGGAAAAACCCGTTCCGTATTCACATCGTGGTCTTATGAGATATAATATATATGTTAAACTGTGTTAAACTATTTTACTCACACCAGTCCCATGACTGACCCGGAGTTTACTTTGTTGTTTTCCCTAAACTCTTGGGTGCCTAAATTTGTACGGGCAGTCAAGTAGTCGGGATTTACAGATATACTTGAAGAGCTGGAGCAGGAGTCTTCTAGATCATATAGCTATAGTTTATTTCCGCTGTGTTGTAAGTGTTGTACTCTGATAAGTGCTATTGTATACATAAGTGTTACATTTCAAAGTTATGTTATATATTATATATTATTCGTTCGCTGTGAGGTTCGTGTTACTCTGATGTTGTGTTCTTCTTCTTCTATTTTAAGTTTCTATCTTATCTATTCTCACCTTCTAATTTCTTTCATTAATTACCGGGATTTTTCGATGTTTTGGTTATCGACATCGAGCTTATGTCGATAACCAAAGTCGCCGAAAATCCGGGTCGTTACAGTTGGTATCAGAGCTTAAGTTATGAATTACCTTGGCTCTGTGGTGTGACTCGGTAGAGATAGGGTTAGTAATACCCTAGATTGAGTTAGAGTGTATATATACGAGTGCGTATTTGTATTTGATATAAAATTGGTTTTATATTATGGAGATTCATTGGTTGAGTTGTTTATGGGTTCTGATCGATCAGTTTGGTCCACTGTATCAGTAGGAGTTACTAAACACTCGAATACGATGGGTCGTCACGATATGTTTTGAAAAGAGGGTAAATTAAAATAAGTTTACCCAAGATATATCTTGATATAGAAAAGACATATATTATCATATATTAGATATATTGGTTGTATTATAATCGAGTAAGATTATAACATGTGGAATGGTTATAAATAACCAATCAGAATCATATAAGTAAAGTATATGAAATAAGATGAATTAAATATGAATTTAAATTAGATTTGGAACTAAAATAAGGAAATTTTTAAGTTCCTGGGAGATTTTGAGATGTTTTCAAAATGGATGTATTTAGTAAGGGTTTTGAAATGATATAGTATTGAAATCACTTGGGTTGCTGGAAAATAATTCCGATGATGACTGCGCAGTATCATCGGTGTGATTTTCGAGTTCTAAGTGGTGGATTACTACCAAAGATTTTGATTAGAATTGTTTTGAGAAAACAAGTTGTTTAGAAAATTCAAAGGTTTTGAATTGGCAGTATGATTTCAAATTGATTTGAAATTTACCCAGGAATTTAAGTTCTGGAATTTAAATTTAACTTATGAAGTTAAATAAAATGAGATGGTAAAAATAAATTGAAATTTAACTTGAACTAAGTTAAATAGAATTGAATGGATAAGTCAAGAATTTGAAATTTAGCTGGACTTAGAATTTGGAAATCAAGAATGAAACTTGAGATTGAAAATGGAATTCGGCTTGAATAAGCGAATGGTTGTGTTAAGAATAACTTGGTTGGAGTTGATTGGGATGGCATTTGTATATGCCGAGTTGATAACTGATGGTAGGGATATAATGATATGCCCAACAAAAAGGTACAAGTTTATATTTTATATGAGTTTGGAATTTATGTGCCGAATTGGCAAGCCGTTTGGCGTTTTGATTTTCTTTTGGGTTGAAGAAGGCCCAGAGAGGCGAGTTGGAGTTTGAGCTATTGACCAGTACAAAGGAGGTGCTGGCGAAATTTTCCGAAAATTTAAAGTGCTAGAAATTTTTAAAAATTTTAGTTAGTCGGAATGCATAAATATTTTAGTCAATATTAATTGGTTCAGTTGAAATCAGAAATAAGGGGTACACCAATCTTAGGAGTTCCAATAGATAGGGTCGTCCTCTAACTTAGCAATTTCGAGGACGAAATTATTTTAAGTGGGGAAGAATGTAATGACCCGCATTGGCAGAGGTATTATAATTAATTAATTTAATTATATAAATGGTGAATTAAAGGATTTAATGGTCGTGGAATTAAATAACTGGGAATATTTAATTAAAATAATAAAATAAATAATATATATTTAATTCAGAAATAATCAGAAATATTTGGGAATCACAATATTCTGTGAACTGGGTCGTCCCTTAGATTTAATTCAGCTTAGAGTTGAATTATATTGACGAATATATTCAATCGACGTCAGTTTGAACGTATAATTATATTATAATTAAAATCGAGCTTGAAATGGCGCTGTAGTTCGCGATTTGGCGATTTGAACTTCAACTGGATGTACAGGATTCGTTTTAAGCCGGATTTCTGTGAAATAAGAAACGTGTGGAGCTGGTGGAGTATATCTTTCTAGTGGAAGAGAAAAATCGGGATTTCGTCGTGTAGATTTTGATTCATGTCCAAATCAAATTTCAGAAAAGTCGCTGTGGATTTCCTTTATAATTTGCGACGCTTTATATAGTTTATAAAAGGATTTTCGATATAAACTGAATATCGATAAATCTAAAATCTGAAATACCAAGCTGTAAATTCTGATATGATATTCTGGAGCTGGACGATATCATATGTGAAGATATACGATAATATAAATTTATTTATATTTAATTTTATTTTATTTTATTTAAATATATTTATATATTTAAATGGGTCATTCAGAGTTTTAAAAATAGCCACATTTGCAAACGAAGTCGGAATTCGACGAAACTAATTTTGTTGGATCCGCAATGTCAAATAGTTGTTAGATTTCCAGTTTCGTGATTTTTAGAGTCACTGTGTGGCCATACGGATTTTTAGAGCGTAAAACAGTCAGTATTTTGACGGTTAAAAATACGCTATGTGAGAATACGGAGTCGGAATTCGACGAAGCCAGTTTCGTTGGGACTGTAATGTCGAACTCTAACTATATGTCCAGTTTCATGATTTTTGAATATCGTGTGTGATCACACGGATTTTTAGAAGGCAAAATGAATTAACAAAAAGGGAATATACTGGGAATATTCCCTCTATAAAATATCTAGATATTTGTTTCCTTTATAAATACCCCTCCCTTAGAAATTCCTAAACCTAATTCACTTCAGAAGTCAACGAAAATTCTGCCGTTCATTTTCTTAAGGCAAAAACATTTCATGAGAAAGAAAAAAATCCATATCAAATCCAATAAAAATCTATAAATTGAGATACTATAACACCCCGTAATTTTATAACATTAAAATTCACAAATTAAAGTTACTTAATTTTTAGAAAAGAATTAAGTGAAATGGGTTGCGCAGAGAAATATATATATATATTGATATATATATATATATAATATTAAAAAATAAATAAATAAATATGCGAAAAAGTTCAAAATAGCGAATTGGGAGGGGGAATTACCGAACCGGCCCATTTTTGAGGTCAACCCAAGCCCCGCTGGGTCGACTAGGGGTTAATCCAGGGTGTTTGGCTGTCAACCCGTGGGCCGATTCGCTCAAATGCAGATTTTGCATTTGATTGGTTCTCATGGTTCAGGGTTAATCTAATGGTCCTAAATAACTTCCTACACCTATAAATACATCTTAATGCTAACCCTAAACCGAATTAAAATAGAATAGTTACCGTCATACCGTCGCCATGGAAATCAATGGAGCCGCCGCCAACTAAGAAAGAAGAAAAGCAAATTTAATTCTAATTCTCTCAACCCTAAAGCAAAGCAAAACTCTCTCTTTTCTTCTCTAAATTGTGAGTATGATGATCTTAACAAGATTATTATCATTTTAATTAGGTTGAGTTATGAATGGATTATGAGTAGATGATGTGAATTATCATATATGTTGTTGTAAACCCCTTTTCCTATCATGTATATTGTAAATCCAATGTTATGTGATGATGATATCTTATATGTTGTAAATCATGCTACGATGATGTTATGTATGTTGAAAGTTTCTATGCTAAGTTGTGATGAATCATACATGTTAAAAAGGCCATGATGTTACCATCTATGTTAGTTAGTTCATATTAATTAAATCATCATGTTTGGGTTATGTTGATCTATATGACAAGTCACATATGCAAGTTAGATTGATTAGAAAAGTTATGAACATATGCCAAGACATCTATTATGACATCTAGAATTATGCTATGACATATGTGATATCCTATGCTAGTTCACACCATCATTATGTTGCCTAAAAACCCCATATGCAAGTTTATGTATAGATTTGGGCTATGATCATATCATGTAAATTGAGACATTTAACAAGTTGACACCTTTTGACCCTTAACATGTGTAGTTTATGCAAGTTTCACCCCTATTATGATTAGATTTGTTTTAATTGTCTATATGTTGTGATAATTTATCTTTGTGCTAGGTGTTAGACTATACAAGTCTAGCCTATATTATGCGTTGAATAAGCGAACGTATAAACGTGGGGTAGGGGTAATATTAAGGATTTAATATTAAAAAGTTGGGGTGCAATTGATATGATTTTGCATGCCATAAGTGGATGGCCATAATTGAGTCAATTATGGACATCATTAAAAGTTGACTTAATTAATAATTTGAATAGGGAATTATTAAAACTGGGGTAAAAGATTTTAAGTGTTAATCAATGCTTAGGACACGAGGTTGGACTCGTTTGTGACGTAAACCTGCCCGGACCCGCCAGGCAAATCCAGTGGTCACAAATGTCAGCCCAATGTGAGAGGTCCTAGGCCTAAACTAAAGCATAACGGTTGTAAAGACACGAGGTTAGACTCTTTTATGGTGTAAGACTGCCCGGACCCGCCCGGCAAATCCAGCTGCCATAAATGCCAGTCTAATGTGAGAGGTCTTTATGAGGTTATGGCCTGAATGAATTAAGAAATATTTAACCAGATAAATATGTAAGGTGGGACATGGGGGTTAAGTAGGTGCCTTGGGTGGCATGAGGAATCTAGGGGGTGCCCTTAGTGGCATGTGAAATACGATTAGTAAGACTTAACCAAACACACATGTAAATGAACATGACTAAGAGGGTTAAGTGGGATACACAAGTGACAAGCTTAGGTGGGTAGCTTGTGGAGGTCCATTTCGACCAGTATCCCAAATGTATCTTTGTGGGCTCGACCCAAGTCGAGGACGGGACACGCATGCTGGGTTTGACTGTAAGAGGCCAAAACGGGGAGCGGTGGCAACGCAAGTCCGACGGGTTTCATATGCGTGTGTGGACCCGGGCTGGTAGATAAGACATTGCATCGTGTAGGTATAAGACGTGCATTCTCAAGTTGTATCGGGTTGCCACTTTAGGGGAGTGATACACCCCATTGTGGGGCCAGCACGGGTATCTATGAGTAGGGAGCCGATCGAAAGTGGGTAGTGGGGTACACCTAGTGGAGATAGGGGCAGACGACACCTATGTAGTCAGCTAGGGGTACGTAAGGCTATTTATAAAGTTTCTGTGTGAAGCAAGTGGGATCAAACAATAGGGTGACTAGTGTGGTGCAGTGTAGTAATGTGTGGTGCAGTGTAGTAATCATTCGTTAGTAGTTAGGTGTGCCTTTACCGTTATCTTTAACGTTATCTTAAACGCTATCTTTATCTTCCTAAGAGTTCATAGACATTTGCTTGTCTTCCAGCATATGCCTTAGTCTAGTTATTTTGATAATATTATTGTAAGAGTTATCATACTCGCCAGACTTTATGTCTAACCCCCTCTATTTCTATCCTTTTTCCCCCTCCAGGTCCTCAGGTTGGGCCCAGCTCTAGTGGAGTTTGATTGAATTGCTTCATATCTCTTTGGAAAGCTTGGACCGTTGAAGTAAAGTCCATCTTGTTATCTTTTTAATGGCTATTTATGTAATGGGATTATGTATTTTGTTTTTATGAAGATGGATATTGTACTTGGTTATGATCTATGGTTTTATGATGTAACAAACATGTTTAATTTTCGCTGCAATAAAATGAAGTTTTAGATTTCCAAGTACTATTTATTATCTGTCTTGTTGTAATTTTTCTGTTCTATATTCACTTATAACCTCCATGGAAGTTAATGCATTCCCTTTGTGAGTGACATTAATGGACGTGGGGTGTTACACGTGGTATCAGAGCTTAAGGTTACCAGAACAGATAAAAATACTTTAGAAAAATAGTTATTTTTGGAAGAAGTGTTTTCAAAAACATGTTTTAATGAGAAATTTAAAGAGAAAAGTTTTTAAGAAAAACACAATCCCCAATAGCCACATATCTTTATCTTTCGAATTCTCCATTTTGAATCTTTCCTTTTTCATTTCAGCATGGCTGAAGATCTTAATCTACCCGACGGTGTAACGATACCAGGATGGTATAGGAGGCTATTGGAGGCTAGGGCCGCTGCAGGTCCAGCCAACGTTCCTCCACCACCAGTTGCACCCGTTCCTCCTCCTCCTCTCATAGATACTTTTGCAAAGACGTGCAAGGAATTCAAGGCTATGGGTGGAAAACCATTTCAAGGGTCAGAAACGTTTGTGGAAGCTAGAGATTGGCTTAAGGAGGTGGAAGAATTGCTAGAAATCTTTGAAGTAGAAGAAGGGAGGAGAGTTCGTTTAGCAGCTTAGTTGATGAAGGGAAAGGCCTCGTTTTGGTGGGAGGTCACTAATGGGGAGCGTCCTGTTGACTCTTGGGCGGATTTCAGACGTAGGTTCGAGGCGAAGTTTCTCTCAAGGGCGGAAGAAAATCTATATATGGAAAGGTTCTTGACATTGAAGCAAGGAAGCTCATCAGTGAAAGAATATGTCAATAAATTTAATCAGTTAGCAAGGTTTCGCTTGGACTTAGTAAACACGCCGGAGAAGAAGGCTCTAAGGTTCGTGAATGACTTGAATGAACCATTGCAAGGGTTGGCTATGACCCACATCCCGATGGGGGCCACCTTTGAGAAGTTAGTAGAAATGGCGCTCATGCATGAGGAGAAAAGCGCTAAAGCTGATAAGGCACCCGAGAAGAAAGGGGATCAGAAGAAACCACAACAGCAAAACAAGAAGGGTGGAAAAGACAATAATGGCAAGGGAAAGAAGAAGTGCTTTAACTGTGGAACCCCAGGCCATCTCAGCAAGGATTGCCGAAAGAAAAAGAAGACAGGCTGTTTTCATTGTGGCGATGCGGGACATTTAGTGAAGGACTGCCCAAAGAAGGGGCAGAGGGCAGGAGCTACCTCGGGAGGACAGGTGCAGGCTCTTATGGCACCAGGGTAGGCTAGGGGACAAGTTCAAGCTCTCGCGGTCCCACCGCTGCAAGAACGAGGTAGAACAAGTTATGTTGAAAGCTTAGTTTTTCTGTTTGATCATCATGTCCGTACCTTATTCGATTCGGGTGCATCACATTCGTTTGTCTCTACATCATTAGTTGAATCACTGCACTTAAACACCAGTTTAGTAGAGGATCCCTTAGTTGTTTCGAATCCAATTGGGGGCTCAGCTTATTTGTCTATGATGTGTTTGGATTTGAAAATTTCCATACTTAGCATTGAATTTAGATGTGATGCTTATGTGTTGGGCTTCACGGGCTATGGGCTAATTTTAGGAATGGATTGGTTATCCAGAAATGGGGTCGTTCTTGATTGTGAAAGGAGAGTAGTTAGGCTCGTGACTCGCCTTGGCAACACTCTCGAAATCTTTTGTAATCCCATAAATTCGGTTATGCTAAGTTATCTAGAATCGCTTGACGCATCTGAGGAAAATCTACGATCTGTTAGAGTGGTTCGAGAATATTCGGATGTGTTTGAGGAGGTGAAGGGCTTGCCTCCGAAGGGGGAGATAGATTTTCGAATATATCTTGTGGATAATGCGAAACCAGTATCTTTGCCAGTACGCCACATGGCTCCACGTGAAAGGAGGGAACTCGATAAGCAAGTGAAGGAGTTGCTTGAGAAGGGGTTCATAAGACGAAGTATATCGGAGTGGGGTGCTCCAGTAGTATTTGCCACGAAGGCGGATGGGTCCCTTAGACTGTGTGTGGACTACAGAGAACTTAATAAACTTATTAAGAAGAACAGACACCCACTGCCGAGGATTGACGATCTCTTCGATCAGTTAGTTGGCGCCTCTGTGTTTTTGCAGTTGGACTTAGCCACTGGGTTCCATCAGTTGAGAGTGGCTGAGGATAGCATAGACAAGACTGCCTTTAGGACTCCGGACGGTTTCTATGAATAGCTAGTGATGCCCTTCGGTTTGACAAACGCCCCAGCATATTTTGTTGATTTGATGAGTAAGGCGTTTAGGGAGTACCTTAACAAATTCGTGGTAGTCTTTGTCGATGACATCTTGATCTTTTCTAAGGATGAAGAAGAGCATGCCCTACATCTTAGGGAAGTGTTGGAGACCCTACGAGCGCATAGCCTTAAGGCTAAATTTTCTAAGTGTCACTTCTGGAGGAAGGAAGTACGGTTCTTGGGGCACGTGGTTTCCAAAGAAGGGATAGTCGTGGATCCCGCGAAGGTGGTGGCCATCCAAGATTGGAAGGTTCCTAAAAATGCTACCGAAGTGAGAAGTTTCTTGGGGTTGGCTGGCTACTATAGGAAGTTTATCAAAGACTTCGCAAAGATATCAGCTCCATTGACACGCTTAACGAAGAAGAAACTAGTTTTCACATGGGACGTAGATTGTGATGATGCGTTCCAACGTTTGAAGAGAGCTTTGACTTCAGCCCCAGTCTTAGTATTGCCAGACGGGAGTAAGCCGTTTACCGTTTATACTAATGCTTGTGGGACAGGACTAGGCGCAGTCTTAATGCAAGAGGGCAGGGTAATAGCCTATGGTGGAAGGCAGTTGAGAGTGCATGAGAAGAATTACCCCACACATGACCTAGAGTTGGTCGCTATTGTTTTCGCGCTTAAGTCTTAGCGTCATTATCTTCTTGGCGAGAAATTCGAACTATTCACTAACAACAAGTCTTTAAAATACCTATTCTCTCAAAAGGACTTGAACTTAAGGCAGCAAAGGTGGATGGAGTTCTTAGCGTCCTACGACTTCGAAATAGCCTATACCCCTGGCAAGGGTGACGTGGTGGCAGACGCCTTAAGTAGAAAAAGATTATCCTTAAGTCCTTTGTTTGTTGAGCGGCGAAGTTTAGAATTCATTTCGATGTTTGACTTTAGATCTTCCGTTGACTTCGTACCCGGTTTGCTAGCATCCTTGGAGGTCAGACCAACGCTTTTGGGACAGATTGGCGAGGCACAGCGAGACGACCCGCAGTTGGTTGAGTTAGTAGAAAAACTCAAAGGAGGGGAGTCATCAAGCCATCTCCGTAGGTATACCCTAGACGATAAGGGTTGGTTACATAGGGACGGTAGACTTTGTGTACCAAAAGACGATGACCTAAGGAAGACTATTCTTGACGAAGCACATCATTTGAAGATAACCATTCATCCCGGCGGGGACAAGATGTACAAAGACATGAAGAGAGTTTACTTTTGGGCCGGCATGAAGAAAGATGTGGCCGAGTATGTCGCTAGATACTTGGTGTGCCAACAAGTAAAAGCGGAGCAAAAGAAAACCGGTGGGTTGCTTCACCCATTGGAGGTTCCACCATGGAAATGGGAAAGCATCTCGATGGATTTTGTGGATGGATTACCGCGATCGAGGAAGGGTAATACGGGAATTTGGGTTATAGTAGATAGACTTACTAAGAGCGCCCATTTTATTCCCGTGAAGAGTAAGAGGACTGCTCCATGGTTAGCCTCCGTATACGTTCGAGAAATAGTTCGTTTGCACGGTGTTCCTTCTAGCATAGTGAGCGACCGCGATCCTATTTTCACTAGCGAATTTTGGAGAAGCTTACAAGAGGCGGTAGGGACTCAGTTATGTTTGACCTCTGCATATCATCCTCAAACGGACGGCCATACTGAGAGGGTGAATCGCATTCTAGAGGATCTGTTGAGGCTATGTATCCTAGACATTGGGGGTACATAGGAAGAGCATCTTCCATTGGTTGAGTTCGCATATAATAACAGCTTTCAGTCCAGCATTGGTATGGCACCATTCGAAGCTCTTTATGGACGACCTTGTCGTTCACCTACATGTTGGTGGGAATCTACGGATAAGATCTTACTTGGGCCCGATATGATTAGGGAGACTTCGGAGAAGATCGAATTGATTCGAAGGAGGATGAAAGCAGCACAGGATAGGTTGAAATCTTATGCGGATAAGAGGAGGACAGATCTCGAGTTTGAAGTTGGGGACATGGTCTTTGTCAAAGTGTCTCCATTACGAAACGTTGTTCGCTTTGGGTCCGTTGGGAAATTAGCACCAAGGCTTGTAGGGCCGTTTCCTATTAAGGAAAGGATTGGACGGATGGTGTATAGAGTGGAGTTGCCCGAGAGACTTAGTGGTGTACACGACGTATTCCATGTGTCACATTTGAGGAAGTGCTTGCACGAGACCGCGGAAGTGGTAGAGCCAAGCTTGCTTAGAGAGGTGGAGATAGAGCGTGATGCGACAATTCGACGAGCTCCTACGCGCATTCTTGGGTCAGAGATCAAGAGGTTGAGGAATCGAGAGGTCAGACTAGTCAAAGTGCAATGGGGAGATGATGAGAGCAACGCTACTTGGGAGACAGAAGAGAAGATGCGTTCACGATACCCTTTTCTTTTTGAGGGTATGTCTTTTAATTTCTCCTTTATCGCTTAGCTTGTACTTATCATATCTTTAGTATATCCTCTCGCTAGTATCTTTGACCTTTAGTTATGATAATCCTATGGTTGAAACATGTGTTTGAGACATGTTATATATGGTGGATGCAAAGTGGATGCAAGTGTTTGCTAGTGGTTGCTCGTGGATGCATATACACACACTATTAGGCACCAGATCGGCTCAGTCACTTCATATTGCATATTGCATATATATGGATGTATTTAGTAAAATGGATGTATAATGGTTGTATTATCATATAGTTGCTGCATTCGGGTGGATGGTTGTGCATGCATATAGAATTATTATGTATCATTAGGAATCTTTTGCATACATATTGGACGCATGGCACTATCATGAATTGCACTAAGGAGGTCGACTGAATCAGTAGACCGCCTAATTTTGCATTAGATATGGACACATACACACACTGTGCATATAAACATTAAAGCATTAGAAGTCTTTTAAGGACAATGGATGTTGGTGTTTGATGGTTGAGTAGATGGACGATTAGATGGTAGGATATACATTCTTCTTGACTTGGAGATTTCGGGGACGAAATACTTTAAGGAGGGGAGAATGTAACACCCCGTAATTTTATAACATTAAAATTCACAAATTAAAGTATACTTAATTTTTAGAAAAGAATTAATTGAAATGGGTTGCGCAGAGAAATATATATATTGATATATATATATATATATATCTCTTTCAAATATATATATATATATAATTAAAAATTAAATAAATAAATATGCGAAAAAGTTCAAAACAACGAATTGGGAGGGGGAATTACCGAACCGGCCCATTTTTGAGGTCGACCCAAGCCCGCTGGGTCGACTAGGGGTTAATCCAGGGTGTTTGGCTGTCAACCCATGGGCCGATTCGCTCAAATGCAGATTTTGCATTTGATTGGTTCTCATGGTTCAGGGTTAATCTAATGGTCCTAAATAACTTTCTACACCTATAAATACATCCTAATGCTAACCCTAAACATAATTAAAATAGAATAGTTACCGTCATACCGTCGCCATGGAAATCAATGGAGCCGCTGCCAACTAAGAAAGAAGAAAAGCAAATTCAATTCTAATTCTCTCAACCCTAAAGCAAAGCAAAACTCTCTCTTTTCTTCTCTAAATTGTGAGTATGATGATCTTAACAAGATTATTATCATTTTAATTAGGTTGAGTTATGAATGGATTATGAGTAGATGATGTGAATTATCATATATGTTATTGTAAACCCCTTTTTCTATCATGTATATTGTAAATCCAATGTTATGTGATGATGATATCTTATATGTTGTAAATCATGCTATGATTATGTTATGTATGTTGAAAGTTTCTATGCTAAGTTGTGATGAATCATACGTGTTAAAAAGGCCAAGATGTTACCATCTATGCTAGTTAGTTCATATTTATTAAATCATCATGTTTGGGTTATGTTGATCTATATGACAAGTCACATATGCAAGTTAGATTGATTAGAAAAGTTATGAACATATGCCAAGACATCTATTATGACATCTAGAATTATTCTATGACATATGTGATATCCTATGCTAGTTCACACCATCATTATGTTGCCTAAAAACCCCATATGCAAGTTTATGTATAGATTTGGGCTATGATCATATCATGTAAATTGAGACATTTAACAAGTTGACACCTTTTGATCCATAACATGTGTAGTTTATGCAAGTTTCACCCCTATTATGATTAGATTTATTTTAATTGTCTATATGTTGTGATAATTTATCTTTGTGCTAGGTGTTAGACTATACAAGTCTAGCCTATATTATGCGTTGAATAAGCGAACGTATAAACGTGGGGTAGGGGTAATATTAAGGATTAAATATTAAAAAGTTGGGGTGCAATTGATATGAGTTTGCATGCCATAAGTGGATGGCCATAATTGAGTCAATTATGGACATCATTAAAAGTTTACTTAATTAATAATTTGAATAGGGAATTATTAAAACTGGGGTAAAAGATTTTAAGTGTTAATCAATGCTTAGGACATGAGGTTGGACTCGTTTGTGACGTAAACCTGCCCGGACCCGCCCGACAAATCCAGTGGTCACAAATGTCAGCCCAATGTGAGAGGTCCTAGGCCTAAACTAAAGCATAACGGTTGTAAAGACACGAGGTTAGACTCTTTTATGGTGTAAGGCTGCCCGGACCCGCCCGGCAAATCCAGCTGCCATAAATGCCAGTCTAATGTGAGAGGTCTTTATGAGGTTATGACCTGAATGAATTAAGAAATACTTAACCAGATAAACATGTAAGGTGGGACATGGGGGTTAAGTAGGTGCCTTGGGTGGCATGAGGAATCTAGGGGGTGCCCTTAGTGGCATGTGAAATACGATTAGTAAGACTTAACCAAACACACATGTAAATGAACATGACTAAGAGGGTTAAGTGGGATATACTAGTGAAAAGCTTAGGTGGGTAGCTTGTGGGAGCCCATTTCGACCAGTATCCCAAATTTATCTTTGTCGGCTCGACCCAAGTCGAGGACGGGACACGCATGCTGGGTTTGACTATAAGAGGCCAAAACGGGGAGCGGTGGCAACGCAAGTCCAACGAGTTTCATATGCATGTGTGGACTCGGGCTGGTAGATAAGACGTTGTTGCATCGTGTAGGTATAAGCCGTGCATTCTCAAGTTGTATCGGGTTTCCACTTTAGGGGAGTGATACACCCCATTGTGGGGCCAGCACGGGTATCTACGAGTAGGGAGCCGATCGAAAGTGGGTAGTGGGGTACACCTAGTGGAGATAGGGGCAGACGACACCTATGTAGTCAGCTAGGGGTACGTAAGGCTATTTATAAAGTTTCTGTGTGAAGCAAGTGGAATCAAACAATAGGGTGACTAGTGTGGTGCAGTGTAGTATTGTGCGGTGCAGTGTAGTAATCACTCGTTAGTAATTAGGTGTGCCTTTACCGTTATCTTTAACGTTATCTTAAACGCTATCTTTATCTTCCTAAGAGTTCATAGACAATTACTTGTCTTCCAGCTTATGCCTTAGTCTAGTTATTTTGATAATAGTATTGTTAGAATTATCATACTCGCCAGACTTTATGTCTGACCCCCTCTATTTCTATCCTTTTTCCCCCTCCAGGTCCTCAGGTTGGGCCCAGCTCTAGTGGAGTTTGATTGAATTGCTTCATCTCTCTTTGGAAAGCTTGGACCGTTGAAGTAAAGTCCGGCTTGTTATCTTTTTAATGGCTATTTATGCAATGAGATTATGTATTTTGTTTTTATGAAGATGGATATTGTACTTGGTTGTGATCTATGGTTTTATGATGTAAAAACATGTTTAATTTCCACTGCAATAAAATGAAGTTTTAGATTTCCAAGTACTATTTATTATCTGTCTTGTTGTAATTTTTCTGTTCTATATTCACTTATAACCTCCATGGAAGTTAATGCATTCCCTTTGTGAGTGACATTAATGGACGTGGGGTGTTACAGATACTCATATAATCGAAGTGCCTAGGACTTCCTCTTTGATTCGATATATGTAGTATGGCATTCGGTGTTCGATTTGTTCGCATGAAAAATTCGAGCGTCGGCTGTGGGGGACTGGGGCTGGAGATTGGCGAACGTAGAAGCTTCGATCCGAGTTGTTGAGGTCGGATTCGAGTTGCTGAGATTGAATGGTAGGTGCTGCGAAGTTTTTGAGGGGATTGGTGCTAATAAGGTTCGCACCTGATATGGTCATCTCGTCGAGATCCCTAAAGGTCGAACGGAGGAAAGTGAGTCCGAGCTTGTGGAGTTTGGCACCGGTAGATGGAGATTTTCAAAAGGGTTGAAATGGTGGAGTTGGCGGGTATTCCGACACTTTTTTGTCGGTGACAATAGCGTGAGCTACTGTAGACGGCTGCAGGACAGTCGACATAGGGGAGCTCGAGTTTAGTATCGCGGGTACTGTCAGGTGGAGGTTGGGACGTTGAGTCGAATGGTGATGGCGGCGATGGCCATCGATGGACGGAGGAGGTGGAATAGCGGGTCAACTGTTCGGTCAAAGTGAGGTCAAAGGGGGATTTTCTTTCTGGAGTTCGATACGTTGTGTTTGGGGGAGGAAGATAACGCGGATGGGTATTAACAGGGGAGGGGGCCGGTGTTTGTCAATTTGGGCCAAGGTGAATATAAAGGGAAAAAGCCCAATTAGAATTTAATTAAGTTTAATTTTTAATTTAAATATTGTATAACTTGTTTATATCATATCTCATCCATACGAGGTCAGAATCGAGAACCGTAAGTTGCGTTAGGATCGCATGGACGGTGGCTACAAGCTGGAACTGACTGGAAGTGGATTGGGGCTAGTATGAATTTATAGCGAAATAAACTGTTTGATTCAAATCAAACAACAGTTTATCGTTCTTTAACGATGAACTGCAAATGTGAATAAAACTCACCAACTCTGAACAGTTATATTTTTATAATGTATTTTTAGTACTGTTAATCATCTGTTGATTGCTGTGTGTTGGTTGATTGATTGAACTGCTAGTCAGTTAGTGAAAGTTATATATATATATATATATATATATTTATGTAATCATATATATATAAACCGTTAAATATTTATATATAGATTCTGCTATCAGAATAATTTATATTGAACTGAAAGTGATGATAATCATATTGTGTAACATCTGTGGATGCAGGGAGACAGGTTGGAGGAATCCGACTGGATTCCTCAACAGTTATTTTATTGTTTTTCATATATTGTTATATGATGTGATATAAAATCTATGGGCGATTATCTGTGCTTTGGCGATATTGAACATCGTGATTTGATATGATTGAATACCATAACATACCGAAATGTTGATAAGGGGATTTTCAAAGTGATATTGAAAATAGAATATTTATAAAATAGGATATTTATAAATAAGAGATATTTATAAAGTGGAATATTTATAAATAAGAAATGTTTATAAATTAGAATATTTATAAATAGGAGATATTCAAAAAGGAAATAATTACAAACCATTTTCTTTTTGAATGGAAAGGCCTGGGTGGCGGGTTTAGGGATTTCCCCGATGCTCCCGTTACAAAGGAGGTTATGGCGAATTTTTCAGAGAATTTAAGGAGTTAGAATATTTCAAGAATAAATTTGAAAAGGAAATATTTGTAAACCATTTACAAATAGAATTGAAAAGGAAACATTATAAAAAGGAAATCATTTTTAAAGTGTAGAACCGTTATTTAAAAGTAAATCTTTTCAAATGAATAAAACGTTGTTAAAAAGGAAATCTTTGTAAAGTGAATAAAATAAATCGAATATGGTATTCGAAAGTTAGTAAAACGAATATGCTATTCGAAAGGGGTTAGTCGAGTCGAGTTAGTTGAATAGAGTTAACCAGTTCAGTAGAGTTAACCAGTTCAGTAAAGTTAACCAGTTCAATAGAGTTAACCAGTTGGGTTAAGTAAGTCAAGTTAACCAGTTGGGTTAAGTAAGTCAAGTTAACTAGTGAGTTAAGTAAGTCAAGTTAACCAGTGAGTTAAGCAAGTCAAGTTAACCAGTTGGGTTAAGTAAGTCAAGTTAACCAGTTGGGTTAAGTAAGTCAAGTTAACCAGTGAGTTAAGTAAGTCAAGTTAACCAGTGAGTTAAGCAAGTCAAGTTAACCAGTGAGTTAAGTAAGTCAAGTTAACCAGTGAGTTAAGTAAGTCAAGTTAATCAGTTGGAGTTAATCGATTCGAGTTAAGATTTTCGAGTTGATAATCGAGTTAAGTTATCGAATACCACTTATTCGAAGTAGAAGTTATCAAATATAGTAATTTGAGATAGAGTTAGTCAAACGGAGTTATTCAGGATAATTTGCCATCTCGTACGACTGCTAGCGTTATTCGCAGGGCTGTAAATAGCCTACGGCGGTCGGATGTTTCCTGAGGGAGTCAGGCGTAACCATTGTGATCGCTGCGATCTAGAGTCAAGCGAATGAAGTTAAATTGAATATTAGTTATTCGATAGGAGTTAAGTTCTTGAGTTAGATTATCGAGATAAGTGAGTCGAGTTAAGTTCGTCGAGTTAAATTAATCGATGTTAGTTTCATCGAAAGGAGTTAATCGATGTTAGTTTCATCGAAAGGAGTTAATCGATGTTAGTTTCATCGAAAGGAGTTAATCGATGTTAATTTCATCAAAAGGAGTATCGATGTTAGTTTCATCGAAGGGAGTTATCGATTATAGTTTAATCAAAAGGAGTTATCGATTAGTTAAATTGAAAGGAGTTGTCAAATTTAGTTATTCGAAAAGGAGTTATCGATTTGTTAAATCGAAAGGGGAGATTTTCGAATATCGTTTATTCGAGAGGAGATTATCGAATATAGTTATTCGAAGGGAGTTATCGAATATAGTTTAATCGAAAGGAGTTATCGATTAGTTAAATCGAAAGGAGTTGTCAAATTTAGTTATTCGTAAAGGAGTTATCGATTTGTTAAATCGAAAGGGAAGATTTTCGAATATCGTTTATTCGAGAGGAGATTATCGAATATAGTTATTCGAAGGAGTTATCGATTATTAGTTAATCGAAGTGAGTTATAGAATATTAGTTAAATCGAAGGAGTTATCGAATATAGTTTATTCGATGGAGTTAATCGATTAGAGTTAAATCAAAGGAGTTAATCGAATATAGTTTATTCGAATATAGTAAAGGAGTTAATCAAATATAGTTTATTCGAATATAGTAAAGGAGTTAATCGAATATAGTTTATTCGAATAGAGTTGGAGGAGTTAATCGAATATAGTTTATTCAAATAAACTTAGAGTAGTTATCGAATATGGTTTATTCGACAGGAGTTAAGTGAAAAGTTAGATTAATCAAAGTGAATTAGTTAAGTTAAACTAAGTGAATTAGTTAAGTGAATTGGTTAAGTTAACCAAAGTGAATTTGTCGAGTTAATCAAAGTGATTAGTTCAGTTAATCGAGTTGAATTTGTCAGTCGAGTTAATAAATGGAGTTAGTCAAACCAAGTAAAACCAGTTAGAGTTAATTAATTAAGGTTGACCAGTTAGAGTTAATCAATCAGAGTTAATCAAATAGAGTTAAGTAAAATTAGAACTGACTAGAGATTAGTAAATTGAATGGTTTTCTAAGTGTCTATCTGATGTTGGTTTCGGCCTTCGGGATTTATACTTAGGGAATTGTTCTCATACTAGTTCACAGTCAGTGACTGATAGTTGGGGAAGAGTAGTGATTTGTAAATAAGCAAATGGAAAACGGTTTCCAGTGTTAATAACTTATATTTTCTAAACATATAAAATAAGGCAATGTGAATATATATATATAGATATATGTTGATGATTTACCGATATAATTTCCATCTGGAAATAATATCGTTGTTTGCACACTTGTTTTTCTTTGATGGTTAAATCACAGACTATCGAAGTTTTGACCATTTTAACGTTGTTAATATGGAGAGACTGGTTGGATTATTATCCAAAGGACCACTCTGTATTGGCACAAGCGTTGTGAATCATTTATGCCGTAGATAATTGAAGACGGAGTAAAGTACAAGGGTTGTTGTGTAAGTCTTAGTTAACAGTGGCTAAGATGGATATACTGAATAGTGCCTTCAGTTTTTCCATTCCCAGGACAACTTGTATGGATGAAGTTCTGATAGAGTATATCCAATGGATCGTTTAAGTTGATCCCTTCAAACGTATATACGTTGGTGGTGGAGGAATTCGTTTCTCTTAGCTGTATACCCGTTGTATCTTTAAAAAATCAATTTGTGATATTACGGGTATGACGATGTGACATTTCTAAGTGAATGAAGATGGATGTATGACAGAGTATTTCCAGACAATCACTTACATTGATTTCTCCAACCGTACCAAGAGTGGAAGCGGAGAAGGAAACTTCTTTTAGCTAACACATAATGTATTGTTGAGGACGTCAATCGGTGATTGGATGGATTTGATGATGTGACATTTAAAGTGAATCTGATGTGAAGATAAGCGTAGCTTCTAGCCTCACATCCGGTAAATGACAGAAATCGGGCAGGTAGCATGGCTATGTAGGTCGCACCTATTAGGGTGTATAATCACCTGATCTAGAGTTTCATTTATTTCTAAAAATCTATTGTTGATGCTGTCCTGTTCGGGAAATGGTTGCTGATCTCAACCGTTGGTGATATACATTCGATACACTCAAGCGAAATGAGTGGTCGGTCATGTGTGGCCGGGTTGCAAGATGTTCTTGTTGATCCCAGTGTATTCCTCTCTAGAGGTACACTAGCGAAAGGTGGTTCCATACCTTGTCATAGTTGGAAATCCATTATCCAATACGTGCTTGCGATTTTGATTGTATACTATATATGTAGAACGTGAGATGAAAGCGTTTCCGCTAGATTAATATATATTTGTACTTAGACATTATTATAATATCAGAATGATATTGCTTGTCAAAGATGTTGGATTCTCATAAGGGAAAAACCCATTCCGTATTCACGGCGTGGTCTTATGAGATATCATATATATGTTAAACTGTGTTAAACTATTTTACTCACACCAGTCCCATGACTGACCCGGAGTTTACTTTGTTGTTTTCCCTAAACTCTTAGGTGCCTAAATTTGTACGGGCAGTCAAGTAGTCGGGATTTACAGATATACTTGAAGAGCTGGAGCAGGAGGCTTCTGGATCATATAGCTATAGTTTATTTCCAATGTGTTGTAAGTGCTATACTCTGATAAGTGCTATTGTATACATAAGTGTTACATTTCAAAGTTATGTTATATATTATATGTTATTTGTTCCGCTGTGAGGTTCGTGTTACTCTGATGTTGTGTTCTTCTTCTTCTATTCTAAGTTTCTATCTTATCTATTCTCACCTTCTAATTTCTTTCATTAATTACCGGGATTTTTCGATGTTTTGGTTATCGACATCGAGCTTATGTCGATAACCAAAGTCGCCGAAAATCCGGGTCGTTACAATTTTTCACAATGTCATGAATAGTCAGCCGCATCTTGTTTAATGATAGACCAGAAGTAGCCATATTGAAAGCCATACCAAAGTATCTTCTTTGGAAAAGTTTGTCCCTCGGTATGATCACCGCACTCGCCCTATGCAAATCCTACAGTACATGCTTTGCGTTGTCGTAAACTACACACTAGAGTTGAGGGATATAGAAACCCTTTTGGTATAATATGTCTCCCTAAATGATGTATCTTGATGCTTTACATAGAAGAACACACATCTCATTCTTTCGTTCCGGTTGGGTTCCACGCTGGTGGAAGTTCTTGATGAAAGTCATCCATTATTCTCTTTCGGGTCGACATCAAACGCCTAATCAACTTCCATCATATCTATGCCAGAGGTAGTCAACGTCTCTATCGGGACCGGCTCTGTTTTTATCGGTTTCTCTGAGCTAGACATCTTTGTTAAAGAGTCAGTTTTCTCATTCTGCTTTTGCCTAATATAAAAGATTCTATAATAATCGAACCATATTAATAGCTCTTTCACCTAATCAAGATAGACAACAAGTCGTGCCCTTTAGTTTGTAATTCCCTCCTAACCTGAAATACAACAACTTTTGAGTCATATAAAATGTCAATAGCCTTCAATCCCAATTCCTTAACGAGTTTTACCTCGACAACCAGCGCTTCGTACTCGGCCTCATTGTTGATCATTAGGAAGTCTAACTTTAGTGCATAACAAATCGATTGCTCGTCAGCAGTTAACAAAACAACTCTGGTGCCAGCGTGTCGATCATTACGTGATCCTTCAGTGAACAACTTCCATATAGCAGTGGATGGGTCAATCTCTATGTCATTGTCCTCAGGATCAGTGAATTCCTCTATAAAGTCTACCAAAGCATACCCCTGGATTGCCCTTTGTGGAATAAATGTAATATCAAACTGGCTAATCAATATTCCATTTGAGCAATCTTCCGAACCCCTCAGGTCGCTGAAGGACCTGCCATAGCGGTTGGTCAGTATAACTTTGATACGACGAGCTTGGAAGTAGTGACGTAGCTTCCGTGAGGCTATTAGGAGATGTAAGAAAGCTTCTCAATCTTCAAGTAGTTACGCTCTGCCCCATCAATCTCTTACTTATGTAATACACTGGTCATTGCACTCGATTCTCTTCACGAATAAGTGTTGAACTGATGGCATCCAAGGATACTTCTGGATAAACAAATAGGTCTCTATGACCAACCAGCTTTGACAACATCTGAGGTCATTCCAAGTGATTCAGTAAGTTATGGAATGCTTTGACACAGTCTGGCATCTAAGCAAAGTTGCACTTCCCTCTCTTTATCAGGTCAAAGAAAGTAATGCATTTGTCAATTGCCCTAGATATAAACCTATTTAGGGATGCTACCTTCCCATTCAAGCACTGCATACCTCTGATCTTTCGAGGCTCCTGGATGTTCTATATGGTTTTATCTATTCAGGGCTGACCTCAAAACCCTAGGAGCTGACGATAAAACTAAAAAACGTCCCTGACACAGCATTGAAAGAGCATCTCAAAGGGATTATTATGATCATGTATTAGCGGAGAATACTGAACAATTCCACCAGGTCATGTACATGGTTGGCCGATTTTCATGACTTAACAAGCATGTCATCCACATATAGTTCCATCGACTTTCTAGTCTAATTCTGAAACATGTGGTTAGCCAACCATTGATACATCGCTCCAGCATTTTTCAACCCAAACGGTATGACTGCATAACAATATAACCTAAGGTCCATTATAAAGCTAGTATGTTCTTAGTCCAACACATGCAATGGGATTTGATTTTACCCACAGTGTGCATCCATGAAAGAAAGAAGTTCATGACCAACTGTCGAGTCCACAAGTTGGAAGCGAAAAGATGTCTTTGGGGCAAGTCTTGTTCAAGTCATAGAAATCAATGCATATCTTTCACTTCTCATTAGATTTCTTTACGAGAATCGAATTTGATATCAGCTTGGGTACAATGAGTTTTGGATGAACCCATTACTCTTTAGTCTTTCTACTTCTTCCTTCAAAGTTGTCGACCATTCAAGACCAAGTATACGTCTTTTCTGCTTCACTTGGACAAACTTCGGGTTAATGTTGAGAAAATAACTCATAATGGTTGGTGGTATCCCACACATGTCAGCATGGATAAAGGGAAACACGTCAAGCTTTGCATGGAGGAAGTATTTAGTTCCCTCGTCCGAGGGGGCCAATGTGAAACCCTTTCTTCAAAACCTTAGAAGGGTCATCTTTATCGATTAAGACCGCCATCATCGTCTCATTGGGAGTCACCCTTTAGTTTTTTTGGCTCCTCGTCCTTTCTTGGATCAATTTTTTTGAATTGACGGCTATGTTGTCTGAGCTAGGATATTTTCTTTACTTGATATGCAATTTCATCTCGAATACGAAGGGAATTGTTGATAGATTTTCACTTTTCCTTGCTACGGGCATCCTTCCACTCAACCAAATAGCATGCCCGTCTAGCTACCTGGTCTCCTTGTATTACTCCGACTCATCAGGAACTTCTAGGCATGCACGAAGGAGCTATTCATGCTCAAAATTCAGTAAGGGTCGGTCAACATAGAAAGCCTTATATGGAGAATTAATTTCCAACTTAAAAAACGAGAGGATCCAGACTCTCCTAAGGTCTCCCTCACCCAACTCCACTGGTAATTCAACCATTTCTACCAGTTCATTAGGTGAGCCATTAAAGTCATGAATTACCTTTACATGGCTTCAAATCCTTTGCCTCAATATCATCTGGTTGTAGGTTCTTTTGAAAAAAAAATCATGGAATTCCCATATTTAATAAGGACTTTCAATACCAATGTTGGGCCAATCATGGTCGAAATCACACGAGAGGCAATCTTGGGGCCTCAACCCCATCAGCTCCATGATTACAGAAGATGATATTATCCATCATCATCCTCTACTGCTTTAGAAGAGCAGTCTCATCTGTGATGTTGCAATCTTCAAGTTCAATGTGCTTTACTGCATTTGTGTACTATTCCATAATCCGATGAGTAAAATTTGCCGGATGTGGTCCTTCAACGGATGTTTTTGTGACAATCCTTTGCTACTAGTTTGGGCGACAACTCTGGGAGTTTCCTGACGTTTGGGGTTCGAAGTCCTTTACTCCCTATCTTGAGGGGAAATCTTGTACTCATTAAATTTAACTTTACGGATTAACTTCTCCACGATATCCCGAAGACGATGCATTCATCGATCATGTAGCTGTATATATAATGGAATAAACAAAACTTCCCAATCTGCACTTCTTTCTCCGTATACTCTTGCACAGGGGGCTTCTTATATTGATTTGTATTGCATGTGTCCAGATACACATTCTCTAAAGTTTCTTTCAAGGGTGTGAAATTGTCGAAAGTCTTGAATCAGGGCTACTTCTTAGCATCCACTTTTTGATTATGACCTTCTTCTTTGCCATTCTTGCGTTGATTATTGTTTCTCTTGTTTAGATTTTGGACATCGACCTCAACTTTTCTGCAATTCTCTCCAGACTATTTCATCGTAATGTTACTATGGATGCCCTTATTCACCGCGTTACTGATATTCCTCTTTCGGTTCTTAGTTGCCTCTTCGATCTGCAAAAACACATTAGCTCTCTTATAAAATTGATCTAAAGTGGAGGGAGGCTTCCCAGTTAATTTTCTCCCAAATTCAGTCTTTGGATCGTGGCCAACGACTAGAGCCATCGATATCATCTCAGGATTAGGATACTAGTTTCAGTGACGATAGTATTAAAGCATTCAAGTTAATTCTTAAGCAATTCTCTACAGGCTTGATTCACGCGGGATAGACACATAACATACTTTGATATAGAGGCATAAAGTCGAAACTGATTCACAAACTTTCTACTCAAATCTTTAAAAGTTGGCACCAACATAGGATGTAATCGGGTAAACCACATTAGCACAACTCCATCAAGATGGATAGGAGATGCTTTACACTTCATAGCATCTGGGGCTATGGCCGAATCCATATACCATATATTTCTTTTAAGGTGCTGGTTAGGATCAATGTTACTTAGAAATTGATTCATTTGAGGCAAGTTAAATCACAAGAGAAATCTTCTTGTAGGATGTCATCAAGGAATGGTGTAAGATTACGGTCAATTCCCCAGTCCTCATTTTTGTATACTCGGCTGTCACTCATGATCTACTTTACCATGGCATCCAACTCCGAAGTACTAAATACAAACTTTGGCTTTGAACTCTTGTCTTCTTTCGATGCAAGCAACATCACTTGAGTTGCCGTCCAAGCGGTACTTCCTTTATCCCTGTTGTGTTGATCAATCACAAGATGCAAAAGGGGAAGCATGGGAGCGCAAGAGGTGCTAAGGGCATTACGATTTGGAAGGAATCTATGTCGGTGAAGAGGTTGGCTCGACAGTATCTACTTGGCATTGTCCGATTCGATATTGTCGAGACGAGCCACTTCGACATGTCAAGCTAAATGTCTGCCGAACCAGAATTCTTACAGATTTTTGGTCAGTTGAATAGTCGTTGATATTATGTTTCCTTTTTGCTCCTTCTGAGTGACAATGAGGCTTCTGTATAATGATGTTGTGGAGTAGGAGCTCTCTGACTCGTAAACTCATTCCATTGTTCCATTATTCTATTTATATCCTGCCTCAACGCAATGTTCTCGCGCATTTAATCATTCAACGATGTTGTTGTCTCATTCGATCTTGCAATAAGTTCCATGAAGTCATCATGAGTCGCAAAGGCAGTAGTTGGAGCTTGATCAACTGGAGAAGTGGTAGTGGGGACATTTCCAACGTGGCTCGGCATAGCCGAACTGGATTCGGTGGCATTGGAAAGTTAGTTTGCCTCTTGTTGTGAACGGTTGTTGGAGGGCCTGGAGGAGATGATGTTCCTTGTAGACACCATTTTTGTTGGAATTGAAGGAATGGAGGGTTTTTTCTTTGGACTTGGTAATCCAAATAGTAGATTAAAGAAATCCTAAGTATTGAGTATTCAAGTTTCTCAATGAAAGTGCCAAAATGTTTACATATAAATGGCACAAACACTAAAAGTTACGACGAAGAGATTAAAAGAGGAAAAAGTAAATGAAAATGAAGAAAGAGAACATACAAGCAATTTATAACGGTTTGGCTATAGATCACCTACGTCCACTTTATAACTTCTCTCAAATATTACAAGAAATGAATGTTACATTGCTCGAAGATTTTGAAGTCTCGAGTACAAGGTATTTTCAGAAAGTAAAGTACGTTAGTAAATCCTAAAAGTCCCTTTTTTGTTACTCTATGAGCTATTTATAGAAGGGATTCGAGTCTAGCTCGGTACAGACACGTGGAAGTCGATCCGTAGTTGATGGAGATCATGGGCTTTGTCACGATGCAATTGAGTTAGCAAACAATAGCTATAATATGACTCGACCTATGCGCGGGTTGGCATAGTTGGGTCGGATGTTTGCCGACCTGAATTTATCACCAAAATCTTCATCGAGCCAGAGTTTGATCAATCCAAAACTTTCTCTCTATCCATCTCAGTCGAGCCGTATGTGAAGCCAAGTTGTGATTACCGCGTTTGATTCCCTGGTACACTCTATGTATAAATCACATCGTGTATACTCTGATTATGAATCTTTATGAACTTAACGGCCTAGTCGAAAGGCAGGTCAATAGGAATAGTTTTCAAAGTTTGAATGTAAAAGAGAAAAAAAGTTTATATCATTGTTTAAATATCTATGAGTAAGAATTGATTTTTAAGGATTTTTAAATATGGAATACACATTGATCGCTGAGGAATAACTCTGATGATGACTACAACATTGTTGGTGTTCATTTTATAGTATTTGAGTGAGCGATTGATATCATGAGATTTTTTTTTTTGAACTAAAAACAAACTATTACTTTGAATTTTAGAAATATTTTTTTGTATAAAAGGATATACATTTGTTGTTATTATTATTTCGATTAGTTTGAAATAAAATCCAGGTACTTAATTTTGAAGTTTCAATTAAGTCATCTTATTAGATGCATGTAGCATGTGTATTAAAGTAGGCTGGTCTTGCATCTTGTATTGATATGTTGTTTGGTAGGTTTCCATTTATATAAAATAAGAATTAATTTCTGATGATTTTGAATAGTTGGAATTTCCAAGTGAAATCATGGAATTAAACTAAGTTTCAAAAAAAAAAAAACTTTTAACTTTGAAAATGAGCTAGTTAAAATTAGATTTATTGAACCTTTTGTTTAAGTAAAATAAACTAGGTACTGTTTATATTCAAAAGAAGGAGAGTTGTTTACAATGTGAACTCAGGTTTTTAAGTCAATAATTAACATAAGTATGATTGTAAAAGTTGTAAAACTTAAGTATGAAAGAGTTAGGATATTTTTAAGTGCACTTTGTTGAGATATGTTTAAACTTAAGTTTTAAAAGATGACCGGGTTTACTTAAGTTATGTCGTAAGATAATGGTGAACTTAAGTAAGTATTTGTATGATATAGTCAGCATTAATCTTAGTATAATTGAAAATACACTAAATATGAAAACGAAGGTGAGTAAAGAATAGTGGAAATTAGGGAGGCATCCCTGTTTCCAAACTTTATTCAATGCGGCTCCTCCCCAAAGTTTATATAAAAAGCGGGTCCCTATTTACTGTAGCAACGTCTTTTTCAGTTTTTTCGTGCTGCTGCATAGTTCTTTTTAAAAAAAATGAAAATATTCAAGGAAGGAATCTACAAAAAAAAAAAAAAAAACAGAAAAATCAACACTTTTTGAGAAAAACTGCTGACATGTCAGTAATTATTCACATTGTGTATTGTTGGTAATAAAAATGGAAAAAAGTTGCAGCAATGTCTGCAATTATTCTATATAATTATTGATATATCTGCAGTTATCTTACATTGTATTGTATATGCGTGTTATTATGTGAAAAAATTGCTGAAATGTTAACAATTATTGCAAATAATGGCTTGTTTTACTGCAATTTTCTTGAAAATGAAACATTTTTCATTTGTTTGCAAAAAAATTTCATTTTTTAATGATTTTTCTGCAATACTTCGATGTTTATATAAGTGTTGGTTTTGAATTTAAAATTTTGAAATTCGTTGATATTCATTGGAACGTGAATATTTTTGTTTAAATAAGCAATGTCTGCAATTTTATGAAAACATGCTGAAATTCATTGGAACGTGAATTTTTTTGATAATTTTGTTGTTTTTTTGCTTGAATAAGAGGATGATTATGTGTTGAATTAAAATTTATATTTTGGAAAATTTTTACGTTGTATTTTTGGTGATTTTCAAAAAACAAGGACCTAGTTTATAAAGTTTTAGGATATGGAGTTTTCTTGTAATTTGAAACCTAAACTGGACCCGAGCCAAACTGTCCCATTAGAATAAAACATAAGGTGTATGAACGTCATTTTATTCATATAATTGTTTGATCCCGATTCGAATGCACTATTTTGAATTAACTTATACTGATTTATGTTAGAATTTCACATGATTTAGACAGCAGGCACTGGATATAGATTTTTGATATGATTATGGAATTCTATATCATATTATATGACTATGCAAGGAGAGTGATGGTTTCTAATCAAAAAACCAGATCTTAGTTTGAATTAGACAGACTGAGTGCATGTTAGTAACTGTAGGATCAAGATTAACCCTAGAGGGGGGTGAATAGGGTTTGTCCGATATTAAAAACAATCATAGAAAAAATAGGAATGCAGTACACACACATAAATTACCAAGCTTCGGCAAATTGTGCCTACTGCTGCATTACTAAGATATCTACTATAACACCCCATGTCCATTAATGTCACTCACTAAGGGAATGTATTAACTTTCATGGAGTATTATATGAGTATACAACAGAATATCACAAGATAGATATATGTGAAGACCCGCAGCTTCCCCGTAAAGGAAAGCGTCGGATAGTTCGAGAACAAACCACAGCAGAACGCATATAAAAGAACGTTTCATTGTATATCACAACAATGCATCAGATTACATGAATATACAGAGTATAAATGAATGAATATTACACAGAAATATCAGAGATTTAAATTACATTTAAATACATAGCAGCGGAAAATAATACAATGCACAACTAGAAGTAGATATACGGATACAAAGCTTTCCGGATATCGTTCCAGCTGTAAACCAGGATCCTGTGAATATAAATCTGCAAAACCAAAACTACTAGCTGCCCGTGTCGAAAATAGGGGCACCCAGAGTTTAGGTTAAAACAATAAACTCCAGGTCAGTCATGTGACTGGTGTGAGAACTAAAACAGTTAATCTTTATTTTAAAGTTAGGTAAATCAAGGGACCACGCCGTATAACACGGAACGGGCTTCCTCCCAAGAGTACCAGTGCATAAAACAAACAGCGCAATGCTAAATAAAGAAAAATGAAGCTGTTATAAGACCCAGGTCCTATCACACAATGCAACGCAAGCCGGGGGATAGGGTTTTCCCTTATAACAGCCAAAGAATGCTTGATACGTTTAAAACAAATCATTTGATACTATATAAGTGCATAGTGTATAAAACAACTTCAAATCATAAGTATCAATCATAGGCGGCATGGGTACCATATATCATGTCGCCATATATAGGTTTACAAATAAAACCGCAAATGTCACGTATTTGGAAGTTGGATTTCCGTCTATGAACCGAGGCAAAAGATAGTCCTCAACCGATTCGTGACTGCCTAGCCCGAGCCACAGGGTCAGAGCGCATCGACCCTTGGATCGTCAGGGCCGGTCCACACGGAGTGGATTAAAATGCCTGAACATGCGTTTCCCCGCCCTTTGGGGCGTAAATGAGCCAACTAAATGACTCCATCGGTTCGAGAACGACCGATCAATCCGAGGCGCCTCGCAACAGCAACAACCACATAAGTCAAACTCGTCAGGGCGTGTAAAACCACTGACGCCACTTCTAACTAGGAAGAAACGCATGCCCTCCCTGAGGTCCGTCTCCCGTTTTTGGTTCATACCGGGTGCGAAACTCGCGAAGTATACGTTACACAAAGCTACGCCACAAAGGCCTTGCTTTGATCCTCACCACAAGACTTTGCTTTTCAACAGAAGTCTTGATCATTTGCATCTTAGCATGCCACACAGGCAAACCCTCCTATGCAACCGATATCAGTCACACAGAATGAAATCCAATGTCAGACACACAGTCCATTTACAAGTCCGTCCTGGGTCTGAACGAAACCGGAGGCACCTAGTACCCCGCATATCCATCGATCTCCAAGTACGTCTGGACGATCACTAACTGTTTCCATCTTCTTGGGTGTACAGCCCAATCAAGATCATCAGTTATCACCCAAACGACGTGAAGACCTCCGGTCTTCGACCATCGTCTTCATCTTCGACTTATCGTCGTATCAGTTATTCAGAATGGGATAAACCCGGTCTTTCCGAATAACTCGCGTATATTTTAAATAAGTGTTACACAAACACAACATACGCCTCATTCCAATTTATTAGTCACTAACCGTAAATTAATCAAGAGAATAATTCCCCAAATATTAACCCCGAAGGCCGAAACCAACATCAGATCAATATCCAGAAAACCCTTCTGCTTGGCTAACCGACAGTTAGTTTCTAAATTTCACGTTCAAATCTAATTAAAGATTTAACTATCGCCTGGAGCAAAACTGGTGATACTCCATTCTCGATCTTTTCAATCTAATTAAAGATTCATTAAAACTCCACTTAGTTTTAATCTTCGACTGGGTTAAAGAATCCGTGTCATTTAAAAACACAGTTCACGATAAACCCAAAATCACATTCATTAATTATCAGGTTAAAGAACGAGTGTTGTTTAAAACACTGTTCACGATAAACCCAAAAATCAATATCAATTCAATTCCAATTAAATATTATTTAATTGGTACACTTCATTAAATCTAAATAAAAAGATTTAATCTTTTCTCAACTGGGTTCAAGAACAGTGTTAGTGAAGACACCATTCACGACAAACCCAAATCACATTTGATATTCAATATAAGGCTCTGAATAGAAAATATATCGGCTTATATTCAATATCAAATTCTACGATTAACAAATGTCGTATCGGAAATAACGATATAAATATATATCTTTCAAATTTCCGTAACAACATCCGTATAATCACAAATTCCAACATCGAAATATTCCGAAGACAATTTCGATTCAAATCCTCTCCAATGCAATCATTGGAAATTTTGGTTATTTTCAAAACCCTTTTCAAATTCAATTTATTTATTTAAAAATAAATAGAATTATAATTCTAGTTCAAAACTAGTTCATTTCGATAAAAATCTATTTTTATCTTTTCAAATAGGGAGTTTTTCATCCCAATTCTTTCTAAATCATTTCTTATGATTTTACACAAATTATTACTATTTTTAATAATTTTATCAAGGCCCGTACAGTCGATTTCCAACAATGGCCATCGAACTGCACTTACAGCGACCTTTTTCGAATTTGATTTGGACGTATCTCCAAATCCAACCGTTAGATTTCAAATTTCTAACCTTCGTTAGAAAGCTCTTTTAGATACGAACCCAACGGTTCCGGTTTTAGGAGAATCCGACGGTCGGATCTCCCGTAATGTCCGTTTGAAATAAATGGTCGAAATTCGCGAACTGCCGCGGCGCGGCGCGTTCTATTCAGGCCATTATATTATATATATAATATATATAATATATACTTCGTCGATTTCTATTTAAAACGAATTATATAAATAGTTTTAAAATTCGTTTCAAAATCTATTTCAACTTCCATCTCAATTCAAAGCAAAATTGAATTCTTCTCTATAGATTCGTTTTAAAATTCATTTCTATTCAATTCAAATTTCAATTCAATTTGAATTCGTTTTCAATTCAATTCATTTCGAAATTGTTTTCAATTCAATTCATTTCGAAATCACTTTCAATTCAATTCACTTTGAATTCGTTTTCAATTCAATTCATTTCGAAATCGTTTTCAATTCAATTCATTTCGAAATCGTTTTCAATTCAATTCATTTCGAAATCGTTTTCAATTCAATTCATTTCGAAATCGTTTTCAATTCAATTCATTTCGAAATCGTTTTCAATTCAATTCATTTCGAAATCGTTTTCAATTCAATTCTATTCGAAATCGTTTTCAATTCATTTCTATTCGAAATCGTTTTCAATTCATTTCTATTCGAAATCGTTTTCAATTCATTTCTATTCGAAATCCTTTTCAATTCAATTCTATTCGAAATCGTTTTCAATTCATTTCTATTCGAAATCGTTTTCAATTCAATTCTATTCGGAATCGTTTTCAATTCAATTCTATTCGGAATCGTTTTCAATTCAATTCTATTCGAAATCGAATAAATCGATATAAATATCGTTTACGTCAAAATGGCGTCAATCTAATCAACACGGCTTCATAAATTTCTATTTTCAAATATTCTATTTCAAATATTTCTTTTTCAAATATTTCTATTTCTAAACTGGAATGAGGCCCAATCAATTACCATATAAAATTAATTATATGGATTTTCATACAATACATGTATAATAGCATTGAAAAATAATCAACCATCAACCAAAGTGCACTACACTGTATAAGCATCAAATATAGATATTCAACGCTTATAACAGCCTGTCCATCAATCGATCGACATATTTAATCAATCAGGATGAGTGAACTTCAAATTTCATCCCAACACCCGTGTGGGGTTTCAAACCATCAAACAAATATTTTATTTGTGCAGTTGGGCGATGTGTAAAATTTATCGACCCAATCAATGTCCTTCAAATAAGTGTACATAAACAAACCGTCTGGTTTGTAAATGAATATTTTATTTATTCACATTCACGTTAAAAATTATATTTTTAACGGCAAAACATTTTATTCCAACATATGAATTTCTATTAAGTTCATTCTTTAAATAAAATGATATTTTTATTTTTCTAACACATTTTAGAAAATTTCGGCGGCATAACGACACGATACTAGAAACGGGACGAGGCCTAGCCTTATCCCCGGTCTAGTGAAGGCCCACGCCATTCACACATCAATCAAATCAATTCGTTATGCAAACCACAAACTTTGGAGTAAGAGTCTAACCTAGCCTTACTCCTTCGCCTTATAACGGCGCACGTCTAATCCTAACCAATTTATCGATTCGATTTTTTTCACACCACAAACCATATTCAAACCAATATCCCAATCAATAACCAAACAGCCAAACAAACAAGTCCATGGTCTGTGGACGATTGTGTCGGGTGCTACTAAGCACCGTCTGCATCCTAGTATATATATATAACTAGAAATAAAATTGAAAGGTGAGAAATTCTCACCTAAAGCTATCCAAATATCTTGACTCCTCTTTTAGAGAAATCTTCAACGTCATCGCATCTTCGCCATCTTCGTTGCCCGTAGTCACTATATATGTAAAAATCGAATTTTTACTTCGTTATTCAATATATAAAAATTCTATTTTTCTATCGAAGTTCAATATATAAAAATTCTATTTTTCTATCGAAGTTCAATATATAAAAATTCTATTTTTCTATCGAAGTTCAATATATAAAAATTCTATTTTTCTATCGAAGTTCAATATATAAAAATTCTATTTTTCTACCGAAGTTCAATATATAAAAATTCTATTTTTCTTCCTTTCAAAACAAAGTATATTTTCCTATTTTCAAAACAATTTTAAACTGAATTTAAACTGAATTTAAACTGTTAAAAACTGATTTTTTTAAAACTGCTTAAAACTGATTTTTAAAATTGCTTAACACTGATTTTTAAAATTGCTAAAACTGATTTTTAAAATTGCTAAAAACTGATTTTTAAAATTGCTAAAAACTGATTTTTAAAATTGCTAAAACCGATTTTTAAAATTGCTAAAAACTGATTTTTAAAATTGCTAAAACCGATTTTTAAAATTGCTAAAAACTGATTTTTAAAATTGCTAAAAACTGATTTTTAAAATTGCTAAAAACTGATTTTTAAAATTGCTTAACACTGATTTTTAAAATTGCTAAAAACTGATTTTTAAAATTGCTAAAAACTGATTTTTAAAATTGCTAAAAACTGATTTTTAAAATTGCTAAAAACTGATTTTTAAAATTGCTAAAAACTGATTTTTAAAATTGCTAAAAACTGATTTTTAAAATTGCTAAAAACTGATTTTTAAAATTGCTAAAAACTGATTTTTAAAATTGCTAAAAACTGATTTTTAAAATTTAAAAAGAATAAATAAAAGTAAAACCTTTTCTCTTACCTTAACACAGGCCGTCGCTCCTCTTTGATTCACGCAACCTAGGGTTGCCTATCGCCGCCGCGTCATTTTCAATTCTATTTATAATTATATATAATTATTTATATTCTAACGACGACGCGTATAATATATACGTTTGAATTATATTCAAAATAAATTTCACGTCGATATTATTTAAAATAATTCATTTTAAATAATCAAAATTCGCTAAAATTGCCAAAATAAAAATTTTAAACTGGCCCAGATTTTCCGGGTTGTTACAATCTCCCCCACTTAAAACTTTTCGTCCCCGAAAAGGAACAAAGTCGAAAGCGGTTTGATTATTCAACTCTACGCTCGATCTGGCTTCTATTCTCCAACTCTTTAGTTTCTGAGAATTTTCAAAATTTCAAAAATTTGGCTAACTCCCTAAATTTTCGAAAAATTTCGCCATAACCTCCCCTGCACCGGGAGCATCGGGGAATTTCAAATAGCTTCCCCGGTCCTTCAGATCTCAAAAAGAAAAAGAAAAAGCCAAGCGGCTAGCCAATAGGCTCACAAAATCATCATCACCCAAACAAAACAGGAAATTATGTAATAAACATGTACCTATTTGTCGGGCAACCAAATTTTATTCTCGGCTCTAGCCTCCTTGCTATGACCTGTTCAATGATGTATATGTATATGCAAGCAAATGCAACCAAATTTCAATACAGTTCAATATTTGATCAAATTAGGCATAATGGTTAAGAATTAGCAAACAATTAAACAAACAACACAAACATCAATCAATTAGTGAATTATCATTTGAAATTCATAACTTTGATATATATACTGAAAATCTTGTTTTTGACGCCAATTCACAACAAAGGGTTCTAGCTATATAAGATTTTGGTTCTCACACCAGTCTAATGGAAATATATAGAAAATCACACCTTCGAAACTCGAATACCAATTCTGATGATGTCTAGACTATCATCAGAATCGTCTCCGGGCGACTAGAGTGTGACTCTATATCTATCCAGTATATTAAAACTTCGAATACACGCGGATCAGACGTATACGCAAAATCTATATATACTGGACTGTCCAACTCAATATAAATAGATAATCAAATACGAATAATTGATTTAAATTTTCAAAACAAAAATTGTTTTCATTTGAAAAATATACTCTTCACACTCGTTCTAGGATACTACTGATCCTATCTCTAACGAGTCATTCCCATTGGATATTACTAATCCAATATCTGATGAATTCTTTCGTATGGTTCTAATGTGTCTTGTTCTCTGAGCTTTGTAAACCAAAGCTCTGATACCAACTGTTTAGACCCGCAGCTTCCCCGTAAAGGAAAGCGTCGGATAGTTCGAGAACAAACCACAGCAGAACGCATATAAAAGAACGTTTCATTGTATATCACAACAATGCATCAGATTACATGAATATACAGAGTATAAATGAATGAATATTACACAGAAATATCAGAGATTTAAATTACATTTAAATACATAGCAGCGGAAAATAATACAATGCACAACTAGAAGTAGATATACGGATACAAAGCTTTCCGGATATCGTTCCAGCTGTAAACCAGGATCCTGTGAATATAAATCTGCAAAACCAAAACTACTAGCTGCCCGTGTCGAAAATAGGGGCACCCAGAGTTTAGGTTAAAACAATAAACTCCAGGTCAGTCATGTGACTGGTGTGAGAACTAAAACAGTTAATCTTTATTTTAAAGTTAGGTAAATCAAGGGACCACGCCGTATAACACGGAACGGGCTTCCTCCCAAGAGTACCAGTGCATAAAACAAACAGCGCAATGCTAAATAAATAAAAATGAAGCTGTTATAAGACCCAGGTCCTATCACACAATGCAACGCAAGCCGGGGGATAGGGTTTTCCCTTATAACAGCCAAAGAATGCTTGATACGTTTAAAACAAATCATTTGATACTATATAAGTGCATAGTGTATAAAACAACTTCAAATCATAAGTATCAATCATAGGCGGCATGGGTACCATATATCATGTCGCCATATATAGGTTTACAAATAAAACCGCAAATGTCACGTATTTGGAAGTTGGATTTCCGTCTATGAACCGAGGCAAAAGATAGTCCTCAACCGATTCGTGACTTCCTAGCCCGAGCCACAGGGTCAGAGCGCATCGACCCTTGGATCGTCAGGGTCGGTCCACACGGAGTGGATTAAAATGCCTGAACATGCGTTTCCCCGCCCTTTGGGGCGTAAATGAGCCAACTAAATGACTCCATCGGTTCGAGAACGACCGATCAATCCGAGGCGCCTCGCAACAGCAACAACCACATAAGTCAAACTCGTCAGGGCGTGTAAAACCACTGACGCCACTTCTAACTAGGAAGAAACGCATGCCCTCCCTGAGGTCCGTCTCCCGTTTTTGGTTCATACCGGGTGCGAAACTCGCGAAGTATACGTTACACAAAGCTACGCCACAAAGGCCTTGCTTTGATCCTCACCACAAGACTTTGCTTTTCAACAGAAGTCTTGATCATTTGCATCTTAGCATGCCACACAGGCAAACCCTCCTATGCAACCGATATCAGTCACACAGAATGAAATCCAATGTCAGACACACAGTCCATTTACAAGTCCGTCCTGGGTCTGAACGAAACCGGAGGCACCTAGTACCCCGCATATCCATCGATCTCCAAGTACGTCTGGACGATCACTAACTGTTTCCATCTTCTTGGGTGTACAGCCCAATCAAGATCATCAGTTATCACCCAAACGACGTGAAGACCTCCGGTCTTCGACCATCGTCTTCATCTTCGACTTATCGTCGTATCAGTTATTCAGAATGGGATAAACCCGGTCTTTCCAAATAACTCGCGTATATTTTAAATAAGTGTTACACAAACACAACATACGCCTCATTCCAATTTATTAGTCACTAACCGTAAATTAATCAAGAGAATAATTCCCCAAATATTAACCCCGAAGGCCGAAACCAACATCAGATCAATATCCAGAAAACCCTTCTGCTTGGCTAACCGACAGTTAGTTTCTAAATTTCACGTTCAAATCTAATTAAAGATTTAACTATCGCCTGGAGCAAAACTGGTGATACTCCATTCTCGATCTTTTCAATCTAATTAAAGATTCATTAAAACTCCACTTAGTTTTAATCTTCGACTGGGTTAAAGAATCCGTGTCATTTAAAAACACAGTTCACGATAAACCCAAAATCACATTCATTAATTATCAGGTTAAAGAACGAGTGTTGTTTAAAACACTGTTCACGATAAACCCAAAAATCAATATCAATTCAATTCCAATTAAATATTATTTAATTGGTACACTTCATTAAATCTAAATAAAAAGATTTAATCTTTTCTCAACTGGGTTCAAGAACAGTGTTAGTGAAGACACCATTCACGACAAACCCAAATCACATTTGATATTCAATATAAGGCTCTGAATAGAAAATATATCGGCTTATATTCAATATCAAATTCTACGATTAACAAATGTCGTATCGGAAATAACGATATAAATATATATCTTTCAAATTTCCGTAACAACATCCGTATAATCACAAATTCCAACATCGAAATATTCCGAAGACAATTTCGATTCAAATCCTCTCCAATGCAATCATTGGAAATTTTGGTTATTTTCAAAACCCTTTTCAAATTCAATTTATTTATTTAAAAATAAATAGAATTATAATTCTAGTTCAAAACTAGTTCATTTCGATAAAAATCTATTTTTATCTTTTCAAATAGGGAGTTTTTCATCCCAATTCTTTCTAAATCATTTCTTATGATTTTACACAAATTATTACTATTTTTAATAATTTTATCAAGGCCCGTACAGTCGATTTCCAACAATGGCCATCGAACTGCACTTACAGCGACCTTTTTCGAATTTGATTTGGACGTATCTCCAAATCCAACCGTTAGATTTCAAATTTCTAACCTTCGTTAGAAAGCTCTTTTCGATACGAACCCAACGGTTCCGGTTTTAGGAGAATCCGACGGTCGGATCTCCCGTAATGTCCGTTTGAAATAAATGGTCGAAATTCGCGAACTGCCGCGGCGCGGCGCGTTCTATTCAGGCCATTATATTATATATATAATATATATAATATATACTTCGTCGATTTCTATTTAAAACGAATTATATAAATAGTTTTAAAATTCGTTTCAAAATCTATTTCAACTTCCATCTCAATTCAAAGCAAAATTGAATTCTTCTCTATAGATTCGTTTTAAAATTCATTTCTATTCAATTCAAATTTCAATTCAATTTGAATTCGTTTTCAATTCAATTCATTTCGAAATTGTTTTCAATTCAATTCATTTCGAAATCACTTTCAATTCAATTCACTTTGAATTCGTTTTCAATTCAATTCATTTCGAAATCGTTTTCAATTCAATTCATTTCGAAATCGTTTTCAATTCAATTCATTTCGAAATCGTTTTCAATTCAATTCATTTCGAAATCGTTTTCAATTCAATTCATTTCGAAATCGTTTTCAATTCAATTCTATTCGAAATCGTTTTCAATTCATTTCTATTCGAAATCGTTTTCAATTCATTTCTATTCGAAATCGTTTTCAATTCATTTCTATTCGAAATCGTTTTCAATTCAATTCTATTCGAAATCGTTTTCAATTCATTTCTATTCGAAATCGTTTTCAATTCAATTCTATTCGGAATCGTTTTCAATTCAATTCTATTCGGAATCGTTTTCAATTCAATTCTATTCGAAATCGAATAAATCGATATAAATATCGTTTACGTCAAAATGGCGTCAATCTAATCAACACGGCTTCATAAATTTCTATTTTCAAATATTCTATTTCAAATATTTCTTTTTCAAATATTTCTATTTCTAAACTGGAATGAGGCCCAATCAATTACCATATAAAATTAATTATATGGATTTTCATACAATACATGTATAATAGCATTGAAAAATAATCAACCATCAACCAAAGTGCACTACACTGTATAAGCATCAAATATAGATATTCAACGCTTATAACAGCCTGTCCATCAATCGATCGACATATTTAATCAATCAGGATGAGTGAACTTCAAATTTCATCCCAACACCCGTGTGGGGTTTCAAACCATCAAACAAATATTTTATTTGTGCAGTTGGGCGATGTGTAAAATTTATCGACCCAATCAATGTCCTTCAAATAAGTGTACATAAACAAACCGTCTGGTTTGTAAATGAATATTTTATTTATTCACATTCACGTTAAAAATTATATTTTTAACGGCAAAACATTTTATTCCAACATATGAATTTCTATTAAGTTCATTCTTTAAATAAAATGATATTTTTATTTTTCTAACACATTTTAGAAAATTTCGGCGGCATAACGGCACGATACTAGAAACGGGACGAGGCCTAGCCTTATCCCCGGTCTAGTGAAGGCCCACGCCATTCACACATCAATCAAATCAATTCGTTATGCAAACCACAAACTTTGGAGTAAGAGTCTAACCTAGCCTTACTCCTTCGCCTTATAACGGCGCACGTCTAATCCTAACCAATTTATCGATTCGATTTTTTTCACACCACAAACCATATTCAAACCAATATCCCAATCAATAACCAAACAGCCAAACAAACAAGTCCATGGTCTGTGGACGATTGTGTCGGGTGCTACTAAGCACCGTCTGCATCCTAGTATATATATATAACTAGAAATAAAATTGAAAGGTGAGAAATTCTCACCTAAAGCTATCCAAATATCTTGACTCCTCTTTTAGAGAAATCTTCAACGTCATCGCATCTTCGCCATCTTCGTTGCCCGTAGTCACTATATATGTAAAAATCGAATTTTTACTTCGTTATTCAATATATAAAAATTCTATTTTTCTATCGAAGTTCAATATATAAAAATTCTATTTTTCTATCGAAGTTCAATATATAAAAATTCTATTTTTCTATCGAAGTTCAATATATAAAAATTCTATTTTTCTATCGAAGTTCAATATATAAAAATTCTATTTTTCTATCGAAGTTCAATATATAAAAATTCTATTTTTCTACCGAAGTTCAATATATAAAAATTCTATTTTTCTTCCTTTCAAAACAAAGTATATTTTCCTATTTTCAAAACAATTTTAAACTGAATTTAAACTGAATTTAAACTGTTAAAAACTGATTTTTTTAAAACTGCTTAAAACTGATTTTTAAAATTGCTTAACACTGATTTTTAAAATTGCTAAAACTGATTTTTAAAATTGCTAAAAACTGATTTTTAAAATTGCTAAAAACTGATTTTTAAAATTGCTAAAACCGATTTTTAAAATTGCTAAAAACTGATTTTTAAAATTGCTAAAAACTGATTTTTAAAATTGGTAAAAACTGATTTTTAAAATTGCTAAAAACTGATTTTTAAAATTGCTAAAAACTGATTTTTAAAATTGCTAAAAACTGATTTTTAAAATTGCTTAACACTGATTTTTAAAATTGCTAAAAACTGATTTTTAAAATTGCTAAAAACTGATTTTTAAAATTGCTAAAAACTGATTTTTAAAATTGCTAAAAACTGATTTTTAAAATTGCTAAAAACTGATTTTTAAAATTGCTAAAAACTGATTTTTAAAATTTAAAAAGAATAAATAAAAGTAAAACCTTTTCTCTTACCTTAACACAGGCCGTCGCTCCTCTTTGATTCACGCAACCTAGGGTTGCCTATCGCCGCCGCGTCATTTTCAATTCTATTTATAATTATATATAATTATTTATATTCTAACGACGACGCGTATAATATATACGTTTGAATTATATTCAAAATAAATTTCACGTCGATATTATTTAAAATAATTCATTTTAAATAATCAAAATTCGCTAAAATTGCCAAAATAAAAATTTTAAACTGGCCCAGATTTTCCGGGTTGTTACAATATATAAAATGGTACTTAAGAAAATTCAAAATTTATTCATTGCAGCGGAAAAGCAAAACATGTTTGGTTACAACATCAAAACCACATGCTAGAGCCAAGTACACAAATATCCACCTTGTACAATATTATTATCAGAGTACATAAAAGTAAAACCATAATCCCACTTCAAATAGCCATAATGGAAAAGAGATAAAGCTGAGCATTACTTTCAACACTTCCAAGCACTTCAAGAAGAAAAGATCCAAGTCAAGCTTCACTAATCCCACCCTGAGGACCTGGGGGAGGGGAGGGGGAAGAAAGAAATAAAAGAGGCAAAACAAAAAGGGATCAGACATACATCTGTCGAGTCTAGTGACTAACAATATAATCAGTAAAGTAACAGGGTAAGAACATAAACTGGATATAAGAGATGACTGTAACATAAATAGATATTCCAAGGCAAACAAGATGAACAAGATATAACGTTGATTGCGCTTCTAATCACTATAAGATAATTCCTACACCGCACCAATATTAGTTCCATACTAAAAGTTGATCCCTCTTACTAAACATAATAATAATGATGATGGTAGTTTCGTGTACTCCTAGCTGCTGTCATAGGTGCCGCCTGCTCCTATCTCCACTAGTTGTACCCACTACCTTCCCTATTCAATCGGCTCCCTAACTCGTGGATACCCGTTCTGGTCCCACAGTAGGGTGAATCACTCCCTAAAGTGGCAACCCGATACTACTAAAATACATGGCTTATACCTACACGATGCAACAACATCTTACCTACCAGCCCGGACCCACACACGCACATGACTCTGTTGGACTTGCACTGCCATCGTTAACTCTTTATTGACCTCTTACAATCAACCAAGTAAGCGTGTCTCGTCCTCGACCTAGTTCGAGCTCACATAAATACTAAATGGGTTACTGGTTGAAAAGGGTCCGCCCACAGTAGGGTGTATCACATTAGACTGTCGTTTGCAGTTGCTGGATATGCCGAGCGGTTCCGGGCAGACTTCTACCGCAAACCAAGTCTAACCTCGTGTCTTAGGCATTCATTATCTCTTCTATTATTCAAACCCAATTTCAAGTTCTAAATTATAACATATATTTCAATTGCCCACAATTTCCAATTCAAGTTATGTTTATAATTCCAATCCACGTCATGCTTATAATTCCATGTATATAAATTGTGCCAATTTATGCCCCAAATCAATTACATGATTACAAATCAATTTATGCCCAATTACATATTATTCAATATTTTCCCAAACTTTTCCCAATCATTCCAACGTTATTTGTACGCAAATCTCAATGCAAAATGTTAGGCTCGAAGTTAGCCTAATCTCATAAAGAAAAAGGAAAGAAGAAAGGAAGAGCATCATGACAACAAAACTGGCGTAAAAATAGGCATATGAAATATGAACTGGCATAGAACAATAAAATAGATCCAATAGGCATATCGAATATGAACAGGCACATGATAACAGAAATTTTGGTATGAATCTGAAAGATAAGGACTTAAAAACTTGACATGATTCATCTTACAGGCATGTTTATAAAATCCAATTTACAATCTTATCACAATCACTTTTAATTTAATTATATGTGGAAGTAACATAGACTCACAACGATAGTATTAGGCGTTGTTATTGCAATTTGGATCTTGAATAATCTCTTCTAGATTGTTGTAGATCTGTTCTTCTAATTTGATTGTTGAAGAAGAACTATCTGTAACAACCCGAATTTTAATAACATACTATAATCATAAATCAAGGCAGAAATAAATTTTAAAATCTGAATCAGGGGAAACGGGCTGTGCCATTGCGTTCGTCTCGGAAAAATACGCGAAATAGAGTCTGAAATTTTGTAAATCGGAGTCCGTATGACCCAATTATGGCCCGATGAAGTTTCAGAAAATTCAAATTTCGAAAACAGATTTGAATTTCAGCCCAATCGGAGTAGGCGGGAAAAGTTCCCGCCCAACCCACCAGGTCGACCTGGGGGTCGACCCTAGGGTCGACCTGCCAGGCCAGGTCGACTCTAGAGTCGACCTGGGGGTCGACCTCCCTGGCCGGGCCATTTTGGCCTGGTGCACCTGCTTGTGTTTTCTGGCCCTGTTTGTTGGTTTCTGACGTGATTTGATGGCTCAGATTTGATTTAGGGTTAATCCTATGGCTAAAACTAATCCTAAACTCTATAAAAAGACCCCTAAGACCTAGCCTCCTCTACACACAATTCTATTCTTCTTCTTCTCTGCCTCTGTTCTAAATAAAAATAAAAATGGCGTCGCTACTCTACTGGAATCAAAACTAGAAGCTATTCAACATCAACCTAAGCAACTCAATTCAAATTAGAGAATAAAGCATCTGCAACAATTCTGCAACAACTAAAGTCCTTTCTTTAATCCAATCAAGGCAGGTGTAGTTATTTTCCGATATAAATGTAATAACCCGGAAATTTGGGCTAGTTTAAAATTTTTATTTTGGCAATTTTAGCGAATGTGGAACATTTAAAATAGATTATTTTAAATAAAATCGACGAGAAATTTATTTTGAATAGAAATAACGTATATATTATATACGTCGTCGTTAGAATATAAATAATTATATTTATAATTATAAAAGGAATTGAAAATGGCGCGGTAGTTCGATAATTCGATTTCAAACTTCAATTGAATGTACCGGGTGCAAAACAATCCGGATTTTAGTGAAACCAAAAATAATAGGATCTATTTGTGAATATCTTTCCAACGAACCCGGAAAATCAAAATTTCATAGCGGGAATCAAAAGATATGTCCAGTTGAAAATTCTTAATAGTCGCTATGGAATTCAGGCCCTTAAAAATGGGAATTTTGCAAACGACCTCGGATTTCGACGAAACCACTTTTGTTGGATCCGTGATGTCAAATTATTGCTAGATTCCAAATTTCATAATTTTTCGAATCAATATGTGAGCGTGGCAAAGGAAAACGCGTTTGACCAGTTTTAGTTGATTTTAATCGACTGGAAATTGGCCATTTTTCCAACGGTCTCAGAATTCGACGAAACTAGTTTTGTTAGGATCGTATCGTCAATACGAAGCTAGAAAATATTTCTGTGGAATTTATAGAGTTCGTATGTGACCCCGGTAAATTGAAATACGCGTTCAAATTCAATATATAGAGTTATATGTTGATTTTAACGGAAACTGATCGAAACGATCGAATCAACCTACGATACATATCCCATTGTGTTCGGAATGGGGGTAAAACGCTATGGACGACAGGCGGTGAACCTCGTTTAGAGGTCGTAAGTAAAAGTCAACTTTTTTGCAAAATAAAATAATTAAATAAATAAAACTCTCTCTCTCTCCTACCCCCTATTCTCTTCTCAGCCCCCCCCCCCCCGTTCATTTTTCCAAATTGATTTTCAAAAAAAATGGAGAGAGAAGGGGGGATCGCCACCGTCGCCCCCCCCCCCTTTGTTGGACGTCGCCACCCCCAGGTGGGGCGCCACCACCTGCCACCCCCTCTCGCGTCGCCCTCTCCTTCCCTTCGTTCTTCAACTGACCGCGCCGCCCAAACCACCCTCGCCCCAAAATCCGAACCCGTTCCACCCCCTCCGCAACCCACCGCCGCCCTGCCTCCTTCCACTCACCTGCGACGCACCCTCCCTCTCTCCTCGCTCTCGCTCCCCTCCTAATGTCTACCGCGGACCTCCAAAACCAAACCACCCCCCTACTGATGCAACACCCCTCCTCTCCCTTCAGTGATGCGCCTCAGACCCTCTTCCCCCTCCTGTTGTGCTGGAAAAAAAAACAGTAAGTGATAATTTAATTTATTTACTTATTTCCGATATGATAACTTAGCAAATGAAAAGGAAAATCAGTCTTGTTTCTATAGAAGAGTATAGAAAAGATTTGATTTTTCGAATAGAAAAGATTTGATTTTTTTTTCGAATAGAAAATATTGGATTTTTAAATTAGTTAAGTTAGGATTTTTAAAATAGGAAGGGCAGGGTCTTTAAAATAAAAATAGCAATATGAATTAGCATTTATAAAAGCTGAAAATAAAGTATATATAAAGATTTGATTTTTAAAATTGAAAAGATTATATTTTTATTTATAAAAATATGATTTTTATATAAGGAAGAGGTAGAAAAGATTTTTATTCAATTAAAAATATTATTTTTATATTTTTAAAGTATTAAAAATATAGTCTTTACTATATAGATGATGTAAAAATATGATTTTTATTTATGTAGAGAATTAAAAATATAATCTTTACATGATAGGAATATTAGAAATATCATCTTTATATGTGTAGCAAAATAAAAGTGTGATTTTTATGATGATATGTTTGAAAAGGCGCGATTTTTATATATTGAATAGCAAAGTAAAAATTCGATTTTTATATATTGAATAGCAAAGTAAAAATTAGATTTTTATATATTGAATAGCGAAGTAAAAATTCGATTTTTATATATAGAATAGCGAAGTGAAAATTCGATTTTTATATATTTAATAGCAAAGTAAAAATTCGATTTTTATATATTGAATAGCGAAGTAAAAATTCGATTTTTATATATGGGATAGAGGAATAAAAATGTGATTTTTATATATATAGTGAATACGGGCAACGAAGGGGATAAAAAGGCGAGAATGATGAAGATTTCTATCAATGAAGAGTCGTGGTATTGGATAGCTACCGGTGAGAACTTCTCACTCTTCAATTTCATTTTCTAGTTATATATATATATATATATATACTAGGATGTAGACGGTGTTTAGTAGCACCCGACACAATCGTCCACAGACCATGGACTTGTTTGTTTGGCTGTGTAGTTGGTTAGATTATTTGGGTTGAATTGAATTGTTTGGTGAAATGAAATTGATTGGATTGATGTGTGAATGGCGTGGGCCTTCACTAGACCGGGGATAAGGCTAGGCCTTGTCCCGTTTCTAGTATCATGCCGTTATGCCGCCGAAATTTTCTAAAATAAGTTAGGAAAATAATGATATCATTTTATTTAATAAATGAACTGAATGGAATATTTTCATAGGTTGAATAAAATGTTTTATCGTTAAAAATATAATTTTTAACGTGAAAGTGAATAAATAAATATTTATAAACAAATCGGCCGATTTTTTTATATACACTGATTTGACTGACATTGATTGGGTTGATAAATTTTACACATCGCCCAACTGCACAAATAATACCTGTGTTTGATTGTTTGAAACCCCACACGGGTGTTAGGATGAAATTTGAAGTTCACTCATCCTGATTGATTAAATACGTCGATCGATTGATTGACAGACTGTTATAAGCATTAGATATCTATATTTGATGCTTATACAGTGTAGTGCACTTTGGTTGATGGTTGATTATTTTTCAATGCTATTATATACGTGTGATGTATGAAAATCCATATAATTAACATTATATGGTGGTTGTTTGGGCCTCATTCCAATTTAGAAAATAAAGGATATTATAAAATAAAGGTTCATGTGTTGACAGTACTCATCCGTTGAGATTAGTCATGTGTTGAACGAAATATTTTAATAATAAAATTTACATCTTTATCAATATAAAATAAAGGTTCATGTGTTGACAGTACTCATCCGTTGAGATTAGTCATGTGTTGAACGAAATATTTTAATAATAAAATTTACATCTTTATCAATATAAAATAAAGGTTCATGTGTTGACAGTACTCATCCGTTGAGATTAGTCATGTGTTGAACGAAATATTTTAAAAATAGAAATATTTGAAATAGAATATTTGAAAATAGAAATATATGAAGCCGTGCTGATTAGATTGACGCCATTTTGACGTGAACGATATTTATATCGATTTTATTCATTTTAAAATGAATATTGAAAAGTGATTTCGAAATCGAATATTTTGAAATGAAAACGAATTTGAATTGAATTGAATATATAACGAATTTGAATTGAATTGAATATATAACGAATTTGAATTGAATTGAATATATAACGAATTTGATTTTAATTGAATATATAACGAATTTGGTTTCAATTGATTAGAAAACGAATTTGATTTCAATTGAATATATAACAAATTTGGATTTGAATCGAATAGAAAACCAATTTGAATTGAATCGAATAGAAAACCAATTTGGATTTGAATCGAATAGAAAACCAATTTGAATTGAATCGAATAGAAAACCAATTTGAATTGAATTGAATAGAAAACCAAATTGAATTGAATTGAAAACGAATTCGAATTTAATTGAATATAAAATGAATTCAAATTGAATTGAATAGAAAACGAATTCGAATTGAACTGAAAACGAATTGAAATGAATTCAAATTGAATTGAAATTTGAATTGAATAGAAATGAATTTTAAAACGAATTTATAAGGAAGAATTCAATTTTGATTTGAATTGAAATGGAAGTTGAAATTGTTTTTGAAACGAATTCAAATTATTTATAAAATTCGTTTTAAATAGTAATCGACGAAATATATATTATATATAATATAATGGCCTGAATAGAACGTGCCGCGCCGCGCCGCGGCAGTTCGTGAATTTCGACCATTTATTTCAAACGGACATTACGGGAGATCCGACAGTCGGATTCTCCTAAAACCGGAACCGTTGGGTTCGTATCGAAAAGAGCTTTCTAACGAATATTAGAAATTCAAAATCTAACAGTTGTATTTGGAGATACGTCCAAATCAAATTTGGAAAAGGTCGCTGTAAGTGCAGTTCGATGGCCGTTGATGGAAATCGACTGTGCGGGCCTTGATAAAATTATTAAAAATAGTAATGATTTGTGTAAAATCATAAGAAATGATTTGGTAAAAATTGGGATGAAAAACTCCATATTTGAAAAGATAAAAATAGTTTTTTATCGAAATGAACTAGTTTTGAACTGAAATTAAAACCCATTTATTTTTAAATAAATAAATTGGATTTGAAATGGGTTTTAAACAGAATTGATTTGTGGGTTTATCGTGAACGGTGTTTTAAATAACATTTGTTCTTTAACCCGATAATAAATAGAATGTGATTTGGGTTTGACGTGAACTGTGTTTTAAATGACATTAGTTCTTTAACCCAGTAAAAGGAGTTTTAATGAATCTGCAATCAAATTGAAATGTGAATTGATAATTTAAATTATCAAATTTAGAAATTGAGCGAGAATGGAGTATCACCAGTTTTTCTCCAAAGCGATAGTTAAATCTTTAATTAGATTTGAACATGAAATGGTAATTAATTTTACCGATAACACCGTGGTGTTAGATATGGAGTATCACCAGTTTTGCTTCATGGGATGAATAGGGTGGGATTGGGAGATAAAATAAATAATTACTTCGGTGTGGTTCGCTAATCTTGACTAGTTTAGAAAACCATAATTTGGTTTGAAACGACATCCAAAGGAAGATTAAAGGATAAATTTTGAAGAATTTATCTTGGATAAAATTAATGGGAACCTTTCCCTGAGAATATGAATTGGAATGCGGCGTATGTTGTGATTGTGTAACATTTGTTTTTAATATACGCGGGTTGTTCGGAAAGGCCGGGTTTATACCCATTCTGAATAACCGATTCGACGATATGTCGAAGTTGAAGACGGTGGTCGAAGACTGGAAGTCTTTACATCGTTTGGATAATTATTGACGATCCTGATTGGGCTGTACACCCCAGAGGATGGAAATAGTTGGTGGTCGTCCAGACGTACTTGGAGATGGATGGATATGCGAGGAAAGTGCCTCCGGTTTCGTTCAGACCCAGAACGGACTTGTAAATGGATTGTGTGTCTGACATTGGATTTTATTCTGTGTTGATTGATTTCTATTAAATATACATCTGTTTGGCGGCGGAGAATTTATTCTTTTGCTTAACGCCCTTCTCTGAGACGTACGAGCTCAGAGGTTGTATATCGATGGACATCAGCCGCATGACATGAATTGCCTATGTGGCACGCTAAGATGCAATGATCAAGGCTTTTGTTGAAAAGCAGAGTCTTGTGGTTGATGATCAAAGCACAGCCTACGTGGCAGCTTTGTGTATAACGTGAATTCGCGAGCCTCACACCTCGGTATGAGTTAAAAATGGGATACGGACTGCAGGGAGAGCACGACGTTTCTTTCTAGCTTTGGTGGTGTCAGTGACTTACCAGCCCTGACATTTATATACTTTTCACCTATGTGGTTGTTGGATGAAGCGCCTCGATTTTAGGTCTGTAAGGACCGGGAAACGTGCGTTCAGGAATTGCCAATCCTCAAACGTAAGAGAGGACCGGCCCTGAAGATCCAGGGTTGCCCATAGTGCGTAGCCCTGAGACATTTGCTAGAGTGTCTCGAACGCGGAGAGGAACTTGCCCCTTGCCTCGACTCATGACGGAAATCCAATTTCCAATACGTGTAATTCGGTTTTAATTGTAGAACTAGTATGGCGACATGATAGATGGTACCCATGCCGCCTATGATTGATATTTATGATTGAAATTGATTTGACACTATACACTTATTATAGTATCAACTGATTTGTTTTTAAACGTACCAAGCATGTTTGGCTATTATAAGGGAAAACCCTATCCTCCGGTTTGCGTTGCATTGTGTGATGGGACCTGGGTCTTATAATAGCTTCATTTTTCGAAAAAGCATTGCGCTGTTTATTCTATGCACTTGTATTCTTGGGAGGAAACCCGTTCCGTGTTATACGGCGTGGTCCCTTGAATTACTCTCTTTTAAAGTAAAGTTTTAAATAACTGTTTTAGTTCTCACACCATTCACATGACTGACCTGGAGTTTATTGTTTTAACCTAAACTCTGGGTGCCCCTATTTTCCGCACGGGCAGCTAGTAGTTTTGGTTTTGCAGATTTATATTTGCAGGATCCTGGTTTGCAGTTGGAATGATATCCGAAAAGCTCTGTATCCGTATATCACCTTCAGTTGTGCTTTGTATTATTTTCCGCTGCTATGTAATTTATTGTAATCTCTGATATTTATCGAATGTAATTTATTCATTTATACTCTGTATATTCTTGTATCTAATGGAATTGTTGTAATAACAATGAAATGTTCTTCCGTCTGCGTTCATTTGTGTGTTGTTCTCAAAGTATCCGCTCTTTCCTTCACGAGGAAGTAATGGGTTCTTACAGTGGTATCAGAGCTTTGGTTTACAGAGCTCGAGAACAAGACACATTAGGACCATACGAAAGAATTCATCAGATATTGGATTAGTAATATCCAGTTAGAATGACTCGTTAGAGATAGGATTAGTAGTATCCTAGAACGAGTGTGAAGAGTATATTTTTCAAATGAAAACAATTTTGTTTTGAAAATTTAAATCGTTTTAAACGTATTTGATTATTTATTTATTTTGAATATGGACAATCGAGTATATAAAGGTTTTTCATATACGCTTCATGAACGTATATTCGAAGTTTTAATATACTGGATAGATATAGAATCATACTCTAGTGGCCCGAAGATGATTCTGATGGTTGAGTACTCGTCGTCAGAATTTATATTCGAGTGACGAAGGTGTGATATCTATATATATTTCCATTAGACTGGTGTGAGAACCAAAACTTATATATATAGCTAGAATACATTGTTGTGAATTGGCATCAAAAACATGATTTTTTGTATATGTATCAAAATTATAAATTTGAAACTTTAATCCACTAATTGATTGATGTTTGTGTTGTTTGTTTATTTGTTTGATAATTTTGAACCATTTAGCCTAATTATATCAAATATTGAACTGTAGTGAAAATTGGTCACATTTGCTTGCATATACATATACTTACATTGAACAGGTCATAGCAAGGAGGCTAGAGCAGAGAATTAAATTTGTTTGCCCGACAAATAGGTACATGTTTACTATAATTTACTGTTTTGTTTGGGTGATGATGATTTTATGAGCCTATTGGCTAGCCGCTTGGCTTTTTCTTTTTGAGATCAGAAGGCCTGTATGGCAATTTCGGGATTTTCCCGTGGCTCCCGGTGCAGGGGAGGTTATGGCGAAATTTTTCGAAAATTTAGGGTGTTAGCCCAATTATTGAAAATTTGAAAATTCTCAGAAACTGAAAAGTTGGAGAATAGAAGCCAGATTGAATGTAGAATTGATTGATCAAACCACTTTCGACTTTGTTCCTTTTCGGGGACGAAAAGTTTTAAGTGGGGGAGATTGTAATAACCCGGAAATCTGGGCCAGTTTAAATTTTTCATTTTAGCAATTTTAGCGAATGTGGAACATTTAAAATAGATTATTTTAAATAAAATCGACGAGAAATTTATTTTGAATATACGTCGTCGTTAGAATATAAATAATTATATATATAATTATAAAATGAATTGAAAATGGCGCGGTAGTTCGATAATTCGATTTCAAACTTCAATTGAATGTACCGGGTGCAAAACAATCCAGATTTTAGTGAAACCAAAAATAATAGGATCTATTTGTGAATATCTTTCCAACGAATCCACAAAATCAAAATTTCATAGCGGGAATCAAAAGATATGTCCAGTTGAAAATTCTGAATAGTCGCAATGGAATTCAGGCCCTTAAAAATGGGAATTTTGCAAACGACCTCGGATTTTGACGAAACCACTTTTGTTGGATGTAAAGACCCGTAACTTCCCCGTAAAGGAAAGTGTCGGATAGTTCGAGAACAAACCACAACAGAACGCATACAGAAGAACATTTCATTGTATATTTTACAACAACGCATCAGATTACAGGAATATACAGAGTATAAACGAATATTACACAGAAATATCAGAGATTTAAATTACATTAAATACATAGCAGCGGAAAATAATACAATACACAACTAGAAGAGATATACGGACACAAAGCTTTCCGGATATCGTTCCAGCTGTAAACCAGGATCCTGTGAATATAAATCTGCAAAACCCAAAACTACTAGCTGCCCGTGTCAAAATAGGGGCACCCAGAGTTTAGGTTAAAACAATAAACTCCAGGTCAGTCATGGGACTGGTGTGAGAACTAAAACAGTTAATCTTTATTTTAAAGTTAGGTAAATCAAGGGACCACGCCGTATAACACGGAACGGGTTTCCTCCCAAGAATACCGGTGCATAAAACAAACAGCGCAATGCTAAACAAAGAAAAAATGAAGCTGTTATAAGACCCAGGTCCTATCACACAATGCAATCGCAAGCCGGGGGATAGGGTTTTCCCTTATAACAGCCAAAGAATGCTTGATATGCTTAAAACAAATCATTTGATACTATTATAAGTGCATAGTGTATAAAACAACTTCAAATCATAAGTATCAATCATAGGCGGCATGGGTACCATATATCATGTCGCCATATATAGGTTTACAAATAAAACCGCAAATGTCACGTATTTGGAAATTGGATTTCCTTCTATGAACCGAGGCAAAAGATAGTCCTCAACCGATTCGAGACGCTCTAGCCCGTGTCTCAGGCACAGCCGCAACCGTACCTTGGATCCTCAGGGCCGGTCCACCGATGTGGATTATAATGCCTGAACAATACGTTTCTCCGCCCTTTGGGGCGTAAATGAGCCAACTAAATGACTCCATCGGTTCGAGAACGACCGATCAATCCGAGGCGCCTCGCAACAGCAACAACCACATAAGTCAAACTCGTCAGGGCGTGTAAAACCACTGACGCCACTTCTAGCTAGAAAGAAAACGCATGTCCCCCCTGAGGTCCGTCTCCCGTTTTTGGTTCATACCTGGTGTGAAACACGCGAGGTAAACGTTACACAAAGCTACGCCACAAAGGCCGTGCTTTGATCATCACCACAAGACTTTGCTTTTCAACAGAAGCCTTGATCATTTGCATCTTAGCATGCCACACAGGCAAACCATCCTATGCAACCGATATCAGTCACACAGAATGAAATCCGATGTCAGACACACAGTCCATTTACAAGTCCGTCCTGGGTCTGAACGAAACCGGAGGCACCTAGTACCCCGCATACCCATCGATCTCCAAGTACGTCTGGACGATCACTAACTGTTTCCATCTTCTTGGGTGTACAGCCCAATCAAGATCATTAGTTATCACCCAAACGACGTGAAGACCTCCGGTCTTCGACCATCGTCTTCATCTTCGACTTATCGTCGTATCAGTTATTCAGAATGGGATAAACCCGGTCTTTCCGAATAACTCGCGTATATTTAAATAAGTGTTACACAAACACAACATACGCCTCATTCCAATTCATTAGTCACTAACCGTAAATTAATCAAGAGAATAATTCCCCAAATATTAACCCCGAAGGCCGAAACCAACATCAGATCAATATCCAGAAAACCATTCTGCTTGGCTAACCGACAGTTAGTTTCTAAATTTCACGTTCAAATCTAATTAAAGATTTAACTATCGCCTGGAGCAAAACTGGTGATACTCCATTCTCGATCTTTTCAATCTAATTAAAGATTCATTAAAACTCCACTTAGTTTTAATCATTATCTGGGTTAAAGAATCAGTGTCATTTAAAACATGATTCACGATAAACCCAAAATCACATTCTATTAATTATCGGGTTAAAGAACAAGTGTTATTTAAAACACTGTTCACGATAAACCCAAAAATCAATACCAATTCAATTCCAATTAAATATCATTTAATTGGTACACTTCATTAAATCAAAATAAAAAGATTTAATCTTTTCTCAACTGGGTTCAAGAACAGTGTTAGTGAAGACACCATTCACGACAAACCCAAATAACATTCGATATTCAATACAAGGCTCTGAATAGAAAATATATCGGCTTATATTCAATATCGAATTCTACGACTAACAAATGTCGTATTGGAAATAACGATACAAATATATATCTTTCAAATTTCCATAACAACACCTGTAATATCACGAATTCCAACATCGAAATATTCCGAAGACAATTTCGATTCAAATCCACTCCAATGCAATCATTGGAAATTTTGGTTATTTTCAAAACCATTTCAAATTCAATTTATTTATTTAAAAATAAATAGAATTATAATTCTAGTTCAAAACTAGTTCATTTCGATAAAAATCTATTTTTATCTTTTCAAATATGGAGTTTTTCATCCCAAACTTTCACAAATCATTTCTTATGATTTTACACAAATTATTACTATTTTTAATAATTTTATCAAGGCCCGTACAGTCGATTTCCATTAACGGCCATCGAACTGCACTTACAGCGACCTTTTTCGAATTTGATTTGGACGTATCTCCAAATCCAACCGTTAGATTTCAAATTTCTAACATTCATTAGAAAGCTCTTTTCGATACGAACCCAACGGTTCCGGTTTTAGGAGAATCCGACGGTCGGATCTCCCGCAATGTCCGTTTGAAATAAATGGTCGAAATTCACGAACTGCCGCGGCGCGGCGCGTTCTATTCAGGCCATTATATTATATATATAATATATATAATATATACTTCGTCGATTTCTATTTAAAACGAATTATATAAATAGTTTTGAATTCCTTTCAAAAACATTTTCAACTTCCATTTCAATTCAAATCAAAATTGAATTTTTCTTTATAAATTCGTTTTAAAATCCACTTCTATTCAATTCAAATTTCAATTCAATTTGAATTCATTTCACTTCGCTTTCAATTCAATTTGAATTCGTTTTCAATTCAATTCATTTCGAAATCGTTTTCAATTCAATTCATTTCGAAATCGTTTTCAATTCAATTCATTTCGAAATCGGTTTCAATTCAATTCATTTCGAAATCGGTTTCAATTCAATTCATTTCGAAATCGTTTTCAATTCAATTCATTTCGAAATCGTTTTCAATTCAATTCATTTCGAAATCGTTTTCAATTCAATTCATTTCGAAATCGTTTTTAATTCAATTCATTTCGAAATCGGTTTCAATTCAATTCATTTCGAAATCGTTTTCAATTCAATTCATTTCGAAATCGTTTTCAATTCAATTCATTTCGAAATCGTTTTCAATTCAATTCATTTCGAAATCGTTTTCAATTCAATTCATTTCGAAATCGTTTTCAATTCAATTCATTTCAAAATATTCGATTTCGAAATCACTTTTCAATATTCATTTTAAAATGAATAAAATCGATATAAATATCGTTCACGTCAAAATGGCGTCAATCTAATCAACACGGCTTCATATATTGATATTTTCAAATATTCCATTTCGAATATTTCTATTTCAAATATTTCTATTTTAAAACTGGAATGAGGCCCAAACAATTACCATATAAAGTTAATTATATGGATTTTCATACAACACATGTATAATAGCATTGAAAAATAATCAACCATCAACCAAAGTGCACTACACTGTATAAGCATCAAATATAGATATCTAACGCTTATAACAGCCTGTCAATCAATCGATCGACATATTTAATCAATCAGGATGATTGAACTTCAAATTTCATCCCAACACCCGTGTGGGGTTTCAAACAATCAAACACAGATTTTTATTCGTGCAGTAGGGTGATGTGTAAAATTTATCGACCCAATCATTGTCCTTCAAATAGGTGTACATAAACAAACCGTCTGGTTTGTAAATGAATATTTATTTATTCACATCCACGTTAAAAATTATATTTTTAACGATAAAACATTTTATTCCAACATATGAATTTCGATTAAGTTCATTCTTTAAATAAAATGATATTTTTATTTTTCTAACACATTTTAGAAAATTTCGGCGGCATAACGGCACGATAGTAGAAACGGGACAAGGCCTCGCCTTATCCCCGGTCTAGTGAAGGCCCACGCCATTCACACATCAATCAAATCAATTTCATCTCACCCAACAATTCAATTCAAACAAATAATTCAACTAATCTATGCAACCAAACAAACAAGTCCATGGTCTGTGGACGATTGTGTCGGGTGCTACTAAGCACCGTTTGCATCCTAGTATATATATATATAACTAGAAAATAAATTGAAGAGTGAGAAATTCTCACATATAGCTATCCTAGCTCCACGGCACTTCCAATGCAGGAAATCTTCACCGCTATCGCATCTTCGTCATCTTCGTTGTCCGCTTTCACTACATATGTAAAAATCGAATTTTTACTTCGCTATTCAATATTTAAAAATCATATTTTTATTTCGAAGGTCAATATATAAAAATCAAATTTTTAGTTCAAAGTTCAATATATAAAAATCGAATTTTTAGTTCAAAGTTCAATATATAAAAATCGAATTTTTACTTCCCTACTATATAAAAAGATTTCGCCTTTATAAAAAACATGGACTTTGCTTTTTCAAATTTAAAGATTTCATCTTTATAAAAATCTCATTTTTATTTTTCTACACATATAAAGATGACATTTTTAATATCCCGATCATGTAAAAATTATATTTTTAACTCTTTACATAAACAAAAATCATATTTTGACATCACCTATATAGTAAAGACTATATTTTTAATACTTTAAAAATATAAAAATCATATTTTTATTACTTTAAAAATATAAAAATCATATCTTTATTACTTACTACCATTTAAAAGATTACATTTTTATATCTTTACAACATAAATATAAACCAGTTTTTAAAGTAAATAAAAATCCGTTTTTAAACAAAATGAAATTCAGATTTTAAACAAAATAAAATCCAGTTTTTAAACAAAATAAACTTCAGTTTTTAACCTAAATAAAATTCAGTTTTTAGTTTTCATAAAAAAAATATCGAAATTAGTTTTAAACTCTAAAATAAAAATAAAAGTAAAACTTACATTTCTCGTCAGCAGGGGTGGAGGGCGTCAGATGCTCGACGCAGGGGAAGGGGCCCTACAGCGGCGGTCTCAGGCGAGGCGGTGGGTTGCGGGGCGGCTCCAGCGAGCTTCAGGGTGGTCGGAGTGCCGCGTTGGCCGCTGGTGGGTCGGGGTGGGTCGTGGTTCGAGGTGGGGGTCGGCGAAGGGTTTGGGCGCTTGGGTTTATTGAGGTGGAGCTCGAGGTCTAAATGCGGAGGGGGGGGGAGAAGAAGAGGGAGCACGAGAAGGGGAGAGGGCGGAGGGGAAGCGCCCTGGTGGCCGACCGACGGTGGGGGATGGGCGATGGGCGGTGGTCTGCCATTTTTTTTTTTTTTTATAATCGATCTGAAAAGTAATTTAGGGGGGGCCAGAACCAATAAAGGGGAGGGAATATTATTTTATTTTATTTTTTTATTTAATTTTTATTTAATTTCTCTCTCCTAAGTTGACTTTTCATACGCTCTCGAAATCGAACCCACCGCCTGTCGTCCATAGCGTTTCACCCCCATTCTAAACACAATGGGATATGTACCGCAAGCTGAATCGACCGTTTCGATCAGTTTCCGTTGCATTTACATTTAAATCATTATATTGAATTTTAAACGCACATTTCAAATTACAGGGGCCACATACTAACTAGAAAAATTCCCGAAAAATATTTTCTAGCTTCGTATTGACGATACGGTCCTAACAAAACTAATTTCGCTGAATTCTGAGACCGTTTGAAAAATGGCCAATTTCCAGTCGATTAAAATCAACTGAAACTGGTCAAACGCGTTTTCCTTTGCCACGCTCACATATTGATTCGAAAAATTATGAAATTTGAAACCTAGCAATAACTTTACATCACGGACCCAACAAAACTGGTTTCGTCGAAATCCGAGGTCGTTTGCAAAATGTCCATTTTTAAGGGCCTGAATTCCATAGCGACTATTCAGAATTTTCAACTGGACATATCTTTTGATTCCCGATATGAAACCTTGATTTTTCGGATTCGTTGGAAAGATATTCACTATTAGATTCCATTATTTTTGGTTTCACTAAAATCCGGATTGTTTTGCACCCGGTACATTCAGTTGAAGTTTGAAATCGAATTATCGAACTACCGCGCCATTTTCAATTCCTTTTATAATTATATATAATTATTTATAATCTAACGACGACGCGTATAATATATACGTTCGAATTCTATTCAAAATAAATTTCTCGTCGATATTATTTAAAATAATTCATTTTAAATAATCAAAATTCGCTAAAATTGCCAAAATAAAATTTTTAAACTGGCCCAGATTTTCGGGTTGTTACAATCTCCCCCACTTAAAACTTTTCGTCCCCGAAAAGGAACAAAGTCGAAAGTGGTTTGATTATTCAGCTCTACGATCGGTCAGGCTTCCGTTCTCCAACTTTTCAGTTTCTGAGAATTTTCAAAATTTCAAAAATTTGGCTAACACCCTAAATTTTCGAAAAATTTCGCCATAACCTCCCCTGCAATGGGAGCATCGGGGAATTTCAAATAGCTTCCCCGGTCCTTTAGATCTCAAAAAGAAAAAGAAAAAGCCAAGCGGCTAGCCAATAGGCTCACAAAATCATCATCACCCAAACAAAACAGGAAATTATGTAGTAAACATGTACCTATTTGTCGGGCAAACAAATTTTATTCTCTGCTCTAGCCTCCTTGCTATGACCTGTTCAATGATAGTATATGTATATGCAAACAAATGCGACCAATTTTCAATACAGTTCAAAATTTGGTTAAATTAGGCATAAGTGATTCAAAATTAGCAAACAAATAAACAAACAACACAAACATCAATCAATTAGTGGATTAGAGTTGCAAATTCATAAATTTTGATACATATACAGAAAATCATGTTTTTGATGCCAATTCACAACAATGTGTTCTAACTATATAAGTTTTGGTTCTCACACCAGTCTAATGGAAATATATCGATATCACACCTTCGAAACACGAACATAAATTATGATGATGTAGCTACAATCATCAGAATCATCTCCGGGCGTCTAGAATGTGATTCCATATCTATCCAATATATTAAAACTTCGAATATACGTTCATGACGCGTATATGCGAAACCTTTATATAGTGGATTGTCCATATTCAAAATAAATAAATATTCAAATACGTATAAAATGGTTTAAATTTTCAAAGCAAAATTGTTTTCATTTGAAAAATATACTCTTCACACCCGTTCTAGGATACTACTGATCCTATCTCTAACGAGTCATTCTAATTGGATATTACTAATCCAATATCTGATGAATTCTTTCGTACGGTTCTAATGTGTCTTGTTCTCGAGCTCTGTAAACCAAAGCTCTGATACCAACTGTAAAGACCCGTAACTTCCCCGTAAAGGAAAGTGTCGGATAGTTCGAGAACAAACCACAACAGAACGCATACAGAAGAACATTTCATTGTATATTTTACAACAACGCATCAGATTACAGGAATATACAGAGTATAAACGAATATTACACAGAAATATCAGAGATTTAAATTACATTAAATACATAGCAGCGGAAAATAATACAATACACAACTAGAAGAGATATACGGATACAAAGCTTTCCGGATATCGTTCCAGCTGTAAACCAGGATCCTGTGAATATAAATCTGCAAAACCCAAAACTACTAGCTGCCCGTGTCAAAATAGGGGCACCCAGAGTTTAGGTTAAAACAATAAACTCCAGGTCAGTCATGGGACTGGTGTGAGAACTAAAACAGTTAATCTTTATTTTAAAGTTAGGTAAATCAAGGGACCACGCCGTATAACACGGAACGGGTTTCCTCCCAAGAATACCGGTGCATAAAACAAACAGCGCAATGCTAAACAAAGAAAAAATGAAGCTGTTATAAGACCCAGGTCCTATCACACAATGAAATCGCAAGCCGGGGGATAGGGTTTTCCCTTATAACAGCCAAAGAATGCTTGATACGCTTAAAACAAATCATTTGATACTATTATAAGTGCATAGTGTATAAAACAACTTCAAATCATAAGTATCAATCATAGGCGGCATGGGTACCATATATCATGTCGCCATATATAGGTTTACAAATAAAACCGCAAATGTCACGTATTTGGAAATTGGATTTCCTTCTATGAACCGAGGCAAAAGATAGTCCTCAACCGATTCGAGACGCTCTAGCCCGTGTCTCAGGCACAGCCGCAACCGTACCTTGGATCCTCAGGGCCGGTCCACCGATGTGGATTATAATGCCTGAACAATACGTTTCTCCGCCCTTTGGGGCGTAAATGAGCCAACTAAATGACTCCATCGGTTCGAGAACGACCGATCAATCCGAGGCGCCTCGCAACAGCAACAACCACATAAGTCAAACTCGTCAGGGCGTGTAAAACCACTGACGCCACTTCTAGCTAGAAAGAAAACGCATGTCCCCCCTGAGGTCCGTCTCCCGTTTTTGGTTCATACCTGGTGTGAAACACGCGAGGTAAACGTTACACAAAGCTACGCCACAAAGGCCGTGCTTTGATCATCACCACAAGACTTTGCTTTTCAACAGAAGCCTTGATCATTTGCATCTTAGCATGCCACACAGGCAAACCATCCTATGCAACCGATATCAGTCACACAGAATGAAATCCGATGTCAGACACACAGTCCATTTACAAGTCCGTCCTGGGTCTGAACGAAACCGGAGGCACCTAGTACCCCGCATACCCATCGATCTCCAAGTACGTCTGGACGATCACTAACTGTTTCCATCTTCTTGGGTGTACAGCCCAATCAAGATCATTAGTTATCACCCAAACGACGTGAAGACCTCCGGTCTTCGACCATCGTCTTCATCTTCGACTTATCGTCGTATCAGTTATTCAGAATGGGATAAACCCGGTCTTTCCGAATAACTCGCGTATATTTAAATAAGTGTTACACAAACACAACATACGCCTCATTCCAATTCATTAGTCACTAACCGTAAATTAATCAAGAGAATAATTCCCCAAATATTAACCCCGAAGGCCGAAACCAACATCAGATCAATATCCAGAAAACCATTCTGCTTGGCTAACCGACAGTTAGTTTCTAAATTTCACGTTCAAATCTAATTAAAGATTTAACTATCGCCTGGAGCAAAACTGGTGATACTCCATTCTCGATCTTTTCAATCTAATTAAAGATTCATTAAAACTCCACTTAGTTTTAATCATTATCTGGGTTAAAGAATCAGTGTCATTTAAAACATGATTCACGATAAACCCAAAATCACATTCTATTAATTATCGGGTTAAAGAACAAGTGTTATTTAAAACACTGTTCACGATAAACCCAAAAATCAATACCAATTCAATTCCAATTAAATATCATTTAATTGGTACACTTCATTAAATCAAAATAAAAAGATTTAATCTTTTCTCAACTGGGTTCAAGAACAGTGTTAGTGAAGACACCATTCACGACAAACCCAAATAACATTCGATATTCAATACAAGGCTCTGAATAGAAAATATATCGGCTTATATTCAATATCGAATTCTACGACTAACAAATGTCGTATTGGAAATAACGATACAAATATATATCTTTCAAATTTCCATAACAACACCTGTAATATCACGAATTCCAACATCGAAATATTCCGAAGACAATTTCGATTCAAATCCACTCCAATGCAATCATTGGAAATTTTGGTTATTTTCAAAACCATTTCAAATTCAATTTATTTATTTAAAAATAAATAGAATTATAATTCTAGTTCAAAACTAGTTCATTTCGATAAAAATCTATTTTTATCTTTTCAAATATGGAGTTTTTCATCCCAAACTTTCACAAATCATTTCTTATGATTTTACACAAATTATTACTATTTTTAATAATTTTATCAAGGCCCGTACAGTCGATTTCCATTAACGGCCATCGAACTGCACTTACAGCGACCTTTTTCGAATTTGATTTGGACGTATCTCCAAATCCAACCGTTAGATTTCAAATTTCTAACATTCATTAGAAAGCTCTTTTCGATACGAACCCAACGGTTCCGGTTTTAGGAGAATCCGACGGTCGGATCTCCCGCAATGTCCGTTTGAAATAAATGGTCGAAATTCACGAACTGCCGCGGCGCGGCGCGTTCTATTCAGGCCATTATATTATATATATAATATATATAATATATACTTCGTCGATTTCTATTTAAAACGAATTATATAAATAGTTTTGAATTCCTTTCAAAAACATTTTCAACTTCCATTTCAATTCAAATCAAAATTGAATTTTTCTTTATAAATTCGTTTTAAAATCCACTTCTATTCAATTCAAATTTCAATTCAATTTGAATTCATTTCACTTCGCTTTCAATTCAATTTGAATTCGTTTTCAATTCAATTCATTTCGAAATCGTTTTCAATTCAATTCATTTCGAAATCGTTTTCAATTCAATTCATTTCGAAATCGGTTTCAATTCAATTCATTTCGAAATCGGTTTCAATTCAATTCATTTCGAAATCGTTTTCAATTCAATTCATTTCGAAATCGTTTTCAATTCAATTCATTTCGAAATCGTTTTCAATTCAATTCATTTCGAAATCGTTTTCAATTCAATTCATTTCGAAATCGTTTTTAATTCAATTCATTTCGAAATCGGTTTCAATTCAATTCATTTCGAAATCGTTTTCAATTCAATTCATTTCGAAATCGTTTTCAATTCAATTCATTTCGAAATCGTTTTCAATTCAATTCATTTCGAAATCGTTTTCAATTCAATTCATTTCGAAATCGTTTTCAATTCAATTCATTTCAAAATATTCGATTTCGAAATCACTTTTCAATATTCATTTTAAAATGAATAAAATCGATATAAATATCGTTCACGTCAAAATGGCGTCAATCTAATCAACACGGCTTCATATATTGATATTTTCAAATATTCCATTTCGAATATTTCTATTTCAAATATTTCTATTTTAAAACTGGAATGAGGCCCAAACAATTACCATATAAAGTTAATTATATGGATTTTCATACAACACATGTATAATAGCATTGAAAAATAATCAACCATCAACCAAAGTGCACTACACTGTATAAGCATCAAATATAGATATCTAACGCTTATAACAGCCTGTCAATCAATCGATCGACATATTTAATCAATCAGGATGATTGAACTTCAAATTTCATCCCAACACCCGTGTGGGGTTTCAAACAATCAAACACAGATTTTTATTCGTGCAGTAGGGTGATGTGTAAAATTTATCGACCCAATCATTGTCCTTCAAATAGGTGTACATAAACAAACCGTCTGGTTTGTAAATGAATATTTATTTATTCACATCCACGTTAAAAATTATATTTTTAACGATAAAACATTTTATTCCAACATATGAATTTCGATTAAGTTCATTCTTTAAATAAAATGATATTTTTATTTTTCTAACACATTTTAGAAAATTTCGGCGGCATAACGGCACGATAGTAGAAACGGGACAAGGCCTCGCCTTATCCCCGGTCTAGTGAAGGCCCACGCCATTCACACATCAATCAAATCAATTTCATCTCACCCAACAATTCAATTCAAACAAATAATTCAACTAATCTATGCAACCAAACAAACAAGTCCATGGTCTGTGGACGATTGTGTCGGGTGCTACTAAGCACCGTTTGCATCCTAGTATATATATATATAACTAGAAAATAAATTGAAGAGTGAGAAATTCTCACATATAGCTATCCTAGCTCCACGGCACTTCCAATGCAGGAAATCTTCACCGCTATCGCATCTTCGTCATCTTCGTTGTCCGCTTTCACTACATATGTAAAAATCGAATTTTTACTTCGCTATTCAATATTTAAAAATCATATTTTTATTTCGAAGGTCAATATATAAAAATCAAATTTTTAGTTCAAAGTTCAATATATAAAAATCGAATTTTTAGTTCAAAGTTCAATATATAAAAATCGAATTTTTACTTCCCTACTATATAAAAAGATTTCGCCTTTATAAAAAACATGGACTTTGCTTTTTCAAATTTAAAGATTTCATCTTTATAAAAATCTCATTTTTATTTTTCTACACATATAAAGATGACATTTTTAATATCCCGATCATGTAAAAATTATATTTTTAACTCTTTACATAAACAAAAATCATATTTTGACATCACCTATATAGTAAAGACTATATTTTTAATACTTTAAAAATATAAAAATCATATTTTTATTACTTTAAAAATATAAAAATCATATCTTTATTACTTACTACCATTTAAAAGATTACATTTTTATATCTTTACAACATAAATATAAACCAGTTTTTAAAGTAAATAAAAATCCGTTTTTAAACAAAATGAAATTCAGATTTTAAACAAAATAAAATCCAGTTTTTAAACAAAATAAACTTCAGTTTTTAACCTAAATAAAATTCAGTTTTTAGTTTTCATAAAAAAAATATCGAAATTAGTTTTAAACTCTAAAATAAAAATAAAAGTAAAACTTACATTTCTCGTCAGCAGGGGTGGAGGGCGTCAGATGCTCGACGCAGGGGAAGGGGCCCTACAGCGGCGGTCTCAGGCGAGGCGGTGGGTTGCGGGGCGGCTCCAGCGAGCTTCAGGGTGGTCGGAGTGCCGCGTTGGCCGCTGGTGGGTCGGGGTGGGTCGTGGTTCGAGGTGGGGGTCGGCGAAGGGTTTGGGCGCTTGGGTTTATTGAGGTGGAGCTCGAGGTCTAAATGCGGAGGGGGGGGGGGAGAAGAAGAGGGAGCGCGAGAAGGGGAGAGGGCGGAGGGGAAGCGCCCTGGTGGCCGACCGACGGTGGGGGATGGGCGATGGGCGGTGGTCTGCCATTTTTTTTTTTTTTATAATCGATCTGAAAAGTAATTTAGGGGGGGCCAGAACCAATAAAGGGGAGGGAATATTATTTTATTTTATTTTTTTATTTAATTTTTATTTAATTTCTCTCTCCTAAGTTGACTTTTCATACGCTCTCGAAATCGAACCCACCGCCTGTCGTCCATAGCGTTTCACCCCCATTCTAAACACAATGGGATATGTACCGCAAGCTGAATCGACCGTTTCGATCAGTTTCCGTTGCATTTACATTTAAATCATTATATTGAATTTTAAACGCACATTTCAAATTACAGGGGCCACATACTAACTAGAAAAATTCCCGAAAAATATTTTCTAGCTTCGTATTGACGATACGGTCCTAACAAAACTAATTTCGCTGAATTCTGAGACCGTTTGAAAAATGGCCAATTTCCAGTCGATTAAAATCAACTGAAACTGGTCAAACGCGTTTTCCTTTGCCACGCTCACATATTGATTCGAAAAATTATGAAATTTGAAACCTAGCAATAACTTTACATCACGGACCCAACAAAACTGGTTTCGTCGAAATCCGAGGTCGTTTGCAAAATGTCCATTTTTAAGGGCCTGAATTCCATAGCGACTATTCAGAATTTTCAACTGGACATATCTTTTGATTCCCGATATGAAACCTTGATTTTTCGGATTCGTTGGAAAGATATTCACTATTAGATTCCATTATTTTTGGTTTCACTAAAATCCGGATTGTTTTGCACCCGGTACATTCAGTTGAAGTTTGAAATCGAATTATCGAACTACCGCGCCATTTTCAATTCCTTTTATAATTATATATAATTATTTATAATCTAACGACGACGCGTATAATATATACGTTCGAATTCTATTCAAAATAAATTTCTCGTCGATATTATTTAAAATAATTCATTTTAAATAATCAAAATTCGCTAAAATTGCCAAAATAAAATTTTTAAACTGGCCCAGATTTTCGGGTTGTTACAATCTCCCCCACTTAAAACTTTTCGTCCCCGAAAAGGAACAAAGTCGAAAGTGGTTTGATTATTCAGCTCTACGATCGGTCAGGCTTCCATTCTCCAACTTTTCAGTTTCTGAGAATTTTCAAAATTTCAAAAATTTGGCTAACACCCTAAATTTTCGAAAAATTTCGCCATAACCTCCCCTGCAATGGGAGCATCGGGGAATTTCAAATAGCTTCCCCGGTCCTTTAGATCTCAAAAAGAAAAAGAAAAAGCCAAGCGGCTAGCCAATAGGCTCACAAAATCATCATCACCCAAACAAAACAGGAAATTATGTAGTAAACATGTACCTATTTGTCGGGCAAACAAATTTTATTCTCTGCTCTAGCCTCCTTGCTATGACCTGTTCAATGATAGTATATGTATATGCAAACAAATGCGACCAATTTTCAATACAGTTCAAAATTTGGTTAAATTAGGCATAAGTGATTCAAAATTAGCAAACAAATAAACAAACAACACAAACATCAATCAATTAGTGGATTAGAGTTGCAAATTCATAAATTTTGATACATATACAGAAAATCATGTTTTTGATGCCAATTCACAACAATGTGTTCTAACTATATAAGTTTTGGTTCTCACACCAGTCTAATGGAAATATATCGATATCACACCTTCGAAACACGAACATAAATTATGATGATGTAGCTACAATCATCAGAATCATCTCCGGGCGTCTAGAATGTGATTCCATATCTATCCAATATATTAAAACTTCGAATATACGTTCATGACGCGTATATGCGAAACCTTTATATAGTGGATTGTCCATATTCAAAATAAATAAATATTCAAATACGTATAAAATGGTTTAAATTTTCAAAGCAAAATTGTTTTCATTTGAAAAATATACTCTTCACACCCGTTCTAGGATACTACTGATCCTATCTCTAACGAGTCATTCTAATTGGATATTACTAATCCAATATCTGATGAATTCTTTCGTACGGTTCTAATGTGTCTTGTTCTCGAGCTCTGTAAACCAAAGCTCTGATACCAACTGTAAAGACCCGTAACTTCCCCGTAAAGGAAAGTGTCGGATAGTTCGAGAACAAACCACAACAGAACGCATACAGAAGAACATTTCATTGTATATTTTACAACAACGCATCAGATTACGGGAATATACAGAGTATAAACGAATATTACACAGAAATATCAGAGATTTAAATTACATTAAATACATAGCAGCGGAAAATAATACAATACACAACTAGAAGAGATATACGGATACAAAGCTTTCCGGATATCGTTCCAGCCGTAAACCAGGATCCTGTGAATATAAATCTGCAAAACCCAAAACTACTAGCTGCCCGTGTCAAAATAGGGGCACCCAGAGTTTAGGTTAAAACAATAAACTCCAGGTCAGTCATGGGACTGGTGTGAGAACTAAAACAGTTAATCTTTATTTTAAAGTTAGGTAAATCAAGGGACCACGCCGTATAACACGGAACGGGTTTCCTCCCAAGAATACCGGTGCATAAAACAAACAGCGCAATGCTAAACAAAGAAAAAATGAAGCTGTTATAAGACCCAGGTCCTATCACACAATGCAATCGCAAGCCGGGGGATAGGGTTTTCCCTTATAACAGCCAAAGAATGCTTGATACGCTTAAAACAAATCATTTGATACTATTATAAGTGCATAGTGTATAAAACAACTTCAAATCATAAGTATCAATCATAGGCGGCATGGGTACCATATATCATGTCGCCATATATAGGTTTACAAATAAAACCGCAAATGTCACGTATTTGGAAATTGGATTTCCTTCTATGAACCGAGGCAAAAGATAGTCCTCAACCGATTCGAGACGCTCTAGCCCGTGTCTCAGGCACAGCCGCAACCGTACCTTGGATCCTCAGGGCCGGTCCACCGATGTGGATTATAATGCCTGAACAATACGTTTCTCCGCCCTTTGGGGCGTAAATGAGCCAACTAAATGACTCCATCGGTTCGAGAACGACCGATCAATCCGAGGCGCCTCGCAACAGCAACAACCACATAAGTCAAACTCGTCAGGGCGTGTAAAACCACTGACGCCACTTCTAGCTAGAAAGAAAACGCATGTCCCCCCTGAGGTCCGTCTCCCGTTTTTGGTTCATACCTGGTGTGAAACACGCGAGGTAAACGTTACACAAAGCTACGCCACAAAGGCCGTGCTTTGATCATCACCACAAGACTTTGCTTTTCAACAGAAGCCTTGATCATTTGCATCTTAGCATGCCACACAGGCAAACCATCCTATGCAACCGATATCAGTCACACAGAATGAAATCCGATGTCAGACACACAGTCCATTTACAAGTCCGTCCTGGGTCTGAACGAAACCGGAGGCACCTAGTACCCCGCATACCCATCGATCTCCAAGTACGTCTGGACGATCACTAACTGTTTCCATCTTCTTGGGTGTACAGCCCAATCAAGATCATCAGTTATCACCCAAACGACGTGAAGACCTCCGGTCTTCGACCATCGTCTTCATCTTCGACTTATCGTCGTATCAGTTATTCAGAATGGGATAAACCCGGTCTTTCCGAATAACTCGCGTATATTTAAATAAGTGTTACACAAACACAACATACGCCTCATTCCAATTCATTAGTCACTAACCGTAAATTAATCAAGAGAATAATTCCCCAAATATTAACCCCGAAGGCCGAAACCAACATCAGATCAATATCCAGAAAACCATTCTGCTTGGCTAACCGACAGTTAGTTTCTAAATTTCACGTTCAAATCTAATTAAAGATTTAACTATCGCCTGGAGCAAAACTGGTGATACTCCATTCTCGATCTTTTCAATCTAATTAAAGATTCATTAAAACTCCACTTAGTTTTAATCATTATCTGGGTTAAAGAATCAGTGTCATTTAAAACATGATTCACGATAAACCCAAAATCACATTCTATTAATTATCGGGTTAAAGAACAAGTGTTATTTAAAACACTGTTCACGATAAACCCAAAAATCAATACCAATTCAATTCCAATTAAATATCATTTAATTGGTACACTTCATTAAATCAAAATAAAAAGATTTAATCTTTTCTCAACTGGGTTCAAGAACAGTGTTAGTGAAGACACCATTCACGACAAACCCAAATAACATTCGATATTCAATACAAGGCTCTGAATAGAAAATATATCGGCTTATATTCAATATCGAATTCTACGACTAACAAATGTCGTATTGGAAATAACGATACAAATATATATCTTTCAAATTTCCATAACAACACCTGTAATATCACGAATTCCAACATCGAAATATTCCGAAGACAATTTCGATTCAAATCCACTCCAATGCAATCATTGGAAATTTTGGTTATTTTCAAAACCATTTCAAATTCAATTTATTTATTTAAAAATAAATAGAATTATAATTCTAGTTCAAAACTAGTTCATTTCGATAAAAATCTATTTTTATCTTTTCAAATATGGAGTTTTTCATCCCAAACTTTCACAAATCATTTCTTATGATTTTACACAAATTATTACTATTTTTAATAATTTTATCAAGGCCCGTACAGTCGATTTCCATTAACGGCCATCGAACTGCACTTACAGCGACCTTTTTCGAATTTGATTTGGACGTATCTCCAAATCCAACCGTTAGATTTCAAATTTCTAACATTCATTAGAAAGCTCTTTTCGATACGAACCCAACGGTTCCGGTTTTAGGAGAATCCGACGGTCGGATCTCCCGCAATGTCCGTTTGAAATAAATGGTCGAAATTCACGAACTGCCGCGGCGCGGCGCGTTCTATTCAGGCCATTATATTATATATATAATATATATAATATATACTTCGTCGATTTCTATTTAAAACGAATTATATAAATAGTTTTGAATTCCTTTCAAAAACATTTTCAACTTCCATTTCAATTCAAATCAAAATTGAATTTTTCTTTATAAATTCGTTTTAAAATCCAATTCTATTCAATTCAAATTTCAATTCAATTTGAATTCATTTCACTTCGCTTTCAATTCAATTTGAATTCGTTTTCAATTCAATTCATTTCGAAATCGTTTTCAATTCAATTCATTTCGAAATCGTTTTCAATTCAATTCATTTCGAAATCGTTTTCAATTCAATTCATTTCGAAATCGGTTTCAATTCAATTCATTTCGAAATCGTTTTCAATTCAATTCATTTCGAAATCGTTTTCAATTCAATTCATTTCGAAATCGTTTTCAATTCAATTCATTTCGAAATCGTTTTCAATTCAATTCATTTCGAAATCATTTTCAATTCAATTCATTTCGAAATCGGTTTCAATTCAATTCATTTCGAAATCGTTTTCAATTCAATTCATTTCGAAATCATTTTCAATTCAATTCATTTCGAAATCGTTTTCAATTCAATTCATTTCGAAATCGTTTTCAATTCAATTCATTTCGAAATCGTTTTCAATTCAATTCATTTCAAAATATTCGATTTCGAAATCACTTTTCAATATTCATTTTAAAATGAATAAAATCGATATAAATATCGTTCACGTCAAAATGGCGTCAATCTAATCAACACGGCTTCATATATTGATATTTTCAAATATTCCATTTCGAATATTTCTATTTCAAATATTTCTATTTTAAAACTGGAATGAGGCCCAAACAATTACCATATAAAGTTAATTATATGGATTTTCATACAACACATGTATAATAGCATTGAAAAATAATCAACCATCAACCAAAGTGCACTACACTGTATAAGCATCAAATATAGATATCTAACGCTTATAACAGCCTGTCAATCAATCGATCGACATATTTAATCAATCAGGATGAGTGAACTTCAAATTTCATCCCAACACCCGTATGGGGTTTCAAACAATCAAACACAGATTTTTATTCGTGCAGTTGGGTGATGTGTAAAATTTATCGACCCAATCATTGTCCTTCAAATAGGTGTATATAAACAAACCGTCTGGTTTGTAAATGAATATTTGTTTATTCACATCCACGTTAAAAATTATATTTTTAACGATAAAACATTTTATTCCAACATATGAATTTCGATTAAGTTCATTCTTTAAATAAAATGATATTTTTATTTTTCTAACACATTTTAGAAAATTTCGGCGGCATAACGGCACGATACTAGAAACGGGACAAGGCCTCGCCTTATCCCCGGTCTAGTGAAGGCCCACGCCATTCACACATCAATCAAATCAATTTCATCTCACCCAACAATTCAATTCAAACAAATAATTCAACTAATCTATGCAACCAAACAAACAAGTCCATGGTCTGTGGACGATTGTGTCGGGTGCTACTAAGCACCGTCTGCATCCTAGTATATATATATATATATAACTAGAAAATAAATTGAAGAGTGAGAAATTCTCACATATAGCTATCCTAGCTCCACGGCACTTCCAATGCAGGAAATATTCACCGCTATCGCATCTTCGTCATCTTCGTTGTCCGCTTTCACTACATATGTAAAAATCGAATTTTTACTTCGCTATTCATTATTTAAAAATCATATTTTTATTTCGAAGGTCAATATATAAAAATCAAATTTTTAGTTCAAAGTTCAATATATAAAAATCGAATTTTTACTTCCCTACTATATAAAAAGATTTCGCCTTTATAAAAAACATGGACTTTGCTTTTTCAAATTTAAAGATTTCATCTTTATAAAAATCTCATTTTTATTTTTCTACACATATAAAGATGACATTTTTAATATCCCGATCATGTAAAAATTATATTTTTAACTCTTTACATAAACAAAAATCATATTTTGACATCACCTATATAGTAAAGACTATATTTTTAATACTTTAAAAATATAAAAATCATATTTTTATTACTTTAAAAATATAAAAATCATATCTTTATTACTTACTACCATTTAAAAGATTACATTTTTATATCTTTACAACATAAATATAAACCAGTTTTTAAAGTAAATAAAAATCCGTTTTTAAACAAAATGAAATTCAGATTTTAAACAAAATAAAATCCAGTTTTTAAACAAAATAAACTTCAGTTTTTAACCTAAATAAAATTCAGTTTTTAGTTTTCATAAAAAAAATATCGAAATTAGTTTTAAACTCTAAAATAAAAATAAAAGTAAAATTTACATTTCTTGTCAGCAGGGGTGGAGGGCGTCAGATGCTCGACGCAGGGGAAGGGGCCCTACAGCGTCGGTCTCAGGCGAGGCGGTGGGTTGCGGGGCGGCTCCAGCGAGCTTCAGGGTGGTCGGAGTGCCGCGTTGGCCGCTGGTGGGTCGGGGTGGGTCGTGGTTCGAGGTGGGGGTCGGCGAAGGGTTTGGGCGCTTGGGTTTATTGAGGTGGAGCTCGAGGTCTAAATGCGGAGGGGGGGGGGGGGGAGAAGAAGAGGGAGCGCGAGAAGGGGAGAGGGCGGAGGGGAAGCGCCCTGGTGGCCGACCGACGGTGGGGGATGGGCGATGGGCGGTGGTCTGCCATTTTTTTTTTTTATAATCGATCTGAAAAGTAATTTAGGGGGGGCCAGAACCAATAAAGGGGAGGGAATATTATTTTATTTTATTTTTTTATTTAATTTTTATTTAATTTCTCTCTCCTAAGTTGACTTTTCATACGCTCTCGAAATCGAACCCACCGCCTGTCGTCCATAGCGTTTCACCCCCATTCTAAACACAATGGGATATGTACTGCAAGATGAATCGACCGTTTCGATCAGTTTCCGTTGCATTTACATTTAAATCATTATATTGAATTTTAAACGCACATTTCAAATTACAGGGGCCACATACTAACTAGAAAAATTCCCGAAAAATATTTTCTAGCTTCGTATTGACGATACGGTCCTAACAAAACTAATTTCGCTGAATTCTGAGACCGTTTGAAAAATGGCCAATTTCCAGTCGATTAAAATCAACTGAAACTGGTCAAACGCGTTTTCCTTTGCCACGCTCACATATTGATTCGAAAAATTATGAAATTTGAAACCTAGCAATAACTTTACATCATGGACCCAACAAAACTGGTTTCGTCGAAATCCGAGGTCGTTTGCAAAATGTCCATTTTTAAGGGCCTGAATTCCATAGCGACTATTCAGAATTTTCAACTGGACATATCTTTTGATTCCCGATATGAAACCTTGATTTTTCGGATTCGTTGGAAAGATATTCACTATTAGATTCCATTATTTTTGGTTTCACTAAAATCCGGATTGTTTTGCACCCGGTACATTCAGTTGAAGTTTGAAATCGAATTATCGAACTACCGCGCCATTTTCAATTCCTTTTATAATTATATATAATTATTTATAATCTAACGACGACGCGTATAATATATACGTTCGAATTCTATTCAAAATAAATTTCTCGTCGATATTATTTAAAATAATTCATTTTAAATAATCAAAATTCGCTAAAATTGCCAAAATAAAATTTTTAAACTGGCTCAGATTTTCGGGTTGTTACATTGGATCCGTGATGTCAAATTATTGCTAGATTCCAAATTTCATAATTTTTCGAATCAATATGTGAGCGTGGCAAAGGAAAACGCGTTTGACCAGTTTTAGTTGATTTTAATCGACTGGAAATTGGCCATTTTTCCAATGGTCTCAGAATTCGACGAAACTAGTTTTGTTAGGATCGTATCGTCAATACGAAGCTAGAAAATATTTTTCTGGAATTTATAGAGTTCGTATGTGACCCCGGTAAATTGAAATACGCGTTCAAATTCAATATATAGAGTTATATGTTGATTTTAACGGAAACTGATCGAAACGATCGAATCAAGCTACGATACATATCCCATTGTGTTCGGAATGGGGGCAAAATGCTATGGACGACAGGCAGTGGACCTCGTTTAGAGGTCGTAAGTAAAAGTCAACTTTTTTTGCAAAATAAAATAATTAAATAAATAAAACTCTCTCTCTCCTATCCCCTATTCTCTTCTCAGCCCCCCCCTACGTTCATTTTTCCAAATTGATTTTAAAAAAAAAAATTGGAGAGAGAAGGGGGGATCGCCACCGTCGCCCCCCCCCCCCCTTTGTTGGACGTCGCCGCCCCCAGGTGGGTCGCCACCACCTGCCACCCCCTCTCGCGTTGCCCTCTCATTCCCTTCGTTCTTCAACTGACCGCGCCGCCCAAACCACCCTCGCCCCAAAATACGAACCCGTTCCACCCCCTCCGCAACCCACCGCCGCCCTGCCTCCTTCCACTCACCTGCGACGCACCCTCCCTCTCTCCTCGCTCTCGCTCCCCTCCTATTGTCTACCGCGGACCCCCAAAACCACCCCCCTACTGACGCAACACCCCTCCTCTCCCTTCAGTGATGCGCCTCAGACCCTCTTACCCCTCCTGCTGTGCTGGAAAAAAAAACAGTAAGTGATAATTTAATTTATTTACTTATTTCCGATATGATAACTTAGCAAATGAAAAGGAAAATCAGTCTTGTTTCTATAGAAGAGTATAGAAAAGATTTGATTTTTCGAATAGAAAAGATTTGATTTTTTTTTTCCGAATTGAAAAGATTGGATTTCTAAAATAGTTAAGTTAGGATTTTTAGGAAGGGCAGGGTCTTTAAAATAAAAATAGCAATATGAATTAGCATTTATAAAAGCTGAAAATAAAGTATATATAAAGATATGATTTTTAAAATTGAAAAGATTATATTTTTATTTATAAAAATATGATTTTTATATAAGGAAGAGATAGAAAAGATTTTTATTGAATTAAAAATATGATTTTTATATTTTTAAAGTATTAAAAATATAGTCTTTACTATATAGATGATGTAAAAATATGATTTTTGTTTATGTAGAGAATTAAAAATATATTCTTTACATGATAGGAATATTAGAAATATCATCTTTATATGTGTAGCAAAATAAAAGTGTGATTTTTATGATGATATATTTGAAAAGGCGAGATTTTTATATATTGAATAGCAAAGTAAAAATTCGATTTTTATATATTGAATAGCAAAGTTAAAATTCGATTTTTATATATTGAATAGCGAAGTAAAAATTCGATTTTTATATATTGAATAGCGAAGTAAAAATTCGATTTTTATATATTGAATAGCAAAATAAAAATTCGATTTTTATATATTGAATAGCGAAGTAAAAATTCGATTTTTATATATGGGATAGAGGAATAAAAATGTGATTTTTATATATATAGTGAATACAGGCAACGAAGGGGATAAAAAGGCGAGAACGATGAAGATTTCTATCAATGAAGAGTCGTGGTATTGGATAGCTACCGGTGAGAACTTCTCACTCTTCAATTTCATTTTCTAGTTATATATATATACTAGGATGCAGACGGTGTTTAGTAGCACCCGACACAATCGTCCACAGACCATAGACTTGTTTGTTTGGTTGTGTAGTTGGTTAGATTATTTGGGTTGAATTGAATTGTTTGGTGAAATGAAATTGATTGGATTGATGTGTGAATGGCGTGGGCCTTCACTAGACTGGGGATAAGGCTAGGCCTTGTCCCGTTTCTAGTATCGTGCCGTTATGCCACCGAAATTTTCTAAAATAAGTTAGGAAAATAAAGATATCATTTTATTTAACAAATGAACCGAATGGAATATTTTCTTAGGTTGAATAAAATGTTTTATCGTTAAAAATAGAATTATTAACGTGAAAGTGAATAAATAAATATTTATAAACAAATCGGCCGATTTGTTTAATTACACTGATTTGACTGACATTGATTGGGTTGATAAATTTTACACATCGCCCAACTACACAAATAAAACCTGTGTTTGATTGTTTGAAACCCCACACGGGTGTGGGGACGAAATTTGAAGTTCACTCATCCTGATTGATTAAATACGTCGATCGATTGATTGACAGATAGTTATAAGCATTAGATATCTTTATTTGATGCTTATACAGTGTATTGCACTTTGGTTGATGGTTGATTATTTTTCAATGCTATTATATACGTGTGATGTATGAAAATCCATATAATTAACATTATATGGTGATTGTTTGGGCCTCATTCCAATTTAGAAAATAAAGGATATTATAAAATAAAGGTTCATGTGTTGACAGTACTCATCCGTTGAGATTAGTCATGTGTTGAACGAAATATTTTAATAATAAAATTTACATCTTTATCAATATAAAATAAAGGTTCATGTGTTGACAGTACTCATCCGTTGAGATTAGTCATGTGTTGAACGAAATATTTTAATAATAAAATTTACATCCTTATCAATATAAAATAAAGGTTCATGTGTTGACAGTACTCATCCGTTGAGATTAGTCATGTGTTGAACGAAATATTTTAAAAATAGAAATATTTGAAATAGAATATTTGAAAATAGAAATATATGAAGCCGTGCTGATTAGATTGACGCCATTTTGACGTGAACGATATTTATATCGATTTTATTCATTTTAAAATGAATATTGAAAAGTGATTTCGAAATCGAATATTTTGAAATGAAAACGAATTTGAATTGAATTGAATATATAACGAATTTGAATTGAATTGAATATATAACGAATTTGAATTGAATTGAATATATAACGAATTTGATTTTAATTGAATATATAACGAATTTGATTTCAATTGATTAAAAACGAATTTGATTTCAATTGAATATATAACAAATTTGGATTTGAATCGAATAGAAAACCAATTTGAATTGAATCGAATAGCAAATCAATTTGGATTTGAATCGAATAGAAAACCAATTTGAATTGAATCGAATAGAAAACCAATTTGAATTGAATTGAATAGAAAACCAAATTGAATTGAATTGAAAACGAATTCGAATTGAATATAAAATGAATTCAAATTGAATTGAATAGAAAACGAATTCGAATTGAACTGAAAACGAATTGAAATGAATTCAAATTGAATTGAAATTTGAATTGAATAGAAATGAATTTTAAAACGAATTTATAATGAAGAATTCAATTTTGATTTGAATTGAAATGGAAGTTGAAATTGTTTTTGAAACGAATTCAAAACTATTTATAAAATTCGTTTTCAATAGTAATCGAAGAAATATATATTATATATATTATATATATAATATAATGGCCTGAATAGAACGGGCCGCGCCGCGGCAGTTCGTGAATTTCGACCATTTATTTCAAACGGACATTACGGGAGATCCGACCGTCGGATTCTCCTAAAACTAGAACCGTTGGGTTCGTATCGAAAAGAGCTTTCTAACGAATATTAGAAATTCAAAATCTAACGGTTGTATTTGGTGATACGTCCAAATCAAATTTGGAAAAGGTCGCTGTAAGTGCAGTTCGATGGCCGTTGATGGAAATCGACTGTGCGGGCCTTGATAAAATTATTAAAAATAGTAATGATTTGTGTAAAATCATAAGAAATGATTTGGGAAAAATTGGGATGAAAAACTCCATATTTGAAAAGATAAAAATAGATTTTTATCGAAATGAACTAGTTTTGAACTGAAATTAAAACCCATTTATTTTTAAATAAATAAATTGGATTTGAAATGGGTTTTAAACAGAATTGATTTGTGGGTTTATCGTGAACGGTGTTTTAAATAACATTTGTTCTTTAACCCGATAATAAATAGAATGTGATTTGGGTTTGACGTGAACTGTGTTTTAAATGACATTAGTTCTTTAACCCAGTAAAAGGAGTTTTAATGAATCTGCAATCAAATTGAAATGTGAATTGATAATTTAAATTATCAAATTTAGAAATTGAGCGAGAATGGAGTATCACCAGTTTTGCTCCAAAGCGATAGTTAAATCTTTAATTAGATTTGAACGTGAAATGGTAATTAATTTTACCGATAACACTGTGGTGTTAGATATGGAGTATCACCAGTTTTGCTTCATGGGATGAATAGGGTGGGATTGGGAGATAAAACAAATAATTACTTCGGTGTGGTTCGCTAATCTCGACTAGTTTAGAAAACCATAATTTGGTTTGAAACGACATCCAAAGGAAGATTAAAGGATAAATTTTAAAGAATTTATCTTGGATAAAATTAATGGGAACCTTTCCCTGAGAATATGAATTGGAATGAGGCGTATGTTGTGATTGTGTAACATTTGTTTTTAATATACGCGGGTTGTTCGGAAAGGCCGGGTTTATACCCATTCTGAATAACCGATTCGACGATATGTCGAAGTTGAAGACGGTGGTCGAAGACCGGAAGTCTTCACATCATTTAGATAATTATTGACGATCCTGATTGGGTTGTACACCCAAGAGGATGGAAATAGTTGGTGGTCGTCCAGACGTAATGGATATGCGAGGAAAGTGCCTCCGGTTTCGTTCAGACCCAGAACGGACTTGTAAATGGATTGTGTGTCTGACATTGGATTTTATTCTGTGTTGATTGATTTCTTTTAAATATACATCTATTTGGCGGCGGAGAATTTATTCTTTTGCTTAACGCCCTTCTCTGAGACGTACGAGCTCAGAGGTTGTATATCGATGGACATCAGTCGCATGGCATGAATTGCCTATGTGGCACGCTAAGATGCAATGATCAAGGCTTTTGTTGAAAAGCAGAGTTTTGTGGTTGATGATCAAAGCACAGCCTACGTGGCATCTTTGTGTATAACGTGAATTCGCGAGCCTCACACCTCGGTATGAGTTAAAAACGGGATACAGACTGCAGGGAGAGCACGACGTTTCTTTCTAGCTTTGGTGGTGTCAGTGACTTACCAGCCCTGACATTTATATACTTTTCACCTATGTGGTTGTTGGACGAGGCGCCTCGATTTTAGGTCTGTAAGGACCGGGAAACGTGTGTTCAGGAATTGCCAATCCTCAAACGTAAGAGAGGACCGGCCCTGAAGATCCAGGGTTTCCCAGAGTGCGTAGCCCTTAGACATTTGCTAGAGTGTCTCGAACGCGGAGAGGAGCTTGCCCCTTGCCTCGACTCATGACGGAAATCCAATTTCCAATACGTGTAATTCGGTTTTAATTGTAGAACTAGTATGGCGACATGATAGATGGTACCCATGCCGCCTATGATTGATTTTTATGATTGAAATTGATTTGACACTATACACTTATTATAGTATCAACTGATTTGTTTTTAAACGTACCAAGCATGTTTGGCTATTATAAGGGAAAACCATATCCTCCGGCTTGCGTTGCATTGTGTGATGGGACCTGGGTCTTATAATAGCTTCATTTTTCGAAAAAGCATTGCGCTGTTTATTCTATGCACTGGTATTCTTGGGAGGAAACCCGTTCCGTGTTATACGGCGTGGTCCCTTGAATTACTCTCTTTTAAAGTAAAGTTTTAAATAACTGTTTTAGTTCTCACACCAGTCACATGACTGACCTGGAGTTTATTATTTTAACCTAAACTCTGGGTGCCCCTATTTTCCGCACGGGCAGCTAGTAGTTTTGGTTTTGCAGATTTATATTTGCAGGATCCTGGTTTGCAGCTGGAATGATATCCGGTAAGCTCTGTATCCGTATATCACCTTCAGTTGTGCTTTGTATTATTTTCCGCTGCTATGTAATTTATTGTAATCTCTAATATTTATCGAATGTAATTTATTCATTTATACTCTGTATATTCTTGTATCTGATGGAATTGTTGTAATAACAATGAAATGTTCTTCCGTCTGCGTTCATTTGTGTGTTTTTCTCAAAGTATCCTCTCTTTCCTACACGGGAAAGTAACGGGTTCTTACAATAAACGTTAATTCTGATTGTGTCATGAATTATAAATCTGAATCTGAGGTTATATCTGTTCTGTTCTATTTGGATCTATCTTATTTTGTATCTTTTTCCTCTTTCTGTTCTATAGTCAGGCTACCACGAGCCTGAGCCAATCTCATAAGAGATTAACCTACGCTAAAATATTTGGGACAGTAAAATAAATGATGCATAAATTGGGCATGACCAATAGGTGACTGATTTGAGGAAAGAACATGGACCGTAGCTAGAACAAAATCTGAGACATATGACTGGACATGTTATATTTATAACATAAATGGGTATTGAACATATGATTTGTGATAAAAAGAACATGGCTTAGGTATAAATATTTACATGAGAGTAGGGTATCTATTAATGTAAATAAACACCTAAGTAAGGGATCTTTGGGATATATGACATGCATAGTAATAGATGGCTATATTTGGTATATAATCATATTGTGAACCATGACAACTATTTAGGCATGCAAACTTAGGCCAAATGTATAATTAGGCAAGATGGGTCAATGAAACCTTAAGGATTAATAAAATCTGCTATATTTGCCTAATTTAGTTCTGCTATATTTGCCTAATCTGCTAGTCTGTTACATTGCTTAATCTGCTAGTTCTGCTCTACTGCCTAGTCTGCTGGATTTGTTCATCTGCCAAATCTGTCATTTGTTAAGTCTGTTGAAAATGCAAAATCTGCTAAACTAAATCTGTTGAGATGCCTAATCTGTTATCTGCTAAATCTGCTAGTTTGCTTAATCTACTGAACCCATTAAGACGCCTAATCTGCAAAAATCTGTTATCTACTATATCTGTTAAGCTGAGATATTCAGTCTGTTATTGACATAATCTGAATTAGCTATGAATAATTGACATGTATATTAGGCGTGGGTATAAATGGTGAATCATTAATTAATTGGCCGCAAAGATAAACATGGCTAACTCGAGGTTAGAATGAGTTTGCGGCGTAATTCTACCCGGAACCGCCCGGCATATTCCAGTGGTCGCAAACAATAGGTTCTAATGTGAGAAGTTAGTCATAACGTGCTTGAAACCCGAGGTCAGACTCAGTTTGCGACAGAAACCTGCCCGGAACCAACCGGCCTAACCAGTAGCCGCAAACTGTCATTCTAATGTGAGAGGTTTGGGCACTAATATTTAATTAATGAAAATCTGAGATAATTATGATGTCTAAAACGTGTTGGGTAAGGCTAAACCAATTGGACCAATGAATCTGATAAACCCGTTTCGTGAATCCGTAGGACCAATACAAAGTTAGATAATCTGTAACCAGTTAATCTGTAAGTCTGTTAATCTGTAACCAGTTAATCTGTAAGCCTGTTAATCCGAACATCTGATCCGTTAGTCTGAAAACCTGTTAACTTGATTGTCTGATCTGTGAACTAGTTAATCTAAACTTTGTATGTCTGAAACTTGTAGACAAGTTAAGCTGAAATCTGTTAGTCTGGGGACACAAGGTTAGGAGGGAATTTACTTGTGTCATCTGTTGTTTGGGACCCATATTAGTCAGTAACCCTTTCTGGTATCAAAACTTTGACCCAACAGTAGGTAGGGTCCGGGCACGCTTACTGAACTAATTATAAGCGGTTCATTCTGATAATGGCGAGGGGTGTTGATGGTGCGTTCCAACCGGGTCATGTGCGTGCATGGATTCCGGTCTGCCTCTGAGGATGTAAGACGCCGTGACATCTGTAAATAGGTCTGTGCCAATTGGTTGTCACTATAGGGAGTGATACACCCTACTGTGGGGCCGACACAGGATATTTATGTGTTAGGGAGCCGATCGCTTGGGGTAGGGTTTTAGGGTACACTTAGTTCTGTCTGTTTCTGCTTGGTACCATCTTTTTCTGTTGGGTGGTAACACCTGTCTGTTTCTGCGTGGTACCGTCTGTTCGGGTGGTAAAGGCCCATTACTAGTGTACACCTAATTCTACATTCTGTTTCCGTAGGGATTAATCTGTTTCTGCTTCTGTCTGTTTCTGATCAGGTAGTAAAGGCCCATTATTAGCATTCTGTTTCTGCTAAATTATTCTGTACCCATTCCTGTTTCAGTTTAGACATTAGGGTGACACCTAATTCTGTTATACTAGTAATAGTGCAGAGAAGTGTAAAACAATAGCTTATATCATTCTGTTCTTCTGTTATATCTGTTACACCTGTTACAGTTATCTCTCATCCAGTTTTATTTTCATGTCATGTTATTATTATCTGTTCATAACTGAAAATCACTGGACTTGCCAGACTTTTTGTCTGACCCTTGTTGTTTCGCCTCCTTTCTTCCGTTTCCCCCCAGGTTATCCAAGGAGGGAATACTTTAGCTTGATCCGGATTTCTTCAGCTTGAAGTGCTTAAAGTATGGCTTGGCTCTGTATAGCTTCCGTTCTATGGGGATTATGATTTTAAACTATGCATTCTGAAGGCTTTTGTACAAGACTGATATTTTGTGCTTGAATTCTGACAATGTGATTTGAAAGGATGTAACCAAGTTTATTTCGGTTTCTGTTGAAATAAAGTTATAAAATTTTCAAGTACTATTTTATCTGTCTTGTAAGTTTCTGTTCTGTTTACTAAAATGCTCCACCAAAGTTAAGGCATTCCCTTTGTGAGTGACCTTAACGGAGGTGGGGTGTTACACTTGGTATCAGAGCTGAAGGTTACCAAATTGGGTAAAGTTTTTAGAAAACTATTTTCAAAAAGGTTTTGAAAGGAAGTATTTTCAAAAATAAAGCTTATTTTGAAAAACATGATCCCCAAGAGCCATATATCTTTCCTTCAGTCCTTTTTGTATTGAATCTTTCCTTTTTTCGTTTCAGCATGTCTGAAGCATCTGAGATACCAGAGGGTGTTCATGTACCCGGTTGGTTTCATCAATATCTTGAGGCTAGGACCGCCGCCGCAAGTCCAACAAATGATCCCCCTCCTCCTCCGCCCCCTCCTCGTGCAATTGCTTTCTCAAAGATCTGTAGAGATTTTAGGGCCATGGGTGGAAAGGATTTCAAGGGAACTGAATCATTCGTCGAAGCGAGGAACTGGCTCAAAGAAACTGAGGATCTATTCGTTATCTTCGAGGTGGACGATAGGCAGAAGGTACAGTTGGCGGTATGGCTGCTTAAAGACGAAGCTTCCTACTGGTGGGAAGTCACTAACGCCGAGAGGCCGGTTGAGACATGGATGGATTTCAGAACAAGGTTTGAGACAAAGTTTCTCTCGCAAGCTGAACGGAGTTTACAACTGGAAAAGTTCTTATCTCTTAAGCAAGGAAGTATGACGGTCAAGGAATACGTCAACCAGTTCAACCAACTAGCTAGGTTCGGATTGGATTTAGTCAACACTCAACATAAAAAGGCTCTCCGTTTTGTTAAAGGATTGAACGAGCCACTGCACAGCCTAGCCATGACTCACGTACCCATGGGAGCGACTTACGAGAAATTGGTGGACATGGCAGTACTGCACGAGGAAGACAAGGGCCCGAAAGAGACAAAGAAGGAAGAACCACCGAATAAGAAAGCGGGGCCCAAAAAGGAAACACAAAAGAAGGATGAGAAGTTTGAAGATAAGAAGGGGAAAAAGTGCTTTACTTGTGGGAGCTCGACTCATCTGAACAAGGATTGCAGAAAAAGGAAGGGCGCTTGTTTCAACTGTGGTGAGATGGGACACTTCACTAGGGACTGCCCGAAGAGATGAGGGCAAGGAGGGCAGGCAAACACTCTCGAGGCTAGTGGCTAGGATAGAAATAGGAAAATTTCTATAGTAGGTTTAATTTCTTTATCTGATTATGGAGTTAAAACATTTCTGATTCTGGTATTTTGATTTTGTAATCGATACTCTGCACTTTAATACTAGTATTATTTCTGAATTCCGCTGTAGACTCAGACCCATAAGGATTATGGCTCATCTGTTTGAGATTGGGGTTTGAGGGATATCTGTGTTAGGCGTCAAGTATGACGCATACATTCTGAGTTTTCGTGGGGTATGATTTTATCATGCTTAGCTTCCTAAGAATCATTAGGGAACCTGATCTATACGAATAGTCTGTAAATATCTGAATACTTCTGATAAGATTTCCAGTTTTGACATTGTCTAAAGAGGGTAATCCTCTGGGTGTCAATTTGATGTTGGTTTCGGTCTTCGGGGTCGATACTCAGGATCCATGCCTAATGGGAACCAAGTTTTTGTTCTATCTGTACTCGCTTCCATCATTCGACTGTATCCTATCGATCGAATCTTCGAACTTTAGGTAGAAACTAATGGGTGTAAACATGTGTTTGAGACATGTTATGTTTGATGGTTGCAAGTGGATGCAAGTGGTTGCTAGTGGTTGCCTGTGGATACATATACATACACTAGGCACTAGATCAGCTCAAAAACACTCTCATACTGCATATGGATGTGTGAGCATTTTTAAATTTTGTGGATGATTGACTCAGTACATGGATGCTGCATATGACTGAATGGTCGTGCACTCATATAGCAATGATATGTATAGAGTAGGAAAATTGCATACATGTTGGACTCATGGCACTGGCATAATGCGCATTAAGGAGGTCAACTAAATCAGTGGACCGCCTGATCTTCGCATTAGATAGGTGCATATACACACACTTTTGCATATGTTCATGCAGCATTAGAAATCTTTTATGGACAATGATTACTTGTGGATGATGTTTTGAGTAGATGGATGATGGATGGTAGGATACATTCTTCCTAACTTGGAGATTTCGGGGACGAAATCCTTTAAGGTGGGGAGAATGTAACAACCCGAATTTTAATAACATGCTATAATCATAAATCAAGGCAGAAATAAATTTTAAAATCTGAATCAGGGGAAACGGGCTGTGCCATTGCGTTCGTCTCGGAAAAATATGCGAAATAGAGTCCGAAATTTTGTAAATCGGAGTCCGTATGACCAAGTTATGGCCCGATGAAGTTTCAGAAAATTCAAATTTCGAAAACAGATTTGAATTTCAGCCCAATCAGAGTAGGCGGGAAAAGTTCCCGCCCAACCCACCAGGTCGACCTAGGAGTCGACCTGGGGGTCGACCTGCCCGAGGCCAGGTCGACTCTAGAGTCGACCTCGGGGTTGACCTCCCTGGTCGGGCCATTTTGGCCTGGTGCACCTGCTTGTGTTTTCTGGCTCTGTTTGTTGGTTTCTGACGTGATTTGATGGCTCAGATTTGATTTAGGGTTAATCCTATGGCTAAAACTAATCCTAAACTCTATGAAAAGACCCCTAAGACCTAGCCTCCTCTACACACAATTCTATTCTTCTTCTCTGCCTCTGTTCTAAATAAAAATAAAAATGGCGTCGCTACTCTGCTGGAATCAAAACTAGAAGCTAATCAACATCAACCTAAACAACTCAATTCAAATTAGAGATTAAAGCTTCTGCAACAATTCTGCAACAACTAAAGTCCTTTCTTTAATCCAATCAAGGCAAGTGCAGTTATTTTCCGATATCAACGTTAATTCTGATTGTAGCATGAATTATAAATCTGAATCTGAGGTTATATCTGTTATGTTCTGTTTGGATCTATCTTATTTTGTATCTTTTTCCTCTTTCTGTTTTATAGCCAGGCTACCACGAGCCTAAGCCAATCTCATAAGAGATTAACCTATGCTAAAATATTTGGGACAGTAAAATAAATGATGCATAAATTGGGCATGACCAATAGGTGACTGATTTGAGGAAAGAACATGGATCGTAGCTAGAACAAAATCTGAGACATATGACTGGACATGTTATATTTATAACATAAATGGGTTTTGAACATATGATTTGTGATAAAAAGAATATGGCTTAGGTATAAAGATTTACATGAGAGTAGGGTATCTATTAATGAAAATAAACACCTAAGTAAGGGATCTTTGGGATATATGACATGCATAGTAATAGATGACTATATTTGGTATTTAATCATATTGTGAACCATGACAACTATTTAGGCATGCAAACTTAGGCCAAATGTATAATTAGGTAAGATGGGTCAATGAAACCTTAAGGAATAATAAAAACTGCTATATTTGCCTAATTTAGTTCTGCTATATTTGCCTAATCTGCTAGTTCTGCGCTACTGCCTAGTCTGCTAGATTTGTTCATCTGCCAAATCTGTCATTTGTTAAGTCTGTTGAAAATGCCAAATCAAATAAACTAAATCTGTTGAGATGCCTAATCTGTTATCTGCTAAATCTGCTAGTTTGCTTAATCTACTGAATCCGTTAAGACGCCTAATCTGCGAAAATCTGTTATCTACTATATCTGTTAAGCTGAGATATTCAGTCTGTTATTGACGTAATCTGAATTAGCTATGAATAATTGACATGTATATTAGGCGTGGGTATAAATGGTGAATCATTAATTAATTGGCCGCAAAGATAAACATGGCTAACTCGAGGTTAGAATGAGTTTGCGACGTAATTCTGCTCGGAACCGCCCGGCATATTCCAGTGGTCGCAAACAATAGGTTCTAATGTGAGAAGTTAGTCATAACGTGCTTGAAACCCGAGGTTAGACTCAGTTTGCGACAGAAATCTGCCCGGAACCAACCGGCCTAACCAGTAGTCGCAAACTGTCAGTCTAATGTGAGAGGTTTGGGCATTAATATTTAATTAATGAAAATCTGAGATAATTATGATGTCTAAAACGTGTTGGGTAAGGCTAAACCAATTGGACCAATGAATCTGATAAACCCGTTTCGTGAATCCGTAGGACCAATACAAAGTTAGATAATCTGTAACCAGTTAATCTGTAAGTCTGTTAATCTGTAACCAGTTAATCTGTAAGCCTGTTAATCCGAACATCTGATCCGTTAGTCTGAAAACCTGTTAACTTGACTGTCTGATCTGTGAACTAGTTAATCTAAACTTTGTATGTCTGAAACTTGTAGATAAGTTAAGCTGAAATCTGTTAGTCTGGGGACACAAGGTTAGGAGGAAATTTACTTGTGTCATCTTTTGTTTGGGACCCATATTAGTCAGTAACCCTTTCTGGTATCCAAACTTTGACCCAACAGTAGGTAGGGTCCGGGCACGCTTACTGAACTAATTATAAGCGGTTCATTCTGATAATGGCGAGGGGTGTTGATGGTGCGTTCCAACCGGGTCATGTGCGTGCATGGATCCCGGTCTGCCTCTGAGGATGTAAGACGCCGTGACATCTGTAAATAGGTCTGTGCCAATTGGTTGTCACTTTAAGGAGTGATACACCCTACTGTGGGGCTGACACAGGATATTTATGTATTAGGGAGCCGATCGCTTGGGGTATGGTTTTAGGGTATACTTAGTTCTGTCTGTTTCTGCTTGGTACCGTCTGTTTCTGTTGGGTGGTAACACCTGTCTGTTTCTGCGTGGTACCGTCTGTTCGGGTGGTAAAGGCCCATTACTAGTGTACACCTAATTCTACATTCTGTTTCCGTAGGGATTAATCTGTTTCTGCTTCTGTCTGTTTCTGATCGGGTAGTAAAGGCCCATTATTAGCATTCTGTTTCTGTTAAATTATTCTGTACCCGTTCCTGTTTCAGTTTAGACATCAGGGTGACACCTAATTCTGTTATACTAGTATTAGTGCAGAGAAGTGTAAAACAATAGCTTATATCATTCTGTTCTTCTGTTATATCTGTTACACCGGTTACAGTTATCTCTCATCCAGTTTTATTTTCATGTCATGTTATTATTATCTGTTCATAACTGAAAATCACTGGATTTTCCAGACTTTTTGTCTGACCCTTGTTGTTTCGCCTCCTTTCTTCCGTTCCCCCCCACCCACCAGGTTATCCAAGGAGGGAATACTTTAGCTTGATCCAGATTTCTTCAGCTTGAAGTGCTTAAAGTATGGCTTGGCTCTGTATAGATTCCGTTCTATGGGGATTATGATTTTAAACTATGCATTCTGAAGGCTTTTGTACAAGACTGATATTTTGTACTTGAATTCTGACAATGTGATTTGAAAGGATGTAACCAAGTTTATTTCGGTTTCTGTTGAAATAAAGTTATAAATTTTTCAAGTACTATTTTATTTGTCTTGTAAGTTTCTGTTTTGTTTACTAAAATGCTCCACCAAAGTTAAGGCATTCCCTTTGTGAGTGACCTTAACGGAGGTGGGGTGTTACATTATCTCTAAATCTCTAATTTGATTTTGGTTGGAGAAGAAAGGCTAGGTTAATTTAGATTAGAGTAGCATGGAGGCGCCATGGATGAATAACAATGAGATTAGGGTTATTTTTAGGGGTATTTTATAGATTCTCTAGGTGAATTAGGACCCTTAGATTAGATTAGGATCCATTTGAACCATCCAAACCAGAAAAGCACGTCATCCAGCCAATCCCAAAGGGACACATCAGCCCTAGACCACTCAAAACACGTCTGCTATATCTAGGCAGATGGGGGTCGACACCGCTATAGGGGGGTCGACATCCCTATCGACACCCCTATAGGGGTGTCGACTCCCCTGGGGGGTCGACACCCTAGAGCGGGAGATTTCCCGCTCACCCAGATTTAGCTGATTTTGATTTTTGAATTCATTTTTGATTTTCAATTATTATTTTAATTTAAATTCTTATTAAACTAAAATCTTCTAAGCTTCATAACTTCCTCATATGTATTTGTTTTATGCAAACTCGGAATCTATCCTAAGCAGAATTCAAAGACAAACGCAATGGCATAACCCATTTCCCTCAATTCTTCTTATAAAAACTAAGTATTCTTTAATCATCCCTTATGTCATGTTTTAAAATTACGGGTTGTTACATTCTCCCCTCCTTAAAGGATTTCATCCCCGAAATCTTCAAGTTAAGAAGAATGTATCCTACCATCCAATCATCCATCTACTCATCCATCATCCACAAGCATCCATTGTCCTTAAAAGATTTCTAATGCTATATGAACATATGCAAAATTATGTGTATATGTTCCTTATCTAATGAAAAGATCAGGCGGTCTATTGATTCAGTTGACCTCCTTAATGCAAAACACGGTAGTGTCATGCGTCCATTATGCATGCAAAAGAATCCTAATGATACAAATCATTGCTATATGAGTGCACAACCATTCATTCAAGTGCGACATCCATATGATAACACATCCAGTATACATCCATTAACTTAAATATGCACACTCATTCATATGCAATATGAAGGTGATTGAGCCGATCTAGTGCCTAATGTGGATGTAAATGCATCCACGAGAAACCACTAGCAAACACTTACATCCACTTGCATCCACCAAACATAACATGTCTCAAACACATGTTTACAACCATAGGATTTTCTACTTAAGGGTCAAAGATATAATTGAGAGGATACACTAAACGATAGAACTAGTATAAACAAAGTGGTAGAAAAAGGAGAAGTTAAGAACATACCCTCAAAAAGGAAAGGGTACGACACACGTATCTTGTCTTCAGTCTCCCAAGTCGTGTTTCCTTGATCATATCCCCATTGGACTTTAACCAACTTTACCTCTCGGTTGCGTAACTTCTTGACCTCCGATCCAAGGATGCATGTAGGAGCTTGTCTAATCATGGCATCTCGCTCCACTTCCACTTCTCTAAGCATTCTCGGCTCTACTACTTCCGTGGTATCATGTAAACACTTTTGCAAATGCGACACATGAAATATGTCATGAACACCACTAAGCTTCTCGGACAGCTTCACTCTGTAGGCCATCTGCCCAATTCGCTCTGTAATGGAGAATGGCCCTACGAACCTTGGTGCCAATTTCCCTACAGACCCAAAACGAACTACATTCCTCAATGGTGATACTTTAATAAAGACCATGTCTCCAACACTGAACTCAAAATCGGTCCTTCTCTTGTCAGCATATGACTTTTGTCGGTCATGTGCCATCTTCATGCATCTTCGAATCAAGTCTATCTTCTCTGAAGTTTCCCTAATCATCTGGGGCCCAAGCAAAATCTTATCCATAGACTCCCACCAACTAGTCGGTGATCAGCAAGGTCGTCTATATAGAGCCTCAAAAGGTGCCATGCCAATACTAGTTTGATAGCTGTTGTTGTAGGTGAACTCTATAATGGAAGATGTTCCTCCCATGTCCCTCCAAAGTCCAAGATACATAACCTCAAAAGATCTTCTAGGATCTGATTCACCCTTTCTGTTTGTCCGTTCGTCTAAGGTGATAAGTAGTGCGTTGCATTCCTATTGCCCCTTGCAAGCTCTTCCAAAACTCACTAGTGAAAATGGGATCTTGATCGCTCACAATACTAGAAGGAATGCCGTGTAGATGAACTATCTCTCGGAGATAAACAGATGCTAACCATGTCGCTGTTCTTTTACTCTTAACAGGAATGAAATGGGCGCTCTTGGTAAGTCTAGCTACTACTACCCAAATCCCCATATAACCCTTCCTCGACCTCGGCAACCCGTCAATGAAATCCATTTAAACACTTTCCCATTTCCACTGTGTAACCTCTAAAAGGTGAAGCAAACCACTAGGCTTCTTTTGCTCAGCCTTGACTTGCTGGCACACTAAGCATCTAGAAACGAACTCAGCCACATCCTTCTTCATTTCGGCCCAAAAGAAAACTTGCTTTATATCCCTATACATCTTGTCTCCACCGGGATGTATGGTCAGCTTAGAACGATGTGCTTCTTCAAGGATTGTCTTTCTCAAACTCTCGTGTCGAGGTACGCAAAGTATCCCATCCCTACGCAACCAACCTTTGTCATCGATAGTATACCTACTAGGATGGCTCGAAGACTCCCCTCTTATGAGCTTGTCTACTATCTCTATCAACTATGGGTCATCTTGCTGTGCCGCACCTATCTGTCCTAAAAGCGTATGTCGTACCTCTAACGATGCCAACAAACCGGGTACATAATCAATAGAGGGTCTAAAGTCAAAGGTAGAGATATACTCTAAACTCTACCGCTCGACAAACAAAGGACTCAAAGTCGACTTCTTTCTACTCAAGGCGTCAGCTACAACGTTACCCTTGCCAGGGGTATATGCAATCTCAAAATTGTAGGATGCTAAGAACTCCATCCACCTCTGTTGCCTTAAGTTTAGATCTTTTTTGAGAGAGAAAGTACCTTAGTGACTTATGTTCTGTATACAACTCAAACCTCTCGCCAAGAAAATAGTGATGCCAAGACTTAAGCGCAAAAACTATGGCAGCTAACTCTAAGTCGTGGGCAGGGTGATTCTATCTTGCGTTTTGGAGGTAAGCCCCTAACCTCCTCAAAGACATCTGCATACTCACGAACTACTTGAACAGATTGCAAATCATCAATAGATGTGTCAAGAGATTCTAGGTAGCTAAGCATAACAGAACCCTTAGGGTCACAAGAAATATCGAGAGTATTACCCAAACCAGTCAACAGTATAACTACCCTCTTTTCACGGTCAAGAATGACACCATACCTAGCTAGCCAATTTGTTCCTAGAATCAACCCATAGCCCGTGAAGCCAAGCACATAAGCGTTGCATTCGAACTCAATGCCATACACATATATTCTCAAATCCCAACATAACATAGAAAGATGAGCCGTACCCCCAACAGGATGTGAGACTACAATGGGATCCATAACTAAACTAGTATTTAGGTGCAGTGTTTCAACTAACAAAGCAGATATAAATGAATGTGAAGCGCCAGAATCAAACAAAGTTCTAACAGGATGATCAAAAAGGAAAATCAAACTTTCAAAAGAAATGGTTCTACCTCTCTCCTGTCCTGGTGCTATGAGAGCAAGAACATTCCCTCCAGAAGTAGATCCTGTCCTCTGTCCTTGCCCTTGTCCTTGCCTCCTTTGGTAGTCTTTAATCATATGTCCTGCCTCACCACATTGGTAGCAACCTGCCTTCTTCTTCTTCTTCCTACAGTCCTTGCTTTAAGTGGCCTAGTGTCCCACAATTAAAACACCTTTTCTTCCCCTGACCCTTGTTATCCTTACCATCTTTCTTTTGTTGTTGCTATGCTTTCTTTGGATCCACTTTCTTATCTTGTGCCTTAACTACATTAGCACATTTCTCCTCTTCATGCATCAACGCCATGTCAACAAGTTTTTCGAAAGTAGCCCCCATAGGAATGTGGGACATAGCCAACCCGTGTAATGGTTCATTCAGACCCTTGGCAAATATCAAAGCCTTCTTATGTGGTGTATTGACTAATTCCATACCAAATCTTGCTAACTGGTTAAACTTGTTAATGTACTCCTTCACAGACAAATTCCCTTGTTTCAAATCCAAGAACCTCTCCATGTATAAACTCTCCTCTGCTTGTGAAAGAAATTTCAATTCGAATCTCCGTCTGAAGTCTATCCATGTCTCCACTGGACGTCTTCCATTAGTTATTTCCCACCAAAAGGAAGCTTCATCCTTCATTAACCAAGAAGCTAGCTGAACTTTCCTTCCCTCGTCTATCTCAAAGATACCAAACAAGTCCTCCATTTCCTTGAGCCAATTCCGAGCCTTAACAAACATCTCAGTTCCATAAAACGGATTTCCGCCCATCGCACGGAAGTCTTTGCATATCTTAGAAATAGCGTCTACATAGGGAGGAGGAGGAGCGGCTGCAGCTAGGGGAAGTGGAACGTCTGTTGGTCCATCGGCAATATCCCTAGCCTCCAGTTACCTTCGGAAGCATCCCGGTATCTGTATGCCCTCTGGAAGATTATGGTCCCCAGACATGCTGAAACGAAAGAAAAAGAGATTCAAAACAGAGAACCGAAAGATAGATATATGGCTTTTGGGGATTATGTTTTTCATAAATAAACTTTTATCTTGAAAATACCCTTTTTAAAACATGTTTTTGAAAATACTTCTTTCTAAAAATGCATTTAGAAATGGTTTTCAAAATCTTTTATCTGTTCTGGTAACCTTCAGCTCTGATACCACGTGTAACACCCCACGTCCATTAATGTTACTCACTAAGGGAACGTATTAACTTTCATGGAGTATTATAAGAGTATATAATAGAATATCACAAGACAGATATATAAAATGGTACTTAAGAAAATTCAAAATTTATTCATTGCAGCGGAAAAGCAAAACATGTTTGGTTATAACATCAAAACCACATACTAGAGCTAAGTACACAAATATCCATCTTGTACAAAATTATTATCAGAGTACATAAAAGTAAAACCATAATCCCACTCCAAATAGCCATACTGGAAAAGAGATAAAGCTGAGCATTACTTTAAACACTTCCAAGCACTTCAAGAAGAAAGCGATCCAAGTCAAGCTTCACTAATCCCACCCTGAGGACCGCCAGGGGGGAAGAAAGAAAAGAGGCAAAACAAAAAGGTGTCAGACATACATCTGTCGAGTCTAGTGATTTTAACAATATAATCAGTAAAATAACATGATAAGAACATAACCTGGATATAAGAGATGACTGTAACATAAGCAGATATGACAAGGCAAACAAGATGAATAAGATATAACGATGATTGCGCTTCCAATCACTATAAGATAATTCCTACACCGCACCAATACTAGTTCCATACTGAAAGTTGATCCCTCTTACTAAACATAATAATGATGATGATGGTAGTTTCGTGTACTCCTAGCTGCTGTTGTAGGTGCCGCCTGCTCCCATCTCCACTAGTTGTACCTACTACCCTCCCCATTCGATCGGCTCCCTAACTCATAGATACCATGCTGGACCCACAGTAGAGTGTATCACTCCCTAAAATGGCTACCCGATACTAATAAATGCACGGCTTATACATACATGATGCAACAACGTCTTACCTACGAGCCCGGACCCACGCACGTTGGACTTGCACTACCATCGTTAACTCTTATTGACCTCTTACAATCAACCCAGTAAGCGTGTCTCGTCCTCAACCTAGTTCGAGCTCACATAGATACTAAATGGGTTACTGGTTGAAAAGGGTCCGCTTACTTGACACAAGCTTCCCTCCTAAGCTTGGTCCCTACTAGGAATTCCCACTTAACCCCTCTTTATCCCCATGTTTAATCACATGTCTCATCTTGGTTAAGTGCTTTTATTATGTTTCACATGCTACCCATGTTACCCACTTAACCCTTAATCATCCCCATGTCTAATCACATGTCTTATCTTAGTTAAGTGTTCATTAATTTATTATAACCGTAATATCGCAAGACCCCTCACATTAGATTGCCGTTTTGCGGTTCTTGGATACGCCAGGCGGTTCCAGGCAGGCTTATTCCGCAAACCGAATCTAACCTCGTGTCTTTGCATTATTACGCAACTAATTTCTGCCTTTGACCTCTCACATTAGACTATCGTTTGCGGTTGCTAGATATGTCTGGCAGTTCCGGGAAGACTTCTACCGCAAACCAACTCTAACCTCGTGTCTTCGGCGTTCATTATCTCTTCTATTATTCAAACCAATTTCAAGTTCTGAATTATAACATATATTCTAATTGCCCACAATTTCCAGTTCAAGTTATGTTTATAATTCCAATCCAGGGCATGCCTATAATTCCATGTATATAACCAATTTATGCCCCAAATCAATTACATGATTACAAATCAATTTATGCCCAATTACATTTTATTCAACATTTTCCCAAACTTTTCCCAATCGTTCCAACGTTATTTGTACGCAAATCTCAACGCAAAATGTTAGGCTCGAAGTTAGCCTAATCTCATAAAGAAAAAGGAAAGAGGAAGGGAAGAGCATCAGGACATCAAAACTAGCATAAAAATAGGCATATGAAATATGAACTGGCATAGAATAATAAAATAGATCCAATAGGCATATGGAATATGAACTGGCACATGATAACAGAAATTTGGGTATGAATCTTAAAGATAAGGACTTACAAACTTGATATGATTCATCTTACATGCATGTTCATAAAATCCAATTTACAATCTTATCACAATCACTTTTAATTTAATTACATGTGAAAGTAACATAGACTCACAGCGATAGGATTAGGCGTGGCTGTAGCAATTTGGATCTTGAATAATCTCTACTAGATTGATGTAGATCTGTTCTTCTAATTTGATTGTTGAAGAAGAACTATATCTAAATCTCTACTTTGACTTTGGTTGGAGAAGAAAGGCTAGGTTAATTTAGATTAGAGCAGCATGGAGGCGCCATGGATGAATAACAATGAGATTAGGGTTAGGTTTAGGGTTATTTTATAGATGCTCTAGGTGAACCATCCAGACCAGAAAAACACATCATCTGGCCAATCCCAGAGGGACACATCAGCCCTAGACCACTCAAAACACGTCTGCCAGATCTGGGTAGACAGGGGTTGACACCCCTGTTGACACCTCTATAGGGGGGTCGACACCTATGTCGACTCCCCAGGGGGGTCGACACCCTAGAGCGAGAGATTTCCCGCTCACCCAGATTTAGCCGATTTTGACTTTTGAATTCGTTTTTGATTTTTAATTAATATTTTAATTTAAATTCTTCTTAAACTGAAATCTTCTAAGCTTCATAACTTTCTCATACTGTATCCGTTTTACGTAAATTCAGACTCTATCCCAAGTAAAATTCTGAGGTGAACGCAATGGCACAACCATTTCCCTTTATTCTTCTTATAAAAACTAAGTATTCTTTCATTATTCCTTATGTTATGTTTTAAAATTACGGGGTGTTACATCTACTAGGATTTAAAACAGCCTCCCGCTTACAGACACTCAATAAACTTGCAAACCCTTCTACTGCCTAAAGAATTTTGCAAACTCACAAAACCTGCTACTGATTTAAACCTACACTCGAAATCTTAGACTGATCTAAAAATCCCTATACTAGATTTTCCCATATCACAAAGCCATAATCTCTAAACCCTAGTTTTTACGGATGTAATTAATAAACCACAGATTGTTTTTCAAATAGAAATAAACAAAGTACATTCAAAATTAAAACACAAAGCCCTTAAATATAACCCCCCTTATAAGTCTTCATTTGTCTTGAGAAAAGAATGGCCGTCCTCTTTTGTTTCTCCAGACAAAACGCGATGGCTAAGGTTTCTTCAAATCTGAATTGCCATGGCTTCGAATCACTCCACAATCTTGAATTTATCATCTAGCTCGACTCAGAGATGATCTCTCTGCCTCGATCCAATAAGTAAGCTTTCTCTGAATTGATTTTAGGGTTTTGATTGAATGCCGAATGGTTGGATGAATTGCCAGTGAGGAATGGTGTGTTTATATAGGGGATTCAAAACCCTTAAGCTCCGATTTCAATTCAATGACTTGCCCGATTTGATTGAGAAAAAATTGGAAGAAAATTGAATCGTATTTTTGTTCTGGATTTTGAGTTGGCTATTTTTAGAAATATTTTAAAATGCAATTTATTGTTTCCTCAAAAATAATTTAGAATATTCTGATTTCAAAACTGAGAAATGAATCTGGACACAAAAATTTCTTTCTTTATGAATATTGTCTGTTTTATGAAAAATGATATTTGAAGATGCATGCCAAGTTTGAATCTTGCTTAGTCACCATTCCAAATATGATTTAATCTATTTCTTTAATTGCTTCATTATTCCATGCATGATTGAGTAAAACTGAAAGAGAGAAATTTCATTTCAAATTTTGCATTAAACTCTTTCTATAATTTAATTTGTCACATTCTTTTCATAGTATGAACACAAAAGCACTTGTCCCTTGTTTATTCCCATGATTTATTACATGCCATGCATGTTTTTAATTTATTCCAGATGCTGAGTGTAAACCCATATTTGTAGATATGTATCCATGCACATTTGGAGCACCACCTTTGCATCTGTTTCAGTAAGATCTCCTAGAATGACCACAATATTTTGACACTTGATCCATACTGTCTTAAGTATGAAAAACTTGTTTCTGACATGTTTTGCACATCTTAACATGTATGCTGTGTGAACTTTACTTCTCCATACTTGCACTTGTTTTGCTGCACATATGAGTTGCATAATCACTTTGCTGAGCTTTACTAGCTTGTTCTCCTTTATGTGCTCACTGACCATTGTTGCTCTGCACATATGAATGCACCTTTACTTGCATTTGTTCATTCTATCATGACTTGTTTACTCATCAACCAGTTGCACTATTGTACACTTGCACTTGTATTTCCATGCTGAAATCTGCTTCACCATGCTGATCTGAGTTATTACAGTTTGTTGTTTGCAAATTTTTGTCCCTAGCCCATGCTACTTTGTAATTGTCCACTTGCTTGGCTTGATCATCTTTTTAGAAACTGCGTAGTTCACTCATGTTTGAACATACATGTGCACTGACCATTTTCCCATTCTAGCTTGACCACTTCACCCATACATGCTGCCATTTGCACTTATGTTAACCATATTGTTGTTAAACCTCTTGAAATAGGAACGCCACCATGTTGATGCTGTGTACCCATGATGCTTCACTTGTACTTGTTGCACTGCACCATTTTCACCACTATTGTGTAATTATGACCATGTTGAGCTGAATTCTGCCTTCATGCTGCCGTGTATGCTTCTGTGATCCTGTAACACAAAAACTGAACAGTACAGATGCCATTCTTGATCCAATTTGAATGTGTTGATTTCGGTATACACAAGTATTTGGCTTTCTTGTTATACTTGATCGTTTCTGATCTTGCATAGTATTGTGCCATAGTTGTAAAATATGTGTCAGATCAAGTCAGAAAAATGATAAGAAAAACACACAGAAGATTCGAGGCAAATAAAAATTTAAAATAAAATTTTATTTTTTTCATTCCAGTCAATTGTGTGTATTTTATTTTTGTGACAGGTTTCAGGATGAAGCAGCAGGAGCAGAACAAAATGTTGGTACAATAAGAGTGTATAGACGTAATTGAGTGAGAAAGTGTAGTGAGGTCCACTTGAAAAAAAATGATTTGTGACACTTGTATGTATATAGCAGGGAATTCAGAAAAGGTGTACTGAATTATTTATGAAATAAAAAATTGTTTTTTGAATAATAAATTCTTTTGTGAATATTTCAATGTTTTTTTTTTCAAAAATCAACTTCAATTTTGTATAATGTGGAGAATAGAGTTCAGTACAGTTTCAAACACATTGGTAAAAATAAATTATGTTTGTTATCATCAAAAAAAAATCACAGGTTCAACAATCTCCCCCTTTTGATGATGACAAACATACTTAAGATTTTGAATATAAAAAAAGTGTTTGAAAATGAAATTATAAGAACTCCCCCTATATATGTGCTCCCCCTGTAATACAACTCCCCCTACAATCGTAAACGGACATAACAAATATGAAAGAAATATTTGAAAAAAATAGAAAATAATTAAACACTTAGCATTAATGGCGAAATAAGTTCTATAGATGTCTGGATACGTATCAAAATCTTAACTCTTCTCCCCCTTGTAATCATCAAAAGATGAATAGGGCTGGACATTTGCAAAGAATATGGACTATTGTAAGTGATCAAGTCATTCCACAGAATTAATAACCGCAAACCCTAATTAATCAAACAAAAAATCATAATAACCCGTAAGATAGGGACACATTTCATAATTTAGAAGATGGATTGGAGAGTTAGCTAATATATATTAGGGATGATTTTATATATAAATATTATTATATCTACATACATATAACCCTTTATATATGTATATATATATATATATATTAAGAGCACAATAATCATGCATAACCAGAGCTTGGATTTTTAAATGGGATTAGTTGCAACATGAAAATAAATAAGTAATCTCATAACCATGCATGACCAGTGCTTGGATTTTTAAATGAGGTCAGAGAATGACTTATTATTATTATCAAATATTTTATTACTATTATATACAAAATCCTCTTAATATATATATAACAACTATGATGAATGATAGAATGGTGATAGTGATAGAGATGGATATGATTTTTTTCCTAAATTACTCATATTATAAAATATATTCAATCAAATCAGGGTTATTGAGAAACTTTCAACTATCTCATATTCTGAAATCTAACGCAGTCACAGTTTTATTATAAATGTCCAAAATAAACTGTTCTTTTCTTGATGACTTGAAGATTGGTTTGAATTTTTAGAAAAATGAAAAATGATAACAAAACACCATAAGAAAAAAATTAACCAAAAATGCAGAGAGATTAATTAATTTCTATAATTCCCAAATCCAATCGTAATCTGCAAAGTCTTTCTTCCGGAAGGGGTTTAATAAAAATATCAGCAAGTTGAGATACATTTGAACTAAATTCAATACAAATGTCCTCACTAGAAATACAATCTCTAATGAAATGGTGTCTCACATCAATGTGTTTTGTGCGTGAATGATGTACATGATTATTTGATACGTCTAGTGCACTCTTATTGTCACATTTCGAAGGAACTTGTTTATAGAATAGGCCAAAATCAGATAGAGTTTGCATCATCCATAAAATCTATGCATAGCAACTTCCTAATGCAATATATTTTGCTTCAATGGTGGATAATGCAACACAATTTTGTTTACGACTTGACCAAGGAACAAGAGAATGTCTTAGCATGAAACAAGTTCCACTAGTGCTTATTCTATCAGTGAGTGAACCAGCGTAATCAGCATCAGTAAAATACCAACTAAATCAAAATTATCATAAGATGGATACCACAAACCAAGTTTTGGTGTGTGCAATAAATATCTCAGAATCCGTTTTGTGGCTTTTAAATTAGATTCTTTTGGATTAGATTGAAAACGAGCACATAAACAAACAGAGAATATAATATCGGGTCTAGAAGCAGAGTGACAGAGAAGTGAACCGATTATACCACAATATTCTTTTTGATCAACAACAACACCTTTTTCATCTTTGTCAAGTTTAGTTGTTGGACTCATTGGTGTTTTCATTGGTTTTGCATCTTCAACTCTGAATTTCTTCAGTAGCTCCATCACATACTTCGTTTGGGAGATGAAGATTCCTTTGTTGCTTTGTTTGATTTTAAATCCAAGAAAGCATTTCAGTTCTCCCACCAAACTCATCTCAAATTTGTCCTGCATTACCTTTTCAAATTTCTCACACAAAATGTCATTAGTAGCACCATAAATGATATCATCAACATAAATCTGAATAATTAAGAAATCATTACCATCATGTAATAGAAACAAAGTAGTGTCAGCACATCCTTTTTAAAACCATTTTCCAAAAGATATGAATAGAGACAATCATATCAAGCTCGAGGAGCCTGCTTAAGACCATATAATGCTTTTTCTAGTTTGTACACATGATTTGGAAATTCATGACTCTCAAAACTAGGGGGTTGTTCAGCAAAATTTCTTCTTTTAGCTCACCATTCAAAAAGGCACTCTTAACATCCATTTGCTTAAGTTTAAAACCTTTAAAACATGCAAAACTTAGCAAAATTCTAATTGCTTCTAACCTAGCAACTAGAGCAAATGTTTCATCAAAATCAATGCTTTCAATTTGATTGTATCCCTTAGCAACCAACCTAGCTTTATTTCTAATTACATTCCAAGATTCATCAAGTTTATTTTTAAACACCCATTTTGTTCCAACAACTGGATTGTCTTTTGGCCTAGGCACCGAATTCCAGATTTTATTCCTCTCAAACTGGTTAAGTTCCTTTTGCATAGCTAAAATTCAAGATTCATCATTAAGAGAAATATTATACGAGATTGGTTCAATTTAAAAAATAAAAGCATTATGAATATAGAAAGCACAAACATTCTTATTGAGAGAGGAACGGGTGCGAACGCCATCTGTTGGACTTCCAATTACCAAATCTGGAGGAGGGTTGGGTTTGAATTTTAGCCTTTCAACTATTGCTTCTGCGACTTCTTCATTGTTTGCCTCAACTTCATTGCTTTCTTTTTCGCCTTCTTGCGCTCCACCTTCATCTTTATCATTTTCAGAAGCCATTTCCATGTCTGATTCATTGTACTTCACATTAATGGTCTCCACAAATGTTCTTGACTGTTTATTGAAGATTCTATAAGCTTTGCTCGTTGAAGAATAACCCATGAAAATCCCATCAACTATTTTTGGTTCAAATTTTCCAAGCTGATCTCGTGTGTTTGGAATATAACAAGGGCATCCAAAAACTCTAAAATATGAGATGTTAGGCTTTTTGTCAAACCATAGTTCATCTGATGTTTTATTAAGTATTGGTCTAATCATGACTCTATTCATTACATAGCATGAAGTATTGACTGCCTCGGCCCAGAAGTTTGGGGAAATTTATATTCACATAACATAGATCTAGTCATCTCTTGTAATGTACGATTTTTCCTTTTGACTACCCCATTTTGTTGAGGTGTTCGAGGAGTGGAAAATTCATGTTTAAAACCATTTTCTTCACAAAAATTTCAAAGTCTAAATTTTCAAATTCACCTCCATGATCACTTCTCAAAATTTTAATTGAAACACCTTTTTCTTTTTGAACAAGTTTTGAAAACTTTGAAAAATAATCAAATGTTTCAGACTTCTTTGCTAGAAAATAAACCGATGTAAATATAGAGTAATCATCAACCAATACATAACAATAACGTTTACCATTTAAGCTTGTAGTATCAGTTGGTCCAAATAAATTCATATGAATCGATTCAAGAACACGTGAAGTACTAACAACATTTTTTGGATGGAATGATGAACGACTAAGTTTTTCCCATGGAACAAGCCTTACACACTTTATTATTTTTAAATTTCTGATGTGGTAAACCTCTAAGAAGCTCATTTATTTCTAGTTTTTCAAGGAGATCCATACTAGCATGTGTTAGTCTTCTATGCCATAAATCTGCCTCTTCTTCTGTGGCTACCAAACATCTAGAAATAGTTACATCATCAAAATAAAGTGTGTAAATATTTCCTTCTCTTTTACCAGTAAAAACAACTTTTCTAGTGGGCGATTCAATGATTTTACAAATCTCACTATCAAAAACTACATTTATTCCTTTATCACACAGTTGGCTTATAGAGATGAGATTATGATATAAATTATCAACGTATAAGACATTAGTTAAGGCAAAAATGTTGTTACCTACTTTTCCTTAATAATAATCTTACACTAGCTATTGTTACCTAATGTCACATTCCCACCTTTATATTTTTCTAGGGTAAAGAACAATCTCTTGTCTTCTGTCATATGTCTTGAGCAGCCTGAATCAAAATGCCATTTTTGTTCCTCCTTAGCCCGCCAACATACCTACACAAGAAGAGAAGATGATGACCCAGAGAAAATTTTAGGTCCAAGAATATCAATGACCGAAACATTGTGGAAATAAGAACTTTTTGGAACCCAGATTTGTTTTGTTCTTTTATTTGTGTTCCAATGATTATGATAATTGTATGCCATATGCTTAGGAACCCAAACTTGAGTGAATCTTCTGATTTTGTTCTTATTTTTGCAACTTTCAACATTATGCCAAATTACCCCACATTTCAGACACTTAAATGATGCTTCTACCTTTTGCATTATCAGTCACACCATTCTGTATCTTTCTGAAACCTAGTCCCATTCTATTGTTAGCAAACAATTGGTTTCCTAGCAGCATTTTAAATGATGTTTGACCAATTGAAAACTAGTTCAAAATAGTTTCAAGATCCTAGACTTTGGTTCTTAGTGTTGTATTTTCAATCACAAGTGAGGCGCATCATTTAATGAAATTCTCCCTTTTAATGTCACTGTTTTCTTTCAAAGACAAATTTTCTTTTTCAAGACTTTTAATGTTGGACTTGAGTGTTGATAATTATAGACTCACACAGTTACAATTTATACAACCTAGGTTTTGAATGTTTGAAACCTTTTCGAGGTCAAATTTCAACCTATCATTATCGTGAACAAGGTTCAAATTACCAGATTTTAATTTTTCAACTTCTAATTCTAGAACATCAATACTTTTAGAAAGACTTTGACACATAAAAAGTAAATCTTTACGACTGTATACCTTACTAAATTCCTCTTCACTGTTTTCAGAATCTGATTTTGCCATAAAGCATAGATTAACTTCCTCTTCCCTGCTATCAGATTCTTCTTCTGCTTCTTCGTCATCCCAAGTTATTGCAATAGCCTTCTTCTTTTTGTTCTTAGCTAATGGACAATTCTGTTTCATATGTCCAGGCTTCTTGCATTTGTAGCAGATCGACTCCCCCTCTAAATTTTCAGAATTCCTTGGTTTGTTGACTTTTTATTTGTTCCTCCATGATTTGAATTTGTTGAATTTTGTGAGATGTCTCATGGCCATAGCAATTTGTTCAATAGGATCTACTGAATCGTCATCATTGTCAATAGTATTATTCAATGCTATTAACTTCTTCTTGGAGTCTGACTTGTTACGTTCTTCTCTTGCCTTCAACTCCATTTCATATGTTATTAGATTCCCAATTAGCTGTTCCATTCTCAGTTTGCTTAGATCCTTTGATTTTTGAATTGATGTGACTTTAGCCTCATGGTTCATCAGAAGAGTTCTTAATACTTTTCTTACTAACTCCACTTCACTGTAAGCTTTCCCAAGAGCCTTTGCATTGTAGACCAGCGTAGTGAATCAACCATACATGTCTTTAATGCTCTCATCCTTTGGCATCGTGAAGTTCTCATTTTCATTGCATAATAGAGCAAGTCGAGATTCCTTGACTTGAGATGTCCCTTCATGAGTAACCTCCAAAGTGCGCCAAATTTCCTCTGCAGTATTACGCTGAGTAATTCTTTTAAATTTAGCTTTGTCAAGAGCACAGATAATAGCATTCATAGCTTTAGCATTTAAATAAAACATTTTTTTATCAGTGTCATCCCATCTATCTTTTGGTTTAGGAGTTTCAACACCATTAATTGTCACAGTGGGTTCCTTATAACCAAATTCAATAATACTCCTCACATCATAGTCAACTAACAGAAAAAATTTCATTCTAGATTTCCAGTATGCATAGTCAGATCCATTAAACATAGGTGGCCTAACAGTTGACTGACCCTCAGAAAAAGCATAAGTGGATGAATTCATGACTCTAGAGTTATCTAAACACCCGCTTTGGTACCAATTGTAGGATTAAGATTAACCCTAGAGGGGGTGGTGAATAGGGTTTATCCGATATTTAAAACAATCACAGAAAAAAATAGGAATGCAGTAAAAGAAAAATCACACACAAAAATTACCCAGCTTCAAAAAACTGTGCCTACTGCTGCATTACTAAGATATCTACTAGGATCTAAAACAGCCTCCCGCTAACAAACACTCAATAAACTTGCAAACCCTGCTACCGCCTAAAGAGTTTTGCAAACTCACAACACCTACTACTAATTTAAACCTATGCTCGAAATCTTAGACTGATCTAAAAATACCTAGACCAAATTTTTCCTAGATCACAAAGCCGTAATCTGTAAATCCTAGTTTTACGGACGTAACTAGTAAACCACATATGGTTTTTCAAATAGAAATAAACAAAGTACATTGAAAATTAAAACAAAAATCCCTTAAATAAAAACCCCCTTATAAGTCTCCATTTGTCTTAAGAAAAGAATGGTCGTCCTCCTTTGTTGCTTTAGACAAAACACGAAGGCTAGGGTTTCTTCAGATCCGAATTGCCATGGCTTCGAATCACTCCACAATCTTGAATCTATCTTCTAGCTTGACTTAGAGATGATCTCTCTACCTCAATCCAAAAAGTAAGCTTTCTATGAATTGATTTTAGGGTTTTGATTGAATGTCAAATGGTTGGATGAATTGGCAGTGAGGAATGGTGTATTTATATAGGGGATTCAAAACCCTTAACCTCTGATTTCAAATCAATGACTTGCCCGATTTGATTGAGGAAAAAATTGGAAGAAAATTGAATCGTATTTTTGTTCCTGATTTTGAGTTGGCTATTTTCAGAAATATTTTGAAACGCAATTGATTGTTTCCTCAAAAATAATTTAGAATATTCTGATTTCAAAACCGAGAAATGAATCTGGAAACAAAAATTTCGTTCTTTATGAATATTGTCGATTTTGTGAAAAATGATATTTGAAGATGCTTGCCGAGTTGGAATCTTGCTTAATTACCATTCCAAATATGATTTAATCCATTTCTTTAATTCCTTCATTATTCCATGCATGATTGAGTAAAACTGAAAGAGAGAAATTTGATTTCAAATTCTGCGTTAAACTATTTCCAAAATTTAATCTGTCAAATTCTTTTCATAGTATGAACACAAAAGCACTTGTCCCTTGTTTATTCCCATGATTTATTATATGCCATACATGTTTTTAATTTATTCCAAATGTTGAGTGTAAGCCAATCTTTTTAGATATGTATCCATGCACATTTGGAGCACCACCTTTGCATCTGCTTCGGTAAGATCTCCTGACATGAGCACACTATTTTGACACTTGATCTATACTGTCTTAAGTTTGAAAAACTTGTTTCTGACATGTTGTGCACATCTTGACATGTATGCTGTGTGAACTTTACTTCTCCATACTTGCACTTGTTTTGCTGCACATATGAGTGGCATCATCACTTTGCTGAGCTTTACAAGCTTGTTCTCCTTTATGTGCTCACTGACCATTGTTGCTCTGCACATATGAATGCACCTTTACTTGCGTTTGTTCATTCAGTCATGACTTGTTTACTCATCAACCAGTTGCATTATTGTACACTTGCACTTGTATTTCCATGTTGAAATGTGCTTCACCATGCTGATTTGAGTTATTGCAGTTAACCTTGTTGTCTGCAAATTTTTGTCTCTAGGCCATGCTGCTTTGTAATTGTCCACTTGCTTGGCTTGATCATCTCTTTAAAAATTGTGTAGTTCACTCATGTTTGAACATACATGTGCACCGACCATTTTCCCATTCTGGCTTGACCACTTCACCCATACATGCTGCCATTTGCACTTATGTTAACCATATTCTTGCTGAACCTCTTAAAACAAGAATGCCACCATGTTGATGCTGTGTATCCATGCTGCTTCACTTGTATTAGTTGCACTGCACCATTTTCACCACTGTTGTGTAATTGTGACTTTGCTGAGCTGATTTCTGCCTTCATGCTGCCATGTATCCTTCTGTGATCCTATAACACAAAAACTGAAAAGAATAGATGCCATACTTGATCTAGTTTGAATATGTCTATTTTGGTATACACAAGTATTTGGCTTTCTTGCTATACTTGATCGTTTCTGATCTTGTATAGTATTGTGCCATACTTGTAAAATATGTGTCAGATCAAGTCAGAAAAATGATGAGAAAAACACAAAGAAATCTAAGGCAAATAAAAATTTAAAATAATTTTTTTGTTCCAGTCAACTGTATGCTTTTTATTTTTGTGATAGGTTTCAGGATGATGCAGCAGAAGCAGAATAGAGTTTTGGTACCGTAAGAGTGTATAGACGTAATTAAGTGTGAGTGAGAAAGTGTAGTGAGGTCCATTTGAAAAAAATGATTTGTGAAAACTTCTATGTATATAGCAGGGAATTCAAAAAAGATGTACTGAATTATTTGTGAAATAAAAAATTGATTTCTGAATAATAAATTCTTTTGTGAATATTTCAATCTTGTGTATCAAAAATCAACTTCATTTTTGTATGATGTGGAGAATAGTGTTCAGTACAGTTTCAAACACATTTGTAAAAATAAAATATGTTTGTTACCATTAAACAAAAAATCACAGGTACAATAGTAACGTGGAAGTGAAATTGTACGTCCGTGCAAGCAATTAGATTTGATATTGCATATGGATTTCATATGTGCATCATATGAGCTTTTAAATTTAATTTCATGCTATTGACATTTAGAATATAAGATATATAATTTGAACTGACTTTCTTTTACGTATGTTGGTTTGTTGTGGATATTGGTATGCATAGTTTCATGTTGTATGTGTTGGATAAGTTCTCTTATTGTTTGATTATCATGTATAAACTTTTTGTGCTACTTATGTAGTATAGGTTTATGGAAGCAAAAGTCGCTCAGTTTCATAAGTAGGGTTTGGGAGCCCTCGTAATAGGTACACATTTATATTATTGGTCGGATTAGTTGATATTATGTCCTAGATATGGATAGGTGCTTGGCTTTTTGTTGTATTGAGCTATTTATAGCAGTTGTAGATTTTTCGATAGAACCACGTGAAGGAGATGCTGCCGAACTTTCATGTAAATTTAATGCTTAGAAAATTTTAACGACTCTTTCGAATAACAAATTTATGAAAAACTACGGGTTTGGAAGCATTCTTCTTCCTTGACGAATTTTGGGGGTGGGATTCTTTTGAGGGAGAGAGAATGTAACACCCTCAATTTTTGTGTTCAAATATTTAGCTTATTTTAAATATTAAGACATTAATTTTAGAAATTTAATCAATGGAATTCAACCTATATGAGTTATTTAATATCGTTTATAGCAAAATAGTAATTTAAGTGCCAGATTTTTGTAGATATGATTGAAATCTTGAAATTTATATGTATTATGATGGTTTTAAAAGCTTATTTAAATTCTATTTGAATAAGAATGATAACAGAAATTATTATATCTAAGTTGGACCAACTAAAGTGTTCAATATTTATTTATTTTAATGAAAATGTGAAAATAGCATTTTCGCAAACTGTCTCGAATTTTGATGGACGTAGTGTCACCGGATTTGAAATAGGATATTATTATATGCCATCGAGTTTCACGAAGATTGGACAAATTATGTAGTCATGCCAGCTGAAAAACCGCACGTTTAGTTTTAGAAATTTAAATTAATATAATTCGGTCTCAAAAGCTAACTTATATGCATTATTGAATTGGGTCCTAAATTTAGTTCCATTTAGTCCAAAATAGGATTATTTAGTGTAGAACGCTAGCCAACATGCCTTTATTTGAGTTTAAAAAATGTAGTTATGAATATTATTTTAGAATTTCCTATAAATTGACCCATTATTTCATCCGTTTAGTCCAAACCCAAAAATATTAAGTCTAGCATCCATTAAAAAAAGATTCAATCCAATGGGTAGAATTTTGTAAATCAATCCAAGTCGAATTGGCCTTTAAGTCCAACATCGAAGTAGTGTGCCTTGCTAAGAAAAATCGATCGATGGTCTTCGATCGTTTATTGGAGTTCTAAGGTGACTTGAATATCAAGTTGAATGAAGGTTTTAAGGTTTTTGTTGATTCTGGCATCGTCATGATGAGTTAGATGATGAAACCCAAAGGAAAAATATGGATAGGGATGTAATAACCCGGAAAATGTGAACCAGTTTAAAATTTTTAAATTAGGTTATTACAAAGAAATTTGAATGATTGAAATAGTATATTTCAATAAAATATAGAATTTTGTATAATATTGCAGTTTGAAATTTTGATTACAAACTTTGTCTGACTGTACCGGGTGGAAAATATAACAGATTTTAACGAAACTGAAAATATTTAAATCTGTTTATCAATACCTTTCTAATGAATCTGAAAAATCGAAATTTCATAACAGAAATCAAAAGTTATGGCCAAATGAATTTTCAAAAAGGTCGCTATATAGTATATATAGCCCTTGAAAATTGAGAATTTGCATACGACCTCGGAATTCGACGAAACCACTTTTGTTGGGTCCGGGATGTCAAATTATTGCTAGGTTTCAAATTTCATAATTTTTGAAGCTAGTATGTGAGCGGGGCAAAAGATAACGTGTTTGGTCAAATTCTGTTAAAATGGGTCGACCTAAAAATGGCCGTTTTTCAAACGAGCTCAGAATTCGACGAAACTGGTTTTGTTAGGACCGTATCGTCAAAACAAAGCTAGATTTATTTTTCTAGAATTTTTAGATTCAGTTTGTGGCCCTGGCAAATTGAAATGTACGTTTAAATTAAATATCGAATGTTTTATATTTTAATTTGAAAAATAACTGACTGTAACAGTCGAAATGGCCAACGAAACATATCCCATTGTGTCCGGAATGGGGGTATTTAGCTAGGGGCGACAGTCGTTGGGTTTAAGAAGGAGTCCGTTTGCAAAAACACTATTTAAAAATTTTCTATAAATACTGGCCAATAGGAAATTTTCTTTAAAAAAAAAAAACCTAAAAAACCCTAGCCGCCAGACGAAACGAACGATCCCCATAGCTCGATGCTTTCCCTCCTTTTTCCAATCGCCTCAGGCCGTTTCGCCGCCGACCACCATTGAAGCTTTTGCTCGCCGTACTCCCCTCTCCACATCCGACCCAGCTTCGCCACCAACAGAGCCGCCGTCGTCGAGTTCTGGCGCTTCAAAGTCGTCGCCTTCCTGGAGCCGTCGCCGCCTCGATTCGCCGTCGCACCACCTCAGACTACCAGCGCCGGAAAGCTCTTTCCTCCCTCGACGACGTCCAACAGTCTGATCGTCATATAGAGCTACGAATCAAGAGAAAAATCCAAACCTAGAATTGAACAGGTTTGAAAACTAACGGTTTATATAATTTTAAACTGTTTTAACACTATAAAGCGTTGCAAAGCTTTGAAAAATAATATCTTTTTCGTTCTTTAACGAAATTCGATGAAACAGGAGACACCGTGACCGCAAGGAGGCTCTCTACATTCTAAAAGAAGCCGCGGATTTTTCTGACCTTCCTACGATTTTTAGCACCGCAATAACCAATGTGAGGAATCTATACTATCTGTGTGAATGTAGTCGCGTTGTATAAATTATATAAGCGAAGTGTAAATTATATACGCATTGTATACCTCATGTACATGGGTTGTATAAGTTATATTAGCGATGTATAAATTATACAAGCGTTGTTTGAAACATATATGCTTTGAATTGTGATGAAATGCAAGTGAATTATTATATTATATATATATACTCCCCTCGTCCACAGACCATGGACGATATTTATTGCTTGTGATTGACGTGATATTATATGGTATGACGAATGGTTGGAAATAATTGTTTGTGGTTGATATTATGGTTGAAAAATACCTTTGTGGTTGAAAAATGCCCTCTTGTGGTTGAAACAAAATAGAATAGGATTGTGGAATTGAAAATAAAACATGTCGCCTGCGTGCGAACTAGATGCATGATCCCCATTGTCAAAAACCGCGAGGTTTTAAGGTAGAGCGAGGAGCCGTACTAGGGACGGTTCCGGTTTTAACTACCCTGCCGTTATGCTGCCGAAATTTTCTGAAATATTTATGTGTTAGAATAATTTTCATTCGTTGAAATAAATTGCATAAACTTTATCGAATATTCATGTGTTGAGTTGCAATTCATTCGTTGAGTTGAAATTCATGTGTTGAATATTATTTGAAATTAAACAAATGTCTTTAGGGATAAAAATCACATTTTTATATATATACAAACGATATTGAATATTCATGTGTTGAGTTGCAATTCATTCGTTGAGTTGAAATTCATGTGTTGAATATTATTTGAATTTAAACAAATGGCTTTAGCAATAAAAATCACATTTTTATATATATACAAACGATATTGAATATTCATGTGTTGAGTTGCAATTCATTCGTTGAGTTGAAATTCATGTGTTGAATATTATTTGAATTTAAACAAATGGCTTTAGCAATAAAAATCACATTTTTATATATATACAAACGATAGAATATTCATGTGTTGAGTTGCAATTCATTCATTGAGTTGAAATTCATGTGTTGAATATTATTTGAATTTAAACAAATGGCTTTAGCAATAAAAATCACATTTTTATATATATACAAACGATATAGAATATTCATGTGTTGAGTTGCAATTCATTCGTTGAGTTGAAATTCATGTGTTGAATATTATTTGAATTTAAACAAATGGCTTTAGCAATAAAAATCACATTTTTATATATATACAAACGATATAGAATATTCATGTGTTGAGTTGCAATTCATTCGTTGAGTTGAAATTCATGTGTTGAATATTATTTGAATTTAAACAAATGGCTTTAGCAATAAAAATCACATTTTTATATATATACAAACGATATAGAATATTCATGTGTTGAATTGCAATTTGTTCGTCGAGTTGAAATTCATGTGTTGAATGTTATCGTCGTCTAATAATAAAATGAATCGACAATGAAAACTATATTTTTATAGTGAATATGAAGTGTTAAAAATACACATGTGTCGAATAAATATTTTTGATGATAAAAAAATTCCTTTTATCATGTATACGCTTAGTTAAAAATACACACGTGTTGAAATAAATAATAGTTTGCTAGAAATATTATTATTAGCTTTGTTCTACATATATATACATGTGTTGAACAGGAAAAATGGATTAGCTGTAGAGTAAAGAAATTATTTGCGTGCCCGACAAATAGGTAAACCTTGATGAGTTGGCTGCGCAATTTTATTTATATATCAACTCCTGTGAATGCCATTGGATGCGGAGTGCTGGTTTTTCTGTGTGAAATAATAAACAACGCCATAGGATAGTAACAATTAATTTTGAGCTACACTACATGGCATACTTCTTGACGATAGGCATACTTCATCATATTCCACATAAGCAATTGGAGCTTGTGTGACGAGGTGGAAGATTTACCATACGAGCAAGAGGCTTGTATGGCGATGACTATGTACTACAGGTTGAACTAATGACTGATATGGACTATATAAATTATAACGATAAATTGCCAGATTAATAAAAACCCCACACGGGTCTAGAGTTGACAATAATCACGTCGCTCTAGTTATTAGATACGGCACATGGACTATTTATTTCCACACGGAAACGGGGTGACGGGAATTTATTCTCTGGAGTGATTATCAGTAAATGCTCCCCCGTAAACACCAAAATATATCACTAAAAATATGTGAATGCTTTTTAGGATTTATTGGGTACCTAATACGGCCCAATAAATTTCCAAACCCCTCCCCGTACAAAGGAGGTTATGGCGAAATTTTTCGAAATATTAAGGCGTTAGTGAAATATTTGAAGTGAAAACGAAGTTGAAATTATAGAATGAGCTATAGTTGAAATTATAGATTGAACTATATTTATATATATAAATATAAATATAATTAAAAGGAATAGAGGCAGTGCCATGCTGGGTTCGCCTTGGAAATACCATTCCAACGGCACCAACCTTGTAAAAATCCAACGGTTGGATTGTCCGGAATGTTTAATTCAAATCTGAAGAAAAACAGCGCCAGAATCGTTTATATTTATATATAAATATAAATATAATTAAATTTAATCGAATAACGACGCTGCAGTTCGAATTTTGAAACCGTAACTTCAAACGACTAGTGTGGAAGATCCGACCGTCGGATTCTCACGAAACTGGAACCGTTGGGTTCGCTTTGGGAATACCTTCCCACTGATATAGACTTTGTAGAAATCCAACGGTTAGATTTTCTGATATGTGTAAAATAAATTAGAAGAAAAACAGCGCCAGTGCCACGGCACGACCTGAAACGTCGTTTAATTGAATTTGGCCATTTTTAAATAAATAAAAATGGCGAAAAATCGTTATAAAATATTATAAGCAACATAGGTTGCAAATAAACCAATTGTGCTTGAATTGTTTGATACCAATGGTTGTATGTGTATGACATGAAAATAACACTAAATAACTGAAAGATGGATGTCGAATAATATAACCATATAAAGAATCGATTTAAATTCAAATGACGTGAATTATTTGAAAAGGCCGAGCCAACCCTCATTTCAAATAATTTATCGAGCGATTCGAATTGGAAAATGCAAAGACGATTCAAGACCGACGATCTTCGTATCGGTCGGATGGGCGCTACTGAGATTCCTAACCGGAGTAGCTACCGGAAGGGGACGGAAGTAGTAGACGTCTGAACGTATGTGTTGATTGTACGGATTTGCGAGGAATTTGACGCCTCCGGTTTCGTTCAGACCCAGGACGGACTTGTAAATGGACTGTGTGTCTGACATTGGATTTTGTTCTGTACTGATTGATCTCTGTTAAATATATATCTGTTTGGCGGCGGAGAATTTATTCTTTTGCTTAACGCCCTTCTCTGAGACGTACGTGCTTAGAGGTTATATATCGATGGAAATCAATCGTATGGAGTGGACTGTCTATGTGGCATGCCAAGATGCTGTGATCAAGGCTTCTGTTGCAAAGCAAAGTCTTGTGGATGATGATCAAAGCAAGGTCTACGTGAACTGGCTTTGTGTATTTCGTAGATTCGCGAGCCTCACACCTCGGTATGAGTTAAAAACGGGATACGGACCGCTGGGAGAGCACGACGTTTCTTTCTAGCTATGGTGGTGTCAGTGACTTACCAGCCCTGACATATATATCTACTTTTCACCTTTGTGGTTTTTGGAATGCGAGGCGCCTCGATTATAGGTCTGTAAGGACCGGGAAACGTTTGTTCAGGCATAATTAATCCTCTAACATAAGTGAGGACCGGCCCAGCCGAATCCAGGGGTTACCCAGAGTGCGTAGTCCCGAGGCATTTGCTAGAGTGTCTCGAAGCGGAGAGGAGCTTGCCCCTTGCCTCGACTCATGACGGGAATCCAATTTCCAATACGAAATAACGGACTAGATTGTAGAACTAGTATGGCGACATAATGGTATGGGGCACTTATGCCGTCTATGATTGATATTTATGATGCTATTCGCTTTTGAAACATATATGCACTAGTAATAATATCAAATGATTTTGCTTTATACGTATCAAGCATATTTGGCTATTATAAGGTAAAACTCTATCCTTCGGCTTGCGTTGCATTGTGTGATGGGACCTGAGTCTTATAATGGCTTCATTCTTTCTAAAAGCATTGCGTTGTTTTAAAAAGAATTTACTTTGTTTTAAATGCACTAGCAATCACTGGAGTAAACCCGTTCCGCGAAAGTGGCGTGGTCCTATGATTTGCTATTTACTGTTGTTTAACTGTTAAGTAGATTCCTCATACCAGTCCCCATGACTGACTCGTTGTTTGTTTCACTTTGCAAACGCGGGTGCCCTTATTTTCACACGGGCAGCCTAGTACACAGGTGACAGGTGGTTTTTGGTTCTGAACTGCTGCATAGAGTGCACTTTTGGCTCATGGCGAGGCTGACTTCATAGAGATGACTTAGATATTTTCCGCCATTACTGTATTTATATTATGATTCCGCCACTGGCGATGCAGACTGATTTACTTTCCGTATCTCTCACTATATGTATATGTATTCCGCCTTCGGCGATGTAGACTGATACTCTTATTATGTCTCACTGCATGTATGTATTCCGCCTCTGGCGATGATGACTGATCACTTTCTTTTTATTTACTAAGTATATCCCACGTTATGCTATTCTGATATTCCTACATGTTGTGATTCCGCTGTCATATCCATGTAAAATTGTTTTATTTATTGTTTCTTCTATTATCTGCACTCTGCTATGATGATTAATGTGTTATTTCCTAATGATTATCCTTAATACCGCCCCTCGGATTTTGGGATCGTCACAGTTGGTATCGGAGCTTTGGTTAACCTTAGTTCCGGGATCTAACACATTAAACACCTCGTCAGAATAGAATCAGTAGTGTTCTAATGCGAGTAGCTCATTAGAGATGGGATTAGCAATGTCCTAGAATGAGCTAAGCAGATTAGCAAAACAATTTGATCAGTACATCATCATTATCTTTCCTTGTATTCCCTTGCTTTATCATTTATGAAAATTATCAAATCTGTGAGCTTGACTCTTTTCCTTGCTTATACAGTACTCTTATATGGCTACACGTGGAGCAGCAGCTAGAGGAGGTCGTGGAGGCCGAGGAGATGCAGCAGGAGGACGGGGGAATATCCCCGTAGTAGTGGAAGGCCCTATTATTCCGCCACCAGCACCAGAAGACTTTGAGCTCGACAAAGTAGCAAAGAGGTACAGAAATCTTGGAGGAAAACCTTTTGCTGGCACTGGCACAGTGACCGAAGCTATAGCTTGGCTAAAAACCTGTGAGAAAATCTTCGAAGGTATGGGTATGGGAACTAACAACAAAGCCCGACTTGGCATTTGGCTCCTTCAGGAAGAAGCAGAGCTGTGGTGGGATGCCATTACCTCTGGGGATGCAGCTGGTACTATCCGAACTTGGGAGCAATTTAAAGCTTTGTTCAATGAGAAGTTTGTACCAGAACAAGCTCTAGAGAGGATGAGAGAGCAGTTTGCTAATCTCCAACAAGGAGACCTCTCTATTCAGGACTATCTAAATAAGTTCACCCAGTTATCGCGCTATGCTCCAGAACTGATTTTAACCAACAAAGCAAAGAATAAGAGATTCATATTTGGGCTGAAGCGCAAGTATCACGATAGAGCTATGAGCAACGTCAAACTGTCTTTTACAGAACTTGTAGAGATGGCTTGCAACTACGAAGACATGGATGAGAGACATGCTAGCCAAGACCGCGCTAAAAGCCAAGCAGGGAATAAGCGCAAGGCTTCAACAGACCAACCCGAATCTAGCATTACCGCGGCCGCTACTCAAAAACCCGCAAAGATCCCGAAAGGAAACTGCTACAATTGCGGGAAGCCCGGTCATTTCTCTAATGTATGCAAGGCCCCAAAGAAGCCAAAGGCAAATGACTCAGCCGAATGCTACAACTGCCACAAGAAGGGGCACTACAGCAGGAACTGCCCTTTGAAGCAGAATGCACAGGTGGCCCATGTCTATGACGGGAAGACCCCGCCAGCTACCACCGATGGATCAGGTAAACCCGATGTCTTGGGAGGTACCCTTACCATTAAAAATATTCCTGTTTCTGTACTTTTTGATACTTGTGCATCACGTAGTTTCATATCTGGTATCCTTGTTCACAAACTAAAATTGAAACGAAGAAAACTTAAGGAACCAATTAAAGTTCAAAACCCGATAGGAGGTTCTGTTAGTCTCAGTATATACTGCAGAGTGCCTATCTCTTATTCACGTTACAAGTTTCCTATCCACTTAATTATCATGGATTTGTCGGAATTCGATGTTATTCTCGGTTTGGAATGGTTAACAAAATATAAGGCCGAAGTTAGATGTGCCGAAAGAATCGTTAAAGTCGAAACGAAGCTTGGACCTATATATATACCATGCCATGGCTCAGAAATTAATAGAAAAGAATTTTGGTCTTCTTTAGAAGTTATTCCCCCTTCATTAGAAAAGATACCGGTCGTTAAAAATTATGCGGATGTGTTTGAAGAAGTAGAAAACTTACCGCCACAACGAGAAATTGAATTTAGGATAGATCTAATTCCTAACGCCCGACCAGTAGTACATCCAATAAGAAGAATGGCCCCGAAAGAAAAAGAAGAGCTAAGTAGTCAAACCCGAGAATTGCTTTGGAAAGGTCTAATCAGACCGAGCTTTTCAGCTTGGGGAGCCGCAGTGGTATTTGTCCCGAAATCAGACGGTACTCTAAGACTTTGCGTCGATTACAGGGATCTCAATAAACAGACACTGAAGAACAAATATCCTTTGGCCTGAATAGACGGTCTGCTAGATCAATTAAATGGAGCAACAGTATTTTCCAGGACGGACCTAGCTACAGGTTTCCACCAATTGCGTATAGCCGAAGATTGTGTTCCTTTGACAGCCTTCAGGGGTCCCGATTTATTCTACGAATGGTTAGTAATGTCGTTCGGCTTGTGTAACGCTCCGGCATACTTCGTCGATCTTATGAACAGAGTGTTCCGTGGTGTATTGAATAAATTTGTTCTAGTCTTCATCGATGACATTCTAATCTACTCTAAGTCGGAAGAAAAGCATGCAAAACATTTAGAACAAGTGTTGAAAATTCTCAGGAGAAATGTCTTAAAAGCTAAATTTTCTAAGTGTGTCTTCTGGCAGAATGAAGTTAAATTCCTAGGCCATGTCGTATCAAAAGAAGGAATTGCGGTAGATCCAAGCAAAATTACAGCGATTCAGAACTGGAAACAACCTACTACTCCCACAGAAGTTCGGAGTTTCCTTGGATTAGCTAGTTACTATCGGAAATTCGTTCAGGATTTTTCAAAGATATCAGGAGTATTGACAAAGCTTACAAAGAAGCATGAGAAATTCAAGTCGACTCCCGAATGTGAAGAAGCTTTCCAAGAGCTGAAACTGAAGTTGACAACCGCTCCAGTATTGACCATAATAGAAGGCAACCAAGACTTGACTGTATGGACAGATGCTTCTATTAGAGGACTAGGAGCAGTGTTAATGCAAAAAGGCCAAGTGATCGCTTATGCCAGCCGTCAACTAAAGCCGCATGAAAGAAACTATGCTACTCATGATCTTGAGTTATTAGCTATCGTGTTTGCTTTAAGAATCTGGAGGCATTATCTACTGGGCGAGAAATTCGAACTATTTACCGATCATCAATCCTTGAAATACCTGTTCACTCAGAAAGATTTAAACCTGAGACAACAGCGTTGGTTAGAATTCCTTGCGGCATACGATTTTGAAATTCTATACACTCCAGGGAAAGCCAATGTTGTAGCGGATGCGCTTAGCAGAAAGAATGAAATCATCGCCAGTTTTGTCATCACGTCTTCATTAATAGACAGAATCTCGACCCTTCAAAAGGAGGATAATTTTGTAAAAGTAACGATCAAAAGGATCAATGAAGGCATAGACTCCAGCTTCCAAATGGATAGTGAGGGGGTTTTGAGATTAAAAGGAAGAATTTGTGTTCCCAACATCTCTGAGCTAAAAAGAGAAGTGCTTGATGAATGCCACAAGTCCAAATTAAGTATCCATCCCGGTGTGAGCAAAATGTATAACGATATCAAACGCACATTCTGGTGGAAGGCGATGAAAAGAGATATCTCATTATATGTTAGCAGATGCCCCACTTGTCAGCTAGTTAAGAGTGATCAGCAGAAATTGGCGGGATTATTACAACCATTAGAAATTCCAGGATGGAAGTGGGAACAAATTTCGATGGACTTCATCGATGGCCTGCCTCGAACTAGGAAAGGAAACGACAGTATATGGGTAATCGTAGATCGCTTCACAAAGACTGCCCATTTCATACCTGTCCGATCCAACAGAACGGCTCAAAGTCTGGCACAGATTTACTTCAGAGAAATAGTTAAACTACATGGAGTGCCACTCAATATAGTCAGCGATAGAGATCCCCTATTTACTAGCAAATTCTGGGAAGCCTTCCAGACAGAATTGGGAACCAAATTGAATCTAAGCACCGCTTATCACCCTCAGACAGATGGCCAAACTGAGCGGGTGAATAGAATTTTAGAAGATCTATTGCGGGCTTGCGTTATTGATTTTGGAGGCTCATGGGAAGATCATTTACATTTAGCCGAATTCTCTTACAACAATATCTATCAAGCAAGTTTGGGAATGTCTCCATTTGAAGCATTATACGGTAGACCGTGCAGATCTCCCGCATGTTGGGTAGAACCTGGCAACAGACTTGTGTTAGGGCCCGATATGATTCAAGAAGCATCGGATAAAGTCGATTTCATTAAGAAGCGATTAAAAACCGCACAGAGCCGATAGAAAAGTTATGCTGATGCGAGAAGAAGGGATATATCGTTTGCCGTTGGCGATTATGTTTACTTAAGAGTTTCTCCAATGCGAGGAGTAATCAGATTTGGCAAGACTGGGAAGTTGGCACCGAGATTTATTGGTCCCTTTCCTATACTTGAACAGATTGGAACTCTTACATATAGGGTTTCATTACCTGATTGGTTGCCTGGTGTACATGATGTGTTCCACGTATCTCAACTCAGAAAACATGTTCATGATCCAGATCTTGTTGTGGAAGAAGCAGCGCAACAGGATATTGACATAACTCCAGAATTAGCACTCAAGAGGGAGCCATTGAAGATAGTTGGCAAAGAAACTAGAGAGCTAAGGAGGAAAAAGATTCATTTAGTCAAAGTGCAGTGGAGTAGTGATCCTAGAGACTGTACTTGGGAAACTGAGGAAAGCATTAAACAAGCCTATCCCAAATGCAGAGTGGACATCTCTGACTAACTCCGGTGCAAGGTACCTTTACAATACTTTGCATTTACATTTTATTTCCTGCTTAACTGTTATTTCCTTTTCGAGGACGAAAAGTTTTAAGTGGGGGAGATTGTAATAACCCGGAAAATGTGAACCAGTTTAAAAATTTTAAATTAGGTTATTACCAAGAAATTTGAATGATTGAAATAGTATATTTCAATAAAATATAGAATTTGGTATAATATTGCAGTTTGAAATTTTGATTACAAACTTTGTCTGACTGTACCGGGTGGAAAATATAACAGATTTTAACGAAACTGAAAATATTTAAATCTGTTTATCAATACCTTTCTAACGAATCTGAAAAATCGAAATTTCATAACAGAAATCAAAATTTATGGCCAAATGAATTTTCAGAAAGGTCGCTATATAGTATATATAGCCCTTGAAAATTGAGATTTTGCATACGACCTCGGAATTCGACGAAACCACTTTTGTTGGGTCCGGGATGTCAAATTATTGCTAGGTTTCAAATTTCATAATTTTTGAAGCTAGTATGTGAGCGGGGCAAAAGATAACGTGTTTGGTCAAATTCTGTTAAAATGGGTCGACCTAAAAATGGCCGTTTTTCAAACGAGCTCAGAATTCGACGAAACTGGTTTTGTTAGGACCGTATCGTCAAAACAAAGCTAGATTTATTTTTCTAGAATTTTTAGATTCAGTTTGTGGCCCTGGCAAATTGAAATGTACGTTTAAATTAAATATCGAATGTTTTATATTTTAATTTGAAAAATAACTGACTGTAACAGTCGAAATGGCCAACGAAACATATCCCATTGTGTCCGGAATGGGGGTATTTAGCTAGGGCGACAGTCGTTGGGTTTAAAAAGGAGTCCGTTTGCAAAAACACTATTTAAAAATTTTCTATAAATACTGGCCAATAGGAAATTTTCTTTAAAAATAATAAAAAAACCTAAAAAACCCTAGCCGCCAGACGAAACGAACGATCCCCGTAGCTCGACGCTTTCCCTCCTTTTTCCGATCGCCTCAGGCCGTTTCGCCGCCGACCACCGTTGTAGCTTTTGCTCGCCGTACTCCCCTCTCCACATCCGACCCAGCTTTGCCACCAACAGAGCCGCCGTCGTCGAGTTCTGGCGCTTCAAAGTCGTCGCCTTCCTGGAGCCGCCGCCGCCTCGATTCGCCGTCGCACCACCTCAGACTACCAGCGCCGGAAAGCTCTTTCCTCCCTCGACGACGTCCAACAGTCTGATCGTCATATAGAGCTACGAATCAAGAGAAAAATCCAAACCTAGAATTGAACAGGTTTGAAAACTAACGGTTTATATAATTTTAAACTGTTTTAACACTATAAAGCGTTGCAAAGCTTTGAAAAATAATATCTTTTTCGTTCTTCAACGAAATTCGATGAAACAGGAGACACCGTGACCGCAAGGAGGCTCTCTACATTCTAGAAGAAGCCGCGGATTTTTCTGACCTTCCTACGATTTTTAGCACCGCAATAACCAATGTGAGGAATCTAAACTATCTGTGTGAATGTAATCGCATTGTATAAATTATATAAGCGAAGTGTAAATTATATACGCATTGTATACCTCATGTACATGGGTTGTATAAGTTATATTAGCGATGTATAAATTATACAAGCGTTGTTTGAAACATATATGCTTTGAATTGTGATGAAATGCAAGTGAATTATTATATATATATATATATATATATATATATATATATATATATATACTCCCCTCGTCCACAGACCATGGACGATATTTATTGCTTGTGATTGACGTGATATTATATGGTATGACGAATGGTTGGAAATAATTGTTTGTGGTTGATATTATGGTTGAAAAATACCTTTGTGGTTGAAAAATACCCTCTTGTAGTTGAAACAAAATAGAATAGGATTGTGGAATTGAAAATAAAACATGCCGCCTGCGTGCGAACTAGATGCATGATCCCCATTGTCAAAAACCGCGAGGTTTTAAGGTAGAGCGAGGAGCCGTACTAGGGACGGTTCCGGTTTTAACTACCCTGCCGTTATGCTGCCGAAATTTTCTGAAATATTTATGTGTTAGAATAATTTTCATTCGTTGAAATAAATTGCATAAACTTTATCGAATATTCATGTGTTGAGTTGCAATTCATTCGTTGAGTTGAAATTCATGTGTTGAATATTATTTGAATTTAAACAAATGTCTTTAGGGATAAAAATCACATTTTTATATATATACGAACGATATTGAATATTCATGTGTTGAGTTGCAATTCATTCGTTGAGTTGAAATTCATGTGTTGAATATTATTTGAATTTAAACAAATGGATTTAGCAATAAAAATCACATTTATATATATATACAAACGATATTGAATATTCATGTGTTGAGTTGCAATTCATTCGTTGAGTTGAAATTCATGTGTTGAATATTATTTGAATTTAAACAAATGGCTTTAGCAATAAAAATCACATTTTTATATATATACAAACGATATAGAATATTCATGTGTTGAGTTGCAATTCATTCGTTGAGTTGAAATTCATGTGTTGAATATTATTTGAATTTAAACAAATGGCTTTAGCAATAAAAATCACATTTTTATATATATACAAACGATATAGAATATTCATGTGTTGAGTTGCAATTCATTCGTTGAGTTGAAATTCATGTGTTGAATATTATTTGAATTTAAACAAATGGCTTTAGCAATAAAAATCACATTTTTATATATATACAAACGATATAGAATATTCATGTGTTGAGTTGTAATTCATTCGTTGAGTTGAAATTCATGTGTTGAATATTATTTGAATTTAAACAAATGGATTTAACAATAAAAATCACATTTTTATATATATACAAACGATATAGAATATTCATGTGTTGAATTGCAATTTGTTCGTCGAGTTGAAATTCATGTGTTGAATGTTATCGTCGTCTAATAATAAAATGAATCGACAATGAAAACTATATTTTTATAGTGAATATGAAGTGTTAAAAATACACATGTGTCGAATAAATATTTTTGATGATAAAAATATTCCTTTTATCATGTATACGCTTAGTTAAAAATACACACGTGTTGAAATAAATAATAGTTTGCTAGAAATATTATTATTAGCTTTGTTCTGCATATATATACATGTGTTGAACAGGAAAAATGGATTAGCTGTAGAGTAAAGAAATTATTTGCGTGCCCGACAAATAGGTAAACCTTGATGAGTTGGCTGCGCAATTTTATTTATATATCAACTCCTGTGAATGCCATTGGATGCGGAGTGCTGGTTTTTCTGTGTGAAATAATAAACAATGCCATAGGATAGTAACAATTAATTTTGAACTACACTACATGGCATACTTCTTGACGATAGGCATACTTCATCATATTCCACATAAGCAATTGGAGCTTGTGTGACGAGGTGGAAGATTTACCATACAAGCAAGAGGCTTGTATGGCGATGACTATGTACTACAGGTTGAACTAATGACTGATATGGACTATATAAATTATAACGATAAATTGCCAGATTAATAAAAACCCCACACGGGTCTAGAGTTGACAATAATCACGTCGCTCTAGTTATTAGATACGGCACATGGACTATTTATTTCCACACGGAAACGGGGTGACGAGAATTTATTCTCTGGAGTGATTATCAGTACATGCTCCCCCGTAAACACCAAAATATATCACTAAAAATATGTGAATGCTTTTTAGGAATTATTGGGTACCTAATACGGCCCAATAAATTTCCAAACCCCTCCCCGTACAAAGGAGGTTATGGCGAAATTTTTCGAAATATTAAGGCGTTAGTGAAATATTTGAAGTGAAAACGAAGTTGAAAATATAGAATGAGCTATAGTTGAAATTATAGATTGAACTATATTTATATATATAAATATAAATATAATTAAAAGGAATAGAGGCTGTGCAGTTCGCGTTTCGGAATCGTAATTTGAAACGATTAGTACGAGAAATCCGACCATCGGATTTTCTCGAAAACGCAACTGCTGGGTTCGCCTTGGAAATACCTTTCCAATGGCACCAACCTTGTAAAAATCCAACGGTTGGATTGTCCGGAATGTTTAATTCAAATCTGAAGAAAAACAGCGCCAGAATCGTTTATATTTATATATAAATATAAATATAATTAAATTTAATCGAATAACGACGCTGCAGTTCGAATTTTGAAACCGTAACTTCAAACGACTAGTGTGGAAGATCCGACCGTCGGATTCTCACGAAACTGGAACCGTTGGGTTCGCTTTGGGAATACCTTCCCACTGATATAGACTTTGTAGAAATCCAACGGTTAGATTTTCCGATATGTGTAAAACAAATTAGAAGAAAAACAACGCCAGTGCCACGGCACGACCTGAAACGTCGTTTAATTGAATTTGGCCATTTTTAAATAAATAAAAATGGCGAAAAATCATTATAAAATATTATAAGCAACATAGGTTGCAAATAAACCAATTGTTCTTGAATTGTTTGATACCAATGGTTGTATGTGTATGACATGAAAATAACACTAAATAACTGAAAGATGGATGTCGAATAATATAACCATATAAAGAATCGATTTAAATTCAAATGACGTGAATTATTTGAAAAGGCCGAGCTAACCCTCATTTCAAATAATTTATCGAGCGATTCGAATTGGAAAATGCAAAGACGATTCAAGACCGACGATCTTCGTATCGGTCGGATGGGCGCTACTGAGATTCCTAACCGGAGTAGCTACCGGAAGGGGACGGAAGTAGTAGACTCTGAATGTATGTGTTGATTGTACGGATTTGCGAGGAATTTGACACCTCCGGTTTCGTTCAGACCCAGGACAGACTTGTAAATGGAATGTGTGTCTGACATTGGATTTTGTTCTGTACTGATTGATCTCTGTTAAATATATATCTGTTTGGCGACGGAGAATTTATTCTTTTGCTTAACGCCCTTCTCTGAGACGTACGTGCTTAGAGGTTATATATCGATGGAAATCAATCGTATGGAGTGGACTGTCTATGTGGCATGCCAAGATGCTGTGATCAAGGCTTCTGTTGCAAAGCAAAGTCTTGTGGATGATGATCAAAGCAAGGTCTATGTGACCTGGCCTTGTGTATTTCGTAGATTCGCGAGCCTCACACCTCGGTATGAGTTAAAAACGGGATACGGACCGCTGGGAGAGCACGACGTTTCTTTCTAGCTATGGTGGTGTCAGTGACTTACCAGCCCTGACATATATATCTACTTTTCACCTTTGTGGTTGTTAGAATGCGAGGCGCCTCGATTATAGGTCTGTAAGGACCGGGAAACGTGTGTTCAGGCATAATTAATCCTCCAACGTAAGTGAGGACCGGCCCAGCCGAATCCAGGGGTTACCCAGAGTGCGTAGTCCCGAGGCATTTGCTAGAGTGTCTTGAAGCGGAGAGGATCTTTCCCCTTGCCTCGACTCATGACGGGAATCCAATTTCCAATACGAAATAACGGACTAGATTGTAGAACTAGTATGGCGACATAGTGGTATGGGGCACTTATGCCGTCTATGATTGATATTTATGATGCTATTCGCTTTTGAAACATATATGCACTAGTAATAATATCAAATGATTTTGCTTTATACGTATCAAGCATATTTGGCTATTATAAGGTAAAACTCTATCCTTCGGCTTGCGTTGCATTGTGTGATGGGACCTGAGTCTTATAATGGCTTCATTCTTTCTAAAAGCATTGCGTTGTTTTAAAAAGAATTTACTTTGTTTTAAATGCACTAGCAATCACTGGAGTAAACCCGTTCCGCGAAAGTGGCGTGGTCCTATGATTTGCTATTTACTGTTGTTTAACTGTTAAGTAGATTCCTCATACCAGTCCCCATGACTGACTCGTTGTTTGTTTCACTTTGCAAACGCGGGTGCCCTTATTTTTACACTGGCAGCCTAGTACACAGGTGACAGGTGGTTTTTGGTTCTGAACTGCTGCATAGAGTGCACTTTTGGCTCATGGCGAGGCTGACTTCATAGAGATGACTTAGATATTTTCCGCCATTACTGTATTTATATTATGATTCCGCCACTGGCGATGCAGACTGATTTACTTTCCGTATCTCTCACTATATGTATATGTATTCCGCCTTCGGCGATGTAGACTGATACTCTTATTATGTCTCACTGCATGTATGTATTCCGCCTCTGGCGATGATGACTGATCACTTTCTTTTTATTTACTAAGTATATCCCACGTTATGCTATTCTGATATTCTTACATGTTGTGATTCCGCTGTCATATCCATGTAAAATTGTTTTATTTATTGTTTCTGCTATTATCTGCACTCTGCTATGATGATTAATGTGTTATTTCCTAATGATTATCCTTAATACCGCCCCTCGGATTTTGGGATCGTCACAAGGGATGTAACGACCCGTGTTTTGCCCGTCAAATATTTAATTTAATTTATTTAATTTAAATATTTTATTTGGAATATAAATGGATTTTAATATATAATTCGTTATTTAAACGGAGTTTGAAAGTTAATTTATTTATATATTTATAAACCAGCTCGAAATGGCGCTGCAGTTCGCTATTTGGCGATTTGAACTTCAACTGAATGTACAGAGTTCGTTTTAAATTGGATTTCTGTGAAACAAGAAACGGGTGGAGCTGATGGAGTATATCTTTTAAGTGGAAGAGAAAAATCAGGATTTCGTCATGTAGATTTTGAGATATGTCCAAATCAAATTTTTGAATAGTCGCGTTTATCGACCGTATCAGTTTATTCGATATAACTAGAGATCGGGTTTGAATTTAGACAAGGTCCTTTTGGGAAGTAGCGATAATTTAATTTTTAGAATTTTACTGTAATTTTTAATTAATTTAATAAGCAACTTTTTATTTGGAGTATGTGGCACCCTGTATCGACATTTCGGGATTTCACAATATGAGTCCATCTACCGGTATTATTACATTTTTGGGACCAGAGCACATCACTCATTTAAATGGTATTTTTGTTTCTGTCCATAACTGTCCCTACATGAACAGAATATTTCATAGTGGGGTACGCTATGTTTTTAACTTAAAACAAACTAAACTGAATGGTTAACTGGTCAAACGGACTCAGAATTCAACGAAACAAGTTTCATACGAAACCTTAGGAAGAGGTCTAGTGAAACGTCAAGGCCTCATATTTTTAGGATTTTTTCTGGAATTGTTAGGAATTATTGCTCGGTGTTTTTCATCGATATTTTCTAAGGGATTTTCGCAAACGGTGTCGGAATTCGACGAAACCTGTCCCATTGGGTCCGGAATATTTTTTTATGCTAGGATTACCTATTTGTTTGGCAAAAACGGAGGATTTATGTAGGTAACTTGACGAATTTCTCTATGCAAAGCATGGAACAATAAAATAATATATATATTTGGGTTGTACTTACAAATGTATACTGTAAGTGTTCAACGTTGCCTTGGTTGATGGGAATGCATGCTACCCAAGAACCATGTTCTTACATTTTCTCTCCCCTCCACAGAAAAATATATATATATATGAGAAACAACGTACATGCTAGTTGTCAGGACTATACACGCAGACCAACTGTATACGTTCGTTCATTTCTTGCGGACAAAGTCTGTAACCTTGCCAGCCAATATTTAATCACGAAAGTGACATTCCAGTCACCGTGCAGACAAAGGAAGGAAGACGCAGACCTATCCTAGCACCCTATTGCTAACAAAACTTGGACGCCACGGCTTCACGCCTATAAATACTCACGGAAGCTTCTCCATCCACACTGTCATCTCGCATCTCCTCCTTTCTCCCTTGCTATATATATACTTCAGTCCCTCTCCTTCTAAAAAAAAAAAAAATGTGAAGAGTTGCGTGAGCAACAGAAGAAGGGAGGGGGCGTTAGCTTGAGGAAGGGACCATCACGGTGAAGCGGTGGGCTGTGTGGCTACATAGGCGTCGGCCTTTTTGAAAAAAGAAAAAAGAAAAAAAAAATAGAAAGGAAAGGAAGGGCGGACGTATAGGAGGGGTGGAGAAGTAAGTGTAGGAAGGAAGGACAGTAGTGGGATGGGATTGGATTCAAAATGGAAGCTTCCAAGGAAGCAGTTGCTTTAGCAGGTGGGAGTAGGAGAACTAAAAGGGAAGTGGTGACCAAAGCAAACAGTGTTGGTTGGTTGGAAACATGCAGGCGTTAGGGGGAGCTAAAGCATGGACAGTGGAAGGTGAAAGCGAGAGTAAGGGTGCAGTTTTCACGGTAAAAGGTGGAACGTGGTTTTTCAGAAGGAGATTGAGGAAACAGTACAAAGGGAAGGCAGATGAACAGAGCACGAACCAAGTGCCAATTCGTTTAAAGGTGACTAATTTCGGTTTAGCTAACGTAAGATAATGGTTAAATTAATATATTATATATAAACACGGTTTGGTTTATAACGGTATAAACACGTTCATCTAGTTATAAACACGGTTTGGATATACTCTCATGGACAGTAAAAAGCTATCATGGCTAATTATTTAAGTTATAAGAGTTTAAACCTTAGTGTAATATGTTGTTCATCTAATTACAACGTTGTCTATTTTTCCGGTATAAAGTCGGGTTGGGTTTTGAAAGCAAGTATTTCAAATCCTATTCTTAAAAATAAACTAATTGATTAAGATTTTAATTAAGGAAATAATTAATTAAATTAATTCGTATATACTTATAACGGTATATCTTGTGACTACGTTACCAGAATTCGACCAGACTGGAAGTATTACCAAAGTATCGATGAGCACGACATTCATAGAGCTGATTGGGACAGAGTTCGGCACACTTGCGTGCTATTGAAACAAATTACTTCAACGTCGGACAAAAATCAAGGTGAGTTAAACTCACTCAGTTTTCCCATTTATATTTTATATAAATTGGGTTCTTTATTTTGTGTGTTTTGCTTGCTGATGGATGCTTATTTGCTAGTTACACAATTGTTTGTTGATTTACCTGATGAAATTAAATTGTGTTTAATTTCAGTGAAATACCAAATTGTTATTTTTAACGATTGGTTCCAATAAAGGTAACTTACCTTATTGGTTACGTTTATTTATAAACGTATTTTAAATTGTTGAATTGTTTGAATTGCGAAAATGGTCGTTATTTATTTTATCAGTCGAACAAAACTGAATGGTCTGATTTGAGATAACCATTTGAATACAGGGAAGAACAGGTTGGAGGGACCCAACCGGATCCCTCAAATGTATTATTTATTTTCATACTCTCATATATGAACTAATCTGTTTGTGTGATTGATTTGATGGTTGATTATTGACTGGATATTCAACATCTGTTTGGTTTAAACCAATGGGCGATATTGGTTAAGTGTTTGGCAGAGTATGACCTTTAAAAATCAATCGGGTTACAGATATTGATTCACCGTTAGGTGAATCGATAGAGATGCAGTTATAAAATTTATTTTATAACTAGAAATAGAATTTTGGAATATACTATTTTGATTAAAAGTTATATAAAGAGAAATAAATGAATAGTTTACTTATTTAAGACTTTGATTTATTATTAAGTGATTTTAGAAAGTTAATCAGTTTGATAAGTACGGAAATAAGAAATAAGCCGAATGGTAGCTTGGGTAATTATTTGATCAAGCGAAATGAGGAGTTCATGAATAGGTTTTATTTTAAACCTAAGTTTTTTTAACGAAGTTATAGAAGGAATTTTAAGCGAGAATGAGAGCTTGAATTAAATATTGCTTAATCATTTGATTTAAGTCGAAGGAGATTTCGATAAAAGGGTTTAAGATAAACCAAAACATATAAATGAGTTTCAAAGTGTTAAGACGTTAATTTTACATTAACGTTATTTGAAAACGAGATCTAGTAAAAAGGAGAATTTTAAATGAGATTTCAAAATGGGAAATTGAATATAGCTATTCGAGATAGAATTAGCCAAACATAATTCGGCTGAGTTGCCAATTCGTACGACTGCTAGCGTAATTCGCAGGGCTGCAGATAGCCTACGGCGGTCGGATGTTTCCTGAGGGAATCAGGCGTAACCATTGTGATTGCTGTGATCTAGGGTCAAGCGAATGGATTTAAGTCGAGTATTAGTTAATCGATAGGATTAAATAAGTCAAGTTAAATCAATTTGAGTGAACCAGTTAGAGTAAACAGTTTGAGTTAATCCATTAGAGTTAAATCGATTTGAGTTATTCAAACATCGTATTTTTGAATGTTAAAAGAGTTAGAAGTTTTAATTTAACAAAAGTAAATCAGTTTGATTTAAAGGCCAAGTGATGCTAATACTGAACCAGTGAACTCATTGGAGTGTCATGATTGAAACACTGTATATTTTGATAGTTAAAACACCGACTATCAAATCTGCCCAATACGATTGTTGGTATGGAAAGACCGGGATCGAATATATATTCGAAAACCATTCCGACCAAAAAATACGTGAAGATCTCAGAAAATGATCGAGATGGAGCATTGAAGACCGTGGATTTTCATAAACGGAAGAACCACTAATATTCTCTGCCTGGCAAGCAGAGATAAGCTGTGATTTTGTCGTGGTTGGAATCAACGGGTTGCAAGGACTTCTCGCTACTGATCCATGGGGTGATTCCTATATGGATGCGGTAGGAGAGTGCCTTCGGTTCATCCTGTTCCTGGATGACGTATATGGACGAATGTCTGACAGAGTATTTCCAAAGGGTCACGTACGTTGATTTCTTCAAACGTGCTATAGTGTTGGCGGAGAATCGCCGTTCTCTTAGCTTCCAGCTAGAGTATTTTTGTGGATATCAATTAGTGATATCTGATGGATTTGACGATGTGGCATTCAAAGTGAATGACGACCAGATGTTCAAGAGTTAATTCTGGCCTCAAGCCTCATCAACCAGGAGATGACAAAAATCGGGCAGGCAGCATGGCTATGTGGGTCGCTCCCATTAGGGTGTATAATCACCTATCTAGAGGAAATCCTATTTGTTTCTTAAATCTATGTTTCGATGCTGTCCCTTGTCGGGAGACGGTTGCTGATCCCAACCGTCGGTGATATACATTCGATACTCTCAAGCGAAATGAGGGGTCGGTCATGTGAGGGCCGGGTTGCAAGATGTTCTTGTTAAACCCAGTGTATTCGTCTCTAGAGATACACGATCGGAAGGTGGACCCATACCTTGTCAAGTCGGAATCCAATTCCCAATAAGCGCCTGCGGGTTTTGATTGTATACTATATATGTAGAGCGTGAGATGCAAGCGTTCCACTAGATTGTTATTTACTTGTATTTAGACATTATTATAATATCAGACCAGATATTGATTTCAAAACTGTTTTGGGGTTATCGTAAGGTAAAAACCGTCCGTGTTTATGTGTGGATTTGGTCTTACGATTATCCTTTTCTTTTGAAAAGATTTTGAACTTTAAAATCATGATTGGATGGTTTACCCTTATTACTGTGCGAGTTTATCTCACTCTGGTTCACCAGACTGACCCAGTGTTTTGTAAATGCTCGGGTTAGACCGGGTTGTACAGGTTCAGGTTATCGACTGCTATGAAGAGACGAGCTGGAAGAGTCCAGACGTATGATATTACAACTATTCCGCTGTGTGTTGTATATGGGAACAGGCTATTATAACTGTTCCATGGTATGATGTACTCTGATACTGTAAGTATTTTAAAGCTTTCAATAAAGATTTATTTCTGTATTATATTTTGTTCCGCTGCGATGTGAGACTCTGTGTTGTGTGTTGTTTCTTCTTCTTCTTCTATTCTAATATTTCTATCTTATCTATTCTCACCCTCTAACTTCTTTCTATTAATGATCTGGAATGTTCGATGTCTGAATGGTCAACATGATAGTTTGATGTTGATTTTCGGAGTCGAAAATCCCGGTTCGTTACAGTGGTATCAGAGCTGAAGGTTAAGTAAGTACCTTGGCTCTGTGGCGTGACTCAGTAGAGATGGGGTTAGTAATACCCTAGATTGAGTTTGAGTGTATATATATGAGCGCGTATTTGTAAATTGATATAAAAACTGTTTATATTGTGTTGATTGGTGAAGTATGATGGTTTAGGTGTTGGTGAAGTATGATGGTTGTTGGCGATCTATGGTGGCCAAAAATCATAGGAATTCACAATTCGTTCTTATGTTTTTTCTCAGCAATGAGGGACCGATGCAAGAAGACTCCAATGGCCAGATATTCATCAAAGTGAGACGGATGTAGTTGTTGGATCTAGAATAACCCTAGAGGGGGGGGGGGGGTGAATAGGGTTTTTCACAGTTTTTAACTGAATTAAAAACTTAACGAGATATATAATAATAAACTGATCACAGAAAATAGCAGAAACTGAAATGCAGAAAATAAATCACACACAGATATACCCAGCTTCGGCAAAACCCTGCCTACTGCTGCATTTCTAAGGTTTCTACTAGGTGATAGAACAGTTCCCGCATACAAGACCATGTACACTCGCAAACCCCTGCTCCTATTCTAACCCTACGCTCAAAACCCTAGACTGAACGATGTCCTCTCGATCAGATTCCCCAAATTACAACCACGTAATCCGTATCCCAGAATTTTACAGACTCTGTAACTGACAGCCAACACACTGACTGAATCAAGAATTTTTACAGACTCTAGACAACTGTTTGAATCGTTTGATTTTACAACACAAAAAATTAAAAAAAACAAAAGAAACTTTTAAAAAACCTAGATGTAAGGAGTTAAAATAAGGGGGTCATCCCCTTTTAAACATTAGGCTTAGTCAATTAAACACTTGGCCGGCCCATTCCCTTTCTAATTAGCCCGATCCTTTTTCTCTTTTCCTTTGGAACTTGGAAATGGCGGCTGCGAAAAGGAATATCTAGGGTTTCTGAAATTTCTCCCAATCACTGATCGATTGCTTCTGAAATATTGATCTCTGAAGGCTCTTGTCTTTGTAGCTTGGTTCCTGATGTCGATTTGCTGGAGTTCTCACTTGAACGAAACCCTAAAAAATTGTGAGTAATACGGATTTAATTCTTTGCTTGAATTTTCGATGCTAGGTTTCAATTTTTTGGTTGAAATATTTGTGGTTTCGATCTGTATATAGTTTGCCGATGATGATGTGGTGACTAAATAGGATTAGAAAATCCTATTATTCCTCTGATTTCAATTGATGTCTTGGCCTGATTTTGTGTTGCCCCTTTTGCTAAATCGGCTTGAATGCTTGCGTGAATATTGGCTATGAGTTCTGACTTGTTTGTGGCCTTTTGTGACGTTTTTCTTTTGCGTGATTTTTGATTTATCAGAGTGAGATTGAATTAAAAAAAAAACTCTGTTTGCTTTCCCCTTTTAAAACCGAAATGATCTTTGACTCAAAACTGGAAAGAAAAGATTTTTCCTTATCCAAAAATATTCACTGAATTTGAGTCTTGTTATTTTTACCATGCCTTTAATTGTTTGCCAAAAACAGAAAGGATATAATTCGGCTTTTATGAAAATGAATTGCCTCAAAAAAAAATGATTCATTTGACAAATATGATTTGAGTTTTACCATAAATGAATATTTGGAAATTTTTGAGGCCGAGATAGAATCCATTAATTCCCAAAAATAATTCTTGCATGTTTCTAAACCTTGCCATAGCTGGAAATATTTGAATTCTTAACATGATGCATTGTCCATTGATTTGAACATTCGTGTACCTGCTTTGGCTATGAACAAAAAAAATGGTTTCACTGAGTTTCTGTCTGCATGCTGAACGTGCTCCATAAAGTCTGACTGTTTTGAATGTTAAATATGATACTTGAAAATGTACACTTGTATTTGCGCATCCATGGTATCATGCTGATTGTGTACACCATTTTATTACTTGGATCATGCTAGAACACCATATTATTGCTGATCACTTGAGTCTGTATCTTCCTGTTCCATGAGAGTTGAACTATTTGTAGCTCTTGTACCTTGATGAACTGATTAGCATGTACATGCTCCATTTCTACATACTTAGCATAGCTGAGTTTGTTGACCCATACAGTTGCTGTTTGACTTGACCACACCATTACTCTTTGCCGGCTTCGACCACTTGGAACTGCTATGAACTTGAAACATGTTGTTTACATATTGCATCTGAACAACTGTGTTTGCACCATGTATATTGAGCTGATCCATTAACCTGTCTTGATACATGCACCTTTATCATATTGCTTGCCATGCCATATATTTGCTGTTGCACCATGCCGTGATCACTTGCTGTTAGAACATGTTCAAATTCCATCTACTAGACACTGATTTGAAGAAAAAAACTTTGTGTATCCTTGCCATGCACTGTTATATCACCATGTTTGAGTAGTCCTTGAAGTGCTGTACACTTGTATGTTGAAACCATGAACATTTTGACTTACTGTTATGTATTGTGATCTTGTCTGCACTTGTGACTTGCTTTACTTGGGCTGCTATGAACTTGCTGGCACCATTATAACCTGAACTAAAATGCTCGACCAAGATTCTCATCTATTCCACTTTTTCTTGTTGCACTTATGTTATGGCCTTTGCTTTGATCATGTAGTTCATTCCACCATGCTGTACACTTGCATGTACATGAATCATGACTTTGAGCTGCTGCTTGCACTAAACATATCACTATATGATTTTCTGAAGCTTTGATTAATTTCATGCTTGTGCCACCCTCTACTTGTTCACCCAGACCATGCTAAAACTGTTTTTTTTTTGGTCATGTTTACTTTGACACCAATTCACTTGCCCACTTGTACATACTTCTGGTTTGTCTGTGTTACTTCATTGCTTGGCTGGATCATTTTGACTGTTTGAATTTCTTCATTGCTATATTGAGCTTTTGTACATGTGTGCTCGGCCCACTTAATTTGGTACATGCTCTCGACCATTTTGTTTTAGCTTGAGTTTGTGCCTTTCCTGTGTCATGTATACTACTGCCATGTGATAATTTACTGTACATATCCATGCTAGCTGAGCTGTTTTGTTCGAGAGCTGCTTGTATTCTTGCTCATGAACATTTATTTCACCATGAGTTATATCATGCTGTTTTGACTTGCCTTTTGCTTGGATTTGTTGTTTCACTTTGGGCTGATGCATGCTGCTCCATTCTGAAACATTGCATTTGCATGAGTTTGTCTTTCCACTTTTTGCTTCATGCTCGAACCCAAAACTTGTGATTTCTGTGTTGTTACTGGCTCGACAATTTTGATATGTTTTGACCACTTTGACATGACACTTGCTGTTTCCTTTACTTTGACATTTCAGACTTGGTGGACTTGAAAAGTGTGATCTGTTATGATTTCCATCTTGTGTTTGCTGATCTGAAATTTTGCACTTCCATTTCTCTTTTGATTTTTGACCTGTCTTGTATACTGAAAAAATATATCAGCAGACTGATTGTACTGTGTTGGGGCTGGTCAGAATCAGCTGAGTTTGATGCTGGTTCTGATCAGCAAACCAGTATGGTTACGTCGAGGTTGATCAGTGGGTACTGAAAATATATCAGATCAAGTCATGAAAGATGATGAGAAACACACCAGAAATCTGAGGCAAATAAATTTTTAAAATAAAAAATTATATCTGCAAGAATATGAAATTATTTTTGTTCTAGATACTGTGTGTGTGTTTCTGTATATGACAGGTATGAAGACTGGACTGACGGACAACAGTGAGCTGGACTGACAGTGAAGACTGTGCAGACAGAAGGCAAAATACAGTTTTGTCAGCTTTTAACTGGAAATGAAAATGTAATTGAGTGAATGTATATTGAGTGTGAGTGTTTTAAATGAAGAAGTACTCAATGTATGAAGATTGTACTGAAATGAATAGTAACAGTGGAGTGTACAAATAGTGGAGATATAAATTTGTACTGTTTAAATGTTGAAATAAAATATTATATTTAAATAAAATACTGTGTTAATATTTGAATGTCTGTACAGTAGTATTTCACTTAAATATAAATATTATATTCTTGTTTGAGGTGAATATAAAACAGTACAGTGACAAACACATTTAAGATAATATATACTTGTTTGTTATCATCAAACAAAAATCATATAATTGTGTATACAACACCGTTATATACAACAATCTCCCCCTTTTGATGATGACAAACAAATAAAAGATTTTGTATATAATAAATGTGTTTGACAGTGAATATTGAACAGTGAATATTGAACTCCCCCTATTTATTTGCTCCCCCTACAACAGATAACTCCCCCTATAACTGTGCATGAGTCAAATGTATGAATAATAATGAATTTTCAAAATTAAAAATATTTATCAAATATTCACTCATAAATCAAAATCTAAACCCATTCTCCCCTTTTTGTTATCATCAAAAGGATACAGAGTTTAAAATACAGATGAAAATTGACTAAAAATATAATTTCAGCTGAAGAAGAAGAACGGTCATCATAATTTTCAATCAGTCAAACAAAAATCATAATATTCTAAGAACAGGTGGCACATTTCACATTTTAGAGAATGACGGATATACGATGAATTTTGTATAAAATGGAGAGAGTTTTAAAACAATTCATTATTTTCAAAGGATTTTTATAAAAATAAAGCACAAAAACAGTGATGGATTTGGACTATAGTTAATAATTCAATTTAAGTGACAAAATCGAATAATCTCAAATCCCAATACCCATCAATCAACAAATCATAATACGTCATAAGATTTCAACACATTTCACAGACAGAAAATGGATTGATAGGCTGGTTTATACACAAAGGAGAATTTCATATTAATTTCAATTTAGCACATTATTTCCTTTTCCCTTTTATTTTATTTAAGAGCACACTGACCACGCATAACCAGATCTTGGATTTTTAAATGAGATCAGTCGCAGCTTAAATTATAAGACGTCTCATAACCATGCATAACCAGAGCTTGGATTTTTAAATGAGGTTAGAGACACGCTTATGAATCAATTATATATATAATCATTTTCAGCTTTAAATAAAAAAAACTCCCCAGTATATACAACCAATATGAATGATAGAAATGTGATAGGTACAGAAATGGACTGTGAAATAAATTTCTAAATTAATTATATTATGATGAAATATGACCAACTGTACCGGGATTATTGAAAATTTTCAATTGACACTAATTCTGAAAAATAACATAACCACAATTCCATCGCAAATATTTTCATTGTTTATTCAAGACGATTTTTTTTAAAAAATATATTAAACTCTCCACATTTATAAAAAATTATCATGGATGATAGAATGATGATAGATAATGAGGATGGTCGAAAAATAATTGCCAGTTCAAAGATATTATAATAAATATTCAACCATCATGAAAATCCAAATAAAATTTCCTCTTGTTGTGAAATATATTGCAGTCACAATTCATCACAATTTCAAAATCTGATAATAATTTTGATGAATTCTAAATGCAGTTCAATTTGGATATTGATTTCAATTTCTGAATGAATAATCAATAAATAATTTTAAAATTGAAAATCAATTACAAGAGTAATATGCTGATCTATGCATGACAAGAGGGAAAAAATACATATATACAGCAAAAAATATGCAGCACTTTTAAACTGATACCACATGGTGTCTCTACAAAGTGAAAAATCAGAATAGATGGATGTGACAAATATAAGGCGCTTCTGATACCAAATGTTCTCGCTTTCTCAACGATTTTAATGACACCCCGGTGGCAAACAATGGTACCTCAGTCAACAGAAAAGACTTAATTACAAAGCAAGCAACTCAAGCACACAAATTTCATTTATCAGAACACGATAAATCTTTGATACCAAATCAAGCAGTCCAAAAAAAATATTTACAAATCAATTTCTTATAATCAGAGCAGCATGATTCCAAAACAAACATTTTTCAAAAACAGTATCAGAGCAGCACAGAGAAATCAGTATCACAACAGACTTGTCAAGATGTTGGTCACATAAGGTGGTTCATGATCCAAGATTTGCAAATATACTCTATTTTAAATCATTTGAAGAAATGTAAAAGTATTAGGATTTAATGAATCAATCACACCAGGTTATATTTCAGATTCAAGATATGTGTGAGATCCAATAAATCAATAATTTCAAATGATTTTAAACAAACATATATTCAAATCAAATAATCATGAAATAACAATGATTTTCAAAGACCATTTAAAAAAAACATTTTCAAGAATTTCTCAAAACTATTTCTGACAAGCCCAAGAGAAATTTCAGGTCATTTACATCAAATTTGAAAATATTCATGATCGGGATAATTTATTTGAAATCATATGAATCAATGTAAAGTTTTGGGATATAATGAATCAGTCACACAAGATTGACAATTAAAAAAAAACAAGAGGTGTGTGATATTCAAAATATCTAGAATTCAGATGATTTCAAACAAACATATTTCAATATAATGATCATGAATAAAGATGAATTCCAAGATGTATCACTGATACAAGCCAATCTGAAAATCAATGAAATTATCACAACTGATAAATAACAGAGTGCTGTAATGAGTATAATATTTTGAGCTTTTCTAAAATGAATTAGAATAAACTCAGAACAGCAAAGGTGTGTGACATTTCATTAAATATTCAGATCTTCAAAAAATTTAGAATTCAAATTAACAATGTTCAAGATATGACATGAATTCTTCAACATTGTTATGAATTCAAGAAGAAAATAAACTTTTAAACAATTGCAGATAATTACAAGATTAAATTCAGAATCCGGAAATGATTATAAACAAGAGAGTTCTATTCAAATGAATTTCCAGAAAGTCATGTGACCTGCATTTGGAAGTTTAAGAAGCACAAAATAAACAAAGAGATATGGTAGTGACTAATCAAAAAAAAAAAACCAGAAGAAAAAAAATAGAAGGGGTAGAAGAAGGAGAAATAAACCAAAAAAAATATTTACAAGGATGAAGTTAGAAATCATACCTGACATATGATGAGAAACATAATTTCTAACTTATCGGACTTGGCTAAGAAACATTGAATGATTCAATGACATGAAGCAGTTTAAATCGTTTTCTCTTTTTAGCACAGTTGTTTCTCAGCCACTTCAGGTACCTAACAGTTTAGAGAATCGAGTGGTCTAACAAAAATTGTAAAACCACTCACAATTGAATTCATACGTTTTGGTACCCAGACCTGTTTATATAACAATCCATCTGAATTTACCTTTGTACCCTTCGGAACCCAAATCTGTTTGAATTTAACGAGGTTTGTTTTATCTCCTTTTGGGATCCAGGATTGTTTAGATGAATTATTACAAAACAAATTCAAATTTTGTTTTTGAAAAAATCCTTTGGAATTAACAAAGTTCAAATTGGCAAGATGATTCTTTTCAAAGAAAGTTGAAGGATTTTTAAAATCGTTTGAGCTTCTCCTTTCAGAAAACTCAGATTTCCCAAAACCAAGTCCACTTCTATTTCCCAATGAAAATTGATTTTTCAACAATATATTTAAAGATTTCTCACCATTTGAAAATTTTGCCGGGGTTGTTTCAAGTTGTTGAATTTTAGTTTTAAGATCACCATTTTCTTTCAATAAATCTGAACAATCATTTTCAGTGATCTTACATCTTTCAAAATTAGATTTCAAAACCAAATTTTCATTTTTAAGCAGATTAATTTTGGTTTGGGACTCAGCAATCTCAGACTCAAAAAGTTTTTGTTTTTCAAACCCAAATTTCTTGGATTTTTCAATTTCGTTTTCCAGTTCTTTCAAAATCAAATCGGATTTCAACAAATTCTCCTTTTCAGCAATTTCAAGTTTGGAATATATATCAGTCTTAAAACTTTCAAGTTCCTTTTTCAAAAGATTATTCAAATTTGATAACTCAGCCTTGTTCTCATTTAAGATCAAAATTTCATTTTCAAACTTTTCAATATTTTTATTGAAATGAACAAGATTGGTTTTCAATTTCAGACAATTTTTGCAAACTGAATTTGAAGAATTTTTAAAATAATCAAGCTGTGATTCCAAATAATCAATTTTGCTGGTCAACTTAGAATTCCCAGATTTCAGAGATTTGTTTTTAGATTTGAGTTTATCAACAGATTTAGTTAAATCAACACACATATAAACCAAATCTTCGTATGAGAAATTTTCAACTTCAGCATCTGTTGATTCTTCATCATCTGATCCTTCTGAATTTTCATTTGTAAATCCTGTTAAACAGACTTCTGAATCTGAGTTGACTTTCTCTGGTTTTGAGCTGCAGTTGTCAATTTGTCCAAACTTTGTATTGAGAGCTATCCAGATTTCCTGCGCAGTTAAACAATGGGAGATCAGACTGTATTGATCATTGTCAAGATAAGAATACAGAATATGTGTACCACGAGAATTAAAAACTTTATCTACCATATCGTACCCATTGATAACAACATCCCAACATTTAATATTGACAGATTTTAAATAAAATTCCATTCGGGATTTCCAGTTTAAAAAATCTGTTCCAGTGAAAATAGTTGGAGATGAACTGGACTGACTCTCTATCGACTGACAACAAGGACTCACCATTTCTCTAGAGTTAAAGAAAACCTGCTCTGATACCACTTGTTGGATCTAGAATAACCCTAGAGGGGGGGTGAATAGGGTTTTTCACAGTTTTTAACTGAATTAAAAACTTAACGAGATATATAATAGTAAACTGATCACAGAAAATAGCAGAAACTGAAATGCAGAAAATAAATCACACACAGATATACCCAGCTTCGGCAAAACCCTGCCTACTGCTGCTTTTCTAAGGTTTCTACTAGGTGATAGAACAGTTCCCGCATACAAGACCATGTACACTCGCAAACCCCTGCTCCTATTCTAACCCTACGCTCAAAACCCTAGACTGAACGATGTCCTCTCGATCAGATTCCCCAAATTACAACCACGTAATCCGTATCCCAGAATTTTACAGACTCTGTAACTGACAGCCAACACACTGACTGAATCTAGAATTTTTACAGACTCTAGACAACTGTTTGAATCGTTTGATTTTACAACACAAAAAATTAAAAAAAACAAAAGAAACTTTTAAAAAACCTAGATGTAAGGAGTTAAAATAAGGTGAATATAAAACAGTACAGTGACAAACACATTTAAGATAATATATACTTGTTTGTTATCATCAAACAAAAATCATATAATTGTGTATACAACACCGTTATATACAACAATCTCCCCCTTTTGATGATGACAAACAAATAAAAGATTTTGTATATAATAAATGTGTTTGACAGTGAATATTGAACAGTGAATATTGAACTCCCCCTATTTATTTGCTCCCCCTACAACAGATAACTCCCCCTATAACTGTGCATGAGTCAAATGTATGAATAATAATGAATTTTCAAAATAAAAAATATTTATCAAATATTCACTCATAAATCAAAATCTAAACCCATTCTCCCCCTTTTGTTATCATCAAAAGGATACAGAGTTTAAAATACAGATGAAAATTGACTAAAAATATAATTTCAGCTGAAGAAGAAACTTTTAAAAAACCTAGATGTAAGGAGTTAAAATAAGGGGGTCATCCCCTTTTAAACATTAGGCTTAGTCAATTAAACACTTGGCCGGCCCATTCCCTTTCTAATTAGCCCGATCCTTTTTCTCTTTTCCTCTGGAAGTTGGAAATGGCGGCTGCGAAAAGGAATATCTAGGGTTTCTGAAATTTCTCCCAATCACTGATCGATTGCTTCTGAAATATTGATCTCTGAAGGCTCTTGTCTTTGTAGCTTGGTTCCTGATGTCGATTTGCTGGAGTTCTCACTTGAACGAAACCCTAAAAAATTGTGAGTAATACGGATTTAATTCTTTGCTTGAATTTTCGATGCTAGGTTTCAATTTTTTGGTTGAAATATTTGTGGTTTCGATCTGTATATAGTTTGCCGATGATGATGTGGTGACTAAATAGGATTAGAAAATCCTATTATTCCTCTGATTTCAATTGATGTCTTGGCCTGATTTTGTGTTGCCCCTTTTGCTAAATCGGCTTGAATGCTTGCATGAATATTGGCTATGAGTTCTGACTTGTTTGTGGCCTTTTGTGACGTTTTTCTTTTGCGTGATTTTTGATTTATCAGAGTGAGATTGAATTAAAAAAAAAACTCTGTTTGCTTTCCCCTTTTAAAACCAAAATGATCTTTGACTCAAAACTGGAAAGAAAAGATTTTTCCTTATCCAAAAATATTCACTGAATTTGAGTCTTGTTATTTTTACCATGCCTTTAATTGTTTGCCAAAAACAGAAAGGATATAATTCGGCTTTTATGAAAATGAATTGCCTCAAAAAAAAAATGATTCATTTGACAAATATGATTTGAGTTTTACCATAAATGAATATTTGGAAATTTTTGAGGCCGAGATAGAATCCATTAATTCCCAAAAATAATTCTTGCATGTTTCTAAACCTTGCCAAAGCTGGAAATATTTGAATTCTTAACATGATGCATTGTCCATTGATTTGAACATTCGTGTACCTGCTTTGGCTATGAACAAAAAAAATGGTTTCACTGAGTTTCTGTCTGCATGCTGAACGTGCTCCATAAAGTCTGACTGTTTTGAATGTTAAATATGATACTTGAAAATGTACACTTGTATTTGCGCATCCATGGTATCATGCTGATTGTGTACACCATTTTATTACTTGGATCATGCTAGAACACCATATTATTGCTGATCACTTGAGTCTGTATCTTCCTGTTCCATGAGAGTTGAACTATTTGTAGCTCTTGTACCTTGATGAACTGATTAGCATGTACATGCTCCATTGCTACATACTTAGCATAGCTGAGTTTGTTGACCCATACAGTTGCTGTTTGACTTGACCACACCATTACTCTTTGCCGGCTTCGACCACTTGGAACTGCTATGAACTTGAAACATGCTGTTTACATATTGCATCTGAACAACTGTGTTTGCACCATGTATATTGAGCTGATCCATTAACCTGTCTTGATACATGCACCTTTATCATATTGCTTGCCATGCCATATATTTGCTGTTGCACCATGCCGTGATCACTTGCTGTTAGAACATGTTCAAATTCCATCTACTAGACACTGATTTGAAGAAAAAAACTTTGTGTATCCTTGCCATGCGCTGTTATATCACCATGTTTGAGTAGTCCTTGAAGTGCTGTACACTTGTATGTTGAAACCATGAACATTTTGACTTACTGTTATGTATTGTGATCTTGTCTGCACTTGTGACTTGCTTTACTTGGGCTGCTATGAACTTGCTGGCACCATTATAACCTGAACTAAAATGCTCGACCAAGATTCTCATCTATTCCACTTTTTCTTGTTGCACTTATGTTATGGCCTTTGCTTTGATCATGTAGTTCATTCCACCATGCTGTACACTTGCATGTACATGAATCATGACTTTGAGCTGCTGCTTGCACTAAACATAGCACTATATGATTTTCTGAAGCTTTGATTAATTTCATGCTTGTGCCACCCTCTACTTGTTCACCCAGACCATGCTAAAACTGTTTTTTTGGTCATGTTTACTTTGACACCAATTCACTTGCCCACTTGTACATACTTCTGGTTTGTCTGTGTTACTTCATTGCTTGGCTGGATCATTTTGACTGTTTGAATTTCTTCATTGCTATATTGAGCTTTTGTACATGTGTGCTCGGCCCACTTAATTTGGTACATGCTCTCGACCATTTTGTTTTAGCTTGAGTTTGTGCCTTTCCTGTGTCATGTATACTACTGCCATGTGATAATTTACTGTACATATCCATGCTAGCTGAGCTGTTTTGTTCGAGAGCTGTCTTGTATTCTTGCTCATGAACATTTATTTCACCATGAGTTATATCATGCTGTTTTGACTTGCCTTTTGCTTGGATTTGTTGTTTCACTTTGGGCTGATGCATGCTGCTCCATTCTGAAACATTGCATTTGCATGAGTTTGTCTTTCCACTTTTTGCTTCATGCTCGAACCCAAAACTTGTGATTTCTGTGTTGTTACTGGCTCGACAATTTTGATATGTTTTGACCACTTTGACATGACACTTGCTGTTTCCTTTACTTTGACATTTCAGACTTGGTGGACTTGAAAAGTGTGATCTGTTATGATTTCCATCTTGTGTTTGCTGATCTGAAATTTTGCACTTCCATTTCTCTTTTGATTTTTGACCTGTCTTGTATACTGAAAAAAAATATCAGCAGACTGATTGTACTGTGTTGGGGCTGGTCAGAATCAACTGAGTTTGATGCTGGTTCTGATCAGCAAACCAGTATGGTTATGTCGAGGTTGATCAGTGGGTACTGAAAATATATCAGATCAAGTCATGAAAGATGATGAGAAACACACCAGAAATCTGAGGCAAATAAATTTTTAAAATAAAAAATTATATCTGCAAGAATATGAAATTATTTTTGTTCTAGATACTGTGTGTGTGTGTTTCTGTATATGACAGGTATGAAGACTGGACTGACGGACAACAGTGAGCTGGACTGACAGTGAAGACTGTGAAGACAGAAGGCAAAAGACAGTTTTGTCAGCTTTTAACTGGAAATGAAAATGTAATTGAGTGAATGTATATTGAGTGTGAGTGTTGTAAATGAAGAAGTACTCAATGTATGAAGATTGTACTGAAATGAAAAGTAACAGTGGAGTGTACAAATAGTGGAGATATAAATTTGTACTGTTTAAATGTTGAAATAAAATATTATATTTAAATAAAATACTGTGTTAATATTTGAATGTCTGTACAGTAGTATTTCACTTAAATATATATTATATTCTTGTTTGAGGTGAATATAAAACAGTACAGTGACAAACACATTTAAGATAATATATACTTGTTTGTTATCATCAAACAAAAATCATATAATTGTGTATACAACACCGTTATATACAACAGTAGTGTGGTTTAGGTGGTCTAGTGGTGGGGTAATGGAAAGTTGAACATGGCGATGTTGAGTTAGGTCGAAGTGTTTAGGCGAGGGTGGATTAGTGTTAATTAGGTAATTAAGAAATTAATGATGATGATAATTATTTTAAATATTTGTTGAATTAGTAAATATAAAATCTATCTAATATTAGGTCCAAATTCTGCATTATTAGTAGCGTTGGATTCGTGATGATAATATTTACGATATGGAACTGAATTGGATGCTTTTGTAGTTTGTTGGAATTTCAGTTAACTTCAAATGATGTTTGAAATTAAACTAAACTGAACTAAAACATGAAAGCAATAACATAAATTATAGCGAGTTAAACTCATAAGTAGTGTAATGTTAGTAGATTAAATTTATTAATTTTTTTTGTTTGATTGTGGAAATCACTAGATGATTGGTTTGGTTGAATTTATCACATTATTGATTTCCTATTTGAATTGTTGATTCATTGAATGTTTGAATTGATCTAGATCACGATATAGCATTTTGAAATATTATTGGATTTCTTAAACTTAAATTTAGGACAGTGTATAGTATACCGAACTTGTAACGGCAAGGAATTTCGCTCGATCCGAATCAATCGTTAAACCGATCTAGACCGTTCGAAACCCCTGATCGTTTGAGAACAGGACAAATCAGAATGCAGACGGAAGAACATTTCATTGCTACTACAACAATTCCATCAGATACAAGAATATACAGAGTATAAATGAATAAATTACATTCGATAAATATCAGAGATTACAATAAATTACATAGCAGCGGAAAATAATACAAAACACAACTGAAAGTAATACATGGATACAGAGCTTTCCGAGCATCGTTCCAGCTGGATCCTGTGAATATAAATCTGCAAAACCAAAACCACTAGCTGCCCGTGTCGAAAATAAGGGCACCCAGAGTTTAGGTTAAAATAATAAACTCCAGGTCAGTCATGTGACTGGTGTGAGAACTAAAACAGTTATTTAAAACTTTACTTTAAAAGGGAGTAATTCAAGGGACCACGCCGTATAACACGGAACGGGTTTCCTCCCAAGAATACCAGTGCATAGAATAAACAGCGCAATGCTTTTTCGAAAAATGAAGCTATTATAAGACCCAGGTCCCATCACACAATGCAACGCAAGCCGGAGGATAGGGTTTTCCCTTATAATAGCCAAACATGCTTGGTACGTTTAAAACAAATCATTTGATACTATAATAAGTGTATAGTGTCAAAACAATTTCAATCGTAAATATCAATCCTAGGCGGCATGGGTACCATCTATCATGTCGCCATACTAGGCTCTACAAATAAAACCGAAATACACGTACTGGAAATTGGATTTCCGTCATGAGTCGAGGCAAGGGGCAAGCTCCTCTTCGCTTCGAGACACTCTAGCAAATGCTCAGGACTACGCACACTGGGTAACCCTTGGATCGGCTGGGCCGGTCCTCTCTTACGTTTGAGGATTGGCAATTCCTGAACACACGTTTCCCGGTCCTTACAGACCTAATATCGAGGCGCCTCATTCCAACAACCACAAAGGTGAAAAGTATATAAATGTCAGGGCTGGTAAGTCACTGACACCACCAAATCTAGAAAGAAACGTCATGTTCTCCCAACGGTCCGTATCTCGTTTTTAACTCATACCGAGGTGTGAGGCTCGCGAATTCACGTTATACACAAAGCTACGCCACAAAGGCCGTGCTTTGATCATCAACCACAAGACTTTGCTTTTCAACAGAAGCCTTGATCCATGCAACTCAGTGTGTCACACAGGCAATTCATGCCATGCGATTGATATCTATCGATATATAACCCCTAAGCTCGTACGTCTCAGAGAAGGGCGTTAAGCAAGAGAATAAATTCTCCGCCGCCAAACAGATATATATTTAACAGAAATCAATCAACACAGAATAAAATCCAATGTCAGACACACAATCCATTTACAAGTTCATTCTGGGTCTGAATGAAACCGGAGGCACTTTCCTCGCATATCCATCGATCTCCAAGTACGTCTGGACGACCACCAACTATTTCCATCCTCTTGGGTGTACAGCCCAATCAGGATCATCAGTAATCACCCAAATGATGTGAAGACTTCCAGTCTTCAACCACCGTCTTCATCTTCGACTTATCGTCGAATCGGTTATTCAGAATGGGTATAAACCCGGACTTTCCGAACAACCCGCGTATATAGTAAACAAATGTTACACAAACACAACATACGCCTCATTCCAATTCATTAGTCATTAACCGTAAATCAGCAAGAGAACAATTTCCCAAATATTAACCCCGAAGGCCGAAACCAACATCAGATCAATACCCAGGAAAACATTCTTCTTAGCTAACCTACAGCTAGTTTCTAAATTTCAATTCTTAGGGAAAGGTTCCCATTAATTTTATCCAAGATAAATTCTTTAAAATTTATCCTTTTATCTTCCTTTGGATGTCATTTCAAACCAAATTATGGTTTTCCAAACTAGTCGAGATTAGCGAATCACATCGGAGTAATTATTTATTTTATTTCCCAATCCCAACCTATTCATCCCATGAAGCAAAACTGGTAATACTCCATATATAACACCACAGTGTTATCGATAAAATTAATTACCATTTCACGTTCAAATCTAATTAAAGATTTGACTATCGCTTTGGAGCAAAACTGGTGATACTCCGTTCTCGCTTATTTTCCAAATTTGATAATTTAGATTATCAATCCACATTTCAATCTAATTGCAGATTCATTAAAACTCGTTTTACAGGGTTAAAGAACTAATTTCATTTAAAACACAGTTCACGATAAACCCAAATCATATTCTATTTATTATCGGGTTAAAGAACTAGTGTTATTTAAAACACCGTTCACGATAAACCCAAATCACATTCTATTTAAAACCCATCTCAAATCCAATTTATTTATTTAAAAATAAATGGATTTTAATTTTAGTTCAAAACTAGTTCATTTCGATAAAAAACTATTTTTACCTTTTCAAATATGGAGTTTTTCATCCTAATTTTTTCCAAATCATTTCTTATGATTTTACACAAATTATTGATATTTTTAATAATTTTACCAAGGCCCGTACAGTCGATTTCCAACAACGGCCATCGAACTGCACTTACAGCGACCTTTTCCAAATTTGATTTGGACATATCTCCAAATCCAACTGTTAGATTTCAAATTTCTAATACTCGTTAGAAAGTTCTTTTCGATATGAACCCAACGGTTCCGGTTTTAGGAGAATCCGACGGTCGGATCTCCCGTAATGTCCATTCGAAGTCAATGGTCGAAATTCGCGAACTGCCGCAGCGCGTTCTATTCAGGCCATCATATTATATATATAATATATATAATGTATATTTCGTCGATTACTATTTAAAACGAATTTTATAAATAGTTTTAAATTCGTTTCAAAAACATTTTCAACTTCCATTTCCAATTCAAATCAAAATTGAATTTTTCCTTATAAATTCGTTTTAAAATTCATTTCAATTCAATTCAAATTTAAATTAAATTTGAATCCATTATATATTCAATTCAATTCAAATTCGTTTTTATATTCAATTCAATTCAAATTCGTTTTCTATTCAATTCAATTCAAATTGGTTTTCTATTCGATTCAATTCAAATTGGTTTTCTTTCCAATTCAATTCGAATTTGTTTTCTATTCAATTCAATTCAAATTCGTTTTCTATTCAATTCAATTCAAATTGGTTTTCTATTCGATTCAATTCAAATTGGTTTTCTTTCCAATTCAATTCGAATTCGTTTTCTATTCAATTCAATTCAAATTCGTTTTCTATTCAATTCAATTCGAATTCGTTTTCTATTCAATTCAATTCAAATTCGTTTTCTATTCGATTCAATTCAAATTGGTTTTCTTTTCAATTCAATTCGAATTCGTTTTCTATTCAATTCAATTCAAATTCGTTTTCTATTCAATTCAATTTGAATTCGTTTTCTATTCAACTCAATTTGAATTCGTTTTCTATTCAATTCAATTCTAAAAACGAATATAATCGATATAAATATCGTTCGCGTCAAAATAGCGCATCTCTAATCAACACGGCTTTATATATTTCAAAAACTTCTGTTATTCTATTCAACAAATGAATATTTATTCTATTCAATACGTGAATCTATATTTTTGTCAACACATGACTAATCTCAACGAATGAGTACTGTCAATATGTGACTATTTTTGTTAATATATTTTATAAAAATCATGGTATCTATCGTTTGATTTAAAATCAGACTCCAACCGTAAACTAGTAAGAGAACGATTCCCTGAATATTAATCCCGAAGGCCGAAACCAACATCAGATCAATATCCAGAAGACCACTCATCTTATCTATTTTCCAGTTAGTTTCTAATTTTATATATGATAAAGATGTAAATTTTATTATTAAAATATTTCGTTCAACACATGACTAATCTCAACGAATGAGTACTGTCAACACGTGAACCTTTATTTTATAATATTCTTTATTTTCTAAATTGGAATGAGGCCCAATCAATTACCATATAGCGTTAACTATATGGATTCCATACAACACATGTATATAATAGCAATGATAAACAATCAACCATCATCCAAGGTGCACCACACAACTGCATAAGCATCAAATATAAATAATCGACGCTCACACAGTCTGTCGACCAATCGATCGACATACAATTAAACAATTGGGATTAGTGTACGCCAAATTTCATCCCAACACCCGTGTGGGGTTTCAAATCAACAAACACAGATTTTTATTTGTGCAGTTGGGCGATTTGTAAAATTTATCGACCCAATCAATATCAGTCAAATCAGTGTATATAAACAAATCGGCCGATTTGTTTATAAATATTTATTTACTCACATTCATGTTAAAAATTATATTTTTAACGATAAAATATTTTTAACTATATAAATAATTTATTTCCTTTCAATACATTAATTTATATTATCGATTTCACATCAACAACACAAACAAATTTCACAACACATCAAACAAGCATACAAGCCATCCATGGTCTGTGGATGACGGGTGTCGGGTGCTACTAAACACCGTCTGCATCCTAGTATGTATATATATATATATAACTAGAAAAGAAATTGAAGAGTGAGAAATTCTCACCAATAGATATCCAATACCACGACTCTTCATTTATAGAAATCTTCGTCGTTCTCGTCTTTTATCACTTTCGTCGCCCGTAGCCACTACATATATAAAAATCACATTTTTATATTGCTATTCAATATATAAAAATCGAATTTTTACTTTGCTATTCAATATATAAAAATCGAATTTTTTACTTTGCTATTCAAAATATAAAAATCGAATTTTACTTTGCTATTCAATATATAAAAATCGAATTTTTACTTTGCTATTATATAGATAAAAATTCTATTTTTACATCGCTATTATCTATACAGATATTTCTTCTTTTCAAAAATAAATATTTCTCCTTTTCCTACTTTAAAAATGTCGTTTTTCACTACATAAAAATATCGTCTTTTTATATCCTACCATATAAAGATCACATTTTTATCATCTATATAATATGAAAATTATATTTTCTACCTTTGCAAACGATAAAAATTATATTTTGAACTCTCTACAATATAAAAGATCATATTTTTATCCTCCTACAATATAAAATTCCAGATTTTTAATTGCTAAAATTAATTTAACAAAACAAAATAAAATAAATAGAGGGCTTACATTGCTTTAAGGAAGAGGAGGGGGACTTTGCGTTCGATGGAGGGCTGTCGGCGAGGCCAGCGGGGGTGGAGGAGGTCAGGGCAAGGCTCGGAAGGGGGGGGGTGGCGGTTGCGCGCAGGGGGGGCTTCGACGGAGAAGATGGAGGGAGGGGGGTATCGGTTGCGCTGCCCAAGGGGGGGGCTGTGTCGCGTCGATCGAAGAGGGGGGGGTCTGCGAGGTCGAGGTGGAAGGGGGGGTTCGGAGGTGGCGCCCCACCTCTGAGGCGGCGGCGATCGATCAGGGGGGGCGGCGACGGGTTCCCCCGCTGTCGTTCTCTTTTTCCTTTTTTTTATTATTTCGTTTCTGAGTGAATGAATAGGGGGGGTAGAGAGAGATAAAGGAGAGGAGAGAGGAAGAGTTTTTATTATTTTATTTAATTCAAAAAGTTGACTTTTACAAACGACCTCTAAACGAGGCCCACCGCCTGTCGCCCATAGCGTATTACCCCCATTCCGAACACAATGGGATATGTATCGCAAGCTGATTCGATCGTTTTGATCAGTTTCCGTTAAAATCAACATATATCTCTATATATTGAATTTGAACGCGCATTTCAATTTACCAGGGTCACATACTAACTCGAAAAATTCCAGAAAAATATTTTCTAGCTTCGTATTGACGATACGGTCCTAACAAAACTAGTTTCGTCGAATTCTGAGACCGTTTGAAAAATGGCCATTTTCCAGTCGATTAAAATCAACTGAAACTGGTCAAACGCATTTTCCTTTGCCACACTCACATATTGATTCGAAAAATTATGAAATTTGGAATCTAGCAATAATTTGACATCACGGACCCAACAAAAGTGGTTTCGTCAAAATCCGAGGTCGTTTGCAAAATTCCCATTTTTAAGGGCCTGAATTCCAGAAATTTCAACTGGACATATCTTTTGATTCCCGCTATGAAATTTCAATTTTTCGGATTCGTTGGAAAGATATTCTCAAATAGATCCTATTATTTTTGGTTTCACTAAGATCCGGATTGTTTGGCACCCGGTACATTCAATTGAAGTTTGAAATCGAATTATTGAACTACCGCGCCATTTTCAATTCCTTTTATAATTATATATAATTATTTATATTCTAACGACAACGTATATAAATATATACGTTCTATTCCATATTTAAAATAAATTTTCGTCGATATTATTTAAAATAATTCATTTTAAATATTCAAAATTCATTAAAATTGCCAAAATAAAAATTTTAAACTGGCTCAGAATTTCCGGGTTATTACAGAACTGCTATCAGATATTTATGAGTTTATTTTCGTTTAAACTTATCTTTAATGATCATATGTAAATGGATAGATAATGTTGTTTTGATTGTGTTGTATAATTATAAATTAATTTAAGTATGTGTTTGATGTTATACATTTGGCCAAATAAACATAGCTAATTAATTAGATGAACCTATTCAGATGACATCTGGTAGCAGAATAAATCTCGGTTCTGATATTTTATTAATTTGAAAAATTATGTGTATTCAAAAATTATATTGAATAAGCTTGTTGTTTTCAATTAACAACTGATTATTGATTATTTACATATTTTCCTGCTAATGTAAATACCCTCATATGGTTGGAAAATGAATTGAATAAATTGTAGCTTATTTAAGTACAATTGCATTCACTAAGCCCTATTTGAATAAATAATTTTAAATTATAAATCTTGACTACAGTTGTTTATGGTTTCTACAAGATAAAGACGTAATTGTCGCGTAGCTGCGGTTACCAAGTTCATTTGAACTTAATGTTTTCGAATAATTATTATATTATTTTGATTTTTTAGAAGGAATAAATTCATTGTCTTCATATATTTTTTAAATATAGTTAATCTATTTTATTGATCATGTTTAAGGTTAGATTTTTTTTTACTTAAAATATTTATAATTATTTTATCTATAATGTTATAGGATAGATAATTATCATTTAATTTATAAATATTTAAAAGATTAGTTATGTTTATTTATTTATAACGATTTAAAAAGGTTTTAAATTATTTTGTTTTAAAAGTTTAAACATTATAATTATTCTATTAATAAGATTTAATAAGTAATCAAATATGCTATTTTATCAATGTTTTTAATTACTAAATTATTTAAAAGAAGTTTTCCTTAAGAATAATGTTTTGTCAAGAAGATTTGTGAATGATATGTTATATTAAGTATTTTTAATTAAGGGTTTAGATGACCATGTTTTTAAATATTAATGGGTTTTAACCTATTTAATATGATCTGAAAGTATATGAGTTTCCTTTACGCCTTGTGAATATACTTATACATATGTTATTACTATATAATATTTCCATGTATTGAATATATAATATTTTTTTAATACACCTATACTATAGAGATAAGTATATAACTGTATTTTCTAAATATTTAAACTATAATGTTTTGTGAATGTACTTCGGTCAATGAGATAAATACATGAATATATTTCTAAGCACTAAAATAATATTTGGGAATATACTTATACCATTAAGATAAATATATGGAAATGTTTTTCCTAATATATAAGGAGAATTAATTAGCAAGATGATTAATTGAATAAGCCTTGATGATTGCTATTTGAAATACAACCACTAAGTGGTTGTTTGTGTATTTGATAGTTAAATAACTGATTATAAAAACCATAACTGGTTTTGAAGTTAGAAATATATACAAGAAATGACAAAAAGACTCATTCTCATAAATAGTTAGGAGAAGAACTCTGAATTTATGACCTGTCAGTTTATTCCTAAATGAACCAAAGTTGAGTTTTAAAAAAAACTATCATTTTTTGTTTCAAAGAGATCGTAATCAAATGAAATTATTTGAATCCACTTTAATCTGACTGAGAGTTCAAGATGGAAGACATCCCAAGATGCTAAAATCAAAGACATAATTTGTATTGCAAGGCTACTCATTACTAATCCAGGGGTGAATGATAAAATGATAGAGGTCTTGTCTTTGGCTCTTTCAAATTCAAAATGACTTATATGGGTGATTGTTCTCAATACGTCACTATCGAAGGTCAATGAAGATTCAAAATAAAATGCCTAAAAGGAAGAAATTAACATCAAGCTTCATTAATCAACAATAACTAAAACAGGGGAGATGCGACATAGCTAAGTGGGTCGCACCAGTAACAACCCGGATTTTTTTAATGTATTTTTATTTAGTTGTTTAATTTGAATTTTGTTTATTTTTATTTTATTCGTTTAAAACTCAATTTGATTGTATTTTATAGAACAACTATTTTGACTTATAATTTAAAAGTAAATTATTTTAATTTTTTTATGTAGAAAATGATTTTTTTTATACAAATAATGATACTAATCAATATTTGCTATTTAATATTTTATTTATCTAATTTATATATTGAGTTTATTTATTTATTTATTTGGATTTGAAATTTATTTTTTAAGATTTTAATTTAAATTGTAAACTTATGTCATAATTTTTTTTCCGTAATTAATAAGATTATATAATTAATTTTTATTTTGAAATATTTCTCTTATTGATCTACTATTTTTATTGATCATTGTAGATGTAAATATCGTTAAATTTTCATTTTTTGGATTCGTTTCCTTTTTGTTATTTCAAAACCGTTTTTTTTTTATTCATTAATATCATTTCATTTGTTCATTGTCCCATATCAAAATTAAACTTCATTTGATATCGATTACTTCTGAATTGCAAAGCCATTCGTTAAATTATCGTCAAAATTGTTCGTTCATTTATCTTCTATTTTATTAAAGTTTTGATTCGTTCTAATTTAATTTTATTGCATTGTCTAAAAACAATGTTCAACATTTTATTTGCAAATTTATAATTGTTCGTTTCTTTTTAATCCATTCGTTCCCATAAAAATATAATTGTTCACTCCTTTTCCAGAGTATTCGGTCAAAACTCTGATATTTCCAAAGTCATTTGTAGCTGGTCCCAATGACACAGCTTCGTGAGCATAAACCAAAACTCACAGTACTTTATCTTCTTCCAATGCTACAACTTTGAATTATTCCTCAGCAGTTTTTCCCATTCCTTATATCGATCTGCCATTTTCCAGTTGCTTTCCCATATTTTTTCTCACCGTATTTTCTCTTTACCCCTCGCCACTTCTCTTCTTCTTCGGACCTCATCTCAACCGCGAGCTCTCCACCTCCTCCAGCCTCTGAACCGAAAGCCACATCCGACCTCTCCATCTCCTCTGCTAGTTCTAGGTCCTCCTCCCTGCCTTGATTCTGCACCCATTCCAAGATCACCGGTGCCTCCATCCTGAGGGCCACCCGCCTGACTATCAACTGTAGTTTTTCCCCTTTTTCCTCGCCATCATTGAAAGACCGAACCCCAAGCCGCAGACTCACCAGCTTTGCCCTCCCTCCGCCTTGACCCACTCGCCAACTCGACATGCTCCTCCTCCTGTAGCCACCGACCCTATAGTGTCCCGAAATTCCAGTACAATTTGAGCTGACCAAATAACACAAGTCCAACACAAATTACATAGGAACCCAAAAAACTAATAGAAAGAAAACAGAGGGTGAGAATAGATAAGATAGAAACTTAGAATAGAAGAAGAAGAAGAACATACAACATCAGAGTAACACGAGTCTCACAGCGGAAAAAACGACATATAACGGATAACATATCTTTGACATAAAAGCAGTATATGTATACAATAACATTATTAGAGTACAACATTTACAACACAGCGGAAATAACTATAGCTATATAATCCTGAAGCCTCGTGCTCCAAGCTCTCCAAGTATATCTGAAAAATCCTGACTACTTGACTGTCCATACAAAATTGGGCAACCAAGAGTTTAGGAAAAAACAAAACAAAATAAACTCTGGCTCAGTCATGGGACTGGTGTGAGTAAAACAATTTAAAACAGTTTGAGCTATTAAACGAGGCCACACCATATAACGGAATAGGTTTTTCCCTTATGAGAATCCAAAATATTTGATTTAACTTTCAAAATCCTTTTGAAAGAAACGATAAACTTTATATCAAAACTCTTTTGATATTATAATAATGTCTATCAATCACAACTAAATAATCATCTAGCAGAAACGCTTTCATCTCACGTTCTACATATATAGTATACAATCAAAACCGCGAGCACTTATTGGATAATGGATTACCAACTATGACAAGATATGGAGCCACCTTCCGGTAGTGTTCCTCTAGAGAGGAATACACTGGGTTCAACAAGAACATCTTGCAACCCGACCACACATGACCGACCACTCATTTCGCTTGAGTGTATCGAATGTATATCACCAACGGTTGGAATCGACAACCGTTTCCCGAATGGGACAGCATCGAATAGATTAAAGAATGAAATGAATATCTCTAGATAGGTGATAATACACCCTACTTGGCAGCCAACCACTTAGCCATGCTGCCTGTCCGATTTTTGTCATTTCTCGGTTGTGAGGCTAGAGGCCACGCTTATCTCTGACAGATCACATAATTATTCACTTTGAATGTCACATCGTCATACCCGCCAAATCACAAATTGATTTCCTCAAAAATACAACGGGTATACAGCTAAGAGAAATGAATTCCTCCGCAACCAAACATAAATACGTTTGAAGAGATCAACTTACGTGATCCATTAAATATACTCTGTCAAACATTCTTCCATACAGGTCGTCCTGAACTGGACAAACCGAAGGCACTATTCTGTAAATAGGACAACCCTTGTATAACTCCGTCTTCAATTATCTTCAACATATTTAGTTCGCAACGCTAATGCCATACGGAGTGGTTTTAAGATAATATATCTGATCTCGGTCTCTCCGTATTGACAACGGAAAGGGTCAAAAACTTCGATAGTCGGTGATTTAACTATCAAAGAAAAACGCGTGTGCAAACAACGATATTATTCCTAGATGGAAATTATATCGACCAAACATTATTAAACATTTATCTCTTTAGCTCATTTTTCCTCTCCTGTTTCCATATATGCAACATTTCCTATTTTCTAAATTTAGAAAATATACGTTATTAACATTGAGAAATATTTCCATTTCTAGTTTTCTATAATAGAAAACATTTCTGATTCTTATTTGGAAAACATTTCCAAAACTCCTACACTGGATTTAGACAGATGTTTAAATCAAACATCGCTATGCCAACTCAAACCATTATACTCGTTAACTAAATTCACTTAACCAATCTTCACTGTCGAACATTAACCATTCCTTAGTTAAAAACGAAGCCAATCAAGTTAGGGGTACAACTACCTTTCAGACCTTAACTGAACAACATTTCTAACTTTGAAACAGACAAGGTTCACCTCTTAAACCTTTAACAAACTTCCTTACGTAACTCACTTTCGAATAAATCTCTATTCGACAACTCTTTCCTTCGAATAAACTATATTCGATAATCTCTCTTCGAATAGCCATATTCGATTAACTCTATTCAATTAACACTATTCGATTAACTATAATCGATTTACTCTTATCAGTCAGCTCTATTTGATTAACTCTATTCTATTAACTCAATTTGATTAACTCTATTTGATTAACTATGTTGGATTGACTCTATTTGATTAACCCTAATCGATTAACTCTATTGGATTAAATCTAATCAATTAACTCTTATCAATTAACTCCTCTTGATTTAACTCCTTTCGAATAAACTATATTCGATTAACTCCTTCAACTCTATTCGAATAAACTATATTCGATTAACTCCTTTCGAAAAACTAATATTTGATAACTCCTTTCAAATAACAAATATTCGATAATCTCTCTTGGAATTACTAATATTCGATAACTCCTTTCGAATAACTAATATTCTATAATCTCTCTTCTTATAACTAATATTCGATAACCTCTTTTCAAATAAATAATATTCGATAATCTCTCTTTGAATAACTAATATTCGATAACCTCTTTTTGAATAAACAATATTCGATAATCTCCCTTCAAGTAACTAATATTTGATAATCTCTCTTCGAATAACTAATATTCGATAACTCCTTTTGAATAACTAATATTCGATAACCTCTTTTCGAATAAACTATATTCGATTAATTCTCTTCTTCGAATAACCTTATTCGATAACCCTTTCTTCGAATAGACTATATTCGAATAACTCTAATTCGACTAACTCTAATTCAATTAATTCGAATAACTAATATTCGACTAACTCTTGTTCGATTAACTCTAACTCGATTAACTCTAATCGATTAACTCTAACTCGATTAACTCTACATCCATATTCAGTTTCAAATATCGATGTTGAAATCAATTCTTACTTCTCTATATAAGTCCTCACTTATATATTCTATTTATCCAATGATAAACATTTTATTTAATTTATAAAATATTATTTATAAATTAATCTTCTCAATCTGTTGGTTAGAACAGATTCTATTTAAAATCCTTGCTTTAAATCCATAGCATGTTATACATGTGTGCGACGCACGGGTCTAAACCTTTCAAATATAAAATTCTCTTTTTATACTATTCTACTCATTTTTCAAGTATTTCCTTTTATAATCTATTTATTTACCAAATAAATCACTTTTATAATATCATATTTATTTTCCAACTATCTCCTTTTCTATTCTATTTGTTTCACAAATATTTTCTTTTCTATTCTATTTTATTTATTTGAAAAATAAATATTCCTTTTCAATTCTATTTATTCAACAAATAAATATCCCTTTTCAATTCCATTTATTCGACAAATAAATACCCCTTTTCAATTCTATTTATTCGATAAATAAATATCCCTTTTCAATTCTATTTATTTGACAAATAAATATCCCTTTTATAACTTCTTTGATTTTATAATTATTTTCTTTTATAAAATCCTTTTCCTTTTATATATAAAATCCATTGATTTTATACAAATAATTTATTTTCAAAATACACTTTGAAAATCCCCTTTTCTATATCCCAGTATTTCTTACGGTATTTAAAATACCAATTTCACAATGATCGTTATCATTCAAACACACATAATCAACAACAGATTATATATCACATTATATATCACCGTATACGAAAAACAGTTAAATAAATGTTTAGGAATCTAGTTGGATTCCTCCGACCTGTTTCCCTGCATCCAAAGATGTTAAATAATATAAATAACATCAATTTCATTTCACTATGAAATATTCTGCTAAACAGAATCAATATTTGATTAACGATATATATATATATATATCATTATCTATAATTTAACCAATATATCAACAGTTCATTCAAACAGTCAACACACAACAATCAGTTATCATTTATCAGTTCTAAATATACGTTATAAAAATATGAACTGGTAGAGTTGATGATTTTTACTCACATTGTACAGTTATCGTTAAATAACGATTAACTATCTTTGATTCGGACGGACAATTTGTTTCACTATAAATTGTAACGAGCTGTACTTCACTCCCAGTTAGTTCCACTATGTAGCCACCGTCCATACGATCCCATCGGATCATGTTTTGTTGAATTCGGTTAGTAAATAGTTATCGATTTTACAAGTTATATATTATTATTAACTAAAACTTTTATTGTTTAAATCGAACTGGGCTCACAAATCATTAACCGGCCCCCTTACCTTTTTGAAATCGACCCTCATCATTCCTTAATCCCACCAAGTCACGATAGTTACTCAAGCCTCCATATTATATATAAACGAATGTATATAATATATATATACTGGCCCAATAAGCTTGTACCCGGTCCATATGCTGCTGCGTTTCTCCCTCATTTATCTTTTCCATCTCCTGTATTTCAGCAACATAACCGCTGTGCTCCAGTACCCATACTCCACTGTCCACCAAAAAATCCGCAAACACCCTCCCCCCTAATCCATTTTTTTCGTTTATTTTAAATCACCTTCCCCATGATTTTGTGAAGCCTTCTTGTACCCAACACCCACCATTTTGAACCCTCATGTTCAAAACCTGCTCCTCCTAATATTGTCTTCCCCAACCATTTACAAGAACACGCAAACGCCTGTATGATTCCATCATTCTATTTTTAAACTTTTAGCACCACGTTCGATGCTCTTACTTCACAGAAACCCCTCCTTGACATCACCGTTCTTGACCCAACCACCACCATTGTCTTGCTCTTCCAAAACCGCACCTACCCGACACCACAGACTTCAAATCGCTCGCCTCCTACAATTTCCTTTCTCCAGTTTTTGATCGACGACTACAGCATACCACGCGACGTCCAATCTCACCACACATGCCAAATCCAACCACAAACCCAAAATATACACTTCATTTTACCAATCAATGCCTAGATTCATCATAACCCGAAGCCCTAGTTTTACTGTTGAAAATCGGGTATCCTTAGACTACATCGCACCATTCGAGACAGATATGAAATCGAAGAGAAGCTCGTTCTGATCTCAAATATACTCACCTCGCGATTTATAGATTTTGTTTTGAATTAATGGAGAATTTTGAAGTTGGATTTCTTTCACTGTGAAGAGAAAAGTTACGGCAGAAAATATGTTTGAATGAGGAATGAAGAAATTAGGTTTAGGAAATAGTTAAGGTGTATTTATAGGTAGATTTTATTATTTTTATATTTGATTATTTAATTTCTTTTTAAGCCACCACTATTTGTATTATTGAATAAAAATTCCCATAATCACACACGACACCCAAAAATCATGAAAATGGACATGCAGCTAGAGTTCAACATTACGGACCCAACGAAACTGGTTTCGTCGAATTCCGACTCAGTTTGCTCACACAGCGTATTTTTTATCGTTAAAATACTAACTGTTTTTCACATTAAAAATCCGTCGGCCACACACAGGCTTCAAAAATCACGAAACTTGAAATCTAATTATAATTTGAGATTACGAATTCAAAAAAGTTAGTTACGTCGAAAACGGAGGTCGTTTGCAAAACTAGCTATTTTTAAAGCTCTAAATAACCCATTTAAAAATATAAATATATTTAAAAACAATTAAATTAAATATATATATAAACATATATTATCGTATATATCCACAGTAGAATATCACACAGCTCCATATCGGGATATATAACTCGATATTCCAAATCCAGTGTTACATCGATACTCGATTTGTATTTAAAATCCATTTAAAATATAAATAAATCGATATAAATTATGAAGGAATTCCATAGCGACTTTTCAAAAATTTGATTTGGACATAAATCAAAATCTACACAATGAAATACCGATTTTTCTCTTCCATTAGAAATATATACTTCATCAGCTCTGAACGTTTCTTGTTTAACAGAAATCCAATTTAAAACGGATTCTGTATATTCAATTGAAGTTCGAATCGCCAAATTACGAAATGCTGCGCCATTTCTAGCTCGATTGTTCAAATGGCATTTATAAATATATTCGTTATTATAATTCAATTTTAAACTGAACTATATCTTTTAAATTGTCCAATTCACAACGTATTGTGAATTCTACTATTTTCGACTATTCTGGAATTTAAATATATTATTTAATTATTATATTAATTAAATATTCCTTGTTATTTAATTCTGGTCATTTCAAACTACCAAACCTTTATTTAAATAATTAAATAAATTATTTATTATCCATAAAAGTATGGGTTGTTACATTCTTTCCCCCTTAAAATAATTTCGTCCTCGAAATTGCTAAGGTAGAAAACAAACCCTGTTAACTGGTTAAAAATTATTTTGACTTCTTTAACTTCAGTATCACTATACCAATTAATTTCAACTAAATTATAGATTTATTCCTACGAATGAAAATTTCCAAAAATCCTTAATTTTCTAACACCTTAACTTTTCGAAAAATTTCGCCAGCACCTCCTTTGTACGTGTAATAACTCGGAAATCTGATCCAATTTAAAAAATTTATTTTGGCAATTTTAATGAATTTTGAATATTTAAAATGAATTATTTTAAATAATAACGACAAGAAATTTATTTTGAATAGAATTAGAACGTATATATTTATTTGAATCGTCGTTAGACTATAAATATTTTATTTTAAATATAAAAGGAACTAAAAATGGCGCGATAGTTTGAAAATTCAATTTCAAAGTTCAAATGAATGTACAGGATTCAAAATAAATCAGATTTTAGCAAAACCAAAAATATTAGAATCTATTTGAGAATATCTTTCCAACGAATCCGAAAAATTGAAATTTCATAGCGGGAATAAAAAGTTATACCCAGTTGAAAATTCAGAATAGTCACTATGGAATTCTAGCCCTTAAAAATGGAAATTTTGCAAACGACCTCGGTTTTCGACGAAACCACTTTTGTTGGATCCGCGATGTCAAGTTATTGCAAGATTCCAAAATTTGTAATTTTTTGAATCAATATGTGAGCGTGGGAAAGGAAAACGCGTTTGACCAATTTTAGTTGATTTTAATCGACTGGAAAATCGTCATTTTTCAAACGGTCTCAGAATTTGACGAAATTAGTTTTGTTAGAACCGTATCGTCAATACGAAGCTAGAAAATATTTTTTAAGAATTTTTAGAGTCTGTATGTGGCCCCGGTAAATTGAAATTCAATATATAGATTTATATTTTGATTTTGTCGAAAACTGATCGAAACGATCGAATTGGCTTACGATACATATCCCATTGTGTTCGGAATGGGGGTAATTAGCTGGGGACGACAGGTGATGGGTCTCGTTTAGAGGTCGAAATTAAAGGTTACTTTTTTTGGATTTAAAATTAAATAAATATAAATAATATAAATTTGTAAAACCTCCTCCATCGTTTCTCTCTCCCTCGTAAAGTCAACCCACCCCTAATTCAGAAAACCCGACGCGCTACCCCCTCACCCCCTTGCTCGCCGCCGCTCAGGCAAAGGCCGTGCCTCCCCCTCCTCGATCCCCTTTCGCCCTCACACCTTCCTCCACGTCGACGAGAAGCGCCCCCCTTCAGCGATCAATCACCGCAAAGCCCTACCCCCTTCAGCGATCAACCACCGCGAAGCCCTACCCCCAAGATACAGACTCTTGCATCACCTCCGACCACAGCTGGACCCAGGCGCCGCTAACCCCACCTCCCCCTTCTCCGATTCAGAACAGCGACAACTGCCCCCTGGCTCTTGGATCTGAAAGAAAATGACGTGAGTTTTTAGTTCATTTTTTTTGAGTTTATGCTATGATTTTATGAAAATAATACTATGAAATTTATATATAAAAGCTTTGATCTTATATATGAAACTCTTTGATTTTTATTCTCTTTGTTAGACCAAAAAGTGGTTCTAACACCCAAATTGACTAAAATTACGATAAAATGAAATCAAAAACAGAAAAGAGACACAAGATTTATAGTGGTTCGGCATTAAAGAGCCTACGTCCACTTTATATCACTTTGCTTGATGATGTAGATGAAAATACAACAAGATATTCACTTAATCTCACTCTTTTTTCATATACATTTACTTAATTATACTCAAAATACACTCTGAATGATGATTTGGATTGTTTGGGAGTGCTGGAATTCGGTTCTCAAAGATATTCAAACTCTCAGAATGCCAAAAGGTCCCTTCAAGTGAGCCTTAGAGGTCTATTTATAGGTGCAAATTTTCCCAAAAAGGGGTTCGGATCGGAGGTACGTGGCATCCATCCCTGGAGATGCGGGTTTGGAGCTCTCCAGATGGTGACAGCGCATCAAGCGAGTGGGAGAACGTGGGCATTCATGCGTGTAACCGCTCCACATCTTTAGGAGAACATGGGAATGAAGCAGCTTTCATTCTGTGCTCGGGTCGGATAGGCCAGGTAATGGGGTTCGGATCGAAGCATCATATCCGATCCGGACCGGTTCGAGTTCTGTCTTTCCTCACTTTGTCTAGCTTTGTTTTTCTCTGACTACATCCGATCCGATCCGGATTCTAGGCAGATTATTCTCTAATACTTGATCCTTTAGCTTTGTGTAGCCTATTTCACAAAGTAGGCTAACATTTTGCCCCCTCAAAGAATGCTTCTGTTGAAGACGAAGCGTGCTTTGATGTTATCTGCTCATTGGTCTTTGAATTTGATTTTGAATTGTTGAGAAGTCGTTTCCACTGACATATAAAGACACGTTGCTTCAGAAAGTTGCATCTCTTGATGTCTATATATACTTCGCACAGTATGTGAATCCCTTTCTTTATTTTCAAACAACTTGGAGAACTCTTTTTAACATCCAGTTATCCTTCCAGGTGATTTTTTTTATTTTTCTTTGTATTTAATTCAATTCAGATGCTAAGTTAATACATGAAATTCCATTCGGTTCGGGTTCCGACCCGAACAGTCTCACCTCTTCTTTCATTTGGTATCAAGTTAGCGGGCCAGACTACGTCATTGGGCTCTCATTCCAGTCCGAGCGAAAAAGTAGGCAGGAATATGAGTAGTCACCGTAACTCTATATAAGCCTATCACCTTTTTCTTTCTTCCTCTCTTTCTTCTTATTTGCTTTTTCTCAGCCGATTGAACACAGAAACCCTAGCCCTCTAAAACTCAAAAAACCTCTTTATTAATTATCAAATAGAATTCGTAAGTGAATCTTAAACTTGATTTTCTTGATAATAATCGATTTCGATTATGAATTACAGTCGGTTTGATCGATTTGGGCATGAGTTTGGTTCGATTTGCTAGTTCAGCCTCCTCTTCCCTCACCATCGTCGTTGGTGGCTCAGTCGCCACTTCGAGGCGCTGGGAAGATGGAATTAGGGCTCGCCATAATGGATAAAACCAATGAAAACTTGATCTTGGTTGGGGCCATGAGTACGAAATTAGGTTCTAGGTTTGAAAAAGAGGAAGAAGAAAGAGGTTGCAGGGGATCGGTTCGGGTGATGGAGTGTGGATCATGGAGAAGAAGAAAGCGAAGAGAAGTTCACAAAATCGGATCGGGTCGGAGTAAAGAATCATGAAGAGAAGCTGGACCTACTCAATCGGATCGGGTTGGACTTGTAAACAAAAAGGAGGACAGGAATCGCCTTATCAGATCGGATCGGGAGTTGAAACAAAGGAAGTAAAGGGGATGGCTGCTTAATCCGATCCGGACCATTTCAGAAGTCCTCCTCCGAATCGATCTGATTTTGATCCCTGGACACCAATATTTATTCTCAGCTAAGATGAGGCCTTACCCTTCGATCTGATCCCAAAGCACACATCCGAACCGAACCGAAGAAAACAATCCAATTTAACACTTAAGAACTTGCTTAACTAGCCCATTCAATTCTTGACATGATCTTCCAACTTAATGGACAGTTAGGATAGTGCCTTACGAATCATAAACAAACGTCGAGAACTGTTCTGAACATCATCGCTTCGTCAGAACTTTACATTACGCTTTCAAGTGTTCACTTTACATCTCCTGCACACACCGTACACACTTTAGTTCATACACATGCACAAGGAGGCATGGGCTAATTTACTCTAATCTATGTTATTGCTTCTTCGATATTTTAGTGATCATGGCCGAAAGACGTTCTTCTAGACTGGCAGAAAAGAAAGAGGTCCCAGAGACATCAAATAAAATCACTCTTGACGACATATCTTCTTCCTCAGACCCTGAATGGGATGACGAGGGATCAGATTATGAAGCGGGGGCACATAACAGCGGAACGCCTTCTGACAGTGAAGTTTCTCTGGGCTATGAAGAGGAAGGTGGGGTTGGAGATAATCGAGCTCCTGACGAATTTGAGTCTGCCATCATATTGGAATCACCTCAAGATTCTGTTGAATCGACGATTGACTACGATAGGCTCCTTCGATTATGCTTAAAGTATGGGATACTGAAAAAAGATACCCTGGTGCCATCTAAAACCGACCGTCCTCATAATCCTCCAGAGGGATTTATGTCAATCACTTGATTGATGTGCATGGGTGGAGCTATTCCACCGTTTTCTCCTTTTGTCGTCGACTTTCTAAGACATATGCGGATTGCCCACGTGAAGCTGCATCCCAACTCCTATGCTTACCTATATACCTTATATGTAGCATACCACGAGATCTTAGGCACAGAGCTCACTTTTGATGAAGTCCATTTCTTTTATAACTTTAAGCACCAGACTCGAGAAACTCATTCTTTCTCTTACTTCGAGTCTGTCCCAAAAAGGAAAATAATTTCAGCACCGTTCAGCAGCAAGGCGGGCGATTCCAAGCTGGAATGGTTTTATATAAGGCAACAGCTGGGGTGTGCTAGGAGATGGACAAAATCAAGTAAAGCACTGGTTTTCTAAATCTCGACTCTGAATGTCCATGCCACCACATTAATCCGTTTTCTTTTTGTTTGTAGTTGATAACCCAAAACAAATATCAGGTCAAGCGTTCTTTGATCGGATGCACTGGCTCCTTAATGGCGACCAAAAGTTTTTAACTATTGATGAAGTCCTTAAGGATGAATATCTTCATCTTCAAGGGTTGCTGTCCATTACCCGTACCATAGGTCACAGGTCGGGTCCATATGTATACATCCCCCCAGTGGACGTAATCCCAAAAATGGCCGAAAGCTCGAAAGCTCCTACAATGCCGCTTCAAGCTTCACCTTCTCCATCTTCGACTCAAGACGATGAGCTGGCCAACATGGCCGAAAAGCACCGAGAGTGGTACATCGTTCCCGAGGATGCTATCTCTCCGGAGAAGTCAACATCTTCCAAAGAACCGCCAACTGATGCTTCCCAGGGAGATGCCCCTAGTACCGATGATCAAACATTTCAGGGTTTAGGAGATCTCCCCTTGCCTAAAACTATTTACACTTCAGAGGATTTTGGAACAAATCCTTTAGTTTTCACTTCTTCAGAAGAGACTACCCCCGCTAAGGCAAAAGAGCCCACTCGCACTAGTCTGGCTTCGGACTCGGGTTTGTCGGGGGGAAAACACCACTTAGGATGCACTTAACACAATAACACCACATTTCACAACACTTACCTTTTGTGCGAACGCTGATTCTGTATTCCATTTGCATTGTTGTGCTGGTACAATGTCTCGCTCCCATTATGATATCAGGAAACTTCGTCACAGCATGACTAGACCCCCTTCTGATGCTAAGCATGATCGTCGTGAAGGCCGGGGTAGGGAGGATAAAAGGCCTTATGACTCTTATCAGTCACGGACCTCGCGCTCTCGCTCCCCCGTTCGGTCTGATTCAGAACGATACAAAAGCTATCAAGGCCGTCGAGGAGAAGACACGACATAGTCAAAAGATCAAACCTCTTCTCAAGAAAAACGTGGTAGGGAAAGAAGTCCGCCGAAAGAAACCAGCTCTCGACATAAACATAAGGTTTTCGATAAGCGGCCTAGGAAGGGCGATACAGCCGTCGTGCCAGCTGATCCTAAGGATACTAAGCTAACATATCACGCACCTCCACCATTGGATGCTGAAACTAAAGTCAAGCGGGCATATTTGGAGAGAGAATTCCTCGAGCACTACTTTGAAAACCTGACTTTCTTACCCGCTCTCAAGCCTATTTCCTCAAGGTGGGCGGACGAGGCCAAAGCAAAAAATGATGCAGTTGAAAAACAATATTCAGAGATGTTCAAGTATTCATATAACCTCTCCAGAATCATCTGAACTCTGATTACGGATACTGAGTCGATGAAAAATACTGCAGCAGCTGACGCTAAAGCCTTGAAAAATTTAAGGAAAGATTTTGAGGACACACAGGCCCAACTTGCCATTGCTCTGCGGGATGCTACCAACTTCAAGCAGCAATTTGAAGAGCTAAAAAAACATTATCAGGACTTACTAGAGTCTCACAATCAGGAGCGCTCGGAGTTGAAAAAGCAAGCAGAAGATGCAAAGTCGGATAATGCTAAAATGCAACTTGCCTATACCGCTGTAGAGCAAGAGAAAGCTGAGTTAGCGAGAAAGAATGCTGAATTAGAGAAGAGAAACACTGACTTGGCTTCCAAGTTGGTGGAGGCTGAGAATAGGGCTGCCCTTGTGGAGGGTAATGTTGAAAGTGTTATTAAATCCACCGAAGAGACCCGCAAGCAACTATCAGAGGCCGAGGAGGAAGTGCATGGCTTCGACGAATTATTAATCGAATTCTTCGCGCATATAATTCGTCACCGAAACATCTCTTGGATCAAAGATTATCCGACTACCTTGGCTCATGTGTGAAGCCAAATTATTGAATGGGAGAAGGAGGAACTTAAGGTAGATTCTATCGATGAAGACAAGCTCATGGAAAAATATCTAAGAGATGATGAGCCGGTGCGCTTGGCTGAGGGGCGTCACCTTATCGCTGCTGCCATGGAGGAGGAAAAGCGGAAGGCTAAACAAAAGGACATCTTGGAGGATGGTTCTTCTTCCACTGCCGCTGAAACTTCTGAAGTAGAGGGATATGACCCCTCAGCCAGGTGCGTCGGCTCATCATCTCTTAGATATTTTTCCATGAGCTTGTCTTCATCGACGGAATCTACCTTAAGTTCCTCCTTCTCCCATTCAATAATTTGGCTCCACACATGAACCAAGGTAGTTGGCGCGCCAGTGCAGTTGCATCCCAACTCCTATGCTTATCTATATACCTTATATGTAGCATACCACGAGATCTTAGGCACAGAGCTCACTTTTGATGACGTCCATTTCTTTTATAACTTTAAGCGCCGGACTCGAGAAACTCCTTCTTTCTCTTACTTCGAGTCTATTCCAAAAAGGAAAATAATTCAGCACCGTTCAGCAGCAAGGCGGGCGATTCCAAGCTGGAATGGTTTTATATAAGGCAACAGCCGGGGTGTGCTAGGAGATGGACAAAATCAAATAAAGCACTGGTTTTCTAAATCTCGACTCTGAATGTCCACGCCACCACATTAATCCATTTTCTTTTTGTTTGTAGTTGATAACCCAAAACAAATATCGGGTCAAGCATTCTTTGATCGGATGCACCGGCTCCTTAATGGCGATCAAAAGTTTTTAACTATTGATGAAGTCCTTAAGGATGAATATCTTCATCTTCATGGGTTGCTGTCCATTACCCGTAGCATAGGTCACCGGTCGGGTCCATATGAATACATCCCCCAAGTGGACGTAATCCCAGAAACGGGTGAAAGCTCGAAAGCTCCTACAATGCTGCTTCAAGATTCACCTTCTCCATCTTCGACTCAAGACGATGAGCTGGTCAACATGGCCGAAAAGCACCGAGAGGGGTACATCGTTCCCGAGGATGCTATCTCTCCGGAAAAGTCGACGTCTTCCAAAGAACCGCCAATTGATGCTTCCCAGGGAGATGCCCCTAGTACCGATGATCCAACATTTCAGGGTTTAGGAGATCTCCCCTTGCCTGAAACTATTTACACTTCAGAGGATTTTGGAACAAATCCTTTAGTTTTCACTTCTTCAGAAGAGACCACCCCCGTTTAGGCCAAAGAGCCCACTCGCACTAGTTTGGCTTCGGACTCGGGTTTGTCGGGGGGAAAACACCACTTAGGATGCACTTAACACAATAACACCACATTTCACAGCACTTACCTTTTGTGGGAATGCTGATTCTGAATTCCATTTGCATTTTTGAGCAGGTACAATGTCTCGCTCCCATTATGATATCAGGAAATTTCGTGGGAACATGACTAGACCCCCTTCTGATGCTGAGCATGATCGTCATGAAGGCCGGGGTAGGGAGGATAAAAGGCCTTATGACTCTTATCAGTTGCGGACCTCGCGCTCTCGCTCCCCCGTTCAGTTTGATTCAGAACGATACAAAAGCTATCAAGGCCGTCGAGGAGAAGACACGTCACAGTCAAAAGATCAAACCTCTTCTCAAGAAAAACGTGGTAGGGAAAGAAGTCCGCCGAAAGAAACCAACTCTCGAGATAAACATAAGGTTTCCGATAAGCGGCCTAGGAAGGGCGATACAGCCGTCGTGCCCACTGATCCTAAGGATATTGAGCTAACAAATCGCGCACCTCCACCATTGGATGCTGAAACTAAAGTCAAGCGGGCATATTTAGAGAGAGAATTCCCCGAGCACTACTTCGAAAACCTGACTTTCTTACCCGCTCTCGAGCCTATTTCCTCAAGGTGGGCGGACGAGGCCAAAGCGAAAATTGATGCAGTTGAAAAACAATATTCAGAGATATTCAAGTATTCACGTAACCTCTCCAGAATCATCCGAACTCTGATTCCGGATACTGAGTCAATGAAAAACACTGCAGCAGCTGATGCTAAAGCCTTGAAAAATTTAAGGAAAGATTTTGAGGACACACAGGCCCAACTTGCCATTGCTTAGCGGGATGCTCCCAACTTCAAGCAGCAATTTGAAGAGCTACAAAAACGTTATCATGACTTACTCGAGTTTCACAATCAGGAGCGCTCAGAGTTGAAAAAACAAGCAGAAGACGCAAAGTCGGATAATGCTAAAATGCAACTTGCCTATACCGCTCTGGAGCAAGAGAAAGCTGAGTTAGTGAGAAAGAATGCTGAATTAGAGAAGAGAAATGCTGACTTGGCTTCCAAGTTGGTGGAGGCAAAGAATAGGGCTTCCCTAGCGCAGGCTAATGTTGAAAGTGTTATTAAATCTGCCGAAGAGACCCGCAAGCAACTGTCAGAGGCCGAGGAGGAAGTGCATGGCTTCGGCGAATTACTAATCGAATTCTTCGCGCATATAATTCGTCACCGAAACATCTCTTGGATCGAAGATTATCCGACTACCTTGGTTCATGTCTGGAGCCAAATTATTGAATGGGAGAAGGAGGAACTTAAGGTAGATTCCATCGATGAAGACAAGCTCATGGAAAAATATCTAAGAGATGATGAGCCGGCGCGCCTGGCTGAGGGGCGTCGCCTTATCGCTGCTGCCATGGAGGAGGAAAAGCGGAAGGCTAAACAAAAGGACATCTTGGAGGCTGGTTCTTCTTCCACTGCCGTTGAAACTTTTGAAGTAGAGGGATATGACCCCGAAAACCAGGCGATCCCTCAGGCATCTCTTTTATCCCCCATTCCTGAGACGGTGTTAGAAACGTCAGCTACTCCAGCTGAGAAATCATCGGAAGTTATTTCTACCTTTTCACCCCAATTCGTCAAAGCTGTCTCCACTTTCCATCGCATAATCGGGCAATCGATGAAGGACCCTTTGTTTTCTCCTGAGTTGATAACTGTTTCTTCTCACTCTGTAGGTGTTGAACCGTCCGAAAATACAGACGTGTCTCAGGGAACCACTGCCGAAGCAAAGTCAGCGGAGAGGGCTGAAGGAGACAAGGGTAAGGCTGATGCTCCTCATGATGGCGAGATGATAGACGCCTTGAAAGATGATGACGACAATGAGGAACATGAGGAAGACCCTGAGGTGGCTATAGTTGGGGAATCAACCAGCGCTGATGACATCACTTTGGCTGCGTTGAAAGCTGAGCAAGACAAACGTATGCAGCTTAAAGTTGAAGACCTGGACCCCGAAAGCCTTAAGCGTCTCGCAATGGTGGATGCTGAATCAAGGTTAGTTGTTAAGCTTTCGACTAGATCTATTACAGAAGAGCTTGCTAAAAAGTCTTCTCTTGATTCTAGTGTTCCAATTCCTGGGGAAAAGTCAACCGATTCCAGTGCTTTGGTCACAGGGAGGAAAAAACCAAAGCGTGTTCTAACTGATGCTGAAAGAGAGGCAAAGAATGCTCAGAAGGCTGCTAAAAAATTCAAGTCCACTCGAACGCCTAAGTGATGAATTAATTTGCTTTATTTTAGCATTTAATTGGCCCACATTTGTCGCAATGAGTGTGGCCCCCGCATTTCTTTTTTGCTAGTTTTTCATGTACAAACTCACACGTTTGTAAATAAAAATAATTCATTTCCTGCAATGCATGGTAGTCGTTAGTTCAATACTTATGTAAAAATATAAATGCATGTCATACTAAAGTCATGTAATGGAGTCATGGTGGAGGGGAATATGTGTGTACATGTATGCCCCCAGTCAATCTTGAGTAACTGAAGGAGAACTATTCAAGATTAATTTAAAAAGTCCGAATGTCCCCGATTCTCTGATGGGGGTCACATTCCTTTCGTCATTGACGCCCGTTCTTTTCTGGCATCTTTTATACTCTCCTGTCTTATACTCAGGTTAAAGTTCTTGATGAGGCGGTCTCTCATCTGGGTGCACCTTCACGCCTCAGAGGACGTCGTCTTCCCATCCTTTATACTCTCTCTCGATTCTTGAGAGTTAGAGTTAAGAATGTCATCTTCCCATTCTTTTATGTCTTATTGTACAAACAATCATTTTGTTTGTCCTCGCATATAGGTCATCTTCAACTTTAGTTTAACATTTTGTGTTTCACAGTCATAATAGAATAATAGTTGAAGATATAAATAATGCAGAAAAGTAATTGACACACGATATTTTTATAGTGGTTCAGCTAAGTCGTAGCCTACGTCCACTTTATAATCTTTTGTTAATATAAAAGGGCTCCTCTAGGAAAGTCATGCCTTTTTACAGGGTTTATAAAAAACAAAAGAAAATACATCTTTAATTCAAATATCGCATCAAGTGCTGGGCATTCCAAGCCCTAGGCACTTCTTCACCATCTACGGTCGTTAAATTGAAAGCTCCTATCTCAAGTTTCCGTTGGACGACGAATGGTCCTTCCCACTTTGGACCGAGATGAGGAAGGGATGGAAAAACTTGCTTCAGCACCAAATCGCCTGGCTCAAAGGTTCTAAAGCGAACTTTCTTGTCATAATAGCGTGCCATCTGACGTCGATGTCTTGACGCACGCAAGTCTGCCTCGTCCCTTTTCTCTTTGACTTCATAAAGGGACTCGAGGAGGAGTGCCCGATTCGTCATCGGGTCATAATATGTCACCCTGTGAGAGGGAACTTCAAGCTCTACCAGGATTAACGCTTCTGAACCAAAATGAGAGAGAGAGAAAGGAGTATGGCCGGTAGTTGTCTTAAACGTTGTCCGATATGCCCACAAAGCCAAGGGCAATCCATCCACCCATTTTGCTTTTGCACGTTCCAACCGCTTCTTGAGGATGGATTTTATGACTTTATTTATTGCTTCTACTTGCCCATTCGACTGTGGATGGGCGACTGCAGTGTACCGCTTGTCAATTTTATATTTCTGACGGAAATTTCTGAATTCGACGCCATCGAACTGGGTTCCATTATCAGTTATAATGGTCCTTGGAATCCCAAATCGGCATATGATATTTCTGACCACGAAATTTATCACCTTTCTCGATGTGATTTTGGTTAAGGGCTCAGCTTCCACCCACTTCGTAAAATAGTCCACGGCGACTATTGCATACTTTGCTCCTCCTTTGGCAATCGGTAGAACTCCGATGATGTCAATTCCCCACATGGCAAATGGCCACGGACTCACCATCGATTTGAGCTGGGTCGGTGGTGCTCTGGGGATCTTGGAGAACCTCTAGCATTTGTCGCAGCGTCGTGAGTAATCAGCTGCATCTTTATTAATAGTGGGCCAGAAATACCCATACCGCAACACCTTTTTTGCTAAAGTCTGACCCCCCGTATGATCTCCACACTCGCCTTCGTGTACTTCCCTTAGTACAAGCTTGATGTCGTCGTGCACTATACACCGTAACAGGGCATAGAAAATCCTTGTCGATAAAGGGTATTATCTTGAAGGATGTATCTGGTAGCTTTGCGAACTATGGCTCGCTTCTCACTTTTATTTAGCGGGAGTACTCCATTTCTAAGGAAATTCTTGATTGGAGTCATCCACGACTCCCTCTCCGGTTTTTCTTCGAAAGCTAATTCAATTTCCATTAAATCAAAGCTTGGCGACCCCAACGTCTCAATTGGAACCATTTCGGTTTCCTCTGGATTGTCGGAACTTGCCAGCTTTGCTAGCCGGTCTGCCTTCTGGTTTTCAGCTCTTGGGATATGCATTATGTTATACTGTTCCAAATTGCTCAATAGCTCCTTCACCTTTCCAAGATAGGTAATAAGTCGAGGTCCCCGGGCCACAAACTCCTTTCGCACATGGCAGACGACTATTTTGGAATCGCAGAATATATCTAATACCTTTATTCCGAATTCCTTAGCAAGTTTCAGCCCAGCAATCAGGGCTTCATATTCAGAGTCATTATTGGTCGCTGAAAATTCTAGTCGTAGAGCATAATATAATGATCGTCCTTTAGGAGTAACCAAGACGACTCCAGCTCCGGACCTTTGGTCGTTCTTGGATCCATCTGTGTATAACTTCCATGGATCAAATTTTAATTCTTCCTCTGATTTGACCACCTTATCATTGATCGTCTCTTCCTATGGAATTGTGAACTCTGCTATAAAATCAGCCAAAGCTTGCCCCCTGATCAATCTCCACGGTTGAAAGTTTAAATCAAACTGACTTAATTCAATATTCCACTTGATCAACCGTCCTGATGCTTCAGGTCTTTGCAATACCTGTCTCAGAGGTTGATCAGTGTATATGGTTATTGGGTGAGCTTGAAAATAATGGCGAAGCTTTCGGGAGGCGATTAGAAGGATGTAAGCAAGCTTCTCAATCCTTGGGTAGTTACGTCCTGTAGTTGCCAATTTCTTACTTACGTAGTATACCGGCCTTTGCACCTTGTCTTCTTCCCGGACCAAGGCAGTGCTAACGGCGTGAGCCGATACTGCTAGATAAACAAACAACTCTTCATGATCTACCGGCTTTGACAAAATCAGTGGTCTCTCTAGTAAGTCCAACAGATTTCGAAAGGCCTCAACCCAGTCCGGAGTCCATTCAAAATTCTTCTTTCCCCTTTTTATCAAGTCAAAAAATGGGACGCATTTGTCTATTGCTTTGGAGATAAATCTACTCAACGCAACCACTTTCCCTGCAAGACTTTGGACATCCTTGATTCTTCGTGGTTCCTCAATGTTCCTTATCGCTGCTATCTGACTGGGATTAATTTCAATTCCTCGAGAGCTCATGATGAACCCTAGAAACTTTGCAGATGCCACCCCAAACGAGCACTTCAAAGGATTTAGCTTCATTCGATACTTTCGCAGGATACTGGACATCCCTGCCAAGTCTTGCATATGGCTAGAGGACTGTCTCGATTTGACAAGCATATCATCCACATAAACCTCCATAGTTTTCCCTATTTGGTTATAAAACATCCTGTTCACCAAGCGTTGGTAGGTAGCTCCAGCATTTTTCAATCCGAAAGGCATGACCACGTAGCAGTAAGACCCCAAATTTGTAATAAAGCTCGTGTGCTCTTGATCGGGCACATGCATGGGAATCTGGTTGTATCCGGAATATGCGTCCATAAAAGAAAGAAGTTCATGTCCCGCCGTCGAATTCACAAGCTGGTCTATTCTGCGGAGTGGGAAGCTATCTTTCGGGCAGGCTTTGTTCAAGTCTGAAAAATCAATACACGTCCACCACTTTCCATTTGACTTCTTTACCAAAACAGGATTCGATATCCAGTCGGTATATGTCAAATCTCAAATAAATCCGTTCTCTTTCAGCTTCTCCACTTCTTCTTTCAGAGTTGCCGACCTCTCTGGGCCCAAGATACGTCTCTTTTGCTTTACAGGCGGGTATTTCAGGTTTATACTCAGCGAATGACTCGCGATGGATGGTGATATCCCACACATGTCAGCGTGGGTCCAGGCAAACACATCCAAGTTTGCCTTCAGAAAGTTAGCCAGTTCTTTAGCTCGATGCGGATCCAATTGGGATCCAATCTTCAAAACTTTTGCTGGATCAGCTTCATCAATGGGTATATCCACTGTCGTTTCGTTAGGAGTTGCTTTTCTATCCTCAGGTTCCTCATCTTCTCTGGGATCCAGGTCTTCAGGCATTCCCTTGGGCAACTCCTTCGGAGCTGATCCCTCTAATTGCTACGCCGAACCCTCCTTCGGAGGAGGTGAAGTACTTTTAGTATCGATGTTGAGTCCCTTCATCAGCATCTTTAATTCAGCAATATAACAAGCTCGCCCGGAGACTTGGTCTCCCCTCATTACTCCTGTTCCAACTTTAGTTGGGAACTTTAGCAATAAGCACCATGGTGCAATACAAGCCCTGAACTCTGCAAGGGCAGGCCTTCCTAAAAATGCGTTGTAGGGCGAATCGATATCTAGCACCACGAACTGAAGCATTCGTACTCTTCGACGATCCCCCTGTCCCAATGTTACAGGAAATTCTATATACCCCATTGGAGATGTCGATGCCCCATTGGAGCCTCAGATCCGACGTTCACAGGGCTTCAAATCTCCAGACTCGAGTCTCATCTGATAAAACGACTTCTTAAACAAAATGTTGACAGAGCTTCCATTGTCTACTAGTGCCTTATGAACCAGTGCCGGCCCAATATTAGTGGTAATAATCAATGGATCTTCGGTAGGTGATTGGATACCGGTATCGTCTCTGCTACGGAACACCACATCATCGACCATTGTCCTCTGCTGTTTCACAGGGGTGATATCTTCCAAATCAATACACTCGTCCACATTTATGTGTTAACTGCATTAACGTATTGGTCCATCACTCTGAAACTGTGGATGGCTGGATGGGGTCCACCTACTATGGTGTTAATGACAATCCATTTGCCCTTTTATTGCGCTGTAGGCTTGGGAGCAGGCTGATTCTGGTTTGGGGGCATGTCCTCCTTGCCCCCTGTCCCTTGGGGCAGCCTTATACTCATCCAACTTACCTTCACGCAACAACTTCTCAACCACATCTCTCAAGTGTCGACATTCGTTCGTTGAATGTCCGTTGGTTCCGTGAAATAAACAAAATTTTCCGGTAGCAATTTCTTTTTCTGTCGAATCTCGCGGCGGCGGTTTTTTGTATTGCAAAACATTGTATGTGTCCAAATAAATGTTCTCCAAAGTGTCATTCAATGATTAATAATTTTCAAAGGTCTGGAACCGGGGTCTTTTGTCAGAATTACTTCCTCGGTTCCTGTTTCTCCTATTACCATTCGCATTACAGTTGCTGTTGCCCCCGTTTCCGTTATTATTGTTTCCATTCTTGTTTCCAACATTCACTTCGACTTTCCCAGAGCTTTCTCCAGACTGCTTTATAGCAACATTATTCTGAACAGCTTCTTTTGAGGCCGCTCCGGACTTCCTTTTTCTGTTTGCCCTTGCTTCCTCCCGTCTTAACTGAATATTGGCCTTCTCATAAAACAACTCTCTTGTGGGAGGCGGCTTCCCAGAAAGATAATCTCCAAACTCTAAATCAGGATCAACTCCCTCCACTAAGGCCATCAAGATCGTAGGCTCATGAGGGTCGCTGACTTCTGTTACAGCTAAATTGAAACGGTCTAGATACGACTTCAAGGACTCACCCGGTGCTTGCTTAATTCTCGATAATTCGATAACAGTCTTAGACTTTCGGGCGTGAAGTCGGAATTGATTCATAAAATGTTCACTTAGTTCTTTGAAATTCGATATCGATTGAGGAGGAAGTCGGATAAACCATAGTAATGCTACGTCTTCTAAGTAAATCGGGAAAGCCTTCCACTTCACAGCGTCAGGAGCAGCTGCAGCATTCATAAACCAGACCTATCGCATCAGATGTTGTCCCGGGTCAGTTCTCAGGTTATATCTGTCCATCTACGGCAAATTAAATCGTCGGGGGAACTGAAAGTTAAGAATGTCGTCAGTAAAGGGAGTATGGCTTCGCTCAATACCATAATCTTCATTGGTGTAATTTCGACTCTCAGACATGATCTGGCGCACCATAGCCCACACATCAGCATTGGTCAAAGGCTGTTTAGGCTCCCTGGCTCTGATGTTCGGGTTTCCTCTGGGCTCCTGATCAGGGGACACCCTCCTTTTTCTAGCGGCTTCTGCTCTGCTTTGCTCCTTACGTTCCCGGTCGATCTCGGGAGGAAGGGGCTGAAGCATTTGTCCCTGAGTGGGGTTGATAAGGTTAGGATCTCTAGGCAGAACTGGGATCCTTGCATTGGTAACAGCATAGGCTCTCTCAAGCTCGGGTCATCGGGTCCTAACACATGAGCAGCGTTTTCGCGGGATCCCAGAGATCCGAAAGTCATTTGTTCCAAATTCTGAGGTTGTTCGAGCGGCCTTCTTTCACGAGGTCACTCTTCCTCTGAGGAAGAAGACTGATCCATTGCAGTGTGATGAACTGGGGAAGGGGTCCTCTGCCTGCGAAGCTCGCCAATTTCCCTACTCATGATTCTCATATTCTCTTGCATCATAAGGTTGGTGTGCTCATGGATTCTCATAGCCTCTCTAGTGCTCTCAAGCATGTCAAGAAGGCGCGAAAAATCTCCTTGGGTGACAGGCGCAGATGGATTGATCTGGTCATTGGTCCTGGTGGCTGGAGTCGGAGCATTTGGAGGGGCTCGAGTAGAGGTTCCAGCATCACCTAGAATCGGGTCGGATCGGAGCAAGGTGACCTGACCGGATCGGTTCGGGGCGGGGGAGCGCACCTCTTCAATGTCTTCTACTCGGGTCGGATCGGAGCTTTCCCTCTGCGATCGGTTTTGATTTCCTGAGCCAGTCTGATCCGCTCCCAAGCTTTGCCCACGAGACCTCGTCACGACCGCGTTTTGTCGATCTTCACCAACTTCGTTCCCTCGACTGGTTTGAACTTCCTTGCCTTTTGCTTTGGCCATAATTCTTCAACAATCAACCAACAAGTACTTTATATCACTTTGCTTGATGATGTAGATGAAAATACAACAAGATATTCACTCAATCTCACTCTTTTTCATATACATTTACTCAATTATACTCAAAATACACTTTGAATGATGATTTGGATTGTTTGGGAGTGCTGGAATTCGGTTCTCAAAGATATTCAAACTCTCAGAATGCCAAAAGGTCCCTTCAAGTGAGCCTTAGAGGTCTATTTATAGGTGCAAATTTTCCCAAAAACGGGTTCGAATCGAAGGTACGTGGCATCCGTCCCTGGAGATGCGGGTTCGGAGCTCTCCAGATGGTGACAGCGCATCAATCGAGTGGGAGAACGTGGGCAATCATGTGTGTAACCGCTCCGCATCTTTAGGAGAACATGGGAATGAAGCAGCTTTCATTCTGTGCTCGGGTCGGATAGGCCAGGTAATGGGGTTCAGATCGGAGCATCATATCCGATCCGGACCAGTTCGAGTTCTGTCTTTCCTCACTTTGTCTAGCTTTGCTTTTCTCTGACTGCATCCGATCCGGCTTCTAGGCAGATTATTCTCTAATACTTGATCCTTTAGCTTTGTGTAGCCTATTTCACAAAGTAGGCTAACACTATTAAAGTAATGATTTTTATTTGTTCGTTAGTCATAAAAAGAAATCATTTTCAGTTGCATAAGAACATCGTTTTAGTCATAAGAAGATACGATATTTTATCGTGTAAAGGAATTATTTTTAGCGAAGTAAAAATATGATCTTTATTAGAAGAAGAGCGATATAAAAATATAATTTTTATTATGAAGTTAGCTGGTAAAAATATGATCTTTATTAGAAAAAGAGCGATATAAAAATATAATTTTTATTATAAAGTTAGCGAAGTAAAAATATGATCTTTATTAGAAGTAGAGCGATATAAAGATATAATTTATATTATAAAGTTAGCGTGGTAAAAATATGATCTTTATTAGAAAAAGAGCGATATAAAAATATAATTTTTATTGTGAAGTTAGCGTGATAAAAATATGATCTTTATTATATGAACACCATTATAAAAATAGAATTTTTATCTATATAATAGCGGTATAAAAATAGAATTTTTATCTATATATTAGCTAGTATAAAAATAGAATTTTTATCCATAGCGTAGTTATAAAAAATGTGATTTTTATATACATAGCAATAATATAAAGATGCGATTTTTATATATGTAGTGGACACGGACGACGAAAGTGACAAAAGGCGAGCACGGCGAAGATTTTCTACATATGAAGAGTCGCGGTGTTTGGTTAAGCTTATCGGTGAGAACTCCTCACTTTTAATTTAATTTCTAGTTTGAAATATATACTAGGATGCAGACGGTGTTTAGCAGCACCCGACACCCGTTGTCCATAGACCATGGACAACTTGTGTGATTGTTTGTGTTGTGAAATTTGACTGTTGATTGTGATGTGAAAAATATATATTCATGTGTTGAAATAAAATATATATTCATGTGTTGAAATAAAATATATATTCATGTGTTGAAATAAAATATATATTCATGTGTTGAAATAAAATATATATTCATTTACAAATCGAACGATTTGTTTATGTACACCGATTTGACTGATATTGATTGGAACGATAAAGTTTACACATCGCCCAACTGCACAAATAAAATCTGTGTTTTATTGTTTGAAACCCCACACAGGTGTTGGGATGAAATTGGACATACACTAATCCCAATAATTAGCTCTATGTCGATCGATTGATTGACAGGCTGTGATAAGCGTTAGACATTTATATTTGATGCTTATACAGTGTAGAATGCACTCTGGATGATGGTTGATTATTTATCGTTGCTATTATATACATGTGCTGTATGGAATCCATATAAATAATATTATTTGGTAATTGAGTGGGTCTCATTCCAATTTAGAAAATAAATTATATTCATTTGTTGAATAAACAAAATAGTCATATGTTGACAATACTCATGTGTTGAGAATATTCATGTGCTGAAACAATTCATGTGTTGAATAGAAAGAAAATTCATGTGTTGAGTAGAAAGAAAATTCATGTGTTGAATAAAAGAAAAATTCATGTGTTGAATAAAAGAAAAATTCATGTGTTGAATAAAAGAAAATTCATGTGTTGAAGAAAATATTCATTTATTGAATAGAATAACGAAGTTATTGAAATATATAAAGCCTTGTTGATTAGATATGCGCCATTTTGACGTGAACGATATTTATATCGATTTTATTCATAATGAATATAGAAAAGAAAGTGATTTCAAAATTTAACGTTTTGAAAATATTATCATTTGCATATCGATGTGGAATATTCAATTTTGATTCGAATTGAATATGAAGTTGAAATCGTTTCAAAAACGAATTTAAGCCGATTTATAAAGTACGTTTTGAAAGGAAATCGACAAAATATATATATATATATATATATATATTATATATATTGGCCTGAATAGAACACGCCTCGCCGCGGCAGTTGGCGAATTTCGACCATTGACTTCGAATGGATATTACGGGAGATCCGACCATCGGATTCTCCTAAAACCGGAACCGTTGGGTTCGTATCGAAAAGAGCTTTCTAACGAATATTAGGGATTTGAAATATAATGGTTGGATTTGGAATTATGTCAAAATAAAATTTGGAAAAGGTCGCTGTAAGTGCAGTTCGATGGCCGTTAGTGGAATTTGACTATACGGGCCTTGATAAAATTATTAAAAATAGTAATAATTTGTGTAAAATCATAAGAAATGATCTGTAAAGAATTGGGATGTAGAATTCCATATTTGAAAAGATAAAAATAGATTTTTATCAAAATGAACTAGTTTGATCTAGAATAATAATTTATTTATTTTTAAATAAAAAAATTGGATTTGAAAGGGTTTTAAAAGTAACCAGAAGTTTCAATAATTGAATTGGAATGGAATGTGATATTGGGTTTATAGTGAACCGTGTTTTAAATGACATTGGTTCTTTAACCCAGTTAAAGACAGGACGTGATTTCCCAAGTTAAATAATCATTGATAGTGATTATTGGGAATATTAAAACCAAGTGGAGTTTTAATGAATCTTTAATTAGATTGAGATGATCGAGAATGGAGTATCACCAGTTTTGCTCCAGGCGATAGTTAAATCTTTAATTAGATTTGAACGTGAGATGGTAATTGAATTTACCGATGACACTGTTGTGTTAGATATGAAGTATGACCAATTTTACTTCATGGGATGAATAGGTTGGGATTTGGAAATAAAATAAATGATTACTTCAGTGTGGTTCGCTAATCCCGACTAGTTTGAATTGACATTCAAAGAAGTTTAAAGAATAAATTTAAAGAATTTATCTTTGATAAAATTAATGGGAACCTTTCCCAAAGTATAAGAATATTAGAATAAGAGAATATTCTGAACTGGAATAAGGCGTATGTTGTGTTTGTGTAACACTTGTATTATATACGCGAGTTATTTAGAAAGACCGGGTTTATCCCATTCCGAATAACTGATTCGACGTGGTGTCGAGGATGAAGACGGTGGTTGAAGACCGGAGGTCTTCACATCGTTTGGGTGATTACTGATGATCTTGATTGGGTTGTACACCCAAGAGGAGGGAATCAGTTGGTGATCGTCTAGACGTACTTGGAGATCGATGGATATGCGAGGTATAAGGTGCCTCCGGTTTCGTTCAGACCCAGAACGGACTTGTAAATAGACTGTGTGTTTGACATTGGATTTTATTCTGGGTGATTGATTTCTATTAAATATATATCTGTTTGGTGGCAGAGAATTTATTCTCTTGCTTAACGCCCTTCTCTGAGACGTACGAGCTCAGGGGTTATATATTGATGGATATCAATCACATGGAGTGAATTGCCTGTGTGGCATGCCTAAGTGGCAACTGATCAAGGCTTCTGTTGAAAAGCAAAGTCTTGTGGTTGATGATCAAAGCACCGCCAGTGTGGCATAGCTTTGCGTAACGTTGATTCGCGAGCCTCACACCCCGGTTGTGAACCAGAAACGGGAGAGGACATCAGGGGGGGCATGTGTTTCCTTCTATCTAGGGTGGTGTCAGTGACCTACCAGCCCTGACATTAATAATACTTTCACCTGTATGGTTGTTGCTGTTGCGAGGCGCCTCGGATATATCGGTGACTATGTGGAGCCGATGGAGTCATTGGTCTCATTTATGCCCCCAAAGGGTGGGGAAATGTAGTGTTCAGGCATTTTAATCCACATCGGTGGACCGGCCTTGACGATCCAAGGGTCGATTCGCTCTGACCCTGAGGCTCGGGCTAGAGAGTCTCGAAGCCGGTGAGGACGATCCCTTGCCTCGGTTCACAGATGGAAATCCAGCTTCCAATACGTGACTTTGCGGTTTTATTTGTAGAGCCTAGTATGGCGACATAGTGGTATGGGGCACTTATGCCGTCTATGATTGATACTTATGATTGAAATTGTTTTCTTCACTTATAGTAATAATAAAAAATGAAATTTAGCATATCAAACATTCTTTAGCTATTATAAGGTAAAAACCCTATCTTCCGGCTTGCGTTGCATTGTGTGATGGGACCTGGGTCTTATAATAGCTTCATTGTTCTTTATTTAGCATTGCGTTATTGTTTTACGCACGGGTAATCTTGGGAGGAAACCCGTTCCATGTTATACGGTGTGGTCCCTTGATTTACCTAACTTTAAAATAAAGATTAATAACTGTTTAGTTCTCACACAAGTCACACGACTGACCTGGAGTTTATTGTTTTAACCTAAACTTTAGGTGCCCCTATTTTCCACAAAGGGCAGCTAGTAGTTTTGGTTTTGCAGATTTATATTCACAGGATCCTGATTTACAGCTGGAACGATACTCGGAAAGCTCTGTATCCGTGTATTACTTCTAGTTGTGTATTGTATTATTTTCCGCTGCTATGTAATATATTGTAATCTCTGATATTTTATAATATATATTATTTATTCATGCTTTGTATATTCTTGTATTCTGATGGAGTTGTTGTAATAAATAATGAAATTTTCTTCTGCTTGCGTCCCGGCGTGTCTTGTCCTCAAAGTATCCTCTCTTTCCTTACCGGGGAAGTTACGGGTTCTTACAGTACGGCTCAATCAGTACAACTACAACTCGCCTCTCTAGACCCTTTTCAACTCAAAAGAAAATCAAACAGCCAAGCGGCTTGCCAAATCGGCTCATCAAAATCTCAAACCCAATTAGAATATAAACTTGTACCTATTTGTCGGGCATATAATTCCATCTTTCATATCTGCTACTAATTCAACATATACAAATGTTATCCCAATCAAACTCAAATTACTTTTATTTCCAACATAACCATTCTCTTATCAATCCAAATTCAATTTCAAATCAAAGTTCCATTCTCGATTTTCAATTTCTTAACTCATCAATCCAATACCATTTCGGATTCCTATGTCACAAATCCAATTTTCTCGATATCATTCTAATCCAATTCAATTTCCACTTAATTGGTTTCAATTCAATTTCTATTTCTGTTTGCTTTTACAAATTCTACTTTAATTTGTTTTAATTCAAATAATCTATTTTTGGGAATTTTTAAACAGCTTAGCCTTTTCCAAAAATCAAAATATTCATTTGGAATATCAAAACAACTTGTTTTCTCAAAACAATTCAAAAACAAAAACTTTGGTAGTAATCCGTCACTTACAACTCGAAAATAAACACCGATGATGTCATGATCATCATCGGAATATATTTCCAGCTATCGAAGTGAGTTCAACACTATATCACTTTCAAAACCATATCTAAACACTTCCATTTTGAAATTCATTTCAAAATACCAATTACAATGCTTTAAAACAATTTAACATCTCCCAGGATTTTAAATTTCTCATATATTTAATCCAAGTCCATTTACAACATTTATTCAACTTCCCATATTTTTTAATTTCAATTCTGATTTAAATTCAGATTTAATTTATCTGATTTCACGTATTTTACTTATATGAATTCGAATTAGTTATATATTACCATTTCAATTATAATCTTACTCGATTATAATAACAACCAATATATCCTATATATTATAATAATCCTAATATAAATCATTCTTTTATATTAATATATTTTTTGTAAAATTAGTTCATATACCCTCTTTTCAAAACATACCATGTCGGTTTATCGTACTCGAGTGTTTATAAACCCCTACCGATACAATGGATCAAACTAATCGACCAGAACTCATAAACAACTCAACCAATAAATCACCACAATATAAAACAATATTTATAAAATCAACACATACGCTCTCTCATATATATACACTCAACTCAATCGAAGGCATTACTAACCCCATCTCTACTGAGTCACGCCATAAAGCCAATGTAATAACTTAACCTTCAGCTCTGATACCAACTATAGTGTCCCGAAATTCCGGTACAATTTGATCTGACCAAATAACACAAGTCCAACACAAATTACACTGGAACCCAGAAAACTAATAGAAAGAAAACAGAGGGTGAGAATAGATAAGATAGAAACATAGAATAGAAGAATAAGAAATACAACATCAAACTAACACGAATCTCATAGAGGAATGAACAACATATAATAGATAACATATTTTTGAAATAAAATAAGTACATGTATATAGTAACATTATCAGAGTACAACACTTATAGCACAGCGGAAATAATTATAGTTATATAATCCTGAAGCCTCCTGCTCCAAGCTCTCCAAGTATATCTGAAAAATCCTGACTACTTGACTGCCCGTACAAAATTTGGCACCCAAGAGTTTAGGGAAAAATAAAGCAAAACAAACTCTGGGTCATTCATAGGACTGGTGTGAGTAAAACAATTTAAAACAATTTGATTTATTAAACGATGTCTCATAAGACCAAGCTGTATAATGGAATGGGTTTTTCCCTTATGAGAATCCTAAACATTTGATTTAACTTTCAAAATCCTTTTGAAAGAAACGATAAACTTTATATCAAAAATCTTTTGATCTTATAATAATGTCTATCAATCACAACTAAATAATCATCTAGCAGAAACGCTTTCATCTCACGTTCTACATATATAGTATACAATCAAAACCGCAAGCACTTATTGGATAATGGATTACCAACTATGACAAGGTATGGAACCACCTTCCGATAGTGTACCTCTAGAGAGGAATACACTGGGTTCAACAAGAACATCTTGCAACCCGGCCACACATGACCGACCACTCATTTCGCTTGAGTGTATAGAATGTATACCACCAACGGTTGGGATCAACAACCGTTTCCCAAATGGGACAGCATCGAATAGATTAAAGAATGAAATGAACATCTCGAGATAGGTTATAATACACCCTACTGGCAGCCAACCACTTAGCCATACTGCCTGCCCGATTTTTGTCATTTCCCGATTGTGAGGCTAGAGGCCACGCTTATCTTTGACAGATCAAACAATTATTCACTTTGAATGTCACATCGTCATACTCGCCAAATCACAAATTGATTTCCTCAAAAATACAATGGGTATACAGCTAAGAGAAACGAATTCCTCCGCTACCAAACATAAATACGTTTGAAGAGATCGACTTACGTGATACATTAAATATACTCTGTCAGACATTCTTCCATACAGGTAGTCTTGGGACTGGACAAACCGAAAGTACTATTCTGTAAACAAGACTGCCCATGCATAACTCCGTCTTCAATTATCTTCATCACATTTGATTCGCAACGCTAATGCCATACGGAGTGGTTTTCAGATAATATATCTGATTCCGGTCTCTCCGTATTGACAACGGAAAGGTTCAAAAACTTCGAAAGTCGGTGATTTAACTATCAAAGAAAAACGCGTGTGCAAACAACGATATTATTCCCAGATGGAAATTATATCGATCAAACACCATTTAACATTTATCTCTTTAGTTCATTTTTCCTCTCATGTTTCCATCTATGCAACATTTCCGATTTTCTAAATTTAGAAAATATACGTTATTAACATTAAGAAATATTTCCATTTCTTGTTTTCTATATTAGAAAACATTTTTGATTCTTATTTGGAAAACATTTCCAAAACTCCTACATTGGATTTAAACAGATGTTTAAATCAAACATCGCTATGCCAACTCAAACCATTATACTCGTTAACTAAATTCACTTAGCCAATCTTCACTGTCGAACCTTAACCATTCCTTAGTTAAAAACGAAGCCAATCAAGTTGGGGTATAACTACCTCTTAGACCTTAACTGAACAACATTTCTAACTTCAAAACAGACAAGGTTCACCTTTTAAACCTTTAACAAACTTCCTTACGTAACTCTCTTTCGAATAAATCTCTATTCGATAACTCTTTCCTTCAAATAAACTATATTCGATAATCTCTCTTCGAATCTCCATATTCGATTAACTATATTCAATTAACACTATTCGATTAACTCTAATCGATTTACTCTTATCAGTTACATCTATTTGATTAACTCTATTCTATTAACTCTATTTGATTAACTCTATTGGATTAACTCTATTTGATTAACCCTAATCGATTAACTCTATTGGATTAACTCTTATCAATTAACTTCTCTCGATTTAACTCCTTTCGAATAAACAATTCGATTAACTCCTTCAACTCCTTTCGAATAAACTATATTCGATTAATTCCTTTCGAATAACTAATGTTCGATAACTCCTTTCGAATAACTAATATTCGATAATCTCTCTTTGAATAACTAATATTCGATAACTCCTTTCGAATAACAAATATTTCACAATCTCTTTTCGAATAACTAATATTCAATAACCTCTTTTCAAATAAATAATATTTGATAATCTCTCTTCGAATAACTAATATTCGATAACCTCTTTTCGAATAAACTATATTCGATAATCTCTCTTCGAATAACTAATATTCGATAATCTCTCTTCGAATAACTAGTATTCCATAACTCCTTTCGAATAACTAATATTCGATAACCTCTTTTCGAATAAATATATTCGATTAATTCTCTTCTTCGAATAACCTTATTCGATAACTCTTTCTTCGATTAAACTATATTCGAATAACTCTAATCCGACTAACTCTAATTCAATTAACTCTATTAACTCTAATCGATTAACTCTACGTCCATATTCAGTTTTAAATATCGATGTTGAAATCGATTCTTACTTCTCTATATAAGTCCTGATTTATATATTCTATTTATCCAATGATAAACATTTTATTTAATTTATAAATTATTATGTATAAATTAATCTTCTCAATCTATTGGTTAGAACAGATTCTATTTACAATCCTTGCTTTAAATCCATATCATGTTATACCCGTGTGCGAAGCACGGGTCTAAACCTTTCAAATATAAATTTATCTTTTTATACTATTTTATTCATTTTTCAAGTATTTCCTTTTATAATCTATTTATTTACCAAAAAAAATCCCTTTTATAATATCATATTCATTTTCCAACTGTCTCCTTTCCTATTCTATTTTTTTCACAAATATTTCCTTTTCTATTCTATTCTACTTATTTGAAAAATAAATATTCCTTTTCAATTCTATTCATTCGGCAAATAAATATCCCTTTTCAATTCTATTTATTTGACAAATAAATATCCCTTTTCAATTCTATTTATTCGACAAATAAATATCCCTTTTATAACTCGTTTGATTATATAATTACTTTCTTTTATAAAATCCTTTTCCTTTTATATATAAAATCCATTGGTTTTATATAAATAATTTATTTTCAAAATACACTTTGAAAATCCCCTTTTCTATAACCCAGTATTTCTTACGGTATTTAAAATACCAATTTCACAATGATTGCTATCATTCAAACACACATAATCAACAACAGATTATATATCACATCATATATCACCATATATGAAAAATAGTAAAATAAATGTTGAGGAATCCAGTTGGATTCCTCCGACCTATTTCCCTGCATCCACAGATGTTAAACAATGCAATTAACATCAATTTCATTTCACTATGAAATATTCTGCTAAACAGAATCAATATTTGATTAACGATATATATATATCGTTATCTATAATTTCAACCAATATATCAACAGTTAATTCAAACAGTCAACACACAGCAATCAGTCATCTTTTACTTGTTCTAAATTTATGTTATAAAAATATGAACTGGTAGAGTTGGTGAGTTTTACTCACATTGAACAGTTATCGTTAAATAACGATTAACTATCTTTGATTCGGACCGATAATTTATTTCACTATAAATTGTAACGAGCTGTACTTCACTCCTAGTCAGTTCCACTATGTAGCCACCGTCCATACGATCCCATTGGATCTTGTTTTGTTGAATTCAGTTCAAATATGAAATAGTTATCGATTTTACAAGTAATATATTATTATTAACTAAAACTTTTATTGTTTTAATCGAACTGGGCTCACAAATCATTAACCGTCCCCCTTACCTTTTTGAAATCGACGCTCAGCATTCCTTAATCCACCCAAGTCACGATAGTTACTCAGGCCTCCATGTTATATATAAATGAATGTAATATATATATATATATATATATATATATATATATATATATACTGGCCCAATAACCATGTACTCGGTCCATATGCTGCTGCGTTTCTCCCCCAATTATCTCTTCCATCTCCTGTATTTCAACAACATAACCGCTGCACTCCAATGCCCATACTCCACTGTCCACCACAAAATCTGCAAACACCCTTCCCCTTAATCCAATTTTTTCATTTATTTTAAATCACCTTCCCCATGATTTTGTGAAGCCTTCTTGTACCCTGCACCCACCATTTCGAACGCTCATGTTCAAAACCTGCTCCACCCAATATTATCTTGAAAGGACCCGTAACTTCCCCGTGAAGGAAAGCGCGGATACTTTGAGAACAACACACAAATGAGCGCATACGGAAGAACATTTCATTGTTATTACAACAATTCCATCAGATACAAGAATATACAGAGTATAAATGATTAAGTTACATTCGACAAATATCAGAGATTACAATAAATTACATAGCAACGGAAAATAATACAAAAGCACAACTAGAAGTGATACACGGATACAGAGCTTTCCGAGCATCGTTCCAGCTGTAAATCAGGACCCTGTGAATATAAATCTGCAAAACCAAAACTACTAGCTGCCCGTGCGGAAAATAGGGGCACCCAGAGTTTAGGTTAAAACAATAAACTCCAGGTCAGTCATGGGACTGGTGTGAGAACTAAAACAGTTATTAATATTGGTTTTAAAGTTAGGTAAATCAAGGGACCACGCCGTATAACACGGAACGGGTTTCCTCCCAAGGACACCAGTGCATAGAACAAATAGCGCAATGCTAAATAAAGAAAAATGAAGCTGTTATAAGACCCAGGTCCCATCACACAATGCAACGCAAGCCGGAGGATAGTGTTTTTACCTTATAACAGCCAAAGCATGCTTGATACGTTTAAAACACATTATTTGATACTATTATAGGTGTATAGTGTCAAAACAATTTCAATCATAAGTATCAATCATAGGCGGCATAGCTACCATCTACAATGTCGCCATACTAGGCTCTACAAATAAAACCGAAACACACGTATTGGAAATTGGATTCCATCATGAGCCGAGGCAAGGGGCAAGCTCATCTCCGATTCGAGACACTCTAGCAAATGTCTCAGGACCCCACTATGATCCTTGGATCTTCAGGGCCGGTCCTCTCTTACTTTTGAGGATTGGCAATTCCTGAACACACGTTTCCCGGTCCTTACAGACCTATATCCGAGGCGCCTCGCATTCCAACAACCACACAGGTGAAAAGTATATAAATGTCAGGGCTGGTAGGTCACTGACACCACCCTAGCTAGAAAGAAACGTCGTGCTCTCCCTGCAGTCACTATCCCGTTTTTGACTCATACCGAGGTGGGAGGCTCGCGAATTCACGTTATACACAAAGCTACGCCACACAGGCCGTGCTTTGATCATCAACCACAAGACTTTGCTTTTCAACAGAAGCCTTGATCAATTGCCACTTACGCGTGCCACATTGGCAATTCACTCCATGCGACTGATGTCCATCGATATACAACCTCTGAGCTCGTACGTCTCAGAGAAGGGCGTTAAGCAAGAGAATAAATTCTCCGCCGCCAAACAGATGTATATTTAATAGAGATCAATCAACACAGAATAAAATCCAATGTCAGACACACAATCCATTTACAAGTTCGTTCTGGGTCTGAACGAAACCGGAGGCACTTTCCTCGCATATCCATCCATCTACAAGTACGTCTGGACGATCACCAACTGATTCCCTCATCCTGGGTGTACAGCCCAATCAAGATCATCAGTAATCACCCAAACGATGTGAAGACTTCCGGTCTTCAACCACCGTCTTCATCTTCGACATCTCGTCGAATCGGTTATTCAGAATGGGTATAAACCCGGCCTTTCTGAATAACCCACGTATATTATAAACAAATGTTACACAAACACAACAAACGCCTCATTCCAATTCAGAATATTCTTTTATTCACAAAATCACATTCCTAGGGAAAGGTTCCCATTAATTTTATCAAAGATAAATTCTTCTAAATTTATTCTTTAATCTTCCTTTGGATATCACCTCAAACTAGTCGGGATTAACGAACCACACCAAAGTAATTATTTGTTTTATTTCCCCAATCCCAACCTATATATCCCATGGAGCAAAACTGGTGATACTCCATATCTAACACCACGGTGTTATCGGTAAAATTAATTACCATTTCACGTTCAAATCTAATTAAAGATTTAACTATCGCTTTGGAGCAAAACTGATGATACTCCACTCTCGATCACTTTTCAGATTTGATAATTTAAATTATTAGTTCACATTTTTAATCTAATTAAAGATTCATTAAAGCTCCACTTAGTTTTAATCTTTCAGAAATCAACATCTTGCCTTTAACTGGGTTAAAGAACCAATGTCATCTAAAACACGATTCACGATAAACCCAAATCACATTTGATATTAAACACAAGGCTCTGAATAGAAAATATATCAGCTTATATTCAATATCAAATTCTGAAACCAACAAATATCGTATTGGAAATAACGATATAAAATATATCTTTCAAATCCCCATAACAATATTTGTATAGTCACGAAATCCAACATCGAAATATCCCGAAGATAATTTCGATTCAACTCCAGTCCAATCCACGTATCGGAAATTATCGATTATTTTCAAAATCACTTTCAAATTCAATTTATTTATTTCAAAAATAAATTGATTTTAATTCTAGTTCAAAACCGGTTCATTTCGATAAAAAACTATTTTTACCTTCTAATGTGGAATTTTCCAGCCCAATTCTTTCCAATTCACATATTATAATTTTACACAAATTATAGATATTTTTAATAATTTTATCAAGGCCCGTACAGTCGATTTCCATCAACGGCCATCGAACTGCACTTACAGCGACCTTTTTCGAATTTGATTAGGACATAATTCCAAATCCAACCGTTAGATTTCAAATTTCTAATATTCATTATAAAGCTCTTTTCGATACGAACCCAACGGTTCCGGTTTTAGGAGAATCCGACGGTCGGATCTCCCGCAATGTCCGTTTGAAATAAATGGTCGAAATTCACGAACTGCCGCGGCGCGGCGCGTTCTATTCAGGCCATTATATTATATATATAATATATATAATATATATTTCGTCGATTTCTATTTAAAACGAATTTTATAAATCGTTTTAAAATCGTTTCTGAAACAATTCAACTTCTATATTCAATTCAAATCAAAATTGAATTCTTCTTTATAAATCCGTTTTAAAATTCATTTCTATTCAATTCAAATTTTAATTCAATTTGAATTCATTTCAATTCACTTTCAATTCAATTTGAATTCGTTTTCAATTCAATTCATTTCGAAATCGTTTTCAATTCAATTCATTTCGAAATCGTTTCCAATTCAATTCATTTCGAAATCGTTTTCAATTCATTTCATTTCGAAATCGTTTTCAATTCAATTCATTTCGAAATCGTTTTCAATTCAATTCATTTCGAAATCGTTTTCAATTCAATTCATTTCGAAATCGTTTTCAATTCATTTCATTTCGAAATCGTTTTCAATTCAATTCATTTCGAAATCGTTTTCAATTCAATTCATTTCGAAATCGTTTTCAATTCAATTCATTTCGAAATCGTTTTCAATTCATTTCATTTCGAAATCGTTTTCAATTCAATTCATTTCGAAATCGTTTTCAATTCAATTCATTTCGAAATCGTTTTCAATTCATTATACAACGAATAAAATCGATATAAATATCGTTCACGTCAAAATAACGCATCTCTAATCAACACGGCTTTATATTTCACTAATTCGTCATTCTATTCAACAAATGAATATTTGTTCCATTCAACACATGAATTTATATTTCTTTCAACACACGACTAATCTCAACACATGAGTACTGTCAACACCTCACTATTTTCGTTATGTAAAATATTTTATAAAACTATGGTATCTATCGTTTGATTTTTAATTAGACTTCTACTGGGAAGTAGTTCTAATCTTAAATATGATAAAGATGTAATTTTTTTATTATTTAAAATATTTTACTCAACACACGAATATTTTCAACACATGAACATCGTCAACACATGACTATTTTTATATTCAACACATGAATTTTCTTTTATAATATTCCTTATTTTCCCGATTGGAATGAGGCCCAATCAATCACCATATAATGTTAATTATATGGATTCCATACAACACATGTATATAATAGCATGGAAAAATAATCAATCATCAACCAAAGTGCACTACACTGTATAAGCATCAAATATAGATATCTAACGCTTATAACAGCCTGTCAATCAATCGATCGACATATTTAATAAATTAGGATGAGTGAACTTCAAATTTCATCCCAACACCCGTGTGGGGTTTCAAACAATCAAACACAGATTTTATTTGTGCAGTTGGGCGACGTGTAAAATTTATCGACCCAATCGATATCAGTCAAATCAGTGTATACAAACAAATCGGCCGATTTGTTTATAAATATTTATTTATTCACTTTCACGTTAAAAATTATATTTTTAACGATCAAACTATTTTATTTTAACACTTGAATTTCTATTCAGTTCATTTATTCAATAAATGATTATTTTTATTTTTCTAACATATTTTAGAAAATTTCGGCGGCATAACGGCACGATACTAGAAACGGGACGAGGCCTAGCCTTATCCCCGGTCTAGTGAAGGCCCATGCCATTCACACATTAATCAAATCAATTTCATTTCACCAAACAATTTCCATTCAATCAAATATTCTAACTAACTACTCAACCAAACAATTTAACAAACAAGCCATCCATGGTCTGTGGATGGCGGGTGTCGGGTGCTACTAAACACCGTCTGCATCCTAGTATATATATATAACTAGAAAAATTAAATTGAAAGGTGAGAAGTTCTCACCGATAGCTATCCAACTTCACGACACTTCATTTATAGAAATCTTCTTCATCCTCGCCTTTTTATCATCTTCGTTGCCCGTAGTCACTATATACATAAAAATCACATTTTTATATTTTGATGTCTTTAAAATAAAAAATCACATTTTTATTTGTTCGTTTTCAATTTAAAATCATATTTTTTTATAATCACTTCATATATTTAAAAATCGAATTTTTACTATGCTATTCAATATATAAAAATCGAATTTTTACTACTATGTTATATAGATAAAAATTATATTTTTATCTCGCTATTTTCTATATAAAGATTTCGCCTTTTTAAGTTTAAAGATTTCACCTTTTTAAATTTAAAGATTTCACCTTTTTAAATTTAAAGATTTCACCTTTTTAAATTTAAAGATTTCACCTTTTTAAATTTAAAGATTTCACCTTTTTAAATTTCTCATTTTTATTTTTCTACACATATAAAGATGATACTTTTAATATTCCTATCATGTAAAAATTATATTTTTAATTCTTTAAAAATATAAAAATCATATCTTACTTCTTCTACTTCATAAAATTCCGTCTATTCTATTTAAAGTTCAAATCATTTTCTACTTTAAAGTTCAAAATAAAATCAGTTTTTAAACCTCTTTTAAAAATCAGTTTTCTAAATCCTTTTTAAAAATCAGTTTTCTAAATCCTTTTTAAAAATCAGTTTTCTAAATCCTATTTAAAAATCAGTTTAAAATCCCTTTTAAAAATCAGTTTTAAAATCCTGTATATAAAATAAAATAAATAAAATAAATAAATAAATAAAATAAAAATAAAAAAAAGACTTACAGAGAGAGGGCGGGGTGCTTGCCGCGGTGGCTCGCAGGGGGGCTCGACATGGAGGAGGGCGCAGGCGGAGGGCGAGGTCAGAGGAAGGGAAACGCGTGCGGGTTTGGGGGGGGGGGGGTTTCGGTGTTCGCAGTCGAGGAAGAAGCAAGGAGGGGGACGGCGCTCGTCGATCTAGGAGAAGAACGGGGGGGGGGGGGGCTTGGCGGTAGCGGCGCCGCCCAAGGCGCGGTGGCGGCTCCATCGGAGGAGCGACGAGCTCCTCCGTCCTTTTTTTTTCCCGTTGAATGAATTTAATCGGGGGGGGGGGGGCAGAGATAAAGGAAAGGGTTTTTTTTTAATTATTTAATTCAACCTAAAGTTGACTTTTTCATACGACCTCGAAACGAGGCCCACCGCCTGTCCTCCATAGCGTTTTACCCCCATTCCGAACACAATGGGCTATGTATAGCAAGCTGATTTGACCGTTTCGATTAGTTTCCGTTGAATTTACATTTAAATTACTATATGGAATTTTAAACGTACATTTCAATTTACCGAGGTCACATACTAACTCGAAAAATATTTTCTAGCTTCGTATTGACGATACGGTCCTAACAAAACTAGTTTCGTCAAATTCTGAGACCGTTAGAAAAATGGCCAATTTCCAGTCGATTAAAATCAACTGAAACTGGTCAAACACGTTTTCTTTTGCCACGCTCACATATTGATTCGAAAAATTATGAAATTTGAAACCTAGCAATAATTCGACACTGCGGATCCAACAAAAGTGGTTTCGTCGAAATCCGAGGTCATTTGCAAAATGTCCATTTTTAAGGGCCTGAATTCCATAGCGACTATTCCGAATTTTCAACTGGACATATCTTTTGACTCCCGCTATGAAATCTTGATTGGTCGGATTCGTTGGAAAGATATCATCATTTAGATCCTAATGTTTTTGGTTTCACTAAAATCCGGATTGTTTTGCACCCGGTACATTCAATTGAAGTTTGAAATCGAATTATCGAACTACCGCGCCATTTTCAATTCTATTATAATTATATATAATTATTTATATTCTAACGACGACGTATATAATATATACGTTCGAATTCTATTCAAAATAAATTTCTCGTCGATTATATTTAAAATAATCTATTTTAAATATTCAAAATTCGCTAAAATCGCTAAAATAAAAATTTCAAACTGGCTCGCAATTTACGGGTTGTTACAATCTCCCCCACTTAAAACTTTTCGTCCCCGAAAAGGAACAAAGTCGAAAGTGGTTTGATTATTCAACTCTACGTTCGATCTGGCTTCCATTCTCCAACTTTTCAGTTTCTGAGAATTTTCAAATTCTCAAAAATTTGGCTAACACCCGGAATTTTTGAAAAATTTCGCCATAACCTCCCCTGCAATGGGAGCATCGGGAAATTTCAAATAGCTTCCCCGGTCCTTCAGATCTCAAAAAGAAAAAGAAAAAGCCAAGCGGCTAGCCAATAGGCTCACAAAATCATCATCACCCAAACAAAACAGTAAATTATGTAGTAATCATGTACCTATTTGTCGGGCAAACAAATTTTATTCTCTGCTCTAGCCTCCTTGCTATGACCTGTTCAATATAAGTATATGCATACGCAAGCAAATGCGACCAATTTTCAATATAGTTCAATATTTGATTCAATTAGGCTAAATGGTTAAAAATTAGCAAACAAATAAACAAACAACACAAACATCAATCAATTAGTGAATTAGAGTTTCAAATTCATAATTTTGATATATATACAAAAAATCATGTTTTGATGCCAATTCACAACAAAATGAATCTATCTATATAAGTTTTGGTTCTCATACCAGTCTAATGGAAATATATAGAAATCACACCTTCGAAACTCGAATATGAATACTAATGATGATGCACCATCATCAGAATCATCCCCGGGTGCCTAAAATGTGACTCTATATCTATCCAGTATATTAAAACTTCGACTATACGTTCATGACGCGTATACGCAAAATCTATATATACTCGATTGTCCATATTGAAAATAAATAAATATTCAAATACGTATAAAACGATTTAAATTTCAAAACAAAATTGTTTTCATTCGAAAAATATACTCTTCACACTCGTTCTAGGATACTACTGATCCTATCTCTAACGAGTCATTCTAATTGGATATTACTAATCCAATATCTGATGAATTCTTTCGTATGGTTCTAATGTGTCTTGTTCTCGAGCTCTGTAAACCAAAGCTCTGATACCAACTGAAAGGACCCGTAACTTCCCCGTGAAGGAAAGCGCGGATACTTTGAGAACAACACACAAATGAGCGCATACGGAAGAACATTTCATTGTTATTACAACAATTCCATCAGATACAAGAATATACAGAGTATAAATGATTAAGTTACATTCGACAAATATCAGAGATTACAATAAATTACATAGCAACGGAAAATAATACAAAAGCACAACTAGAAGTGATACACGGATACAGAGCTTTCCGAGCATCGTTCCAGCTGTAAATCAGGACCCTGTGAATATAAATCTGCAAAACCAAAACTACTAGCTGCCCGTGCGGAAAATAGGGGCACCCAGAGTTTAGGTTAAAACAATAAACTCCAGGTCAATCATGGGACTGGTGTGAGAACTAAAACAGTTATTAATATTGGTTTTAAAGTTAGGTAAATCAAGGGACCACGCCGTATAACACGGAACGGGTTTCCTCCCAAGGACACCAGTGCATAGAACAAATAGCGCAATGCTAAATAAAGAAAAATGAAGCTGTTATAAGACCCAGGTCCCATCACACAATGCAACGCAAGCCGGAGGATAGGGTTTTTACCTTATAACAGCCAAAGCATGCTTGATACGTTTAAAACACATTATTTGATACTATTATAGGTGTATAGTGTCAAAACAATTTCAATCATAAGTATCAATCATAGGCGGCATAACTACCATCTACTATGTCGCCATACTAGGCTCTACAAATAAAACCGAAACACACGTATTGGAAATTGGATTCCATCATGAGCCGAGGCAAGGGGCAAGCTCCTCTCCGATTCGAGACACTCTAGCAAATGTCTCAGGACCCCACTATGATCCTTGGATCTTCAGGGCCGGTCCTCTCTTACTTTTGAGGATTGGCAATTCCTGAACACACGTTTCCCGGTCCTTATAGATCTATATCCGAGGCGCCTCGCATTCCAACAACCACACAGGTGAAAAGTATATAAATGTCAGGGCTGGTAGGTCACTGACACCACCCTAGCTAGAAAGAAATGTCGTGCTCTCCCTGCAGTCACTATCCCGTTTTTGACTCATACCGAGGTGTGAGGCTCGCGAATTCACGTTATACACAAAGCTACGCCACACAGGCCGTGCTTTGATCATCAACCACAAGACTTTGCTTTTCAACAGAAGCCTTGATCAATTGCCACTTACGCGTGCCACATTGGCAATTCACTCCATGCGACTGATGTCCATCGATATACAACCTCTGAGCTCGTACGTCTCAGAGAAGGGCGTTAAGCAAGAGAATAAATTCTCCGCCGCCAAACAGATGTATATTTAATAGAGATCAATCAACACAGAATAAAATCCAATGTCAGACACACAATCCATTTACAAGTTCGTTCTGGGTCTGAACGAAACCGGAGGCACTTTCCTCGCATATCCATCCATCTCCAAGTACGTCTGGACGATCACCAACTGATTCCCTTATCCTGGGTGTACAGCCCAATCAAGATCATCAGTAATCACCCAAACGATGTGAAGACTTCCGGTCTTCAACCACCGTCTTCATCTTCGACATCTCGTCGAATCGGTTATTCAGAATGGGTATAAACCCGGCCTTTCTGAATAACCCACGTATATTATAAACAAATGTTACACAAACACAACAAACGCCTCATTCCAATTCAGAATATTCTTTTATTCACAAAATCACATTCCTAGGGAAAGGTTCCCATTAATTTTATCAAAGATAAATTCTTCTAAATTTATTCTTTAATCTTCCTTTGGATATCACCTCAAACTAGTCGGGATTAACGAACCACACCGAAGTAATTATTTGTTTTATTTCCCCAATCCCAACCTATATATCCCATGGGGCAAAACTGGTGATACTCCATATCTAACACCACGGTGTTATCTGTAAAATTAATTACCATTTCACGTTCAAATCTAATTAAAGATTTAACTATCGCTTTGGAGCAAAACTGGTGATACTCCACTCTCGATCACTTTTCAGATTTGATAATTTAAATTATCAATTCACATTTTTAATCTAATTAAAGATTCATTAAAGCTCCACTTAGTTTTAATCTTTCAGAAATCAACATCTTGCCTTTAACTGGGTTAAAGAACCAATGTCATCTAAAACACGATTCACGATAAACCCAAATCACATTTGATATTAAACACAAGGCTCTGAATAGAAAATATATCAGCTTATATTCAATATCAAATTCTGAAACCAACAAATATCGTATTGGAAATAACGATATAAAATATATCTTTCAAATCCCCATAACAATATTTGTATAGTCACGAAATCCAACATCGAAATATCCCGAAGATAATTTCGATTCAACTCCAGTCCAATCCACGTATCGGAAATTATCGATTATTTTCAAAATCACTTTCAAATTCAATTTATTTATTTCAAAAATAAATTGATTTTAATTCTAGTTCAAAACCGGTTCATTTCGATAAAAAACTATTTTTACCTTCTAATGTGGAATTTTCCAGCCCAATTCTTTCCAATTCACATATTATAATTTTACACAAATTATAGATATTTTTAATAATTTTATCAAGGCCCGTACAGTCGATTTCCATCAACGGCCATCGAAATGCACTAACAGCGACCTTTTTCGAATTTGATTTGGACATAATTCCAAATCCAACCGTTAGATTTCAAATTTCTAATATTCATTGGAAAGATCTTTTCGACACGAACCCAACGGTTCCGGTTTTAGGAGAATCCGACGGTCGGATCTCCCGCAATGTCCGTTTGAAATAAATGGTCGAAATTCACGAATTGCCGCGGCGCGGCACGTTCTATTCAGGCCATTATATTATATATATAATATATATTTCGTCGATTTCTATTTAAAACGAATTTTATAAATCGTTTTAAAATCGTTTCTGAAATAATTCAACTTCTATATTCAATTCAAATCAAAATTGAATTCTTCTTTATAAATCCGTTTTAAAATTCATTTCTATTCAATTCAAATTTTAATTCAATTTGAATTCATTTCAATTCACTTTGAATTCAATTTGAATTCGTTTTCAATTCAATTCATTTCGAAATCGTTTTCAATTCAATTCATTTCGAAATCGTTTTCAATTCAATTCATTTCGAAATCGTTTTCAATTCATTTCATTTCGAAATCGTTTTCAATTCAATTCATTTCGAAATCGTTTTCAATTCAATTCATTTCGAAATCGTTTTCAATTCAATTCATTTTGAAATCGTTTTCAATTCAATTCATTTCGAAATCGTTTTCAATTCATTTCATTTCGAAATCGTTTTCAATTCAATTCATTTCGAAATCGTTTTCAATTCATTTCATTTCGAAATCGTTTTCAATTCATTTCATTTCGAAATCGTTTTCAATTCAATTCATTTCGAAATCGTTTTCAATTCATTATACAACGAATAAAATCGATATAAATATCGTTCACGTCAAAATAACGCATCTCTAATCAACACGGCTTTATATTTCACTAATTCGTCATTCTATTCAACAAATGAATATTTGTTCCATTCAACACATGAATTTATATTTCTTTCAACACACGACTAATCTCAACACATGAGTACTGTCAACACCTCACTATTTTTGTTATGTAAAATATTTTATAAAACTATGGTATCTATCGTTTGATTTTTAATTAGACTTCTACTGGGAAGTAGTTCTAATCTTAAATATGATAAAGATGTAATTTTTTTATTATTTAAAATATTTTACTCAACACACGAATATTTTCAACACATGAACATCGTCAACACATGACTATTTTTATATTCAACACATGAATTTTCTTTTATAATATTCCTTATTTTCCCGATTGGAATGAGGCCCAATCAATCACCATATAATGTTAATTATATGGATTCCATACAACACATGTATATAATAGCATGGAAAAATAATCAATCATCAACCAAAGTGCACTACACTGTATAAGCATCAAATATAGATATCTAACGCTTATAACAGCCTGTCAATCAATCGATCGACATATTTAATAAATCAGGATGAGTGAACTTCAAATTTCATCCCAACACCCGTGTGGGGTTTCAAACAATCAAACACAGATTTTATTTGTGCAGTTGGGCGACGTGTAAAATTTATCGACCCAATCGATATCAGTCAAATCAGTGTATACAAACAAATCGGCCGATTTGTTTATAAATATTTATTTATTCACTTTCACGTTAAAAATTATATTTTTAACGATCAAACTATTTTATTTTAACACTTGAATTTCTATTCAGTTCATTTATTCAATAAATGATTATTTTTATTTTTCTAACATATTTTAGAAAATTTCGGCGGCATAACGGCACGATACTAGAAACGGGACGAGGCCTAGCCTTATCCCCGGTCTAGTGAAGGCCCACGCCATTCACACATTAATCAAATCAATTTCATTTCACCAAACAATTTCCATTCAATCAAATATTCTAACTAACTACTCAACCAAACAATTTAACAAACAAGCCATCCATGGTCTGTGGATGGCGGGTGTCGGGTGCTACTAAACACCGTCTGCATCCTAGTATATATATATAACTAGAAAAATTAAATTGAAAGGTGAGAAGTTCTCACCGATAGCTATCCAACTTCACGACACTTCATTTATAGAAATCTTCTTCATCCTCGCCATTTTATCATCTTCGTTGCCCGTAGTCACTATATACATAAAAATCACATTTTTATATTTTGATGTCTTTAAAATAAAAAATCACATTTTTATTTGTTCGTTTTCAATTTAAAATCATATTTTTTTATAATCACTTCATATATTTAAAAATCGAATTTTTACTATGCTATTCAATATATAAAAATCGAATTTTTACTACTATGTTATATAGATAAAAATTATATTTTTATATCGCTATTTTCTATATAAAGATTTCGCCTTTTTAAATTTAAAGATTTCACCTTTTTAAATTTAAAGATTTCACCTTTTTAAATTTAAAGATTTCACCTTTTTAAATTTAAAGATTTCACCTTTTTAAATTTCTCATTTTTATTTTTCTACACATATAAAGATGATACTTTTAATATTCCTATCATGTAAAAATTATATTTTTAATTCTTTAAAAATATAAAAATCATATCTTACTTCTTCTACTTCATAAAATTCCGTCTATTCTATTTAAAGTTCAAATCATTTTCTATTTTAAAGTTCAAAATAAAATCAGTTTTTAAACCTCTTTTAAAAATCAGTTTTCTAAATCCTTTTTAAAAATCAGTTTTCTAAATCCTTTTTAAAAATCGGTTTTTTAAATCCTATTTAAAAATCAGTTTTAAAATCCCTTTTAAAAATCAGTTTTAAAATCCTGTATATAAAATAAAATAAATAAAATAAATAAATAAATAAAATAAAAATAAAAAAAAGACTTACAGAGAGGGGGCGGGGTGCTTGCCGCGGTGGCTCGCCCGGGGGGCTCGACGTGGAGGAGGGCGCAGGCGGAGGGCGAGGTCAGAGGAAGGGAAACGCGTGCGGGTTTGGGGGGGGTTTCGGTGTTCGCAGTCGAGGAAGAAGCAAGGAGGGGGACGGCGCTCGTCGATCTAGGGGAAGAACGGGGGGGGGGGCTTGGCGGGTAGCGGCGCCGCCCAAGGCGCGATGGCGGCTCCATCGGAGGAGCGACGAGCTCCTCCGTCCTTTTTCTTTTTTTCTTATTTTTTTTCCGTTGAATGAATTTAATCGGGGGGGGGGGGGGGGGGCAGAGATAAAGGAAAGGGTTTTTTTTAATTATTTAATTCAACCTAAAGTTGACTTTTTCATACGACCTCGAAACGAGGCCCACCGCCTGTCCTCCATAGCGTTTTACCCCCATTCCGAACACAATGGGCTATGTATCGCAAGCTGATTTGACCGTTTCGATTAGTTTCCGTTGAATTTACATTTAAATTACTATATGGAATTTTAAACGTACATTTCAATTTACCGAGGTCACATACTAACTCGAAAAATATTTTCTAGCTTCGTATTGACGATATGGTCCTAACAAAACTAGTTTCGTCAAATTCTGAGACCGTTAGAAAAATGGCCAATTTCCAGTCGATTAAAATCAACTGAAACTGGTCAAACGCGTTTTCTTTTGCCACGCTCACATATTGATTCGAAAAATTATGAAATTTGAAACCTAGCAATAATTCGACACTGTGGATCCAACAAAAGTGGTTTCGTCGAAATCCGAGGTCATTTGCAAAATGTCCATTTTTAAGGGCCTGAATTCCATAGCGACTATTCCGAATTTTCAACTGGACATATCTTTTGACTCCCGCTATGAAATCTTGATTGGTCGGATTCGTTGGAAAGATATCATCATTTAGATCCTAATGTTTTTGGTTTCACTAAAATCCGGATTATTTTGCACCCGGTACATTCAATTGAAGTTTGAAATCGAATTATCGAACTACCGCGCCATTTTCAATCCTATTATAATTATATATAATTATTTATATTCTAACGACGACGTATATAATATATACGTTCGAATTCTATTCAAAATAAATTTCTCGTCGATTATATTTAAAATAATCTATTTTAAATATTCAAAATTCGCTAAAATCGCTAAAATAAAAATTTCAAACTGGCTCGCAATTTACGGGTTGTTACATATCTTCCCCAACCATTCAAAAGAACGCGCAAATGCCTGTATGATTCCATCATTCCATTTTCAAACTTTTAGCATCATGTTCGATGCTCTTAACTCACAAAAACCCCTCCTTGACATCACCGTTCTTCACCCAACCACCACCAATGTCTTGCGCTTCCAAAACCGCACCTACTCGACACCACAGACTTCAACTCGCTTGCCTCCTGCAATTTATGTTCTCCAGTCTTTGATCGACGGCTACAGCATACCACGCGACGTCCATTCCCACCGATTCACCTCAAAATCTCATCACAAATGCCAAATCCAACCACAAACCCAAATACACACTTCATTTTACCAATCAATACCTATATTCACCACAACCCGAAGCCCTAGTTTTACTGTTGAAATTGAGTATCCTTAGACTGCATCGCACCGTTCGAGACAGATATGAAATCGAAGAGAAGCTCGTTCTGATCTCAAATATACTCATCTCGCGATTTATAGATTTTTTTTGAATTGATGGAGAATTTTGAAGTTGTATTTCTTTTACTGTGAAGAGAAAAGTTACGACGGAAAATATGTTTAACTGTGGAATGAAGAAATTAGGTTTAGGAAATAGTTAAGGTGTATTTATAGGTAGATTTTATTATTTTTATATTCGATTATTTAATTTCTTTTTAAGCCACCATTATTTGTATTGTTGAATAAAAATTCCTATAATCACATACGACACCCAAAAATCACGAAAATGGACATGCAACTAGAGTTTGACATTACGGACCCAACGAAACTGGTTTCGTCGAATTCCGACTCCGTTTGCTCACACACCGTATTTTTAACCATTAAAATACTGACTGTTTTTCACATTAAAAATCCGTACGGCCACACACTGACTTCAAAAACCATGAAACTTGAAATCTAACAATAATTTGACATTACGGATTCAACAAAGTCAGTTTCGTCGAAAACGGAGGTCGTTTGCAAAACTGGCTATTTTTAAAGCTCTAAATAACCCATTTAAAAATATAAATATATCTAAAAACAATTAAATTAAATATAAATAAATATATATTATCATATATATCCATAGTAGAATATCACACAACTCCATATCGGGATCTATAACTCGATATTCCAAATCCAGTGTTACATTGGTACTCGATTTATATTTAAAGTCCATTTAAAATATAAATAAATCGATATAAATTATAAAGGAATTCCATAGCGACTTTTTGAAAATTTAATTTGGATATAAATCAAAATCTACACAATGAAATCCCGTTTTGTCTCTTCCATTAGAAAAATATACTTTACCAGCTCCGAACGTTTCTTATTTCACATAAATCCAATTTAAAACGGATTATGTATATTCAATTGAAATTCGAATCACCAAATTATGAATTGCCGTGCCATTTCTAGCTCGATTATAATTACAATATAAATTATACTTTCAAATGGCTTTTATAAATATATTCGTTATTATAATTCAATTTTAAACTGAATTACATCTTTTAAATTGTCCAATTCACATCGTATTGTGAATTCTACTATTTCTGACTATTCTGGAATCTAAACATATTATTTAATTATTATATTAATTAAATATTCCTTACTATTTAATTCTGGTCATTTCAAATTACCAAACCTTTATTTAAATAATTAAATAAATTATTTATTATCCATAAAAGTACGGGTCGTTACAGACCGCTCATGCTGCCATGCTGAACCCTATCTCCACCCTTCTCTGAAGCCCCTACGTGCTCGTGTGTATATGGCATATTATGCATTTTTGTTGGTGCGTGAGTTACATTATAGGTGCGTGTAGATAGTTTATGTGTATAATAGGCGCATATTATTTTTGTGTGAGTTTGGTATGGGTGTTCATTTTGTGCATATACAGTTTGAATGACTTATGTGTATTTATGGTGTGGAGTATAGTGAGTTCTTGGGTGTGTATTTTATATTTATATATATATATATATAAATGGTTTGAAAGTGTTGATATATAGTTTTGTTTTTGTTGTATGTGGTGTGTGAAGCATTTATATATATATATATATATTTAACGATGATTTGTGTGTATGTATATATATATATATATTTTTTACAAAGCTATAAATATAAATATTTAATTGAATTGATGTATTGTTCATGTGTGCTTTTACTTGTGTAATTGGTTTTGGTGTGTCTCAAATTTTAAATATATATATATATATTATAATTTTCTGTTTATATACATATATGGAAATATTTATATAGTATTTCATAAATAATTCAGTTGTGTTTATTTTGAGTTGAATGTAGTGTTGAGTTCGAAACCCGTCCAAAATAAAATATCCAAACCGATCTATTTCCCATAGTATAAAATAAAATACTAAGTGGTTACCGTGATTTAAATCAATTCTGAATCATGCCTGGAAGTCATCAACCCATTCTGTGACAATCCGTCTACAGTCTCCATTTCTATACCACGAAAGGTGAGTTTATCTCACACCTGACTTACATTTTTCATGGATGTTCGATCAATAATGAACTGTTATATGAATTGTGACACCCTACGTCCGTTAATGTCACTCGCTAAGTAAATGCATTAAGTTTCGTGAAGCACTATTGGTAAATAGACACAAAATAATTACAAGACAGATATAAATAAGGCAGCAATGGAAAATTTAAATTTTTATTTCAACCATAAAGCATAATACCGTGGTCCACAATTTCATGAGTCACAAAAGCCATTACAATAAAATAACTTATATCTTGCAACATCAGAGTACATAAGTAAATAAAAAGCATAATTTTCCCCAATTAAAATAGTTAAGCCATAGTAGAGACAAGAACTTAAGTAGCTCCTAGCAAGATGATATCTGAGGCCTGATTAAGTCTGAGTGTTTCCTCCCGGAGAACCTGGGGGGAAACAGAAGAAAGAAGGAGAAACAACAGGGTCAGACATAAAGTCTGGCGAGTCTAGTTACTTTTAGCCAGTAGATAAATAAAAGCAACATGATAAGCATATAAAGTGGGTAAGAGAGAGAGATCATTACATAAATGGCAGGTGTGACAAGGTAAGCAAGATAAAGTATATTGCCTCACTAATGATTACTCTGCACTATTACTAGTATAACTAAAAATGAGATGATCCCTTTCACTATAAGTTGGTAGACTTAGGGCGTACATCTGAGTGTACCCTAACCACTACCCTAATCGATCGGCTCCCTACCCCGTAGATATCCTGTGCTGACCCTACAGTAGGAGGGTATCACTTCCTAAAGTGGCAACCAATAAGGTGTGCACAACCATAACTACTGGTGTCACGGTCGTTTTATCCCCTTCTGCCCGGCTCATGCACGCACATAGCCCGGTCGGTTTGCGCAGCCCACACCATCCTTTTCCTTTGGATCTCTTATATTCAATCAGTAAGCGTGCCACTTCTCCATCTAGTACAGAGTTCTTTATTTGATACCTGCTCCGGGTTACTAACTTGAAATGGGTCCCACACAATATGATACAAGCTCTCACCTTTGTCTTGTATCCCTACTAGGTTTTCCACTGACTATGTATACCATTAGGTTTCTTTAATTACATAGCCCTATACCAATTATGCTTACCCAAAAGGGAGTCTTTAATTACATAACTTTATTATATTTTTCCATCGGTTATGTATACCACTAGGTGTCTTTAATTACATAACCTTATTAGGTTAAGTTCGTGGGCCTATATATTAATATTGCCCACCCCCACTAATTTATTTAACCCACCCACTACCCATCCAATTTTACTTAACCATAACTTAAGTTCATAATCATACAATCTTTATGAATTAAATTAGGTTAAGTAGTCCAATTCTTTACCATGTCCATTTATGGTTTTATAATGGGCTAGACCTTCCACATTAGGCCTACAACATGTGGATCCTGGATCTAGTCGGGTCTGGGCAGACTCATTCCACAATTGGGTCTAATCTCGTTTCATAGCCCGATTTGTATTTACGTACTTAGACCTCCCACATTAGGTTCAGCATTAGTGGCTGCTGGATATGCCGGTCGGGTCTGGGCAGACTTCCGCTACTATTGCAACCTAACCTCGTGTCATAAGTACAATTACAATTCCTAATTGTAATCGCTAAACATTCCATTTTTATTCAAATCTACCTATGTCATTATAGGTTATTATTTCCCTGTTTCCCTATTTGAATTGTATGTCTAGTATTACATAAATTATGCCAATTATAAACCTTTTTTCCCCGTTTCTTAACGAACATGTTTGCACATATTTTGGCGGCATATAGGATATAAAGTAGCCTAGGCACAACATTGAAAAAGGGAATATGACAAAGGATGATAGTTTTTTAACATGTCTTGGCATACACATAAACTTAACATGATAACAAGGTGGATGGACATGTAATTTTTATCATAACAAGGTGGACATAAAACTGATGAACTTGTGGCAACTATGTTGTAAAAGCAACATAGTGAGATCTAGTCCAACTATTTAGATCTATCATAATTAGGGTGACATAGCAATATGTTTAGATCTAAAAATGGCTTCATGTGTCATGTTTACAAAATATTTAAACTAATCACAATATGACAGGTGAAAGGTGATTTACATAAAGACCTAGATCTAGCCAATGTTACAATTGTCCAATAGATGTACGTTCACCATAATATAGTTACAAGTCAAGATCCACATAGGCAACATAATAGAATAACCACAATTGTATTAGATCTAGGGAATTAGATCTATCATGACATAGTATATTATTTAACACTTGCATAGAATCATACTTTACAACATATCCAAGTCATAGTATTTCACAATTTACTTTCATTTGTCTAAACCTAAAAACAACTAGAAACTCACAGTGTTAAGTTTAGAGCATTGAGAAAGAACAGATCTAGAATTTCTGAATTTGGTTTGCAAAGTATGCTGTTGTAGAAAACGGTTCAGTTCTCACTCCAACAGCATTTGGCCACCATGACTTCCAATGAAGAAAATATTAGAAATAGCCACATATTTATAGCTGCAGAACCCTCTGAAACTGATTGCCACATCAGCCCTCGGGTTGTTGACACCCCTGTAGGTGGGTCGACCCCTAGGTCGACACCCCTCTAGGGGGTCAACTCCCTAGAGCTGGAATTTTGCTGCTCAGACGAATTTTTCAATTTCAAAATGTTCTGGATAGAATTCTGACTCATCTCTGACTCATGCGTATGTATATAATTTTTCTACGCGTACACAAACTTAAAACCCACATAACTTCCTCATACAATGTTCGTTTTATGCAAACCAATTGTCTATCTGGACCAGAATTTCGAGACGGACGCAATGGTGCAGTCCGTTTCCTCTAATTCTGAATATTAAATTAATTATTATTTAATTTATCCTCTTTTATTGTCAGTACAAATTTGGGTTGTTACATTTTCCCCTACTCAAAAGATTTCGTCCCAAAATCTTTTAGTTGAGAAGAATGCATATCCTCCCATCCATCATCCATCTGCTCATCCACCAACCATTAGTATCCATTGTCCTTAAAGATTTCTAATGCTTATATGAATATATGTGAAGGTGTGTGTATATGTCCCAACACTAATGCGAAGATCAGGCGGTCTACTGATTCAGTTGAACTCCTTAATGCAATGTATGTTAGTGCCATGAATCCAATATATATGCAAATAATCCTATTGTATCATATAAGTTCTATATGTGTGCACACTCATTCGTCCAAATGCAACATCCATATGCTAATCCATTTCCATTCATAAAAGAAAAGAAAATGCATATACATCCATATGCAGTATGAGAGTGATTGAGCCGATCTTAGTGCCTAATGTGTGTGTATATGCGTCCACAGGCAACCACTAGAAACACTTGCATCCACTTGCATCTATCAAACATAACATGTTTCAAACACATGTTTACATCCATATGATTCCTATCTAAAGGTTGAAAATACTATGGATAAGATATACTCTATTGACAGAAACAAGCAATGATAAAACTTAGGAAAAGGAGTTAAGAACATACCATCGAAAAGAAAAGGGTACAAAGCACAAATCTTGTCTTCGGTCTCCCAAGTCGCATCTTTTGGGTTATCTCCCCATTGAACCTTAAGCAACTTGATCTCCATATTGCGCATCTTCTTAACTTCTGACCTAAGAATACGGGTAGGGACTCGTCTGACTATCGCCTCCCTTTCCACTTCGACTTCTTCCAACATACTCGGCTCAACAACTTCTGCGGTGTCATGCAGGGACTTCCGCAGATGAGAGACGTGAAAAACGTCATGAACACCGGATAGATTTTCTAGGAGCTATACTCGGTAGGCCATTTGGCCAATCCTTTCGGTTATGGGAAATGGTCCCACAAACCTAGGTGCCAGCTTCCCTATTGATCCGAAGCGAACCACATTCCTTAAAGGTGATACTTTGATAAAAACCAAGTCTCCCACTACGAATTCGATGTCAGTCCTTCTCTTGTCTGCATAGGACTTCTGCCTATCTTGAGTCGTCTTCATCTGTTGTCGAGTAAGGTCAATCTTTTTGGATGTTTCCCTAACCATATCTGGTCCAAGTAATAATCTTTCTGTAGATTCCCACAAACATGTTGGCGATCTACAGGGTCGCCCGTACAATGCTTCGAAGGGTGCCATGCCAATGCTAGCTTGAAAACTGTTATTATAAGAAAACCCCACTAAAGGAAGATGCTCTTCCCAAGTCCCTCCGAAGTCTAAGATACACAGTCTTAAAGGATCTTCAAGAATTCTGTTCACCCTCTCCGTCTGCCCATCGGTCTGAGGATGATAAGCGGTGCTCAAGCACAACTGTGTGCCTAATGCTTCTTGCAAGCTCATCCAAAATTCGCTGCTAAAGATGGGGACATGATCGCTCACGATACTGGAAGGCACTCCATTAAGACGAACTATCTCACGAACATAAATTGCTGCCAACCAGGATGTCGTCCTCGTACTCTTAACTAGAATAAAGTAAGCGCTCTTAGTGAGTCTATCCACTACCACAAAATACCGGTGTTACCTTTCTTCGACCTAGGCAAACCATCCATGAAATCCAAAGAGACGCTCCCCCATTTCCACTACGGAACCTCCAACGGAGGAAGTAACCCACCGGGCTTCTTTTCCTCAGCTTTGACTTGCTGCCAAACTAAACATTGAGAAACAGATTCGGCGACATCTTTCTTCATCTCGGTCCAATAGAAAACCCTCTTCATGTCCCTGTACATCTTATCACCGCCTGGATGAATGGTCATCTTAGAATGGTGGGCTTCTTCTAGGACTGCCTTTATCAAGCTTCCATTTTGAGGAACACAAACCCTTCCATCTCGTTGCAACCACCCATTTTCATCTATGTCATATCTACTGAGGTGACTAGAAGTCTCCCCTCTTCCGAGCTTATCCATGATGTCTAGAATCTGCGGGTCAGCTTGTTGCAAAGCTCCTATCTGATCCATAAGAGTTGGTTGTAACTCCAAGGATGCAAACAGATTAGGCAAAACCTCGATGGAGGGTCTGAAATCAAAAGCTGATATGAACTCCAAGTTCTTTCTTTCAAAAAACAGAGGACTCAGGGCCACCCTCTGCCTACTTAATGCGTCTGCCACCACATTACCCTTGTCAGGGGTATAAGCGATCTCAAAATCATATGAAGCTAAGAACTCCATCCACCGTTGTTGCCTTAAGTTGAGATCCTTCTATGAGAATAGATACTTGAGAGATTTATGATTGGTGCATAACTCGAACTTTTCTCCAAGTAAATAATGGCACCACGTCTTTAACGCGAATACTACGGCAGCTAGCTCTAGATCATGGGTAGGGTAGTTCTTCTCATGAACTCTCAAAGGTCTACCCCCATAACATATTACTTTCCCTTCTTGCATCAGCACCGCACCAAGCCCTGTACCGCACGCATCAGTGTAAACACTTTACTCCCATCAAGGAAAGTCAAGACTAGGGTTGTTGTCAGAGCCCTTTTTAGTCATTGGAAAGCAACGTCACAGTCTATGTCCCATGAGAATGCCAAATTCTTCTTTATTAGCCTAGTGAGAGGGGCTGATATCTTCGCGAAGTCCTTAATGAACTTCCTGCAATAACCTGCCAACCCAAGAAAACTTCTCACCTCGGTTGCATTTTTAGGAATCTGCCAATCTTGCACTGCAACCACCTTTGCGAGATCTACAGCTATCCCTTCTTTAGAGACTACATGCCCCAAGAATCTCACCTCCTTTCTCCAGAAATGGCATTTGGAGAACTTTGCTTTTAGCTTATGGTCATGGAGAGTTTCCAAAACTTCTCCCAAATGTTGGGCATGATCTTCTTCATTCTTGGAGAAGATCAAAATATCATCAACGAAGACTATGACGAATTTGTTTAGGAACTCCTGAACACCCTGCTCATCAAATCAACAAAATAGGCGGGTGCATTTGTCAACCCAAAAGGCATAACTAGCCATTCAAAGAAACCATCTAGAGTTCTGAAAGCAGTCTTATCTATGCTGTCCTCAGCTACCCTCAACTGATGAAACCCCATAGCCAAGTCCAACTGAGAAAATACCAAGGCACCAATAAGCCGATCAAATAAATCATCAATCCTCCGAAGTGGGTGCCTGTTCTTATTGGTGAGCTTATTTAATTCTTTATACTCAACACACAGATGAAGGGAACCATCCGCTTTAGTTGCGAATACCACTGGAGCGCCCCAATCAGATTGCTTCGTTTGATAAACCCTTTCTCAAGTAGATCCCCTACTTGCTTACTCAGCTCCCTCCTCTCCCTCGGAGCCGTGTGGCGCACTGGTAATGAAATTGGCTTTGCATTGTCCACCAGATATATACGGAAGTCAATCTCGCACCTTGGAGGTAAACCCCGTAGCTCATCAAAAACATCAGAATAATCTCGAACCACTGGAACAGATTGCAAATCATCTATGGATGCATCTAGAGACTCTAGGAAGCTAAGCCTAACAGACCCTTGGGAGTCACAAGAAACTTCGAGGGTTTTCCCATAACAAGTCAGGAGTTTAACAACCCTCCTCTCATAATCCAGAATGGCCCCATACGTGGTAAGCCAATCCATTCCTAGAATCAACCCGTAGCCCATAAACCTAAGCACATATGCGTCGCATTGAAACTCGATGCCTAACACAGATATTTTTAAATCCCGACAAATCATCGATAAATGAGCCGAACCACCAATGGGGTTTGAAACAACTAAGGGATCTACTACCATACTAGTAATTAAGTGAAGAGATTCAACTATAGAACTTGATATAAACGAGTGTGAAGCACCAGAATCAAAAAGTGTTCTAACTTGATGGTTCGAAAGGGAAACTAAACTTTCTACGAATATTTTTCTACCTCTTTCAGGAGCACTGATCGCGAGAGCATGCATCTGCCCTTCAGAAGTCCCTGTTCTTTGACATTGTCCCTGCAATCACAGTTTCTTTGGGCACTCTTTAGAGAAGTGTCCGACATCTTCCCAATTAAAGCAATTGGCCTTTCTTCTCTTACAATCTTTGATCAATTGATCCTCCTTTCCACAATTGTGACATTTTCTCTTATCCTTGCCTTTATCATCTTTCCCTCCTTTCTTCTGCTGTTGTTGTTGTTCTTGCTGCTTCCCCTTCTTGGGCCACACCTTCTTATTCTGCGATGTCCCCTCAGCTTTTGTTTCCTTCTTCTCTCCCTTGTCCTCCTCATGCATTAGGGCCATAACAACAAGATTTTCAAAGGTGACCCCCATTGGAATATGGTACATAGCTAAACCATGCAGAGGCTCATTCAGCCTTTAGCAAATCGCAAAGCCCTTTTGTGCAAGGTATCTACCAGCTTTAACCTGAACCTTGCCAGCCGGTTGAACTAGTTCACCTACTCCTTCACCATCAAATTTCCTTCTTGAGTGTTAAGAACCTCTCAATCTGTATGCTTCTCTCGGCTTAGGAAAGAAATTTCATTTCGAACCTTTGTCTAAAATCTTCCCAAGTTTCCACTGGATGCCCAACTTGGGTGATTTCCCACCAAAATGAGGCTTCATCCTTTAACAGCCAAGCTGCTAACTGGATCTTTCTTTGGTCCTCCACTTCAAAGATTACAAATAAGTCCTCGGTCTCCTTAAGCCAATTCTGATCTTCTATGAATGTCTCGTTCCCATGGAATGGCCTTCCTCCCATAGCCTGGAAGTCTTTGCAAATCTTGGCAAAGTTGTCAGCTCTTGGAGGGGGAGGAGGAGGAATAATTGGTGCAGCTGGGGGAGGAACATCTCTTTGGCCTTCAGCCGGTGTCGTGGCCTCCAAATACCTACGGAACCATCCGGGTATTATGACGCCCTCTGGGATATTGGGGATGTTCTGTTCCCCAGACTTGCTGGAAAAGGGAAAAGGAAGAAATTTAGATAAAGGACCGAAGGATACTACATATGGCTTTTTGGGGGATGTTTTTCAAAATAGACTTTTCTTTTAAAAATGTATTCTTTTAAAACCTTTTTGAAAATAATTTCCAAAAACTATTATCTAATCTGGTAACCTTCAGCTCTGATATGAAGTGTGACACCACACGTCCGTTGTGTCACCCACAAAGCGAATGCATTAAGTTTCGTGAAGTGCTATAGGTAAATAAACACAGAATAATTACAAGATATATATAAATAAGGCAGCAGCGGAAAATTTAAATTTTTATTTTAACCATAAAGCATAATACCATGGTCCACAATTTCATGAGTCATAAAAACCATTGGAATAAAATAACTTCTGTGTTGCAACATCAGAGTACATAAGTAAATAAAAAGCATAATTTTCCCCAATTAAAAGAGTTAAGCCATAGTAGAGACAAGAACTTGAGCCATACTTCAGAAGTAGCTCCTAGTAAGATGATATTTGAATCTTGATTAAGTTTAAGTGTTTCCTCCTTGAGAACTTGGGGGGAAACGGAAGAAAGAAGGAGAAACAACAGGGTCAGACATAAAGTCTGGCGAGTCTAGTTATTTTTATCCAGTAGATAAATAAAAGCAACATGATAGGCATATAAAGTGGATAAGAAAGAGATCACTATATAAATGGCAGGTGTGACAAGGTAAGCAAGATAAAGTATATGTGCCTCACTAATGATTACTCTGCACTATTACTAGTATAACTAAAAATGAGATGATCCCTTCCACTATAAGTTGTTAGACTTAGGGCATACGTTTGAGTGTTCCCTAACCACTACCCTAATCGATTGGCTCCCTACCCCGTAGATATCCTGTGCTCACCCCACAGTAGGAGGTATCACTTCCTAAAGTGGCAACCGATAAGGTGTGCACAACCATACCTACTGGTGTCACGGTCGTCTTATCCCCTTCTGCCCGGCTCATGCACGCACATGGTCTGGTCGGTTTGTGCTGCCCACACCATCCGTCTCATTTGGATCTCTTATATTCAATCAGTAAGCGTGTCCCTTCTCTGCCTAGTACGGAGTTCTTTATTTGATACCTACTCTGGGTTACTGACTTGAAATGGGTCCCACACAATATGATACAAGCTATCCCCTTTGTCTTTGTATCCCCACTAGGTTTTCCACTGACTATGTATACCCTTAGGTGTCTTTAATTACATAGCCATATATCAGTTATGCTTACCCTAAAGGGTGTCTTTAAATACATAACTTTATTATATTTTTCCACTGGTTATGTACACCACTAGGTGTCTTTAATTACATAACCTTATTTGGTTAAATTCGTGGGCCTATATATAGATATTACCCACTCCCTCTAATTTACTTAACTCACCCACTACCCATCAAATATTACTTAACTCTAACTTAAGTTCATAATCATACAATCATTATGGATTAAATTAGGTTAAGTAGTCCAATTCTTTACCACGTCCATTTATGGTTTTATAAGGGGCTAGACCTCCCATATTAGGCCTACAACATGTGGATGCTGGATATGTCGGTCGGGTCCGGGCAGACTTATTCCACAGTTGGGCCTAACCTCGTGTCATAGCCCGATTCGTATTTATGTACTTAAACGTCCCACATTAGGTTCAACATTAGTGGCTGCTGGATATGTCGGTCGGGTCTGGGCAGAATTCCGTCACTAATGAAACCTAACCTCATGTCATAAGTACAATTACAATTCCTAATTGTAATTACAAAACATTCCATTTTTATTCAAACCTACCTATGTAATTATAGGTGATTATTTCCCTGTTTCCCTATTTGAATTGTATGTCCAATATTACATAAATTATGCCAATTATAAACCACTTTTTCCCCGTTTCTTAACTAAAGTATTCGCACATATTTTGGCGGCATCTAGGCTATAAAGTAGCCTAGCCACAACAATGAAAAAGGGAATATGACAAAGGATGATAGTTTTTCAACATGTCTTGGCATACACGTAAACTTAACATGATAACAAGGTGGGTGGACATGTAATTTTCATCATAACAAGGTGGACATAAAGCTGATGAACTTGTGGCAACTACGATGTAAAATCAACATAATGAGATCTAGTCCAACTATTTAGATCTAGCATAATTAGGGTTACATAGCAACATGTTTAGATCTAAAAACGGCTTCACATGTCAAGCTTACAACATATTTAAACTAATCACAATATGACAGGTGAAAGGTGATTTACATAAAGAACTAGATCTAGCCAATGTTACAACTGTCTAATAGATGTACATTCACTATAATATAGTTACAAGTCTAGATCCACATAGACAACATAATAAAATAACACAATTGTATTAGATCTAGGGAATTAGATCTATCATGACATAGTATATGATTTAACACTCGTACAGAATCGTACTTTACAACATATCCAAGTCATAGTCTTTCACAATTTACTTTCATTTATCTAAACCTAAAAACAACTAGAAACTCACAGCATTAGTTTTAGAGAATTGAGAAAGAACGGATCTAGAATTTCTTAATTTGATTTGCAAAGTATGTTGTTGTAGAAAACGGTTTAGTTCGCACTCCAGCAACATATGGCCTCCATGATTTCCAACGAAGAAAATATGAGAAATAACCACATATTTATAGCTGCAGAACCCTCTGAAACCGACTGCCACATCAACCCTAGGGGTGTCGACACCCCTGTGGGTGCGTCGACACCCCTCTAGGGGGGTCGACCCCCTAGAGCGGGAATTTTGCCACTCAGACGAATTTTTCAAATTCAAATTGTTCTGGATAGAATCTAACTCAGCTCTAGCTCATCTCTGACTCATGCGTATGTATATAATTTTTCTATGCATATACAAACTTAAAACCCTCATACCTTCCTCATACGATGCCCGTTTTATGCAAACCAAGTGTCTATCTTGACCAAAATTTCGAGATGGACGCAATGGTGCATTCCATTTCCTTTAATTTTGAATATTAAATTAATTATTATTTAATTTATCCTCTTTTAGTGTTGGTACAAGTTCGGGGTGTTACATGAAATGTATAGGATTATTGGTAGAAATAGTTTGATTTGATATGTATGCACATTTCATATGTGACACGATATATTCATATGACACATAGTTGCACTAATGATATATATGCTGTGATTGTTGCTATGTGATCATTGTTTATGATTGTTGATACCCGTAGTTTAGGAAAAGTCACTAAGGGTTGAAATGATGCATACCTGAATGGACATTAGAATAGGAAAAATCGTTATGGGTTGAAATGATAGAGCTGAACGATTTTTACTGAATTTGGGATCATGGATTAAAATGATAGACTCGTATAAATTTTATAAATCACGGATTGAAATGATAAATATCCGTATCACTTGACCACATTGTAGAAAACTATATACGGATACCGTTGGTCATGTTTTCGAAGTTAACTGATTTGAGAATTTTTTTTATTTAAGATATTATATTTTATATTTTTATTTTTATATTTTAAAGATTTTAAATTTAAATTTTATAAACTTTAAATTATATGTTTTAGAATGATTTTACGAGTAAATATAGATTTAAATGTTTATTTAAGATTTTACTTATAATTTTATTTATTTTAAACCATATAATTTGTTTACATAAGTATTTTAATTTTGTTTATTATAATAAATATTTCTTTAAATCTATTTTTATATTATTTTAAAACTTATATATGTTTATAACGTATATTCTAATTAATTTTATGAACTTATGTATATATATACATATCTATTTTCAAAATTTATTTTCTTATGTATATTTTATAAACTTTAATGATAAACTCTAGATGGATAAATTAGATTTTGCAATTTTAAATTTGAAGTTTTAAAGATGTAAATTTATATAAAATATTTGAATAACGAATGAACTCATAGTAAGTTATGGACTTAAATTGATATGAACTTTTGTAGAGATGAATTTGAATTAAATAAAATGTAATGAATTTGAATTCCAATTGGGTTGAACTTATAAGAATTGAACTTGAATTTCCTAATTAAGGAATGAATTTGATTTTTAATCAACTGAATTTGAATTTGAATTGGATTTAAAATATGAATTTATATGGGAAATAAACTTGAATTTTTTTAAATAGTTGTCTAATTTGAATCATATTTGATATGAAATGAATTCGATATCTTTAGTGACTAAAATGTCAATTTGAATATAAGGCTTTGACTAAAATTTAAGTAATGAATTTGAATAGCTCAATTGAGTTAATAAAATATATGATTTGATTTAAATTATAACATAAGATTTTGATTTGAATTATATAAACTAGATTTGAATCTAAGTGATCGGATTTTCGAATTAACTTAATTGAATCCATAGATTATATGAATTTTAAATTTATAAATAACGATTTAGAATCGTATGACATGAATATACTTCGTTTAAATTGAAATGTAAGTTTTGAATTGAATCTTATAGTTCGAAATCGAACCAAATGTTGAATTTTGAATCGGCGTAAAGCAAATTGTTGAATACTTTAAAACTTGGTTTTTCGAATATACATCCAACTTAAATATTCTTGAAGTTAAATAGTATTGGTTAATACTATATTATGAGACATTTACAATATGATTTCTAAATCGATTCGATTTAAGCAATTTAAGTGAATGGGTCTCAAAATTTTATATATTCGAAGTTAGATATTTAATTTTGATTTCAAATTCGAACATGAGAATTTATATAAACTATTTTACAAAATGATTTATAAAATAATGACCATAGTGTGAAAAATATAAATGATTGGTTGTTAAAGAGACCGGGATTGGCTATTGTCATACTCTCTGCCAATAACGAACCACTTTAACAATTGTGTACGCGGTGGAGTTCCAGAATGAAGGGAACGATTTGGCGAACGACTCCATTTTATTCTATTTCATATTAATTACGAGACCCTGACTACCTTGAGTCAGCTTAATGTGTCTAAAACAGGAGCTACGCACGGAACAAGTGAGGTCATACCTCCTATCGAGCACACTTCTTTGATATTATTCTATTACTGTGTTGAGATTCAATTTGGGCCCTTTTGATTATGGTAGTTTGTATCGAGGTGGGCGGTAGTAGCTGCTATGTGTTACCACCAGTCCGACTCTGCAAACGCTGAATCCACCCTGGCATTTCTTGTGTGCCTTGTCACATGCCTTATACGATCCCAATACGACTTTGGTTTGTACCGTTTCATATGGAGTGCCCTCTGATCAACCTCCAGTTTACGGAGGAATTATAATACTGTATATACTATGGGAATATATAAACGGTGTAAGGGTAATCATGGTAACCCCGCTTTCGCTATTTTGATATTTTACTTTACTGATAGGCAATATTGTATATAGCATATTATACTATATGGTATTAGTTTGAGGGATCCTTAGAGGATGGTGATCTCAAACATCCTTTATGTTACTGATTGCATTTCATCGAACATTTCATTTGAGTTGATTTACTTCAATGAGAATGTTAGTCCTGATCTGAGTTGTTTTGTTTTGCATTATTGCTCGGGTCAGATCGATTATCACAGCTTTCGTGGTCCACTCTTGGAGTTTGAAGATTATTGGTTTTTTGCTCATTTATATCTACCTGTTAGTTGTTCCAGTCATTAAGTTATTTCTATCATTTTTGTTCAGACTGTTATCAGTTATTTATAGTATTAGAATTCCTCTCTTATTATTTATGTATACTATGATGTAAAATTGATTTAGTAGTTTCATGAACTACTATTGTATTTTAAATTTTCTGCTGCGATATATCATATTGCTCTTTATCTGTGTCTATAATCTGTGATTCTGTGATTTATTTTGTTTACCCCAGAAGATAATAACAATATGTTGTTTTGGACGTTTCGAGCTGACATGTTTTATCGATTCGGTACGGTCAGAATGGCGGGTCGTTAAAGTTGGTATCGGAGCTTTGGTTTATCAAAGCTTTAGCTTATGGGGTAAAAGCTCATTAGAGATAGGGTAGTGATACCCTAGAATGAATGGAATAGGTCGTAGAATCCTTTTTAAGAGAGAGCATATTTTTAAAGTCTAAATGGTTTTAAATGTTTTTTTTAAAACAAGTATTTTTGAATATAAAATTTGTTTAATATTTAAATCATTTCTGATATTTCCTTTCCATTTGAATCCATCGTCCTTCGTAGACCCTCTTTGATTAGGTTCTTTGATTCGTTCAGCTTTAAGCTCGAGTTTATAACTTATCCTCGTCCGTGATAGGATAAGAAGTAGAAGGAGAGTATAAATCTTCTTGCAAGTTCCTTCTTTTTAAATATTGGTTGAAATTGGTATTTTAAAAGGTATTATATTATAAGATCTTCTAGATGCAATATTGAATCTTGATATCGATTTATGGAAGATATATATTTGCAATATCATTTTGTTTGGTAATACCAATATTTTGAAATGATTTGATGTTTATATTTTATATTTTATGTAAGATTTAAATATGTAGATTTTGTAAGAAAATGATTTTATAGTAGTTGAAATCTGTAATGGTAATTATGTATGAATATATATAGTAATTTATAAATTCAAATTGGTTTATAAAGATTTTAATTTGTGATGTGCGTGGTGTGTGTGTGTGTGTATATATATATATATTTGTTACCTTATGAAATTAAACTAGTTTTATGGGTTTGAATATTGATTAGATGTATTTGAAATTATTTTGGTATAATATATGATAATATTATTATGTATTTGATTTAATAATAATATTATTAGTCTATTTATTAAGATTTGAAGTTCAAATATAATAATAAATGAGTGGGGGAGAGATATAATTTCCCCAACTTAAAATTTTAATGATTTGAAGTATATTATTTATAATATATGATTTGGAAATTTGGGTGTATATTATGTTTAAATACAATAAATGTTTTGAGTATATATTTGACGTTAAAATTGGCCTGTCGAATACTTAGTGATTTTGGTATACGTCTGATCAACATGTATATTAAATCCTATATGTGTTAGATAGATATAGAGTCACACTCTAGACGCTTGAAAATGATTCTGGTGATGATAGTGGCATCATCGATATCTATTTTCAGGTTTCAAAAGTGGGATATATATATATATGTGTGTGTGTGTGTGTGTGTGTGTGTGTGTGTGTATAGCCAATTGAGACATTGAGTGAATACTTAAAACTATCTTGATATGTTTGAAAGTACTTTACCTTTTGATTTATATGTATTTCAAATTAAATATATATAAATATAAATATATATATATATAAAGGCAAGTGTATAAATATGAATTATAAGTTTGAATATATTCTTTATTTAATTACTATTTTCCTGCCTCGTTCCTTTTCGGGGACGAAAAGGTTTGAGTCGGGGAGATTGTAACAACCCGAATTTTTTTAGTGTATTTTTATTTAATTATTTAACTTGAATTTCGTTTATTTTTATTTCATTCGTTTAAAACTCAATTTGATTTTATTTTATGGAATAACTATTTTGATTTATGATTTAAAAGTAAATTATTTGGTTTTTTATGTAGCAAATAATTTTCTTTTTGATACAAATAATGATACTAATCAATATTTGTTATTTAAGATTTTATTTATCTAATTTATATATTGGATTTGAAATTTATTTCTTAAGATTTTAACTTAAATTGTAAACTCATGTCATAATTTGTTTACCGTAATTAATAAGATTATATGTTTGATTTTTATTTCGAAATATTTCTCCTGTTGATCTACTATTTGTATTGATCGTTGTAGATGCAAATATCATTAAATTTTCATTTTTCAGATTTGTTTCCTTTTTGTTATTCCAAAACCGTTTTTTTATTCGTTAATATCAATTCATTTGTTTATTGTCCCATATCAAAATTAAACTTCATTTGATATCGATTACTTTTGAAGTTCACTCCTTTTCCATATTATTCGGTCAAAACTCTAATATTTCCAAAGTCATTTGTAGTAGGTCCCGATGACACAGCTTCGTGAGCATAAAACAAAATGCACAGTACTTTATCTCCTACCAATACTACCACTTTGAACTATTCCTCAACAGTTTTTCCCATTCCTTTTCTCGATCTGCCATTTGCCAGTTGCTTTCCCATATTTTTTTCACCCTATTTTCTCTTTGTAACAACCCGTAAAATCTGAACCAATTTAAATTTTTTAAATTGGCTATTTTAGTGGATTTTAATTATTTAAAATAAATATTTTAAATAATAACGACGAAAAGTAAGTTTGAATCGATGTTTGAAAATAAATATAAATAATTTTAATTATAAAAAAGGCCTGAAATGGTGCGGTAGTTTCAAAATTTGAATTCAAACTTTGACTGACTGTACTGGGTGCAAAATAAAACGGATTCTAGTAAAACCAAAAATATTTAAATCTGTTAGTGAATATTTTTCTAACGAATCTGAAAAATCGAAGTTTCGTAGCGGAAAGCAAAAGTTATGGTCAAATGAATTTTCATAAAGGTCGCTATAGAGTTTATATAGCCCGTGGAAATGGCCATTTTGCAAACGACCTCAGAATTCGACGAAACCACTTTTGTTGGATCCGGGATGTCAAATTATTGCTAGGTTTCAAATTTCATAATTTTTGAAGCTAGTATGTGAGCGTGGCAAAGGAAAATGTGTTTGGTCGATTTTTGTTAAATTGGATCGATTAGAAAAGGGCCATTTTTCAAACGGTCTCAGAATTCGATAAAACTAGTTATGTTGGGACCGTATCGTCAAAACATGGCTATATTTATTTTTCTGGAATTTTTGGGATCAGTATGTGGCCCCGGCAAATTGAATTGTACGTTAAAATTAAATATTGAATGTTTTATATTTTAATTTGAAGAAAAACTAACTAAAACAGTCGAATGGGCCTACGAAACATATCCCATTGTGTTTGGAACGGGGGTATTTGGCTAGGGACGACAGCCGTTGGGTTTGGATTGGAGTTCGTATGAGATAAGGGGTATTTGAAAATTTTAAAAATATATAAATAAAATAAAAAAATCTGATTGGCCGTTCATTTCTCTCTCTCTCTCTCTTTTCTCTCTCCTCGCTCCAGACGTGAACGGCGGAATTCACTCTTTCCTTCCTCCCTCGATTGCGCCTCCTACACACAAATTCAGACCTCCCTCCAGTTGAGTTTTTCGTAGATCTCAACTAGAGCTTTAAATCCATACCAGGTTTCGATTTTTTCGTTTAGTAAATTCAGAGATCCAGCGCCCCGAAGATCACCAGTTCGCGCCGCCGCCGTGAGTTGGATCCACAGTCGAACTAGACAAGAAAGGTGGCGCCAGGAAGCTCTCTCGGAGCCCTTCGACGCTGTATAATCTGATCGGGCTATAGCTTCATGGATTAGTCGAAAAAGCTAAACCTAGTTTTGAACATCGAAAGAAAGATAATGGCTGATTTAATTTTAAACTATTCTATAGCACTTTAAAGCGCTACGGTTTTTGATTTCACTACAAAAATCATACCTTTTTCGTTTGTTGACGAAATTCAGTGAAATAAGAGACAGTGGACTCGTGTGGACGCCTTCTACATTCTAGAAGAGACCGCATATTTTTCTAAGCCTTCTGCAATTTTTGGTGGAGTGGAACCCAATGTGAGATTTTTGAATTATAAACGATATGGAAATGACGATGTATAAATTATATATTCGAAGTACGAGTTATATAAGCGTTGTACACCTCATGTATAAGCGTTGTATAAGTTGTATGTTCGATGTATAAGTTATATATGCGTTGTAAAAATTATATATGTGTTGAAATGGAAGTGAAATATACTTATATATATACATATATATATATATATGCCCCTCGTCCACAAACCATGGACGATATTTGTTGATTGTGATTGGTGTGAAAATTGGTTGATAGCGAATGGTTGACTAGAATTGTTTGTGGTTGAAATTGATTGATTGTGGTTGAAAAATACCCGTTTGTGGTTGAGAATTATTTGGTTGAAACCACATAGGATTAGTTTGTGGAAAAGAAAAAAATAAACATGCCGCCTGCGTGTGAACTAGATGCATGAAATCCCTATTGTCAAAAGCTGCGAGGCTTTAAGGTAGAGCGAGGAGCCGTACTAGGGACGGTCCCAGTTTTAACTACCCTGCCGTTATGCTGCCGAAATTTTCAATAATAATCATGTGTTAGAATTATTTTCATGTGTTGAAACTATATTCGTGTGTTGAATAGAAATTCATGTGTTGAATAGAAATTCATGTGTTGAACGACATTCGTGTTTTGAAATAAATTGTTTTATAATAAAAATCATATTTTTATCATCTATATGAACTATATAAAATAGTCGTGTTTTGAAACAAATTGTTTTATAATAAAAATCATATTTTTATCATCTATATGAACTATATAAAATAGTCGTGTTTTGAAATAAATTGTTTTATAATAAAAATCATATTTTTATCGTCTATATGAACTATATAAAATAGTCGTGTTTTGAAATAAATTGTTTTATAATAAAAATCATATTTTTATCATCTATATGAACTATATAAAATAGTCATGTTTTGAAATTAATGGTTCTACAATAAAATCACATTTTTATTATATACATGAATTGTTAAAAATAGTGAAGTGTTGAAATAAATGTCTGTTGGATAAAAATATCATTTTTATCAAATGTATGAAAAGAATATGGTTTTGAAATCGAAGAATAGATTATATATATATATATAATTAAAATAAATGGAATAACGATGCTACAGTTCCTGTTTTGAAATCGTGATTTCAAACGATTAATGCGGAAGATCCGAATATTGGATTTTCCCGAAACCGAAACTGTTGGGTTCGCTTTGGAAATATCTTTCCAACGACCCCAACTTTGTAAAGATCCAACGGTTGGATTGTCTGGAATGTTTAATTCAAATCTAAAGAAAAACAGAGCCAGAATCGATTATATTTATATATATATATAATTAAATTAAATCGAATAACGACGCTGCAGTTCGTATTTTGAAATCGAAAATTTAAACGAGTGTACTGGGAGATCCGACCGTCGGATTTTCCCAAAACTAAAACCGTTGGATTCGTTTTGAAAAGATCTTTCTAATGATATAAAATTTGTGAAGATCCAATGGTTAGATTTTCAGATATGTGTAAATCAAATCTGAAGGAAAACAGCGCCACGGCCGCGTTATGGCCTAAAGCGTCGTTTGAATAAATTGGCTATTTTTAAATAAATAAAAATAGCGATAAATCGTTATAAAATATTATAAACGATATGGAATGGAAATAAACCGAATTTACCCGGTTTATTGGATATTTGATGGTTGAATGTGTTTGACATGAAAATTATATTAAAGAATTTATCTTTGATAAAAATAATGGGAACCTTTCCCTAAGAATGTGAAATTTAAAAACTAACTGAAGGTTAGCTAAGTCGAATGGTTTCCTGGGTCTTGATCTGATGTTGGTTTTGGCCTTCGGGGTTAATACATAGGAAATCGTTCTCTTACTAATTTATGGTTAGCGACTGATGAATTGGAATGAGGCGTATGTTGTGTTTGTTTAGCACTTGTTTATTATATACGCGAGTTGCTCAGAAAGACCGGGTTTATCCCATTCTGAATAACTGAATCGACGATAAGAAGTCGATGATGAAGACGTTGGTCGAAGACCGGAGATCTTCACCTCGATTGGATGGTAACTGATGTCTTGATTGGGAGGCATCCCGAAATATAGATAATAAGTGGTGATCGTCCAGACGTACGTGGAGATCGATGGGTATGCAAGGTATATGGTGCCTCCGGTTTTGTTCAGACCCAGAACGGACTTCTAAATGGACTGTGTGTCTGACATTGGATTTCATTCTATGTGATTGATAGACGTCAGTTACATGGCGTGAATTGCCTATGTGGCATTCTAAGATGCAGTGATCAAGGCTTCTGTTGAAAAGCAAAGTCTTGTGGTTGGTGATCAAAGCACGACCTGTGTGGCATAGCTTTGTGTATAACGTGAATTCGCGAGCCTCACACCCCGGTATGAACCAGAAATGGGAGAGGACATCAGGGAGGGCATGCGTTCCTTTCTAGCTAGAGGTGGTTTCAGTGCTTAAACTGGCTGACATATATATTATTTTCACCTATGTGGTTGTTGCTGTTGCGAGGCGCCTCAGATATATCGGTGACTATGTGAAGCCGATGGAGTCATTCATTAGCTCATTTACGCCCCAAAGGGCGGGGGAACGCAGTGTTCAAGCATTTTAATCCACATCGGTGGACCGGCCCTGACGATGCAAAGGCTTGACTGAGTACTTGCCTAAGGGGCGGGCTAGAGCGTCTCGAATTCGGTAAGGACTGTCTTTTGCCTTGTTTCATGATGGAAATCCAATTTCCAAATATGACACCATGCGGTTTTGATTGTATGTATATATGGCGACATGATATATGGTACCCATGCCGTCTATGATTGATAGTTATGTTTGAAATTGGTTTTGAAACCTATAAACACTAGTAATAATATCAAATTCTTTTGTTTTATTCGTATCAAGCATATTTTGGCCATTATAAGGTAAAACTCTATCCTCCGGTTTGCGTTGCATTGTGTGATGGGAACTGAGTCTTATAATGGTTTCATTTTTATAAAAAGCATTGCGATGTTTTGAGACGACCCCAAACCCCGTACTGACGGCGGCAAGGGTAATCTTTGGAATATAACACAGAAAATAGATAATAGCAGGACAGAAATAAATAAATACACCAGATAATGAACAAAACAATATACTGGATAAAAGTAATCATCAGAGTTACACAGTATACAGGATCTTACTTAGTACAAATACAGTTCAGCTACACATAAATGTCTACAGCGGAAACAAACAAAATATGCACAATAGGAGCTGAACAACATAAAAAGAGATAAATGATAGAATCCATCTTCAGCTCCAGCTACCCGGAAAGAACCAGCTAAACCTGAGTACAAGGCTGCCCGTGTAGAAAAAGGGGCACCCGAGTTTGAAAGTGAAACAAACTATGAGTCAGTCATGGGACTGGTATGAGAAATCTACTCAACACATATATAATTTGGCAAATCATAGGACCACGCCACTTTCGTGGAATGGGTTTACTCCATTGGATTGCCAGTGCTTTAAAACAAATCTTTCTTTTAAACATCGCTATGCTTTTTGTAAAAATGAAGCCATTATAAGACTCAGTTCCCATCACACAATGCAACGCAAACCGGAGGATAGAGTTTTTACCTTATAACGGCCAAAATATGCTTGATACGAATAAAACAAAGGCATTTGATATTATTGCTAGTGTTTATATGCTTTTAAAACAATTTCAAATCATAACTATCAATCATAGATGGCATTAATGCCCCATACCACTATGTCGCCATATATAGGTATACAATAAAATTCGCACGATGTCGTATTTGGAAATTGGATTTCCGTCCTGAACCAAGGCAAAAGATAGTCCTTACCGAATTTGTGACTCTCTAGCCCGAGCCACAGGCAAGTACTCGGTCAAGCCTTTGGATCGTCAGGGCCGGTCCACCGATGTGGATTAAAAATGCCTGAACAATACGTTTCGCCGCCCTTTGGGGCGTAAACGAGCCAACGAATGACTCCATCGGACCCGGATCGTCCGATCAAACCGAGGCGCCTCGCAACAGCAACAACCACATAGGTGAAAAGTATATAAATGTCAAGGCTGGTAGGTCACTGACACCACCCTAGCTAGAAAGAAATGCATGCCCTCCCTGAGGTCCTTCTCCCGTTTCTGGTTCATACCGGGGTGTGAGGCTCGCGATTTTACGTTATACACAAAGCTACGCCACACAGGCGGTGCTTTGATCATCACCACAAGACTTTGCTTTTCAACAGAAGCCCTGATCATTTGCCACTTAGGTATGCCACACTAGCAATCCATGCCATGTGACTGATGTCCATCGATATACAACCTCTGAGCTCGTGCGTCACAGAGAAGGGCGTTAAGCAAAAGAATAAATTCTCCGCCGCCAAACAGATGTATATTTTATAGAGATCAATCAATCACGGAATAAAATCCAATGTCAGACACACAGTCCATTTACAAGTCCGTTCTGGGTCTGAACGAAACCGGAGGCACTAAATACCTCGCAAACCCATCGATCACCATGTACGTCTAGACGATCACCACTCATTACCCATATTTCGGGATGCCTCCCAATCAGGATCTCGGTTACCATCCAAACGAGGTGAAGATCTCCGGTCTTCGACCATCGTCTTCATCTTCGACTTTCAATCGTCGGTCAAATATTTGAAATGAGAATTAACTCGGTCTTTTCAAATAATTCACGTATATTTAGAATTTCAAATCAATTTATTTCAATGGTTAAATCATTCGACAACACCAATTTTGTTCTTTAATGTAATTTTCACACCAAACACATTCAACCATCAAATACAACATAAATCAAGCAAATTCAGTTTATTTCCATTCCATATCGTTTAAGATATTTTATAACAATTTATCGCTATTTTTATTTATTTTAAAATAGCCTATTTATTCAAAATGACGCTTCGGGCCATAACGCGGCCATGGCGCTGTTTTTCTTCAGATTTGATTTACACATATCTGAAAATCTAACCGTTGGATCTTCATAAAATTTACATCATTAGAAAGGTCTTTTCAAAACGAATCCAACGGTTCCAGTTTCGGGAAAATCCGACGGTCGGATCTCCCGGTACAATCGTTTGAAGTTTCGATTTCAAAATACGAACTGCAGCGTCGTTATTCGATTAAATATAATTATATTTATTTATATATAAATATAATCGTTTCTGGCGCTGTTTTTCTTCAGATTTGAATTAAACATTCCAGACAATCCAACCGTTGGAATTTTACAAAGTTGGTGCCGTTGGAAAGATATTTCCAAGGCGAACCCGACAGTTGCGGTTTTTGGAAAATCCAATGGTCGGATTTCCCGTACTAGTTGTTTGAAATCACGGTTTCAAAACGCGAACTGCACGGCCACGTTTCGCTTTAATTTTATTTATATTTATATATTTATATAAATATAGTTCATTCAACAATTTCAATATCGTTTTTACTTCAAATATTTCACTAACGCCTTAAAATTTTGGAAAAATTCACCATAACCTCCTTTGTACGGGAGGGGCTGGGAAAATTCCCAAATAGCCACACGGGCGTCTCATGTCAAAAAGAAAAAGCCAAGCGGCTAGCCAACAGGCTCATAAAATCATCACCCAAACAAAACAGTAAATGTGTACCTATTTGTCGGGCACAAAATTTTATTCCTCTTCTCTAGCCCCTTTGCTATAACCTGTTCAATAAATATGCATGTACATATATACAGTTCTTATCACTTATCATTTTCTATTCAACTTCATATTTGATTCCATTTGGTTTAAAAACACCATTCATTCTCATGTTGCATGCATAGGTAAAAATCATATCATTAGCTAATTAATGAATATTTCGACTCATGCATATTTATTTGAACGAGTTGCTATTTTTAACACTTCACATTTCAACAATTCGTGAATATAATAAAAATGTGATTTTATTGTAAAACAATTCATTTCAAAACACTATTATTTCATATAGTTTATATAGGTGATAAAAAAATAGGATTTTTATTGTAAAACAATTTATTTTAAAACAAGGTCATTTTACATAGTTCATATAGATGATAAAAAGGTGATTTTTATTATAAAACAATTTATTTTAAGATGTGAATATCATTCAACACATGAATTTCAATTCAACGAATGAATATCGATTCAACACATGAAGGTTTTCTATTCAATGAATAAATATAGTTTAAACAAATGAAAATAATTCAAACACACGAATATTATTCAAAATTTCGGCAGCATAACGGCAGGGTAGTTAAAACCGGGACCGTCCCTAGTACGGCTCCTCGCTCTACCTTAAAACCTCGCGGTTTTTGACAATGGGAATCATGCATCTAGTTCGCACGCAGGCGGCATGTATATATTTATTTCATTTCCACAAACTAATCCTATGTGGTTTCAACCAAATATTTTTCAACCACAAACGGGTATTTTTCAACCACAATCAATCAATATCAACCACAAACAATCCCAAACAACCATTCGCTATCAATCAATTTTCACACCAATCACAATCAATAAATATCATCCATGGTTTGTGGACGAGGGGCGTATATATATATATATATATATATATATATATATATATATATATATATATATATATTCATATATAGCAATTCACTTTTATTTCAACACATGTATAATTTTTTACAACGCATATACAACTTATACATCGAACGTACAACTTATACAACGCTTATACATGAGGTGTATAATGCTTATATAACTCATACATCGACTATATAATTTATACATCGTCGTTTTCCATATTGTTTTTAAATCAGAAATCTCACCTTGGGTTCCACTCCACCAAAAATAGCAGAAGGCTCAGAAAAATATGCGATCTATTCTAAAATGTAGAAGACGTCCACACGAGTCCACTGTCTCTTGTTTCACTGGATTTCGTCAACATAGCAAAAAGATATGTAATTTTCAATATCGAACAATTTAAAAACGTAGTTAATTAAATTTATAGCGCTATAAAAATGCTACCTTTTCCTCTGATTAACCCAGGCCGTCGTTCCTCTTATCAGCTCGAAACTAGGTCAGGGATTTGCAAAAAATCCGCGATGCTATAAGACGATCAGACAGCTTCGAAGAGGGTCGAAGGAGCTTTCCGGCGCCACCAGTCTTGCTCAGCTCGGTGGAGGATCTGGGGAGAAAAGGGGTGCGACGCGGGGGAACTTTGCGGAGGTGATTCAGGCGAAGGATGTGATGATGATGGGTGGTTCGGGTATGGATTTAAAAAGGGGATCGAGAGCTTTGAAATGGTGGTGGTGGCGCTCGATTTAGCTGAGTGGTTGCGGAGAAAAGGAGGAGAGAAGGAGGGAGCACGGTTCCACCATCGATCGGCTGAGGGAGAAAGAGAAAACGGGGAGAGAGAAATTTTTATGGGCCAATAGGAATTTTTTTATTTTATTTTATAATTTCTAAAATCTCTAAAATACCCCTTATACAGACGAACACCAATTCAAACCCAATGACTGTCGTCCCTTGCGTTTTACCCCCATTCCGAACACAATGGGATATGTTTCGAAGGCCCATTCGACCGTTTCAGTCAGTTTTCCTTCGAATTTAAAATATAAAACATTCAATATTTAATTTGAACGTACATTTCAATTCGCCAGGGCCACAAACTGATTCGAAGAATTCCAGAAAAATTAATCTAGCTATGTTTTGACGATACGTCCCAACAAAACTAGTTTCGTCGAATTCTGAGACCGTTTGCAAAAAGGCCCATTTTTGGTCGATCCAATTTAACTGTAATTGACCAAAACACATTTTCTTTTGCCACGCTCACATATTAGCTTCAAAAATTATGAAATTTGAAACCTAGCAATAACTTCTCATCCCGGATCCAACAAAAGTGGTTTCTTCGAATTCTGAGGTCGTATGCAAAATGGCCATTTTCACGGGCTATATAAATTCCATATCGACCCTTCCGAAAATTCATTCGGCCATAACTTTTGCTTTCCGCTATGAAAATTCGATTTTTCAGATTCCTTAGAAAGGTATTCACTAACAGATTTAAATATTTTTGGTTTCGCTAAAATCCAGATTGTTTTGCACCCGGTACAGCCCGGCAAAGTTTGAATTCAATTTTTGAAACTACAGCTCCTTTTCAAGCCTTGTTTATAATTATAATTAATTATATTTGTTTTCAATTGTCGATTCAACTAACTTTTCATTGCCATTAGCTAAAATATTTATTTAAAATATTTAAAATCCATTATTTTAGCCAATTTAAAATTTTTAAATTGGTTCAGATTTTCTGGGTCGTTACAATCTCCCCCACTTAAAACTTTTCGTCCCCGAAAAGGAACAAAGTCGAAAGTGGTTTGATAAATCTACAATCACACAACACAACTACCAATTTGTTTTTAACCTTCCAAAAATATACTAATCAAATCCTATATTCCTTTAAAAATCATTCAGAGCATAGAATAAACAGTGCACATCCATGGGAAGAAAATAGCAACAGAATAGAGAATTAAATGGTAATGCAAAGTATGGCAAATGTACCTTGCACCAGAGTCAATCAGAGATATCCACTCGGCATCTAGGATAAGCTTTCTGAATGCTCTCCTCAGTTTCCCAAGTACAATCTCGCGGATCTCCACTCCATTGCACTTTGACTAAGCGAACCTTCTTGTTCCTCAGCTCTTTGGTTTCTTTGCCGATGATTTTTAGCGGCTCTCTTCTCAGAGCTAGTTTTGGAGTAATTTCAATATCTCGCTGAGCTGCCTCTTCCACGATCAAGTCTGGATCATGAACGTGCTTTCGAAGATGAGATATATGAAATACGTCATGAACTCCAGGCAACCAGTCAGGCAGTTTAACCCTATAAGCGAGAGTCCCGATCCGTTCCAGAATAGGAAACGGACCAATGAATTTGGGCGCCAATTTCCCTGTTTTACTGAACCGGATAACTCCTCTCATAAGCGATACTTTTAAATATACATAGTCGCTAACTTCAAAGGATATATCTCTTCTTCTTCTATCGGCATAGCTCTTTTGTCGGCTTTGAGCGGCGAGTAATCGCTTTTTGATAAAATCGACTTTGTCGGCAGCTTCTCGAATCATATCAGGACCCAACACAAGTCTATTACCTGGTTCGACCCAACAAGCAGGAGATCGGCACGGCCTACCATACAATGCTTCGAATGGAGAAATTGTCAGACTCGCCTGGTAGCTGTTGTTATAAGAGAATTCAGCCAAATGCAGATGGACTTCCCATGATCCACCGAAATCTATAACACAAGCCCGCAATAGATCTTCTAAAATACGATTCACCCTCTCAGTCTGACCGTCTGTCTGAGGATGATAAGCGGTGCTCAAGTTCAACTTCGTTCCCAACTCGACTTGAAATGCTTCCCAGAATTTGCTAGTGAATATTGTATCTCTATCACTGACTATACTGAGCGGCACTCCATGTAGTCTAACTATTTCCCTGAAGTATATCTGCGCTAGACTCTGAGCAGTTCTGTTTGATCTTACAGGTATGAAATGGGCGGTCTTCGTGAAGCGATCTACAATCACCCAAATACTGTCGTTTCCTTTTCTGGTTCTGGGAAGACCATCAATGAAATCCATAGAAATATGTTCCCACTTCCAACCAGGAACTTCTAGCGGTTGTAACAATCCAACCAATTTCTATTGGTCGCTTTTGACTAGCTGGCAAGTAGGGCATCGGCTAACATATATTGAAACATCTCTTTTCATAGCCTTCCACCAGAATGTTCATTTGAGATCGTTGTACATTTTGGCCACACCAGGATGGATACTCAGCTTGGACTTGTGACACTCGTCTAACACTTCCCTTTTTAACTCTGGGATGTCGGGAACACAAATCCTTCCTTTCAATCTCAGGGTCTCGTCGTTATCCATTTGAAAACACGAGGGTTCACCTTTCTGAATCCTTTTGATCATATCCTTAATAAAATTATCCTCCTTCTGAAGAATAGATATTTTGTCAATCAAGGAAGTCGTGATAATAAAGCTGGCGATCATTACATTCTTTCGGCTCAGCGCATCGGCCACAACATTGGCTTTCCCTGGAGTGTATATAATTTCAAAGTCATATGCTGCAAGAAATTCCAGCCAACGTTGTTGCCTCAGATTCAGGTCCTTCTGAGTGAACATGTACTTTAACGACTGGTGATCTGTAAACAGTTCAAATCTCTCACCCAGAAGATAGTGTCTCCAGATTTTCAAAGCGAACACAATAGCCAATAACTCAAGATCATGAGTTACGTAGTTCTTCTCGTGCGGCTTCAGTTGACGGCTAGCATAAGCAATCACTTGGCCTCTTTGCCTTAACACCGCGCCAAGGCCTTCTCTAGACGCATCAGTCCAGACTTTTAAATCCTGGTTGCCATCGATGATGGTTAACACTGGAGCTGTTGTTAGTCTCAGCTTTAGCTCTTCAAAAGCCTCCTCACTCTCCGGAGTCCATTTGAATTTAGAGTGCTTCTTTGTAAGCTTCGTTAAGTGACCAGATATCTTCGAAAAGTCTTTAACGAACTTTCGGTAATAGCTAGCCAATCCGAGAAAATTGCGGACTTCAGTGGGGGTAATGGGCTGTTTCCAATTCTGAATAGCTGTGATTTTGCTTGGATCCACAGCAATTCCTTCTTTCGATACGACGTGGCCTAGAAATTTCACTTCATCTTGCCAGAATATACATTTGGAAAACTTTGCTTTCAATACATTTCTCCTGAGGATTTCTAACACTTGTTCCAAATGTTTTTCATGCTCGGCCTTTGATTTAGAGAAGATTAGAATATCATCAATAAAAACCAGAACAAATTTATTCAAAACTCCTCTGAACACTCTATTCATCAGATCGACGAAGTAAGCTGGAGCGTTACATAAGCCGAACGGCATTACTAACCACTCGTAGAATAATTCGGGGCCTTTGAACGCTGTCATTGGAACACACTCTTCGGCAATTCGAAGTTGATGGAAGCTTGTAGCTAGGTCCATTCTCGAGAATACTTGTGCTCCGTTTAATCAATCCAACAAATCGTCAATCCGCGGCAATGGATATTTGTTCTTTATTGTCTATTTGTTCAGATCACGGTAGTCCACGCATAGCCGTAGAGTACCGTCAGATTTTGGGACAAATACCACTGCTGCACCCCAATCAGAGAAACTAGGCCTGATCAGACCCTTCCATACTAGCTGTCGTGTTTGATTTTCTAATTCCTCCTTCTCTTTCAAAGACATCCTCCGAATAGCGTGAACTACCGGCCTTGCATTCGGAATTAAGGCAATTTTGAAATCTATTTCTCTTTGCGGAGGTAAGCGAACGACTTCCTCAAACACATCCGCATAATTCTTGACGACAGGAATATCTTTGATGTGGTCGGGAATATTCTATGCAAATTCAGGGACATTTTCTATTTGGGTTGGAGAAACATTCAAAGCTGCCCAGAAGTCCTTTCTATTTGATGTCAGGCCTTCACAAGGTATGGTTATATAATTCCCCGATTGGGCCTTTGCTTTAACCACTCTCTCAGCGCATCTAACCTCCGCTTCATATTTGGTTAGCCAATCCAATCCCAGAATAAGATCAAATTCATTAAAATTCATGACGACTGCGAGGGTGGGAAATCGATAACGAGAAAAGGAAACCGGCACTCCACAAACCCAACTGAGATCAATGGAACCCCCAACCGGATTCTGGACAGTCATTGGTTCCTTGAGCTTCTTCAAATTTAAATCCAGTTTCTTAGCTGCATCCTTTGCAATGAAGCTTCGTGACGCGCCTGTGTCAAACAGTACTTTGACTGGAATGTTTTTGACAGTAAGCGTTCCTTCTAAAACATCAGCCCTTTCTTGACTAGCTGAGGGCTCGGAAGTTTCTTCTACTTCATTTATATATACGGCTTCAGATTTCTTTGAGAGTTGGCACTCCCGTGCAATATGACCTACTTGATGACACTCATGGCATCTCCTTTCCCCATGTGGGTTCTTTTGTTTCCTAGTGCAATTATATCCACTCTTGATCTGTTTCTTTAGAGATCTGCAACTTATCGAGAAATGTCCTTGCTTATTGCAGTTAGAGCATGCAGTTGTCGTTACTGGTTTCTTCTCAGATTTTGCCCTTTTCCTCTTGGCACTGGGCTTCTTACTTCCCTCAGACCTCATACTGGCTTCAGGAATATCAGTTTTCGACTCTGCTTTGTCACTAGAACAGACTTCTTCTTCGTCGCGTAACATTCCTCTCATGTGGAGGTCTTCATACTGATAAGCCATGTATATCATTTCAGAAAAAGGAAGCTTCACATTCCACATTACACTATTATGATATCTCCTTTGCAGGCCATGAATAAATCTAAGATTTTTCCTCTTTGGATCTTGAATCAGATGAGGAGCAAAGTGAGCAAGTTCGTTGAATTTCTAATGATATTCTGGGATGGTCATATCACCTTGTATCAAATAAGAAAATTCGTCACATAGTCGCTCTACTGCTTCTGGAGGAGTAAATCTTTCTAAGAAAATCACTTTGAATCTGTCCCAGGTGATATCACCTTTTGGATTATCTTTAATAACTGAATCCCACCAAAACAAAGCTTCTTCTTTGAGCGCCCAAGACGCCAGTAATCTTTTCTGATCGTCTCTCAGCTTTAAGCCCTCAAAGATTTTCTCTGCAGAACGAATCCAAGCTTGTGTTTCCATAATGGACTCCTTGCCTAAGAATGGCGATCCACCAAGATTTCGAAATCTCTTGAATAGAACTTCTATATCGGATTGTGGCGGTGGGAGCACAACTGGCTCATTAGCTGGTCGAGCCATACGATTATTTCTTCTGCTCCTGTCACTCATTTTCTAGTATGTCTGCAATTAGCAGACAAAGTGTCAGGTCAACAGAAAAGATATTCAAAAATATAGAGACAAATACTAGAACGTAAATGTGTCTATCGAGGTGTAATTTCATTCTGCTTTACTCATACTAGGATATTGCTGATCCTATCTGTATAGAGTTACCCGTCCTAGAACACTACTGGTTCTATTTCTGACGAGTTCGTTCAAATGTTATATTCCAGAACTAAGCTTAACCAAGGCTCTGATACCACGTTGAGACGACCCCAAACCCCGTACTGACGGCGGCAAGGGTAATCTTTGGAATATAACACAGAAAACGGATAATAGCAGGACAGAAATAAATAAATACACCAGATAATGAACAAAACAATATACTGGATAAAAGTAATCATCAGAGTTACACAGTATACAGGATCTTACTTAGTACAAATACAGTTCAGCTACACATAAATGTCTACAGCGAAAACAAACAAAATATGCACAATAGGAGCTGAACAGCATAAAAAGAGATAAATGATAGAATCTATCTTCAGCTCCAGCTACCCAGAAAGAACCAGCTAAACCTGAATACAAGACTGCCCGTGTAGAAAAAGGGGCACCCGAGTTTGAAAGTGAAACAAACTACGAGTCAGTCATGGGACTGGTATGAGAAATCTACTCAACACATATATAATTTGGCAAATCACAGGACCACGCCACTTTCGTGGAATGGGTTTACTCCATTGGATTGCCAGTGCTTTAAAACAAATCTTTCTTTTAAACATCGCTATGATTTTTGTAAAAATGAAGCCATTATAAGACTCAGTTCCCATCACACAATGCAACGCAAACCGGAGGATAGACTTTTTACCTTATAACGGCCAAAATATGCTTGATACGAATAAAACAAAGGCATTTGATATTATTGCTAGTGTTTATATGCTTTTAAAACAATTTCAAATCATAACTATCAATCATAGACGGCATTAATGCCCCATACCCCTATGTCGCCATATATAGGTATACAATCAAATTCGCACGATGTCGTATTTGGAAATTGGATTTCCGTCCTGAACCAAGGCAAAAGATAGTCCTTACTGAATTTGTGACTCTCTAGCCTGAGCCACAGGCAAGTACTCGGTCAAGCCTTTGGATCGTCAGGGCGGTCCACCGATGTGGATTAAAAATGCCTAAACAATACATTTCCCCGCCCTTTGGGGCGTAAACGAGCCAACGAATGACTCCATCGGACCCGGATCGTCCGATCAAACCGAGGCGCCTCGCAACAGCAACAACCACATAGGTGAAAAGTATATAAATGTCAGGGCTGGTAGGTCACTGACACCACCCTAGCTAGAAAGAAACGCATGCCCTCCCTGAGGTCCTTCTCCCGTTTTTGGTTCATACCTGGGTGTGAGGCTCGCGATTTTACGTTATACACAAAGCTACGCCTCACAGGCGGTGCTTTGATCATCACCACAAGACTTTGCTTTTCAACAGAAGCCCTGATCATTTGCCACTTAGGTATGCCACACTAGCAATCCATGCCATGTGACTGATGTCCATCGATATACAACCTCTGAGCTCGTGCGTCACAGAGAAGGGCGTTAAGCAAAAGAATAAATTCTTCGCCGCCAAACAGATGTATATTTGATAGAGATCAATCAATCACGGAATAAAATCCAATGTCAGACACACAGTCCATTTACAAGTCCGTTCTGGGTCTGAACGAAACCGGAGGCACTAAATACCTCGCAAACCCGTCGATCACCACGTACGTCTGGACGATCACCACTCATTATCCATATTTCGGGATGCCTCCCAATCAGGACCTCGGTTACCATCCAAACGAGGTGAAGATCTCCGGTCTTCGACCATCGTCTTCATCTTCGACTTTCAATCGTCGGTCAATTATTTGAAATGAGAATTAACTCGGCCTTTTCAAATAATTCACGTATATTTAGAATTTCAAATCAATTTATTTCAATGGTTAAATCATTCGACAACACCAATTTTGTTCTTGAATGTAATTTTCACACCAAACACATTCAACCATCAAATACAACATAAATCGAGCAAATTCAGTTTATTTCCATTCCATATCGTTTAAGATATTTTATAACGATTTATCGCTATTTTTATTTATTTTAAAATAGCCTATTTATTCAAAACGACGCTTCGGGCCATAACGCGGCCGTGGCGCTGTTTTTCTTCAGATTTGATTTACACATATCTGAAAATCTAACCGTTGGATCTTCATAAAATTTACATCATTAGAAAGGTCTTTTCAAAACGAATCCAACGGTTCCAGTTTCAGGAAAATCCGACGGTCGGATCTCCCGGTACAATCGTTTGAAGTTTCGATTTCAAAATACGAACAGCAGCGTCGTTATTCGATTAAATATAATTATATTTATATATATATATATAAATATAATCGTTTCTGGCGCTGTTTTTCTTCAGATTTGAATTAAACATTCCAGACAATCCAACCGTTGGATTTTTACAAAGTTGGTGCTGTTGGAAAGATATTTCCAAGGCGAACCTGACGGTTGCGGTTTTTGGAAAATCCAATGGTCGGATTTCCCGTACTAGTTGTTTGAAATCACGGTTTCAAAACGCGAACTGCACGGCCACGTTTCGTTTTAATTTTATTTATATTTATATATTTACACAAATATAGTTCATTCAACAATTTCAATATCGTTTTTACTTCAAATATTTCACTAACGCCTTAAAATTTTGGAAAATTTCGCCATAACCTCCTTTGTACGGGAGGGGCTGGGAAAATTCCCAAATAGCCACACGGGCGTCTCATGTCAAAAAGAAAAAGAAAAAGCCAAGCGGCTAGCCAACAGGCTCATAAAATCATCACCCAAACAAAACAGTAAATGTGTACCTATTTATCAGGCACAAAATTTTATTCCTCTTCTCTAGCCCCTTTGCTATAACCTGTTCAATAAATATGCATGTACATATATACAGTTCTTATCACTTATCATTTTCTATTCAACTTCATATTTGATTCCATTTGGTTTAAAAACACCATTCATTCTCATGTTGCATGCATAGGTAAAAATCATATCATTAGCTAATTAATGAATATTTCGACTCATGCATATTTATTTGAACGAGTTGCTATTTTTAACACTTCACATTTCAACAATTCGTGAATATAATAAAAATGTGATTTTATTGTAAAACAATTCATTTCAAAACACTATTATTTTATATAGTTTATATAGGTGATAAAAAAATAGGATTTTTATTGTAAAACAATTTATTTTAAAACAAGGTCATTTTACATAGTTCATATAGATAATAAAAAGGTGATTTATATTATAAAACAATTTATTTTAAGATGTGAATACCATTCAACACATGAATTTCAATTCAACGAATGAATATCGATTCAACACATGAAGGTTTTCTATTCAATGAATAAATATAGTTTAAGCAAATGAAAATAATTCAAACACACGAATATTATTCAAAATTGCGGCAGCATAACGGCAGGGTAGTTAAAACCGGGACCGTCCCTAGTACGGCTCCTCGCTCTACCTTAAAACCTCGCGGTTTTTGACAATGGGAATCATGCATCTAGTTCGCACGCAGGCGGCATGTATATATTTATTTCATTTCCACAAACTAATCCTATGTGGTTTCAACCAAATATTTTTCAACCACAAACGGGTATTTTTCAACCACAATCAATCAATATCAACCACAAACAATCCCAAACAACCATTCGCTATCAATCAATTTTTACACCAATCACAATCAATAAATATCATCCATGGTTTGTGGACGAGGGGCGTATATATATATTCATATACAGCAATTCACTTTTATTTCAACACATGTATAATTTTTTACAATGCATATACAACTTATACATCGAACGTACAACTTATACAACGCTTATACATGAGGTGTACAACGCTTATATAACTCATACATCGACTATATAATTTATACATCGTCGTTTTCCATATTGTTTTTAAATCAGAAATCTCACCTTGGGTTCCACTCCACCAAAAATAGCAGAAGGCTCAGAAAAATATGCGGTCTCTTCTAAAATGTAGAAGACGTCCACACGAGTCCACTGTCTCTTGTTTCACTGGATTTCGTCAACATAGCAAAAAGATATGTAATTTTCAATATCGAACAATTTAAAAACGTAGTTAATTAAATTTATAGCGCTATAAAAACGCTACCTTTTCCTCTGATTAACCCAGGCCGTCGTTCCTCTTATCAGCTCGAAACTAGGTCAGGGATTTGCACAAAATCCGCGATGCTATAAGACGATCAGACGCTGCAGCTTCGAAGAGGGTCGAAGGAGCTTTCCGGCGCCACCAGTCTTGCTCAGCTCGGTGGAGGATCTGGGGAGAAAAGGGGTGCGACGCGGCGACACTTTGCGGAGGTGATTCAGGCGAAGGACGTGACGATGATGGGTGGTTCGGGTATGGATTTAAAGAGGGGATCGAGAGCTTTGAAATGGTGGTGGTGGCGCTCGATTTAGCCGAGTGGTTGCAGAGAAAAGGAGGAGAGAAGGAGGGAGCACGGTTCCACCGTCGATCGGCTGAGGGAGAAAGAGAAAACGGGGAGAGAGAAATTTTTATGGGCCAATAGGAATTTTTTTATTTTATTTTATAATTTCTAAAATCTCTAAAATACCCCTTATACAGACGAACACCAATTCAAACCCAACGACTGTCGTCCCTAGCATTTTACCCCCATTCCGAACACAATGGGATATGTTTCGAAGGCCCATTCGACTGTTTCAGTCAGTTTTCCTTCGAATTTAAAATATAAAACATTCAATATTTAATTTGAACGTACATTTCAATTCGCCAGGGCCACAAACTGATTCAAAGAATTCCAGAAAAATTAATCTAGCTATGTTTTGACGATACGGTCCCAACAAAACTAGTTTCGTCGAATTCTGAGTCCGTTTGCAAAAAGGCCCATTTTTGGTCGATCCAATTTAACTATAATTAACCAAAACACATTTTCTTTTGCCACGCTCACATATTAGCTTCAAAAATTATGAAATTTGAAACCTAGCAATAACTTCTCATCCCGGATCCAACAAAAGTTGTTTCGTCGAATTCTGAGGTCGTATGCAAAATGGCCATTTTCACGGGCTATATAAATTCCATATCGACCCTTCCAAAAATTCATTCGGCCATAACTTTTGCTTTCCGCTATGAAAATTCGATTTTTCAGATTCGTTAGAAAGGTATTCAATAACAGATTTAAATATTTTTTGTTTCACTAAAATCCGGATTGTTTTGCACCCGGTACAGCCCGGCAAAGTTTGAATTCAATTTTTGAAACTGCAGCTCCTTTTCAAGCCTTGTTTATAATTATAATTAATTATATTCGTTTTCAATTGTCGATTCAACTAACTTTTCATTGCCATTAGCTAAAATATTTATTTTAAATATTTAAAATCCATTATTTTAGCCAATTTAAAATTTTTAAATTGGTTCAAATTTTCTGGGCCGTTACATGTTTAAAAGATTTACTTATTTTAAAGCACCGGCAATCTAATGGAGTAAACCCGTTCAACGAAAGTGGCGTGGTCCTGTGATTAGCCATATCATAAAATGTGTTAAGTAGATTTCTCATACCAGTCCCATGACTGACTCTTAGTTTGTTTCGCTTGCAAACTCGGGTGCCCCTCTTTCTACACGGGCAGCCTTGTATTCAGGTTTTAGCAGGCTCTTTCTGGATAGCTGGAGCTGAAGATGGATTCTATCATTTATCTCTTTTTATGCTGTTCAGCTCCTATTGTACATATTATGTTCTGTTTTCCGCTGTACACATTTATGTATAGCTGAACTGTATTTGTACTAAGTATGATCCTGTATACTGTGTAACTCTGATGATTATGTTTATCCAGTGTATTATTTGCACATTATCTGGTGTATTTATTTAATTTTGTCCTGCTATTTTCTGTTTATGTGTTATATTCCAAAAGATTACCCTTGCCACCGTCCAACGGGGTTTGGGTTCTTCGCACTCTTTACCCCTCACCACTTCTCTTCTTCTTCGGACCCCAACTCAACCACGAGCTCTCCACCTCTGCCACCCTCTGAAAAAAAGCCGCATCTGATCTTGCCATCTCCTCCACTAGTTCCAGGTCCTCCTCCCTACCTTGATTTCACACCCATTCCAAGATCACCAGCGCCTCCGTCCTGATGGCTACCCCGCCTGACCATCAACCGCTGTTTTTCCCCTTTTTCCTCGCCGTCACTGGAAGACTGAACCCCAAGCTGCGGACTCACCAGCTTTGCCCTCCCTCCGCCTTGACCCACTCGCTAACCCGACCTGCTCCGCCTCCTGTAGCCACCGAGGCCTCCTGCTGCCATGCTGAACCCTATCTCCTCCCTTCTCAAAAGCCGCTGCGTGCACGTGTGTATAAGGCATAGTGTGCATTTTTGTTGGTGCGTGAGTTACAGTATAGGTGTATGTAGCTAGTTTATATGTATAATAGGTGTGTATTATTTTTGTGTGAGTTTGGTATGGGTGTTCATTTTGTGTGTATATAGTTTGAATGACTTGTGTGTATTTATGGTGTGGAGTATAGTGAGTTCTTGGGTGTGTATTTTATATTTATATATATATATATATAGTATATATATAAATGGTTTGAATGTGTTTATATATACAGTTTTTTGTCTGTTGTATGTGGTTTGTGAAGCGTTTATATATATATATTTAATGATGATTTGTGTGTGTGTATATATTACAAAGCTAGAAATATAATTATTTAATTGATTTGATGTATTGTCCATGTGTGTGCTTTAACTTATGTAATTGGATTTGGTGTGTCTGAAATTTTAAATATATATATATATTATAAGTTTCTGTTTGTATACATATATGGAAATATTTATATAATATTTTATAAATAATTTAGTTGTGTTTATTTTGAGTTGAGTGTGGTTTTAAGTTCGAAATCCATCCAAAATCCACTATCCGAACTGATCAATTTCCCATCATATACAATAAAATAAAATATTGAGTGGTTACTGTGTTTTAAATCAATTCCGAATTGTTCCTGGAAGTCATCAAACCATTTTGTGTCAATCCGTCTGCAGTCTCCATTTCTGTGCCACGAAAGGTGAGTTTATCTCACACTTGACTTACATTTTTCATGGATGTTAGATCAATAATGAAATATTATATGAAATGTATAGGATTGCTAGTGGAAATTGTTTGATTTGATATGTATGCACATTTCATATGTGACACGATATATTCATATGACACGTAGTTGCACTAATGATATATATGATGTGATTGTTGCTATGTGATTGTTGTTTGTGATTGTTGATACCCCTAGTTTAGGAAAAATCATTAAGGGTTGAAATGATACATACCCGAACGGACATTAGAATAGAAAAAATTGTTATGGGTTGAAACGATAGATCTGAACGATTTTTACTGAATTTGGGATCGCAGTTTGAAATGATAGACCCGTAGGAATTTTATAAATCACAGATTGAAATGATAAATATCCGTATCACTTGACCATAGGGTAGAAAATTATATAAGGACAACATTGGTCGTGTTTTCGAAGTTAAATGATTTGAGAAATTCCTACACCACACCAATACTAGTTCCATACTGAAAGTTGATCCCTCTTACTAAATATAATAATAATAATAAAGATGGTAGTTTCGTGTACTCCTAGCTGCTATTATAGGTGCCGCCTGCTCCTATCTCCCCTAGTTGTACCCACTACCCTCCCCATTCGATCGGCTCCCTAACTCGTAGATACTCGTGTTGGTCCCACGGTAGGGTGTATCACTCCCTAAAGTGGCAACCCGATACTACTAAAAGGCACGGCTTATATCTACACGATGCAACAGCATCTTACCTACTAGTTCGGACTCACGCACGCACATGACTCCGTTGGACTTGCGTTTCCACCACTAACTCTTTATTGACCTCTTACAATCAAACCAATAAGTGTGTCCTGTCCTCGATCTAGTTCGAGCTAACATAGATACAAAATGGGTTACTGGTTGAAAAGGGTCCACCCACTTGACACAAGCTTCCCTCCTAAGCTTGGTCCCCACTAGGAATTCCCACTTAACCCTTCTTTATTCCCATGTATAATCACATGTTTCACCTTGGTTAAGTGCTTCTAGTTATATTTCACATGTCACTCGTGTCACCCACTTAACCCCCATGTCTTACTACATGTCTTATCTTGGTTAAGTTTTCATTAATTCATTATAACTGTAATCTTGCAAGACCTCCCACATTAGATTGCCGTTTTGCGGTTGCTGGATATGCCGGGAGGTTCCGAGAAGTCTGATACCGCAAACCGAATCAAACCTTGTGTCTTTGCATTATTACGCATCTAATTTCTGCCTTTGACCTCTCACATTAGATTACAAAATTGCAGTTGCTGGATGTATCGGGCAGTTCCAGGCAGTCTTATACCGCAATTCGAATCTAACCTCATGTCTTAGGCGTTCATTATTACTTTCTTGATTCAAATCCCCATCTTGGATTAAAATATATCCCAATTACCCATAATTTCCAATCTAAATTATGTTCATAATTTTAATCCAAATTAGGCCTATAATCTTATATATACATGTCATGCCAAATTACGCCCAAATCAATTTGTGTTCATTGTTATTAACAATTTATGCCAAACCTTATGTATACAAATTATATCCAATTACGCCCATATCCAACTTATGCCAAATCCCATGTATATAATTTATACACAATTATGCTCAAATTAATTTATGCCAATAATCTCATTTTATTACAAATTTTTCCAAAAAATTTCCTAATTGTCCAAACGTTATTCGAACACAAATCTCAACACAATATGTTAGGCTCGAAGTAGCCTAATCTCATAAAAAAAAGGAAAGAGAATCATGTCATCAAAACTGGCATAAAAGAGATATATGAAACATGAACTGGCATAGAACAATAAATAGATCTAGTTAGGCATATGATAACAGTGATTTGGGTATGAATCTGAAAGATAATAATTTACAACCTTAATATGATTCATCTTACAGGCATGTTCTTGAAATCCAATTTACAATCCTATCACAATCACTTTTTAATTAATTATATGTGAAAATAACATAGACTCACAACAATAGGATTAAGAAGAGAGAATAGATCTGAATCTGATTTCTGAGTTTGATTAGCTAAACCGTTGTTGTAGAATTTGATTCTTATCTTCCAATTTGAATACTCTAATTCTGATTTTCTTTGGAGAAGAGAAGAGAGGCTAGTTTTTAATTTAGGTTAGGGCAGCATGGAGGCACCATGGAATAGTGTAATGAAATTAGAGTTAGGTCTAGGTGTGTTTTTTATAGATGTATTAGTTGAACTAGAGCCTTTAGATTAGATTAGACATCATCTGAACCATTTGACTAAAAAACACGTCATCCAGCCAATCTCCGAAGGACACGTCATCAGAGAACTCTCTAGAATTCTTTGCAGGTTTTGCCTCGGCATGGGCTCACTTCCCAAGTGCGCCAGTGCATTTTTTTCTGATGCACTTCACAAGTGCGCCAGTTATCCCAGTCTGTTTTCTGATTTATCTACCCAACATCTGTCGTCCATAACTTCCTCATACGGTATCCGTTTTACGCAAACTCGGGCTCTATCTCAAGCAGAATTCCGAGACGAAAGCAATGGAATAACCTGTTTCACCTAATTCTTCTTTTAAAAATTAATTATTCTTTAATGATCTCTTATGTCATGTTTAAAAATTACTGGGTGTTACAAAATCATTATTTGAGATTTTACTTATAATTTTATTTATTTTAAACCATATAATTGGTTTATATAAGTATTTAAATTTTGTTTATTACAATAAATATTTCTTTAAATCTATTTTTAAATTATTTTAAAACTTATATATATATTTATAATCTATATTCTAATTAATTTTAGAATTTTATGAACTTATATATATACACACACACATATCTATTTTCAAATTTTATTTTCTTATATATATTTTATAAACTTTAATAATAAACTCTAGATGGATAAGTTAGATTTTGCAATTTTAAATTGAAGTTTTAAAGATGTAAATTTATATAAAATATTTGAATAATGAATGAACTCATAATAAGTTATGGATTCGAATTGATACGAACTTTTGTAGAGATGAATTTGAGTTAATTAAAATGAAATGAATTTGAATTTGAATTGAGTTGAACTTATAAGAATTGAACTTGAATTGTGAAATTGTTTTGAAATTGAATTTCCTAATTAAGGAATGAATTTTATTTTTAATCAACTGAATGTGAATTTGAATTGGTTTTAAAATATGAACTTATATGGGAAATAAACTTGAATTTTTTTAAATTGATGTCTAATTTGAATCATATTTGATATGAAATGAATTCGATATCTTTAGCGACTAAAATGTGAATTTGAATATAAGGCTTTGACTCAAATTTAAGTAATGAACCCGAATAGCTCAATTGAGTTAATATATTATATGATTTGATTTAAATTAAAACATAAGATTTCGATTTGAATTATATAAACTAGATTTGAATCTAAGTGATCGAATTTTCGAATTAACTTAATTGAATCCATAGAATATACGAATTGTTAAATTTATAAATAACGATTTAGAATCGTATGACATGAATATACTTTGTTTAAATTGAAATGTAAGTTTTGACTTGAATCGTATAGTTCGAAATCAAACCAAATGTTGAATTTTGAATCGACGTAAAGCAAATTGTTGAATGGTTTGAAACTTGGATTTTCAAATATACATCGAACTAAAATAACCTCGAAGTTAGATAGTATTGATTTATACTATATTACGAGATCTTTACGATATGATTTCTAAATCAATTCAATTTAAGCAATTTAAGTGAATGGGTTTCAAAATTTTGTATATCCGAAGTTAGATATTTAATTTTGATTTCAAATTCGAACACGAGAAATTGTATAAACTATTTTATAAAATGATTTATGAAATAATGACCACGGTGTGAAAATGTAAACGATTGGTTGATAAAGAGACCCGGATCGGCTATTGTCATACTCTCTGCCAATACCAAAAACCACTTTAACAACTGTGTATGCGGTGGAGTTCCAGAATGAATGGGACGATTTGTTGAACAACTCCATTTTATTTTATTTCATATTAATTATGAGACCCTGACTACCTTGAGTCAGCTTGATGTGACACAGGATCTACGCACGAACCAAGTGAGGTCATACCTCCTATCGTGCACACTTCTTCGATTTTATTCTATTACTTTGTTGAGATTTGATTTGGGCCCTTTTGATTATGGGAGTATGTATCGAGGTGGGCGGTAGTAATTGCTATTCATTGCCACCTGTCCGGCTCTGCAAATGGTGAATCCACCCTAGCATTCCTTGCGTGCCTTGTCACATGCCTTATACGAGCCCACTACGACTTTGGTTTGTACCGTTTTATATGGAGTGCCCTCTGATCAACCTCCAGTTTACAGAGGAATTACTGTCCGTATATACTATGGGAATGTATAAACGGTGTAAGGGGAATCATGGTAGTCCCACTTACGTTATTTTGATATTTTACTTTACTAATAGACACTATTATATATAGCTATTATACCATATGGTTTTAGTTTGACGAATTCTTGGAGGATGGTGATCCCAAACATCCTTTAAGTTACTGATTACATTTAATCGAACATTTCATTTGAGTTGATTTACTTCCATGAGAATGTTAGTCCTGATCCGAGTTGTTCTGTTTTGCATTATTGCTCGGATCAGATCGATTATCACAGCTTTCATGGTCCACTCTTGGAGTTTGAAGATTATTGGTTTTTTTGCTCATTTATATCTACATGTCATTCATTCCAGTCATTGTGTTATTTCTATCATTTCTGTTCAGACTGTTATCAATTATTTATTGTATTAGACTTCCACTGTATTATTATGTAAACTCTGATGTAAAATTTATTTAGTAGCTTCATGAACTACTATTGTAATTTAAATTTTCCGTTGCGAGATATTTTATTTCTCTTTATTTATGTCTGTGATCTGTGGTTTTGTGATTTATTCTGTTTACCCCAGAAGTTAATAACAATCTGTTGTTTTGGACATTTCGAGTTGACATGTTTTATCGATTCAATACAGTCAGAATGGTAGGTCATTAAAGCACCTAAGCAGGGTATTACCATCACTGAATATAGATCAGATGACCCTTTTGATTACTTTATGCTTTGTTGCGATGGCGAATCACAACCATGGTGGAGAAATATCCAGTATATCATGTTGAGTGATTGGTCAGTCTTATGTTGACAGTGGTACAAGAATTTCTTGTCAAACCCCTAGTAAATTATTCTAGAGTGTGGTGATCATAAGGTATTCCCTTATGTTGTCACTGTATGAAATCCAAATTCTAATGCATACCATTTACGGTTTTAATTGTGTTCTTATTACGATGGAATTTAGTAAATGTAACAGTTCCCGCTATGTTAATGTTTTTATTTGGGAAATTTTGACATTATTGTAATAACATTGTATTTGATCTAAAATGTATTGGTTATCATAAGGTAAAAACTCATCCATGTTAATGTGCGATGTGTTCTTACAAGATACCTTTGATTTAGGCAAGTTAAAAGACAAAAGAATTAAAAATTTCCGATGACTTAAAAAAATTTCATGCTGGTTTACTAGGCTGAATTGGATGTTATTTTATTATAATACTTGGATCAAACAAGGTATATTTCCATATTAGTTAGATATAAGTTTTTGAAGCTTCAAGAGAGGAGCTGGAGGTCAAAGATGTATTTATGTATCTTCTTTGTTTTCCACTTTGCCAATTGTTTTTGCATATCGACACTTGTAACGGTAGTCTGTTATAACTGTCCAGGTTAATTTGTGATTGGTACATACATGTAAATTATAGTTTCCTCTAGTGCAAAGGTTTTTATTATATTATAGATTATTCATATTATTATGAGACTCTTTTCTTTCATTTTCTCCTAATAATATACCTCATCGGCATTTGAACATTTGACATGTGAATACTATTGATATATTATATTTGACTTTTATGGATTGAAAAGGAGGCTCTTTACACCCGTTTTCTGTTGAGTTTCGAGATTTGGATAAGATTTCCTCGAGTTCAAGTTCATAGCATTTGATATAAATATTTTATTTTAGTATGATGTGTGGAAATGCCAAAATAAAAAAAATCAAATAATCCCTCATTTGTTGCTCCAAATAATGTAACATTGTATGTGCGAGTATTGCGGTTTTAAGTTCTCAATTGGTTATGAACAAATGGAATAATGAAAATAACTTTGTCAAATGGCGATGGGTGATGGATGCAGTTCTTAGGTGGAATTGTATGCATGAGTTGTGTTTGAGACACATTTATTGCTAGTAGACACCTCCAATTTGAAGAGACAAGAAGGAAGAGTGGGCATTAACTATACTCAAAATTTCTATGGGTGGGAATGCAATCTCCGAAACTAGTTATAAGAGCATCGATAATTGTACTTGAGATAATGAGACGACCCGAAATCCCGTTCAGACGGAAACAAGGGTTATCTTTGGAATATAACACAGAAACAGATAATAGCAGAACAAAATTAAATAAATACACCAGATAATGAACAACAAAATATACTGGATAAAATTAATCATCAGAGTTACACAGTATACAGGATCTTACTTAGTACAAATACAGTTCAACTATACATAAATGTCTACAGCGGAAAACAAACAAAATATGTACAATAGGAGCTGAACAGCATAAAAAGAGATAAATGATAGAATCCATCTTCAGCTCCAGCTTTCCAGAGAAAGAACCAGTTAAACCTGAATACAAGGCTGCCCGTGTAGAAAAAGGGGCACCCGAGTTTGAAAGTGAAACAAACTACGAGTCAGTCATGGGACTGGAATGAGAAATCTATTCAACACATATATAATATGGCTAATCACAGGACCACGCCACTTTCGTGGAACGGGTTTACTCCATTGGATTGCCAATGCTTTAAAACAAATCTTTCTTTTAAACATCGCTATGCTTTTTATAAAAATGAAGCCATTATAAGACTCAGTTCCCATAACACAATGCAACGCAAACCGGAGGATAGAGTTTTACCTTATAATGGCCAAAATATGATTGATACGAATAAAACAAAGGCATTTGATATTATTGCTGGTGTTTATATGTTTTGAAAACTTTTTCAAATCATAACTATCAATCATAGACGGCATGGGTACCATATATCATATCGCCATATATATATACAATCAAAAACGCACGATGTCGTATTTGGAAAATGGATTTCCGTCATGAACCAAGGCAAAAGATAGTCCTTACCGAATTCTAGACGCTCTAGCCCGCCCCTCAGGATCAGAGCTCGAGTGACCCTTGGATCGTCAGGGCCGGTCCACCGATGTGGATTAAAATTCCTGAACACTGCGTTTCCCCGCCCTTTGGGGAGTAAACGAGCCAACGAATGACTCCATCGGACTCGAATTGTCTGACCAAACCGAGGCGCCTCGCAACAGCAACAACCACATAGGTGAAAAGTATATAAATGTCAGGGCTGGTAGGTCACTGACACCACCCTAGCTAGAAAGAAACGCATGCCCTCCCTGAGGTCCTTCTCCCGTTTTAGGTTCATACCGGGGTGTGAGGCTCGCGAATTCACGTTATACACAAAGCTACGCCACACAGGCGGTGCTTTGATCATCACCACAAGACTTTGCTTTTCAACAGAAGCCCTGATCACTGCATCTTAGCATGCCACACAGGCAATTCATGCCATGCGACTGATGTCCATCGATATACAACCTCTGAGCTCGTGCGTCTCAGAGAAGGGCGTTAAGCAAAAGAATAAATTCTCCGCCGCCAAACAGATGTATATTTAACAGAAATCAATCAACACAGAATAAACTCCAATGTCAGACACACAGTCCATTTACAAGTCCGTTTTGGGTCTGAACGAAACCGGAGGCACTAAAATACCTCGCAAACCCATCGATCACCACGTACGTCTGGACGATCACCACTCATTATCCATATTTCGGGATGCCTCCCAATCAGGACCTCGGTTACCATCCAAACGAGGTGAAGATCTCCGGTCTTCGACCATCGTCTTCATCTTCGAATTTCAATCATCGGTCAATTATTCGAAATGAGAATTAACTCGTCCTTTTCAAATAATTCACGTATATTTAGAATTTCAAATCAATTTATTTCAATGGTTAAATTATTTGACAACACCAATCTTGTTCTTTAATGTAATTTTCACACCAAACACATTCAACCATCAAAAGCCACATAAATCGAGCAAATTCAGTTTATTTCCATTCCATATCGCTTATGATATTTTATAACTATTTATCGCTATTTTTATTTATTTTAAAATAGCTAATTTATTCAAAACGACGCTTCGGGCCATAAAGCGGCCGTGGCGCTGTTTTTCTTCAGATTTGATTTACACATATCTGAAAATCTAACCGTTGGATCTTCACAAAATTTACATCATTAGAAAGGTCTTTTCAAAACGAATCCAACGGTTCTAGTTTCGGGAAAATCCGACGGTCGGATCTCTCGGTACAATCGTTTGAAATTTTGATTTCAAAATACGAACTGCAGCGTCGTTATTCGATTAAATATATAATTATATTTATATATATATATATATAAATATAATCGCTTCTGGCGCTGTTTTTCTTCATATTTGAATTAAACAATCCAGACAATCCAACCGTTGGATTTTTACAAGGTTGGTGCCGTTGGGAAGATATTTCCAAGGCTAACCCGACGGTTGAGGTTTCGGGAAAATCCAATGGTCGGATTGTCCGTACTAGTTGTTTGAAAACACGGTTTCAAAACACGAACTTCACGACTATGTTTCATTTTAATTTTATTTATATTTATATATTTATATAAATATAGTTCATTCAATGATTTCAATATCGTTTTCACTTCAAATATTTCACTAACGCCTTAAAATTTTGGAAAATTTCGCCATAACCTCCCCTGCACCGGGAGCATCGGGAAATCGCAAATACCTTTCCCGGTCCTTCTAATCTCAAAAAGAAAAAGAAAAAGCCAAGCGTCTAGCCAACAGGCTCATTAAATCATCACCCAAACAAAACAGTAAATGTGTACCTATTTGTCGGGCACAAAATTTTATTCCTCTTCTCTAGCCCCTTTGCTATAACATGTTCAATGAATATGCATGTACATATATATAGTTCTTATCATTTATCATTTTCTATTCAACTTCATATTTGATTTCTATTTGGTTTAAAAACACCATTCACTCTAAGGTTACATACATAGGTACAAATCATTTCATTAGCTAATTAATGAATATTTCAACTCATATATGTTTATTTGAACAAGTGGCTATTTTTAACACTTCACATTTCAATGATTCGTGCATACAATAAAAATGTGATTTTTATTGTAAAACAACCCATTTCAAAACACTATTATTTTGATATATTTCATATTGGTGATAAAAATAGGATTTTTATCATAAAACAATTTCTTTTAAAATGAGATTATTTTACACAGTTCATATAGTCGATAAAAGGTGATTTTTTTTTATTATCAAACAATTTATTTCAAAATATGAATACCATTCAACACAAGAATTTCAATTCAACGAATGAATATCGATTCAACACATGAAGGTTTTCTATAGTTTGTATATATATATATATATATATATATATATATATATATAAATGTGATTTTTATATTTAAAATGCGAATATCATTCAACACATGAATTTCTAATCAACGAATGAATATCAATTCAACACATGAAGGTTTTCTATTCAATGAATAAATATGGTTTAAGCAGATGAAAATAATTCAAACACATGAATGTTTTTCAAAATATCAGCAGCATAACGGCAGGGTAGTTAAAACCGGGACCGTCCCTAGTACGGCTCCTCGCTCTACCTTAAAACCTCGCGGTTTTTGACAATGGGGATCATGCATCTAGTACGCACGCAGGCGGCATGTATATATTTATTTCATTTCCACAAACTAATCCTATGTGGTTTCAACCAAATATTTCTCAACCACAAACGGGTATTTTTCAACCTCAATCAATCAATATCAACCACAAACAATCCCAAACAATCATTCGCTATCAATCAATTTTCACAACAATTTCAATCAATAAATATCGTCCATGGTTTGTGGACGAGGGGCATATATATATATACATATATAGCTAGAAAAAGAAATTGAAGAGTGAGAAATTCTCACCGAATAGCTATCCAACTTCACGACACTTCTTTTATAGAAATCTTCGTCGTTCTGCCTCTTGTCACTTTGTTGCCTGTATTCTCTACATATGTAAAAATTACATTTTTACTTCGCTATTCGATATATAAAAATCGTATTTTTATTCAATATAGAAAAATCGAATTTTTCTTCGCTATTCAATATATAAAAATCATATTTTTTTTAAACCAAAGATATCTATATTTTAAAAACAATACCATTTATATTTTCAAATCAAAAGTGTTTTTATTTTCAATGTAAAGACATTTTTTCATAAATCAATACTAATTTTTATTTCAAAAATCTCATTTTTAACGAATGTCTTTTCTATTTAAAAACTGAAAAGAAGACAATACTATTTATATTCAAAAACTGATTTTAAAATTTGTATATATTTTTAAATTTACAAAAACAATTCAGTGCTAAAACAAAACTATATAAATTTTATAAAAACAATGCTGTATAAATTCTATACCCGAAAAAGGAAGAAAAGGCTTACTGTAAATAAAACTGTCGTTCACCCTAGGAACCTTCACCCTCAAAACTAGGGTTCCTCCTCACGGCGCCTGCAGATGATCGGAACGCTGTCCAGTGGGCCCACACGACGCACCTCTGCCTGCACCACCTTCGGCCAGAACAGCTCCGCCTCCGATGGTCCCCGCTCGCCTGAAAAGGGCTCGAAAGTCGGCTTCTTTGAGTAGCGTTTCTGAGCAAAAGGGGGGTCACTGGAGGAAAAGAGCGTCGGAGGAGGGGGGGATCGTGGAAGGGGAGGTGGGGCGAGCTGAGGGAAGGCGCCGGCGTGGGGTAAGCGGCGGCCGTCGAGCGATTTAGGTTTAGTTTTTTTTTCTTTCTTCAGAATGAACGAAGGAAAAGGGGGTGGGCCAGAGGGGTTAAAAGGAGAAAAGGGGATTTTAATTTTTAATTATTTTAATTTACAAAAAGTTGACTTTTTCATACGACCTCTAAACGAGGCCCACCGCCTGTCGTCCATAGCGTTTTACCCCCATTCCGAACACAATGGGATATGTATCGTAAGCTGATTCGATTGTTTCAAATAGTTTCTGTTGAATTTACTTTTAAATCATTATATTCAATTTTAAACGTACATTTCAATTTATCGAGGTCACATACGGACTCGAAAAATTTCAGAAAAATATTGTTTAGCTTCCTATTAACGATACGGTCCTAACAAAACTAGTTTCGTCGAATTCTGACATCGTTAGAAAAATGGCCATTTTCCAGCCGATTAAAATCAACTGAAACTGGTCAAACGCGTTTTCTTTTGCCATGCTCGCATATTGATTCAAAAAATAATGAAATTTGAAATCTAGCAATAACTTTACATCCCGGACCCAACAAAAGTGGTTTCGTCGAAATCCGAGGTCGTTTGCAAAATGTCCATTTTTAAGGGCCTGAATTCCATAGCGACAATTCAGAATTTTCAACTGGATATATCTTTTGATTCCCGCTATGAAATTTCGATTGGTCGGATTCGTTAGAAAGATATCATCAAATAGATCCTAATGTTTTTGGTTTCACTAAAATCCGGATTGTTTTGCACCCGGTACAGTCCGACAAAGTTTGAATTCCATTTTTGAAACTGCAGCGCCTTTTCAAGCCCTGTTTATAATTATAATTAATTATATTCGTTTTCAATTGTCGATTCAAACTCAGTTTTCATCGTCATTATTTATAATATTTATTTTAAATATTTAAAATCCATTATTTTTAGCCAATTTAAAATTTTTAAATTGGTTCAGATTTTCTGGGTCGTTACAATCTCCCCCACTTAAAACTTTTCGTCCCCGAAAAGGAACAAAGTCGAAAGTGGTTTGATAAATCTACAATCACACAACACAACAACCAATCCAATTGTTTTTAACCTTCAAAAATATACTAATCAAATCCTATACCCTTTAAAAATCATTCAGACTATATAATTAAAAGTGCTCATTTATGAAAAGAAGATAACCATAGAGTAGAGAATTGAATGGTAGTGCAAAGTAGGGTAAATGTACCTTGCACCGGAGTCAATCAGAGATATCTACTCGGCATCTAGGATAAGCTTTCTGAATGCTCTCCTCAGTTTCCCAAGTACAATCTTGCGAATCTCCACTCCATTGCACTTTGACTAAGCGAACCTTCTTGTTCGTCAGCTCTTTGGTTTCTTTGCCTATTATCTTTAGTGGCTCTCTTCTCACAGCTAATTCTGGGGTTATTTCAATGTCATGTTGAGCTGCTTCTTCCACGATCAAGTCTGGATCATGAACGTGCTTTCGAAGTTGAGATATGTGAAATACATCATGAATTTCAGGCAACCAATTAAGCAGTTTGACCCTATAAGCGAGAGTTCCGATCCGTTCCAGAATAGGAAACAGACCAATAAATTTGGGCGCTAACTTTCCAGTTTTACCGAACCGGATAACTCCTCTCATCGGCGATACCTTCAAATATACATAGTCGCCAACTTCAAAGGATATATCTCTTCTTCTTCTATCGGCATAGTTCTTTTGTCGGCTTTGAGCGGCAAGTAATCGCTTCTTAATAAAATCGACTTTGTCGGCAGCTTCGCGAATCATATCAGGCCCTAACACAAGTCTATTTCCAGGCTCGACCCAACAAGCAGGAGATCGGCACGGTCTACCGTACAATGCTTCGAATGGCGACATTTTCAGACTCGCCTGGTAGCTGCTGTTATAAGAGAATTCAACCAAATGCAGATGGTCTTCCCATGATCCACCGAAATCTAGAACATAAGCCCGCAATAGATCTTCTAAAATGCGATTCACCCTCTCAGTCTGACCGTCTGTCTGAGGATGATAAGCGGTGCTCAAGTTTAACTTTGTTCCTAGCTCGACTTGAAATGCTTCCCAGAATTTGCTAGTGAATATCGTATCTCTATCACTTACTATACTGAGCGGCACTCCATGTAGTCTAACTATTTCCCTGAAGTATATCTGCGCCAGACTCTGAGCAGTTCTGTTTGATCCGACAGGTATGAAATGGGCGGTCTTCGTGAAGCGATCTACGATCACCCAAATACTGTCATTTCCTTTTCTGGTTCTGGGCAAACCATCAATGAAATCCATAGAAATATGTTCCTACTTCCAGCCAGGAACTTCTAGCGGTTGCAACAATCCAGCCAGTTTTTGTTGGTCGCTTTTGACTAGCTGACAAGTAGGGCATCGGCTAACATATAAGGAAATGTCCCTTTTCATCGACTTCCACCAGAAAGTGCATTTGATGTCATTATACATTTTGCTTACTCCCGGATGGATACTGAGTTTTGACTTGTGGCATTCATCCAGTACTTCCTTTCGAAGTTCAGGAATGTTAGGGACACAGATTCGACCTTTGAGCCTTAAAATCCCATCATTGTCTACTTGAAAATTCGAGGGTTCGCCTTGTTGAATTATCTCGCTGATCTTCTGAATGAAGTGATCATTTTCCTGAAGAGCGGATATTTTATCTATCAATGAAGTCGTGATAATAAAACTGGCGATCATTTCATTCTTTCGGCTTAACGCATCGGCCACGACATTGGCTTTTCCTGGAGTATATATAATTTCAAAGTCATATGCTGCAAGAAACTCCAGCCAACGTTGCTGCCTCAAGTTCAAGTCCTTCTGAGTGAACAGAAACTTTAACGACTGGTGATCTGTAAACAGTTCAATTCTCTCCCCCAAAAGATAGTGTCTCCAGATTTTCAAAGAGAATATGATAGCCAATAACTCAAGATCATGAGTTACATAGTTTTTCTCGTGCGGCTTCAGTTGACGGCTAGCATAAGCAATCACTTGACCTCTTTGCATTAACACTGCGCCAAGGCCTTCTCTAGAAGCATCAGTCCATACTTTTAAATCTTGGTTGCCATCGATGATGGTTAACACTGGATCTGTCGTCAATCTTAACTTTAGCTCTTCAAAAGCCTCCTCACTTTCTGGAGTCCATTTGAATTTAGAGTGCTTCTTTGTAAGCTTTGTTAAATGACCAGATATCTTCGAAAAGTCTTTAACGAACTTCCGGTAATAGCTAGCCAATCCGAGAAAACTGCGGACTTCAGTGGGGGTACTGGGCTGTTTCCAATTCTGAATAGCTGTGATTTTACTTGGATCCACAGTGATTCCTTCTTTCGATACAACATGACCCAGAAATTTCACTTCATCTTGCCAGAATATACATTTGGAAAACTTGGCTTTCAATACATTCCTTCTGAGGATTTCTAGAACCTGTTCCAGATGCTTTTCATGTTCGGCCTTTGATTTAGAGAAGATTAGAATATCGTCAATGAAAACCAGGACAAATTTATTCAAAACCCCTCTGAACACTCTATTCATCAGATCGACGAAGTAAGCTGGAGCGTTACATAAGCCGAACGGCATTACTAACCACTCGTAGAATAAGTCGGGACCTCTGAATGCTGTCATTGGAACACACTCTTTGGCAATTCGAAGTTGATGGAAACCTGTAGCTAGGTCCATTCGTGAAAATACTTGTGCTCCATTTAATCGATCCAACAAATCATCAATCCACGGCAATGGATATTTGTTCTTTATTGTCTGTTTGTTCAGATCACGATAATCCACACATAGATGTAGAGTACCGTCAGATTTTGGGACAAACACCACTGCTGCTCCCCAATCAGAGAAACTAGGCCTGATCAGACCTTTCCATACCAGTTGTCGTGTTTGATTGTCTAATTCCTCCTTCTCTTTCAAGGACATTCTTCGAATAGCGTGAACTACCGGCCTTGCATTGGGAATTAAAGCAATTTTGAAATCTATTTCTCTCTGCGGAGGTAAGCGAACAACTTCCTCGAACACATCCGCATAGTTCTTGACGACAGGAATATCTTTGATGAGGTCGGGAATATTCTCTGTGATTTCAGGGATATTTTCTGTTTGAGAAGGAGAAACATTCAAAGCTGCCCAGAAGTCTTTTCTATTAGCATTTTGACCTTCACAAAGAATGGTTATATAATCGCCTGATTTAATCTTCGCCTTTACGACTCTATCGGCGCATTTAACTTCAGCTTCATATTTGGTTAACCAGTCTAACCCCAAGATAAGATGAAACTCTTTAAAATTCATGACGGCTGCGATGGTAGGAAACCGATAACGAGAGAAAGAAACTGGCACTCCACAAATCCAACTGAGATCGATGGAACCCCCAACCGGATTCTGGACAGTCATTGGTTCCTGAGTACTTTGACTGGAATGTTTTTGACAGTAAGCGTGCCTTCTAAAACATCGGCCCTTTCTTGACTAGCTGAGGGCTCGGAAGTTTCTGCTACTTCATTTACTTGAACTATTTCAGTCTTTCTGAATAGCGGGCAGGCCTTTAAAAGATGACCCAACTGATGACATCCACCACATTTTCTATTCTCTTGAAATCCCTTCTTAGGTGGGAACTTATTCTTTCTTTGTTGGTTCCAAGATTTGCAACTTATCGCCAAATGTCCTTTTCTATTGCAGCTTGAGCACGTGGCGGTCGTTATTCGTTCGTTCCCAGAATCAGCCCTTTTTCTCTTGGCACTGAGCCTCTTATTGACCTCAGACCTTGTACTGGCTTCAGGAATATTAGTTTCTGACTCTGTTTTGTCACTAGAACAGACTTCTTCTTCGTCGCGCAACATTCCTTTCTTATGGAGATCTTCATACTGATAAGCCATGTATATCATTTCAGAAAAAGGAAGCTTCACATTCCTCATTACACTATTCTGATATCTCCTTTGCAGGCCATGAATAAATCTCAGATTTTTCCTCTTTGGATCTTGAATCAGATGAGGAGAAAAGTGAGCAAGTTCGTTGAACTTCTTATGATATTCTGGGATGGTCATGTCACCTTGTATTAGATAAGAAAATTCATCACATAATCTCTCGGTTGCTTCGGGAGGAGTAAATCTTTCTAGGAAAATCATTTTGAATCTGTCCCAGGTGATATCACCTTCTGGATTATCTTTGATGATTGTTTCCCACCAGATTAAAGCTTCTTCTTTGAGCGCCCAAGATGCTACTAACCGTTTCTGGTCGTCCCTCAGTGGATACGCTCAAATATTCTTTCGACAGAACTCATCCAAGCCTGAGTTTGAATTATAGATTCATTGCCCGAGAACTGTGCTCCGTTCAGATTTCGATATCTCTTTAATAGAGCCTCTAGATCGGGTTCTGTATTCCTTCTATTTCTGGCACTCATTTTTCTAGTACTTCTGCAATTAGCAGATCAAGTGTCAGGTCACAGAAAAGAAAATTTTCAAACATAGAAACATATACTTCAAGTGTAAATGTGTCTATCGAGGTGTAATTTCATTCTGCTTTACTCATACTAGGATATTACTGATCCTATCTGTATTGAGTTGCCCGTCCTAGAACTCTACTGGTTCTATTTCTGACGAGTTCGTTCAAATGTTATATTCCAAAACTAAGCTTAACCAAAGCTCTGATACCACGTTGAGACGACCCGAAATCCCGTTCAGACGGAAACAAGGGTTATCTTTGGAATATAACACAGATACAGATAATAGCAGAACAAAATTAAATAAATACACCAGATAATGAACAACAAAATATACTGGATAAAATTAATCATCAGAGTTACACAGTATACAGGATCTTACTTAGTACAAATACAGTTCAGCTATACATAAATGTCTACAGCGGAAAACAAACAAAATATGTACAATAGGAGCTGAACAGCATAAAAAGAGATAAATGATAGAATCCATCTTCAGCTCCAGCTTTCCAGAGAAAGAACCAGCTAAACCTGAATACAAGGCTGCCCGTGTAGAAAAAGGGGCACCCGAGTTTGAAAGTGAAACAAACTACGAGTCAGTCATGGGACTGGTATGAGAAATCTATTCAACACATATATAATATGGCTAATCACAGGACCACGCCACTTTCGTGGAACGGGTTTACTCCATTGGATTGCCAGTGCTTTAAAACAAATCTTTCTTTTAAACATCGCTATGCTTTTTATAAAAATGAAGCCATTATAAGACACAGTTCCCATCACACAATGCAACGCAAACCGGAGGATAGAGTTTTACCTTATAATGGCCAAAATATGATTGATACGAATAAAACAAAGGCATTTGATATTATTGCTGGTGTTTATATGTTTTGAAAACTTTTTCAAATCATAACTATCAATCATAGACGGCATGGGTACCATATATCATGTCGCCATATATATATACAATCAAAACCGCATGATGTCGTATTTGGAAATTGGATTTCCGTCATGAACCAAGGCAAAAGATAGTCCTTACCGAATTCGAGACGCTCTAGCCCGCCACTCAGGATCAGAGCTCGAGTGACCCTTGGATCGTCAGGGCCGGTCCACCGATGTGGATTAAAATTCCTGAACACTGCGTTTCCCCGCCCTTTGGGACGTAAACGAGCCAATGAATGACTCCATCGGACTCGAATTGTCCGACCAAACCGAGGCGCCTCGCAACAGCAACAACCACATATGTGAAAAGTATATAAATGTCAGGGCTGGTAGGTCACTGACACCACCCTACCTAGAAAGAAACGCATGCCCTCCCTGAGGTCCTTCTCCCGTTTTAGGTTTATACCGGGGTGTGAGGCTTGCGAATTCACGTTATACACAAAGCTACGCCACACAGGCGGTGCTTTGATCATCACCACAAGACTTTGCTTTTCAACAGAAGCCCTGATCACTGCATCTTAGCATGCCACACAGGCAATTCATGCCATGCAACTGATGTCCATCGATATACAACCTCTGAGCTCGTGCGTCTCAGAGAAGGGCGTTAAGCAAAAGAATAAATTCTCCGCCGCCAAACAGATGTATATTTAACAGAAATCAATCAACACAGAATAAACTCCAATGTCAGACACACAGTCCATTTACAAGTCCGTTTTGGGTCTGAACAAAACCGGAGGCACTAAATACCTCGCAAACCCATCGATCACCACGTAGGTCTGTACGATCACCACTCATTATCCATATTTCGGGATGCCTCCCAATCAGGACCTCGGTTACCATCCAAACGAGGTGAAGATCTCCGGTCTTCGACCATCGTCTTCATCTTCGAATTTCAATCGTCGGTCAATTATTCGAAATGAGAATTAACTCGGCCTTTTCAAATAATTCACGTATATTTAGAATTTCAAATCAATTTATTTCAATGGTTAAATTATTTGACAACACCAATCTTGTTCTTTAATGTAATTTTCACACCAAACACATTCAACCATCAAAAGCCACATAAATCGAGCAAATTCAGTTTATTTCCATTCCATATCACTTATGATATTTTATAACTATTTATCGCTATTTTTATTTATTTTAAAATAGCTAATTTATTCAAAACGACGCTTCGGGCCATAAAGCGGCCGTGGCGCTGTTTTTCTTCAGATTTGATTTACACATATCTGAAAATCTAACCGTTGGATCTTCACAAAATTTACATCATTAGAAAGGTCTTTTCAAAACGAATCCAACGGTTCTAGTTTCGGGAAAATCCGACGGTCGGATCTCCCGGTACAATCGTTTGAAATTTCGATTTCAAAATACGAACTGCAGCGTCGTTATTCGATTAAATATATAATTATATTTATATATATAAATATAATCGCTTCTGGCGGTGTTTTTCTTCAGATTTGAATTAAACATTCCAGACAATCCAACCGTTGGATTTTTACAAGGTTGGTGCCGTTGGGAAGATATTTCCAAGGCGAACCCGACGGTTGAGGTTTCGGGAAAATCCAATGGTCGGATTGTCCGTACTAGTTGTTTGAAAACACGGTTTCAAAACACGAACTGCACGACTACGTTTCATTTTAATTTTATTTATATTTATATATTTATATAAATATAGTTCATTCAATGATTTCAATATCGTTTTCACTTCAAATATTTCACTAACGCCTTAAAATTTTGGAAAATTTCGCCATAACCTCCCCTGCACCGGGAGCATCGGGAAATCGCAAATAGCTTTCCCGGTCCTTCTAATCTCAAAATGAAAAAGAAAAAGCCAAGCGGCTAGCCAACAGGCTCATAAAATCATCACCCAAACAAAACAGTAAATGTGTACCTATTTGTCGGGCACAAAATTTTATTCCTCTTCTCTAGCCCCTTTGCTATAACATGTTCAATGAATATGCATGTACATATATATAGTTCTTATCATTTATCATTTTCTATTCAACTTCATATTTGATTTCTATTTGGTTTAAAAACACCATTCACTCTAAGGTTACATACATAGGTACAAATCATTTCATTAGCTAATTAATGAATATTTCAACTCATATATGTTTATTTGAACAAGTGGCTATTTTTAACACTTCACATTTCAACGATTCATGCATACAATAAAAATGTGATTTTTATTGTAAAACAACTCATTTCAAAACACTATTATTTTGATATATTTCATATTGGTGATAAAAATAGGATTTTTATCATAAAACAATTTCTTTTAAAACGAGATTATTTTACATAGTTCATATAGTCGATAAAAGGTGATTTTTTTTTTATTATCAAACAATTTATTTCAAAATATGAATACCATTCAACACATGAATTTCAATTCAACGAATGAATATCGATTCAACACATGAAGGTTTTCTATAGTTTGTATATATATATATATATATATAAATGTGATTTTTATATTTAAAACGCGAATACCATTCAACGCATGAATTTCAAATCAACGAATGAATATCAATTCAACACATGAAGGTTTTCTATTCAATGAATAAATATGGTTTAAGCAGATGAAAATAATTCAAACACATGAATGTTTTTCAAAATTTCGGCAGCATAACGGCAGGGTAGTTAAAACCGGGACCGTCCCTAGTACGGCTCCTCGCTCTACCTTAAAACCTCGTGGTTTTTGACAATGGGGATCATGCATCTAGTTCGCAAGCAGGCGACATGTATATATTTATTTCATTTCCACAAACTAATCCTATGTGGTTTCAACCAAATATTTCTCAACCACAAACGGGTATTTTTCAACCTCAATCAATCAATATCAACCACAAACAATCCCAAACAATCATTCGCTATCAATCAATTTTCACAACAATTTCAATCAATAAATATCGTCCATGGTTTGTGGACGAGGGGCGTATATATATATATATATATATATATATATATATATATATATATATAGCTAGAAAAAGAAATTGAAGAGTGAGAAATTCACACCGAATAGCTATCCAACTTCACGACACTTCTTTTATAGAAATCTTCGTCGTTCTGCCTCTTGTCACTTCGTTGCCTGTATTCTCTACATATGTAAAAATCACATTTTTACTTCGCTATTCGATATATAAAAATCGTATTTTTATTCAATATAGAAAAATCGAATTTTCTTCGCTATTCAATATATAAAAATCATATTTATTTATTTATTTTTAAACCAAAGATATCTATATTTTAAAAACAATACCATTTATATTTTCAAATCAAAAGTGTTTTTATTTTCAATGTAAAGACATTTTTTTCATAAATCAATACTAATTTTTATTTCAAAAATCTCATTTTTAACGAATGTCTTTTCTATTTAAAAACTGAAAAGAAGACAATACTATTTATATTCAAAAACTGATTTTAAAATTTGTATATATTTTTAAATTTACAAAAACAATTCAGTGCTAAAACAAAACTATATAAATTTTATAAAAACAATGCTGTATAAATTCTATACCCGAAAAAGGAAGAAAAGGCTTACTGTAAATAAAAACTGTCGTTCACCCTAGGAACCTTCACCCTCAAAACTAGGGTTCCTCCTCACGGTGCCTGCAGATGATCGGAACGCCGTCCAGTGGGCCCACACGACGCGCCTCTGCCTGCACCACCTTCGGCCAGAACAGCTCCGCTTCCGGTGGTCCCCGCTCGCCTGAAAAGGGCTCGAAAGTCGTCTTCTTTGAGGAGTGTTTCTGAGCGAAAGGGGGGGGGGTCGCTGGAGGGAAAGAGCGTCGGAGGAGGGGGGAACATGGAAGGGGAGGTGGGGCGATCTGAGGGAAGGCGTCGGCGTGGGGTAAGCGGCGGCCGTCGAGCGATTTAGGTTTAGGGTTTTTTTTCTTTCTTCAGAATGAACGAAGGAAAAGGGGGTGGGCCAGAGGGGTTAAAAGGAGAAAAGGGTATTTTAATTTTTAATTATTTTAATTTACAAAAAGTTGACTTTTTCACACGACCTCTAAACGAGGCCCACCGCCTGTCGTCCATAGCGTTTTACCCTCATTCCGAACACAATGGGATATGTATCGTAAGTTGATTCGATTGTTTCGAATAGTTTCCGTTGAATTTACTTTTAAATCATTATATTGAATTTTAAACGTATATTTCAATTTACCGAGGTCACATACGGACTCGAAAAATTTCAGAAAAATATTGTCTAGCTTCGTATTGATGATACGGTCCTAACAAAACTAGTTTCATCGAATTCTGACATCGTTAGAAAAATGGCCATTTTCCAGCCGATTAAAATCAACTGAAACTGGTCAAACGCGTTTTCTTTTGCCATGCTCACATATTGATTCAAAAAATAATGAAATTTGAAACCCTAGCAATAACTTCACATCCCAGACCCAACAAAAGTGGTTTCGTCGAAATCCGAGGTCGTTTGCAAAATGTCCATTTTTAAGGGCCTGAATTCCATAGCGACTATTCAGAATTTTCAACTGGACATATCTTTTGATTCCCGCTATGAAATTTAGATTGGTCGGATTCGTTAGAAAGATATCATCAAATAGATCCTAATGTTTTTGGTTTCACTAAAATCCGGATTGTTTTGCACCCGATACAGTCCGACAAAGTTTGAATTCCATTTTTGAAACTGCAGCGCCTTTTCAAGCCCTGTTTATAATTATAATTAATTATAATCGTTTTCAATTGTCGATTCAAACTCAGTTTTCATCGCCATTATTTAAAATATTTATTTTAAATATTTAAAATCCATTATTTTTAGCCAATTTAAAATTTTTAAATTGGTTCAGATTTTCTGGGTCGTTACAGATAAGTTGGAGGAATTGTATGTGAAGGAATCACTAACCAACTATTTGATTTTATTGCAAAAAGATTTCACTTTTAAGATAACGGAGGGTATTTCACTGAAGGCATACTTGAGTACGTTTTATATTTTCTAATGAAGATGAAGATGGTAGAATTTCAAATTGAGGAAGAATATAATGTGATGACCTTAGTATGTTCATTGCTAGACCGTTATCTGGGTTTCTCAGATAACTTGTCCTATAAACAAGTTACTTTTGACTTTTTGTGATGTTGAAGCTGTACTTCTTAATAAGGAGTTGCATGGCCAAATGAATAAATCGAGTGGTAGTAGTAGTGGTGTTATTAGTATTCAAAGTTTGTTTGTGGGGAATGATAGAAATGAGAAGAAAAGGAACCGTTGGTAATCTAAATCATGGAAGCCCGGTTGGAGAAGAATGTTGAAGGATAGAAATAACAAGTGCTTTATTTGTATGTTGCCCAATCAATGGAGAATGAGCGTTTAGATAATAATAAGAAGAAGAAGGAAGTAGCATCTTCATCGGCGGTGGTGGAGAATGATGATGGTGAGGTAGATGAAAATGTTTAGATGGTTGTAGCGTTGGATATTTCAAGTGGCAAATGTATGGTCGATTCAGGTGCCTCTTATCATAAGACCCTGAATAAAAGTTAAAAAAATTCTATTTGTTGACACAAGAGGAAATTCAATTGTTATGGATAATTATTCTATTTGTAAATTAATGGACATCAGTTGTGTGCTAATTCAAATGTTTAATGGTGTAATTAGTAGTACACTTAATAATCTATGTTATGGTCTGAATCTTCACAAATCTCGTATTTTCTTGGGTAATTGGATTGACATAAAATCAATATTGAGAGTCATAACTGATGGGTTTCAATAGGTGCATTTCTGATGATGAAAGGTATTTGAGCTCATGGAGTTTATTCACTTCAAGGTATGACTTTGTATGTGCATTAATGGTTCTCGTGATTTGGATACCACATGATTATGGTATTAGAGGTTAGGTCTTTCTCGAGGAATAGTTTCATATTCGTCAAAAGGGAGAGACGATCATTAGAAAATGTGACGATCGCCCATAACTCCTACACTTAACAAGAGGAATAATGCGTTGAAAGGCATGTCATGAAGCTATGAACGATCATCAAGGTAAGATAAACACAATCAAAGCCCGTGGTATAACTGATAGCGCAGAGATAAAGTATAATAGAACATATATAACAGGCATTGATAGTGAAGCATAATTGAGCAGAAACTTAATCTTTCATATCAATTAGGAATATCCATACATCAAATTGGATACAACATCAATTTCTATACAAATTGTCCTACTACAGGTCACTTAGAGAATCATATAACAACATAACAGTGTAAACAACAACTAGTATGTACAGTAGAAAGTAATACGTAAGCCTCCGGCTCGTCATCGATCTGCGGCATCGTCCTCACTAAGATCTGCTACCTTCTCCTCAGTCTGCCCATCCACAACACAATGGATGAACAGCCAAAGGTAATAAGCAGAAACATAAAACCTTGAGTCATACAACAGTCTTAAAGAGCAATAAAATGGCTATCTATCATTATCAATAAAGTATATGAGAAATAGGTAGATCAATCAACTAATCTACCAACTCAACAACCGAGAAGAAACCCAAATCGTCTCCCTCACATATGACAGTGATAGCCTTTACAAACAACCAGAGATAAAACATAGCAAACACTACAATTAATTATCTAGTATAGACCATCCTAATTGAGTTTAACATCCCCCAAGCACAAGCTCCGAAGGCCTAAACCAACATCAGACAAGCACCGAAGAGATGTCTCCTTCGATGTCGAACAATCCACACAAGACGATACAAGCAAAGCAATCAACATCCATGACTCTGGCTATCACCACCTATCCTGCTTTGAAACCATCATTAATTGTATGGTCGTCTCATCATCATGTTGTCCATCAAGGGCTAATGGTAACCCAGTTCTAACAAAACTCCATAGGCCTTTCCACGATACGTATTTAGGCCTTCCAATGATACCCAAGGTACTTTACCAAATCCCCTCCATTCTTTTGGGCGTCCCCATTATAACTTTGCTTTGATTCCATTAGAACCTATGATAATGATAATCTCTCAGCCTTCAATATCTCTAGCCATCCAACTTGATGACCATTTACAAGCTTAAGTGACTTCTCGAGAAACCATTATCAATAGACTCACAACTTTGAGTCGTCTTCACATTCGTTGCATTTCATCGATCAACGAACACTTCAAAACTCTTCGAACATTCCAACCAGAACTCACGTCAAAGCCACGATCGTCATCAAACCAATAACAAGATTTATTTAGTTGATAGTTGATATACACATTTCACCCTTCTTTACTATAGTGTTTCATCTTCTCTCATAAGTCACAATCCATAGTGTTTCACAAACGATGCGACCATTCCCGGGTCATTCTACGACCCATTAGTTCGCACCCATGACAAACCATTAATCATTGCGACTCATTAAGTGCTGCAAGCCACTATCACTGATCCATCAAACGCTGGCTTGACCTAACCAACTCATAGTGACCTGACCCAACTTGGATGACCCGGCCCAACTTGGATGACCCGACCCAGCTTGGATGACCTGACCCAGCTAGGATGACCTGACCCAGCTTGGACGACCCGACCCAACTTGGATGACTAGACTTTACCAAGCACTTATCCATCATGTTGCAACTAGACTGACCCACTAAGTTTTGACCCAAGCTTGACACGTCATCAATGACCTTATTTTGGCCGACCCGACTTCAATCTTGAATGACCCGACCCCTTTAAGCCGTCATTTCTTGCACGAGAAGCCAAGCGATCCATCACTAATCACAACCAATCCACCCTAGATTTGACCGACCATCAACTCGTGCAACCGATCCATCAAAACATCCATTAATTCAAGCAATTATAAACCAACAATAACACAACAATATCATCATACATTCCTATAGAATTCACTAAATCATGATAAAAAATGAATGAACAAAATAATGGATCTAAATTTGCATAAACGTATGAAATAACATAAGAATATTGTATATGGCGTAGTTGTATACACAATTATATGATTTTTGTTTGAAGATAGCAACCAAATAAATATTATTTTAAATGTGTTTGTTACTGTATTGTTCTATTTATACATCATAGACAGGAATATAATACTTATATTTAAATAGAATACGACTGTATAGACATTCATATATTCATACAGTATTTTATATAAATTAAATATTATACTTCAAACATTCAAACAGTACAACTATTTATAACTCCACCATTTACAATCACTTAAATAAGTTTGAATATTTCTGACATGACACATCATAATTGTAATATTGAAGGAATTCAAATAAAAATGGACAAATTGAATTGAACATAATTAAATATTATTTTATTTCAACTAAATATGTTTATTACATATAATCAGTACAATTCTCTCACAGCTACTCACTATACTTCATTCAACACTTATACAATCACTTTTATACACTGATACTATCACTCAGTTGACATTTCAAATACAGACACACACTAACACTGTTCTTGTCTTCATCTTCAATCTTCTGTCTTCACAGCTTTCAGTCAGTCATGTCTTCATACCTGTCACAAATAGAAAAACACACACTGTTGACTATAACAAAATTAAATAAAAGAAAATAAAATTTTATTTTTAAATTTTATTTGCATCAGAATTACGGTGTGTTTCTCATCATTTTTCTGATTCACTCTGATATACAAAGACAGGAAGATCATTCTGATGGCTGCATATACACACGCGTATAAATATACACGTGTGCACTGCCTCGCCAATCAAAATACAGCAATGTGCAACGGAGGAGTAGCCACATGGATCTTCTCGACTCGGTGCAAATCAGTGTGCAAATGGTCGAGCCAAAAGTGTAAATAAAAATAAAAAGCCAAAATGATCGAAAGAAATTCAAAGGTTCGAGTCAAACCAAGAATGGTCATGCGGCAACATATACAACAAATCTACAACATGAAGTACCCGGATCGACATAACTCAAGTGAACCAAATAGCATTACTACTTTGAGTGCAGAGTGGAGCAGCATGGTTAAGTGGCATGGCGTAGCATGTAACTTTGGTCAAAGGTGACACAATTTCAACTATACAACATAAAATCTCAAGATCAAATGAAATCCCAAGCAAAGGATATGTGGTCAAAGCAATTGTGTACAAGCAGGGATATGAAATTGCAGCCAAAGTGAAGAACTAATAATGCAGCATGTATACCAATGCAAGAAAATGGGAGCATGTACAGTGGTGTTCAAGTCCTCAAGTTCAAGTTTGATTCAAATACAACAAACACAAGTGTGTGAATGGCAATATGTACAAGTGGACAGGAGAATATGGGTATGCAAGATGCATGGCGCATACATAGATATATAGATGTCTAGTTTCAAGAAAACCCAAAACTGCTCAAGTCAAACCAAAATGGGAAAACGGTGAAGCCTACAGCAGTTCAAAGGCTAATGCATAGTGGAGCAAGAATGATCAATGAGACATAGTGAAACCAGTAAGGGGACAAGTCAGTTTGCAACGATCATAACAATACTATAGTACTATAGAAACATAAGGTGACAAATACAACTATGTCCAAGGTAGTACAGGTACAAGTGAACACTAGGTCGAACAACAACCAACATGATGCCAAGAAATAGTCGAGATGGACTAGTACAAATAGCATGTAAACTAGTCATGGGTTAGTTCAAAGTCGAAACAAATAAATATGGAGTATCTGTTCTTAAGCAGTTCAGTATCACAAGACTTGATCAAGTAATTAGTTCCGTTCAAAAAAGCATCAGTTCAAATCTGATCAATGGCAAATACAAGTGTTCATCTGTTCTTATCTAAGTGTACAAACTGTGATAAACAAGGTGAGCATAGCGTCAGTTCTAGTTTATAGCAAGTATCAGATTTCAATGAGTTAAGTTTCAGACCAAAGAAGAAAATAAAAAATGCCAAATGTAAAGATCGCATGGGGAGTATCAGCTAATGTTCAGCCATGCCAATAAACATGAGTGCACATATATCACACAAGCAAAGTGTTCAAACAACTTGTCGTTGGGGTCAGTTTTCTACATATTCAAGATGACATGTTTTAAACAACTTAGTAATCACAATTCTAAATATGGCAATGACCTCAAGAGCTATCAGTTCTTATGTCAGATTAAATTCAAGTTTTTTAATTACTGGGAAGTTATAATTTAAGAAATGGTCAACCAGAAAGCAAAGATCGAAATTCCAAGACTAGTTCAAAGTCCAGACTTTATCTCACTATAAATTCCAGAAATCACGCAAGTATCCAGAAGAAACAAATCAATTTAAAGCTGTATTCTCACGCAAGTTTTGAAAATTTCAAAGTTCACGAATTAAAGCCAGTTGGATTTTAAAAGTCACAAAATTCTCGTATATATCATGGCCAAATCAAACATCAAAATCAAAGCAAAATTTTTGGATTTTTAATCCTATAAATACACCTATTTCATCATCAGCTATTACTATCGATATCCAACAAAAACAATTCGAAGAATTCAAGAGAAAATCACTCACAATTTCTAGGGTTTCGATCGTCAGAGGGCACTTCCAATTTGATCAAGCAAAGCCATCAAAGCACTGACAGAATCCAACAATTCAAGGCATCACAAAATCAATTTCATCATCGAATCGATTTGGACTTGGGAGAATTCCAAAAACCCTAGCCGATCGCCATCGCCATATTTGTTTCCAAAAGCTAGTAGAAAACCCTAGGTTGTTATTTTATTTCCAACTAAACAAAGTGATCAGGCTCAAGTGAAAAGGAAGTGGCCAGCCAAGTTTAATTAAAAGGGACAAGATACAAAGGAGTTAAAGGGATTTATTACTTAGTTTTTCTGAAAGAAACTAGGGTTTTGTTTTTAGTTAAGGGTTTTATTTTAAAAAAAATTTATTCGTTTTTCAATTTCAATTTGTGATCGAATCTGTAGTTTTCTAGTTTGTCTCTAAAACTAGGAAACGAATTACGGGGTTTGTAATTCGGGGAAATCTAGTTTCGGGGATAGAAACCAGTGTAGGGTTTTGAGCGTAGGGTTAAGAAAAATTGGGAGTGAGTGTCGCGAGTATACAGGGGATTGTAAGCGTAGAGATTGTTTTAAATTCTAGTAGTAAACTTGGGGAATGCAGCAGTAGGCAGGGTTTTGTCGAAGCTGGGTATATCTATGTGTTATTTATTTTCCGCATTTATTTCTATTATTATCTGTGTTGTGATTATATAATTACTCTGTGAAAATCTGCGATAAACCTTATTCACCCCCCTCTAGGCTTAATTTAGATCCTACAAGTGGTATCAGAGCAGGTATTTTTTATTTTAAAATAACTCTAGAGACATGAATTTCCCTAATGGTGAGTTTTTTAGTTGTCAATCTAGCGAGAATCTTTCCAGTATAACCCCAACTATTTTTGATGGATCAGATTTTTTTTTAATTGGAAATTAAAAATGGAATTTTATTTAAAATCTGTTAATATTAGATTTTGGGATTTCATTAAAAATGGGTCTGATATGGTACATAAGAATGATATTATAATTAACTCTCGTGCTACTCACATTTTCTATTCTTATATTAACAATGATCAGTATAACCATATCTCTCATTGTTTAACTGCACAGGAAATCTGGAAAACTCTCGATGCGTTGTATGGAAGAAAAGACAACAATATCTCAAAACCCACGATTGCCAACTCAATTTCAGAATTAAGCTTGACAGGATTTACAGAAGGTGGATCAGATGATGAAGTGATGAAGACTCAACAAATGACGACCACAGTGAATTTATTTTTGAAAAGTTAATTTTTGTTTGTGATAAATTAACTAAAACTGTTGAGAATCTCAAACTGACAAATAAAAATTTAAAATCTGAAAATATTGAGTTGAGCACTAAAAATCATGATTTGGAACTAAAACTTGAAAATGTTAAAAAGATAGAAAACTTGAATTGCAAAAAATGTTTAGATTTGGAAAATGATTTAGTTCATCTTAATGAAAAATTTCAAAAGCTTGAAAAAGGAATTGTGTTTCTAAAAATAAACGAGATTGAACTAAAAACAAAAATGATTTTTTGCAAAAAGAGTTGGATAAGTTTAAGAAGGTAAAAAATTCTAAACATGAAATTTTAGAGAAAGCGAGTTTATTGAAAACTGAATCGATTTTGAATGAGCTTTTAATTGAAACAGAGAAAATCAAAAATCTCAACTACAATAATTGTACGACTATTCAAAAAGAATTATTTGAAATAAAAGAAAATTTCAAAGCCCTTGAAAAAGAAAATGTGATTTTGAAAAATAAGGAATTTGAAATTACTCGTATCAATCACAATTTTCAAAAAGAAATTGAAAAATTCAAAGATTTTGAAAAACTTGAAATTGAAAAGCGTAAACAATTTGAAAGAGAGATTTTTGAGTCCAATGCGAAAATTAAAATGCTTGAAAACAAAAATATGGTTTTGAAACAAAATGATTCTGAAAAGAGGAAGATCACTGTATCGTTGTTCGAATTTAATAAAAGAAAATAGTGATCTTAAATCTAAAATTCAACGACTTGAATCAATATTGGTTAAGTTTTCTAAAGGTGAAAAATCATTGAATATGTTGTTAAAAAACCAATTTTTTGTTAAGAGTAAGAAAGGACTCGGTTTTGAAAATTCTGATCAAATTAAAAAGCGAGATTTTAATGATTTTAAAAATCCTTCAAACCACTTTGGAAAAATTGATCTTTTTGAAAAGCTAAATTTTAATGATTTTGAAAATCCTACAAATATCTTTGACAAAAGTTCAAACTGGAATTTTGAATTCTAATAATTTCAAAAGGTTTACAAATCATAAACAAAATTCGTTTAAAAATAAATCAGTTAAACGTGTTTGGATCCCAAAAGATAATAAAATGAATTTGATTAAAATTAAACGAATTTGGGTTCCAAAAGGTACTTTAGTGGATAGTAATGGATTGTTATATAAACGGGTTTGGGTACCAAAACATGTAAACGAAGATAAGAGTGGTAAAACAATTTTTGTTAAACCACTCGATCCTATAAACATTTAGGTACCGGTGATAGGCTAAGGAACAATTGTGTTTAAAAGATAAAAATCAAACTGTTCCATTTTACTAAATTGTTTGAAGTTTCTTAGCCATTGATTCAGAGTTGGAGATTCATTGGATCACATCGATTATGGTAAGTCAAGTATGATCTCTAAACTCGCATTTTTATTTCAATTCCTTTTTTAGTTTATTTTCCTTTTTAGTTTTTATTTCTTTTATTTTCTTTATGTTTTACATGGCTGATTTTGAAATCATTCGTTATTGATTGTTTAATTTCCTAGATTGTAAAAAATTTGATTTTTTTTTTGTGATCTCAAAGAATTAGCTTAGATTTGATCGTTGAATGTTTCTTGTGTTTGTCTAAAAATTCTCTGAGAATGTCACTTGTGATTCTTGCTTTGAAAATGATCTTGTGCTGCTCTGATAAGGAAATTGATTTAATTTAGTGATTGGACGATAAGTTGAAAAATAAGTAATTAAATATCTTTAAATTCCATAGACAATTTGAATTAAATATATAAGTTGTTTTAAAATTGTCTAGGAATAATCAAAATTAGAAATAGATAAATTCATATTCTACTGATTGATTTTTGAAACTTATTTTCAAACTTCCTTTGATATTTTCAAAAACTCCTCATGAAATTGATATTTTCAATTTTAAAATTATTTTTGATTATTTATTCAAAAATTGAAATTATTGATTGATTTGAACCATTTTGTGACTCATCAAAATTATTAATAGCTTTGTGAAATTGTAATGAGTTGTGACTATGGTATAATTCATAACCAGAGGAGATGTTATTTTAAATCTCATTATGATTTGACAGATTTGATAATATCTTTGAATTAGAGCTTATTTCACGACCATCTTCTATATCTACCATATTTCTGTCATTCATCATGTTTTTATTTAATTTGGGAAGTTCTAATTACTATGGGAATTAAAAATAAAATAAAAATAATTAAATAAATAATTTATCCTTGGTATTCACTCCCATTTAAAAGTCCTCGTGGTTATGCGTGGGTGAATTACCTTAATTTCTATGTGCTTCCATTCTCACTTAAAAGACCTTTGGGCTGTGCATGGATAGAACTCACAAGAGAGGATAAACTTAAGTTACTACTAACCCCATTTAAACGACCTTTGGGCTATGCATGGTTAGCAAGTGCTTAACACATTTTTGAGCATATTTAAAATCTTCAAATGTTGTATTCGAATATTCAATTTTTATTGAATTCTCCTCATTCTATAAATCCATCGTAAATCCATTCATTCCGAAAGTGAAATTTGCTTCTGATTTAAAGATTATTATGATTATTGTTTGATTAAATGGGATTTGCGATATATATTCTCTCTCTGAATTTGAATTTATATTTATGGTCTAAATTTGTCACTATTTCGATCTCTATTATCCTTTTGATGATAACAAAAGGGGGATAATGGTCAAGATTTTGATTGATGAGTATTTAATTCAAAAATATTTTAAGATTGGAAATTAAATATCTAAAGGGAGAATGGTCAATTGAATTCCATTGTTTATATTTTCCACATATATAGGGGGAGTTCAGTTGTAGGGGGAGCTAATAAATAGGGGGAGTTCAATATTCACTGTAAAATACATTTATTATGCTCAAAATCTTTTATTTGTTTGTCATCATCAAAAGGGAGAGATTGTGGTATATGACGTAGTTGTATACACAATTATATGATTTTTGTTTGATGATAACAACCAAATAAATATTATTTTAAATGTGTTTGTTACTGTACTATTCTATTTATACATCATAGACATGAATATAATATTTATATTTAAATAGAATACGACTGTACAGACATTCATATATTCATACAATATTTTATTTAAATTAAATATTATACTTCAAACATTCAAACAGTACAACTATTTATAACTCCACTATTTACAATTCACTTAAATAAGATTGAATATTTCTGACATGACACATCACACATGAAATTGTAATATTGAAGGAATTCAAATAAAAGTAGACAAATTGAATTGAACACAATAAAATATTATTTTATTTCAACCAAATCTTTTTATTACATATAATCAGTACAATTCTCTCATAGCTGCTCACTACAGTTCATTCAACACTTATACAATCACTTTTATACACTGATACTATCACTCAGTTGACATTTCAAATACAGACACACACTAACATTGTTCTTGTCTTCATCTTCAATCTTCTGTCTTCAAAGCTTTCAGTCAGTCCTGTCTTCATATCTGTCACAAATAGAAAAACACACACAGTAGACTGCAACAAAAATAAAATTAAATACAAGCAAATAAAAATTTATTTTTAAATTTTATTTGCCTAAAATTACGGTGTGTTTCTTATCATTTTTCTGATTCAGTCTGATATACAAACACAGGAAGATCATTCTGATGGCGGCATATACACACGTGTATAAACATACATGTGCGCACTGCCTCACCAATCAAAATACAGCAGTGTGCAACTAAGGAGTAGCTACGTGGACCTTCTCGACTCAGTGCAAATCAGTATGCAAATGGTTGAGCCAAAAGTGCAAATAAAAATAAAAAGCCAAAATGATGGAAAGAAATTCAAAGGTTCGAGTCAAACCAAGAATGGTCATGCGGCAACATATACTGCAAATCTACAACATGAAGTACCCAGACCGGCATAACTCAAGTGAACCAAACATAATTACTACTTTGAGTGCAGAATGGAGCAGCATGGTTAAGTAGCATGGCACAACATGTAACTATGGTCAGGGGTGACACAAGTTCAAGCATACAACATATAAGCTCAAGAACAAATGAAAGCTCAAGCAATGGATATGTGGTCAAAGTAATTGTGAACAAGCAGGGATATGAAAGTGCAGCCAAATTGAAGAAATAATAATGCAGCATGTATATTAATGCAAGAAAATGGGAGCATGTACAGTGGTGTTCTAGTCCTCAAGTTCAAGTTAGATTCAAATACAACAAACACAAGTGTATGAATGGCAATATGTACAAGTGGACAGGAGAACATGGGTATGCAAACTGCATGGCGCATACATAGATATATAGATGTCTAGTTTCAAGAAAACCCAAAACTGCTCAAGTCAAACCAAAATGGGAAAACGGTGAAGGCAACAGCAGTTCAAAGGCTAATGCATAGTGGAGCAAGAATGATCAATGAGACATAGTGAAACCAGTAAGGTGATAAGCCAGTTTGCAGTGATCACAACAATACTATAGTACTACAGCAAAATAAGGTGACAAATACAACTATGTCCAAGGTAGTACAGGTATAAGGGAACACTAGGTCGAACAACAACCAACATGATGCCAAGAAATAGTCATGATGGTCTAGTACAAAAAGCATGTAAACTAGTCATGGATCAATTCAAAGCCAAAATAAATAAATATGGAGTATCTGTTCTTAAGCAGTTCAATATCACAAGACTTGATCAAGTAATTAGTTCTGTTCAAAAGAGCATCAGTTCAAATTTGATTAATAGCAAACACAAGTGTTCATCTGTTCTTATCTAAGTGTACAAAATGTGATAAACAAGGTGAGCATAGAATCAGTTCTAGTTTATAGCAAGTATCAGATTTCAGTGAGTTAAGTTTCAGACCAAAGAAGAAAATAGAAATGTCGAATGTAAAGATCATAAGGGGAGTATCAGCAAATGTTCAGCCAAGCCAATAAACATGAGTGCAAATATATCACACAAGAAAAGTGTTCAAAAAACTTGCCGCAGGGGTCAGTTTTCTACATATTCAAGATGACATGTTTTAAACAACTCAGTAATCACAATGCTGAATATGGCAAAGACCTCAAGAGCTATCAGTTATTATGCCAGATTAAATTCAAGTTTTTTAATTACTGGTAAGTTATAATTTAAGAAATGGTCAACCAAAAAGCAAAGCTTGAAATTCCAAGACTAGTTCAAAGAATAGACTTTATCTCACTATCAATTCTAGAAATCACGCAAGTATCCAAAAGAATCAGATCAATTCAAAGCAGTATTCTCACGCAAGTTTTGAACATTTCAAAGTTCATGAATTCAAGCCAGGAGGATTTTGAAAAGCCACAAAATTCTCGTATATATCATGGCCAAATCAAACATCGAAATCAGAGCAAAATTTTAGGATTTTTAATCTTATAAATACACCTATTTCATCATCGGCTATTACTATTGAAATCCAACAAAAACAATTCGAAGAATTCAAGAGAAAATCACTGACAATTTTTAGGGTTTCGATCGTCAGAGGGCAATCCCAATTCAATCAAGCAAAGCCATCAAAGCACTGACAGAATCCAACAATTCAAGGCATCACGGAATCAATTTCATCATCGAATCGATTTGGATTTGGGAGAATTCCAAAAACCGTAGCAGATTGCCATCGCCATATTTGTTTCCAGAAGCTAGAAGCAAACCCTAGGCCGCTATTTTATTTCCAACTGAACAAAGTGATTAGGCTCAAGTGAAAAGGAAGTGGCCAGCCAAGTTTAATTAAAAGAGACAAGATACAATGGAGTTAAAGAGATTTATTGCTTAGTATTTTTAAAAGAATCTAGGTTTTGTTTTTAGTTAAGGGTTTTATTTTAAATTGTTTTTATTCATTTTTCAATTTCAATTTGTAATCAAATATGTAGTTTTATAGTTTGTCTCTAAAACTAGGAGACGAATTACGGGATTTGTAATTCGGGGAAATATGGTTTCAGGGATAGAAACCAGTGCAGGGTTTGAGCGTAGGGTTAAGAACAGTTGGGAGCGAGTGTCACGAGTTTACAGGGGACTGTAAGCGTAGAGATTGTTTTAACTCCTAGTAGAAACCTTAGGGAATGAAGTAGTAGGCAGGGTTTTGCCGAAGCTGGATATATCTGTGTATTATTTATTTTCCGCATTTATTCTGATTATTATCTTTGCTGTGATTATTTAATTACTCTGTGAAAATCTGCGATAAACCCTATTCACCCCCCCTCCCCCGCCCTTTAGGGTTAATTTAGATCCTACAAAGAATTACTAATTTAAGTTGGTAGATTAGATCCAATGGTGATTCGAATGGAAACATATTACCATGATGTAGATCTAGGTGAAAACAACTTGAAATGATGAAAAATAAGATCAAACAACCATATATTTGATTGAATCCATGTGAGATATGCTTATCACTCACCAATCAACAAGTTAGCTTGAAAATGAAGATCTACAAATCCAGACAGCGAAGAACAACGAAGAACGGTCTTCGAATCAATCACCTTGATGCGATCTACCTCTCTTTGATGTTGATATTCAATCTTCTAATCTAGATCCATGAAACAAATGAAGTGGAGATGTATTTGATTGAGAAAGGAGGATCACGAGGAGGATCACGAGCTCAAAAAATGATAGAAATTAAGAAGCTAAACTATTCTCCATACCCCCACCCCCTGTTTATATCCAACAACCCAAGCTTTAGCAGGCCCCACAAATCAGCCCACTAATGACTAATTAGACTGGCTAGAAATTATGTAACACAAAAACAGAGATTCCTTCCAGACCACAGGACGAAATCTTTTATGTGACCACTCTACGGAATTGGCAACACCGTTTCCTTTCCAATAAAATCGATCTCAGCACTTGATTCGACCCAAGTCAAAAGTTATGCTCTGTACAAAGCTGGTAGAGGCAAAATAGTCACAAATAAAATTGATAAAAATTATGGACATGTCTCACATCCCCGTAACCAACATATCAAAATAAGAAAATGATCCAACTCTCAGGGATAAATTAAATTATTTTATGATCCTCTAGTATGTAAACTATGAGTCGTTACATTCTCCCCCTTAAGAATTTTGCCTGCGAAATCCCAAGCAACCAAATCCATTCTACATGCCTATCATCCATGATCAACCAATATATCGTCCAAACTAGCATCCATCAACCCATGCATCCATTGCCTTAACCTACATGCGGAATTCTAACAAATAGTACAAGTTACAATTATGTAAGGGTGAAATGTCATTAATGGGTCATACCAACGAAAAGTTTTGGATGGATCGTCTTCATACTCTCTTCCATTTCCCACGTACAATCGTCATCATCCCCACTCCATTACACCTTGACTAGCTTAGTCGTCTTCCTCCTAAGCTGTTTCGTATCATTCCCCACAACATAAAGTGGCTTATAAGGTTTCGTAACTACGGACTCGACTTCTAGGTCTTCGTATTGTTTCGGTGATACCACCACATTCGAATCGTGCACGCACTTCTGTAGAAAAGACACATGAAATACATTCTGCACACTCAACATCTTCTCGGGTAAATCCAATCTATACGCGAGCTTTCAATTCGCTCGACTAACGAAAGCGGTTCAACGAACCTTAAAGCTAACTTTCCTTTACTTCCGAACCGAACAACATTCTTCAAAGGAGAATTTTTATGAAGACCATATCACCAACGTTGAATTCCAAATCCTTACTATGCTTATCGGCATAACTCTTCTTATGATCTTGGGGTGCCTTCATTCATCGTCGAACGATCTCAATACAATCTGATGTTTCTCTTATAATCTCAGCTCCAAGTATCAACTTATCTCCAGTCTCTAAGCAACATACCAAAGAATTACACGGTCTATCATACAATGCCTCGTATGGTGTCAGACCATTGATCCCAATGCTCGACTAGTAACTGTTTTTGTAGGCAAACTCAACTAGATGTAAATGGTCTTCCCACGATCCCCCAAAATCCAATACACAAGCTCTTAGGAGACCTTCCAAAACTGGGTTAACTCTCTCGGTTTGGCCATCAGTCTGGGGACGATAAGTCATACTCAAACATAACTTGGTTCCCAAAGTCTCTTGCAAACTTTTCCAAAATCCAGTCGTGAACAAAGATTCTCGATCACTCACGATGCTCTTTGGGATACCATGGAATCTAACTATCCATTTTATATAAAGCTCAGCCAAATTTGATGTTGTCTTAGTCGATCTGTTAGGAATAAACCTTGCGCTTTTGGTCAAGTGATCTACGATGACACAAATCCCTTCATTTCCTGCCCTGGTTCTAGGTAATCCATCGATAAAATCCATCGATATTTGCTCCCATTTCCACATTGGAACTTCTAATGGATGAAGGAATCCACTCGAATTTTTCTGTTTAGCTTTCACTAACTTACTGTTCATGCATTTGGAAATGAACTTTCCAAAATCCCTCTTCATCCCTTCCCAGTAATAGGCTCGCTTCATGTCTTGATACATCTTATTACCACCAGGATGAATCATCAATCTCGAATGATGAGATTCCCTCAGAACCTCATCCTTCAGTCCATCGATATTAGGAACAACCAGTCATCCTTTCTTTTGTAGCTAACCGTCTCCATCAACTTCGAATTCTTTATCCTCTGGTTCTAACTTCTGGATAATCTCTACAAGCTTTCTATCACGCTTTTGGATTTCTCCAATCCTTTTGATGAGAGTAGGTCTTATCGATAAGCTTGCCAACATTTCAGGTTCCAATTCACACCATGGTTAGAAATCAAATCCTGCCAACTACTCGAGGTGCTTCCATTCCGAAAACATTGCTCCTAATCCTGGATGTCTTTGACACAACGTATCTGCAACTGTGTTCCCTTTACCAGGAGTATAGGTTATGCCAAAATCGTATGATGCCAAAAATTCTAATCACCGCTGCTATCAAAGATTCAAATCCTTTTGGGAGCAAAGATACTTCAATGACTTGCGATCCGTAAACAACTCGAATCGAACTCTCAACAGGTAATATCTCTACATCTTCAGAGCAAACACAATCACTGCTAAATCCAAATCATGAGTCAGATAATTCCTTTCGTGCGGTTTCAGTTGTCGACTTGCATATGCCACAACTCTATCTTTCTACATCGGCACTCCTCCTAGTCTAGTACCACATGCATCAGTATAAACCACCATATCTTCATTCCCCCTCGGAATTGTCAAAATATGAGCACTCGTGAATCTCTCTTTTAGGATTCCAAAGGCTCACTCACACTTAACATCCCATATGAATACTTGATTCTTCTTCGTCAATCAGATTAATGGTGTCATTATCCTAGAGAAATCCTTGATAAATCGATTAATATCCCGCCAATCCAAGGAAACTCCTAACGTCAGTTGCATTCTTAGGTCTATCCCAGTTTTGGATTGCTATCACCTTAGCCGGATCCATCGCTATTCCGTTTTAAGAGACAACATGGCCTAAGAACCTCACTTCACACTTCAAGAAGAGATATTTTGAAAACTTAGGTCTTAGCTGATGCTTTCACAAGATTTCCAAAATAACTCGCAAGTGCATCTTATGCTCTTCCTCATTCTGGGAGTAAACCAGGATATCATCCACAAACACAAGCACGAACTTGTTAAACTGATCTTTGAAAAACCTATCCATAAGATCCATGAAATACACTGATGCACTGGTCAACCTAACGGCATCACCAACCACTCAGAGAACCCGGATGGTCCCCTAAAAGCTGTCTTTGGCACACTATCCTTTGCCGCTCTCAACTGGTGGAATCCCGTTGCCAAATCCATTTGAGAAAACACCTTGGCCTCGAGAAGCTGATCAAACAAGTTGTCTATCCTCGACAACGTATACTTTTTTCTTGGTCACCTTGTTCAACTTACGATAACTACACACGATCTCAAAGATCCATAAGCTTGGTTGCAAACACAACTGGTGCACCCCATTCGAACGTACTCCTCCGAATGAATCCGTTTCCAAAACGTTATGAACTTACACCTCTAATTCTCGCTGTTCTCTAGGCGCCATCCGCCTAAGGGCCATAACGATAGGTCTAATGCCTTCGACCAAATCGATCCTTAACTCAATCTTGCGATGCGGCAGCAACCCTTTGACCTGTTCTAAGACATTATCGAACTCACTAATGATCGACACAGATGACAAGTCTTCCCATGGAATCACAAGCGAATATAAAAAGCTTATGAAGGCACCATCTTCGAGCTTACATCGAATCACAACTACTCGCCCTTTCACATTCCCGACTGTTACCTCGAGCTTCTTGCAAACCACTTTTGCCGCATACCTATTGAGCCAGTCCATACCCAAAATGATCCCAAACCAATCAACGTTCAAAACAAAGCAATCACACATAAAAGAGCAACCATGACTCGACAACACAAGACCACGACAAAGCATACAAAGGCTGGACGAATCCACAACTGGATTAGACATAACCAAAGGTCTATCACATGCCTCGGGTTCCAAACCCAAGCGGTTCACAAGCTCTTTGCAAATGAAAGAATGTGATGCTCTAGTATAAAAACAACACTCGAACTGAAACACCCCCAGCATAAAGCATACCTTGAACAACAACACTCTTCCCTTTCTCCTTTGTCGTAGGATCTCTTGAAGAAGATGACACAGCCTCCAAAGCACACGCCTTCACTATTTGCTTCCCCTTAGCTGGTTCTGGGAAATCCTTCTTGTTATGCCCAGGCTTGTCATAGTTATAGCACTTCCTTTCGACTTTCGGGTTCTTGCAATTCTTGGAGAAATGGCCCTTCTACAGGCAGTTGTAGCAAGTCACCACACTTTTCGGTTTCTTCTGGTCATTTTTTCCTTTCTGTTGTTGTTGCTTCCTCTTTCCAATACACTTATTGTTATTCTTACCACCTTGTTGTGCTTTCAGAGCCTCTTTGGTTGTAATAACAATAGCGTCTTCTTTGGGAAAAACTCTCGTGTCTTACACGTTTTTCAACGATCTTTTTATAAGCATTATCACGAAGATCAACCAATGGTCTCCCAATATATGTATCCAAGCCCATGACAAACTTCTCGTTCTTCTGATAAGGAGAGTCGCTATATGAATGAGCATACTTGGATAAAGCTTCAAAATCAGAAACATATTCCAATACTGGTCGACCATTATGCTTCAACTCAAAAAACTTCTTGAATAAAACTGACTTCTGGGCGGTAAAGATGAACTTTGTCTCGAACTTGACTCGGAACTGATCCCAAGTAATCTCATCCTTAGGAGTCTCTAAAGTGATAGAGTTCCACCAATCCATAGCTCTACCCTGTAGCTGCCTTGATGCAAGCTTCCTATTATTAGCATCATCAATACCCAAATCTCCAAAAAATTTGAATGCAAATATCTAGCCACTCTTGAATCTCGATTGTCGGCTTTATCCTTTTGAACGACTTTCCACCAGGAGCAGTGAAGTCCTTGCACAACTTCGCGAAATCCACAACCCTCTGTACCTGCACCTGGACCATAACATCTACCGCGGAGCTGGTACCCTCCTCATGATCGCTATCATCATAGCCTCGAACATAGCTAGGTAATTTGGTATACCACCGTCACCCCCTCTAGGAATAGTCTCCTCCCTAGTAGTGTGTCTCTACGATCGACGACTCATTATGAGTCTGTAATATAAAATGATTAGTCCCCATACGAGAAAAACTGCAATGAAGTTCAAGTGCTATTATACTATACACTAATATATAGTATACATCCATCAAAAGTCTACAAATACGCCTCTCATACGTTATTACGTCCTTGAACTTTAGCTAAAATCGATTACCAGAGCTTTGATACCAAAGCTAACGATCACCCTTAACTCCTGTACTTAATAAGAGGAATACTGTGTCGAAAGACGTGCTAAGAAGCTATGAACGATCATTAAGGTGAGATAAACACAATCGGAACCTATCATATAATTCATAGCTTAGATATAAAGCATAATATAATATATATAACAGGAATTGATAATAAATCATAATTGAGAAGAAACTTAAACTTTCATATAAACTAGAAAGGCCCATATATCAAACTGGATACAACATCCATTTCTATACAAACTGCCTCACTATTGGTCACTCAGAGAATCATACAACAACATAACAGCGAAAACAACAACTAGTATGTATAAGAGAAGTAAGACGTAAGCCTCCAGCTCATCATCGATCCACGGCATCGTCCTCACTAAGATCTAATACCTGCTCCTCAGTCTGCTCATCCACAACATAATAGATAAACAACCCAAGGTAAGAGGAAGAAACATAATACCTTAGGTCATACAACAGTCTTAATGAGAGATAAAATAACTATCTAACATCATTAATATAGTATATGATAAATAGGTAGATTAATCAACAAATCTAAAAACCCAACAATAGAGAAGAAACCCAAATTGTCTCCCCTACATATGACAGTGATAGCCTTTACAAACAACCAGAGAGAAAACATAGGAGACATAGTAATTAATTATCTAGTGTAGACCATCCTAATCGAGATCAACATCCCCCAAGAACAAGCCCCGAAGGCCTAAACCAACATCAAACGAGCACTTAAGAGATGTCTCCTTTGATGTCGAACAATCCACAAAAGATGCTATAAGAAAAGCAATCAGCATCCATGAATCTGGCTAACACCGCCTATCTTGCTTTGAAATCATCATTAATCGTATGATCGGATCATCATCATGTTGTCCGTCAAGGGCTAATGGTAACCCCGGTTCTAGCAAAACACCGTACGCCTTTCCACTATATGTATTTATGCCTTTCAACAATACCTAGGGTACTCGACCAGATCCCCTCCAATCTTTTGGGTGTCCCCATTATATCCCTGCTTTAAGTCCGCTAGAACCTACGACAATGATAATATCTTAGCCTTCAATTTCTCTAACCATCAAACTTGATGACCATTCACAAGCTCAAGTGACTTCTCGAGCAACCATTATCCACAGACTCACAACTTTGAGTCATCTTTACATTCGTTGCATTTCATCAATCAACGAACGCTTCAAAACACTTAGAACATTCCATCTTGAACTCATGTCGAAGCCACGACCATCATCGAACCAATAACAAGCTTTGTTTGGTCAATAGTTGATACACAATATTTCACCCTTCTTTACTACATCTTTCATATTTTTCCATAAGTCACAATCCACAGTGTTTCACAAACGCTGCGACCATTCCCGGGTCGTTCAACGACCCATCGGTCCGCTCCCACTAATCATAGCGACCTTTTGAAGTGCTACAAGCCACTATCACTGATCCATCAAACGCTCCCTTGATCTAACCAACTCCAAGCGACCCGACCCAACTAGGACGTCCCAACCTAACTAGGACGACCCGATCCAACTTGAACGACCCGACCCAACTTGGACGACTCAACTTTACCAAGCACTAATCATCATGTTGCAACCAAATCAACCTATTAAGCTATGACCCAAGATTGCCACGTCATCAACGACCCGACTTTGCCTGACCCGACTTCAATGTCGAATGACCTGAACGACCCGATCACTATGACCTATCATTTCTTGCACGAGATGCGACGTGATATATCACTAATCACAACTGATCCCTCAACTAACCATTAACTCGTGCAACCGATCATCAAAGCATCCAATAATTCAAGAAATCATCCAATGAACAATAACACAAAAAATATCACCATACATTCCTATAGAATTCACTGAATCATGATAAAACAATGAATAAACAAAATAATGGATCTAAATTTGTATAAACATAAGAATTACTGATTTAAGTTGCTAGATTAGATCCTATGGTGATTCGAATGGAAAATACTTACCATGATATAGATCTAGGTGAAAACAACTTGAAATGATGAAAAATAATATCAAACAACCTATATACTTGATTGAATCCATACGTGAGATGCTTATCACTCACCAAATCCACAAATTAGCTTGAAAACGATGATCTACAAATCCTGACAGTGAAGAACAACAAAGAAATGTCTTCGAATCAATCACTTTGATGCGATCTACCTCTCTTTGATGTTGATCATCAACCTTCTAATCTACACCCCTGAAACAAATGAAGTGGAGATGTATTTGATTGAGCATGGAGGATCACAAGCTCAACTAAACGAGAGAAATGAAGACCTAAACCATTCTCCATACCCCAGACCCTATTTATAGCCAATAACCTAAGCCTCAGTAGGCCCCACAGATCAGCCCACTAATGACTAATTAGCCTGGCCAGAAATTGTGTAACACAAAAAACAGCGATTCCTTCCAAACCACAAACCAAATCTTTAACGACCACTTTACGAAATTGGCAACACCATTTCCTTTCCAATGAAATCGATCTCAGCACCTAATTCAATCCAGTCAAAAGTTATGCTCTGTACAAAGCTGATAGGGGCATAATGGTCACAAATAAAATTAATAAAAATTATGGACATGTCTCACATTCCCATAACCAACATATCAAAATATGCGAATGATCCGACCATCAGGGAATTAAATAAAAGTATTTTGCGATCCTACGATGCGTAAAACGCGGGTCATTATAGAAAGAGTTTCAACAAACTTCAATTTTGCGAGGAGTGTGTAATAGGGAAGCAAACTAAATTATCATTTGGTGAATGAAAATATGATTCAAAAGATGTTCTTAAGTATGTTCTTAGTGATTTTTATGGTCGATAACGATAGTTTCTTTCGGTAGAGCTCATTATTATATTCCTTTTGCTGATTATTTTTTCTTGTGAAATATTGGGTATGTAATGATAACTAAGTTAGAGTAAATTACAAAATTCAATGTTTGGAAGACTCTTGTTGTGAATAAAAGCGATAAGTCTTTAAAGGTATTACGACTGAAGTATGTTTTAGAGAGTCTAGGGGGTTTTGCAAGAATTACGATATTCATAGACATTTTACCACACTTGGAGATTCGTAGTCGAAAGATATTTCAAAGAGAATGAACTGTACTCTACTTGAGAAAGCTCGATGTTTGAGACCAATACTAGATTTACCCAAGGGAATTTGAACGGAAACTTTATCAATAGCAGTGCGTATTATGTGCTTGACTATTGATAATAAACTCCAAAAAGGAACATGGAAGGGAAAGAGCATTGACTTAAGCAATCTTTGTGTGTTTGGTAGTCCCATTTATGTGCTTGATATAAGAAATGATAAAATTATTTTTTAACAATGGAGTCTTTCTTAGTTGTACGGATGGTGTATGCTAAAGGCTATTGGATTTGAAATCTAGAAACAAAGAAAGTTATGAATTCTCTTTTTTTTTTATGAGTCAGCATTTCTAAAGAAGAATGAGAGTTCATCAAATATTTCGAGTTTAGTTCCAGATCAATCAAAGGAGAAGGATTTTATTCCCATTTTTTATCTAAGGAGTAGAGTTGTTAGAGATTCAAGTGATAGAGGAGCAGTTGATGTAACATCACATAATCCATATATTTTCTCTTGTAGTATTGTTGATGTTCATGATGGGTGTAAAAGGAGTATGGCTAATAATATTGCAATCCAAGTTAGTCACCAATTCATATAAACCCAGAAGATATGATGATTAGAGCAGTCTTAAATATTGTGATAAATTAGACTATGCTTTTCATATAATCTTGATGAGATGAAGAACCTTGATGACCTGATGAGTTTTAGTGATAGCTCAAAATGGATTGTTACCATGGAGGAAGAGATACAATCTTTGTGAAAGTATCAAAGTTAGGATTTCATTTCATTTCCTAAAGGAAAATGTTCTATTAGTTGCAATAATAAAAGATGAGGACTATAGAAGATGCAAAGCACGATTAGTAGCAAAGGGGTTGCATAAGGAAGAGAAAGGAGAATGAGGCACTAGATGTGAACCATACTTCAAAATAGGTTTTATTTCTATAGTTTTATTCTTGATTCAAAATTTGGGCAACTTGGTGTGGAAACAACCTTTTTGCACAGTGATTTGAGCGAATACATCTATGTGGAGCAAGCACAAGAATTTATTGCGGATAGTGAGTCAAATTTGGGTTTATAAATTAAATAACTATATAGTTTAAAGTAACCACCAACAAATGGTAAAAGAGATTTGATTATCTTACCTGTGGAAACGGTTTTAAAAGAAGCATTAAAGATGCTTATGTAATATGTATTCCAAGAGATTAAAAAATGATTATTGAGTATGTCTACTCTTGTATATTTGTGACATGCTCATTGCTTTTGAGGATAAAAATAAAATCAACAAGTAAATTTTTTAATAAAAATTGGAATTTGAAATGAAAGGTCTTAGAGAGGAAAATGAAATTTTGGACATGAAAATAGAAAGAAATAGAAAGGGTTTTAAGTAGAAATCAACTCAAAAGTAGTACATTGAAAAAGTGATTTGTTGGCTTAGCAAGGGGAAAGAAAAAACATCTAAGAAATTTAACTTTTCATATGAAGCGTTCGATTCAGAGATCACCTATCTTAGAGAAATATTAGGCTTATATGATAAGGGTGCAATATGCAAGTGTGGTTGAAAGTTTAATGCAGTCATGGTCTATAAGAACTAATATTACAAATAATGTCTAGTTCGTTAGTTGGCATTAAAAAAATTCCAAGAAAATCGCATGGAAAGCTGTAGTGGTTATTTTGAGATACCTTAGAGGTACTCCATTTCATGATCTTGTTTATATGGTAGTGATGGGATGAATTGCAAGTTGGCTGCTTATTATGATCTAATCTATGTCACTGATTGGGATCAAAGGAAACCAATTTCGGTTTTGTCTACACTCCTAGAGGTACGACCATAAGTTGGAGATCGAGTTTTCAAACGTTGTAGCTTTATCCACTATGGAGTTTAGCCACAACATAGGTAGCAAAGGAAGCACTATAATTTAGTTGATTGTTGTGCGAATAGGGTTTTGAGGACAATAGTATCAATGTTCAATGTGATTTTCATAATGTTATACATTTGGTAGGGAACTTGGTTTTTGGCTCTCATATTAAGTACAAAGAGGTGAGAGTCATTTTTCGTGGCCATAGATGTAGATAAACTTTCTTATCTTTGGAAAATGCACGCAAGGATAATGCAACAAATATGTTTACAAAAGCAATATCGGTTGTTGTGGTAAAAAATATCTTTGAGAGATTGGCATTCTATATTATTGATAAGTACTTGTTTGCATTCCAAAGTATTTTTTTTATAAAATGTTTTTTGAGTTCATATAATTTCAACACTTTGATAATGTATGGTGGCTTTATTGGAGCTCATAATCAAAGTAAAACGGGCCTTGGCTTTGAAAAAGCTCATTAGGAAAGTACTTAAGTGTTTTTCATAAGAGGTAGAGGCGATGGTGATGTGAGTGGAGCCTGATTGTATCCTATTATTTTGGAAGGTTTTGTATTCACTTTTCTTTTCTTCTTATGGTTCTAGTTCTTTGTTATACCCTTTTTTGAGCCATGGGAGATTGGCCATTATCTCCGTTTTGGGCTGTTTATATATTTCCTCTTTAAAAGAATGTGTGTGTTGTAAATTTTCAAATGGTTTTGGGGTTTGGATTTTTTTCGAAGAGGGAAGAACGAAAGCAAGAAGGAGGGTGTGGAGATTAGTCCCGCATCATGAAAATAGAAAAAAGTTTCTAAGTACTTAAGTTAATTTGTGAAAAAGGTGCTGGGGCCTCGGGGAACCCAAATGTTTACTTTGCTGTGAGGATGGAGGTTATGCATCGCTACCACATGCGCGCGCCCCGCCGTTCTTCTGACCGAACCGGGCTAGGCCGAGTACGGGTTCAGGTTCAGATCCATTTTTTTGGATCAAATTTGTAGACGGTAACGAGTCGGGCCTTTTACAGACCCGAAAATTCAAATGAGGCAGAAGTTGTTTGACACTTTACTATGGATTTGAAAAGTGAAAATTTTGAAATAAATTACTACTAGCGCACAGGTGTGTAGTATTCAAGTCGAACACAGGAAGGAAAATTAAAATTTATTATTTATATAATTTCATGGGCGAATTAGACGAATTTTTAGGAATTAATTGAAATCAAAAATAAAATAAAATTTGATTCAGAACAAATCTAATTGAACCGACGACTAAATCACCATTATCAATTGAAATAGAAAAAACTGCATTGAATTCACTACAGATTCGAATCTAATCAGATCTACAACAAATTCAATGATAGAAAAATAAACAGAATACTGAAATAAAAAATACAGAAAAGAAACAAACAAACAAAAATAAAAATTAGGATTACCGTTGAATTTATTAGATGGTCAATCACTAATGAGAAAAGTAAATTGCAATAGTAAATTGTGCTCTACCAAATCTAATTGAATAGACAACACAAATTTACTAGACCCAAGGGGAGTATAGAAAAGAAAGGATGAACTCTCAATTCTTGGATAAAGTTTTACAATGAGAATACATAGGTATTTATCGGATAGACTAGCCAACCTAATCCGTAATACAAACTCAAATGGGCCATAGTTAAATCTGGTAAGTTTTGGCCTATCCTCTTTTCCATTTGCTTCCTTGATAAGTCTTCCTTGATTTGTGATACGCATATTCTTTCTACCAACTATTCTCTTATCCAAAAAGAAAACTTGGTGTGAGATCTTCTTCTATAAGTCTTCATATATACACACACACACACGCAGCAATTTGATCTCTATTTTCTATTTTTCTGACTGCATGTCGTTTAGTTGGCATATTTGTAAAAGTGACAAAACAATACCCAAGTAATATTTATTTATACACAAAAGATAAAATATAAGAGCATAAAATAAACACTTTCACATGTTAAACAAATACCCCCATACTTATCTTTTACTCATCCTCGATTAAAACAAAAATTGAAAAACTAAACTAGGTTGGTTACACTTTCATAGGAAACACGATTGATTTGAGCGTATTCAACAAGCCGTTAAACCTTTAAGTGTCCCTAGTAGGACAAGTGGTGTCTCATGAGGGTTTTCAGCGGATAGTACCCACAAAATCCAAATGTAGTATGCTATGGTTCTAATGCAATGAATGTAACAGACATATACAAATGAAAACAAAAATGAAAACACGACTTGTTCTAGAAAAGTTGCAACATAGCAATATACAATTTGAAATCAATCTATAGAAAGTTTTTGTTCCTCAAATCATCACAAATTTTCAACATAATTCAAGTTTTCATATGTTAAATTCTTGTTTGGCCAGTTGGTTTGGTTGATAACATAGTGCAACCATTAAATAAATTCTTAGTTTTCTTGTCACAATTTGCAAAGTGGTATTCTTATTTCTTTGTGTATGACTAGTCAAATCAATAAGGTCAAGAATTGTTTGGGATCATTTCTCTCAATCTTTATAATAATTAAAATTTTGTGATTGATTACACATACCTAACTTAAAAGACCAAGATATAACACTCATGCACTGCCTCACGGACTGACGTGAGAGTTTGGGATAGAGCTTGACAGATTGTGCAGATCATCGTTGACTTTGTCAATAAGATGCCAGTAATCCTTAGGTGTCCAACTCATAGAATCAGACCAAGGTATACCACCCATGCAATCCCTTGCGGGATGACGTGAGAGTTGGGAAAGAGCTTGGAGGGTTTGCACACCAACACTAGATTTTCAAGCAATGTTGGGTAACCTTAGATTAATATTATTTTTTGAATATAAGAAGAAGAAGAAGAAGAAGAAGAGAGAAGAGAGTTATGCAAATTCATCTTAGCACAACTTAGTTTTAAAGACCCGAAAAGCGAATATATGTGCTTTAAGTCCTCCAATGATTAAATAAAGACTACAACTTAGAATAGACTTCATGGACATCACCTAAGAATATCCCTATATACTGGTTACACTATTATTGCTCGTAATTCAAATTTTCATTATATTTCTTATTTGATCTTAGTTGAGAAAGAAATTACTATCAATTGACCAAAAAATTGTTAACTTGCTTCATTGTATCAATATAAGATGAGTCGTATTTCAGAAAAAATTTGGCATGTTATTACAACCTAAAATGCATGATGGTCCTATCCAAATGCATGAAAATAAAAAGGGGAAAAATTAACGAAAAATAAAAAAGAATGCAATGCAGACCCCTCCCCCCTACACACAAACACTTGATCTAAACAGTATCCACACTGTAAACATGTTTCCTAAATGTAAAAGAGAGTGCGCAAAGATGGATTAGATGCAAAATGATTTGTAGATTGAAATGCAGTTTTACAACTATATGAGTGTGCAAATCAAATGCAAAATGAAATCTATGAGGATGATGAATGTTTGGTGAAATATGATGTTTCCTTTTCCCCTCACACTTGTTCCTATAGAAAATGATGAGTGATGGTTTCTTATCTCCGAACTCGTGAAGGTACCATCGGCATGTCAATGAATTATGAAATCAAAATCATGCTTATGAAAATTTTGTCATACCAATGGTTTATATCAGTCATATCAAGATTATCATAATCCTATAAACTTGAGTGTTTAATTGCCATCTCATTCGTTGATATGGAATTAAGATTATTTTCGAGGTGTTCCCCTAATTTGTCATGTAAAAATATAATCTCGTCCTCAAATAGCTCTTTAAAAGACATAGTGGATACGTCTATTGAGGCAAGGGAAACTTCATGAAGAGCTAAATCTGATGTGTCTTCTTTGACTATTTCAATCATGTCAAATTCTCCTATTTCAGAATCTTTGGGTTGATGAAAAATAATCAATTCAATGGTTAAGTGGATAGTCGAAGTTGGCTGCTCCTACAATTTATGATAGCTGTAACACCCCTAAGTCCCACATCGTGGAAGCCTGTGTGAAGTGGGTACTTATATAGTAGATCTCATCTCTTACTAACGCCGAGGCCTTTTGAGGAACAAAACCCCACACCTATACGGTGGCTAAGTTGGGGACAATATCTTGCATGAACGGAGGTGCAGGTTGTTACAGTGGTATCAGAGCCAATACCCAGCCGGAATTGTGGCTCCTGTGTGGACCGCAGCGCCTGGGTGAGGTGTTTGTGAGCCAACGGGGACGTTGGGCTCTGTAGGAGGGGAGAATGTAACACCCCTAAGTCCCACATCGTGGAAGCCTGTGTGAAGTGGGTACTTATATAGTAGATCTCATCTCTTACTAACGCCGAGGCCTTTTGAGGAACAAAACCCCACACCTATACGGTGGCTAAGTTGGGGACAATATCTTGCGTGAACGGAGGTGCAGGTTGTTACAATAGCATATGAGGTGGCTAAGAAGGGACCACCCAAAATCAATGGAATTTGGCTATTAGGATTCGAAATAAGCCTGGTTTCAAGGACAGTGAAGTCGATAGAGAAATAATATTGTTTAATTTGAATCAAAATATCCTCAATTGTACCAAATGGATTTTTAACATATCGATCGACCAATTGAATTGTTATGTTTATGGGTTTCAATTCCCTTAGTCCAAGTTGATAATAAACAGCATAGAGAAAAAGATTGACACTTGCATCGAGGTCAAGTAGGGCACAATAAATGTGAGTATTTCCTATTTTATAAGCGATTGTAGGGCAACTGGGGTCCTTATATTTGACCAGTGATGGATTTGAGAAAACACAGCTAGTGTTTGCAGTCAAGAAGCAGTTTTAGGAAAATTAATGGCTCATTTTCGGGTGCATAACTCTTTCAGACACTTAGCATATTGTGGAATTTGTTTAAAGGTATCTAAGCGTGGAATATTGGCACGAACTTGTTTGAAGATTTCAAGATTCTTTTTTGAAATTCATGCCCTTCTTCTTATTGTCAATTCTATGAGGATATAGAGCTACTGGTATATCGTTGGAAGAAGAAGGTTTCGATATAGGAAGTGAAGGAGGTAAGGGTGTAGAAGATGGAATGTTGGGATTGCCAACATCAGAGGAAGATATATTGTCGGGGTTGTCGACATTAGAAGAAGAGATGTTGGGATTGCCAAAATTAGAAGAAGATTGATATTTGGAAGGTTCGAAAGAATTGTCCTTGGTTTCCATCAAAAGAGTGTCAACCTTTTCGATTGGGGTGGAAATCGAATGATTGTCGGGATGGCCAACTGTTAGACCAAAAAGTGGTTCTAACACCCAAATTGACTGAAATCAGAATAAAATAAGATCAAAAGTAAAATGGAGACACAGAATTTATAGTGGTTCGGCATTGAAAAGCCTACGTCCACTTGTCAATCACTATTCTCGATGATATAGTTGCAATTACAACGAGATATTCACTCAATTTCACTCACAACTCACATACATTCACTCAATTGTCTCAAAACAAATGTTGAAAGACGATTTGGATTATCTGGGAGTGCTGGAATTCGGTTTATGAAAGTGCTTGAACTCTCAAAGTGCCAAAAAGAAGATCCCTTTGATTGTCTCTAAGCGAGGTATTTATAGGTGAAAATTTGCTCAGAATCCGATCTGGGTCGGAGCCACGTGTCTTCCATCCCATCGTCCTCGGGTTCGGATGGACTCCAGTGCTGACAGCGCATCAGAATAGAGATTATCGTGGGTAGGAATTAGTCATAACTGTTCCGCATCTTCAGGTGATCGTGGGGGGAAGTGACGTGGGTTATGGGTTCGGTTCGGAGGAGCCTGCAGAGGGGGTTCGGATCGGGGCATCTGATCCAACCCGAATTAAATTTAGCTCTGCTCCGTTTCGACCTGGTAGTAGCCCTCCGATCCAACTGGTAGTAGGTAGCCCTCCGATCCGACTGATAGTAGGTAGCCCTCTGATCCGACTGGTAGTAGGTAGCCCTCCGGTCCGAATAGCAGCGTCTCTTCGATCCGATCCGCTATGATACTTTCTAAGTTCTTCAACGCTTTACATCTCGACTTTGTGTTGCCCAGTTCACAAAGTGGGCTAACATTTTGCCCCCTCAAAGGATGCTTCTGTTGAAGACGGAGCATGCTTTGATTATCATTGCACAACGCCTTCCAGGTAATCTTCCCTTTGATTTTCCTTGTGCTTTCATCCTCTTCTTCGAATTTTAGCTTAATTCATATGCGCTACTGAGTTACGACATTCTGTTCGGTTCGGATTCCGACCCGAACGGGTCCTTCTCTTTTTTCTATTTCTCATTGGACTATTGGGCCAAGCTATGCTACTGGGCTTTCGAGCCGGTCCGAACGGGGATACGAATAGTCACCACGTTTTTATATAAATTCAGCCTTCATCTTCATCTCACTTTCTTTTTATTTTATCGTTTTGCAAGTTCTGTTCCGAAACTCTAGGATTCAAAAGAGAAAAACTTTTTACAATTCTCGTGCGGATCTCCAACTTATCCACCTTGGTAGGTTTAAATCCTTGATCAACTTCATGATAATAGGTTTTAATTGAAATCTATGGTCAATTCGACCGACTTGGATGTGGTTTCCACGCTACAACACCCTCTCCCTTCGTTATTGTAGTTGGTGGCTTCGTTGCTACTTCGAGGCGTTGGGAGAGGGAGTCGTAGTTCGTTCGATCATGGCTGGGGTCTCAGGGATGAAATTGGGTTTAAGATTAAAGAAGAAGAAGAAGAAGATCATGGGGAGTCGGTTCGGGCGATGGAGTATGGAAAGTGGAGGAAAGGAAAAGGAAGAGAAATCCAGAAGGTCGGATCGGGTCAGGGCAAGTAGTTAAAGGGGGGAATGGAGCTCACCTAACCGGATCGGGTCGGACTGTAAGATAAAGGAGGAGAGAGGCATGACTGCCTGATCCGACACGAACCGTTCGGGGAATCTACTTCCGAGCCGATCCGATTTTGATTCCTGAGCTTCAATGTTTGTCCGAGCCCAAGGCAGGGCTACGCCCCCGATCCGATCCCAATGAATGCGCCCGAACCGAACCGAAGAGCAGTCCATCTTAAGGCATAAAAACTCGTTTAACTGGCCCAATCAACCCTTGGAGTAATCTTCAACTTAATGGACAGTTAGGATAGTGCCCTGCGAACATAAATGGACATCAAGAACTGCCTTGATCCTTATTACTTTGCCAAAATTTTGCGTCGCACTTTCAAACATTAACTTTACACTTTTCCGCATACACTGTTTACACTTTAGTTTGCACACATGCACGGGGGGATACGGGCTAATTTACTCTAACTTGTGCTATTGCTTCTTCAATAGTTTTGTGACCATGACATCCAGACGCTCTTCTAGACTAGCCGGGAAGAAGGAGGCCCCGGAGACATCCAACAAAATTACCCTTGAGGACATATCTTCTTCCTCGGATCCAGAATGGAATGATGAGGGCTCAGACTACGAGGTTGGAACTCGCGAAAGCGACAATGTGTCTTCGGAGGGTGGAGTTTCCCTAGGTTGTGAAGAGGAAGGAGGGATTGGCGATGACCGAGCTCCTGATGAATTTGAGTCTGCCGTCATATTGGAATCACCCCAAGATTCTGTTGAATCGACGATCGACAACGACAGACTTATCCGAATTTGTCTAAAGTACGGGATACTAAAAAGGGACACTCTGGTGCCTTCGAGAACTGACCGTCCTCACAATCCCCCAGAAGGATTTATGGCAATCACCTGATTGATGTGTATGGTCGGGGCTATTCCTCCCTTTTCTCCTTTCGTCGTCGATTTTCTAAGACAAATGCGGATTGCCCCCATGCAGCTGCATCCCAATTCCTATGCTTACTTGTACACCCTATATGTAGCGTATCGTGAGATCTTTGGCATAGAGCTCACTTTTGACGACGTTCACTTCTTCTATAACTTCAAGCACCGGACTCGAGAAACCCCTTCTTTCTGTTACTTCGAGTCTGTCCCTAAGAGGAAGATAATTCCAGCACCATTCAGTAGTAAAGCTGGTGACTCTAGGCTGGAATGGTTTTATATAAAGCAACAACCAGGGTGTGCTAGGAGGTGGACGAAATCAAGTAAAGCACTAGTTTTCTAGATTGCAACTCTGTACATACAAACCACCGCATTAATTCACTTTTCTTTTTGTTTGCAGTTGATAACCCAAAACAAATATCAGACCAAGTATTCTTTGACCGGATGCACCATCTCCTTAATGGTGATCAGAAGTTTTTAACTATTGATGAAGTCCTTAAGGACGAATATCTTCATCTTTATGGGTTGCTATCTATTACTCGTAGCATTGGTCATGGGACGGCCTCATATGTATATATTCCCCCAGTGGACGTAATCCCTGAAACGGGCGAAAGTTCGAGAGCTCCTACAATGCCTCTTCAAGCTTCACCCTCTCCTTCTTCTACCCAAGATGATGAATTGGCTAACATGGCCGAAAAGCATCGCGAAGGGTATACTGTTCCCGAGGCTGCCATTTCTCCAGAAAGGTCAACGACTTCCAAAGAGTCTCCGATCGATGCTTTTGAGGGAGATGTCCCTAGCACTGATGACCCACTGTTTCAGGGTTTGGGGGATCTCCCCTTACCTGAAACCATTTATACTTCAGAGGATTTTAGGAAGAATCCTTTAGTTTTCACTTCTATCGAAGAGACCACTCCTACTAAGGCCAAAGAGCCCGCTCGTACTAGTCTAGCTTCAGACTCGGGTTGGTTGGGGGGGAAAACACCACTTAGGACACACTTTACACAATAACATTACAACTCACCGCATCTTTCTCTTTGTGAAAATATTGATTCTGAATTTCATTTGTCTTGTTGTTCAGGCACGATGCCCCAACTTACTATGATATCAGGAAACTCCGCCGCAGCATGTCTAATCCACCCTATGATACTGAGTATGATCGCCGCGACGATCGCAGTAGGGAGGAGAGAAGGCCCTATGAACCCTATCGCTCTCGAACCTCGCGTTCTCGCTCTCCTGTCCGGACGGACCCAGAGAGATATAAAGGTTACCAAGGTCGTCGGGAAGAGGACAGGCCGCAACTAAAAGATTCAACCTCTTCTCAAGAAAAGCGCAGCAGGGAGAGGAGTCCGCCAAAAGATACCGAGTCGCGAAGCAAACGCAAGGTCTCTGCTAAACGGCCTAGAACAGATAAAGAGGCTATTGAATCCTCCACGCACCGGGATACTGAGCTGACGATCCCCGCCCCTCCACCGCTAGATGCTGAAACTGCAGTTAAGCGGGCATATCTGGAGGAGCAATTTCCCGAACATTACTTCGAAAACTTGACTTTTTTACCTGCTCTTGAGCCTATTTCTTCAAGGTGGGTAGATGAGGCCAAAGCAAAGATAGATGCGGTTGAGAAACAGTATTCAGAAATGTTCAAGTATTCGCAGCCTTTCCAGAATCATCCGTACTTTAATCACGAATGTTGATTCGATGCAAAAAACCGTAGAAGACGATGCAAAGGCCTTAAAAAATCTAGGAAAAGACTTGGAAGATACTCAGGCCCAGCTTGCTGTTGCTCAACGGGATGCCACTAGCTTCAAGAAACAATTTGAAGATTTGCAAAAACGTTACCATGATTTGCTTGAATCCCATACTCAAGAGCGTTCTGAGTTAAAAAAGCAAGCCGAAGATGCCAAGTCAGATGCTGCTAAAACGCGCCTTGCTTACGCTGACCTTGAACGGAAAAATGCCGAGTTAGCAAGGAGGAATGCTGAACTGGAAAAGAAAAATGTTGACTTGGCTTCTAAGCTAATGGAGGCGGAGAACAGAGCTGCCCTAGCGGAGGGTAACGTCGAATGTGCTATCAGTTCCGCTGAGGAGGCCCGCAAACAACTATCAGAGGCTGAGGGAGAGGTTCAGGGTTTCGGCGAATTAATGATTGAATTCTTTGCGCATATCATCCGCCGTCGGAACATTTCTTGGATTGAAGATTATCCATCTACTCTAGTCCAAGTATAGAGTCAGATCGTTGAGTGGGAGAAAGAGGAGCTCAAGGTTGATTCCATTGACGAGGACAAGCTGATGGAGAAATATTTAAGAGATGATGAGCCAGAACGCCTAGCTGAAGGGCGCCGCCTCATTGCTGCTGCTATGGACGAAGAGAGGCGAAGAACTAAGCAAAGGAACATTTCCGAGGATGGTTCCTCTTCTACTGCCCCCGCAACTTCTGAAGTAGAGGGATATGATCCTGAAAACCCGGGGATCCCTCGAACAACTCTTTTATCCCCTATTCCCGAAACGGAATCGGAGACAACAGTTACTCCAGCCGAGAAGTCTTCGGAATGTATCTCTACATTTTCACCTCAATTCGTCAAATTTATCTCTACCTTTCGCCACGTGATTGAGAAATCGATGGAGAACCCATTATTTTCTCCTGAGTTGATAACTGTTGCTTCTCACTCTGTAGGTATTGAACCGTCCGAAAAGACAGGTGTGTCCCAGGGAACCGCCTCTGGAGCAGAGCCTACGGAGAAGGCTAAAGGGGGAAAAGACAAGGCTGCCCCCATAGATTCGGGAGAAGGAAGTGAACCGTCTAAGGCTGACACTCCTCATGATGACGAAATGATAGATGCCTTAAAGGACGATTGCGGCGACGGGGGACATGAGGAAGATCCGGAGGTAGCAATAGTCGGGGAGTCGAAAAGCGCTGATGATGTTACCTTAGCTGCACTGAAAGCTGACCAAGATAAACGCTTGTAGCTAAAAGCTGAAGACTTAGACCATGAAAGCCACAAGCCCCTCACAGTTGTGGATGCGGGATCAAGATTAGTTGTTAAGCTTTCAACTAGATCTATTACAGAGGAACTCGCTAAAAAGTCTTCTCTTGATTCCAGCGCTCCGCCCTCCGGGAAGAAGTCAACCAATTCCAGCACCTCAGCTTCAGGAAAGAAGAAGTCAAAGCGCATCTTGACGGAGGCCGAAAAAGAGGCGAGGGATGCGGAGAAAGCTGCCAAGAAGTCCAAGCCTCCTTTGAAGCCGAAATAGTGGGCTGTCTTGCGTTATTTTAGCATCTGGTTGACCAATAATTGTTGCTACAAAGGTGGCCCTTGCACCTTCTTTATGCCTGTTTTCCTGTACAAATTCATTCATTTGTAAATAAAAAATAATTCATTTTCTGCAATGTCTGTTAGTCATTAGTTTTGCACTTATGTAAGAATGCATGTCTTACTATAGTTGTGTAATGAAGTTATGGTGGGGGGAAATATGTATATACATATATTCCCCCAGTCAATCTCGAAAAACTATTCAAGACTTAGTCAAGTAGTCAGAATGTTCCCAATTTTTCGACGGGATTGCATTCTCTGTACCGTCAATGCCTGTCGTTTTTTCTGGCATTTTTTATACTCTCATGTCTTATACTCAGGTTAGAGTTCTTACTGAGGCGGTCTCTTGTCTGGGTGCACCTTCACGCCTCAGAGGACGTCGTCTTCCCGTCCTTTATACTCTTTCTCAATTCTCGAGAGTTAGAGTTAAGAATGTCGTCTTCCCATTCTTTTATGTCTTATCGCACAAACAGTCATTGTGCTTTTTCCTGCGTATAAACTGTTTTCAACACTTCAGGTTTTAAATCGTCTTATATTCCATAATTGCAACAGAATAGTAGGTGAAGGTATATATAATGCAGGAAAGTAAATGACACACGATATTTTTATAGTGGTTCGGCTAAGTCGTAGCCTACATCCACTTTATAGTTCTTTGTTCATATCATCAGACTTTTCTAAGGCAAGTCGTGCCTTTTTACAAAGTTCATAAGAAAAACAACAAAGAGTACAACATTTCTAATTCAAATATCGCATCAAGTGTTGGGCATTCCATGCCCTAGGCACCTCTTCGCCATCTACGGTCGTTAACTTGAAGGTTCCTGTTTCAAGTTTCTGTTGGATGACAAAGGGTCCTTCCCACTTTGGGCCGAGATGAGGAAGAGATGGAAAGACTCTCTTTAGCACCAAATCTCCCGGTTCAAAAGTCCTAAGACGAACATTTTTGTCATAATAGCGTGCCATCTAATGTCGATGTCTTGACGCGCGCAAATCTGCTTCGTCCCTTTTTTCTTCGATTTCATCAAGAGACTCGAGTAAGAGTGCCCGATTCGTCATCGGTTCATAATATGTCACCCTGTGGGAGGGAACCTCAAGCTCTACTGGAATTACTGCTTCTGAACCAAATGAGAGAGAGAAAGGGGTATGACCGGTAGCTGTCTTAAACGTTGTCCGATATGCCCACAAAGCTAAGGGCAATTCGTCAACCCATTTTGCCTTTGCGCGTTCTAACCGTTTCTTGAGGATGGATTTTATGACCCTTTTTATTTCTTCTACTTGCCCATTCGACTGCGGATAAGCAACCGCAGTGTACCGATTGTCGATCTTATATTTCTGGCAGAAATTTCTGAATTCCGCACCATCGAACTGGGTTCCGTTGTCAGTTATAATGGTCCTTGGGATCCCGAATCGGCATATAATATTTCTAACCACGAAACTTATCACCTTTCTCGCCGTGATTTTGGTTAGGGGATCAGCTTCCACCCACTTCGTAAAATAGTCCACAGCGACTACTGCATATTTCGCTCCTCCTTTAGCAATTGGTAGAACTCCGATGATATCAATTCCCCACATGGCAAAAGGCCAAGGACTCACCATCGATTTGAGTTGGGTCGACGGTGCTCTGGAGATTTTGGCGAATCTCTAGCACCTGTCGCAGCGTCGTGAATAATCAGCTGCATCTTTATTAATTGTGGGCCAGAAGTATCCATACCGCAATATCTTTTTCGCTAAAGTCTGACCTCCTGTATGATCTCCACACTCACCTTCGTGTACTTCTCGTAGTACACGTTTGATGTCGTTGTGTGCTATACATCGTAACAGGGGCATAGAAAATCCTTGTCTATAAAGAGTATCATCTTGAAGGATGTATCTGGTGGCCTTGCGAACTATAGCTCGTCTCTCACTCTTCTTTGATGGGAGTATCCCATTCTTAAGGAAATTCTTAATTGGGGTCATCCACGACTCCTTCTCCGGTTCCGCTTCGAAAGCGAATTCAACTTCCATCGACTCAAAGCTTGGCGATTCCAACGTTTCAATTGGGATTATTTCAGTTTCTTCCGGGTTGTCGGAACTAGCTAGCTTTGCTAGCCTGTCTGCCTTCTGGTTTTCGGCTCTTGGGATATGCGTTATGTTGTACCGCTCCAGGTTGCTCAACAGCTTTTCCACTTTCCCGAGGTAAGCGATAAGTCGAGGTCCCCGAGCCACAAACTCCTTTCGCACTTGGCAAACAACTATTTTGGAGTCGCAGAATATGTCCAATGTCTTTACTCCGAGGTCTTTAGCAAGCTTCAGCCCGACAATCAGGGCTTCATATTCAGAGTCATTATTAGTCGCTGAAAATTCTAATCGTAGAGCGTAATATAACGACCGTCCCTCAGGAGTGACTAAGACGATTCCAGCTCCGGACCTTCGGTCGTTCTTGGCTCCGTCTGTGTATAGCTTCCACGGATCCAACTTTAACTCGTCTTCTGACTTGACCACTCTATCATCGATCACTTCCTCCTCTGGGATTGTGAATTCTGCTATAAAGTCAGCCAAGGCTTGCCCCCTGATCGGCCTCCGTGGTTGAAAATTTAAATCAAACTGACTTAATTCAATATTCCATTTGATCAAACGCCCCGATGCTTCGGGTCTCTGCAACACCTGCCTCAGAGGCTGGTCAGTGTATATTGTTATTGGATGAGCTTGGAAATAGTGACGAAGTTTTCGGGAGGCAATTAGGAGGCTGTAAGCGAGCTTCTCAATCCTTGGGTAGTTGTGTTCTGCCGCTGCCAATTTCTTGCTTACATAATATATCGGCCTTTGCACTTTGTCTTCTTCTCGGACCAAGGCTGTGCTAACAGCGTGAGCCGAAACCGCTAAGTAAACAAATAACACTTCATGATCCACTGGCTTTGACAAAATTGGTGGTTTTTCTAGCAATTCCAATAAATTTCGAAAGGCCTCGACACAGTCCGGAGTCCATTCGAAGATCTTCTTTCCTCTTTTTATCATCAAAAAATGGGATGCACTTGTTCGTTGCTTTGGAGATAAATCTACTCAACGCGGCTACTTTCCCTGCCAGACTTTGGACATCTTTGATTCTCCTTGGTTCTTCGATGTTTCTAATCGCTGCTATTTGGCTGGGATTGATTTCAATCCCTCGGGAGCTCACAATGAAGCCTAGAAACTTTCCCGATGCCACTCCAAATGAACATTTCAAAGGATTCAACTTCATCCGATACTTTCGCAGGATACCGTACATTTCTTCCAAGTCTTGCGTATGGCTGGAGGACTGTTTCGATTTGACAAGCATATCATCTACATAAACTTCCATAGTCTTCCCTATTTGATTATAAAACATCCTGTTCACCAAGCGCTGATAAGTGGCTCCAGCGTTTTTCAATCCGAACGGCATGACCACGTAACAGTATAACCCCAAATTTGTAATGAAGCTCGTGTGTTCTTGATCTGGCACGTGCATAGGAATTTGGTTGTACCCGGAATATGCGTCCATGAAAGAAAGAAGTTCGTGTCCCGCTGTCGAATCTACAAGCTGGTCAATTCTGGGGAGTGGGAAACTATCTTTCGGGCAAGCTTTGTTCAAATCTGAAAAATCAATGCAAGTCCGCCACTTTCCATTCGGCTTCTTTACTAAGACGGGATTCGATATCCAGTCGGGATATGTCGAATCTCTAATAAATCCGTTCTGTTTCAGCTTCTCCACTTCTTCTTTCAGAGCGGCCAACCTCCCTGGGCCCAGCATACGTCTCTTTTGCTTTACAGGCGGGTGTTTCGGGTTTACATTTAGTGAATGACTTATGATGGATGGCGAAATCCCACACATGTCGGCGTGGGTCCAGGCAAACATGTCCAAGTTTGCCTTCAAGAAGTCAGTTAGTTCTTTGGCCCGACGTGGATCCAACTGGGATCCAATCTTCAAAACTCTTGTTGGATTAGCTTCATCAATGGAAATGTCCACTGTCGCTTCATTAGGAGTTGCATTTCTAGTCTCTGGTTCCTCGTCTTTCCTGGGATCTAGGTCTTCAGGCGTTCCTTTGGGCAACTCCTTCGGGGCCGATCCCTCTAATTGCTACGCCGAGCCCTCCTTTGGAGGAGGCGAGGCACCTTTACTCTCGATGTTAAGTCCCTTCATCAACATCTTAAATTCGGCAACATAGCAGGCCCATCCGGAGACTTGATCCCCTCTCACTACTCCAGTTCCGGCTTCAGTTGGGAACTTAAGCAATAAGCACCAAGGGGCGATGCAAGCCCTGAACTCAGCAAGGGCAGGCCTTCCCAAAAATGCATTATAAGGCGAATCTACATCCAATACTACGAACTGAAGCATCCGTACTCTTCGGCGTTCTCCTTGCCCCAAGGTTACGGGCAATTCTATGTACCCCATTGGAGCTGTCGATGCTCCGTTGAAGCCTCGGATCCAACCTTTGCATGGCTTCAAATCTTCAGATTCAAGCTTCATCTGATCGAATGACTTTTTAAATAAAATATTAACAGAGCTTCCATTGTCTACTAACACCTTATGAACCAATACCGGCCCAATGGTGGTGGTAATGACCAACGGATCATCGGTTGGTGACTGGATCCCGGTATTATCTCTGCTACGGAATACCACATCGTCAAACATTGTCTTCTGTTGCTTTATGGGGGCGATGTCTTCCAAATCATCACATTCATCCACATCTACGTGCTTAGCTGCATTTACATATTGATCCATTGCTCTAAAACTGTGGATCGCTGGGTGGGTCCACCCACTATGGTGTTGATAACAATTCCCTTGCCTTTCTGCTGCGATGTAGGCTTGGGAGCAGATTGGATCTGTTTTGGAGCCTGTTCTCCTTGCCCTCTGTCTCTCGGGGCAACCTTATATTCATCCAATTTCCCTTCGCGCAGCAGCTTCTCAATCACGTCTCTCAAATGTCGACATTCATTGGTTGAATGCCCATGAGTTCCATGAAACAAACAAAACTTTCCAGTTGCCATTTCTTTCTCCGTTGAGTCGCGAGGTGGTGGTCTTTTATATTGCAAAACATTGTATGTATCCAAGTAAATGTTCTCCAGAGTGTCGTTTAGCGGTGTATAATTCTCATAAGTCTGGAACCGGGGTCTTTTGTCAGGATTACTTCCTCTATTCCTATTTCTTCTGTTACCATTCGCGTTACGGTTGTTGTTGCCCCCGCTTCCATTATTGTCGTTTCCACTCTTGTTTCCCACATTCACCTCAACTTTCCCGGAACTTTCTCCAGACTACTTCACGGCGACATTACTCTGAACATTTTCTTTTGAAGCCGCTCCAGTCTTTCTCTTTCGGTTTGCCCTGGCCTCCTCTCGTCTTAATTGAATATCGACCTTTTCATAGAATAACTCTCTCGTGGGAGGTGGCTTCCCAGAAAGGTAATCTCCAAACTCGGAGTCAGGATCGACTCCTTCCATCAAAGCCATGAAGATGGTGGGATCGTGCGGGTCACTAACTTCAGTCACAGCTAAGTTGAAACGATCGAGACATGACCTCAAACACTCTCCCGGCGCCTGCTTAATTCTTGATAATTCAATAACACTCTTAGACTTTAGGGTATGGAGTCGCAACTAATTCATAAAACGTTCGCTCAATTCCCTATAATTCAATATCGACCGAGGGGGAAGTCGGGTAAACCATAGCAGCCCCACATCTTCTAAATATATCGGGAATGCTTTACACTTCACTGCGTCAGGGGCAGCTGCAGCATTCATGAGCCATGAGTATCGCATCAAATGTTGTCCCGGATCGGTTCTCCCATTGTACTTGTCCATCTGTGGCAGGTTAAAACGTCGGGGAAATTGAAAGTTGAGGATGTCATCAGTGAAAGAAGTATGGCTTCGCTCAATGCCATAATCTTCATTGGTGTAGTTCCGGCTTTTGGACATAATCTGGCGTACCATTGCCCATACGTCAGCATTAGTCAGGGGCCGTTCAGGCTCACTGGCCCTGGTATCCGGGTTCCTTCTGGGCTCTTGTTCAGGAGATGCCCTTCTTCTGATGTTTGGGTTTCCTCTGGGCTTTTGCTCAGGGGACGCCCTTCTTCTTTGAGCTTCTTCTGCTCTGCTTCGTTCCCTACGCTCCCGGTCGATCTCGGGAGGAAGGGGCTGGAGCATCTTCCCCTTAGTGGGATTGGTAAGGTTAGGGTCTCTAGGTAATACATGGGATCCCTGCATCGGTAACAACATATGCTCTCTCAAGCTTGGATCATTGGGTCCTAGTACTCGTGCAGCATCCTCGCGGGACCCCAAAGATCTGAACGCCAACTGCTCCAAATTCTGAGGTCGTTCGAGCGGCCTTCTTTCACGGGGTCATTCTTCCTCGGAAGAAGAAGACTGATCCATTGGTGTGTGACGAACCGGGGATGGGGTTCTCTGTCTACGGAGTTTGCTAATTTCCCTGCTCATGAGTCTCATGTTTTCTTGCATCATGAGATTGGTGCGCTCGTGGATCTTCATAGCCTCCCTAGTGCTCTCAAGCATGTCAAGTAGGCGTGAGAAATCTCCTTGAGTAATAGGCGCAGATGGATTGACCTGATCATTGACCCTGGTGGCTGGAGTCGGAGCATTTGGAGGGGCTCGAGTAGAGGTTCCAACATCACCAAGCAACGCGTCGGATCGGAGCTGGGCAATCAGGTCGGGTCGGAGCTGAGAGGCTTGTTCGGGTCGGAGCTGGGAAATCAGGTCGGGTCGGTCTAGCGCGATCAGTTCGGGTCGGTTCAGGATGGGGGAGTGCACTGCTTCAGATTCTCCTACCCGGATCGGATTGGAGTTCTCCCCTTGAGTGCGGTTCGGATTTCCTGTATCAGTCCGTTCCACTGCTGAGCTCTGCCCACGAGACCTTGTCACAACCGCATTTTGCTGATCTTCACCAAATCCGTTCCCTCGACTGGTTTGAACTTCCTTGCCTTTTCCTTTGGCCATAGTTCTTCAACAATCAATCAACAGATATTCAAGAGCATCGAAACTTGTGGATTAACTTCTTTGAACTCAACGGCCCAAAAAGTAGAACGATAATCACGAAAAACAGAGAATTCAGATGGTTCTCAGTGAAAGCACCAAAATGTTAGACCAAAAAGTGGTTCTAACACCCAAATTGACTGAAATCAGAATAAAATAAGATCAAAAGTAAAATGGAGACACAGAATTTATAGTGGTTCGGCGTTGAAAAGCCTACGTCCACTTGTCAATCACTATTCTCGATGATATAGTTGCAATTACAACGAGATATTCACTCAATTTCACTCACAACTCACATACATTCACTCAATTGTCTCAAAACAAATGTTGAAAGATGATTTGGATTATCTGGGAGTGCTGGAATTCGGTTTATGAAAGTGCTTGAACTCTCAAAGTGCCAAAAAGAAGATCCCTTTGATTGTCTCTAAGCGACGTATTTATAGGTGAAAATTTGCTCAGAATACGATCCGGGTCGGAGCCACGTATCTTCCATCCCATCGTCCTCGGGTTCGGATGGACTCCAGTGCTGATAGCGCATCAGAATAGAGATTATCGTGGGTAGGAACTAGTCATAACCGCTCCGAATCTTCAGGCGATCGTGGGGGGAAGTGACGTGGGTTATGGGTTCGGTTCGGAGGAGCCTGCAGAGGGGGTTCGGATCGGGGCATCCGATCCGACCCGAATTAAATTTAGCTCTGCTCCGTTTCAACCTGGTAGTAGCCCTCCGATCCGACTGGTAGTAGGTAGCCCTCCGATCCGAATAGCAGCGTCTCTTCGATCCGATCCGCTATGATGCTTTCTAAGTTCTTCAACGCTTTACATCTCGACTTTGTGTTGCCCAGTTTACAAAGTGGGCTAACACCAACATTATTGTCAATCATTTTTCCGGATCTGAGAGTGGTAATAGTGTAACACCCCACCTCCGCTAGGGTCACTCACAAAGGAAATGCACTGCTTTGGTGGAGCATAATCTAGGTAAACATACACAGAAATATTACAAGACTGAACATATAAAACAGCGGAAGAAGAACCAAATTTCATTGCTTTAAAATCTAGAAAGGTCTAAAGCCTTTTACATCAAAATGCTACTAAATCCATTACATCAAAATCTGTCTTGCAATAGTAAAGAAGCATAAAACCATAGTTATAAATCATTCCCCAATAAAGCAGCAAAGCAAGCCATAGCCAAGAGCAATCCAAGCCTTCATGAAATAACCTTGGAACTCGGTAAGATCCGAACTAAGCTGTGTTCCCACCCTGTGAACTTGGGGGGGGGGAACGGAAGAAAAAGAGGTGAAACAAACTGGGTCAGTCATAAAGACTGAGTAAGTCCTTGTGACTTTCAACATAAAAACAGGTAAAGATAACATGGCATGAATAAACTGAAAATAAATATAAGCATGGTGACAAGATAAGCTATAGGCACGATAACTAAGAATAACATCATAGGATTTCTGTCATGTATAACATTGCAAGGTTCCCATTCAGAATGAACTAAGTATAGTTTCACACAATTTCTATCAAGCATCGCAAGATTTCTCTACTTCACCATTAAAACGATATCTATTTGCTCCGATTTCCTAAATTCTCCGCACCAACTGTACTAGTATCCCAACCCGCATCATCTTTCCATGTATATGTATAGTCCCTTGCCGTATCGTATGGGTTTCATCACGTATTTCTATACTACTTCAACGTAGTGCCATCATTCTTGAAATCGTTGGGACCGCCACCCTTGTTCTGGATAGGTTTCCCTATCATGAGCTATCGCGTGTTCAACTAGGATTTATGCCACCTAGGACCACTAGGGATTATGCTACCTATTGAACGTTTACTAGATTCGTTTAGGGTTTATGCCACCTAGGACCACTAGGGATTATGCTACCTAACGAATTCCAAGTAATGATCTATTAATCGATCGGGTCACTATAAGTCCTAGCTCGTTCATGTGTCTGTGTCATACGGCCCAATCACGAAATGTAGTCACCTGTGCTAGGTCCATCATAGGGTGTATCAAGCCCTATGGTGCCAACCATCGACACGAATCGAGCACGCACAGATAAACCTACTGATGCCCAATGTCTGCTTTTTCTGCTCCGGAGTGTGTGCACGCCCGCACTACGTTAGAACCTACACTGGCGCACCCACACAGCCGTCGCTCTGGTCGCTTACAATCAGCCTAGTAATCGTGCCCCACCCTGCCTAGTTCCAGGGTACCATGATACATCTAGTGGGTTACTGCTGAAACGGACCACGTAACTAGGGTTTCCGTCTAGTAGGTTAAGTATTGTCATTTAAATTCAAGACTTAACCCTATCGGTCTAGCATGTCAAGTTGGTTAAGTGTTGTCATTCAAGTTCGTGACTTAACCCGTCTACGTGTCATGTCAAATTAGCTAAGTGTTTTCGTTTAATCTCATGACTTAGCCCTACGAATCATGTGTCAAGTTGGTTAAGTATATTCAAGTGGTTCATGACTTAACCCTATCAAGTCATCGTGTCAAATTGGTTAAGTATATTCAAGCAGTTCATGACTTAACCCTATCAAACATCGTGTTAAATTGGTTAAGTATATTCAAGCGGTTCAGGACTTAACCCTATCAAGTCATCGTGTTAAATTGGTTAAGTATATTCAAGTGGTTCATGACTTAACCCTATCAAATCATCATGTTAAATTGGTTAAGTATAGCCAAGCGGTTCATGACTTAACCCTATCAAATCATCATGTCAAATTGGTTAAGTATATTCAAGCGGTACATGACTTAACCTTATCATGTGGCATTAATTCGTTAATGCACCCCAACTTCTCACATCAGGGTTGTTGTTGTGGTCACTGGATATGCCGGGCGGTTCCGGGCAGATTTACACCACAACTCAGTCTGACCTCGGGTTTCATGTGCGATATGACCAACTACCCACATTGGATCCTATTGTTTGCAATAACTGGATTTGTCGGGCGGTTCCGGGCAGATTTACACTGCAAACTCAACCCAACCTCGAGTTGGCCATTTTCATGTTTATTCTAATGTCATGTCCATGTTCAAGTTTCATGTCAAGTTCGTGTCAAGTTTTCAAGGAAAGTTTCATATCAACTCGATGTCACGTTCGTGTCTATATCCAGGTTCAAGTTATAACAGCGTTCATGTTTCAAGTTTTGCCTTTTATCGAGTTCATAATTCATGTTTATAACCAATTCATGTTTTGCCTATTCTACCCAAATCGTATTCCCATCGCATGTGAAAATAAATCCAAATCTCGAAATAGAGGGAATAGCATCAAAACTATGATAGGCAAAAGAGACGAGCATAAAGCGATAAAAGGGGTTAGAAGACTAGCATGACATAACTTGAGATAATCGGTTACAACATCACTGGCATAAAGGATTTCAAATCTAGCAAGATAAGACGATAGTCATGGTAAGCGCTGACATAAAAGAATAGGTATGCGAAAGCAAGCCAAATACAAGGATAATGGATCCAATGGTTTCGGTGTACATAATAAACTAAGCAAGTCACACACTTGGTATGAGATCCAACAAACTGCAAATTCAGTATACAACATGGGTTTTAATAAACTATAATAGTCTCAGGTAATTAACCTCAATAGTCATGGTCATAGGAAGAAATCTCGTAATTAAGAATCCTAAGCGAGTAATCACAATAGTCATGGTTAATTATCCAAAGTAGTTCTAGGCAATAATCATAGGCAATTAACAGTAATAGTTTCAAAGTCATGGTCATAGATAATGGCCTTATGTTCATAATCATAGGGAATAATTCTCATAGTCAAGAGTCATAGTTGATTAGCCACAATTGTCCTTGTCATAGTCATAGGAAACAGTCTTTCGTTCACCGTCATAGGCATAGGCTTATACTTATTAGTCATAGGCAGTCTTATGTTCACCGTCATAGTCATTGGCATAGTCATATTAGTCATAGGCAGTCTTATGTTCTCAATCATAGTCCTTGTCCATTAACAATAGTTTCAACGTCATAGGCATGTTAAGGTTATAGACACGCGAGAGTTTGATTTACAACATGAATAGGTCCAAAGCAATATTCACGAAAGTCAAGACCCAAGACGAACAAGAATAGATACGAATCAATTACCATACATAGATCCAATTCCAATTTACAACATGGATATTAAGTTTACAGCTTTTATCTAAAAGTAACTTGAACTTACAGTGCGTGGATCGAGAATTAGAAAGTAGAATTTGATTGTTGAATCTCTATTTGATCGATCATGTTCTAATTGCAATCCCCCAATTTGCAAATCCCTAAGCGTAGTCTTGATGGAGAAGGAGCAGTCCTTTTTCTTCCTTTTTATTTGATTATCTTAGAAGCAGCATAAGGACAGAAAGAAATGGTGAGGAGAGAATGAGGCTAGGGGGCTGTTTAAATAGGATTAGGCAGACGAATCTGGACAGAAAACGAGTCTAAATACATCAGAATGCATCTGGTTCAGAAAAGTGGTTCGGGAGGCAGGTCGACCCCCAGGTCGACACTATGGTCGACCTAGTCCCTAGGAGGTCGACACTATGGTCGACCCCCAGGTCGACCTGGTCCCTGCGAGGTCGACCTGGTCCCTGGGAGGTCGACACTATGGTCGACCCCCAAGTCGACCTGGTCCCTGGGCGGGAATTTTCCCACCCAGCCTGTTCCGGGGTTTGAATTCGAATTTCGAGCTGTTTTTGATTTTGAAAATCCCTGAAACTTCGGAGGGTCATATCTCCCTCATACGGACTCCGATTTTCGAAAGCTCGGACTCTATTTCATGTAAAATTTCGAGACGAACGTAATGGCTTAACCCGTTTCCCCTGATTCTGATTTTAAAATTTAATTCTGCCTTGATTTATAGTTTCAACATGTTATAAAAATACGGGTTGTTACATTCTGCCCTCCTTAAAGGATTTCGTCCCCGAAATCTTCAAGTTAAGAAGAATGTGTCCTACCATCCAATCATCCATCTACTCAATCATCAATCACAGGCATCCATTGTCCTTAAGAGATTTCTAATGTTGTATGAACATATGCAGAAAGTGTGTGTATATGTTCCTTATCTAATGCAAATGATCAGGCCTGATTAATCTTCTTAATGCAAAATATGTTTAGTGCCATGAGTCCAACATGTATGCAAATAGCCCTAATCACATAAACACTATATGTGTGCTCAAACATCCATCCATATGCAACATTCACATGATAACACATTCAATTTCATCCATATACAAGTATAAACACTCATGCATATGCAATACGAAAATGTGTCTGAGCCGATCTAGTGCTTAATGTGTGTTATGCAACCACGAGCAACCACTAGCATCCACTTGCAACCACTTGCAACCATCAATTATAACATGTCTCAAACACATGTTTACACCCAATTGTTCCTACCTAAAGGTATAGTCGAACGATAGAAGCAAGTAAAACTTTGTGCCCATTAGGCAATGTCAAAGCTGGAAATCTATGCCACATATATATTGATTAGGAGAAGAACTCTCTAAGCACCAGCCCTGAAGACCGGAATCAACATCAGACTGATACCCAAAGAATTACTCAACCCAACGGACACCCTCAAGCCCCAACATGTATTACTAACAGATGATCCCTATGGGGGTTTGCAATAGAAATAGGGTTGAGAATAGGACCGAGAGGTTATACTTAAAAGATATCATGCAAGTAAGCTCTACAGGAAAAGAGAAATCAAGGATATACTCTTAAAAAGAGATATGATGCGCGTATCTAGTCTTCAATCTTCTAAGTCGCATTTCTTTGAGCTTAACTCCATTGTGCTTTCACCGTCTTTAACTTCAAAATTTCGTAGCTTCTTAATTCTTTTTTCCAAAATATGAGTTGGAACTCATTCCACTATCGCCTCTCGTTCCACTTTCGCTTATTCTCTTTCTAGTATACCTGATTCAAACATAACTGCATACTCATGGTTTCGTGCAAGCTCTCCAAAATTCACTGGTGAATCTTGGATCTCATTCACTTACTAGAAGGTATTCCACATAAATGGATTATCTCTTGAGAATAAAAAAATGCCAACCATGTTGCCAAGTGTACTTACTAAGGTGATTTTCTATAACTCATGCATAAGCGAAATGAACCATCCACCTTAGTGGCGAACACTACTCGGGATCAATAGATGTATCAAGAGATTCTAGGTAACTAAGCATGGAAGAACCCTAAGGGTTACCCTAGACTGCGAGGGCATTACCAAGGCAAGTCAAGCGTCTGACTACCCTCTTTTCATACTCGAGAATGGCATCATTACTGGACAACCACTCCATCCCTAGAATCAACCCATAGCCCAAAAACATAAGCTTTACTTCTAAACTCAACACTTAGCATAGACATTCTCAAATCCGAACAAGTCACGAATAAATGAGCCGATTCCCCAACAGGATTTGATAAAAAATGGGATCCTCTACTACACTAGTACAAAAATGGGATCCTCAACTATCGAAGCAGAATCAAAAGAATGCAATGTATAAAAACAAAGTTCCCACGGTATGATAGAAAAGAGAAGCTAAACTTTTAACAGAAACGTTACCACCTCTCTTAGGTACGCTAGTAGTGAGAGCATACAATTGCCCTCTCGACGATCTTGTTCTTTGCTCTTGTCATGGGTTTTATTATTCTTTTACTTTGACCTCTTGCCTTTCACCTTTTCCTCCTTCGTGGATTACGCCTTATCAACAAGTTTCTCATCCTTAGGCTTGTGTTCTTTATCCTCGTTCTTACTATCCTTGTATAGCTTGTTGACAAGTTTCTCGAAAGCTACTTCCATCGCACGGCACCCTACAAAGCTTGAGATAAGATTAGTCGCAAGTAAAACTACTACGGCTACAGATGGAGGTTGGACACTACTTTGCCCTCCGACATGCGTCGCATGCCTACAAACTATGGTGAAAAGGAAAGAGAGAAGAGACTCAAGGAAAGAATCAAAAGATAGTGCATATGGCTTTGGGGAATAGCCTTTAAATAAAACAAGATTTTTCTTGAAAAATGCTTCTTTGTAAATGGTTTTGAAAATAATTTCAAAAGGTTTTAAAAACATTTGCCCAGTCTAGTAACCTTTTGCTCTAATACCAAATGTAACACCCCACCTCTGCTTTGGTCACTCACAAAGGGAATGCACTAGCTTTGGTGGAGCATTATCTAGGTAAACATACACAGAAATATTACAAGACAGAACATATAAAACAGCGGAAGAAGAACCAAATTTCATTGCTTTAAAATCTAGAAAGATCTAAAGCCTTTTACATCAAAATGCTACTAAATCCATTACATCGAAATCTGTCTTGTAATAGTAAAGAAGCATAAAACCATAGTTATAAATCATTCCCCAATAAAGCAGCAAAGCAAGCCATAGCCAAGAGCAATCCAAGCCTTCATGAAATAACCTTGGAACTCGGTAAGATCCGAACTAAGCTGTGTTCCCACCCTGTGAACCTGGGGGGGGGGGGAACGGAAGAAAAAGAGGCGAAACAAACTGGGTCAGTCATAAAGACTGAGTAAGTTCTAGTGACTTTCAGCATAAAAAGAGGTAAGGATAACATGGCATGAATAAACTGAAAATAAATATAAGCATGGTGATAAGATAAGCTATAGGCACGATAACTAAGAATAACATCATAGGATTCCTGTTATGTATAACATTGCAAGGTTCCCGTTCAGGATGAACTAAGTATAGTTTCACACAATTTCTATCAAGCATCGCAAGATTTCTCTACTTCACCATTAAAACGATATCTATTTGCTCTGATTTCCTAAATTCTCTGCACCAACTGTACTAGTATCCCAACCCGCATCATCCTTTCCATGTATATGTACAGTCCCTTGCCGTAGCGTATGGGTTTTATCATGTATTTCTATACTACTTCAACGTAGTGCCATCATTCTTGAAATCGTTGGGACCACTACCCTTGTTCTGGCTAGGTTTCCCCATCATGAGCTATCGCGTGTTCAACTAGGATTTATGCCACCTAGGACCACTAGGGATTATGCTACCTATTGAACGTTTACTAGATTCGTTTAGGGTTTATGCCACCTAGGACCACTAGGGATTATGCCACCTAACGAATTCCACGTAACGATCTATTAATCGATCGGCTCATTACAAGTCCTAGCTCGTTCATGTGTCTGTGTCATACGGCCCAATCACGAAATGTAGTCACCTGTGCTAGGTCCACCATAGGGTGTATCAAGCCCTATGGTGCCAACCATCAACACGAATCAAGCACGCACAGATAAACCTACTGATGCCCAATGCCTGTTTTTTCTGCTTCGGAGTGTGTGCACGCCTACACTCCATTAGAACCTAAACTGGCGCACCCACACAGCCGTCGTTCTGGTCGCTTACAATCAGCCCAGTAATCGTGCCCCACCCTGCCTAGTTCCAGGGTACCATGATACATCTAGTGGGTTACTGCTGAAACGGACCACGTAACTAGGGTTTCCGTCTAGTAGGTTAAGTATTGTCATTTAAATTCGAGACTTAACCCCATCGGTCTAGCATGTCAAGTTGGTTAAGTGTTGTCATTCAAGTTAATGACTTAACCCGTCTACGTGTCATGTCAAATTGGCTAAATGTTGTCGTTTAAATTCATGACTTAGCCCTACGAATCATGTGTCAAGTTGGTTAAGTATATTCAAGCGGTTCATGACTTAACCCTATCAAGTCATCGTGTCAAATTGGTTAAGTATATTCAAGCGGTTCATGACTTAACCCTATCAAATCATCGTGTTAAATTGGTTACGTATATTCAAGCGGTTTAGGAATTAACCCTATCAAGTCATCGTGTCAAATTGGTTAAGTATATTCAAGTGGTTCATGACTTAACCCTATCAAATCATCATGTTAAATTGGTTAAGTATAGCCAGGCGGTTCATGACTTAACCCCATCAAATCATTGTGTCAAATTGGTTAAGTATATTCAAGTAGTACATGAATTAACCCTATCATGTGGCATTAATACATTAATGCACCCCAACCTCTAACATCAGACCTGTTGTTGTAGTCATTGGATATGTCGGGCGGTTCCGGGCAGATTTACACCACAACTCAGTCTGACCTCGGGTTTCCAGTGCGATATGACCAACTACCCACATTGGATCCTATTGTTTGCAGTAACTGGATTTGTCTGGCGGTTCCGGGCAGATTTACACTGCAAACTCAACCCAACCTCGAGTTGGCCATTTTCATGTTTATTCTAATGTCATGTCCATGTTCAAGTTTCATGTCAAGTTCGTGTCAAGTTTTCAAGGCAAGTTTCATATCAAGTCGATGTCACGTTCGTGTCCATATCCAGGTTCAAGTTATAACAGCGTTCATGTTTCAAGTTTTGCCTTTTATCGAGTTCATAATTCATGTTCATAACCAATTCATGTTTTGCTTATTCTACCCAAATGGTATTCCCATCGCATGTGAAAATAAATCCAAATCTCGAAATAGAGGGAACAGCATCAAAACTATGATAGGCAAAAGAGACGAGCATAAAGCGATAAAAGGGGTTACAAGACTAGCATGACATAACTTGAGATAATCGGTTACAACATCACTGGCATAAAGGATTTCAAATCTAGCAAGATAAGACGATAGTCATGGTAAGCGTTGACATAAAAGAATAGGTATGCGAAAGCAAGCCAAATACAAGGATAATGGATCCAATGGTTTCGGTGAACATAATAAACTAAGCAAGTCACACCCTTGGTATGAGATCCAACAAACTGCAAATTCTGTATACAACATGGGTTTCAATAAACTATAATAGTCTCAGGTAATTAACCCCAATAGTCATGGTCATAGGTAGAAATATCGTAATTAAGAATCCTAAGCGAGTCATCACAATAGTCATGGTTAATTATACAAAGTAGTTCTAGGCAATAATCATAGGCAATTAACAGTAATAGTTTCAAAGTCATGGTCATAGATAATGGCCTTATGTTCATAATCATAGGGAATAATTCTCATAATCAAGAGTCATAGTTGATTAGCCACAATTGTCCTTGTCATAGTCATAGGCAACAGTCTTTCGTTCACCATCACAGGCATAGGCTTAGTCTTATTAGTCATAAGCAGTCTTATGTACACCGTCATAGTCATTGGCATAGTCATATTAGTCATAGGCAGTCTTATGTTCTCAGTCATAGTCCTTGTCCATTAACAATAGTTTCAACGTCATAGGCATGTTAAGGTTATAGACATGCAAGAGTTTGATTTACAACGTGAATAGGTCCAAAGCAATATTCACGAAAGTCAAGATCCAAGACGAACAAGAATAGATACGAATCAATTACCATACATAGATCCAATTCCAATTTACAACATGGATATTAAGTTTACAGCTTTTATCTAAAAGTAACTTGAACTTACAGTGCGTGGATCGAGAATTAGAAAGCAGAATTTGATTGTTGAATCTCTATTTGATCGATCGTGTTCTAATTGAAATCCCCTAATTTGCAAATCCCTAAGCGTAGTCTTGATGGAGAAGGAGCAGTCCTTTTTCTTCCTTTTTATTTGATTATCTTAGAAGCAGCATAAGGACAGAAAGAAATGGTGTGGAGAGAATGAGGCTAGGGGACTGTTTAAATAGGATTAGGCAGACGAATCTGGACAGAAAACGAGTCTAAATACATCAGAATGCATCTGGTTCAGAAAAGTGGTTCGGGAGGCAGGTCGACCCTCAGGTCGACACTTTGGTCGACCTAGTCCCTGGGAGGTCGACAGTATGGTCGACCCCCAGGTCGACTTGGTCCCTGGGAGGTCGACACTATGGTCGACCTGGTCCCTGGGAGGTCGACACTATGGTCGACCCCCAGGTCGACCTGGTCCCTAGGCGGGAATTTTCCCGCCCAGCCTGTTCCGGGGTTTGAATTCAAATTTTGAATTCTAATTTCGAGCTGTTTTTGATTCTGAAAATCCCTGAAACTTCAGAGGGTCATATCTCCCTCATACGGACTCCGATTTTCGAAAACTCGGACTCTATTTCATGTAAAATTTCGAGGCGAACGCAATGGAGTAACACGTTTCCCCTGATTCTGATTTTAATATTTAATTCTGTCTTGATTTCTAGTTTCAACATGTTATAAAAATATGGGTTGTTACAAATAGCGTTAACCGAATTTTAGTTTCCTTTCTCACAAGAATTCACAGTACGAGGACTATACTTTGGATTCACCTTGGGTAGACTAGGCAATTTTCCTTTCTTATTACTTTTCATTGGTTCCTACATCATATTTATCATTTGTTCGAGTTTAGCATCTTGATCGTTTATTTGTTTATCTAATCGAACAATTTCTTGAAAAGTTTAAGGAGACTGAGTTGATGATTAAAAGTTAGATTGCCCAAATGGTTGACTTGAAGGCTTGGATTGAAATAGAATTTGATAAGTTAGTACTAGAAGCAAATAGGGCTTGGTAATTGGAATTTGGTATCATGTGAGATTGATTTGAAACATTATTGGGATTAGACCACGAGAAATTTGGATGATTTCTCCAACTAAGGTTATACATGGATGAGTAAGGACTATTTTGAGCTATGACATTGACTTGATCTTGAGGGTAATAATGGGGTTGTCCTTCTGTTATTTTAGGAGTTTGAGTGTCTAAGGGGAAATGAATTGGATCCACGACATGCACTCCTTTAGTGGAAGTACGGATGGGAATGGGAATTAACTCCGGTTGAATGTCTTTTTTGTAATAATTTTCTAAGAATTCCCAAGCTTTATCGGCTGTTTTAGACATAAAGTCTCCTCCACATATTGATTCTAGTTGTGTTCGAGTTCGGTAGTTTAGCCCTTCATATGTAATTTGACATAAGTGATATTTGGGAATTGCATGGTGAGGACAATTATATAATAATTGGTTTAATATCTCAAAGTATTTTGAAAAAGTTCCCCCCTTATTTTGAGAAAACCGATTTATTTCAGTTCTGATTTTTAAAGTTTTATGAAATGGTAAGAACCTTTTCAAGAATACAGTGACAAATTCATCCCAACTTCTTATTGCATGTTTAGGAAGAGATTTTAGCCATATTTTAGTGCTTTCAAGTAATGCGAATGGAATTAGCCTTAGCTTGATTGATTCATTAGACAATTATTACATTTCTGTTGTGGACGCATGCAATTCAAGTTCACTTAGAAATTCATAAGCATTTCCAGAACCACTAAATTTTGGTACCACTTGAATAAACGAACATTTAAGCTCAAGATTGCTTCCTTCAGCTGGTGGGAACACGATGATAGAGGGTTGATTGGTCCTAGTTGGATAACATCGATCTCGAAGAGATAATGGTGTATCCTCTACCATAGGGTTCAGAAAATATTGATTTATTCGCTTTTGATCCATCTCGTTTGGAAAGTTCTGTTTTATATGAGATTCCCTCGGATAATTATGGTGGCTATAACTTTTTTCACTCATCGTTATCATTTGCAAATAGGGAAAATCCTAGACTTAAGGTTGATACAGTTAACTCTTATTACAAAATGGATAACATACTAAAATATATCTTATTAGTTGCTAATCTCGATTTGAAGAGGGTCTTATGGTCATTCACGTATAGTATAAATACTAAGAGATATGACCAATGTTTTACGGGTAGTTGCAACCTCTTTTGTTAAAAGTTCAATAAATTGAACTAATATATATCTAGGATCAAACCCTTGAGATAATCAATTTCACAAAATACACTATTATAGTTAAATAATTTGCAATGTCTAATCAAGTTTTATTGTTGAAAAATGATGAGAATGATAATAGTAGTTATGGAAATTTCAGTCAACACGATAATCAAACAAGAATAGTTGCAGAAATTAAAAAAATGTACAAGCAAGTCACTGCCCCTGCATATTTTTTTTACAAGCATTGTCTATATACTTTAAGCAACTGTAACACATGTATAATTTAGAAAATTTTACGGTGGGGTATGGTAGTCCGTCCAGAGCTATTGAGTAGCACCGACAATTCAAATCAATTATTTGCAAATCGATTGACCTTTGGATCCTTGTTCGATTGCTTGAATTCTCTTACTCTCTCTCTCTTTTTAAATTTTTCTTACAAAACAAATCAAGAAAAAATAAAACCTAAGAACAAATACGCAGGTACCCAACTCAGGTATCCTAGTATCCAAAAAAAATTGAAGAAAGAAAGGAAAAATGAAATGTTGAAGTAACTAAAAAAACTAAGTATGCTAAGTCCACTACGTAAGTGCAACGCACTTAAGCATACATATGCTTACAACTCACGACCTAAATTCTCTCTTCAGAAACCCAGAACTTGCTAAAAAACAACGTAATAAAACCTTGTTTCAATGGTTCCACTTAGATAAAAAAAACCTTAATCTCCAAGAAAAATCCTATGCCTCTTCTATCCTTTTGAAATCACTCCGAACACGATTTCAATTTGGACTAATCCACTTTTTTTTCTTTCTTGGTATTGATTGTATTATTTTGTGGGTATTAATGCAACTTGTGATGGAAAAATTCAAATTGAATCAGATTGCCTTTTGGGTTTAAGGAGAAGGTGAATTCGAAATTGCTGATTGTGGTTGATTTTCCACTTATCTGTGGTTTAGAGGTTTTGGTGGTTTGGGAATATCAGAAGAGGTTGGCTTAGGCGAGCAAAAGTTGAGGTGGGGTATCTACATGTTAGAAACTGTACGTGGTTGGGTTCGATGTACGAATTGGTAAGAAGGGTATATTGAATTTGCGATGAGAGATACATGCTTTACTATAACAATTGCAATGAGAGGCTGAATGGTTTTGGTTTTGGAGTTCAGATTCAATTTACGATTCGGGTTATTGGTACATGGCCGGTAAGATGACAGTTCGGCGGGCATTTGAATTGTTGAATGGCTAATGATGGGATAGGTTTGCTGTGAAGTGGAAGTAATGTTGATGTGTGATGGAAAAATTGCAGAAGGGAAAGTATGGAAAAAACTTGTTGTGATCGGGTGTATGTGGTATGGTATGGACAGTGGAATTGTTGAAGTTAATTCACATGGAAGTGATCTTGGTGGATAAGGTTGATAAGGAAAGTAGATGGTGATGTGGAGTTTGCTGCGTGGTTGATGATCATTGTGTGGTTGTTGTGGCGGGTGAAGGTTGTCTGGTACGGTTGTGAAGGGAGGTTGGTTGTTAAAGAGATGGCACTGAAGAGGGAAAAAAAATAGGAAAGGACTTCTGTAATTTTTTTTCTTTTTGTTTTTTTAACTTGCAAAAGAAGAAAAGAAGCAAATGTATTGAAAGTTCGAAAGGAAATAAAAAAGGGAAGAAATCGAAAAGAAAAGACAAGTTTTTTTTCCTGTTTTAGAGATTGTGGTATCAACAAGTAATACCAAATCAACTAGTCAAAATATGCTAGGTGCACTAGGGAGAGTTTTGCGACTTCAGTCGGTTTCCCTCCTGAACAAATTCAAATATATATATATATATATAAATTAACACAAATCAAAAATTAAATAAATAATAAAGTTTAATTGTCGCCTTCTTGGCAATGACGCCAAAACTTGTTTTTGACACTTTTTGATGGATTAGAAAAGTGCAAATTTTGAAATAAATTACTACAAGCGCACAAGTGTGTAGTATGCAGGTTAAACACAAGGACGAAAATTAAAATTTATTATTTATATAATTTCATCGGCGAGTCGGACAAATTTGGAGGATTTGATCGAAAAAAATTGAAATTGCAATTTGATTCAGAACAAATCTAATTGAATCAACGTCCAAATCACCATTATCAATTGAAACAGGAAAGAAACTGCAATTGAATTCATTGTAGATTTAAATCTAATCGGATCTATAATAAATTCAATGAAAGCAAAAAAACATAATAATGAAATAAAAACTGTAGAAAAGAAATAAGCAAACAGAAATAAAAATTAGGAGTTGAATCTAATCAGATGGTCAATCACCAACGAGAAAAGTAAACCGAAATAGTAAATTGTTCTCTACAAATCTAATTGAATAGACAACACAAAATTTACTAAACCGAAGAGAAGTATAGAAAAGAAAAGAATGAACTCCCAAATCTTGGATAAATTTTTACAGTGAGAACACATGGGTATTTATAGGATAGATTAGCCAACCTATATCCGATTACAATCACAAATAGGCCTTACTTGAATCTGGTAAGTTTTGGCCTTTCCCCTTTTCCTCTTGCTTCCTTGACAAGTCTTCCTTGATTTGTAATATGCATATTCTTTCTACCAATTATTTTCTTATCCAAAAAGGCAACTTGATGTGAGATCTTCATCTACAAGTTTTCATATATATATATATATATATATATATATACACACACACACACACACACACACACAACACACACAGAGAGAGAGAGCAATTTGATCTCTATTTTATATTTTTCTAACTGCATGTATCTTAGTTGGCATATCTATAAAAGTGACAAAATAATACCTAAGTAATATTTATTTATATACAAAAGATAAAATATAAGAGCATAAAATAAACACTTACATGTTAATCAGGAAATTTGAAATGTTTCAGAACGAGTAGAAATTAAAAGGCACGACGGTTCATTTTGTAGTGCTTTTAGAACATTGTAAACGAAGGGGTATAGCGTTTCGAATTCAAACGAAGGGGTGTGACCGTTCCAAACAATCGTGATGCCTGGCTAACAGTCGCTTCCTTAGCTTCCTATAAAAGCCATGCTAGAAAATTGTTTCAATTATTCTGAAACTCGAAATACTTCTTCTTCCTCCCTCCAGATTTTCAACGCCTCACTACTGCTACAAACAACATTGATTTGTAACGACTCCGTAGTGTTTCAGATCAGAATTGTTGCAAATCTATGTCTTCTTCTTCCTCTTCATTCTCTTCTTCAATTTCATCATCAAATACTAAATTCTAGAGTGTACTTGGTCGGATCAAAGTCGTACAAACTTTGTATTTGATTACGTTGTTTCACGGCTTCATTGAATCCAGAAAGTCGATAATTCAATAAACCATTTGTACCTAGAAGGTTGAACTATTGTCTGAAAGAAACTATTGTCTAAAAGAATCTATTATATAGATCCTTGAAGTCTGAAGTACATCAATCATCTTCCTCCAATAGTCTCAAACCGAAAAAAAACCAACAAATTTTCAGACAATATTCTTTAACCAATGATGGTTTGAGCGCTCTACATGTTATGAATCAGCATTTGACTCATTTGAATTTGTTTGATGGTGACTATTTCACTCATTGGCAAGAGAGAATGAAATTCTTTCTAATCACTATCAAGTTGTTCTACATTTTGGAAGATAGATTGGAAGTTATACCGAAGGAAACCGATAAGGATGATACCGCTCTAAAGGCTAAACGTGCAAAGAGTGAAGAGGATGATTTTCTACGCAGATGGCACATTCTAAATGCTTTGTCTACTCCAGTCTACAACGCTCGTAGAACCTTAAATACTGCAAAAGGCATTCTAGATTGCATTACAGAGAGAAAGTATCGCATATCCGAGGCAATTAATAAAAAAAATCTCATTTGTGATTTCAAAATGCTTACCAACAAGTCCATAGTTGGACAAGTAAATGAATTCTTTCTATTGGTGAATCAACTTAAAGATTATGGTATAGATCTCCCTGAATATTTTGTTATTGAAGTTATTATTTCGAGATTCCCAAATTTTTGAAAACTTATAAGAAAAAAATTAAAACATGAAGAAATAGATTATGACCTAGACGCTTTACAGCATAATCTTCGTATTGAAGAGGATTCTCGTAAACGTGAACTAGATGATAATCCGCAAACTGAGTCTTAATCTATGGAAAATAATGTTGAAATTATAGAATAGTTGAAGCCTAAGAATGAGATATAGTTTAATAAGAAAAATAATTCCAAGGACAATGAAAAGAAGGGTGCCTGTTACTATTGTAACAAACCCGACCACTATACCCAAGACTATCGCCTTCGGAAGAAACAGAAAAAAGTGAATATGGTCTAAGAACATCTTGCGACTATAGTACAAGAGGTGAACTCCGTTAGTGGCATTGATAATGATTGGTGACTTCGTATTGGCACAACCATTCATATTTGCAAAGACTGTAATCTGTTCAAGACTTACGAAGAGAATAATGGAGAAACCAGTGAAGTTACTGGAGCAAACAAAGTTGCAAGCAAAGTTCTGGGGAAAGGCACAATTGAACTTACATTCACCTCTAGAAAAGTTCTTACATTAGTTAATGTATTTTATGGACCTGATATGTGTAAGAATTTGGTCTCTGGATACCTTCTTAAAAAAGAGGATTCAAGATGGTGTATGAGTCTGATAAGTTAGCGTTGTCCTAGAGCAACAAATTTATTAGACATGGGTATTCTTGTAACGAGATGATTAAATTGAATCTAATAAAGAAATTTTTGTTTATATTGTTGATTCTGTTAATTATGGCATGGTACATTAGGACATATTAATTATAAATCTCTTGAAAATATGCATAAATATAATTAGGATTAATTTTTTATTGTGAATTCGATACTATCTCTAAATGTGAAATATCTATTCAAGGAAAAATACACCGAAAATCCTTTAAATCTATAGAAAGGAAAACTGGTATGCTTGATTTAGTATATAGTAATGTGGACGACTTAAAAATCATATCATCTACGGTGGTAACCAATGCTATATAACATTTACTGATGACTATACTAGATATGCATATGTATATCTAGTGAAATATAAAGATGAGGCTTTTGATAAATTCAAAATTTACAAAGCAGAGGTCGAAACACAATTAGGAGTTAAAATTAAAGTGTTACACTCAGATCATGTTGGTGAATATTTTTCAAGGAATTCACCTTATTTTCTAAACAACATGGTATAATTCACCAATGTACCGCCCTAAATACACCACAGAAAATGGTGTTGTTGAATGGAAAAATAGAACTTTAGTAGAAATGGTTAATGGCATGCTCATAAGTTCAAATTTACCTTTTAAACTTTAGGGAAATGCTATATTATCTGTATGTTACATTTTAAATAGAGTAACACTTAAAAAGAATGGTATTTCACCCTATGAATTATGTTCTAATAGAAAAGCAAACCTTACTAGAGTAAAAGTTTTGGGTTGCTTAACATATGTTAGAAAACCAAAACCTAAACAACCAAAGTTAGGAGATGAAGCATTTAAATGTGTTTCCGTAGGATATTCTCTTAATGGTATAAATTATATATTCTTGGTACCTAGAAGTTATAGAATCTGTAGATTTAGAATTCTTTGATAATCAAGCAGTTGATGTTCCATTGAGGTCATCTACTCCAGAACCCAATACGACTAATGATATCAGCGACGACCAATATGCTCCAACTCAAAACAACAAGAATGTATCAGTACCAGATAATAGTACTAAACATAGGAGAAGTAAAAGAGCAAGAACAGAGAAGGATTATGGTCCTGACTTCATAATATATCTTGTAGAAGGCAGTAAGGATGAAGTCCTTAATGTGACGAGATATAATGACGATCCAAAAAATTATTTTCTGAGGCTAAGGTTCTAATTTCTGGAAAAAACCTATCAATGATGAAATGGATTCCATAATGTTAAACCAAACATGGGTTTTAACTGATTTACCTCTTAGTGCTAAACCTATAGGATGTAAATGCATGTTCAAGAAAAAGTTGAATACAAATGGATCCATTGATAAGTTTAAAGCTAGATTAGTTACTCAAGGATATAAGCAAAGACAAGGAGTAGATTATTTCGATACATGCAATAACTCAGAAAAGACAGATTTCCTATCTTTTCTTTCAACTCGAGAGAAATACGATCGGTGGGGGCTAATTCGAATCCCTTGGGTATCCAGTTGCTCGCATATCTTCTATATGCTTTTTAATAGCACTTGGATGAATTCATAATTTGGTCATATATATCAAATGGATTTAAAGACAGCTTTTCTAAATGTGGATTTAGAAGAAGATATATATATATATATATATATATATATATATGGAAAAACCCAAAGGTTTCATAACCCTAGGCCAAGAAAAGAAAGTTTGCAAATTATTAAATGTTCTTTATGGCCTGAAGCAAGCTCCCATGCAATTTCATGAGAAATTTTATAAAGTTGCACTGTCATTTGGATTCATTGTTAATGATGTAAATAAATGTGTTTATAGTTAATCGGATAACAGCGGTTATGTTATAATATGTTTATACATTGATGACATGCTGATATTTGGTTCCAATATATCTTGTGTAAATGAAACTAAGAAGTTTCTATCTTCGAAATTTGATATGAAAGATCTAGGAGAGGTTGATGTAATTCTAGGAATTAAAATCATTAGGAAAGAGGTGGAGTTATTATCTCATTACACTGATAAGTTCTTAAAGAAGCATGGTCATCATAAACAAATCAGCACCAACTCCTTCAGATCCCAGTATTAAATTGAAAAAGAACACTGGACAAACCATCTATTAACTGGAGTATTCTAGTGTTATTGGGAGTCTTATGTATGTCAAGAATTGCACTAGACAAAACATCACACATGTTATAAGTGTATTGTGTCAATTTACAAGCAATCCAGGTTCCGACTACTAGAAAGCTATTTCTAGAGTTTTAGCTTATTTGAAAGGAACCATCAACTATAATTTATCTTATAAAGGATATTGTAATAGAAGGATATAGTGATGCAACGTGGAATAATGTAGAATCCAAATCCAAGTATACAAATGGATGGATATTTACATTAGGATGCGCTGCTATGTCTTGGGCTTCCAAGAAGCATACCTACATATCTAACTCAACTATGTTGTCAGAAATGGTTGCATTAGCAGATGCATGTAAGGAAGCTAAAAGGCCTAGAAATTTGTTAATGGAAATTCCAACATTCTTGATTAACTATGACAATCTAGAAACAATACATAATGTATTTAATAAGACTTATAATGGGAAGTCTAGACATGTTAGTCTAAGACATCAGATGGTAAGACGGTTACTCAAAAGTGGGGTTATAACTATTAACTACATATAGAAACAAAGAAAAACTTAGCTGACCCAATTACAAAAGGTCTTCCAAAGGCAATGGTTTCTATAAAGTAAAAAGAAATGAGACTAAGGTCCGTAAATTAAGAATGATCATCCTTAACAGAAACTCAACTTATATCTTGAAAAGGATAGACAAAGTTCAACAGGTTCCAACAAGTTAAGAGAATGATTATGGAACACTAAATTAATAATCTCATAATATTTAGTGTTGGATTCAGCATGAACAAATGAAGGAGAAATATCCTTAATAAATCTATAAATTTTAAAAGGTGTATTGCAGAAACACCTTAAGAGACTTACTTATATTAGTATGGAAATAAGGTCGTTTCCTAGGAAATTAAGACCGCTTTTTAAAGTAGACTCATGAACCAGGATTAAAAGCACATGGCTATTAAATTGCTGAGAAATACAAGAAACTCTAACTAAAGAAATCAACATGTGTGATTGTTCCGGTTTTATCGTTAAGGGATACTTGGTTCAAGATTCGTTCATGTAACAACCCGTAAAATGCGGGCCAGTTTGAAATTTTTATTTTGGCAATTTTGGCGAAGTATGAATATTTTAAATAGATTATTTTAAATAATATCGACGAGAAATTTAATTTGAATATAATTCGACGTATATATTATATACGTCGTCGTTAGAATATAAATATTTATATATAATTATAAATCGAATTGAAAATGGCGCGGTAGTTCGATAATTCGATTTCAAATTTCAATTGAATGTACCGGGTGCAAAACAATCCAGATTTTAGTGAAACCAAAAACATTAGGATCTAATTGATGATATCTTTCCAACGAATCCGAAAAATCAAGATTTCATATCGGGAATCAAAAGATATGTCCAGTTGAAAATTCTGAATAGTCGCTATGGAATTCAGGCCCTTAAAAATGGACATTTTGCAAATGACCTCGGAATTTGGCGAAACTAGTTTTGTTAGGACCGTATCTTCAATACGAAGCTAGAAAATATTTTTCTGGAATTTTTCTAGTTAGTATGTGACCCCGGTAATTTGAAATGTACGTTCAAAATTCAATATAGTGATTTAAATGTAAATTTAACGGAAATTGATTGCAACAGCCGAACCAGCCTACGATACATATCACATTGTGTTCGGAATGGGGGTAGAACGCTATGGGCGACAGGCGGTGGGCCTCGTTTTGAGGTCGTATGTAAAAGTCCACTTTTTTACAAATAATTAAACAAACAAAAAACCTCCTTCCCTTATACTCCTCCAGGCCCCCCCCCCGATCCATTTCGAAATAAGAAAAAAAAAATAAGAAAAAACCCTAATCGCGCACCGCACCACCGTCCCCCTGGCGCCACCGCCGTATCCCCTTCCTCTGGCCAAAGATCGCACGCCTCCAACCCCCTCGCCTCCTCCGCCTTCTCGCGCTGAACCCCCCCCCCCCCTTTTTCCCTTCTCCAACTCGCGGGCGTCGCCTCCACTTTAGGCCACCGCACCACCTCCGTACTCCCTCTCTCCTCCTTCTCAGGCGATGACACATCCGCCCAGGCCCCTTGCTCCGACGAACTGCGGGTTCCCCTCCCCTCTCTCTCTCGCTGTAAGATTCCTTTTTATATTTTTTTTTTTTTCATAAGTTAGTTTAGTTTTAAAATTGAAAGTTAGTTTATTTTAAAACTGAAAGAATTTATGTTTTATGAAAATATTATCTTTAGGTTTATAAAAACATCTTCTTTATATTTATAGTAAATATAAATTTTAGTTAGAAGAAAATATAATGTTTAGTTGGAAAAACATAGCTTTGTTTTTAAGCAATTGAAAGAAACCATTTTTGATAAGTTGAAAGTATTTTTAAAAAGGTATAAAAATATGATTTTTATACTTATAGCTAATTAAAAATATAATCTTTACTATATAGAAAATGTGAAAATATGATTTTTTCTTATGTAGTGGCATTAAAAATATAATTTTTACATGATAGGAATACTAGAAATATCATCTTTTTATGTGTAGAAATATAAAGGCGAAATCTTTATTTTTATAATGGCGAAATCTTTATTTTTATAAAGGCGAAATCTTTATTTTTATAAAGGCGAAAGCTATATTTTTATAAAGACGAAGACTATATTTTTATAAGGATATGTTTAAAAGGGTGAGACCTTTATATAGAGAGTAACGAAATAAAAATTCGATTTTTATATATTGAACTTTGAAATAAAAATTCGATTTTTATATATTGAACTTTGAAATAAAAATTCGATTTTTATATATTGAACTTTGAAATAAAAATTCGATTTTTATATATTAAACTTTGAAATAAAAATAGGATTTTTATATATTGAACTTCGAAATAAAAATATGATTTTTATATATTGAATAGCGAAGTAAAAATTCGATTTTTACATATGTAGAGAATACGGGCGAAAGCGACAAAAAGGCGGGATTGGCGAAGATTTCTCTAAAGGAAGAGTCGAGATGACTGGATAGCTATCAGTGAGAATTTCTCACCTTTCAATTTATTTTTCTAGTTATATATATATATATATATATATATATATACTATGATGCAGACGGTGCTTATTAGAAGCACCCGACACCCGTCCACAGACCATGGACTTGTTTGATTGGTTGTGTAGTTGGTTAGATTATTTGATTTGGATTTGATTGTTTGGTGAAATGAAATTGATATGATTGATGTGTGAATGGCGTGGGCCTTCACTAGACCGGGGATAAGGCTAGGCCTCGTCCCGTTTCTAGTATCGTGCCGTTATGCCGCCGAAATTTTCTAAAATATGTTAGAAAAATAAAAATATCATTTTATTGAATAAATGAACCGAATAGAATATTCATAGGTTGAATAAAATGTTTTATCGTTAAAAATATAATTTTTAACGTGAATGTGAATAAATAAATATTCATTTACAAACCGGACGGTTTGTTTATGTACACTTATTTGAATGACATTGATTGGGACGATAAATTTTACACATCGCCCAACTGCACAAATAAAATCTGTGTTTGATTGTCTGAAACCCCACATGGGTGTTGGGATGAAATTTGAAGTTCACTCATCCCGATTGATTGAATATGTCGATCGGTTGATTGACAGGCTGTTTTAAGCGTTGGATATCTATATTTGATGCTTATACAATGTAGTGCACTTTGGTTGATGGTTGATTATTTTCCATGCTATTATATACATGTGTTGTATGAAAATCCATATAATTAACTTTATATGGTAATTGATTGGGCCTCATTCCAGTTTTAGAATAGAAATATTTGAAATAGGAATATTCGAAATGGAACATTTGAAAATATCAATATATGAAGCCGTGTTGATTAGATTGACGCCATGTTGACGTGAACGATATTTATATCGATTTTATTCATTTTGAAATGAATTGAATTGAAAACGATTTCGAAATGAATTGAATTGAAAACGATTCCGAAATGAATTGAATTGAAAACGATTTCGAAATGAATTGAATTGAAAACGATTTCGAAATGAATTGAATTGAAAACGATTTCGAAATGAATTGAATTGAAAACGATTTCGAAATGAATTGAATTGAAAACGATTTCGAAATGAATTGAATTGAAAACGATTTCGAAATGAATTGAATTGAAAACGATTTCGAAATGAATTGAATTGAAAACGATTTCGAAATGAATTGAATTGAAAACGATTTCGAAATGAATTGAATTGAAAACGATTTCGAAATGAATTGAATTGAAAACGATTTCAAAATGAATTGAATGGAAACCGATTTCGAAATGAATTGAATTGAAAACGATTTCGAAATGAATTGAAAACGAATTCAAATTGAATTGAAAGCAAATTGAAACGAGTTCAAATTGAATTGAAATTTGAATTGAATAGAAATGAATTTTAAAACGAATTTATAAAGAAGAATTCAATTTCGATTTGAATTAAAATGGAAGTCGAAATAGGTTTTGAAACTATTTTAAAACTATTTATATAATTCGTTTTGAATAGAAATCGACGAAATATATATTATATATATTATATATATAATATAATGGCCTGAGTAGAACGCGCCGCGCCGCGGCAGTTCGTGAATTTCGACCATTTATTTCAAACGGACATTACGGGAGATCCGACCGTCGGATTCTCCTAAAACTGGAACCGTTGGGTTCGTATCGAAAAGAGCTTTCTAACGAATGTGATAAATTAGAAATCTAACGGTTGGATTTGGAGTTACGTCCAAATCTAATTTGAAAAAGGTCGCTGTAAGTGCAGTTCGATGGCCATTGATGGAAATCGACTGTACGGGCCTTGATAAAATTATTAAAAATAGTAATAATTTGTGTAAAATCATAAGAAATGATTTGTGAAGATTTGGGATGAAAAACTCCATATTTGAAAAGATAAAAATAGATTTTTATCGAAATGAACTAGTTTTGAACTAGGATTATAATTCTATTTATTTTTAAATAAATAAATTGAATTTGAAAAGGGTTTTGAAAATAACCAAAATTTCCAATGATTGCATTGGAGTGGATTTGAATCGAAATTGTCTTCGGAATATTTCGATGTTGGAATTCGTGATTATATAGGTGTTGTTATGGAAATTTGAAAGATATATATTTATATCGTTATTTCCAATACGACATTTGTTAGTCGTAGAATTTGATATTGAATATAAGCCGATATATTTTCTATTCAGAGCCTTGTATTGAATATCGAATGTGATTTGGGTTTGTCGTGAATGGTGTCTTCACTAACACTGTTCTTGAACCCAGTTGAGGAAAGATTAAATCTTTTTTATTTAGATTTAATGAAGTGTACCAATTAAACGATATTTAATTGGAATTGAATTGGTATTGATTTTTGGGTTTATCGTGAACAGTGTTTTAAATAACACTTGTTCTTTAACCCGATAATTAATGGAATGTGATTTTGGGTTTATCGTGAACCGTGTTTTAGATGACACTGATTCTTTAACCCAGTTAAATATTAAAACTAAGTGGAGTTTTAATGAATCTTTAATTAGATTGAAATGATCGAAAATGGAGTATCACCAGTTTTGCTCCAGGCGATGGTTAAATCTTTAATTAGATTTGAACGTGAAATGTTAATTGAATTTACCGATAACACTGTGGTGTTAGATATGAAGTATTACCAGTTTTACTCCATGGGATGAATAGGTTGGGATTGGGAAATAAATGGTTACTTCGGTGTGGTTCGCTATTCCCGACTAGTTTGAATTGATATTCAAAGGAGACTAAAGAATAAATTTAAAGAATTTATCTTGAATAAAATTAATGGGAACTTTTCCCAAAGTATAGGAATATTCGAATAAAAGAATATTCTGAATTGGAATGAGGCGTATGTTGTGTTTGTGTAACACTTTTATAATATATACGCGAGTTATTCAGAAAGACCGGGTTTATCCCATTCTGAATAACTGATTCGACGTGGTGTCGAAGATGAAGACGGTGGTCGAAGACCGGAAGTCTTCACGTCGTTTGGGTGGTTACTGATGATCTTGATTGGGCTGTACACCCAAGAAGATGGAAACAGTTAGTGATCGTCCAGACGTGCTTGGAGATCGATGGATATGCGGGGTACTAGGTGCCTCCGGTTTCGTTCAGCCCCAGAACGGACTTGTAAATGGACTGTGTGTCTGACATTGGATTTTAGTCTGTGTGATTGATTTCTATTAAATATATATCTGTTTGGCGGCGGAGAATTTATTCTCTTGCTTAACGCCCTTCTCTGAGACGTACGAGCTCAGGGGTTATATATTGATGGATATCAAACGCATGGAGTGAATTGCCTATGAGGCACGCCTAAGTGGCAATTGATCAAGGCTTCTGTTGAAAAGCAATGTCTTGTGGTGATGATCAAAGCACAGCCTGTGTGGCACAGCTTTGTGTAACGTGAATTCGCGAGTTTCACACCCGGTATGAACCAAAAACGGGAGACGGACCTCAGGGAGGGCATGCGTTTCTTTCTAGCTAGAAGTGGCGTCAGTGGTTTTACACGCCCTGACGAGTTTGACTTATGTGGTTGTTGCTGTTGCGAGGCGCCTCGGTTATATCGGTTTCGGCCGATGCATTCTGGTCGGCAGACGGACCAGACTTACACCCCATAGGGTGGGGAGACGCATGTCCAGGGTTTAAGTTTAATCCACATCGGTGGACCGGCCCTGACGATCCAAGGGCCCACCTGAGTCTGGGTCCTGAGGGGCGGGCTAGAGCGTCTCGAATCGGTTGAGGACTATCTTTTGCCTCGGTTCATAGACGGAAATCCAGTTTCCAAATACGTAACATTTGCGGTTTTATTTGTAGAGCCTAGTATGGCGACATAGTGGGATGGGGCACTTATGCCGCCTATGATTGATACTTATGATTTGAAGTTGTTTTATACACTATGCACTTACAATAGTATCAAATGATTTGTTTTAAACGTATCAAGCATTCTTGGCTATTATAAGGTAAAAACCCTATCCTCCGGCTTGCGTTGCATTGTGTGATGGGAACTGGGTCTTATAATAGCTTCATTTTTCTTTATTTAGCATTGCGCTGTTTGTTTTATGCACCGGTATTCTTGGGAGGAAACCCGTTCCGTGTTATATGGCGTGGTCCCTTGATTTACCTAATGATTTAAAATAAAGAATAATAACTGTTTTAGTTCTCACACCAGTCCCATGACTGACCTGGAGTTTATTGTTTTAACCTAAACTCTGGGTGCCCCTATTTTGACACGGGCAGCTAGTAGTTTTGGTTTTGCAGATTTACATTCACAGGATCCTGGTTTACAGCTGGAACGATATCCGGAAAGCTTTGTATCCGTATATCTCTTCTAGTTGTGTATTGTATTACTTTCCGCTGCGATGTATTTAAATGTAATTTAAATCTCTGATATTTCTGTGTAATATTCTTTTATACTCTGTATATTCTTGTAATCTGATGCATTGTTGTAATATACAATGAAATGTTCTTCTATATGCGTTCTGTTGTGGCTTGTTCTCGAACTATCCGCCGCTTTCCGTTACGGGGAAGTTACGGGTCGTTTCATTTGGTATCAGAGCTTTGGTTTACAAAGCCAGAGAACAAGGCACATTAGAACCATACGAAAGAATTCATCAAATATTGGGTTAGTAATATCCAATGGGAATGACTCGTTAGAGATGGGATCAGTAGTATCCTAGAACGAGTGTGAAGAGTAAATTTTTAAAAATAAAAGTGAAAACAAATCTTGTTTTGAAATATAAATCAATTATTCGTAACTGGTTATTTATTTATATGAATTTGGGCAATCCGGTATATATAAATTTTGCGTATACGTCTGATCCGCGTGTATTTGAAGTTTTAATATACTGGATAGATATAAATTCACACTCTAGTCGCCCGGAGATGATTCTGATGATTGTAGCTACATCATCAGAATTAGAGTTCGTGTGTCGAAGGTGTGATATTTATATATTTCCTATTGACTGGTGTGAGAACCAAAATTAGATAGGGCTTATTGTTATGATTTGGCACCAAAAATCTTATTTTTGACTATATATCAAAGTTATGCATTTGAAAAGCTAATCAACTAATTGATTGATGTTTGTGTTGTTTGTTTAATTGTTTGCTAATTTTGAACCATTATGCTTAATTGAATCAAATATTGAACTATATTGAAAATTGGTCGCATCTGCTTGCATATATATATACTTACATTGAACAGGTCATAGCAAGGAGGCTAGAGCCGAAGAATAAAATTTGTTTGCCTGACAAATAGGTACATGTTTACTACATGATTTACTGTTTTGTTTGGGTGATGATGATTTTGTGAGCCTATTGGCAAGCCGCTTGGCTTTTTCTTTTTCTTTTTGAGATCTGAAGGACCGGGGAAGCTATTTGAAATTCCCCGATGCTCCCATTGCAGGGGAGGTTATGGCGAAATTTTTCAAAAATTTAGGGTGTTAGCCAAATTTTTGAAATTTTGGAAATTCTCAGAAACTAAAGAGTTGGAGAATGGAAGTCAGATCGAGCGTAGAGTTGATTAATCAAACCACTTTCGACTTTGTTCCTTTTCGGGGACGAAAAGTTTTAAGTGGGGGAGATTGTAACAACCCGTAAAATGCGGGCCAGTTTGAAATTTTTATTTTGGCAATTTTGGCGAAGTATGAATATTTTAAATAGATTATTTTAAATAATATCGACGAGAAATTTAATTTGAATATAATTCGACGTATATATTATATATGTCGTCGTTAGAATATAAATATTTATATATAATTATAAATCGAATTGAAAATGGCGCGGTAGTTCGATAATTCGATTTCAAATTTCAATTGAATGTACCGGGTGCAAAACAATCCGGATTTTAGTGAAACCAAAAACATTAGGATCTAATTGATGATATCTTTCCAACGAATCCGAAAAATCAAGATTTCATATCGGGAATCAAAAGATATGTCCAGTTGAAAATTCTGAATAGTCGCTATGGAATTCAGGCCCTTAAAAATGGACATTTTGCAAATGACCTCGGAATTCGGCGAAACTAGTTTTGTTAGGACCGTATCGTCAATACGAAGCTAGAAAATATTTTTCTGGAATTTTTCTAGTTAGTATGTGACCCCGGTAATTTGAAATGTACGTTCAAAATTCAATATAGTGATTTAAATGTAAATTTAACGGAAATTGATTGCAACAGCCGAACCAGCCTACGATACATATCACATTGTGTTCGGAATGGGGGTAGAACGCTATGGGCGACAGGCGGTGGGCCTCGTTTTGAGGTCGTATGTAAAAGTCCACTTTTTTACAAATAATTAAACAAAAAAAAACCTCCTTCCCTTATACTCCTCCAGCCCCCCCCCCCCCGATCCATTTCGAAATAAGAAAAAAAAATAAGAAAAAACCCTAATCGCGCACCGCACCACCGTCCCCCTGGCGCCACCGCCGTATCCCCTTTCTCTGGCCAAAGATCGCACGCCTCCAACCCCCTCGCCTCCTCCGCCTGCTCGCGCTGAACCCCCCCCCCTTTTCCCTTCTCCAACTCGCGGGCGTCGCCTCCATTTTAGGACACCGCACCACCTCTGTACTCCCTCTCTCCTCCTTCTCAGGCGATGACACATCCGCCCAGGCCCCTTGCTCCGACGAACTGCGGGTTCCCCTCCCCTCTCTCTCTCGCTGTAAGATTCCTTTTTATATATGTTTTTTTTTCATAAGTTAGTTTAGTTTTAAAATTGAAAGTTAATTTATTTTAAAACTGAAAGAATTTATGTTTTATGAAAATATTATCTTTAGGTTTATAAAAACATCTTCTTTATATTTATAGTAAATATAAATTTTAGTTAGAAGAAAATATAATGTTTAGTTGGAAAAACATAGCTTTGTTTTTAAGCAATTGAAAGAAACCATTTTTGATAAGTTGAAAGTATTTTTAAAAAAGGTATAAAAATATGATTTTTATACTTATAGCTAATTAAAAATATAATCTTTACTATATAGAAAATGTGAAAATATGATTTTTGCTTATGTAGTGGCATTAAAAATATAATTTTTACATGATAGGAATACTAGAAATATCATCTTTTTATGTGTAGAAATATAAAGGCGAAATCTTTATTTTTATAATGGCGAAATCTTTATTTTTATAAAGGCGAAATCTTTATTTTTATAAAGGCGAAAGCTATATTTTTATAAAGACGAAGACTATATTTTTATAAGGATATGTTTAAAAGGGTGAGACCTTTATATAGAGAGTAACGAAATAAAAATTCGATTTTTATATATTGAACTTTGAAATAAAAATTCGATTTTTATATATTGAACTTTGAAATAAAAATTCGATTTTTATATATTGAACTTTGAAATAAAAATTCGATTTTTATATACTGAACTTTGAAATAAAAATAGGATTTTTATATATTGAACTTCGAAATAAAAATATGATTTTTACATATGTAGAGAATACGGGCGAAAGCGACAAAAAGGCGGGATTGGCGAAGATTTCTCTAAAGGAAGAGTCGAGATGACTGGATAGCTATCAGTGAGAATTTCTCACCTTTCAATTTATTTTTCTAGTTATATATATATATACTAGGATGCAGACGGTGCTTATTAGAAGCACCCGACACCCGTCCACAGACCATGGACTTGTTTGATTGGTTGTGTAGTTGGTTAGATTATTTGATTTGGATTTGATTGTTTGGTGAAATGAAATTGATATGATTGATGTGTGAATGGCGTGGGCCTTCACTAGACCGGGGATAAGGCTAGGCCTCGTCCCGTTTCTAGTATCGTGCCGTTATGCCGCCGAAATTTTCTAAAATATGTTAGAAAAATAAAAATATCATTTTATTGAATAAATGAACCGAATAGAATATTCATAGGTTGAATAAAATGTTTTATCCTTAAAAATATAATTTTTAACGTGAATGTGAATAAATAAATATTCATTTACAAACCGGACGGTTTGTTTATGTACACTTATTTGAATGACATTGATTGGGACGATAAATTTTACACATCGCCCAACTGCACAAATAAAATCTGTGTTTGATTATTTGAAACCCCACACGGGTGTTGGGATGAAATTTGAAGTTCACTCATCCCGATTGATTGAATATGTCGATCGGTTGATTGACAGGCTGTTTTAAGCGTTGGATATCTATATTTGATGCTTATACAGTGTAGTGCACTTTGGTTGATGGTTGATTATTTTCCATGCTATTATATACATGTGTTGTATGAAAATCCATATAATTAACTTTATATGGTAATTGATTGGGCCTCATTCCAGTTTTAGAATAGAAATATTTGAAATAGGAATATTCGAAATGGAACATTTGAAAATATCAATATATGAAGCCGTGTTGATTAGATTGACGCCATGTTGACGTGAACGATATTTATATCGATTTTATTCATTTTGAAATGAATTGAATTGAAAACGATTTCGAAATGAATTGAATTGAAAACGATTTTGAAATGAATTGAATTGAAAACGATTTCGAAATGAATTGAATTGAAAACGATTTCGAAATGAATTGAATTGAAAACGATTTCGAAATGAATTGAATTGAAAACGATTTCGAAATGAATTGAATTGAAAACGATTTCGAAATGAATTGAATTGAAAACGATTTCGAAATGAATTGAATTGAAAACGATTTCGAAATGAATTGAATTGAAAACGATTTCGAAATGAATTGAATTGAAAACGATTTCGAAATGAATTGAATTGAAAACGATTTCGAAATGAATTGAATTGAAAACGATTTCAAAATGAATTGAATGGAAACCGATTTCGAAATGAATTGAATTGAAAACGATTTCGAAATGAATTGAAAACGAATTCAAATTGAATTGAAAGCAAATTGAAACGAGTTCAAATTGAATTGAAATTTGAATTGAATAGAAATGAATTTTAAAACGAATTTATAAAGAAGAATTCAATTTCGATTTGAATTGAAATGGAAGTCGAAATAGGTTTTGAAACGATTTTAAAACTATTTATATAATTCGTTTTGAATAGAAATCGACGAAATATATATTATATATATAATATAATGGCCTGAATAGAACGCGTCGCGCCGCGGCAGTTCGTGAATTTCGACCATTTATTTCAAACGGACATTACGGGAGATCCGACCTTCGGATTCTCCTAAAACCGGAACCGTTGGGTTCGTATCGAAAAGAGCTTTCTAACGAACGTGATAAATTAGAAATCTAACGGTTGGATTTGGAGTTACGTCCAAATCAAATTTGAAAAAGGTCGCTGTAAGTGCAGTTCGATGGCCATTTATGGAAATCGACTGTACGGGCCTTGATAAAATTATTAAAAATAGTAATAATTTGTGTAAAATCATAAGAAATGATTTGTGAAGATTTGGGTTGAAAAACTCCATATTTGAAAAGATAAAAATAGATTTTTATCGAAATGAACTAGTTTTGAACTAGGATTATAATTCTATTTATTTTTAAATAAATAAATTGAATTTGAAAAGGGTTTTGAAAATAACCAAAATTTCCAATGATTGCATTGGAGTGGATTTGAATCGAAATTGTCTTCGGAATATTTCGATGTTGGAATTCATGATTATATAGGTGTTGTTATGGAAATTTGAAAGATATATATTTATATCGTTATTTCCAATACGACATTTGTTAGTCGTAGAATTTGATATTGAATATAAGCCGATATATTTTCTATTCAGAGCCTTGTATTGAATATCGAATGTGATTTGGGTTTGTCGTGAATGGTGTCTTCACTAACACTGTTCTTGAACCCAGTTGAGGAAAGATTAAATCTTTTTTATTTAGATTTAATGAAGTGTACCAATTAAACGATATTTAATTGGAATTGAATTGGTATTGATTTTTGGGTTTATCGTGAACAGTGTTTTAAATAACACTTGTTCTTTAACCCGATAATTAATGGAATGTGATTTTGGGTTTATCGTGAACCGTGTTTTAAATGACACTGATTCTTTAACCCAGTTAAAGATTAAAACTAAGTGGAGTTTTAATGAATCTTTAATTAGATTGAAATGATCGAAAATGGAGTATCACCAGTTTTGCTCCAGGTGATGGTTAAATCTTTAATTAGATTTGAACGTGAAATGGTAATTGAATTTACCGATAACACTGTGGTGTTAGATATGAAGTATTACCAGTTTTACTCCATGGGATGAATAGGTTGGGATTGGGAAATAAATGATTACTTCGGTGTGGTTCGCTAATCCCGACTAGTTTGAATTGATATTCAAAGGAGACTAAAGAATAAATTTAAAGAATTTATCTTGAATAAAATTAATGGGAACTTTTCCCAAAGTATAGGAATATTCGAATAAAAGAATATTCTGAATTGGAATGAGGCGTATGTTGTGTTTGTGTAACACTTTTATAATATATACGCGAGTTATTCAGAAAGACCGGGTTTATCCCATTCTGAATAACTGATTCGACGTGGTGTCGAAGATGAAGACGCTGGTCGAAGACCGGAAGTCTTCACGTCGTTTGGGTGGTTACTGATGATCTTGATTGGGCTGTACACCCAAGAAGATGGAAACAGTTAGTGATCGTCCAGACGTGCTTGGAGATCGATGGATACGCGGGGTACTAGGTGCCTCCGGTTTCGTTCAGCCCCAGAACGGACTTGTAAATGGACTGTGTGTCTGACATTGGATTTTAGTCTGTGTGATTGATTTCTATTAAATATATATCTGTTTGGCGGCGGAGAATTTATTCTCTTGCTTAACGCCCTTCTCTGAGACGTACGAGCTCAGGGGTTATATATTGATGGATATCAAACGCATGGAGTGAATTGCCTGTGTGGCACGCCTAAGTGGCAATTGATCAAGGCTTCTGTTGAAAAGCAAAGTCTTGTGGTGATGATCAAAGCACAGCCTGTGTGGCACAGCTTTGTGTAACGTGAATTCGCGAGTTTCACACCCGGTATTAACCAAAAACGGGAGACGGACCTCAGGGAGGGCATGCGTTTCTTTCTAGCTAGAAGTGGCGTCAGTGGTTTTACACGCCCTGACGAGTTTGACTTATGTGGTTGTTGCTGTTGCGAGGCGCCTCGGTTATATCGGTTTCGGCCGATGCATTCTGGTCGGCAGACGGACCAGACTTACACCCCATAGGGTGGGGAGACGCATGTCCAGGGTTTAAGTTTAATCCACATCGGTGGACCGGCCCTGACGATCCAAGGGCCCACCTGAGTCTGGGTCCTGAGGGGCGGGCTAGAGCGTCTCGAATCGGTTGAGGACTATCTTTTGCCTCGGTTCATAGACGGAAATCCAATTTCCAAATACGTGACATTTGCGGTTTTATTTGTAGAGCCTAGTATGGCGACATAGTGGGATGGGGCACTTATGCCGCCTATGATTGATACTTATGATTTGAAGTTGTTTTATACACTATGCACTTACAATAGTATCAAATGATTTGTTTTAAACGTATCAAGCATTCTTGGCTATTATAAGGTAAAAACCCTATCCTCCGGCTTGCGTTGCATTGTGTGATGGGAACTGGGTCTTATAATAGCTTCATTTTTCTTTATTTAGCATTGCGCTGTTTGTTTTATGCACCGGTATTCTTGGGAGGAAACCCGTTCCATGTTATACGGCGTGGTCCCTTGATTTACCTAATGATTTAAAATAAAGAATAATAACTGTTTTAGTTCTCACACCAGTCCCATGACTGACCTGGAGTTTATTGTTTTAACCTAAACTCTGGGTGCCCCTATTTTGACACGGGCAGCTAGTAGTTTTGGTTTTGCAGATTTACATTCACAGGATCCTGGTTTACAGCTGGAACGATATCCGGAAAGCTTTGTATCCGTATATCTCTTCTAGTTGTGTATTGTATTATTTTCCGCTGCGATGTATTTAAATGTAATTTAAATCTCTGATATTTCTGTGTAATATTCTTTTATACTCTGTATATTCTTGTAATCTGATGCATTGTTGTAATATACAATGAAATGTTCTTCTATATGCGTTCTGTTGTGGCTTGTTCTCGAACTATCCGCCGCTTTCCGTTACGGGGAAGTTACGGGTCGTTTCAGTTCACCATAGAATCTCGATAAAACTTTGAATGGTTTACACTAAGCAAAGGTTTAAATCCAAAAGATACCTTTTATTTATGTGTTATTTCCACGATGATGCAAACTTTTGATCTTAGAACTACATTGGCTTGATCTCACTTGGGTATGTAGGAAGTCACACTAGTGATTCAACCATCCACTTTAATTATTTATTTATTTATTTTGAAAATTTGGGGAGATTGTTGTAAATTTTCAAATTGTTTTGGGGTTTGGGTTTGTTTTTGAAGAGGGAAGAAAGAAAGGAAGAAGGAGAGTGTGGGGATTAGTCCCACATTATGAAAATAGAAAAATAAAAAATCTAAGTACTTAAGTGGCTTTGTGACAAAGGTATTGCGGCTTTAGGGCACCCAAATGTTTACCTTGTTGTGAGGAGGGAGGCCATGTGTAACGACCCGGATTTTGCCCGGACCTAATCGATCGCAAAATCAACTAAGATCGTTCAAAAACCCGAATACGCTAACTCTGGGAATACAACACATCAGAACAAATAACATCAGACTTTTATAAACATTATAATAATGTTACATCAGAGTACAGAATATATCAGAATACATCGAATAAAATACAGCGGAAGATAATTTACAACAAACTTAATACAATGCAGCGGAACAAATAAACTGATACACTGGAAGTCTATCAATGCTCTGGACACAACTTTAAGCTTTGATCTAGAATCCTGCTCAATATATATGTAAACTAAGCTACACAACTGCCCATGTGAAAAAGAGGGCACCCAAGTTTGCAAAGTGAAACAAACTACGGGTCAGTCATGGGACTGGTATGAGAAATCTTTCTTAACTTATCTAACAATATAGCTAATCATAGGACCACGCCGCTAATGCGGAACGGGTTTACTCCATTGGATTTCCAGTGCATAATTTTAATAAATTTTTATTCAAAATAAACAATCTTTTTAGGAAAAATGAAATCATCATAAGACTCAAGTCCCATCACGCAATCCAACGCAAACCGGAGGATAGAGTTTATCTTATAATGATCAAACATGCTTGATACGTAGAAAATAATATTTTAATATTATTATTAGTGTCTAATCAGTTTTAAAATACTTCAAAGTAAATGTATCAATCCTATATGGTATAGTACCCCATCCTACTATGTCTCCATATATAGGTTTACAATCAAAACCGTAATATCATATTGGAAATTGGGTTTCCATCATCAGTCAAGGCTAGGGGCGATCTCCTTGCCGATTCGAGACACTCTAGCAATGTCTCAGGATCCCCCGTAGTGAACCTTTGGATACTGCATGGCCGGTCCACAAATATGCCTTAGTGGATTAGTTATGCCTGAACACACGCTTCCCAGTCCTATTGAACCTATAAAATGGTCACAATCGACCAATAAACCCAAGGCTCCTCATTTCATCAACCACATAAGTAAAATGTCAGGGCTTGCAAAACCCTAATACCACTTTTAGCTAGAAAGAAACGTGTGCACTCCCTGCGTTCCCTTGTCCCGTTTCTGACTCTTACCGGGGTGTGAGGCTCGCGAGTTAACGCTATACACAAAGCTATGCTGAAATAGGCAATGCTTTGATCATCAACCACAAAGCTCTGCTTTTCAAAAAAATCCTCGATCATTTGCAATCTTGGCATGCCACATTGACAATTCACGCCATGCGATTGATAACTACCAATATATAACCTCTGAGCTCGTGCATCTCATAGAAGGGTGTTAAGCAAGAGAATAAATTCTCTGCCACCACAGATATATATTAAATAGAAATCTATTTAATTTACATGAAATGAAATCCAATGTTAGACACACATCCATTTACAAGTCCGTTCTGGGTTTGAACGAAACCGGAGACACCTTATTCCTCGTCCGGTATGTCCAATACGGAAGAGAGGTGCTCGCATATCCGGACAATCAACAAGTACGTACAAACAACTAGCACTTTAACCCGTTCCTAAGAGTGACCCAGTGTCGGGCATCAGTAGTCATCCATTCGATGTGAAGATCGCCGGTCTTCAATCAACGTCTTCAATGTCTTCGACTTTTAATCGTCGTAGTAATTATTCAGAATGGGTTAAACCTGTCCTTTCCGAATAAGTCGCGTATTTTATAATAAAAAATCAAGTGTTATAAATACACATCATATGCCTCATTCCAATTCAGAATATTCTTTTAATAAAATATTCATATTAAAAGGGAAAGATTCTTGTTAATTTTATCAAAGATAAATTCTTTTAAATTTATTCTTTAATCTTCTTTTTAAAGATTCAGCAAAACTCCAATTTGATTTTAATATCAAAAATCATTACTTTATGATTATTCAACTTTTAAGAACTTAATCTTATCTATAACTGGATTAAAGAACCAATGTCATTTAAAACACAGTTCACAATAAACCCAAAATCATCTTCCATTAAATATGAAATTTCCATAGAAATCAAAATAATATATAATCGATATAAATTTCCATATCAGACTAGTAATATAAATGGAATAACGACAAAGCCTTTTAAATTCCATATATAGTAACAGTTTTCTTTTACAGAAGCCTATCTCAATTATTATCAAATCGAATTTCCACTCAATTCCAATTTAATATATTAAATTGGAAAACTTGACTTTAGAAAATTTCTTTTTGAATCTTAATAAAAAGATTTATAAATTCTAAATCATATTTTTATCGTAAATTGGCTTAAAGAAAAAGTGTTGTTTAAAACACAGTTCACAACAAACCCAATTCACATATCATTTTATTCTAATTACTAAATATAATTGAAAACTCTAATAATCTTAATTCAAAAATTTATTCTTTGATACGGGGTTTAAGAACAGTGTTATTTAAGACACCATTCATGACAACCCAATAATCCAATTTAATTAATTAAATATAAATTGATAGGGAAACTTCATTAAATCTTAATTTAAAATGTTTATTCTAGTAAACAACTAGTTTATTTTGATAAAATATTTTTTTTTTCTTTTGTCCATCCAAAAACGGACATAGAAATCATCATTTTACTCTTCGTTGAATATTATTTTAAAATATTCATTATTTGAAAATATTCTTTATATAAAAGGATTCTTTATGTAAAATATTCTTTATAGTATAATATTCTTTATTTTAAAATATTCTTTATATGTAAAAGACATTCTGAATCGAAATGAGACTCAGTCAGTTACCATATAAATTCGGTTATATGGATTTCATACATCGCATGTACATGACAATAATAATAAATAATCATTAAAACCATCCATTCACATCCATAGTGAAATTTATAACTGTGTGAACATTAAAATGAATAAATAACGCTCATCGCAGCCTGTCAATACATCAATTGACATATAACTAAATATTGGTACTAGTGTATATCAAATATTATCTCAATACCGTGTGGGGTTTTCAGACAACAATAGTTCATCTAAATAAATAATTGGTGAATGATTTAACCAATTTTAACTCCGCTAACATGTTGATGATAATGAACAAAATTTATTATTATATTCCTAATACCGAATAAAAAATTATTTTACTCGCATAATTCCTACATGTATCCAATGTATAATTCGACAATACAAATGCCACTTTGATTTGCATACAAATTCTATTGTATAATTTAACAATAAAATGTCACTTTAATTTACATACAAATTCTAATGTATGTTTTGAAAAATAGAATGATTCTTATATTTGCATATAAATTCTAACGTATGTTTTGACAACAAAAATGATTTTCTATTTAACATACAAATTATATTTCAACAAAATGTATAAAAGTGATACATCCATTTTGTTGAAAATTCTATTTTAACAAATGAATATTTTTGTTGTAACACAAACCTATTTAACAAAAATGTTATTTGTGTTTAACTCTTTTATTTAGCCAAAAATGTAATTTTTTGTTTTCAACCATCTTATTTTGACAAAATGTACATTTTTATTTCAACTACTGTAATTTGACAAAAAAATGAGCATTTTATTTCATCTAAACTATTTTGACAAAATGAGTATTTTATTTCAACTAAACTATTTTGACAAAAATGAGTATTTTATTTCAACTAAACTATTTTGACAAAAATGAGTATTTTATTTCTCTCTTTTTAATTGACAAAAATGTTCGTTTTCGTTTCACTCTTTTTAATTCACAAAAACGTTCATCCTTTTTTAATGAACAAAATATGTTTCGTTTTTCTTAATGAACGAAAATGTATATTTTTATTTAATCCTTTTTAATGAACAAAGATGTTTCATTTTTCTTAATGAACAAAAATGTATATTTTTACAAAAATGTGTGTTTTGTTCATTAATTCTAATTTGACAAAAGTTCATTTTTGTTTTCAACTACATTGTTTGACAAAAATGAATATTTTGTTTCAATTAAACAAATTTGACAAAAATGAGTATTTCGTTTCAATTAAACAAATTTCAACAAAGATGATAATTTTGTTTTGTCAATACTAATAATATAACAAAAATGACATTTTTACTCATGTCAATTCTAATACGACAATAAATGGCATTTTTATTTGTCAATTCTAATGCAACAAAAATGACATTTCTACTTTGTCAATTTTAACGAAAGTGACATTTCTACCTTGTCAATTCTAATGCAATAAAAATGTGACATTTCTACTTTGTCAATTTTAATGAAATAAAAAGTGACATTTTTACTTTGTCAATTCTAATGAAATAAAAAGTGACATTTTTACTTTGTCAATTCTAATGCAATAAAAAGTGACATTTTTTATTTTGTCAAATCTAATGAAATAAAAAGTGACATTTCTACTTTGTCAATTCTAATGAAATAAAAAGTGACATTTTTACTTTGTCAATAATTATATTTTTAACAGAATGAAATAAAATGGACAACTTCATTTTGTTAGCAATAATCAAATTCAACCAAATTGACATTTTTGTTTTAATACAAATCTATTTAACAAAATGTTTAATACAAATCTATTTAACAAAATGTTATTTTTGGTTTCAACCATTTTATTTCAACAAACATGATAATTTTGTTTCAACTCTTTTATTTCAAGAAAAATGATTTTTTTTTTGTTTCACTCCTTTTATTTCAACAAAAATGATACATTCAATCCACATATCAACATAACAGCATCATCAACCCAAATCAAATCACGTAATAACCAAAGGAATTTAACAGCGGATTTGATTTCTAACAAGATCATAAATTAATAATTTTTAATTATTAAACATAAAGAATTCTCACAGTGAGTTTAAATTCTGAATAATTCAGAATCGAATTTTTTTCAAAATCTGATCTGCTCAGAATTCATTCCAGTCTGTCCAGAAGTGTAGATCTCGGTCTCACGATCGCAGTGCTTCTGAAATCGTCCAATTCTGAATTCGTATGATGAAGTTATGATTTAGTGTAAATAATAATTTTAAATTAATTAATTAATTAAAAAAAAGGAAATAACCTTTCTTCTACAATCGGTTATCAAACACAGGCCGCACTTTTTTTTCAAACCCTTCAATTCTTGGTTTCAGTTTTGCCTCCAACTCGATCAGCAAGAGGGCGATCCGAGTCCACCACGACGAAGGGCTAGGAGCAGCGCCCCCGCTGGTGATGGCAGCGTCCCGTTCGATCGCTGATACCAGGCACAGCGGCGGTCTATTCGGCGTGAGTTTAGGGGTGCGGTCCTTGAAGCACACGCCACCTGAGGCAATCAAAGCCGTACAGAATTCGAGAGGATGAAAATCTCTTTGAATTTGCTTTATGAACTCTGGTCTAATTTGTTGTGAATTAGAAGATATTAGGGAATGAAAACCTGAAGACATCGGCCATTGGACGAAGGGATACGGCGGCTTCAGAATGGATTTTAGGGTTATACCATATACCATATATATACATGTATTTCTCTTTTTATTTTATTTATATAATTCATTTTAAATCCAAAAATTCCCTTTAGCTCATACGAACTCCAATTCAAACCCAACGAGTGTCGCCTCTAGCCAAATACCCCCATTCCGGACACAATGGGATATGTCCCATAAGACAAATCAACTATTTCAATAGGTTTTTCTTTATTTTAAAATATAAATCTTTTAATTATTTAATTCGATTGTACATTTTAAATTACCGGGGCCACATGCTGACTCTAAAAATTACAGAAAAATTATATCTAGTTATGTTTTGACGATACGGTCTTAACAAAACTAATTTCATCGAATTTGGAGACCGTTTGTAAAATGGCCATTTTCCGGTCGATCCAATTTGACTGAAATTGACGAAACATGTTTTCTTTTGCAACGCTCACATATTAATTCCAAAAATTATGAAAATTGGAATCTAGTAATAATTTGACATTCTAGATCCAACAAAAGTGTTTTCGTTGAAAATGGAGGTCGTTTGTAAAATGACTATTTTTAAGGGCTATATATTATATTAATATATATATATATATATTCTATAACGACTTTTCTGAATTCTAAACTGGGCATAACTTTTGATTCCCGCTATGAAATTTTAATTTTTCAGATGCGTTGGAAAGATATTCTTAAATAGATTCTAATATTTTTGGTTTCGCCAAAATCCGATTTAATTGCATCCTGTACAGTCAGTCAAAGTTCAAATTCAAATTTTCAAACTACCGCGCTATTTCTAACTCCTTTTATAATTAAATTAAAAAAATTCTGTTCTAACTTCGATTTAGATAAATTTTTAATCGTTATTATTTAAAATGAATCATTTTAAATATTTAAACTCCACAAAAACTTCTAAAATAAAAATTTTAAATTAGTTCCAAAATTCCGGGTTGTTACAATCTCCCCTATTTAAAATCTTTTCATCCTCGAAAAGGAACGGAACTGAAAATTGTTTAACTAACCAACTCAACTTTCATTTTTCTATTGGTTTCAATAATTTTATTAGTTGATTAACTTTTCAAATATATATAACTTTTATATATTCAAAAATCATATTTTCTAATATCGGATTATATATATAATCACAAATACGTTAATTATAAACTTGTTACTCTCAACTCGTTCTAGGGCATTTCTAACCCCATCTCTAACGAGTTTCTCATTCTAGGATGCTACTGATCCTATCTCTAATGAGTATTCTTTTATAGGAAATTACTAATCTACCTCTAATGAGTCTTTCGTTTAGTTCTAACGAGTTGTACCCCAAAGATTTGAGCTAACCAGAGCTCTGTTACTAACTGTAACGATCTAGATTTTGCTCGGACCTAATCGATCGCAAAGTCGACTAAGACCGTTCAAAAACCCGAATACGTTAACTCTGGGAATTCAACACATCAGAAAAAATAACAGCAGAATTTTATAAACATTATAATAATGTTACATCAAAGTACATAATATATCAGAGTACATCAAATAAAATACAACGGAAGATAATTTACAATAAACATAATACAATGCAACAGAACAAATAAACTGATACAACGGAAGTCTATCAATGCTCTGGACAAAGCTTTAAGCTTCGATCCAGAATCCTGCTCAATATATCTGCAAAATAACTACTCGACTTCCCATGTGAAAAAGAGGGCACCCGAGTTTGCAATGTGAAACAAACTACGGGTCAGTCCTGGGACTGGTATGAGAAATCTTTCTTAACTTTTCTAACAATATGGCTAATCACAGGACCACACCGCTAATGCGGAACGGGTTTACTCCATTAGATTGCCAGTGCATAAGTTTAACAAATTTTTATTCAAAACAACGCAATGCTTTTTAGGAAAAATGAAATCATTATAAGACTCAAGTCCCATCACACAATGCAATGCAAACCGGAGGATAGAGTTTTACCGTATAATGATCAAACATGCTTGATACGTAGAAAATAATAATTTAATATTATTAATAGTGTCTAATCAGTTTTAAAATACTTCAAAGTAAATGTATCAATCCTAGATGGCATAGTACCCCATCCTACTATGTCGCCATATATAGGTTTACAATCAAAACCGTAATGTCGTATTGAAAATTGGGTTTCCATCATGAGTCAAGGCTAGGGAAGATCTCCTTCACGGTTAGAGACACTCTAGCAATGTCTCAGGATCCCCCGCAGTGAACCCTTAGATGCTGCAGGGCCGGTCCACAAATATACCTTAGTGGATTAGTTATGCCTGGACACAAGCTTCCCGGTCCTATTGAACCTATAAAATGGTTACAATCGACCAATAAATCCGAGGCGCCTCATTCCATTAACCACATAAGTAAAATGTCGTGGCTTGCAAAACCCTAATACCACTTTTAGCTAGAAAGAAACGTGTGCACTCCCTGCGTTCCCTTGTCCCGTTTCTGACTCTTACCGGGGTGTGAGGCTCGCGAGGTAATGCTATCCACAAAGGTATGCCGAAATAGGCTATGCTTTGATCATCAACCACAAGGCTCTGCTTTTCAACAAAAGCCTCGATCATTTGCAATCTTGGCATGCCACATTGATAATTCATGCCATGCGATCGATAACTACCAATATATAACCTCTGAGCTCGTGTGTCTCAAAAAAGGGTGTTAAGCAAGAGAATAAATTCTCTGCCACCACGGATATATATTAAATAGAAATCAATTTAATTTACATGAAATGAAATCCAATGTCAGATAAACATCCATTTACAAGTCCGTTCTGGGTCTGAATGAAACCGGAGACACATTATTCCTCGTCTCGTATGTCCAACATGGAAGAGAGGTGCTCGCATATCCGGACAATCAGTAAGTACATCCGGATAACTACCACTTTAATCCTTTCCTAGGAGCGACGCAGTGCCTGGCATCAGTAGTCGACCATTCGATGTGAAGATCGCCGGTCTTCAATCACCGTCTTCAACGTCTTCAAATTTTAAGAACTTAATCTTATCTATAATTGGGTTAAGGAACCAATGTCATTTAAAACACAGTTCACGATAAACCCAAAATCATCTTCCATTAAATATGGAATTTCCATAGAAATCAAATTAATATAATCGATATAAATTTCCATATCAGACTACTAATATAAATGGAATAACGGCAAATCCTTTTAAATTCCATATATAGTAATAGTCTTCTTTTACAGAAGCCTATCTCGATTATTATCAAATCGAATTTTCACTCAATTCCAATTTAATATATTAAATTGGAAAACTTGACTTTGGGAAATTTCTTTTTAAATCTTAATAAAAAGATTTATAAATTCCAAATCATATTTTTATTGTTAATTGGGTTAAAGAACAAATGTCGTTTAAAACACAATTCATAATAAACCCAATTCACATATCATTTTATTTCAATTACTAAATATAATTGAAAACTCTAATAATCTTAATTCAAAAATTTGTTCTTTGATATGGGGTTTAGGAACAGTGTTATTTAAGACACCATTCACGACAACCCAATAATCCAATTTATTTATTTAATCCCAATTAAATATAAATTAATTGGGAAACTTCATTAACTCTTAATTTAAATGATTTATTCTAGTTAATAACTAGTTCATTTTGATAAAAATATATTTTTATCTTTTGTCCATCAAAAACGGACATAGAAATCATCATTTTATTCTTCGTTGAATATTATTTTAAAATATTCATTATTTGAAAATATTCTTTATATAAAAGGATTCTTTATGTAAAATATTCTTTATAGTACAATATTCTTTATTTTAAAATATTCTTTATATGTAAAAGATGTTCTGAATCGAAATGCAACTCAATCAGTTACCATATAAATTCGGTTATATGGATTTCATACATCGCATGTATATGACAATAATAATAAATAATCATTAAAACCATCAATTCACATCCAGAGTGAAATTTGTAACTGTGTGAGCATTAAAATGAATAAATAACGCTCATCGCAACCTGTCAATCCATCGATTGACATACAACTAAATATTGGGACTAATGTATGTCAAATATCATCACAATACCCGTGTGGGGTTTTCAAACAACAATAGTTTATCTAAATAAATAATTGGTGAATGAATTAAATCAATTTTAACTCCGCTAACATGTTGATGATAATGAACAAAACATGTTATTATATTCCTAATGCTGAATAAAAATGTATTTTACTCGCATAATTCCCTACATGTATCTAATGTATAATTCGACAATACAAACGTCACTTTGATTTTCATACAAATTCTATTCTATAATTTAACAATAAAATGTCAATTTAATTTACATACAAATTCTATTGTATGTTTTGATAAATAAAATGATTCTTATATTTGCATATAAGTTCTAATGTATGTTTTGACAATAAAAATGACTTTCTATTTAACATACAAATTATATTTCAACAAAATGTATAAAAAGTGATACATCCATTTTGTTGAAAATTCTATTTTAACAAATGAATATTTTTGTTGTAACACAAACCTATCTAAAAAAATGCTATTTGTGTTTAACTCTTTTATTTAACAAAAAATGTAATTTTTTGTTTTCAACCATCTTATTTTGACAAAATGTACATTTTTGTTTCAACTAATATAATTTGACAAAAAAAATGAGCATTTTATTTCAACTAAACTATTTTGACAAAAATGAGTATTTTATTTCAAATAAACTACTTTGACAAAAATGAGTATTTTATTTCAACTAAACTATTTTGAGAAAAATGAGTCTTTTATTTCAACTAAACTATTTTGACAAAAATGAGTATTTTATTTCTCTCTTTTTAATTAACAAAAAGGTTCGTTTTCGTTATACTCTTTTTGATTGACAAAAATGTTCATCCTTTTTTAAAAAACAAAAAATGTTTCATTTTTCTTAATGAACAAAAATGTATATTTTTATTTAATCTTTTTTAATGAATAAAGATGTTTTATTTTTCTTAATGAAAAAAAATGTATATTTTTACAAAAATGTGTATTTTTTTCAACAATTCTAATTTGACAAAAGTTCATTTTTGTTTTCAGCTACATTGTTTGACAAAAATGAATATTTTGTTTCAATTAAACAAATTTGACAAAAATGAGTATTTCGTTTCAATTAAACAAATTTCAACAAAGATGATAATTTTGTTTTGTCAATACTAATATAACAAAAATGACATTTTTACTCATGTCAATTCTAATACGACAATAAATGACATTTTTATTTGCCAATTCTAATGCAACAAAAATGACATTTCTACTTTGTCAATTTTAATGAAATAAAAAGTGACATTTCTACCTTGTCAATTCTAATGCAATAAAAATGTGACATTTCTACTTTGTCAATTTTAATGAAATAAAAAGTGACATTTTTACTTTGTCAATTCTAATGAAATAAAAAGTGACATTTTTTACATTGTTAATTCTAATGCAATAAAAAGTGACATTTTTACTTTGTCAATTCTAATGAAATAAAAAGTGACATTTCTACTTTGTCAATTCTAATGAAATAAAAAGTGACATTTTTACTTTGTCAATTATTCTATTTTTAACAGAATGAAATAAAAGGGACAAATTCATTTTGTTAGCAATAATCAAATTCAACCAAATTGACATTTTTATTTTAGTACAAATCTATTCAACAAAATGTTTAATAATAATCTATTTAACAAAATTATATTTTTGGTTTCAACCATTTTATTTCAACAAACATGATAATTTTGCTTCAACTCTTTTATTTCAACAAAAATGATAATTTTTATTTTGTTTCAATCCTTTTATTTCAACAAAAATGATAGATCCAATCCACATATCAACATAATAGCATCATCAACCCAAATAAAATCATGTAATAACCAATGGAATTTAACAGTGGATTTGATTTCTAACACGATCATAAATTAATAAATTTTAAATATTAAAAATAAAGAATTCTCACAGTGGGATTTAATTCTAAATAATTCAAGTCGAATTTTTGTTCAAAATCTGATCTGCTCTGAATTTGTTCTAGTCAGTCCGGAAGTGTAGATCTCGGTCTCATGATCGCAATGCTTCTGAAATCGTCCAATTCTGAATTTGTATGATGAAGTTATGATTTATTTAGTGTAAATAATAATTTTAAATTAATTAATTAATTAAAAAAAGAAAAAAGGAAATAACATTTCTTCTACAATCGGTTATCAAACACATGCCGCACTTTCTTTTTCAAACCCATCAATTCTAGGTTTTAGTTTTGCCTCCAACTTGATCAGCAAGAGGGCTATCCAAATCCACCATGACGAAGGGCTAGGAGCGGCGCCCCGGTTGGTGATGGCGGCGTCCCATTCGATTGCTACTACCAGGCAGGCGGCGGTCTATTTGGCATGAGTTTATGGGTGCGGTCCTTGAAGCACACGCCACGTGAGGCAACCAAAGTCGTACAGAATTTGACAGGATGAAAATCTCTTTGAATTTGCCTTATGAACTCTGGTCTAATTTGTTGTGGATTAGAAGATATTAGGGAATGAAAACTTGAAGACATCGGCCATTAGACGAAGGGATAGGGCGGCTTCGGAATGGATTTTAGGGTTATACCATATACAGTATATACGTGTAGTTCTCTTTTTATTTTATTTATTTAACTCATTTTAAATCCAAAAATACCCTTAGCTCATACGAACTCCAATTCAAACCCAATGAGTGTCGCCCCCAGCTAAATACCCCCATTCCGGACACAATGAGATATGTCCAATAAGTCAAATCAACCGTTTCAATAGGGTTTTCTTTATTTTAAAATATAAATCTTTTAATTATTTAATTCGATCGTACATTTTAAATTACCGGGGCCACATACTGACTCTAAAAATTATAGAAAAATTATATCTAGTTATGTTTTGACGATACAGTCCTAATAAAACTAATTTCGTCGAATTTGGAGACGTTTGAAAAATGGCCATTTTCTGGTCGATCCAATTTGACTGAAATTGACAAAACACGTTTTCTTTTACCACACTCACATATTAATTCCAAAAATTATGAAAATTGGAATCTAGCAATAATTTGACATTCCATATCCAACAAAATTGGATTCGTCGAAAATGGAGGTCGTTTATAAAATGGTTATTTTTAAGGGCTATATATTATATTAAAAATTATATATATTCTATCATGACTTTTCTGAATTTCAAACTGGTATAACTTTTGATTCCCACTATGAAATTTCAATTTTTCAGATTCATTGGAAAGATAGTCTTAAATAGATTCTAATATTTTTGGTTTCTCCAAAATCTGATTTAATTTGCATCCTGTACAGCCAGCCAAGTTCAAATTCAAAATTTTAAACTACCACGCTATTTCTAACTACTTTTATAGTTAAATTAAAAAAATCCATTCTAACTTCGATTTAAATAAATTTTTAATCGTTATTATTTAAAATAAATCATTTTAAATATTTAAACTCCACTAAAACTTCTAAAATAATTTTTTGAAATTGGTTCCAAAATTCCGAGTTGTTACATCATGCATCACTACCACAAACGCGCAAGCCACCGTCGGTCATCCATCCGGACCAAACTGGGCTAGGTCAGGTACGGGTTTGGGTTCGGATCCAATAATATATTTGTGGATCAAACCTGTAGACATAAATGGTCGGGCCTTTTACGGACCCAAAGATTTAAATGAGGCGAAAATCTAAAACGTTCCAGAACGCTAGAAATTAAAAGGAGTGACGGTTTAATCTACAACGCTTTCAGAACGTTGCAAATGAAGGGGCATAGCATTTCAAATTCAAACCAAGGGATGCGACCATTCCAATTGGTTGCGACGCCTATCCAACCGTCGTCCCCTCACTGCCTATAAAATCCACACCAGAAAACTGTTTCAGTAACGTTGAAACTCGAAATACTTCTTCCTCGCTCAAGGTTTGCAACACCTTACTATTGTTACCAACAACAGTGGCTTGTAACGCCTGTGCGATGTTTCAAATTAGAATTGCTGCAATTCTGTCTCTTCTTCTTCCTCTTCCTCAATTGCGTCATCAGATATTAAATTTTAGAGTGTTCTTGGTTGGATCAATGTCATAAAAAGTTCGAATTTGATTATTCTAAGGCTTCATTGAATCCTGAAAGTTGATAGTTCGGTAACCCGTTTGTACCTAGTGGGTTGAACTATTGTCTGAAAAAATCTAGTCTATAGATCCTTGATGTCTGAAGTATGACAATCATCTTTCTCTAATAGTCTCGAACCGCAAAATCCCCAACTGTGTGGAAGGTGGACTTTTAAATTTAAATTGCATTGTATGTACATTGAAGACGATGAAAATTACTTAGTATCGGTCACGTCAGTTTGCAAATCAAAGCTTGATGACTTGAATTTTGTAGTTTGAAAAAGAAGGATTTAATTACATCAATTCAGACATTTGAATAGGTAATTCATGTGTTCGGATGGAAATTAGATGTTTGAATGACCTATTTAGAATCTGGCGCCTTAGGAAAATTTCCAAAATCTTTTAAGTATAATTCTGGAAATTTCCCCCAATTAGAACTTAGATCCAGCCATCTGATTTGTTAATTCAAACGTCTGAAAATTAAGGCTAGACGACTAATTGCCTAGCATGTGGTATATGATACTCATGTTGTTGTTTGTTAACTACGGAGACTTGTAAGGGAAATTCAGGTATTTTCCAAACATGATTTCTTTATATATATATATATGACATTTTTAATACATATATGTGTGTGTGTATATGTTAGAGTTTATGCCTTTGAGGCAATCCAATTGATGGGATTAATAACATTTTTTTTTGAGGAAGACGGGTTTGTAGCGTGATGCTACACAACCGGTTACACACACACACACACACACACATATATATATATATATATACATATATATAGCTAGAAATATAATCTGGTTAACAGGCCCAACCGGTGGCAATAAAGTCTAGGATATATAAGTCCTTACAGCAGGCCCAAATCTATCACATAATATGAAAATAGGCAACTAGAGACACAACATACGAGTACACAACCAAAATAAAGCATAATAGTGTGGTAATAACCAGGCTTAGCATCAGTAGGGGAAGAGGGAGCTACCGCCATGCGTCTCAGGAGATGGTGGCGTTGGAAGAGAGAGCCTGAAGCGAGCATGCCTGACTGTGCCTTTCCGTAGTTCGAAAAGATGCAGAATGTGATAACATGTTCCCATCAAGAGCCTCTTGGGTCTGCCGAAGACATGAGCATTCCGTTCTGACCATACACTCTAGGAGAAGAAAGCCACCAAGGAATCAAGCTTCAAGTCAGGGGGGTTATGTTGCCAATACTCAAAGAAGGAACGAAAAAAGGGTATGAAACCGAGCAGGAATGAGCTGATTGCGGCCCATACTGCAAAAGAGAAATCGCATTCAAAGAAAAGATGACAGAGGGGTTCATTTTGTTGATTTAAAAGCACATAAATGGGATCAGCATTGATGTTGAAGAGACGAGCCTATCCTTGGTGTTGATACAATCATGAATAAGGTACCACTGGAAGAGGATAATACGAGGAGGAGGATGGCATTTCCATATGCGTATGAAGGAGATGTTGCAGCCTGGGTGGGTCGAGAATTTATAACAGGTCGCAACGGTAAATTTTTTTGAAGGGCCCAAAGCCCAAGTGTAAGTATCAAGCCCACGGTTTAAATGCAATGAATTTAGGATCTGCCCAATAGAAAATAGTTCATTAAGTGTGTTAAACCCAAAAAATGATGGAGGGTAAAAGCCCAACGGGCCAATATCAAAAGCCTCAGCAAACGTTAAGAGGCCGGATTGATTTAATGAGGCTAAGTTTGGGAATATTAGGGAGATGAGAACCTACTCCTTCCAAATATCCAACCAAAATAAACAAGATTCCCATTGTTCACCTTCACAAGAAAAAGAGTTTTGACTCGGTTGAGGGTGGTTAAAACGCCGGACCAGAACGGCGACGTTCTAGATGCTGGGGGAAGTAAAGAACAAGAAATGGGTTACAGTTATAGTAATGCAACAAAATCCAATATTTCCAGAGGAATTCCCCTGGCGATAGAATGCGCCACAGCCATTTTGCGAGAAACGCAGGGTTAAATGAGGCAAGGTCGAGGATTCCAAGGCCGCCATGATCCATATGGAAGCATACTATTTTCCAATTAACTAACCGTTTAATTTTTCCACCATTCCATAAGAAAGAGCTACGAATTGAATCAATTTTGTTGACAACCCAGGAAGGGAGCTTGTGGAAGGACATCCAAAAGGAAGGCTTGGATGAGAGAACAGATTTGACAAGGGTGAGATGACCGGCTGAGGATAAAGAATTTGCTTTCCACCTTGCATGTCTGGATTCAATCTTAGAGATGAGGGGGAGCCAATCAGATTTGAGGAGTTTGGTAAGACGAAGTGGAATGCCATGGTAAGTTATTGGGAATGAATCCAGCTTACAGTTTAAGCATGCGACAAAAATGGGGCCAAGGCTACTAGAATTACCCAACATAATGATAGAGCTTTTACTGAAATTGATGGAGAGTCCCGACACAATTTCAAACTTGTAGAGTAGGACCTTAAGGTAATGGATATATGAGGGAGTGGGAGAAGCAAACAATATAGTATCATCTGCAAATTGTAAACTGGAGGTACATAGTTCAGAATTTGGGAGGGAAATGCCAGAAAAAATGTTGTGAGTAACTGATGGTTTCACCATCTGATTGAAGACATGTACAATAAGCACAAAGATAAGGGGGAGAGGGGGTATCCTTGTCTTAAACCCCTCCATGATTTGATTTTACCACCAGTTTCACCATTGATACATACTTTGGAGAAGCTTGTGTCCAGAATTTGTCTGATCCAATTGCATCACTTTGTAAGGAAACCTCTATGTGACATGAGTGCAAGTATGAAGTTCTAATTAACAGAATCAAAAGCTTTTGAGAAGTCAAGTTTATATAGAACTCCGGGGGTAGAAGAAGTGTGATAGAAAGAGATGACTTCTTGAGTGGTAGCTACACAATCTAATATGTTTCTTCCCAAAGTGAATGTAGATTACTCACTACCAATTAATGGAGAAATGATTGCTTGGAGTCTACTAGCTTATACTTTGGTGATGATTTTGAAAGTGGTGTTGAGGCAGCTAATGGGTCTAAAAGAAGGAAGTGTGTTTTCTCTAGAGCACTTCAAGAGGAGGATGAAGTTTGCGTAGTTTAATTTGGCAATTACCGACGGGTTTGAGTGGAATTCTGAATACATCTCAACTATATCAGATTTTATGGTGGGCCAAAAATGTTCGAAAAAGTCTGGGCCAAAGCCATCTAGCCCAGGAGCTTTGTCATCACCCATGTCTTTAAGGGCTTTCCAAATTTCATCTTCAGAAAAAAGTTAATCGATGACAATGGGAGGGGGTTAGGGTAAAGTTTGTGCCAAATAATCACTAGAGGAGGAGGGGATGATGTTCCAAGAAGACCTCTATCGTAGTTGGTGAATAAGTGACAGATTTCATTTGGGTCATTAATGATGGAGTTGTTGTGAACTATCTCAGTTATAAAGGAAGCTCGGCGATGACCACTAGCCATACGATGAAAGAATGTAGTATTTCTATCCCCTTCTTCAATCCATTTAATCTTTGAATGTTGTTTCCATCCAATTTCTTCTTGTTTGATGAGTCTGTCTAATTCTTCCTCAAGTTCTTTCAGGTTTTGACGTTTAACATCAGAGAGAGGACGAGATTCATCAATAATATTAACGTTTAGAATGGCATCCTGAGTAGATGAAATTTGGGTTTTGTGTGAGTTCCATACACGTTTAGCCCAAGGACGAGTTAGTTTACACAAAGAGAAGAGTTTGCAAACCACCCTAGCCGTAGTAGAATGAAGCTCAGTTAGTTGCACCTAAATGTGTTTGACGAAATCGTCAAAAGAAGGTTCCAAATGCCAGAGTCTCTTGAAATTGAATGGTCTTTTGAAAGTGCTTCCCGAATTAATATTAAATACCAGTGGACAATGATTGGAAATGGTTGTGGCTAAGCCATTGACCAAAGAAAGAGGGAAGAGATCATCCCAGATTAAGTTAAAGAAGAAACATTCTAACTTAGCCAACGAAGGTTCCTCCCTTCAGCTTGACCATGTAAAGAGACGATTGTTAATAGGAGGTTCAATTAGAGAGCAAGATTGAATGAAAGAATTAAATGTGTCAGAAACATACGAGGCACTGCCTGAGTTATGTTCGACAGTAGAGCGATTGGTGTTGAAGTCACCCCCTACTTGGAAGAATTGCCAAAATTCAGTTCTTCCTTGTAAATTATTTAGTGCATAAACGTTGGTAAAGTGAAAAATGGTGTTTGAATGAAGTTGACAAAGGGACACGTGTAGGACTGATGTATGAGTAAAGGTTTGACAAAGTGACCACACGTGATCATTCCATGTTGTTATTAAACCTCCATGTGTGTCAACAGCATCCACGTGTGACCAACCAGATAAGCGTAGCCCGCATAGTTGACGAATAAAAGAGGTGGGTGGATTAGAAATTTTCGTTTCTTGTAAGAATAAAACATCAATATGAAGTAGGGAGAAAATTAGATTAACAACGTGATTTTTTGTAGGGTCTCCCAACCCTCTGACATTCCATGAGACTATCTTTATTTAGAGTGGTTAGTATGCTAATATTCTAGGGTTTGCATGGCAGAATAATGTTTATCATGCAGACTCACACCCATGCAATTTGCCAATTTTTTATTTAATGCTTTATTAGCAGAAGCAAAAACAACAGGTTCAAAATAACTACCCGATGTGCCTGGAGGAAGAGACTCAACCTTACTGATTTTGGTGCTCCTTCTGATTGCCGCCAGAGTGATGTGTGATGAGGTTGAATCATGGTAAACTTGGTGCTCCTGTTCCTGCTGTGGGGGCCACTGTTGATGTAGAGGGATAGAAAAATCCAAATCCGCCAGTGGATCCCATCGTGGCACAACATTGTCTTTATTATGATGAACAAACAAAGCAAGGGAGGCGTCGTGCTGTTATTCTGCATAAGCCATTGGAACCTGCATAGCTGCTTCCTTTGACATAGCATCATACCTGTTTTCTTTAACGTGCTTGTCATGCTGGACTAGAGTTTGGAAGATGTAGCCTTCTTTCTCGTAGTCCATGCCAAGAAGGAGCGTTTTTGGGCGCTTACAAGATGAGCATGGGTCCATCATTCAATGCAAAGCTTAACTACATGGTTGTTGAGGTGGGTTACATAGGTGCAAGGGGTTGAGATGCCTTCGTAGAATTGCATTTTGACGTAGCGGAAGCGATGATCCACAAAAGAACGGTCGTAGATGTCTTCCTGAATGAGATAACCCATCGGCTTTAAAGCTTCTCGAATAGCCTACAAGCTATTCTCAGAAATTCAGGAAAACCACTGATTTTTGCCTATGTTTCAGGCTCAAGGGAGGGTTCAGGGGTTTCTTTATGAGTGGCAACTTGTTGAAGAAGGACGGAACCACCATCTTTGGACAAGATTTTTAGGTATAGTGCGTGGTTTTTTGTGTCGGAATCAGGGAAGTTGATAAGGATAGTGTTGTCTGAGGTATGCCAAACTGGCCGTTCATCGTGGCTAAAGGCTAATTTGAGAGCGCGAGAAAGTGTTTCGATGGACCATAGCCCATCTATGATGGTGGCAGTGAGGTAGAGGTTAGAGTCATACATTTCAAGGAGGAGAGGAAATTCTTGATTAGAATTTTAGGAAAGGTTTTTGTTTGGAAGAGATAGGGTTTAGCTTTGAAATGAGGATTAAAAATGAGTTACAATGATGATGGCGATTAGAGTTGTGAAGGGATGGGTGGCACCGCTTATTCTGAAATTTCTGACTATGTGCTTCGCGGCTATTCGGCATTCATGCTGACTTTGCACTTGGCTTGGGAGGGTACATGTAACGACCCGGGTTTTCGTCATCCTGGTTATCGACATAAACTCAATGTCGACTATCCAAGCATCGGAAAAACCGGATAGTTAATGAACGAAGTTAGAGGGTGAGAATAGATAAGATAGAAGTTTAGAATAGAAGAAGAAGAAGAAGAAGAAGAACACACAACACATCAGAGTAAACACGAATCTCACAGCATACCGAATAAATATATTTCATAACATAACTTTGAAATAAAACAGTATATGTACACAATACCATTATTAGAGTATAACACTTACATCACAGCGGAAATAAACAATAGCTATAAAAACGCTGCTGAAGCCTCCTGCTCCAGCTCCTTCTAGTGCATCTGTAAATCCCGACTACTTGACTTTTCATACAAATTTGAGCACCCAAGAGTTTAGGGAAAACAAAACAAAACAAACTCCGGGTCAGTCATGGGACTGGTATGAGTAAACTCCAACCATTTGTTTAACTTTTAAAATCCGTTTAAAAGAAAGGATAATCGTAAGACCGATCCACACATAAACACGGACGGTTTTTACCTTACGATAAACCAAATTATTCTTTATATCAAATCTCTTCGGACATTACAATAGTGTCTATCAACAACAACTAATAATCATTTAGCAGAACGCTTTCATCTCACGTTCCACATACATAATATATAATCAAATACGGCAGGCGCTTATTGGGTAATGAATTCCAACTGGCAAGGTATTGGACCACCTTCCGACAGTGTATCTCTAGAGAGGAATACACCGGGTTCAACAAGAACATCTTGCAACCCAGGGTAAACGTGACCGGTCACTCATTTCGCTTGAGTGTACCGAATGTATTACCATCAACGGTTGTGATCAGCAACTGTTTCCCGAAAGAGACAACATCGAAATAGATTATAGAAGTAAATGGAATTTCTCTAGATCAGGTGACAATACACCCTAACTGGCAGCTAACCACTTAGCCATGCGACCTATCCGATTTTATACCATTTCCGGTTGTGAGGCTAGAGGCCATAACGTATCATTTTCAAACCACATCTTCATTCACTTTAAATGTCACATCATCATACCTCCTAAATCACAAATTGATTTCTCCAAACATATCACGGGTAAACAGCTAAGAGAAACGAATTCCTCCGCCACCAAACGTAAATACGTTTGAAGAGATCAACTTACGCGATCTGTTAAATATACTCCGCCCGACATTCTTCCATACAGGTCGTCCTGGGACTGGACAGACCAAAGTCACTATTATGTAAACAAGATAGCCCTTGAATAACTTCGTCTTCACTTATCTTCATCATATTTGACTCGCAACGCTAATGCCATACGGAGTGGTTTTCAGATAATATATCTGATCCCGGTCTCTCTGTATTGACAACGGAAATGGTCAAAAACTTTGATAGTCATTGATTTAACTATCAAAGAAAAAAGGTGTACAAACAACGTTCGTATTCCCAAATAGAAATCTTACCGATCAATCATCATTTCATTTCCCAATTTCCCATTTATCATTTCCATATATTCATAAACTCCTTATTTTCTAAAATTAGAAAATATACGTTATTAACTTTGGAAAACATTTCCACTTTTGATTCATGCATCAATATCTTCCCACCTCTATCAGTCTCTAACTGTAAACTAGTAAGAGAACAACTTTCCAAGCATAAAACCCCGAAGGCCGAAACCAACATCAGATCGATACCCAGAAAGCCATTCAACTCAACTAATTTCCAGTCATTTTCTTATTTCAGTAATTCCATTTAAATTCCTAATTCAAACCCCGAATTCTTTTATAATATTTTATTTGCAAAATATTTAGAATGTGAATAATAATTATTTATATAATCAAAACAGTTTGATTTCGTATTCAAAAACAATATCCCAAATCCAATTTCTATTTATACATCTAATTATAGAATTATTCATATAAAATCTCATTTTATTTCTAGCTCTTAAATCTCATTTATAATTCCCTTTATATATTTCTATTTATTTATATAAATCCTTTTATATAATTCTGTTCATTTTATATAAATCCTTTTATATAATTCTATTTGTTTCCCAAATATTTCCTTAATTATATTTTCCAATATTTGTTTTCCAAATATTACTTTTTATGATATCCTATTTATTTCATATTTAATTATTTCATTTTCAATATTCACTTTGAAAATTTCCTTTTTACATTCTAGTATTTCGTATGGTAATTAAAATGCCAAATAACATGACCAATGTCATCATAATCAATCACATATTTTATATCACATCATATGTCACAATATATGAAAACAAACAGTATTATAATATTGAGGAATCCAGTTGTATCCCTGTAACCTGTCTCCCTGCATCTACAGATGTTAAACAATATAAATAACATCGATTTCATTTCAATATGAAATATTCTGATAAACAGAATCAATATTTGATTAACGATTTATATATATATATATACACATCGTTATCTACAATTTCAACCAATAATCAGCAATTCAACCAAACGATCAACACACAACAATCAATCATCATTTATCAATACTAGATTATATTTATAAAAATATAAACTGTACAGAGTTAGTGAGATTTACTCACATTGGACGGTCATCATTAAATAACGATAACTGTCAGTTGATTCGGGCAAACAATTTATTTAGCTATAAATTGTAACGTGCTCCAATTCACTCCCAGTCAGTTCCATTGTGTAGCCCTCGTCCATACGATCCCAAAGGATCCTGTTTCATTGATTTTCGATCACATATGACAAAGATATTAATTTTTAAAATTTATATACTAATTTAAAGTTAAAATAAACCAAATATTTATTCAAACTTGGCTTAACCTTTTATCCTTGGCCATCATAATTAATAGAAACTCGACCCGCGTTACATCCTTCTTCTCAAAAACTTGAAACCCAACTCCAGCTACAAAATAGAACATATTTTCGCATCTTTGAATCCCACATTCTCTTTCATCTCTTCGCGAATCTCCAAACTGTTAATACCGTAAGGACCCTCTTTGAAATCTCTGTCGCACCATACAAATTTCATGCACTTCGAATTCCTACATCCCGTTGCATCGACGGAACTTCTTGTCCCTCTACAGGAACTCGCGACACACGTTATCACCGGAATTTACCAAACCTCCTGAATTAGAATGCCTCGACCCCACATACACCTCAGTGACCTCGTTACTGCTTCCGGCCTCCCCAATCGATGTCGATTTCTTGCCCTAGTACCTACTGTGTATATTTTGCGCTTCAAAGATCAGCGTTGCACTGTCCAGAATGACCATCAACTTCAAGCTCTCTTACACAGGATTCAAACGAACTTAACATCTCTCGATTTTGTTGTGCTTTGAATTTATTATGATTTGTCAAAGATTTCCTTCTTCATGTTTGAACTTAGGATGGCAGCAGAAAATGGTTTGACTACTAAAGAAATGAAAATAGGGTTCAGGAATAGAGGGTGTATTTATAGAGATATTATATTATTATTTTATTTGACTTTTATATTCATTTTTATTATACCATTACTTCCACTCGCTGTTTAAAAATCTCTATGATCACATACAATATCCAAATTCGATAAAAATGGACATGCAGCTACAGTTCGACATTATGGACCCAACGAAACTGGTTTCGTCGAATTTCGATTTCGTTTGCTCGCATAGCGTATTTTTAAAGTCAACTTATCGGCTGTTTTTAACATTAAAATCCCGTACGGCCACATACTGACTCCAAAAATTACAGAAAAAGAAATCTAACAATAATTTAATATTCCAGATCCAATAAAATTAGTTTCGTCGAAAACGGAGGTCGTTTGCAAAACTAGCCATTTTTAAAGCTCTAAATAAACCCATTAAAATATTAATATATTTAAAAATAATTAAATTTAATATTAATAAATTAATATTATCGTATATATTTACAACAGAATATCATACAACTCCAAAATAAATACATCAGGATTTATAACTCGATATTTCAACATTCCCAGTTATATCGATATTCAATTTATACTTAAATCCTTCTATAAATCGTTATAAATTTAAATAAATTCCATAACCACTATTTTAAAATTTGATTTGCACATAACTCAAAATCTACACAACGAAATCCCGATTTTTCTCTTCCATTAGAAAAATATACTTCACCAGCTCCGAACGTTCCTTGTTTCACAGAAATCCGGCTTAAAACAGATTCTGTATTTTCGTTTAAAGTTCGAATCACCAAATTACAAACTGTCGTGCCATTTCGAGCTCGATTATAATTATAATATAATTATACATTCAACTGTCGTTTATATAATATATTCGTTAATATAATTCAACTCTAAACTGAATTATATATTCAATCCAACTCACACAATATTGGGAATTCTACTATTTCCGATATTCTGGAATTTAAATATATTATTTAATTATTACATTAATTAAATATTCAATATTATTTAATTCTGGTCACTTTAAATTATTAAACCATCCTTTAAATAATTAAATAAATTATTTATTATCTGTTAAAAATACGGGTCATTACATTCTTCCCCCCTTAAAATAATTTCGTCCTCGAAATTGCTAATGTAGAAAACAAACCCTATTGACTGGGTTAAAAATTATTTGTTTACTTTTTAACTTCGGTTTTAACTGAACCAATTTAATTATTAATGTAGTCCTATTAACGAATATTTTTAAAAACCCTAAAAAAAATTAATACCCGAAATTTTGGAAAAATTTCGCCAGTACCTCCTTTGCGCAGGTCAGTCGGTACAACTACAACTCGTCTCTCTAGGCCTTCTCCAACCCAAAAGAAAATCAAGCTGCTAAGCGGCTTGCCAAACGGGCTCATAAAATCACCAAACTCATATGAAAATAAACTTGTACCTTTTTGTTGGGCTCAACTCTATCACTTCCATCTGTTGTTAATTCAACATATGCCAATACCATCCCAATCAAAACTCCAATCAATCCATCCTTACCCCAAACATTTTCTTTTACCTAAGTCAAATTTTATTTCAACCTCGAGTCCCATTCTCGATTCCAAACCCTTAACTCATCAAATCAATTTTATTTCAACTCCTTACCTCACAAATCCAATTTGTCTCGATATGATTCTAATCCAATTCAATTTCAGTTACCACATAACTGGCTTTATTTTAATTCCAATTTGCTTTCACAAATTATACTTTAATTTGTTTTTAATTCAAAACAATCTTTCCCTGAGAATTTTAAACAATTTAGCTTTTCTAAAACCAAATATCCCTTTTTTAGGATTCAAAACAACTTATTTCCTTCAAACAATTCAAAACAAAACCTTTGGTAGTAATCTATCACTTAGAACTCGAAAATCAACACTGATGATGTGGCCAGCATCAGCAGAGTTATTTCCCAGCTATCGAAGTGAGTTCAATACTATAACAATTTCAAAACCATATTTAAACACCTTCATTTTGAAATCACTTTCAAAATATCCTTTACAATGCTTGTAAATAATTTAAAATGTCCCAGGATTTTAAAATTCCCAAATACATAACCCAAATTCATTTGCAAATATCATCCCAGGTTTCCAGGGTTTAATTCCAATTCTGATTTAAATTCAGATTTAATTCATTTTGTAACACTTATACGAATTTTGATTGGATATTTACATAACCGTTTCAATTATAATCTTATCCGATTATAATCACAACCAACACATCCAATAAACTATAATATTTCCAATATCTATATTTTCTTTATATCAAAATATAATTTGGGCAAAATTATTTCATTTACCCTTATTTAAAAACATATTGTGTCGGTTCATCGTATTCAAGTGTTTATAACTCCTACCGATACAGTGGATCAAACTGATCGACCAGAACTCATAAACAACTCAACCAACAAATCTCCATAATATAAAACAATTTTTATAAAATCTACAAATATGTTCACTCGTATATATACACTAAAACTCAATCTAGGTTATTGCTAACCCCATCTCTACTGAGTCACGCCACAGAGCCAAGGTAATTACTTAACCTTCAGCTCTGATACCACTATAATGACCCGGGTTTTCGCGATCCTGGTTATCGACATAAACTCAATGTCGACTATCTAAGCATCGAAAAAACCGGATAGTTAATGAAAGAAGTTAGAGGGTGAGAATAGATAAGATAGAAATTTAGAATATAAGAAGAAGAACACACAACACATCAGAGTAAACACGAATCTCACAGCGGAACGAATAAATATATTTCATAACATAACTTAAAAAAACAGTATCTGGACACAATAACATTATTAGAGCATAACACTTACATCACAGCGGAAATAAATAATAGCTATAAAAACGCTACTGAAGCCTCCAGCTCCAGCTCCTTCTAGTGCATCTGTAAATCCCGACTACTTGACTGCTTGTACAAATTTGAGCACCCAAGAGTTTAGGGAAAACAAAACAAACTCCGAGTCAGTCATGGGACTGGTATGAGTAAACTCCAACCATTTGTTTAACTTTTTTAAATCACTTTAAAGGAAAGGATAATCATAAGACCGGTCCTCACATAAACACGGACGGTTTTTACCTTACGATAAACCAAATTATTCTTTATATCAAATCTCTTCTGATATTACAATAGTGTCTATCAACAACAACTAATAATCATTTAGCAGAACGCTTTCATCTCACGTTCCACATACATAATATATAATCAAATACCGCGGGCACTTATTGGGTAATGAATTCCAACTATCAAGGTATGGGACCACCTTCCGACAGTGTATCTCTAGAGAGGAATACACCGGGTTCAACAAGAACGTCTTGTAACCCAGGCAAAACATGACCGGTCACTCATTTCACTTGAGTGTACCGAATGTATTATCACCAACGGTTGGTATCAGCAATCGTTTCACGAAAGGGACACCATCTAAATATATTATAGAAGTAAATGGAATTTCTCTAGATCAGGTGACAATACAACCTAGTTGGCAGCTAACCACTTAGCCATGTGACCTACCTGATTTTATACCATTTCCGGTTGTGAGGCTAGAGTCCATAACGTATCATTTTCAAACAACATCTTCATTCACTTTGAATGTCACATCATCATACTCGCTAAATCACAAATTGATTTCTCCAAACATATCTCGGGTAAACAACTAAGAGAAACGAATTCCTCCGCCACCAAACATAAATACATTTGAAGAGATAAACTTACGCGATCTATTAAATATACTCCGTCAGCCATTCTTCCACACAGGTCATCCTGGGACTGGACAGACAGAAGGCACAATTCTATAAATAAGATAGATGTAACGACCCGTATTCTACGCATCATAGGATCGTAGAATATTTATTTCTTTCACACACGAAGTCGTATGGTCATGTAACTTTGGGAGACGGCTATTGGGGTCATTTCCCATGTTCATGATTTTTCCCGATTTTTTAAATGACCATTTTACCCCTAGTTGGCACTGTTTTAGCCATAACTTTTGACTGGAAAGGAATTTTGACCTGAAACCACTTCCATTGGCTCCGAATGATGGTTTACAATTCCGTAGAGTGGTCACATTAGCCAAACGGACTCACCGTTTGGGAGATATGGCTGAAACAAGTTTCAGATGGTGAAAAACAGCTTAATTGGGCTTAACCGAGTGATTAAAAGCTAGGCCCAATGGGGGATTTCGAGATTAGGGTAAGGAGGAGGCTGAAATCAGTTAGAGAACGATCTTATCCTCATTTCCCAGCCGCCACTTTCTTTCTTGCAACCCTAGCAATGGCCTCCAACACCCAAATCACGTTCTAATCACTTTCTAATCAAGTTTTGGCTTAATCTACATCAAATTAAGGAGAGAAAACACGAAAGCAAGTCTAGAGCTACTGTTAGACATCAGTATTCGCCCAAATCAGCAAGGTTTCAGTTCTGAGAATTTCATGTGTGGCCAAGGTGAGTGATTAGCATCGTTTTGACACTAATTACAGTTAATTAAGGGTAATTAGTGAAGATTAGCGAATTTATACACTGATAAATTTTGGAAAAATATCTATAAATTCGAAAATAATATTTTATGCCTCTGGTAGAAATTTGATTAAGTTTTGTTAACCCTATGATTAGTTTTGCTTAAACATGCTTAAGTGAAAATATGGGGTTTTGGGTATATTTGATCCATTTTGACATGTAAATTCATTGTTTTGGTGTTTTTGGTTAGTTTGCTATGTTGCTATGACTATTTGACATGATTTTTGATTGATTAGTATAGTTAGATTTGTCGAAAACGTGGTCGAATGACGTAAACAAGTTGCTGGAAAAAGTAGCACAAAGTTGTGCAGGGTTTCAGATCGGATCGGATATGGGCTCGGATCGATTGGAGACCTGGGCAAGGAACCCGACCCGAACTGGAGTCTGGCACAAAAGAGGCTTGGCAAAAAGGAAGGCCTTGTTGGTTAAGCTGGGAATCAGATCGACTTAGGGACGAAGGGCTCGGATCGGAACTTGACACTTGGGAGAACTGGCAAGAAGGAAGGTCACGCTAATTGAACTGGGATCGGATCGGATGAAGAAGGAGGGATCGGATCGGAGCACGTGAAGAACGAGGGAGTGGATCGGAGCGGAAGCACGAACTGGAAGGGAGATGGCACCCGACCCGACCCGGAGGAGGACACCCAACCCGAACCGACATAATGCTGGAAACCCGAACCGAACCGCTACAGGGGAGGACAACACACCGACCCGACTCGGAATGGACACCCGACCCGAACCGATGGCTTGAAAGGAATCCGACCCGACCCAGTATTGACCAATAACCTGAGCTGCAAAGTTAGTCCAATATGGGAAGTTAGAGCTCAGGATCCAGTTGGGAACCGATGAGTTCACTTCATGATTGGGTTTTGCTGCGGGACGTGTGCCAAGGGGCAGTCGATGTCTATGACTTTGGATCACTATGTATGGGAGGTACGTGAACGAATTCAGGGCTGCAATGGCCTAGGTACGACTAAAGAGCTATAGACCAATGAAGTGGGGTCATTCGTAAAGATTTGGTCATGACTCCATGTGGTAAGCTTGGTAGTAGCAGTAGTTGTACATGTCGAACTCCGTCACTACTTCGATGGGTCTAGTGATTGACAGTGGTGGACATCGTATGCTTTACGCACTGAGTGAGAGATGTGAGGATGGTTGCTATGGATGAATTGTTTGCCATCACTATGACATGCACACCCCACCCCTGTATTCTTTACACTACTTAATATGGCACCTTAGAGTACTGTACGGTATGTGGTACTAACTCATTGGTTGCAGGTTCAGGTATGGTTTAGTATACCTGTTATTGTTCTGTTTAGATGCTTATCGCTCATACCAGGCTTTATGTCTGACCCAGAGTTTTATGTCTCTTCTTATTACTCTCGGTGCTCACACGAGCAGACTAGAGACAGGTTAGCTGGTGATGCACGGGTAGATGATCCGGAGACGAGCAGGAGGCTTCCACGTAATGTATATATAGTATTCTCCCTGTGTTGTTGAAGATCACTGCTTGGGCATTAGTGGTGCATCTTCTACTTTAGCTTTCTTTTGTTTAGAGACAGTAAATTTGAAATGTTGTAATAAGCTGTATTTGGATTTCCGCTGCTCTAATGTTGATGTTGGTTTTAGTTATCAGCTTATACACTGTCTCACCTGTTTTAGGTCAAGTATGTTATTATTATTATATTTTACTCCATGCGCTGTGAGAAATTATACAGGTTTCTTGTTAGTTAATTCTCTTCTTTCCTTTCTTCTGACGACCGTCCCGTGCTAGTTGGGCATGTGTACAACGCACTTTCGAAGCAAAATGCAGTCTGGTGCGGGGCGGACCGTCACACTTGGTATCAGAGCTCTAGGTTGCGTAGTTAACCTAGGGAAGTTATCAGGGAGAGATAATATACGTATACGAGAGAGCGTATTTGTGATTATTTTGGTTTTTAAAAGCTATATATATACTATTAGTAGTATAAGAATGAAGTCGTGCTACACTAGCACCACTATGGGGTCGTTAATCGTTTCCTTTTACAGATTGACGATGAGCCGATATGTTAGAGGTACCGGTAGAGGGGCCAATAATGGGAATGCTGCTGACATGAGGACGATGTTTACTAACCTCATGAGAGAGATGCTTAGGGATGTACAGAGGGCATCTCCCAATGGTGGAAATGGTGGTGGCCCAATAGTGCAGGCGCCGAGAGTCGACTTCGCCAAGCTGAATAAGGATTATACTAGCCTTAGTGGGAAGTCGTTCCACGGAACAGAGTCGGCTACGGATGTTCAGGATTAGTTGGATAGTTGCGAACGTATCTTCGAGGATTTGGGTATCGAGGATGCGATGAAGAGAAAGCTAGCATCCCATCAGCTGCAAGGGCGGGCAATGAATTGGTGGAATGCTATAAAGGCAGCTACTCCCGAAGATCAGATTACTTGGGAGCAGTTTAAAGCTCGCTTTAGCGAGAAGTTCATTCCAGCTGCTCAGAAGTCGGTGTTGTTTAAGAAATTCTTGGAGCTCAAGCAGAATGGCAGAGCTATCTCGGAGTATATTGCTGAATTCAACACTTTGTCAAAATATGGGTTATCTCTTATTGATACTGCCGAGAAGAAGAATGAGAAATTCATAACTGGTTTGGATCAGTACTTGGGAGAAAGGCTTATTAACCACATCGATGAGACGTTTGAATCGATTGTAGGGAAAGCATTAAGATCAGAAAGTCTCTACCCTAAGCTGAAGACTGAGGTTGCATCCGCAGATGAGCCAAAGCCACAAGCAAGTGGTGGAGGCAAGGGTGGTTCCTAGAATAAGAGAAAGCAGAATCAGACTAAGGATGGCCAGAAGAAAAAGAATAAGCAAGATGTTTAGTGCTTCAGTTGTGGTAAGAAGGGCCATTATGCTAGTAATTGTCGGGCCAAGCCAGCGGACAGGAAGTGCTTCAACTGTGGCCAAATGGGACATCACAAGGACAAGTGTCTGCAACCCCCTAAAGAAAAGCAAATGGTGAAAGCCTACGCCCTTAATGCTATTCCTTCTTCGTCGAATGCCCCAACTGCGGCGGAGAAGGGAAAGAATGTCATCATTCAAGGTATGCTTTCTGTTTATGATGTTCCTGTTAGAGTTTTGTTTGATACCGGAGCTTCCAGTTCTTTCATATCTAGTGACTTGGTAGATAGGTTGGGATTGGAGCCCGAGATTGTCGATAGACCTTTAGTAGTGACGAACCCGATTGGTGGTTCGACTAGCCTTAGCATGATTTGTTGTAATGTGGTCTTATCGAGTCATGGATGCATGTTTGTTTGTGATATCTTTGTTTTGGGCTTTACTGGGTTTGGCATTATCTTGGGAGTAGATTGGCTCCAAAGATACGGGGTGGTGGTAGACTGTGAGGGCTTTTTGGTGACAGCTAGAGCGGATGATGGGCGGAGGATAGTGTTTGGTGGTCTACCCAGTAAGGGGGTATTGGCTAGTTTTCTAAACTCCCTCAACATTCCGCATAGTGAGTTGTTAGGTTTGCCCGTGGTTGGCCAGTATCCGGATGTTTTCGAAGAAGTGACCGGGCTTCCACCACATCGAGAGATTGAGTTCCGTATTGATTTGGTAAAATATGCCAGACCTATAGTGATGCCACTTCGTTGTATGGCACTAAGGGAGCAGCGAGAGCTCGAGGTGCAAGTCAGCGATCTTTTGAAGAAGGGATTTATCAGAAGGAGTGTTTCTGAATAGGGAGCTCCAGTTGTGTTTGCTACCAAGGCGGATGGTTCCCTTCGTTTGTGTGTAGACTACCGCGAGTTGAATAAAGTGACGAGGAAGAACAAGTATCCTCTACCGCGGATAGATGATTTATTCGATCAGTTGAGTGGCGCGAGAGTATATACTCAGTTGGATCTCGCGACATGTTTTCATCAGCTTAGAGTGGAAGCTGAGAGTATAGCTAAAACGGCATTTCGAACGCCGTCTGGATTTTATGAGTGGTTGGTCATTCCATTCGGGCTGACCAATGCCCCAACTTATTTTGTGGATCTTATGAATAGGGTATTCAGAGATCAGTTGAATAGGTTCGTCCTTGTGTTCGTTGATGATATTTTGGTATATTCGAGGACAGAGGAAAAACACTAGGAACATTTAAAAATAGTGATGGAGGTGTTGAGAAAACACCAATTGAAAGCAAAGTTTTCTAAGTGTCACTTCTGTAGGAGGGAAGTGAGGTTCTTGGGGCATGTTGTTTCAGAGAATGGTATCGCCGTGGATCCTGCAAAGGTGGCTACGGTACAGGATGGGTCTACGCCCAAGAATGCAACAGATGTAAGAAGTTTCTTGGGGTTAGCTGGATATTATCGTAAGTTTATCCAAGGTTTCTCCAAGATAGCAGCACCATTGACCCAGTTGACCAAGAAGAATCAAGCTTTTGTCTGGGATGAAAGGTGCGAGAATGCATTCAAGAGTCTAAAGGACAAGTTGACAAGCGCACCAGTGTTAGTCATTCCTAAGGGGAATGGAGAGATGACGGTATACACAGATGCCTGTGGTACTGGACTAGGTGCTGTATTGATGCAAGGCAGTGGGGTTGTAGCTTATGCAAGTCGGCAATTGAAACCGCACGAGAGAAGGTACCCTACCCATGATTTGGAATTGGCAGCGATCGTGTTCGCGTTGAAGATGTGGAGACACTATCTCTTGGGAGAAATATTTGAGCTGTTTATAGATCATAAGTCGTTGAAGTATCTCTTCTCCCAGAAGGATCTAAATCTCCGGCAACAAAGGTGGTTAGAATTCTTGGCTTCCTATGATTTTGACATCGCATATACACCAGGAAAGGGCAATGCGGTGGCTGATGCATTGAGTAGGAGACATGCCAGTTTAGGAGCTATGTTTCTAGAATGGAAGCAACTGGAGTACATCGCTGGGTATGATTTCAGACCAAACTGCAAATTGGATCCAGGAGTGCTAGCAAGTTTGACGATCAGACCCACTTTGATTGAGCGGATCGGCTCTAGTCAGAGGGACGATCCTAACCTATTGGAAATCATCTCCAAGTTAGAGATGGGTATCGATGAGGAGATGAACAAGTATGGGCTTGATCGAGAAGGATGGCTTAGAAAGAATGGAAAGCTTGTTGTACCCAATGTCAATGGATTGAGAGATGAAGTGCATAGAGAATGTCATCACTCAAAACTGACTATACACCCCGGTGGTGACAAGATGTATCGAGACATGAAGCAGACCTACTACTGGGAAGGGATGAAAAGAGACATTGGGAGGTTTATATCCAAATGCATGAATTGCCAGCTAGTTAAAGCCGAGCAAAAGAAGCCTAGTGGGTTGTTACAGCCATTAGAAATTCCCGAATGGAAATGGGATCAAGTCTCGATGGATTTCATCGATGGTTTACCAAGGACTAGATCGGGACATGATAGCATTTGGGTGATTGTGGACCGATTGACTAAAAGTGCAAGATTTATACCAGTCAAATCGATCAGAACGGCAACCAAGTTAGCAGAATTGTATATGAAGTGGGTAGTGAGATTTCATGGAGTACCTAAAAGCATTGTGAGTGACCGAGACCCGTTGTTCACTAGTGGGTTTTGGAAGAGCTTACAAGAGGCTCTAGGGTCAGAGTTACATCTCAGTACCGCATATCATCCTCAGACCGACGGTCAGACGGAGAGGGTGAATCGTATTTTGGAAGATCTCTTGAGAGAATGTATATTGGATTTTGGTGGATCATGGGATGACCATTTGCATCTAGTAGAGTTTGCATATAATAATAGCAACCAATCCAGTATCGGTATGGCTCCGTTTGAAGCTTTGTACGGAAGACCGTGCAACTCACCATCATGTTGGATAGAGACTGGCGAGAAGTTTATGCTTGGACCAGATGTGGTGAGGGAAACTTCAGATAAGATCAAGATCATTCAACAACGAATGAAGGCTGCCCAAGATAGGCAGATGAGTTATGCTGATAAGAAGAGAAGAGACTTAAAATTTTCCGTTGGCAACTTGGTGTTTGTCAAGATTTCTCCGTTGAAGAGCGTAATACGATTTGGCAGGAGAGGCAAGTTGGCACCAAGATTTGTTGGCCCATTCCATGTTCTTGAACCAGTCGGAAATTTGGCATGTAGAGTTGACTTACCAGAGAATATGGCGGGAGTTCACAATGTATTTCATGTTTCCCAACTAAGGAAGTTCGTCCACGACTCAGATATGACTATTTCACCTGATCAGTTAGAGGACTTCGAAGTAGAACCCGAGGCGGTTGGGAACCGCAAGTCGGCCCGTATTGTCGAGCACGACATGAAGCAACTTCGAAGGAAGGCGGTGAAGCTAGTCAAGGTTCAGTGGAGCAAGGACGAGAATGATTGTACTTGGGAGACAGAGAAGAACATTACGAAGACATATCCAGAACTCTTTGCCTGGTAAGATTTTGACTTCGATTTAGTTTTCCGCATGCTAGGATAGGCCTGTTTGCTTGTTTTGCATGTTTGATTGTTGTATGTGACTGTTAGGCATGCAGGATCTTTTGTATGTTTTGGGTTAAGGAATTTCGGGGACGAAATTTCTTAAGGGGGGGAGAGTGTAACGACCCGTATTCTACGCATCATAGGATCATAGAATATTTATTTCTTTCACACACGAAGTCGTATGGTCATGTAACTTTGGGAGACGACTATTGGGGTCATTTCCCATGTTCATGATTTTTCCCGATTTTTTAAATGACCATTTTACCCCTAGTTGGCACTGTTCTGGCCATAACTTTTGATTGGAAAGGAATTTTGAGCTGAAACCACTTCCATTGGCTCCGGATGATGGTTTACAATTCCATAGAGTGGTCACATTAGCCAAACGGACTCACCGTTTGGGAGATATGGCTGAAACAGTTTCAGATGGTGAAAAACAGCTTAATTGGGCTTAACCGGGTGATTAACAGCTAGGCCCAATGGGGGATTTCGGGATTAGGGTAAGGAGGAGGCTGAAATCAGTTAGAGAACGATCTTATCCTCATTTCCCAGCCGCCACTTTCTTCCTTGCAACCCTAGCAATGGCCTCCAACACCCAAATCACCTTTTAATCAAGTTTTGGCTTAATCTACATCAAATTAAGGAGAGGAAACACGAAAGCAAGGCTAGAGTTGCTGTTAGACATCAGTATTCGCCCAAATCAGCAAGATTTCAGTTCTGAGAATTTCGTTTGTGGCCAAGGTGAGTGATTAGCATCGTTTTGACACTAATTACAGTTAATTAAGGGTAATTAGTGAAGATTAGTGAATTTATACACTGATAAATTCTGGAAAAATATCTAATTCGAAAATAATATTTTATGCCTCTAGTAGAAGTTGGGTTTAATTTGATTAAGTTTTGTTAACCCTATGATTAGTTTTGCTTAAACATGCTTAAGGGAAAATATGGGGTTTTGGGTATATTTGATCCATTTTGACATGTAAATTCATTGTTTTGGTGTTTGTGGTTAGTTTGCTATGTTGCTATGACTGTTTGACATGATTTGTGATTGATTGATTAGTATAGTTAGATTAGTCGAAAACGTCGTCGAATGGCGTAAACAAGTTGCTGGAAAAAGTTGCAGAAAGTTGTGCAGGGTTTCGGATCGGATTGGATATGGGCTCGGATCGGATTGGAGACCTGGGCAAGGAACCCGACCCGAACTGGAGTCTGGCACAAAAGAGGCTTGGCAAAAAGGAAGGCCATGTTGGTTAAGCTGGGGATCGGATCGACTTAGGGACGAAGGGCTCGGATCGGAACTTGACACTTGGGAGAACTAGCAAGAAGGAAGGTCACGCTAATTGAACTGGGATCGGATCGGATGAAGAAGGAGGGATCGGATCGGAGCACGTGAAGAACGAGTGAGCGGATCGGAGCGGAAGCACGAACTGGAAGGGAGATGGCACCCGACCCGACCCAGAGGAGGACACCCGACCCGAACCGACATAATGCTGGAAACCCGAACCGAACCGCTACAGGGGAGGACAACACACCGACCCGACTCAGAATGGACACCCGACCCGAACCGATGGCTTGAAAGGAATCCGACCCGACCCAGTATTGACCAATAACCCGAGATGCAAAGGTAATCCAATATGGGAAGTTAGAGCTCAGGATCCAGTTGGGAACCGATGAGTTCACTTCATGATTGGGTTTTGCTGCGGGACGTGTGCCAAGGGGCAGTCGATGTCTATGACTTTGGATCACTATGTATGGGAGGTACGTGAACGGATTCAGCTCTGCAGTGGCCTAGGTACGACTAAAGAGCTATAGACCAATGAAGTGGGGTCATTTGTAAAGATTTGGTCGTGACTCCTTGTGGTAAGCTTGGTAGTAGCAGTAGTTGTACAAGTCGAACTCCATCACTACTTCGATGGGTCTAGTGATTGACAGTGGTGGACATCGTATGCTTTACGCACTTAGTGAGAGACGTGAGGATGGTTGCTATGGATGAATTGTTTGCCATCACTATGACATGCACACCCCACCCCCGTATTCTTTACACTACTTATTATGGCACCTTAGAGTACTGTACGGTATGTGGTACTAACACTTTGGTTGCAAGTCCAGGTTCAGGTATGGTTTAGTATACCTGTTATTGTTCTGTTTAGATGATTATTGCTCATACCAGGCTTTATGTCTAACCCAGAGTTTTATGTCTCTTCTTATTACTTTGGGTGCTCACACGAGCAGAATAGAGGCAGGTTAGCTGGTGATGTACGGGTAGATGATCCAGAGACGAGCAGGAGGCTTCCACGTAATGTATATATAGAATTCTCCCTGTGTTGTTAAAGATCACTGCTTGGGCATTAGGGGTGCATCTTCTACTTTAGCTTTCTTTTGTTTAGAGACAGTAAATTTGAAAAGTTGTAATAAGTTGTATTTGGATTTCCGCTGCTCTGATGTTGATGTTGGTTTTAGTTATCAGCTTATACACTGTCTCACCTGTTTTAGGTCAAGTATGTTATTATTATTATATTTTACTCCATGCTCGATGAGACATTCTACAGGTTTCTTGTTAGTTAATTCTCTTCTTTCCTTTCTTCTGACGACCGTCCCGTGCTAGTTGGGCATGTGTACAGCGCACTTTCGAAGAAAATGCAGGCTGGTGCGGGGCGGGCCATCACAATAGCCCTTGCATAACTCCGTCTTCACTTATCTTCATCATATTTGACTCGCAACGCTAATGCCACATGGAGTGGTTTTCAGATAATATATCTGATCACGGTCTCTTCGTATTGACAACAGAAATGGTCAAAAACTTTGACAGTCGGTGATTTAACTATCAAAGAAAAACGTGTGTACAAACAATGGTCGTATTCCCAAATGGAAATCTTACTGATCAATCATCATTTCATTTCCCAATTTCCCATTTATCGTTTCCATATATTCATAAACTCCTTATTTTCTAAAATTAGAAAATATTCGTTATTAACTTTGGAAAATGTTTCGACTTCTGATTCACGCATCAATATCGCAACGACCCGCATTCTATGCATCAGAGGATCGTAAAATATTTATTTCTTTTTCGTATGAGGTTGTATAGTCGTGTAACTTTGGGGAACAACTGTTGGGGTCATTTCCCATGTTCACGATTTTTGCGGATTTATAAATGATCGTTTTGCCCCTAGCTGATCTTGTTTTGGCCATAACTTTTGATTGGTAAGGAGTTTTGAAACCACTTCCATTGGATTTGGATGATAGGTTAAAATTCTGTAGATGGTCACATTAGCCAAACGGACTCACTGTTTGGGAGATATGGCTGAAACAAGGTTTAGAATGTGAAAAACAGCTTAGCCGGGCCTAGTTAGGGTGATTAGCAGCTAGGCCCATAACCCATTTCGGAATTAGGGTTATGGGGAGGCTGAAATTAGTTAGGAAACGATCTATTTTCATTTTTAGCTGCCTAAAACATTTCTCTAACCCTAGTCAGGGCCTCCACCTTCTGATTTCATCCCAAATCGCTCTCTAATCAAGGATTGGGCTAATGTACGTCAAATCAATGAGAAATAGCGCCAAATCAGAGTTGGAGCTGTTGTGTTGCATAGAGATTCGACCCAAATTAGAGATAGTTTCAGATCTAAGTTTTATCTGTGGCCAAGGTGAGTGATTTGCATTGTTTTTCACTAATTACGACCAATTGGGGGTGATTAGTGATAATTAGCGAAATTATAACTCAGAATTTTTTTGGAAAAATGTTTAGAAATTCTTAAACAACATTTTAGACCTCTGTTAGAAATTTGGGTTAATTTGGTTAAGTTTTGCTGATCCTATCATTAGATTTGCTTAAACATGCTTAAGGGGAAAACATGGGTTTTAGGTATGTTTGATCCTTATTGACATGTTAAATTGTTGTTTTGGTGTTTATGGCCGTTGTACATGTTGTTATGACTGTTTGGAATGATTTTTGATTGCATAGAAAAGTTAGATTGGTCGAAATCGCCGTCATATGGCATAAATTGCTTGCTGGAAAAGTTGCAGAAATTGGTCAGACCAGTCCCGTTTGTGAGCAGGCATCACGACCCCAGACCCGATCGTGGAGCACCTACTTTCCACGAGCCAGTCCCACTTGTATGTCACGAACCACCTAGATATTGCACGACCGAACCAGTCACCACGAGCTGGAGGAGGCAGACCACAAACCAAGTAGGAGTGCCACGAGCTGGAGGAGGCAGACCACGAACCAGGCAGGAGTCACGAGCCGGTGCTGAAGGAACACGAGCCAGGAGGTTGGTCACAACCCAAGCATCATAACGACCAGGACCAGGGTCATGAGTGGACTCCACGACCCAAAGGTGGTTCACGAGCAGGACGTCACAAGCCGACATGGAGGACCATGGACTGATGAGTTATGAGCTGAGGAACTGAAGAGTCACGAACCGGGATGATGACCAAAACCCGAGACGCAAAGGTAGTCCAAATAGGAAATTGTAACTCAGGATCCAGTTGGGAACCAACGGGTTAAATTCATGAGTTGGACTTTGCTGCGGGACGTGTGCTAAGGAGTTATCGACATTTATAGCTTTGATTCACCACCGAGAGACGAATGTTAGGCTACGGATCAGTGCAGTGGGGTTGTTCTTACTCCATGGGGCAGAGTGATCGTAGCATGGCTATGAGCCAATGCAGTGAAGTCGTCATGACTTCATGGGGGCAGAGTGGACATAACAAGGACTAGTGGTTATGGATCAGTGCAGCGGTGTCGCCATGACTCCATGGGGAAGAGTGTTCATAGAAAGGATTTGGGTGATCAAAGCGGTGCATGTCGTATGCTTTACGCACTAAGTGAGAGATGTGAGGATGGTTGCTATGCTTGATTGTTTGACATCACTGTGACATGCACACCCCTTCCCCGTATCTTTACACCATATGTTAGTGTCACCTTAGAGTGTTGTACATCCTGTTGTGCTAACTCTTTTGTTGTAGGTCCAGGTTCATGTATGGTTTAATATACCAGTTATTATTATGTCTTGCTGCTTATCGCTCATACCAGACTTTTGTCTGTCCAAGAGTTTTATGTCTCTTCTTATTACTCTGGTGCTCTTAAACGGGCAGACTAAAGACAGGTTAGGTGCTATGCACGAGTAGCTGTACCGGAGACGAGCAGGAGGCTCCCACGTACGATATATATATATATATATATATATATATATATATATATGTATGTATATGTATGTATGTATATATGTATGTATGTATGTATGTATGTATTCTCCCTGTGTCGTTTATGGTCACTACTTTAGGCATTAGTAGTGTACTCTTCCTTTACTTTGCTTCAGAGACAGTTTGAAAAGTTGTAATAATGATGATGTGGAACATAAGCTGTATTTGAATTTTCCGATGCTATTATGGTTTAGTTTTCAGCTTATGGACCGTCTCGCTTGTTTATATCAAGTATGTTATTATTATATTTTATTCCTTGCGCTATGAGACATTCTACAGGTTCCCTGTTAGTTCAAATTCCTTTCGTTTCCTTTTTTTGACGACCGTCCCGTGCTGGTTGGACATCGGTACATCGCACTTTCATTGGAAATGTCGGCTGGTGTGGGGCGGGGCGTCACACTTCGTATCAGAGCTCTAGGTTGCGTAGTTAACCTAGGGAAAGACACCAGGGAGGGATAGTACGTATATGAGAGCGCGTATTTGTGATACATTGGTTTTCAAAATATATATATATACATATATTATTAGTATATTTAAGGATGGAGTCGCACTGCACTGACACCATTGAAGAGACGGTTAATCGTTTTCTCCTTACAGATTGAACGATGAGCCGACATACAAGGGGTACTGGTAGAAGAGCCAATAATGGGAATGCTTCTGATATGAGGGCGTTGTTCACCGAATTCATGAGAGAGATGCTTAGAAATGTGCAAGGAGCAGTTCCTAATGCTGCAAATGGTGGTGGTGTAGTGGTGCAGGCGCATATGGTCGATTTCGCCAAGATTTGTAAAAACTACACTAGTCTTGGTGGGAAGCCGTTCCACGGAACAGAATCTGCTACAGAAGTTCAAGATTGGTTGGATAGCTTTGAGCGTATCTTCGAAGACTTAGATATCGAGGATGCGATGAAAAGGAAGCTAACTTCCCGTCAGCTGCAAGGATGGGCTATGAAATGGTGGAATGCTATTAAGGCAGCTACCCCAGAGGATCAAGTTACTTGGGATCAGTTCAAGACCCGATTCAGTGATAAGTTTATCCAGCTTCTCAGAAATCAGAATTGTTTAGAAAGTTCTTGGAGCTTAAGCAGAATGGTAGGGCAGTCTCGGAGTACATTGTTGAGTTCGATACTTTATCAAAGTATGGATTATCCCTTATTTACACTCCCGAAAAGAAGAATGAGAAGTTCATAACTGGTTTAGATTAGTACTTGGGATAAAGGCTTATAAATCATATTGATGAGACTTTTGAATCGATTTTTGGGAAAGCATTGAGGTCAAAAAGCCTTTATCCTAAATCCAAGACTGAAGTCACTGTTGTACCTGTAGAGGGGCCAAAGCCGCAAGCAAGTGGTGGAGGAAAGAATAATTCTCAGAATAAGAGGAAGCAGAACCAAGCTAAGGATGGTCAGAAGAAGAGTAAGAGAGATGTTGAGTGATTTAGTTGTGGCAAGAAGGGCCATTATGCTAAAGAATGTCGAGCAAAGCCTGCGGACAGGAAGTGCTTCAACTGCGGCCAAGTGGGACATCACAAGGATAAATGTCCGCAACCCTCTAAAGAGAAGCAGAATGTGAAAGCATATGCTATCAATGTTGTTCCTTCTTTGTCGAATGCCCCAACTGCGGCGGAGAAAGGAAATAATGACGTCATTTAAGGTATGCTTTCTGTTTATGATGTCCCTGTTCGAGTATTGTTTGATACTGGGGCTTCCCATTCCTTCATATCTAGTGACCTGGTAGATATGTCGGGATTGGAACCCGAGATAGTCGATAGACCTTTAGTGGTGGCGAACCCGATTGGCGGTTCGACTAGCCTTAGTATGATTTGTCATAATGTGGTCTTATCGAGTCATGGATGTATGTTTGTTTGTGACTGCTTTGTTTTGGGCTTTACTGGGTTTGGCATTATTTTGGGAGTCGGTTGGCTCCAAAGGTATGGGGTGGTGGTAGACTGTGAGGGATTTTTGGTGACAGTTAGTGCGGATGATGGTCGGAGGGTAGTGTTTGGTGGTCTACCTAGTGATGGGGTAATGGCTAGTTTTCTAAATTCCCTCGACATCCCGCATGATGAGTTGTCAGATATGCCCGTAGCTGGCCAGTACCCGGAATTCTTCGAGGAAGTGACCGGACTTCCACCACACCGAGAGATTGAGTTTCGTATTGATTTAGTGAAAGATGACAGACCTATAGTGATGCCACTTCATCGTATGGCACCAAGGGAGCAACGAGAGCTCGGGGTGTAAGATAGCGATCTTTTGAAGAAGGGATTTATCAGAAGAAGTGTTTCTAAGTGGGGAGCACCAGTTGTGTTTGCTACCAAGGCAGATGGTTCCCTTCGATTGTGTGTCGACTACCACGAGTTGAATATGGTAACGAGGAAGAATAAATACCCTCTACCACGGATATATGATTTGTTTGATTAGTTGAGTGGCACGAGAGTGTTCTCCCACTTGGATCTCGCGACAGGTTTTCAATCAGCTTATGGTGGAAGCTGAGAGTATAGCTAAAACAGCCTTTCGGACGCCGTCTGGATTCTATGAGTGGTTGGTCATGCCATTCGGGTTGACCAATGCACCAGCATATCTTGTGGATCTTATAAATAGGGTATTCAGAGATCAATTGAATAAGTTTGTTCTTGTTTTCGTAGATGATATCTTGGTTTATTCGAGGACAGAGGAAGAACACAAGGAACATCTGAGGATAGTGATGGAGGTGTTGAGAAAACACAAATTGAAAGCAAAGTTTTCTAACTGTCACTTCTGGAGGAGGGAAGTGAGGTTCTTGGGCAATATTGTTTCAGAGAATGGTATTGTCGTGGATCCTACGAAGGTGGCTATGGTACAAGATTGGTTTACGCCCAAAAATGCAACAGACGTAAGGAGTTTCTTGGGATTAGCTGGATATTATCGTAAGTTTATCCAAGACTTCTCTAAGATAGCAGCACCATTGACTCAGTTGACTAAGAAGAATCAAGCTTTCGCCTGGGATGAAAAGTGCGAGAATGCATTCAAGAGTCTAAAGGAAAAGTTGACATGTGTACCAGTGTTAGTCATTCCTAAAGGGAATGAAGAGATGACAGTATATACAGATGCATGTGGTACTGGACTAGGTGTTGTATTGATGCAAGGAGGTAGGGTTGTAGCTTACGCTAGTCGGCAACTGAAACCGCATGAGAAAAGATATCATACCCATGATTTGGAATTGGCAGCGATCGTATTTGCGTTGAAGATGTGGAAACATTATCTCTTGGGAGAAATATTCGGGTTGTTTAATGATTATAAATCGTTAAATTATCTTTTCTCTTAGAAGGATCTATATCTCCAACAGCAAAGATGGTTAGAATTTTTAGCTTTCTGTGATTTCGATATCGCATATACACCAGGAAAAGGCAATGCGGTAGCTGATGCATTATGTAGAAGACATGCCAGTTTAGGGGCTATGTTTCTTGAATGGAAGCAACTGGAGTATATCGCAGGGTATGATTTCAGATCAAAGTGCGAATTAGATCCAGAAATGTTAGAAAGTTTGACGATCAGACCCGCTTTGATTAAGCGGATTGGTTCCAATCAGAGGGACGACCTTAATCTATTGGAAATCATCTCCAAGTTAGAGGTGGGAATCGACGAAGAGATGAACAAGTATGGGCTTGATCGAGATGGATGGCTCAGAAAGAATGGTAGACTGGTTGTACCCAATGTCAATGGATTGAGAGATGAAGTGCTTAGAGAATTTCATCACTAAAAACTGACTATACACCCGGCCCGGTGGTAACAAAATGTATCGAGACATGAAGCACACTTGCTACTGGGAAGGGATGAAAAAAGACGTTGGGGAGTTTATATCCAAGTGCATGAATTGCCAATTAGTTAAAGCTAAGCAAAAGAAACCTAGTGGTTTGTCGCAACCATTAGAAATCCCCGAATGGAAATGGGAACAAGTCTCAATGGATTTCATTGATGGGTTACCAAGGACTAGATTGGGCCATGATAGCATTTGGGTGATTATGGACTGATTGACCAAGAGTGCAAGGTTTATACCCGTCAAGTCGAATAGAACAACAGCTAATTTAGCAGAACTGTATATGAAGTGTGTAGTGAGATTTCATGGAGTACCCAAAAGCGTTGTAAGTGACCGAGATCCATTGTTCACTAGTGGATTTTGGAAGAGATTACAAGAGGCGTTAGGATCATAATTACATCTCAGTATCGCGTATCATCCTCAAACCGATGACCAGACAAAGAGGGTGAATCGAGTATTAGAAGATCTCTTGAGATCTTGCATATTAGATTTTGGTGGATCATGGGATGACCATTTGCATCTGGTAGAGTTTGCATATAATAATAGTTATCGGTCCATTATTGGTATGGCTCCATTTGAAGCTTTGTACGGAAGACCGTGCAACTCACCATCATGTTGGTTAGAAACTGGTGAAAAATTTGTGCCTGGGCCAGATGTGATAAGAGAAACCTCAGATAAGATCAAGGTTATCCAACAGCGAATGAAGGCGGCCCAAGATAGGCAGACAAGTTATGCTGATAAGAGGAGAAGAGATTTAAAATTCTCCATTGGTGACTTGGTGTTTATCAAGATTTCTCCGTTAAAGAGCGCGACTCAATTTGGTAGGAGAGGCAAGTTAACAGCAAGATTTGTTGGTCCATTCTTAGCTCTCGAACAAGTAGGGAATTTGGCATATAAAGTTGAGTTGCTGGACAAGATGGCGGGAGTTCACAATGTATTTCATGTTTCCCAGTTAAGGAAATTCGTGGACGACCCCGATGTGGCTATTTCACCTGTTCAGTTGGATGATGCCGAAGTAGAACCCAAGGCGGTTGGGAACCGCAAGCCGATTTGTATTGTCGAGCACGGTACGAAGAAACTACGAAGGAAAGCGGTGAATCTAGTCAAGGTTCAGTGGGGCGAGGATGAGAATGACTATACTTGGGAGACAGAGGAGAGCATTAGGAAGACGTATCCAGAACTCTTTGCCTGGTAAGGTTTCAATTTAGTCTTTCTGCATGTTAGGATAGGTTTGTTTTGTTTGTTTTGTGTGCTTGATAGTTTGTGAATGACTGATAGGCATGTGGAACACTTTTGTATGTTTTTGGTTAAGGAATTTCAGGGGCGAAATTTCTTAAGGTGGGAAGAGTGTAACGACCCGTATTCTACGCATCGAAGGATCGTAGAATATTTATTTCTTTTTCATATGAGGTGGTATAGTCGTGTAACTTTGGGGAACAACTATTGGGGTCATTTCCCATGTTCACGATTTTTGCTGATTTTTAAATGATCGTTTTGCCCCTAGCTGATCTTTGGCCATAACTTTTGATTGGTAAGGATTTTTGACCTGAACCACTTCCGTTGGGTTCGGATGATGGTTTACAATTCTGTTGATTGGTCACATTAGTCAGACTGACTCATCATTTGGGAGATATGGCTGAAACAAGATTAGAAGGTGAAAAACAACTTAACCGGGCCTAATTAGGGAGATTAGTAGCTAGGCCCATAACCCATTTTGGGATTAGGGTTATGGGGAGGCTGAAATCAGTTAGGAAATGATCTATTTTCATTTTTCAGCCATCTAAAATATTTCTCTAACCCTAGCCATGGCCTCCACCTTCTAATTTCATCCCAAATCGCTCTCTAATCAAGGATTAAGCTAATCTACGTCAAATCAAGGAGAAATAGCGCCAAATCAGAGTTGGAGCTGCTATGTTGCATAGAGATTCGACCCAAATCAGAGATAGTTTCAGATCTAAGTTTTATTTGTGGCCAAGGTGAGTGATTTGCATTGTTTTTCACTAATTACGGCTAATTAGGGGTGATTAGTGATAATTAGTGAAATTATAACTCAGAAAAATTCTAGAAAAATGCTTAGAAATTCTTAAACACCGTTTTAGACCTCTATTAGAAGGTTGGGTTAATTTGGTTAAGTTTTGCTGATTCTATCATTAGATTTGCTTAAACATGCTTAAGGGGAATATATGGGTTTTGGGTATGTTTGATCCTTATTGACATGTTAAATTGTTGTTTTTGTGTTTATGGTCGATTGTACATGTTGCTATGACTGTTTGGAATGATTTGTGATTGCATAGAAAGTTAGATTGATCGAAAACGCCGTCGTATGGCGTAAATTACTTGTTGGAAAAGTTGCAGAAATTGGTCAGACCAGTCCCATTCGTGAGCAGGCATCACGACCCCAGACCCGATCGTGGAGCACCGAAGGCACTATTCTATTAATCCATCTTGGTCAATTTCTACCTATGATTAACAGAACAACCCTTGCATTTTACTCCGTCTTCAATTATCTTCAGTATAAGTTGATTTGTAATGCTTATGCCAATACGGAGTGGTTTTCAGATATTAAATCTGATCATGATCTCTCCATATTAACAACGGAGGTATAAAATAAATCAAAACTTTGATAGTCGGTAATTTAACTATCAAAGAAACATCCATACAATCAACGGTCCTATTTCCAATTGGAAATTCTATCGATCAAACAGCAAACAACACTGGCCCCTTTTTATATTAATTCCTTATTATATTATGGATTCCAAATTCCCTTTTCCCTCTTCCATATCCTTTCAAAGCTCTATTTTCTTTCTTGATTCTTGGAAAAACATTTCCAGTATCCAAATTTCTTTATTCGAGAAATTTTCTCTTATTCTAGTTAGAAAACATTTCTAAATATTCACGAATCCTTATTTTCTGTATTCAGAAAATATACCTTATTAATATCTGAAAATATTTCCATATTCCATTTATTAAATCCATGTTGACCAATTCATTTCATTTCTATGCATAGAAAATATCTCTTATTTTATTTGGGGAAACATGTCAAAATTCTTTAAATTAACGCGATGTTATAAAACATCGTTATTATAACTCAAACCATTAATCATTTATTAACTAACTATATTGCTAACCAATCTTCACAATCGAACCTTAACCATTCCTCCATCAATCACGAAGTCAATCAAGTTGGGTTATAATTACCTCCCGACCTTAATTGAACGACATTCTCAACTTTGAAATAGTCAAAGCTTACAACTTCAAACAAAACATCGCTTGCGCGACTCTCAGACTCAATCTAAGAATCCACTTCTTTTACGGAAAAACATTGATTATAACAGTAGCGTTATAATCACTGTTTCCAAATATTTGATTTATAAAACATTAATTATAATGGTAAAGTTAAAATCACTGTTTAGATTTATAAAACATTTATTTTAACGGTAGCGTTAAAATCGTTGTTTAGATTTATAAAACATTTATTATGATGGTAGCGTTATAATCGTTGTTTCCAAATATTTGGTTTATAAAAATATAACTTGTACCTATTAATTTCAAGAAATAAATTAATAAGTAAATAATTAAATAATTAAATTTGATTCAAATGAAAAGTAAAAATAATTACTTCTCTAAATTCGATATAATCGAATTCCAATAAATAACTCTCGTTCGAGTACTCTATATTCGATTAATATTCCGAACTTCAGAATAAATCTTATCATTCCAGGTAAACTGATTGACATAGAAATGTATTTATTTTATGCTCTTATATCTTATCTTTTGTATATAAATAAATATTACTTGGGTATTGTTTTGTCACTTTTACAGATATCCCGATTAAGCCACATACAGTCAGAAAAATGGAAAATAGAGATCAAATTTTCAAGGAAATAACTAGTAGAAAGGCCATGTATATCACAAATCAATGAAGAATTGTCAAGGAAGCAAGAGGAAAAGAGGAAAGGCCCAAATTTTCTAGATTTCACTAAGGCCCATTTATTATTCTCATTGTAAACTCTTTTGTGATTTCCCTAAGGCCCATTTGTCATTGTATTAGGGTTAGGTTAGGGTTGGCTATCTATCCTATAAATACCCTTGTAATCTCATTGTGAACATCATTCATGAATTAAGAATTTTCTTCTTTCTCTTCTTTGCACTTTTACTTTCTTAGCAATTAGTGTTGTCTGCACAATTAGATTTGGTAGAGCACTATTTGTCTTTTTCATTTTTTTTATTAGTGATTAACCGTCTGATTAGATTCAATGGTAATCCTAATTTTATTTTCTGTTGTTATTTTAATTTCTGTTCTTTTTACTGCTTCCCTGAGCATATTGGATTGAATACAGATTTGATTAGATTTAGATCTGATTCAATTCAATAATAGTTTAGTTGCAGTTTCAATTTTGTTTTCTTTCAAAACAAACCTCGAAGATTTGTCTAACTGATCCAAGAAATTATATAAATAATTTAATTTAATTTATGTAACAACCCGGAATTTGGGGCCAATTTAAAACTTTCATTTTAGAGATTTTAAAGGTGTTTAAATAGTTGAAATGAATTATTTTAAATAAAAATGACTAGAAATTTATTTTGATTGAATTTAATGCGAATATATTTAATTTAATCATAAAAGGAATTAGAAAAGGACGGTAGTTTGAAAAGTCAAACCTGAACTTTGACTGACCACACAGGATGCAGAATAAACAGGATTTTGGTGAAACGAAAAATATTTAAATCTGTTAATGAATATCTTTCTAACGAATCTGAAAAATCGAAGTTTCATAGCGGGAATCAAAAGTTATGGCCAAATGAATTTTCAGAAAGGTCGCTATAGAGAATATAACACCCTTGAAAATAGACATTTTGCATACGACCTCGGAATTCGACGAAACCACTTTTGTTGGATCCGGGATGTCAAATTATGGCTAGGTTACAAATTTCATGATTTTTGAAGTCAATATGTGAGCGTGGTAAAGGAAAATGTATTTTGGTCAATTACAGTTAAATTGGATCGACCAGAAAATGGCCATTTTTCGAACAATCTCAGAATTCGACGAAATTAGTTTTGTTAAGATCGTATCATCAAAACATAACCAAAAATATTTTTTCCGGATTTTTCTGACTTCGTATGTGACCCCGGTAAAACTAGAAAGTACGTTCGAATTTAATATTAAAGAATTAATTTGAAAATAAAGAAAACATACTGTAAACTTCAGAATTAGACCTCGGCACTAGCGCCATTGCGTTCAAAAGACGTCAAAACCTATTATTCGACAGTCTTTGGGCTCCGCTTGGTGATCGGACGGAAAAACCCTAATTTTGGATTTAATTAATTAATAATAAAAAAAGAAAATACGTCTACATACTAGTATAAATACGGGCCTCTATACGTCTTCTTCTTCCTCATTTCAAAGCCGTCGAACCCATGAATAGCTCAAAATTTTGAACTCTGATTTCTCCCTCGTTTCTCAACGAAAATCTTCATATAAATACACGTTTCGAAGAGAATTTCGAGTTCTTCGATTCCAAACCCAAATCACCACCTCTCATCAAACGTAGCCGCCGCCCCGACCCCACGAACGGCTGCCGCCGCGAACTCCCCCACCACCACCAGGCGCCGCCGCACGTCCCCCCCTCTGGCCGAACATCCACCTCTCGTAGCACTCCAAGCTCCAACAAACGGCACCCAAAACCGTTAACTAGAGCTCACGAAATCACAAATCAAAGTTTTGAATGCTTTAGGTATGAAATTTCATTTCAGAATTTGCCACGCTTTTAGATGTGGCAACTGCAGTTGTTAAAGGCTGTTTTCTAATTTATCCATATGAACTTCAAATTGAAATCTCTCAGATCTGAAACCGCCATGACTTTGAACACGAGATCTGATCGAGTTTGGACCTTCATTTTAGATCCAAGCAAGGTGAGAATTTATTTTTAATTTAGTTTAATTAATTTAATTATTATTCTTGCGTTATGAGAAGTTTGAATGGCAAATAAAAATGGATCTGCGATGGATGTTATTATGAGTCATGGATCTGAATTGTTCATGATGTTATGATATTAGATCTGAAAATTTAAATGCTAGATCTGAGTTTGGTGATTTATTAGGATCATTTATTTGTTAATTTTATCAATTATGTTTTGCTGATATTCACGAACCTTATGTATACATGTAAGAACACACCCTTGGTTATTCTCGAATTGAACTAGAACTTTCAACTCGAGATTAACTTCACGTTATTGATTCAATTTGATCCCTTTTATTTATTTAAGTATTGTTTGTGGTTGGATTGGACATGAAATATTGGGCATGAAATATTGAACACAAGATATTGGTTATGGACATCGAACATGATATTGACATGAAATTTGGACATGAATTTTTACATTGTAAATTAAACCATGAATCTTTACATTGTAAGTGAAGGTTGGATTTTTACATTGGAAAGTATATGTAAATATTAAAAGATGTGATTTTTCCATTGTAAATATTAAAAGATGTGATTTTTTCATTGTAAAAATTAAAAGATGTGATTTTTCCATTGTAAATATTAAAGATGAAATTATTACATTGTAAATAATGAAATAGGATTTTGCATATGTAATTAAAATCTGAATTTACACCGTATGATAAAAATTACATTTTTCGATGTAATTAAAATGTGAATTTACACCATATGATAAAAATTACATTTTTCTATGTAATTAAAATGTGAATTTACACCGTATGATAAAAATTACATTTTTTCTATGTAAATAAAATGTGAATTTACACCGCATGATAAAAATTACATTTTTCTGTGTAATTAAAATGTGAATTTACACCGTATGATAAAAATTACATTTGTTGATGTAATTAAAATGTGAATTTACACCGTATGATAAAAATCACATTTTTCTATGTAATTAAAATGTGAATTTACACCGTATGATAAAAATCACATTTTTCTGTGTAATTAAAATGAGAATTTACACCGTATGATAAAAATCACATTGTTCTATGTAATTAAAATGTGAATTTACACTGTATGATAAAAATCACATTTTTCTGTGTAATTAAAATTTGAATTTACACCGTATGACGAAAATAACATTTTTCTATGTAATTAAAATGTGAATTTACACCGTATGATGAAAATCACATTTTTCTATGTAATTAAAATAGAAGTTTGCATTGTAATTAAAAATCATATTTTTACAATATAACATAGAATGAGAGTTTGCATTGTAATTAAAAATCATATTTTCATAATGTAAATAAGAAGTAGTGTTTACATTGTAATTAAAAATCATATTTTTACAACGTAAATATGAGTAGAGTTTGCATTGTAATTAAAAATCATATTTTTATAATGTAAATATGTAACAACCCGCATTCTACGCACCGTAGGATCGTAGGATGTTTATTTCTTTCCCGTATGAAGTCGTATGGTCATGTAATTTTGGGAAACAACCATTAAAGTCATTTCCTATGTTCATGATTTTTTGTCGATTTTTAAATGACCGTTTTGCCCCTAGCTGATCTTGTTTTGGCCATAACTTTTGACTGGAAAGGAATTTGACCTGAAACCACTTCCATTAGACTTGTTTGATGGTTTACCTTTCCGTAGATTGGTAATAATAGCCAAACGGACTCACCGTTTGGGAGATATGGCTGAAATAAGGTTTGGAAGGTGAAAAACTGCTAAACCGGGCCAAATAGGGTGATTAGTGAATGGGCCCATAACCCATTTCGGGATTAGGGTTATGGGAAGGCTGAAAAGAGTTAGAGATTCATTCCATTTCAGTTTTCTAGCCTCCACTTACCTCTTAGAAACCCTAAATATGGCCTCCAATCTCTAAATCACCTCCAAATCACCTTCTAATCAAGGATTAAGCTTAGCAACATCAAATCAAGGGAGAACATCACCAAATCAACGTTAAAGCTGCTGCTTAGCATTGGGATTCGCACCAAATCAGAGATCTATTTCAGATCTAAGTCTTATTTGTGGCTAAGGTGAGTGATTTGCATAGTTCCTCACTAATCATGGCTAATTAAGGGTAATTAGTGTTAATACACTAATAAATTCTGGAAAAATACTCATAAATTCTTAAATAATGTTTTAGACTTCTGATATGAGTTTGGATTAATTTGGTTAAGTTTTGCTAATCATATCATTAGTTTCACCTAAACATGCTTAGGGGAAAATATGGGGTTTTGGGTATGTTTGATCCATTTTACATGCTTTGATTATTGTTTTGATGTTTGTGGTCGATTACACATGTTGCTATGACTGTATGGTATGCTTTGTGATTGATTAGAATAGTTGGAATAGTCGAAAACGCTGTCGAGTGGCGTAAAACTTCTTGTTGGAAAAAGTGCAGGAAGACATCCGAACCGGATCGGATCGGTTAGGAGGACCCGATCCGCTCTCACACTTCACGCTTCGATCCACTCGCACTTCTCGTGGCATGCATCATCCGATCCGACCCGCCTGGTGTTCTCCAATCCGATCCGCCATGGTGCTCCGAACCGAACCGACGCATGGTGAATGGAATTGAAGAACCCGACCCGATCCCTTAGAGGCGACGTCTTCCGATCCGAACCGACATATTGGGAGGGAGCTCGTGATATTCGACCCGATCCAGTGAAGAAGGAGAATTTTGATCTGAAACGAACTGATGACTAGGGGAAGATCCGAACCGATCCGGTGATGACCAATAACCCGAGATGCAAAGGTAGTCCAAATGGGAAGTTAGAGCTCAGGATCCAGTTGGGAACCAATGAGTTCACTTCATGGTTACACTTTGCTGCGGGACGTGTGCTAAGGAGTTGTCGACATTCATAACTTCGATTCACCACTGAAAATGGATGATGGGCTACTTATCAGTGCAGTAGAGTCACTACGACTCGAGGGGCAAGGTGATGGTAGCAAGACTACGTTATCAATGCAGTGAAGCCATTTATGACTTCATAGGGCAAAGTGATGCGTAGTAAGACTATGAGCCAGTGCAGTGGGGTCATTGTGACTCCATGGGGCAGAGTGGACATAGTAAAGGATTGGTGAGGCTATGAGCCAGTGCAATGGGGTCATTGTGACTCCATGGGGCAAAGTGAACATAGCAAAGAATTAGTGGCTATGTATCAGTGCAGTGAAGCCATTTATGACTTCATGGGGCAAAGTGATGATAGAAAAGTATGTTGGGTGATCGAAGTGGTGAATATTGTATGCTTTACGCACTGAGTGAGAGATGTGAGGATGGTTGCTATGTTTGATTGTTTGCCATCACTATGACATGCACACCCCCACCCCCGTTATCTTTACACCATTTGAAATGGCACCTTAGAGTGTTGTACATTATGTAGTGCTAACTCTTTGGTTGCAGGTCCAGGTTCAGGTATGGTTTAGTCTACATGTTATTGTTCTGTTTAGATGCTTATCGCTCATACCAGGCTTTATGTCTGACCCAGAGTTTTATGTCTCCTCTTATTACTCTGGGTGCTCACACGAGCAGACTAGAGACAGGTTAGCTGCTGATGCGCGAGTAGCTGATTCGGAGGCGAGCAGGAGGCTTCCACGTATGATATATAGATATCCTCCCTGTGTTGTTGGTGGTCGCTACTTGGGCACTAGTAGTGTACCTCCTTTGTCTTGCTTTTGGTCTTTGAGACAGTTTGAAAAGTTGTAATAATGTTAACTTTGGATCATAAACTGTACTTGGATTTTCCGCTGCTATGTTAGTTGTTTTCAACTTATGCACCGTCTCGCCTGTTTTATGTCAAGATTATGTTATTATTATATTTTGATTCCATGCACTGTGAGACATTCTACAGGTTCCTTGTTAGTTAATTCTCTTCTTCCCTTTCCTTCTGACGATCTGTCCCGTGCTGACCGGACATGTGTACAACGCACTTTTGGAGCAAATGTTGGTTGGTGCGGGCTGTCACATTTGGTATCAGAGCTCTAGGTTGCGTAGTTAAGCTAGGGATAGACACTAGGGAGAGATAACACGTATATGAGAGACCGTATTTGTGATTACTTTGGTTTTCAAAAGCTATATATATACTATTAGTAGTATAAGAATGAAGTCGTACTGCACTAGCACCACTATGGGGTCGTTAATCGTTTCCTCTTTACAGATTAAACGATGAGCCAATGTGCTAGAGGTGCTGGTTGAGGGACCAATAATGGGAATGCTCCTGACATGAGGACGATGTTCACTAACTTCATGAGGGAGATGCTTAGGGATGTTCAAGGGGCAGTTCCAATTCCCGGAAATGGTGGTGGTCCAGTAGTGCAGGCGCCTAGGGTCGATTTCGCCAAGTTGTGCAAGGATTACACTAACCTTGGTGGGAAGCCGTTCCACGGAACGGATTCGGCCACAGATGTTAAGGATTGGTTGGATAGCTGTGATTGTATCTTCGATGACTTGGGTATTGAGGATGCGATGAAGAGAAGGCTAGCATCTCGTCAACTGCAAGGGCGAGCGATGAATTGGTGGAATGCCATTAGAACAGCTACTCCAGAAGATCAGGTTACTTTGGATTAGTTCAAGACTCGCTTTAGCGAGAAGTTCATTCCAGCGGCCCAGAAGTCAGTGTTGTTTAAGAGATTCTTGGAACTCAAGCAGAATGGTAGGGCAGTCTCTGACTATATTGCTGAATTCGACACTTTGTCGAAGTATGGACTATCTCTTATCGATACTCCTGAGAAGAAGAATGAGAAGTTCATCACTGGATTAGATGGATACTTAGGGGAGAGGCTTATCAACCACATCGATGAGACTTTTGAATCGATTGTGGGGAAAGCTTTGAGATCAGAGATTCTTTACCCTAAGTCAAAGGCTGAGGCTGCATCTGCAGAAGGGCTGAAACCGCAAGTGGGCGGTGGAGGCAAGAATAACTCTCATAATAAGAGAAAACAGAACCAATCTAAGGATGGCCAGAAAAAGAACAAGAAAGATGTTGAGTGTTTCAGCTGTGGTAAGAAGGGCCATTATGCTAAAGAATGCCGGGCCAAGCCAGCAGATAGGAAGTGCTATAACTGTGGCCAAGTGGGACATCATAAGGATAAGTGTCCGCAACCTCTTAAGGAGAAGCAGATTGTGAAAGCATATGCTATTGATGCTGTTCCTTCTTCATCGAATGCCCCAACTACGACGGAGAAATGAAAGAATGTCGTTATTCAAGGTATGTTATTTATGATGTACTAGTTCGAGTTTTGTTTGATACTGGGGCTTCCCGTTCCTTCATATCTAGTGACCTGGTAGATAGGTTGGGACTGGAACCCGAGATAGTTGATAGACCGTTGGTTGTGACGAACCCGATAGGTGGTTCGACTAACCTTAGTATGATTTGCAGAAATTTGGGCTTATCGAGTCATGGATGTATGTTTGTTTGTGATTTCTTTGTCTTGGGCTTTACTAGGTATGGCATTATATTGGGGGTCGATTGGCTCCAAAGATACGGGGTGGTGGTAGACTGCGAGGGCTTTTTGGTGACAGTTAGGGTGGATGATGGGCGGAGGGTAGTGTTTGGTAGTCTACCTAGTGATGGGGTAATGGCTAGTTTTATAAATACCCTCGACATACCGCATGATGAGTTGTCAGTTGTGCCCGTGGTTGGACAGTATCCGGACGTCTTCAAGGAGGTAACCAGGCTTCCACCACACCGAGAGATTGAGTTCCGTATTGATTTAGTGAAAGATGCCCGACCTATAGTGATGCCACTTCGTCGGATGGCACCAAGGGAGCATCGAGAGCTCGGGGTGCAAGTCAGCAATCTTTTGAAGAAGGGATTTATTTGAAGAAGTGTCTCCGAGTGGGGAGCACCGGTTGTGTTTGCCACTAAGATAGATGGTTCCCTTCGTTTGTGTGTAGACTATCACAAGTTGAATAAGGTGACGAGGAAGAATAAGTATCCTCTATCGCGGATAGATGATTTGTTTGATCAATTGGAAGGAGAAAGAGTGTTCTCCCAGTTGGACCTCGTGACAGGATTTCATCAGCTCCGAGTGGCGGATGAGAGAGTTTCGAAAACGGCATTTAGGACACCGTCTGGATTCTATGAGTGGTTGGTCATGCCATTTGGGTTGACCAATGCACCAGCCTACTTTGTGGATCTTATGAATTGAGTATTCAGAGACCAGTTGAATAAGTTTGTTCTTGTGTTCGTAGATGACATCCTTGTTTACTCGAGGACAGAAGAGGAACACAAGGGACACTTGAGGATAGTGATGGAGGTGTTGAGGAAACACCAATTGAAAGAGAAATTCTCTAAGTGTCACTTCTGGAGGAGGGAAGTGAGATTCTTGGGCCATGTTGTTTCAGAGAATGGTATTGCCGTGGACCCTGCGAAGGTGGCTACGGTACAGGATTGGCCTGCGCCCAAGAATGCAACAGATGTAAGAAGTTTCTTGGGGTTAGTTGGATATTATCATAAGTTTATCCAGGACTTCTCCAAGATAGCAGCACCATTGACTCAGTTGACTAAGAAGAATCAGGCCTTTGTCTGGGACGGAGTGTGTGAGAATGCATTCAAGAGTCTAAAAGAAAAGTTGACGCGTGCGCCAGTATTTGTCATTCCTAAAGGGAATGAAGAGATGACGGTATATACGGATGCTTGTGGTACCGAACTAGGTGCTGTATTGATGCAAGGAGGTAGGGTTATAGCTTGTGCTAGTCGGCAATTAAAGTCGCATGAGAAATGGTACCCTACCCATGATTTGGAATTGGCAGCGATCGTATTTGCGCTGAAGATGTTGAGACATTATCTCTTGGGAGAAAGATTTGAGTTGTTTACGGACCATAAATCGTTAAAGTATCTCTTCTCCTAGAAGGATCTGAATCTCCGTCAGCAGAGATGGTTAGAGTTCTTGGCTTCGAATGATTTTGATATCGCATACACACCTGGGAAAGGTAATGCGGTAGCCGATGCCTTGAGTAGGAGACATGCCAGTTTAGGGGCTATGTTTCTTGAATGGAAGCAACTGGAGTATATCGCGGGGTTTGATTTCAGACCAAAGTGTGAATTGGATCCAGAAATGCTAGCTAGTTTGGCGATCAGACCCACTTTGATAGAGCGGATTGGTTCCAGTCAGAGGAACGATCCTAATCTATTGGAAATCATCTCCAAGTTAAAGATGAACATCGACGGTGAGGAGATGAATTTGTATGGGCTTGATCGAGAAGGGTGGCTTCGAAAGAATGGAAGACTAGTTGTACCCAACGTGAATGGTTTGAGAGATGAAGTGCTTAGAGAATGTCATCACTCAAAACTGACTATACACCCCAGTGGTGATAAGATGTATTGAGACATGAGACAGACTTACTACTGGGAAGGGATGAAAAGAGACGTTGGGAAATTTATATCCAAATGCATGAATTGCTAGCTAGTTAAAGCCGAGCAAAAGAAGCCTAGTGGGTTGTTGCAACCATTAGAAATTCCCGAATGGAAATGGGAACAAGTCTCGATGGATTTCATCGATGGTTTACCAAGGACTAGATCGGGATATGATAGCATTTGGGTAATTGTGGATCGATTGACTAAGATTGCAAGATTCATACCAGTCAAATCGACCAGAACGGCAGCTAAGTTGGCAGAATTGTATATGAAGTAGGTAGTGAGATTTCATGGAGTACCTAAAAGCATTGTGAGTTACCGAGACCCGTTGTTTAATAGTGGGTTTTGGAAGAGCTTACAAGAGGCTCTAGGGTTAGAATTACATCTCAGTACCGCATATCATCCTCAGACCGACGGTCAGACGGAGAGGGTGAATCGTATATTGGAAGATCTCTTTAGAGCTTGTATATTGGATTTTGGTGGATCATGGGATGACCATTTGCATCTAGTAGAGTTTGCATATAATAATAGCTACCAATCCAGTATCGGTATGGCTCCATATGAAGCTTTGTACGGAAGACCGTGCAACTCACCATCATGTTGGATAGAGACTAGCGAGAAGTTTATGCTTGGACCAGATGTGGTGAGGGAAACTTCAGATAAGATTAAGACCATTCAACAACGAATGAAGGCTGCCCAAGATAGGCAGAAGAGTTATGCTGATAAAAGGAGAAGAGACCCAAAATTCTCCGTTGGTGACGTGGTGTTTGTCAAGATTTCTCCGTTGAAGAGCGTGATACGATTTGGCAAGAGAGGCAAGTTGGCACCAAGATTTGTTGGACCATTCCCAGTTCTCGAACAAGTTGGGAATTTGGCGTATAGAGTTGACTTACCAGAGAAGATGGCGGGAGTTCACAACATATTTCATGTTTCTTAGTTAAGGAAGTTTGTACATGACCCAGATTTGACTATTTCACCTGATCAATTAGAGGACTTCGAAGTAGAACCCGAGGCGGTTGGGAACTGCAAGCCGATTCGTATTATCGAGCACGATACGAAGCAACTTCGAAGGAAGGCGGTGAAGCTAGTCAAGGTTCAGTGGGGGCGAGAACGAGAATGATTGTACTTAGGAGACAAAGGAGAGCAATAGAAAGACGTATCCAGAACTCTTTGCCTGGTAAGATTTACTTTGCAATTTAGTTATTCCGCATGCTAGGATAAACTTGTTTTGCTTGTTTTACATGTTTGATTGTTGTTTTATGGTTGATAGGCATGCGGGACCCTTTGTGTGTTTTGGTTAGGGAATTTCGGGGGCGAAATTTCTTAAGGGAGGGAGAATGTAACATCCCGCATTCTATGCACCGGAGGATCGTAGGATATTTATTTCTTTCCCATATAAAGTCGTGTGGTCATGTAATTTTGGGAAACAACCATTAAAGTCATTTCCTATGTTCATGATTTTTGTCGATTTTTAAATGACCGTTTTGCCCCTAGCTGATCTTGTTTTGCCCATAACTTTTGACTGGAAAGGAACTTTGACCTGAAACCACTTCCATTAGACTCGTTTGATGGTTTACCTTTCCGTAGAGTGGACATAATAGCCAAACGGACTCACCGTTTGGGAGCTATGGCTGAAATAAGGTTTGGAAGGTGAAAAACTACTTAACCGGGCCAAATACGGTGATCAGTGAATGGGCCCATAACCCATTTCGGGATTAGGGTTATGGGGAGGCTAAAAAGAGTTAGAGATTCATTCCATTTCAGTTTTCTAGCCTCCACTTACCTCTTAGAAACCCTAATAATGGCCTCCAATCTCTAAATCACCTCCAAATCACCTTCTAATCAAGGATTAAGCTTAGCAACATCAAATCAAGGGAGAACTTCACCAAATCAACGTTAAAGCTGCTGCTTAGCATTGGGATTCGCACTAAATCAGAGATCTATTTCAGATCTAAGTCTTATTTTTGGCTAAGGTGAGTGATTTGCATAGTTCCTCACTAATCATGGCTAATTAAGGGTAATTAGTGTTAATTAGCGAATTTATACACTAATAAATTCTGGATAAATACTCATAAATTCTTAAATAATGTTTTAGACCTCTGATATGAGTTTGGGTTAATTTGATTAAGTTTTGCTAATCATATCATTAGTTTCACCTAAACATGCTTTGGGGAAAATATGGGGTTTTGGGTATGTTTGATCCATTTTAAATGCCATGATTATTGTTTTGATGTTTGTGGTCGATTACACATGTTGCTATGATTGTATGGTATGCTTTGTGATTGATTAGAATAGTTGGAATGGTCGAAAACGCCGTCGAGTGGCGTAAAACTGCTTGTTGGAAAAAGTGCAGGAAGACATCCGAACCGGATCGGATCGGTTAGGAGGACCCGATCTGCTCTCACACTTCACGCTTCGATCCACTCGCACTTCTCGTGGCATGCATCATCCGATCCGACCCGCCTGGTGTTCTCTGATCCGATCCGCCATAGTGCTCCGAACCGAACCGACGCGTGGTGAATGGAATTGAAGAACCCGACCCGATACCCTAGAGGCGACGTCTTCCGATCCGAACCGACATATTGGGAGGGAGCTCGTGATATCCGACCCGATCCAGTGAAGAAGGAGCATTCCGATCCGAATCGAACTGATGACTAGGGGGAGATCCGAACCGATCCGGTGATGACCAATAACCCGAGATGCAAAGGTAGTCCAAATGGGAAGTTAGAGCTCAGGATCCAGTTGGGAACCAATGAGTTCACTTCATGGTTGGACTTTGTTGCGGGACGTGTGCTAAGGAGTTGTCGACATTCATAACTTCGATTCACCACTGAAAATGGATGATGGGCTACTTATCAGTGCAGTAGAGTCACTACGACTCGAGGGGCAAGGTGATGGTAGCAAGACTACGTTATCAGTGCAATGAAGCCATTTATGACTTCATGGGGCAAAGTGATGCGTAGTAAGACTATGAGCCAGTGCAGTGGGGTCATTGTGACTCCATGGGGAAGAATGGACATAGTAAAGTATTAGTGAGGCTATGAGCCAGTGTAGTGGAGTCATTGTGACTCCATGGGGCAAAGTGGACATAGCAAAGGATTAGTGGCTATGTATCAGTGCAGTGAAGCCATTTATGACTTCATGGGGCAAAATGATCATAGCAAAGTATGTTGGGTGATCGAAGTGGTGAATATAGTATGCTTTACGCACTGAGCGAGAGATGTGAGGATGGTTGCTATGTTTGATTGTTTGCCATCACTATGACATGCACACCCCCACCCCCGTTATCTTTACACCATTTGAAATGGCACCTTAGAGTGTTGTACAGTATGTAGTGCTAACTCTTTGGTTGCAGGTCCAGGTTCAGGTATGGTTTAGTCTACATGTTATTGTTCTGTTTAGATGCTTATCGCTCATACCAGGCTTTATGTCTGACCCAGAGTTTTATGTCTCCTCTTATTACTCTGGGTGCTCACACGAGCAGACTAGAGACAGGTTAGCTGCTGATGCGCGAGTAGCTGATTCGGAGGCGAGCAGGAGGCTTCCACGTATGATATATAGATATCCTCCCTGTGTTGTTGGTGGTCGCTATGAAGTCGTATGGTCATGTAATTTTGGGAAACAACCATTAAAGTCATTTCCTATGTTCATGATTTTTTGTCGATTTTTAAATGACCGTTTTGCCCCTAGCTGATCTTGTTTTGGCCATAACTTTTGACTGGAAAGGAATTTGACCTGAAACCACTTCCATTAGACTTGTTTGATGGTTTACCTTTCCGTAGAGTGGTAATAATAGCCAAACGGACTCACCGTTTGGGAGATATGGCTGAGATAAGGTTTGGAAGGTGAAAAACTGCTAAACCGGGCCAAATAGGGTGATTAGTGAATGGGCCCATAACCCATTTCAGGATTAGGGTTATGGGAAGGCTGAAAAGAGTTAGAGATTCATTCCATTTCAGTTTTCTAGCCTCCACTTACCTCTTAGAAACCCTAAATATGGCCTCCAATCTCTAAATCACCTCCAAATCACCTTCTAATCAAGGATTAAGCTTAGCAACATCAAATCAAGGGAGAACATCACCAAATCAACGTTAAAGCTGCTGCTTAGCATTGGGATTTGCACCAAATCAGAGATCTATTTCAGATCTAAGTCTTATTTGTGGCTAAGGTGAGTGATTTGCATAGTTCCTCACTAATCATGGCTAATTAAGGGTACTTAGTGTTAATACACTAATAAATTCTGGAAAAATACTCATAAATTCTTAAATAATGTTTTAGACTTCTGATATGAGTTTGGATTAATTTGGTTAAGTTTTGCTAATCATATCATTAGTTTCACCTAAACATGCTTAGGGGAAAATATGGGGTTTTGGGTATGTTTGATCCATTTTACATGCTTTGATTATTGTTTTGATGTTTGTGGTCGATTACACATGTTGCTATGACTGTATGGTATGCTTTGTGATTGATTAGAATAGTTGGAATAGTCGAAAACGCCGTCGAGTGGCGTAAAACTTCTTGTTGGAAAAAGTGCAGGAAGACATCCGAACCGGATCGGATCGGTTAGGAGGACCCGATCCGCTCTCACACTTCACGCTTCGATCCACTCGCACTTCTCGTGGCATGCATCATCCGATCCGACCCGCCTGGTGTTCTCCAATCCGATCCGCCATGGTGCTCCGAACCGAACCGACGCATGGTGAATGGAATTGAAGAACCCGACCCGATCCCTTAGAGGCGACGTCTTCCGATCCGAACCGACATATTGGGAGGGAGCTCGTGATATTCGACCCGATCCAGTGAAGAAGGAGCATTTTGATCTGAAACGAACTGATGACTAGGGGAAGATCCGAACCGATCCGGTGATGACCAATAACCCGAGATGCAAAGGTAGTCCAAATGGGAAGTTAGAGCTCAGGATCCAGTTGGGAACCAATGATTCACTTCATGGTTAGACTTTGCTGCGGGACGTGTGCTAAGGAGTTGTCGACATTCATAACTTCGATTCACCACTGAAAATGGATGATGGGCTACTTATCAGTGCAGTAGAGTCACTACGACTCGAGGGGCAAGGTGATGGTAGCAAGACTACGTTATCAATGCAGTGAATCCATTTATGACTTCATAGGGCAAAGTGATGCGTAGTAAGACTATGAGCCAGTGCAGTGGGGTCATTGTGACTCCATGGGGCAGAGTGGACATAGTAAAGGATTAGTGAGGCTATGAGCCAGTGCAGTGGGGTCATTGTGACTCCATGGGGCAAAGTGAACATAGCAAAGAATTAGTGGCTATGTATCAGTGCAGTGAAGCCATTTATGACTTCATGGGGCAAAGTGATGATAGCAAAGTATGTTGGGTGATCGAAGTGGTGAATATCGTATGCTTTACGCACTGAGTGCGAGATGTGAGGATGGTTGCTATGTTTGATTGTTTGCCATCACTATGACATGCACACCCCCACCCCCGTTATCTTTACACCATTTGAAATGGCACCTTAGAGTGTTGTACAGTATGTAGTGCTAACTCTTTGGTTGCAGGTCCAGGTTCAGGTATGGTTTAGTTGTGACGAGAAGGAATTTCGCTCGGTCCGAATCAGTCGTTAAATCGGCTGAGACCGTTCGAAACGCCCTATCGTTTGAGAACACGAAAAATCAGAACGCAGACGGAATAACATTTCATTGTATATTACAACAATGCATCATAATACAACAATATACAGAGTATAAATGAATATTACACAGAAATATCAGAGATTTAAATTACATTTAAATACATCGCAGCGGAAAATAATACAATACACAACTAGAGGAGATATACGGATACAAAGCTTTCCGGATATCGTTCCAGCTGTAAACCAGGATCCTGTGAATATAAATCTGCAAAACCAAAACTACTAGCTGCCCGTGTCAAAATAGGGGCACCCAGAGTTTAGGTTAAAACAATAAACTCCAGGTCAGTCATGTGACTAGTGTGAGAACGAAAACAGTTATTATCTTTATTTTCAAAGTAAGGTAAACCAAGGGACCATGCCGTATAACACGGAACGGGTTTCCTCCCAAGAATACCAGTGCATATAACAAAACAGCGCAATGCTAAATAAAGAAAAATGAAGCTGTTATAAGACCCAGGTCCTATCCCACAATGCAACGCAAGCCGGGGGATAGGTTTTTCCCATATAACAGCCAAAGAATGCTTGATACGTTTAAAACAAATCATTTGATACTATAATAAGTGTACAGTGTTTAAAACAATTTCAATCATAAATATCAATCATAGGCGACATGAGCGTCCCATGCCACTATGTCGCCATATATAGGTTCACAAATAAAACCGCAAATGTCACATATTTGGAAATTAAATTTCCATCTATGAACCGAGGCCAGGGATCGTCCTCTACCGATTCGAGACAATCTAGCCCATGTCTCAGGCAAGTACTCAGTCAAGCTATGGAGCGACAGGGTCGGTCCACCGATGTGGATTAAAATGCCTGAGCACTACGTTTCCCCGCCCTTTGGGGCGTAAATGAGCCAACGAATGACTCCATCGGACCCGGATCGTCCGATCAAACCGAGGCGCCTCGCAACAGCAACAACCACATAAGTCAAACTCGTCAGGGCGTGTAAAACGACTGACGCCACTTCTAACTAGAAAGAAACGCATGCCCTCCCTGAGGCCCGTCTCCCGTTTTTGGTTCATACCGGGTGTGAAACTCGCGAAGTAAACGTTACACAAAGCTACGCCAAAAAGGCCGTGCTTCGATCATCAACCACAAGACTTTGCTTTTCAACAGAAGCCTTGATCATTCGCCACTTAGGCATGCCACACCGGCAGTTCACTCTATGCGTTGATATCCATCAGTATTGTAATGACCCGCACTGTCAGGGGTATTATAGTTAATTTATTTAATTATATATATCGTGATGTGGTGAATTAAATAGATGTTTAATTTAATAATAGGGAATATTTAATTAAATTAATTAATTGAATAATATATTTAATTCAGAAATAATCAAAAAAATATTGGAAATCACAATATTCGATGAACGAGGTCGTCCCTTGGATTTAATTCAGCTTAGAGTTGAATTATATTGACGAATATATTCAATCGACGACAGTTTGAACGTATAATTATATTATAATTAAAAACGAGCTTGAAATGGCGCTGTAGTTCGCTATTTGGCGATTCGAACTTCAACTGAATGTACAAGATTCGTTTTAAGCCGGATTTCTGTGAAACAAGAAACGTGTGGAGCTGGTGGAGTATATCTTTCTAGTGGAAGAGAAAAATCGGGATTTCGTCGTATAGATTTTGATGTACGTCCAAATCAAATTTCAGAATAGTCGCTATGGAATTCGTATATAATTCGTAACGCTTTATATACGTTATAAAAGGGATTTTCAATGTAAATTGAATATCGATTCAACCTGGACTTAGAATAAGAAATATATAATTATCCTGGAGCCGTATGATATTCCAGTGTGAATATATACGATAATATAAATTTATTTATATTTAATTTAATAATATTTAAATATATTTATATATTTAAATGGGTCATCCAGAGCGTTAAAAATAGCCGGTTTTGCAAACGAAGTCGGAATTCGACGAAACTAATTTTGTTGGATCCGCAATGTCAAATAGTTGTTAGATTTCCAGTTTCGTGATTTTTAGAGTCAGTATGTGGCCGTACCGATTTTTAAAGTGAGAAACAGTCAGTATTTTGACAGTTAAAAATACGCTGTGTGAGCATACGGAGTCAGAATTCGACGAAACCGGTTTCGTTGAGACCGTAATGACGAACTCTAGCTACATGTCAATTTTCATGATTTTTAGACATCGTATGTGTTCGCGGTGATTTTTAAAAGACATATACAATCAACGGCAGCTTAAAAATCTATATAAAAATGAATAAAAAAAATAATAATAAAATCTCTCTATATAATACCTTCACATCCTAAACCCTAAATCATTATCTCCCGAAGTCAACAGACAAAGAATTTGCGCCGCACCCTTTTTCATTTTCTTCAGTAACCATTTCGTTCAAAAGAAAATACTAATCAAATTCCTTAAATCCCAATACTGGTGTGTTTGCATTCCTATAAGTGTAAGCTTCACTTGGGTATGAATTGGATGGGGTGCGACGTTGAGATGGGTTACTCGATTTGAACACAATCGAGATGGGGTTAAGGCTCATCGTCGGCAGAAGGAGTTTTGGAGCAAGGGAAAGTGACTGGGTGGATCAGAGAGTCGAGGCACAGCTGGCGAGCGGGGTTGGACGGACTCCAGTCGCCTAGGGAAGAACGCGACAGCAGTTAGGTCAGCTCGTCGGTCTCTGGAAAAGCTTGTTCGAACTGAGAGTAGTGGGGGCAGGCGGGTAGAGGAGGAGTCGGGGAGTTCGCTGGTGGTGGTTGCGCCTTGAGTGGATTGCCATCGGTGGAGGTACGATGGGTCAAAGGGGGGGTCAACGGAAGAATGGAAATACTGGAGGACCGCGATTCTTCAATTTGGGGAAGGAAGCAAATGTACGGGTCTGGGCTTTTAACACGTCGGATGGGTCAAAGGGGGGGATAGGGTAAAGCCCATGGTTTTATTTTATAGCTCAAATTCTTAATTAAATGTATTAACTTAAAACGTTTGTATCTAGCTCATACGGTATCAGAATCACGAACCGCAAGTTGCGTTGGGATCGTATGGACGGTGACTACATCATGGAGCTGACCGGGAGTGGATCGGAGACAGTTACAATTTATGGCGAAATAAATTGTTCGACTGAATCAATGAACGCAAACCGTTATTCAACGGTTAACGCGCAATTGTGAGTAAATCTCGCTAACTTTGTTCAGTTTATATTTGTATAAACTGTACTTTATTTTTAATGATTGATTGCTGTGTATTGATTGTTAAATTGGACTGTTAAATTGGACTGTTAAATAGATTTGATTGAAAACGTAGATATAGTTATATATAGAAAACCGTCAATCAAATATGGATTCTGATTATCAGTATATTTCATGTTGGGATGAAATTGATGTATATTATACTGTGTAACATCTGTGGATGCAGGGAAACAGGTTGGAGGAATCCAACTGGATTCCTCAACAGTTATTTTACTGTGATTTATATATTGTGATATATAATGTGATATATAATCTGTTGGCGATTATATGTGGTTGAACGATATTGAACATCGTGATTTGATATGATTGAATACCATAACATATCGAAATGTTGATAAGGGAATTTTCAAAGTGATATTGAAAATAGCATATTTATAAAATGGGATATTTATAAATAAGCGATATTTATAAAGTGGAATATTTATAAATAAGGAATATTTATAAAATGGGATGTTTATAAATAGGAGATATTTTAAAAAGGAAATAAATTCAAAGCATTTCTTTTTGAATGGAAAGGCCTGTGTGGCGAGTTTGGGGATTTTCCCGATGCTTCCGTTACAAAGGAGGTTATGGCGAATTTTTCAGGAAATTTAAGGAGTTAGAATATTTCAAGAATAAATTTGAAAAGGAAATATTTGTAAATCATTTACAAATAGAATTGGAAAGGGAACATTATAAAAAGGAAATATTTGTAAATCATTTACAAATAGAATTGGAAAGGGAACATTATAAAAAGGAAATATTTGTAAATCATTTACAAATAGAATTGGAAAGGGAACATTATAAAAAGGAAATCATTTTTAGAGTGTAGAACCATTATATAAAAGTAAATCCTTTCAAATGAATAAAACGTTGTTAAAAAGGAAATCTTAATAGAGTTGAATAAAGTTAATCGAATATGGTATTCGAAGTTAGTTAATCGAATATAGACATTCGAAGAAGTTAATCGAATATGGTATTCGAAGTTAGAGAAATCGAATATGGTATTCGAAGTTAGTTAATCGAATATAGACATTCGAAGAAGTTAATCGAATATGGTATTCGAAGTTAGAGAAATCGAATATGGTATTCGAAGTTAGTTAATCGAATATAGACATTCGAAGAAGTTAATCGAATATGGTATTCGAAGTTAGAGAAATCGAATATGGTATTCGAAGTTAGTTAATCGAATATAGACATTCGAAGAAGTTAATCGAATATGGTATTCGAAGTTAGAGAAATCGAATATGGTATTCGAAGTTAGTTAATCGAATATAGACATTCGAAAGGAGAAATCGAATATGGTATTCGAAGTTAGTTAGTCGAATATGTTATTCGAAAGGGGTTAGTCGAGTCGAGTTAGTCAATAGAGTTAAGCCAATAGAGTTAATCAGTTAGAGTTAATCCAAATAATATGCCATTTAGCACGACTGCTAGCGTAATTCGCAGGGCTGCAAATAGCCTAAGGCGGTCGAATGTTTCCTGAGGGAATCAGGCATAACCATTGTGATCGCTGCGATCTAGAGTAAAGCAAATGGAGTTAAATAGAGTTGTCGAATAGTAGTTGTTCGAATGGAGTTAAATAGAGTTGTCGAATAGTAGTTGTTCGAATGAAGTTAAATAGACTTAGTCGAATATAGTAGTTATTCGAATAGAGTTGAATAGAGTTAATCGAATAGTAGTTATTCGAATAGAGTTAAATGGAGTTAAATCGAATATTAGTTATTCGATAGGAGTAAATCAAGTTGAGTTAAATAAACCAAGTTAGTCGAGCCTAGTTAATTGAATCGAATTGGTCGAACCAAGTAAGTTAAGTTAGTCGAGTTAAGTTCGTCGAGTTAAATAAATCGATGTTAGTCTCATCGAAAGGAGTTATCGATGTTAGTTTCATCGAAAGAAGTTATCGATGTTAGTTTCATCGAAGGGAGTTATCGATTATAGTTTAATCGAAGTGAGGTTTTTCAAAGATGAGATATTTGAAAAGGAAAAGTTATCGATTATTAGTTGATCGAAGAGAGATTTATCGAACAAGAGTTATTCAAAAAGAGATTTTCGAATACAGTTTATTCGAAGTAAGATTTTTAAATATGAGATATTTGAAAAGGAAGAAGTTAATCGAATATAGTTTATTCGAAGTAGAGTTAATCAAATAGAGATTTATCGAAGAGAGTTAATCGGCAAATTTGATTATATCGAATTCGGGAAAGTACTTATACTTTCCAGTGTTTAAATAGAATTTTATTTATTTATAAATAAATAAGTGTTAGGTTAATTATTCACTAACAAGAATAGAAGTTATAATTAAAGTTAGATAATTCGAAAGGAGCAATTATAACGTTATCGTTATAACCAATGGTTTAAATATAGAAGTGGATTAGTAAAAATTGAATCCGAGAAAGGCGTAAAGAAGTTGTTAAAGATTAAAAGATAAACTTTGACCATTTTGAAGTTATAACGTTGTTCAGTTAAGGTCTGAGAGGTAAATATACCCCAACTTGAGTGACTTCCTTCTTAACTAAGAAATGGTAAGGTTTGATCGTAAAGGAGTTTTGGAAATGTTTTCCAAACGAGAATCAGAAATGTTTTCTGATAAAAGAAAACAAGAATTTAGAATATAGGGAAACAGGAGATAAGTAAATAAATGAACTAAAGAGATTTATGTTAAATGATGTTTGTTCGATATAATTTCCATTTGGAAATAATATCGTTGTTTGCACACTTGTTTTCTTTGATAGTTAACTCACCGACTATCGAAGTTTTGACCATTTTAACGTTGTTAATATGGAGAGACCGGTTGGATTATTATCCATAGAACCACTCTGTATTGACATAAGCGTCGCGAATCATATATGCCAAAGATAATTGAAGACGGAGTAAAATGCAAGGGCTATCCTGTTTACAGAATAGTGCCTTCGGTTTGTCCAGTCCCAGGACAACTTGTATGGACGAAGGTCTGACAGAGTATATCCAATGGATCGCGTAAGTTGATCTGTTCAAACGTATTCACGTTTGGTGGTGGAGGAATTCGTTTCTCTTAGCTGTATACCCATGTTATTTTTGGATAAGTCAATTTGTGATTTGGCGGGTATGACGATGTGACATTTCTAAGTGAATGAAGATGGATGTCTGACATAGTATTTCCAGACGGTCACGTACATTGATTTCTTCAACTATACCAAGAGTGGAAGCGGAGAAGGAAACTTCTTTTAGCTGACACGTAATGTATGGTTGTAGACGTCAATTAGTGATTTTCGATGGATTTGACAATGTGGCATTCGAAGTGAATCTGATGTGATGATAAAGCGTAGCTTCTAGCCTCATCAACCGGTAAATGACAGAAATCGGGCAGGCAGCATGGCTAAGTCGGTCGCACCGAAGTAGGGTGTATAATCACCTATCTAGAGAATATTCATTTGTTTCTTAAATCTATCAATGTTGTCCCATATATATACGGGAACGGTTGCTGATCCCAACCGTTGGTGATGTACATTCGATACACTCAAGCGAAATGAGTGGTCGGTCATGTGTGGCTGAGTTGCAAGATGTTCTTGTTGAACTCCAGTGTATCGTTCCTAGAGTACACTGATCGGAAGGTGATTCCATACCTTGTCATAGTTGGAAATCCATTATCCAGTACGTGCTCGCGATTTTGATTGTATACTATATATGTAGAACGTGAGATGAAAGCGTTTCTGCTAGTTGATATCTATTTGTACATAGACATTATTATAATATCAAAAGGTTTTTGATATAAAGATATTTTGGATTTTCATAAGGGAAAAACCCGTTCCGTTCTGCGGCGTGGTCTTATGAGATATCGTTTACTTGTTCATATACCTGTTTAAACTGTTTTACTCATACCAGTCCCATGACTGACCCGGAGTTTACTTTGTTGTTTTCCCTAAACTCTTGGGTGCCTAAATTTGTACGGGCAGTCAAGTAGTCGGGTTTTACAGATATACTGGAAGAGCGTGGAGCAGGAGGCTTCAAGATCATATAGCTATAGTTATTTCCGCTGTGTTGTAAGTGCTGTACTCTGATAAGTGCTATTGTATACATAACTGTTATATTTCAAAGTTATGTTATCTATTATATGTTATTCGTTCCGCTGTGAGGTTCGTGTTACTCTGATGTTGTGTTCTTCTTCTTCTTCTATTCTAAGTTTCTATCTTATCTATTCTCACCTTCTAATTTCTTTCATTAATTACCGGGATTTTTCGATGTTTTGGTTATCGACGTCGAGCTTACGTCGATAACCAAAGCCGTCTCAAAATCCGGGTCGTTACAGTTGGTATCAGAGCTTAAGTTAAGAATTACTTGGCTCTGTGGCGTGACTCGGTAGAGATAGGGTTAGTAACACCCTAGATTGAGTTTGAGTGTATATATACGAGTGAACGTATTTGTATTTGATATAAAAATTTGTTTTATATCGAGGAGATTCATTGGTTGAGTCGTTTATGAGTTCTGGTCGATCAGTTTGATCCACTGTATCGGTAGGAGTTACTAAACACTTGAATACGATGGGTCGTCACGGTATGTTTTGAAAAGAGGATAAATTGATATAAGTTTACCCAGAGTATATTCTGATATAGAGGAAATATATATATTAGATATATTGGTTGTTATTATAATCGAGTAAGATTATAAAAAGTGAATTGGTTATGTAAATAACTGATCAGAATTCATATAAGTAAAGTATATGAAATAAAATGAATTAAATATGAATTTAAAGCAGATTTGGAATTAAAATAAGGAAATTTTAAGTTCCTGGGAGAGTTTGAAATTGTTTTCAAATTTGAACGAGAAATATAGTATTGAATTCACTTCGACCGCTGGGAAATAATTCTGATGATGGTGTACACATCATCAGTGTGATTTTCGAGTTTCAAAGTGACGGATTACTACCCAAGATTTTATTTTAAAATCTGTTTTGCGAAAACAAGTTTCTGAGAATTCAAATGTTTTGAATTGGTATTATGATTTCAAATTGACTTGAAATAAAAGCCCAGGAATTTAAATTCTAGAATTTAACTTTAACTTGTTAAGTTAAGTGAAAACTGGGCTGATAAGAGAATAATCTGAAATGGTCTTGTATTGATGAGTTAAGAATTTGAAATCGAGAATCAAACTCGAGTTGAAATGATAATTGGCTTGGATATAAGCGAATGGTTGGGTTGGTGCTAAAACTGATTGGAATTTGATTAGGGGCGGCATTGGCATCTGCTAAATTGATAGCAGATGGAAATGAGATAATGATATGCCCAACAAAAAGGTACAAGTTTATATTTTATATGAGTTTGGAATTTATGAGCCGAATTGGCAAGCCGTTTGGCGTTTTGATTTTCTTTTGAGTTGAAGAAGGCCCAGAGAGGCGAGTTGGAGTTTGAGCTATTGACCAGTACAAAGGAGGTGCTGGCGAAATTTTTCGAAAGTTTAAAGTGTTAGAAAATTTTCAGAATTTTTGAAAATTTTAGTTAGTCGGAATGAATAAATATTTTAATCAATATTAATTGGTTCAGTTGAAATCAGAATTAAGGTGTGAACAAATCTTAGGAATTCCAATAGATAGGGTCGTCCTCTAACTTGGCAATTTCGAGGACGAAATTATTTTAAGTGGGGAAGAATGTAATGACCCGCACTGTCAGGGGTATTATAGTTAATTTATTTAATTATATATATCGTGATGTGGTGAATTAAATAGAGGTTTAATTTAATAATAGGGAATATTTAATTAAATTAATTAATTGAATAATATATTTAATTCAGAAATAATCAAAAAAATATTGGAAATCACAATATTCGATGAACGAGGTCGTCCCTTGGATTTAATTCAGCTTAGAGTTGAATTATATTGACGAATATATTCAATCGACGACAGTTTGAACGTATAATTATATTATAATTAAAAACGAGCTTGAAATGGCGCTGTAGTTCGCTATTTGGCGATTCGAACTTCAACTGAATGTACAAGATTCGTTTTAAGCCGGATTTCTGTGAAACAAGAAACGTGTGGAGCTGGTGGAGTATATCTTTCTAGTGGAAGAGAAAAATCGGGATTTCGTCGTATAGATTTTGATGTACGTCCAAATCAAATTTCAGAATAGTCGCTATGGAATTCGTATATAATTCGTAACGCTTTATATACGTTATAAAAGGGATTTTCAATGTAAATTGAATATCGATTCAACCTGGACTTAGAATAAGAAATATATAATTATCCTGGAGCCGTATGATATTCCAGTGTGAATATATACGATAATATAAATTTATTTATATTTAATTTAATAATATTTAAATATATTTATATATTTAAATGGGTCATCCAGAGCGTTAAAAATAGCCGGTTTTGCAAACGAAGTCGGAATTCGACGAAACTAATTTTGTTGGATCCGCAATGTCAAATAGTTGTTAGATTTCCAGTTTCGTGATTTTTAGAGTCAGTATGTGGCCGTACCGATTTTTAAAGTGAGAAACAGTCAGTATTTTGACAGTTAAAAATACGCTGTGTGAGCATACGGAGTCGGAATTCGACGAAACCGGTTTCGTTGAGACCGTAATGACGAACTCTAGCTACATGTCAATTTTCATGATTTTTAGACATCGTATGTGTTCGCGGTGATTTTTAAAAGACATATACAATCAACGGCAGCTTAAAAATCTATATAAAAATGAATAAAAATAATAATAATAAAATCTCTCTATATAATACCTTCACATCCTAAACCCTAAATCATTATCTCCCGAAGTCAACAGACAAAGAATTTGCGCCGCACCCTTTTTCATTTTCTTCAGTAACCATTTCGTTCAAAAGAAAATACTAATCAAATTCCTTAAATCCCAATACTGGTGTGTTTGCATTCCTATAAGTGTAAGCTTCACTTGGGTATGAATTGGATGGGGTGCGACGTTGAGATGGGTTACTCGATTTGAACACAATCGAGATGGGGTTAAGGCTCATCGTCGGCAGAAGGAGTTTTGGAGCAAGGGAAAGTGACTGGGTGGATCAGAGAGTCGAGGCACAGCTGGCGAGCGGGGTTGGACGGACTCCAGTCGCCTAGGGAAGAACGCGACAGCAGTTAGGTCAGCTCGTCGGTCTCTGGAAAAGCTTGTTCGAACTGAGAGTAGTGGGGGCAGGCGGGTAGAGGAGGAGTCGGGGAGTTCGCTGGTGGTGGTTGCGCCTTGAGTGGATTGCCATCGGTGGAGGTACGATGGGTCAAAGGGGGGGTCAACGGAAGAATGGAAATACTGGAGGACCGCGATTCTTCAATTTGGGGAAGGAAGCAAATGTACGGGTCTGGGCTTTTAACACGTCGGATGGGTCAAAGGGGGGGATAGGGTAAAGCCCATGGTTTTATTTTATAGCTCAAATTTTTAATTAAATGTATTAACTTAAAACGTTTGTATCTAGCTCATACGGTATCAGAATCACGAACCGCAAGTTGCGTTGGGATCGTATGGACGGTGACTACATCATGGAGCTGACCGGGAGTGGATCGGAGACAGTTACAATTTATGGCGAAATAAATTGTTCGACTGAATCAATGAACGCAAACCGTTATTCAACGGTTAACGCGCAATTGTGAGTAAATCTCGCTAACTTTGTTCAGTTTATATTTGTATAAACTGTACTTTATTTTTAATGATTGATTGCTGTGTATTGATTGTTAAATTGGACTGTTAAATTGGACTGTTAAATAGATTTGATTGAAAACGTAGATATAGTTATATATAGAAAACCGTCAATCAAATATGGATTCTGATTATCAGTATATTTCATGTTGGGATGAAATTGATGTATATTATACTGTGTAACATCTGTGGATGCAGGGAAACAGGTTGGAGGAATCCAACTGGATTCCTCAACAGTTATTTTACTGTGATTTATATATTGTGATATATAATGTGATATATAATCTGTTGGCGATTATATGTGGTTGAACGATATTGAACATCGTGATTTGATATGATTGAATACCATAACATATCGAAATGTTGATAAGGGAATTTTCAAAGTGATATTGAAAATAGCATATTTATAAAATGGGATATTTATAAATAAGCGATATTTATAAAGTGGAATATTTATAAATAAGGAATATTTATAAAATGGGATGTTTATAAATAGGAGATATTTTAAAAAGGAAATAAATTCAAAGCATTTCTTTTTGAATGGAAAGGCCTGTGTGGCGAGTTTGGGGATTTTCCCGATGCTTCCGTTACAAAGGAGGTTATGGCGAATTTTTCAGGAAATTTAAGGAGTTAGAATATTTCAAGAATAAATTTGAAAAGGAAATATTTGTAAATCATTTACAAATAGAATTGGAAAGGGAACATTATAAAAAGGAAATATTTGTAAATCATTTACAAATAGAATTGGAAAGGGAACATTATAAAAAGGAAATATTTGTAAATCATTTACAAATAGAATTGGAAAGGGAACATTATAAAAAGGAAATCATTTTTAGAGTGTAGAACCATTATATAAAAGTAAATCCTTTCAAATGAATAAAACGTTGTTAAAAAGGAAATCTTAATAGAGTTGAATAAAGTTAATCGAATATGGTATTCGAAGTTAGTTAATCGAATATAGACATTCGAAGAAGTTAATCGAATATGGTATTCGAAGTTAGAGAAATCGAATATGGTATTCGAAGTTAGTTAATCGAATATAGACATTCGAAGAAGTTAATCGAATATGGTATTCGAAGTTAGAGAAATCGAATATGGTATTCGAAGTTAGTTAATCGAATATAGACATTCGAAGAAGTTAATCGAATATGGTATTCGAAGTTAGAGAAATCGAATATGGTATTCGAAGTTAGTTAATCGAATATAGACATTCGAAGAAGTTAATCGAATATGGTATTCGAAGTTAGAGAAATCGAATATGGTATTCGAAGTTAGTTAATCGAATATAGACATTCGAAAGGAGAAATCGAATATGGTATTCGAAGTTAGTTAGTCGAATATGTTATTCGAAAGGGGTTAGTCGAGTCGAGTTAGTCAATAGAGTTAAGCCAATAGAGTTAATCAGTTAGAGTTAATCCAAATAATATGCCATTTAGCACGACTGCTAGCGTAATTCGCAGGGCTGCAAATAGCCTAAGGCGGTCGAATGTTTCCTGAGGGAATCAGGCATAACCATTGTGATCGCTGCGATCTAGAGTAAAGCAAATGGAGTTAAATAGAGTTGTCGAATAGTAGTTGTTCGAATGGAGTTAAATAGAGTTGTCGAATAGTAGTTGTTCGAATGAAGTTAAATAGACTTAGTCGAATATAGTAGTTATTCGAATAGAGTTGAATAGAGTTAATCGAATAGTAGTTATTCGAATAGAGTTAAATGGAGTTAAATCGAATATTAGTTATTCGATAGGAGTAAATCAAGTTGAGTTAAATAAACCAAGTTAGTCGAGCCTAGTTAATTGAATCGAATTGGTCGAACCAAGTAAGTTAAGTTAGTCGAGTTAAGTTCGTCGAGTTAAATAAATCGATGTTAGTCTCATCGAAAGGAGTTATCGATGTTAGTTTCATCGAAAGAAGTTATCGATGTTAGTTTCATCGAAGGGAGTTATCGATTATAGTTTAATCGAAGTGAGGTTTTTCAAAGATGAGATATTTGAAAAGGAAAAGTTATCGATTATTAGTTGATCGAAGAGAGATTTATCGAACAAGAGTTATTCGAAAAGAGATTTTCGAATACAGTTTATTCGAAGTAAGATTTTCAAATATGAGATATTTGAAAAGGAAGAAGTTAATCGAATATAGTTTATTCGAAGTAGAGTTAATCAAATAGAGATTTATCGAAGAGAGTTAATCGGCAAATTTGATTATATCGAATTCGGGAAAGTACTTATACTTTCCAGTGTTTAAATAGAATTTTATTTATTTATAAATAAATAAGTGTTAGGTTAATTATTCACTAACAAGAATAGAAGTTATAATTAAAGTTAGATAATTCGAAAGGAGCAATTATAACGTTATCGTTATAACCAATGGTTTAAATATAGAAGTGGATTAGTAAAAATTGAATCCGAGAAAGGCGTAAAGAAGTTGTTAAAGATTAAAAGATAAACTTTGACCATTTTGAAGTTATAACGTTGTTCAGTTAAGGTCTGAGAGGTAAATATACCCCAACTTGAGTGACTTCCTTCTTAACTAAGAAATGGTAAGGTTTGATCGTAAAGGAGTTTTGGAAATGTTTTCCAAACGAGAATCAGAAATGTTTTCTGATAAAAGAAAACAAGAATTTAGAATATAGGGAAACAGGAGATAAGTAAATAAATGAACTAAAGAGATTTATGTTAAATGATGTTTGTTCGATATAATTTCCATTTGGAAATAATATCGTTGTTTGCACACTTGTTTTCTTTGATAGTTAACTCACCGACTATCGAAGTTTTGACCATTTTAACGTTGTTAATATGGAGAGACCGGTTGGATTATTATCCATAGAACCACTCTGTATTGACATAAGCGTCGCGAATCATATATGCCAAAGATAATTGAAGACGGAGTAAAATGCAAGGGCTATCCTGTTTACAGAATAGTGCCTTCGGTTTGTCCAGTCCCAGGACAACTTGTATGGACGAAGGTCTGACAGAGTATATCCAATGGATCGCGTAAGTTGATCTGTTCAAACGTATTCACGTTTGGTGGTGGAGGAATTCGTTTCTCTTAGCTGTATACCCATGTTATTTTTGGATAAGTCAATTTGTGATTTGGCGGGTATGACGATGTGACATTTCTAAGTGAATGAAGATGGATGTCTGACATAGTATTTCCAGACGGTCACGTACATTGATTTCTTCAACTATACCAAGAGTGGAAGCGGAGAAGGAAACTTCTTTTAGCTGACACGTAATGTATGGTTGTAGACGTCAATTAGTGATTTTCGATGGATTTGACAATGTGGCATTCGAAGTGAATCTGATGTGATGATAAAGCGTAGCTTCTAGCCTCATCAACCGGTAAATGACAGAAATCGGGCAGGCAGCATGGCTAAGTCGGTCGCACCGAAGTAGGGTGTATAATCACCTATCTAGAGAATATTCATTTGTTTCTTAAATCTATCAATGCTGTCCCATATATATACGGGAACGGTTGCTGATCCCAACCGTTGGTGATGTACATTCGATACACTCAAGCGAAATGAGTGGTCGGTCATGTGTGGCTGAGTTGCAAGATGTTCTTGTTGAACTCCAGTGTATCGTTCCTAGAGTACACTGATCGGAAGGTGATTCCATACCTTGTCATAGTTGGAAATCCATTATCCAGTACGTGCTCGCGATTTTGATTGTATACTATATATGTAGAACGTGAGATGAAAGCGTTTCTGCTAGTTGATATCTATTTGTACATAGACATTATTATAATATCAAAAGGTTTTTGATATAAAGATATTTTGGATTTTCATAAGGGAAAAACCCGTTCCGTTCTGCGGCGTGGTCTTATGAGATATCGTTTACTTGTTCATATACCTGTTTAAACTGTTTTACTCATACCAGTCCCATGACTGACCCGGAGTTTACTTTGTTGTTTTCCCTAAACTCTTGGGTGCCTAAATTTGTACGGGCAGTCAAGTAGTCGGGTTTTACAGATATACTGGAAGAGCGTGGAGCAGGAGGCTTCAAGATCATATAGCTATAGTTATTTCCGCTGTGTTGTAAGTGCTGTACTCTGATAAGTGCTATTGTATACATAACTGTTATATTTCAAAGTTATGTTATCTATTATATGTTATTCGTTCCGCTGTGAGGTTCGTGTTACTCTGATGTTGTGTTCTTCTTCTTCTTCTATTCTAAGTTTCTATCTTATCTATTCTCACCTTCTAATTTCTTTCATTAATTACCGGGATTTTTCGATGTTTTGGTTATCGACGTCGAGCTTACGTCGATAACCAAAGCCGTCTCAAAATCCGGGTCGTTACAAGTATATAACCTCTGAGCTCATACGTCTCAGAGAAGGGCGTTAAGCAAGAGAATAAATTCTCCGCCGCCAAACAGATATATATTTAATAGAAATCAATCACACAGACTAAAATCCAATGTCAGACACACAGTCCATTTACAAGTCCGTTCTGGGTCTGAACGAAACCGGAGGCACCTAGTACCCCGCATATCCATCAATCTCCAAGTACGTCTGGACGATCACTAACAGTTTCCATCTTCTTGGGTGTGCATCCCAATCAAGATCATCAGTAATTATCCAAACGACGTGAAGACTTCCGATCTTCGACCACCGTCTTCATCTTCGACTTATCGTCGTATCAGTTATTCAGAATGGGATAAACCCGGTCTTTCCGAATAATTCGCGTATATTTTAAATAAGTGTTACACAAACACAACATACGCCTCATTCCAATTCATCAGTCACTAACCGTACAATAATCAAGAGAATAATTCCCCAAATATTAATCCCGAAGGCCGAAACCAACATCAGATCAATATCCAGAAAACCATTCTGCTTGGATAACCGATAGTTAGTTTCTAAATTTCACATTCATAGGGAAAAGGTTCCCATTAATTTTATCCAAGATATATTCCTTGAATTTATTCTTTAATCTTCTTTTGAATTTTGATTCAACTAGTCGGGATTAACGAACCTTACCGAAGTAATCATTTGTTTTAATTTCCCAATCCCAACCTATTCATCCCATGAAGTAAAACTGGTTATACTTCATATATAACATCACGGTGTTATCGGTAAATTCAATTACCATTTCACGTTCAAATCTAATTAAAGATTTAACTAACGTCTGGAGCAAAACTGGTGATACTCCATTTCGATTATTTCAATCTAATTAAAGATTCATTAAAACTCCACTTAGTTTTAATCACTAACAGGGTTAAAGAATCAGTGTCATTTAAAACACGGTTCACGATAAACCCAAAGTCACATTCCATTAATTATCGGGTTAAAGAATGAGTGTTATTTAAAACACTGTTCACGATAAACCCAAAAATCAATATCAATTCAATTTCAATTAAATATTATTTAATTGGTACACTTCATTAAATCTAAATAAAAAGATTTAATCTTTTCTCGACTGGGTTCAAGAACAGTGTTAGTGAAGACACCATTCACGACAAACCCAAATCACATTTGATATTCAATACAAGGCTCTAAATAGAAAATATATCGGTTTATATTCAATATCAAATTCTACGATTAACAAATGCCGTATTGGAAATAACGATATAAATATATATCTTTCAAATTTCCATAACAACATCTGTATAATCACGAATTCCAACATCGAAATATTCCGAAGACAATTTCGATTCAAATCCACTCCAATGCAATCATTGGAAATTCTGGTTATTTTTAAAACCCTTTTTCAAATTCAATTTATTTATTAAAAAAAATAGAATTATAATTCTAGTTCAAAACTAGTTTATTTCGATAAAAATCTATTTTTGTCTTTTCAAATATGGAGTTTTTCATCCCAATTCTTTTTAAATCATTTCTTATGATTTTACATGAATTATTACTATTTTTAATAAATTTATCAAGGCCCGTACAGTCGATTTCCATCAATGGCCATCGAACTGCACTTACAACGACCTTTTCCAATTTTGATTTGGACATAATTCCAAATCCAACCGTTAGATTTCAAATTTCTAATATTCGTTAGAAATCTCTTTTCGATACGAACCCAACGGTTCCGGTTTTAGGAGAATCCGACGGTCGGATCTCCCGTAATATCCGTTCGAAGTCAATGGTCGAAATTCGCGAACTGCCGCGGCGCGGCGCGTTCTATTCAGGCCATTATATTATATATATAATATATATAATATATACTTCATCGATTTCCTTTTAAAACGTGCTTTATAAATCGTTTTAAATTCGTTTTCAAAACGGTTTCAACTTCATATTCAATTTCAAATCAAAATTGAATATTCTAATATAAATTCATTTTAAATTCTTTTCAAATCGAATTTAAATTCATTTAAATTCAATTTCAGTTCGAATTCATTTATATTCAATTTCAATTCGAATTTTAATTCTATTCAGTTTCAATTCGAATTTCTGTTCTTTTCAAAATATTAGATTTTGAAATCACTTTCGATATTCATTAAAAAAAATGAATTAAATCGATATAAATATTGTTCACGTCAAAATGGCGTCAATCTAATCAACACGGCTTCATATATTGATATTTTCAAATATTCCATTTCGAATATTTCTATTTCAAATATCTCTATTTCAAATATTTCTAATTCAAATATTTCTATTTCAAGACTGGAATGAGGCCCAATCAATTACCATGTAATGTTAATTATATGGATTTTCTACAACACATGTATATATCAACAACGATGAATAATCAACCATCATCCAAGGTGCATTCTACACTGTATAAGCATCAAAGATAAATATTCAACGCTTATAACAGCCTGTCAATCCATCGATCGACATACAACTAAACAATCGGGATTAGTGTACGTCAAATATCATCCCAATACCCGTGTGGGGTTTCAAGCAATCAAACACAGATTTTTATTTGTGCAGTTGGGCGATGTGTACAATTTATCGTCCCAATCAATGTCCTTCAAATAGGTGTACATAAACAAACCGTCCGGTTTGTAAATGAATATATATTTATTCACATTCACGTTAAAAATTATATTTTTAACGATCAAACTATTTTATTCAACCTATGAATATTCTATTCGGTTCGTCTATTAAATAAAATGTTATCTTTATTTTTCTAACTTATTTTTAGAAAGTTTCGGCGGCATAACGGCACGATACTAGAAACGGGACGAGGCTTAGCCTTATCCCCGGTCTAGTGAAGGCCCACGCCATTCACACATCAATCAAATCATTTTCATTTCACCAAACAATTCAATTCAAACCAAATAATCTAACCAACTACACAACCAAACAATTAAACAAACAAGCCATCCATGGTCTGTGGATGACGGGTGTCGGGTGCTACTAAACACCGTCTGCATCCTAATAAATATTTTAACTAAAAATAAATTAAAGAGTGAGAAATTCTCACTGATAGCTATCCAATCATCTTGACTCTTCTTCGACAGAAATCTTCATCGTTATCGCATTTTTGTCATCTTCGTTGCTGTAGCCACTACATATGTAAAAATCGAATTTTTACTTCGCTATTCAATATATAAAAATCGAATTTTTACTTTGCTATTCAATATATAAAAATCGAATTTTTACTTTGCTATTCAATATATAAAAATCGAATTTTTACTTTGCTATTCAATATATAAAAATCGAATTTTTACTTTGCTATTCAATATATAAAAATCGAATTTTTACTTTGCTATTCAATATATAAAAAATCGATTTTTTTTTATACCGCTACTATATAGATAAAAATTATAATTTCACATCGATGTTCATATAGTAAAGATTATATTTTTATCACGCTATTCTTCATATAAAGATTTCGCCTTTTAAAAAATAGAGTTTATATTTTTCTCGAAGTAAAAATCATATTTTTACTTCACTACTCATATCAAAATATCGTCTTTTCATTTTTAAAAATATCGTCTTTTCACTTTTAAAAATATCGTCTTTTCACTTTTAAAAATATCGTCTTTTCACTTTTAAAAATATCGTCTTTTCACTTTTAAAAATATCGTCTTTTCATTTTTAAAAATATCGTCTTTTCACTTTTAAAAATATAAAAATCACATTTATATTTTTCTACACACATAAAGATGATATCTTTACTATTCCTATCGTGTAAAAATTATATCTTTATAAAAATAAAATCGAATTCAAAAACAATGCTATAAACATTTTTTTCTCAATCTAAAAATGAAATCAATCTTATTTATTGTTAAAACACATTTTTATACAATGGCCTAATTTAAAAATCATGTTTTTAATTACTTAGATAAATAAAAACAAAATAAAAACTCACATTGTTTTACTGTAGGAAGGGGGGAAGAGGAGACAGGGCGTCAGAGGCTGTCGCGCCGCTGGGGGATTGTGCGGCGGTAGAGGAAAAAGGGGGGCTCTCGCGCTTTGGCGGACGGGGGGGGGGGGGGGGGAGGGGGGGTCGCCTCGAGGTGGCGGAGGAGAAGAAGAAGGGGAGGGCGGCGAGCTTGGACGGAGGTGGGCGCCTCCGGTGGCGGCGTCGGGGGCCTTCCGTCGTTCGATTTAGGGCTTAGCCCCCTTTTTTTTATAATTCGATTTTCTACTGAACGAAGAAATGGGGGGGCCTAGTTAAGGAGAGAAGGAAGGGGGAGAGAGAAAGATTTTTATTATTTAATTTTTTTGTATACTCCTTAAAAGCAACTTTTTATTTTGACCTCGAAACAAGGCCCACCTCCTGTCATCTATAGCGTTTTACCCCCATTTCGAACACAATGGGATATGTATCGTAGGCTGATTCGTTCGTCTCGATCAGTTTCCGTTGAATTTACATTTAAATCGCTATATTGAATTTTAAACGTACATTTCAAATTACCGGGGTCACATAACAACTCTATAAATTCCATAAAAATATTTTCTAGCTTCGTATTGACGATACGGTCCTAACAAAACTAGTTTCGTCGAATTCTGAGACCGTTGGAAAAATGGCCATTTTCCAGTCGATTAAAATCAACTGAAACTGGTCAAACGCGTTTTCCTTCGCCACGCTCACATATTGATTCGGAAAATTATGAAATTTGGAATCTACCAATAACCTAACACCACGGACCCAACAAAAGTGGTTTCGTCGAAATCCGAGTTCGTTTGCAAAATGTCTATTTTTAAGGGCCTGAATTCCATAGCGACTATTCAGAATTTTCAACTGGACATATCTTTTGATCCCCGCTATGAAATTTTGATTTTTCGGATTCGTTGGAAAGATAGTCACTATTAGATTCCATTATTTTTTTGTTTCACTAAAATCCGGTTTATTTTGCACCCGGTACATTCAATTGAAGTTTGAAATCGAATTATCGAACTACCGCGCCATTTTCAATTCCTTTTATAAATATAAATAAATATTTATATTCTAACGACAACATATATAATATAAACGTTGGATTTCCATTCAAAATAAATTTCTCGTCGATTTTATTTAAAATAATTCATTTTAAATAATCAAAATTCGCTAAAATTGCCAAAATAAAAATTTTAAACTGGCCCAGATTTTCGGGTTGTTACAATCTCCCCCACTTAAAACTTTTCGTCCCCGAAAAGGAACAAAGTCGAAAGTGGTTTGATCAATCAACTCTACGTTCAATCTGGCTTTCATTCTCCAACTTTTCAGTTTCTGTGAATTTTCAAATTCTTCAAAAATTTGGCTAACACCCTAAATTTTCGAAAAATTTCGCCATAACCTCCCCTGCAATGGGAGCATCGGGAAATCTCAAATGGCTTCCCCGGTCCTTCTGATCTCAAAAAGAAAAAGAAACAGCCAAGCGGCTAGCCAATCGGCTCATAAAATCATCAATTCCCCAAGAAATACAATAAACATGTACCTATTTGTCGGGCAACAATTTTATTCCTCTGCTCTAGCCTCCTTGCTATGACCTGTCCAATAGATATACACATATATATGCATGTAATTTCAAACAAATTTCAATTCTGATCAATATTGGGTTCAAATTGGCTAAGTTAACTTTTCATGTACATATCAGTTTTAAATGAAGAATCATACAACACAAACATCAATCAATTAGTTGATTAGCTTATCAAACATATAATTTTGATACAAATAGAGAAAATCATGTTTTTGGTGCCAAATCACATCAATAGACACTATTCTAGTTTTGGTTCTCACACCAGTCTAATGGAAATATATAGACATCACGCTTTCGAAACTCGAACATGAATCCTGATGATGATGCACCATCACCAGAATTATCCCCGGGCGACTAGAGTGTGATTCTATATCTATCCAATATATTAAAATTTCGAATATACGTTTGCAAGGCGTATATGCAAAATCTTTATATACTAGATTGTCCATAATCAATATAAAATAAAATAGTCAAATACGTATAATAAGTTTAAATTTTTCAAAAACAAATTTTGGTTTCAATTTTATTTTAAAATTTTTCACTCTTTCGGCCCATTCTAGGATACTACTGATCCCATCTCTAACGAGCCATTCTTATCGGATATTACTAATCCAATCTCTGATGAATTCTTTCGTTTGGTTCTAACGTGCCTTGTTCTCCGAGCTCTGTAAACCAAAGCTCTGATACCAACTGTGACGAGAAGGAATTTCGCTCGGTCCGGATCAGTCGTTAAACCGGCCGAGACCGTTCGAAACGCCCTATCGTTTGAGAACACGACAAATCAGAACGCAGACGGAAGAACATTTCATTGTATATTACAACAATGCATCAGAATACAACAATATACAAAGTACAAATGAATATTACACAGAAATATCAGAGATTTAAATTACATTTAAATACATCGCAGCGGAAAATAATACAATACACAACTAGAGGAGATATACGGATACAAAGCTTTCCGGATATCGTTCCAGCTGTAAACCAGGATCCTGTGAATATAAATCTGCAAAACCAAAACTACTAGCTGCCCGTGTCAAAATAGGGGCACCCAGAGTTTAGGTTAAAACAATAAACTCCAGGTCAGTCATGTGACTGGTGTGAGAACGAAAACAGTTATTATCTTTATTTTCAAAGTAAGGTAAATCAAGGGACCACGCCGTATAACACGGAACGGGTTTCCTCCCAAGAATACCAGTGCATATAACAAAACAGCGCAATGCTAAATAAAGAAAAATGAAGCTGTTATAAGACCCAGGTCCTATCACACAATGCAACGCAAGCCGGGGGATAGGGTTTTCCCTTATAATAGCCAAAGAATGCTTGATACGTTTAAAACAAATCATTTGATACTATAATAAGTGTACAGTGTTTAAAACAATTTCAATCATAAATATCAATCATAGGCGACATGAGCGTCCCATGCCACTATGTCGCCATATATAGGTTCACAAATAAAACCGCAAATGTCACGTATTTGGAAATTGGATTTCCATCTATGAACCGAGGCCAGGGATCGTCCTCTACCGATTCGAGACAATCTAGCCCATGTCTCAGGCAAGTACTCAGTCAAGCCTTGGAGCGACAAGGCCGGTCCACCGATGTGGATTAAAATGCCTGAGCACTACGTTTCCCCGCCCTTTGGGGCGTAAATGAGCCAACGAATGACTCCATCGGACCTGGATCGTCCGATCAAACCGAGGCGCCTCGCAACAGTAACAACCACATAAGTTAAACTCGTCAGTGCGTGTAAAACCACTGACGCCACTTCTAACTAGAAAGAAACGCATGCCCTCCCTGAGGTCCGTCTCCCGTTTTGGGTTCATACCGGGTGTGAAACTCGCGAAGTAAATGTTACACAAAGCTACGCCACAAAGGCCGTGCTTCGATCATCAACCACAAGACTTTGCTTTTCAACAGAAGCCTTGATCATTCGCCACTTAGGCATGCCACACCGGCAGTTCACTCTATGCGTTTGATATCCATCAGTATATAACCTCTGAGCTCGTACGTCTCAGAGAAGAGCGTTAAGCAAGAGAATAAATTCTCCGCCGCCAAACAGATATATATTTAATAGAAATCAATCACACAGACTAAAATCCAATGTCAGACACACAGTCCATTTACAAGTCCGTTCTGGGTCTGAACGAAACCGGAGGCACCTAGTACCCCGCATATCCATCAATCTCCAAGTACGTTTGGACGATCACTAATTGTTTCCATCTTCTTGGGTGTACATCCCAATCAAGATCATCAGTAATTATCCAAACGACGTGAAGACTTCCGGTCTTCGACCACCGTCTTCATCTTCGACTTATCGTCGTATCAATTATTCAGAATGGGATAAACCTGGTCTTTCCGAATAATTCGCGTATATTTTAAATAAGTGTTACACAAACACAACATACGCCTCATTCCAATTCATCAGTCACTAACCGTACATTAATCAAGAGAATAATTCCCCAAATATTAATCCCGAAGGCCGAAACCAACATCAGATCAATATCCAGAAAACCATTCTGCTTGGCTAACCGACAGTTAGTTTCTAAATTTCACATTCATAGGGAAAAGGTTCCCATTAATTTTATCCAAGATATATTCCTTGAATTTATTCTTTAATCTTCTTTTGAATTTTGATTCAACTAGTCGGGATTAACGAACCTTACCGAAGTAATCATTTGTTTTAATTTCCCAATCCCAACCTATTCATCCCATGAAGTAAAACTGGTTATACTTCATATCTAACACCACGGTGTTATCGGTAAATTCAATTACCATTTCACGTTCAAATCTAATTATAGATTTAACTAACGTCTGGAGCAAAACTGGTGATACTCCATTTCGATTATTTCAATCTAATTAAAGATTCATTAAAACTCCACTTAGTTTTAATCGCTAACAGGGTTAAAGAATCAGTGTCATTTAAAACACGGTTCACGATAAACCCAAAGTCACATTCCATTAATTATCGGCTTAAAGAATGAGTGTTATTTAAAACACTATTCACGATAAACCCAAAAATCAATATCAATTCAATTTCAATTAAATATTATTTAATTGGTACACTTCATTAAATCTAAATAAAAAGATTTAATCTTTTCTCGACTGGGTTCAAGAACAGTGTTAGTGAAGACACCATTCACGACAAACCCAAATCACATTTGATATTCAATTCAAGGCTCTGAATAGAAAATATATCGGTTTATATTCAATATCAAATTCTACGATTAACAAATGCCGTATTGGAAATAACGATATAAATATATATCTTTCAAATTTCCATAACAACATCTGTATAATCACGAATTCCAACATCGAAATATTCTGAAGACAATTTCGATTCAAATCCACTCCAATGCAATCATTGGAAATTCTGGTTATTTTTAAAACCCTTTTTCAAATTCAATTTATTTATTAAAAAAAAATAGAATTATAATTCTAGTTCAAAACTAGTTCATTTCGATAAAAATCTATTTTTGTCTTTTCAAATATGGAGTTTTTCATCCCAATTCTTTTTAAATCATTTCTTATGATTTTACACGAAGTATTACTATTTTTAATAATTTTATCAAGGCCCGTATAGTCGATTTCTATCAATGGCCATCGAACTGCACTTACAGCGACCTTTTCCAATTTAGATTTGGACATAATTCCAAATCCAACCGTTAGATTTCAAATTTCTAATATTCGTTAGAAATCTCTTTTCGATACGAACCCAACGGTTCCGGTTTTAGGAGAATCCGACGGTCGGATCTCCCGTAATATCCGTTCGAAGTCAATGGTCGAAATTCGCGAACTGCCGCGGCGCGGCGCGTTCTATTCAGGCCATTATATTATATATATAATATATATAATATATACTTCGTCGATTTCCATTTAAAACGTGCTTTATAAATCGTTTTCAAAACGGTTTCAACTTCATATTCAATTTCAAATCAAAATTGAATATTCTAATATAAATTCATTTTAAATTCTTTTCAAATCGATTTTAAATTCATTTAAATTCAATTTCAGTTCGAATTCATTTATATTCAATTTCAACTCGAATTTTAATTCTATTCAGTTTCAATTCGAATTTCTGTTCTTTTCAAAATATTAGATTTTGAAATCACTTTCGATATTCATTAAAAAAATGAATAAAATCGATATAAATATCGTTCACGTCAAAATGGCGTCAATCTAATCAACACGGCTTCATATATTGATATTTTCAAATATTCCATTTCGAATATTTCTATTTCAAATATCTCTATTTCAAATATTTCTATTTCAAGACTGGAATGAGGCCTAATCAATTACCATGTAATGTTAATTATATGGATTTTCTACAACACATGTATATATCAACAACGATGAATAATCAACCATCATCCAAGGTGCATTCTACACTGTATAAGCATCAAAGATAAATATTCAACGCTTATAACAGCCTGTCAATCCATCGATCGACATACAACTAAACAATCGGGATTAGTGTACGTCAAATATCATCCCAATACCCGTGTGGGGTTTCAAGCAATCAAACACAGATTTTTATTTGTGCAGTTGGGCGATGTGTACAATTTATCGTCCCAATCAATGTCCTTCAAATAGGTGTACATAAACAAACCGTCCGGTTTGTAAATGAATATTTATTTATTCACATTCACGTTAAAAATTATATTTTTAACGATCAAACTATTTTATTCAACCTATGAATATTCTATTCGGTTCGTCTATTAAATAAAATGTTATCTTTATTTTTCTAACTTATTTTTAGAAAATTTCGGTGGCATAACGGCACGATACTAGAAACGGGACGAGGCCTAGCCTTATCCCCGGTCTAGTGAAGGCCCATGCCATTCACACATCAATCAAATCATTTTCATTTCACCAAACAATTCAATTCAAACCAAATAATCTAACCAACTACACAACCAAACAATTAAACAAACAAGCCATCCATGGTCTGTGGATGACGGGTGTCGGGTGCTACTAAACACCGTCTGCATCCTAATAAATATTTTAACTAAAAATAAATTAAAAAGTGAGAAATTCTCACTGATAGCTATCCAATCATCTTGACTCTTCTTCGACAGAAATCTTCATCATTATCGCATTTTTGTCATCTTCGTTGCTGTAGCCACTACATATGTAAAAATCGAATTTTTACTTCGCTATTCAATATATAAAAATCAAAATTTTTACTTTGCTATTCAATATATAAAAATCGAATTTTTACTTTGCTATTCAATATATAAAAATCGAATTTTTACTTTGCTATTCAATATATAAAAATCGAATTTTTACTTTGCTATTCAATATATAAAAATCGAATTTTTACTTTGCTATTCAATATATAAAAATCGAATTTTTTTTTATACCGCTACTATATAGATAAAAATTATAATTTCACATCGATGTTCATATAGTAAAGATCATATTTTTATCACGCTATTCTTCATATAAAGATTTCGCCTTTTCAAAAATAGAGTTTATATTTTTCTCGAAGTAAAAATCATATTTTTACTTCACTACTCATATCAAAATATCGTCTTTTCATTTTTAAAAATATCGTCTTTTCACTTTTAAAAATATCGTCTTTTCACTTTTAAAAATATCGTCTTTTCACTTTTAAAAATATCGTCTTTTCACTTTTAAAAATATCGTCTTTTCACTTTTAAAAATATCGACTTTTCACTTTTAAAAATATAAAAATCACATTTTTATTTTTCTACACACATAAAGATGATATCTTTACTATTCCTATCGTGTAAAAATTATATCTTTATAAAAATAAAATCGAATTCAAAAACAATGCTATAAACATTTTTTTCTCAATCTAAAAATGAAATCAATCTTATTTATTGTTAAAACACATTTTTATACAATGACCTAATTTAAAAATCATGTTTTTAATTACTTAGATAAATAAAAACAAAATAAAAACTCACATTGTTTTACTGTAGGAAGGGGGGAAGAGGAGACAGGGCGTCAGAGGCTGTCGCGCCGCTGGGGGAGTGTGCGGCGGTGGAGGAAAAAGGGGGGGCTCTCGCGCTTCGGCGGACGAGGGGGGGTGTGTCGCTTCGAGGTGGCGGAGGAGAAGAAGGGGAGGGCGGCGAGCTTGGATGGAGGTGGGCGCCTCCGGTGGCGGCGTCGAGGGCCTTCCGTCGTTCGATTTAGGGCTTAGCCCCCTTTTTTTTTTAATTCGATTTTCTGCTGAACGAAGAAATGGGGGGGGGCCTGGTTAAGGAGAGAAGGAAGGGGGAGAGAGAAAGATTTTTATTATTTAATTTTTTTTTATACTCCTTAAAAGCAACTTTTTATTTTGACCTCGAAACAAGGCCCACCTCCTGTCGTCTATAGCGTTTTACCCCCATTTCGAACACAATGGGATATGTATCGTAGGCTGATTCGTTCGTCTCGATCAGTTTCCGTTGAATTTACATTTAAATCGCTATATTGAATTTTAAACGTACATTTCAAATTACCGGGGTCACATAACAACTCTATAAATTCCATAAAAATATTTTCTAGCTTCGTATTGACGATACGGTCCTAACAAAACTAGTTTCGTCGAATTCTGAGACCGTTGGAAAAATGGCCATTTTCCAGTCGATTAAAATCAACTGAAACTGGTCAAACGCGTTTTCCTTCGCCACGCTCACATATTGATTCAGAAAATTATGAAATTTGGAATCTAGCAATAACCTAACACCACGGACCCAACAAAAGTGGTTTCGTCGAAATCCGAGTTCGTTTGCAAAATGTCTATTTTTAAGGGCCTGAATTCCATAGCGACTATTCAGAATTTTCAACTGGACATATCTTTTGATCCCCGCTATGAAATTTTGATTTTTCGGATTCGTTGGAAAGATAGTCACTATTAGATTCCATTATTTTTTTGTTTCACTAAAATCCGGTTTATTTTGCACCCGGTACATTCAATTGAAGTTTGAAATCGAATTATCGAACTACCGCGCCATTTTCAATTCCTTTTATAAATATAAATAAATATTTATATTCTAACGACAACATATATAATATAAACGTTGGATTTCCATTCAAAATAAATTTCTCGTCGATTTTATTTAAAATAATTCATTTTAAATAATCAAAATTCGCTAAAATTGCCAAAATAAAAATTTTAAACTGGCCCAGATTTTCGGGTTGTTACATTAGTCTACCTGCTATTGTTCTGTTTAGATACTTATCGCTCATACCAGGCTTTATGTCTGACCCAGAGTTTTATGTCTCTTCTTATTACTCTGGGTGCTCACACGAGCAGACTAGAGACAGGTTAGCTGGTGATGCGCGAGTAGCTGATTCGGAGGCGAGCAGGAGGCTTCCACGTATGATATACAGATATCCTCCCTATGTCGTTGGTGGTCGCTACTTGGGCATTAGTAGTGTACCTCCTTTGTCTTGCTTTTGCTATTTGAGACAGTTTGAAAAGTTGTAATAATGTTAACGTTGGATCATAAGCTGTACTTGGATTTTCCGCTGCTATGTTAGTTGTTTTCAGCTTATGCACTGTCTTGCCTGTTTTATGTCAAGATTATGTTATTATTATATTTTGATTCCATGCACTGTGAGACATTCTACAGGTTCCTTGTTAGTTCATTCTCTTCTTCCCTTTCCTTTTGACGATCCGTCCCCTGCTGACCGGACATGTGTACAACGCACTTTTGGAGCAAATGTCGGTTGGTGCGGGGCGGGCTGTCAATAAATATGAAGTAGAATTTGCATTGTAATTAAAAATCATATTTTTACAATGTAACATAGAATGAGAGTTTGCATTGTAATTTAAAATCATATTTTTATAATGTAAATAAGAAGTAGAGTTTGCATTGTAATTAAAAATCATATTTTTACAATGTAACATAGAATGAGAGTTTGCATTGTAACTAAAAAACATATTTTTATAATGTAAATATGAGTAGAGTTTTCATTGTAATTAAAAATCTTATTTTTACAATGTAAATATGAGTAGAGTTTGCATTGTAATTAAAAATCATATTTTTATAATGTAAATAGGAAGTAGAATTTGCACTGTAATTAAATTTACATTTCTATATGTAAATTTAGAATAGGATTCACACTGCAAATATAAGTTACATTTTTATTATGCAATTAAGATGAGAATGTACATTGAGGTTGAAATTTACATTTTTATATGTAATTTAAAAGTAGGATTTTGTAATGTATCAAAATTTACATTTTTTACATGTAAATAGAAAATAGGAATTTACATAGGAATTAAATTTACATTTTTACATGTAAATGAAAAGAATGGAATTCACATTTTTAATGTAAGTAAAGAATGAATTTAGGATGCGGTAATATTATCTTCATTTTCAAAGGAACTAAAATTTAATAAGGACCGGTAGTTGTTTAGAGCATTGTTTAAATCAAACGACGTTATCACGATTAAACGATTGTATATATATAATTAAAATTAAACGAATGGAGCGCGGTAGTTTGCGTTTTGAAATCGTACCTTTAAACGACTATATAAGAAGATCCGACCGTCGAATTTCCTTGAAACTGAAACCGTTAGGACCGTCTAGGAAAAATCTTTCCATTGATATATATTACGTTAAGAACCACCAGTTAGATTCTGAGAAATGTAAAAATCAAAACTGGTTGAATGCAACGCCATAGTCGCCCATTGAGTCAAGGCGTCGTTATATAAAATTTAATTATTTTAAATAATTAAAATTGGAAGTAATCATTATAAAATGATATCAGCAATACGAAGGATTTTAAATATATATATATATATATATATATATATATATATATATATATATACAAGGATTATTTGGAAAGTCCGAGTTCTCTCATTCCAAATAATCAAACGACATTAATGGAAGTATGAAGATGGCGTATGAAGACCGTAAATCTTCCCTCGAATGGACAACGATCGAGGCCCTGATTTGACTTGCTCCCAATTCAAGGGTCATGGTCATTGCCCAAACATACGTGTTGATTTCACGGGTTTGGTTTTCGCTCAGACCCAGAGCATAAGCTAATAAATGGATTGTGTGTCTGACATCGTACTCCATTAAATATCATGTTATTGATCTTCTGTCAAATGTATGGACGTTTGGTGACGGAGAATTTATTCTCTTGCTTAACATCCTTTCATATATTTCGGCAAAGGGTTGGTAGTGCGATATAGAGTGACGATGTGGCATGTTAAGATGCATATGATCAAGGCTTTGTTGAAAAGCAGGCCTTGTGGGACGATCAAAGCATAGCCTGTTTAGGCATAGCTTTGTGTATAGCGTGACTTCGCGAGCCTCACACACCGGCGGAGTCTAAAATGGGAGAAGAGAATGCAGGGAGAGCAGCACGTTTCTTTCTAGTTAGAAGTGGTGATTGGGCTTTAACACGGCCCGTCATTTTACTTATGTGGATGATGGAATGAGGCGCCTCGGATGATAGGTCCTATAGGATCGGGAAACATGTATTCAGGAATTGCTAATCCACGAAGCTGTATGTGTGGACCGGCCCTGCAGCTATCCAAGGGTTCACTGCGGGGGATCCTGAGACATTAGCTAGAGTGTTTCGAATCGGTAAGGAGCTCCTCCCTAGCCTTGACTCATGATGGAAATCCAAACTTCCACTACGAACCTACGGATTTGATTGTATTACTAGTATGGAAGCATAGTATTAGGTATCTATGTGTCCCAGGATTGATACATTTATTTTGAAATGTTTTCCATATATACTAATAATAATATTAAACTCGTATTTGCCGTATTTTGCATGTTTAATCACCATAAGGTAAAACCCTATCCTCTGGTTTGTGTCGCATTGTGTGATGGGACTTGGGTCTTATGGTGATTCCATTTTTCTCAAAAGCATAGCGTTGTTTTACGATTCACTTATTATTTATTCTGTCACTTTAAATTATGCACGGCAAACCATTAGAGTAAGCATGTTCCTTGTTAGCGGCGTGGTCTTTGGATTTGCCTTATTAATAGTGATAAATTAGTTAAGAATTCTCACACTAGTCCCACGACTGACCCCTTGTTTGTTTCCACCTATTTGCAAACACGGGTGCCCTCCTTTCTAGATGGGCAGCCAAGTAAATAGGTTCATTCTTTGCTTGGAGTCTTTTCTTTGGAGTTACTTATTATCTTTCTTGGATTTGCTTTCGTGGAGAGGTGATGACTTGGAGCTTGAAGACATTTATCATTTGCTACTATTGCATTTTTCTCTTTTTAATTCCAGACATCAAACTTGTTTCATTTCACGTTGTTTAAGTTGGAGTTGGAACTTATTTCTTTTTCTGCAAACTTGATGTAATAATTTAGAATTCTGTGACTGTGGACTTTCTGTGGTTGATGACATTATATTTTCACTGCTATGATGTTGTTACTCTATGAATTTCCTATGCTATGTTGTATCTGTGATTTGTATTATTGTATTTATGTTGTATTCCAAATGATTATTCCTTACTTTCATTCCGTGGAAGTTTGGGGTCATCACAGTTGGTATCAGAGCTTTGGTTAAACTTAGCTTTGGAATATAACATATTTATAATAATTCGTTTACATAGAATCACAATATTCTATGGCAAACATTTCATTTGAATACATAATAGTCAGTCATTCTATCATCATCTTTTCATTCGTCCTTTTTCCTTTATCATTTCTTAAAATCACCATTACAAGTTGTTCTGACTCTTTCCTGGATCGTACAGAACTAATTAAAAATGAGTACCGCTGCCGCTAGAGCTGCTAGAGCTAGAGCAAGAAGGCTAAATGTTGCTGGAACTGAGGAGGCTACTGTCCAACAACCACCACCACCGCAGCCTTTTGATTTGGATAAGGTGGCGAAGTAGTTCAAAAACCTAGGAGGAGTGCCATTCAAGGGTACTGAAACTGTGACGCAAGCTCAAGCTTGGCTGAGGAACTGCGAAAATATTTTTGGAGGATTAGAGGAAAAGATTAGTGGCTTCATGGATGCTACAGGAGGAAGCTCAAAACTGGTGGGACATAGTCACGGTTGGAGGGACTGCAGACAATATGACTTGGACAAGGTTTAAGGAGCTTTTCAATGACAAATACATTCCAAGACAGGAGGTAGAAAGACTGCATGACGAGTTCGCTAATCTGAAGCAAGACGACAAGACCATCTCAGAATATGTACGAAGATTTGAAGACCTCTCCCGCTATGCCCCTGAATTGATTCAGGATGACTTTCAGAAGAACAAGAGGTTCATAAATGGGCTTGCGAGGAAATATATTGATAGAGCCACTGCCCACATCGACCTCTCTTTCAATAGGTTGGTGGAGTTTGCTTGTCGATATGAGGAGAATGATAAGAAGAATTCCCAACAAGACAGAGAAAGGAGCTTGGCCAACAATAAAAGGAAGCAAACAGAGAAGAAGACGGAAGGAAGCAGTTCTGGAGCTGCTAAGACTCATGATAAGTCTAAGGTGCAATGCTACAACTGCCAAAAGTTTGGACACTACAGCAAGGACTGCAGAAATCCAAAGAAGGCCTGAAGCGACGACACCAAGGAATGTTATAACTGCCACAAGAATGGTCATATCAAGCCTAATTGTCCGCTGTTGAAAGGAGCGCAGATTGCACATGTGTATGAAGGGGCAAGTGCACCATCTTATTCCGCTCCTACTTCTTCCGAAGGGGCAGATAAGCCTGATGTTTTAGATGTTACCATTTCTGTTAAAAATATTCCTGTTACAGCCTTGTTTGATACGGGTGCATCAAGAAGTTTTATTTCTAGCTACACGGTCCAGAAATTGAAACTAAAACAAAGAAATCTTAAAGAGCCGATTAATGTTCATAATCCTGTAGGAGGTTTTATCGTCCTTGATTTGTATTGTCGGGTGCCTATTTCCTACTCTTACTTTCAGTTTCCTTTTGATTTGACCATTATGAATTTTTCTGAATTTGATACCATCCTCGGTCTTGATTGGCTAACCAAATATGACGCTGAAGTGCTATGCTCAGAAAGAGTGGTTAAGGTGAAAACAGGATTCGGGAACACTGTTACTATACCTTGCCATGGGCCAAAATCTGATAGAAAGGCATTTTGGTCTTCCTGGAGATCACCCCTATTTCTTTAGAAAAGATCCCCGTGGACAAAAATTACGCAGATGTATTTGAAGAAGTAGACAGCCTACCCCCGCGAAGGGAAATCGATTTCAGGATTGATCTCGTTCCAAATGCAAGACCTGTAGTTCATGCTATCAGAAGGATGAACCCTAAAGAAAAGGAAGAATTGCAAACCCAAACTAAGCAGCTCTTGTGGAAAGGACTCATCCGACCTAGCTTTTCTAATTGGGGTGCAGTTGTGGTGTTTGCCCCAAATCTGACGGTACTCTAAGACTCTGTGTTGATTACCGCGATCTTAACAAGCAAACATTGAAGAACAAATACCCCTTGCCCCGCATAGATGATTTAATGGACCAATTAAATGGAGCCAAGGTGTTTTCAAAGATGGACCTGGCCACAGGTTTCCACCAACTCCGCATAGCCGAAGAATGCATACCTTTGACCGCCTTCAAAGTTCCTGACATATTCTACGAATGGTTAGTGATGTCGTTCGGTCTATGCAATGCTCCAGCCTACTTTGTTGACTTGATGAATAGGGTCTTCCGTGAGGTCCTAAATAAATTCGTCCTAGTCTTCATTGATGATATTCTAATCTATTCAAAAACTAAGGAGGAGCATGAAGGGCATTTAAGGGAAGTGTTGGAAATTCTGCGAAGAAATGTTTTAAAAGCAAAGTTTTCCAAATGCACATTTTGGCAAGAGGAAGTAAAATTCTTGGGCCATGTTGTGTCAAAAGAAGGAATTGCTATTGACCCAAGTAAAATTGCCGCCATTCGAGATTGGAAGCAGCCCAGTACACCCACTGAAGTAAGAAGCTTCCTAGGATTGGCCGGATATTACAGGAAATTTGTCAAAGACTTCGCCAAGCTGTCTAGCCCATTAACAAAGCTCACCAAGAAGCATACCAAGTTCAATTGGACATCGGATTGTGAGGAGGCATTCCAAAAGCTAAAAGTAAGTTTGACCACTGCTCCCATACTTACCATCATCGATGGCAACCAAGATTTAAAGGTCTACACCGATGCTTCTCAAAGTGGTGGTCTTGGACCAGTACTGATGCAAAGGGGCAAGGTTGTTGCCTATGCAAGTCGTCAATTCAAGCCGCATGAGAAAAACTATCGTGTCCACGACATAGAGTTGTTGGCCGTATTCTTTGCTTTAAAAATTTGGAGACATTATCTTTTGGGCGAAAAATTTGAATTATTCACAGACCATCAATCTTTGAAATATCTCTTCGATCAAAAGGATCTGAATTTAAGGCAGCAACGATGGCTAGAATTTCTGGCGGCATACGATCTTGACATCTTGTACACGCCAGGGAAAGCCAATGTTGTGGCGGACACGCTTAGTAGAAAGGACGTCATTGTCGCAAGCCTCATCATTACCCCTTCCTTGATTGATAAAATTTCTGCTCTTCAAAAGGATGATAAATTCATTCAGATAATGATCAAGAGAATTGAAGCAGGTGAAAACACGAACTTCCAAATAGATGGCAAGGGAATTCTTAGATTTCAAGGGCGGATTTGTGTTCCATATATCAAAGACCTAATAAGGGAAGTTTTGGATGAGGGTCACAAATCAAAGCTTTGCATCCATCCCGGTGTGAGCAAGATGTATCAAGACTTGAAGCGCATATTTTGGTGGAGATCTATGAAGAGGGATATATCCATTTATGTGAGTAGATATCCCACATGCCAACAAGTGAAAAGTGATCAACAAAAGCTTGCGGGGTTGTTGCAACCATTGGAAGTTCCAGATTGGAAGTGGGACCAAATCTCCATGGATTTTATAGATGGTCTGCCTCGTACTAAGAAAGGAAATGACAGCATATGGGTGATCGTGGATCGCTTCACAAAATACGCTCATTTCATACCTGTCAAGTCCACTAGAACTGCTCAAAGTCTGGCGCAAATCTATTTCAAAGAAATCGTCAGGCTACATGGGTAATAAAACTAAATCTTTCCTTTTCATCATAATCTGAATGAAAATTTTCATTTTCAAATTAAATAAAAATCTTTTGTTTTAAACAGAGTTCCTAGTAGCATTGTTAGCGACCGTGATCCTATCTTTGCTAGCAAATTTTGGGAAGCATTCCAAAATGAGTTGGGAATGAAGTTAAATCTCAGTACCGCATATCAACCTCAGACTGACGGTCAGACTGAGCGAGTGAATCGCGTTCTTGAAGATCTATTGCGAGCTTGCATACTCGATTTTGGAGGTTCTTGGGAGGATCACTTGCATTTAGTTGAATTCTCATATAACAATAGCTATCAAGCAAGTTTGAAAATGTCTCCATTTGAAGCCTTATATGGTAGGCCATGTAGATGGCCAACGTGTTGGGTTGAAAAAGGAAATCGGCTTGTATTGGGTCCAGACATGGCCGAGAAGCTTCAGATAAAGTTGATTTTATTAAGAAGCGATTATTGGCTGCCCAAAGTAGACAAAAGAGCTATGCAGATGTAAGAAGGAGAGAGTTGGCTTTTGAAGTGGGTGACTACGTCTATTTGAAAGTTGCACCAATGTGAGGTGTAATCCGTTTTGGAAAGACAGGAAAATTAGCACCTAAATTCAACGACCCCTTCCTTATTCTAGAAAAGATTGGCACCCTAGCCTACAAAATTCAGTTCCCTGACTGGTTGCCTGGAGTGCACGATGTATTCCATGTATCTCAACTTCGAAGGCACGTCCATGATCCAGATCTGATTGTGGAAGAAGCAGCACAACAAGATTTGGAGATTACCCCAAGCCTTGCAGTGAGAAGGGAACCACTGAAAATTATTGGCAAGGAGACTAGGAAGCTGAGAAATAGAAGTATCAACCTAGTCAAGGTGCAATGGAGCGGTGATCCTAGAGACCGCACTTGGGAAACCGAGGAGAGTATCAAACAAGCCTATCCAAAATGCAGAGATATCTCCAATTAGATTTTATTTTGAGGTACGCTTAAAATATTTCACATTCTATGAGTTGGTTCCTACTCTTCTATTCTTCGCTTTTTTTCTTTTCGAGGACGAAAAGTTCTTAAGCGGGGGAGATTGTAACAACCCGGAATTTGGGGCCAATTTAAAATTTTCATTTTAGAGATTTTAAAGGCGTTTAAATAGTTGAAATGAATTATTTTAAAAAAAATGACTAGAAATTTATTTTGATTGAATTTAATGCGAATATATTTAATTTAATCATAAAAGGAATTAGAAAAGGACGGTAGTTTGAAAAGTCAAACCTGAACTTTGACTGATCACACAGGATGCAGAATAAACAGGATTTTGGTGAAACAAAAAATATTTAAATCTGTTAATGAATATCTTTCTAACGAATCTGAAAAATCGAAGTTTCATAGCGGGAATCAAAAGTTATGGCCAAATGAATTTTCAGAAAGGTCGCTATAGAGAATATATCGCACTTGAAAATAGACATTTTGCATACGACCTCGGAATTCGACGAAACCACTTTTGTTGGATCCGGGATGTCAAATTATGGCTAGGTTACAGATTTCATGATTTTTGAAGTTAATATGTGAGCGTGGTAAAGGAAAATGTATTTTGGTCAATTACAGTTAAATTGGATCGACCAGAAAATGGCCATTTTTCAAACAATCTTAGAATTCGACGAAATTAGTTTTGTTAAGACCGTATCATCAAAACATAACCAAAAATAATTTTTCCGAATTTTTCTGACTTCGTATGTGACCCCGGTAAAACTAGAAAGTACGTTCGAATTTAATATTAAAGAATTAATTTGAAAATAAAGAAAACATACTATAAACTTCAGAATTAGACCTCGGCACTAGTGCCATTGCGTTCAGAAGACGTCAAAACCTATTGTTTGATAGTCGTTGGACTCCGTTTGGTGATCGGACGGAAAAACCCTAATTTTGGATTTAATTAATTAATAATAAAAAAGAAAATACGTCTACATACTAGTATAAATACGGGCCTCTGTACGTCTTCTTCTTCCTCATTTCAAAGCCGCCGAACTCATGAATAGCTCAAAATTTTGAACTCTGATTTCTCCCTCGTTTCTCAACGAAAATCTTCGTACAAATACACGTTTCGAAGAGAATTCCGAGCTCTTCGATTCCATACCCAAATCACCACCTCTCATCAATCGTAGCCGCCGCCCTGACCCCACGAATGGCCGCCTCCGCGAGCTCCCCCACCACCACCAGGCGCCGCCGCACGTCCCCCCCACTGGCCGAACATCCACCTCTCGTAGCACTCCAAGCTCCAACAAACGACACCCAAAACCATTAACTACAGCTCACGAAATCACAAATCAAAGTTTTGAACGCTTTAGGTATGAAATTTCATTTCAGAATTTGCCACGCTTTTAGATGTGGCAACTGCAGTTGTTAAAGGCTGTTCTTTTTTATACATATGAACTTCAAATTGAAATCTCTCAGATCCGAAACCGTCGTGACTTTGAACACGAGATCTGATCGAGTTTGGACCTTCATTTTAGATCCAAGCAGGGTGAGAATTTATTTTTGATTTAATTTAATTTAATTAATTATTATTCTTGCGTTATGAGAAGTTTGAATGGCAAATAAAAATGGATCTGCGATGGATGTTATTATGATCATGGATCTGAATTGTTCATGATGTTATGATATTAGATCTGAAAATTTAAATGCTAGATCTGAGTTTGGTGATTTATTAGGATTATTTATTTGTTAATTTTATCAATTATGTTTTGTTGATATTCACGAACCTTATGTATACATGTAAGAACACACCCTTGGTTATTCTCAGATTGAACTAGAACTTTCAACTCGAGATTAACTTAATGTTATTGATTCGATTTGATCCCTTTTATTTATTTAAGAATTGTTTGTGGTTGGATTGGACATGAAATATTGGGCATGAAATATTGAACACAAGATATTGGTTATGGACATCGAACATGATATTGACATGAAATTTGGACATGAATTTTTACATTGTAAATTAAACCATGAATCTTTACATTGTAAGTGAAGGTTGGATTTTTACATTGGAAAGTATATGTAAATATTAAAAGATGTGATTTTTCCATTGTAAATATTAAAAGATGTGATTTTTCCATTGTAAATATTAAAGATGAAATTATTACATTGTAAATAATGAAATAGGATTTTGCATATGTAATTAAAATGTGAATTTACACCATATGATAAAAATTACATTTTACGAGGTAATTAAAATGTGAATTTACACCGTATGATAAAAATTACATTTTTCTATGTAATTAAAATGTGAATTTACACTGTATGATAAAAATTATATTTTTCTATGTAATTAAAATGTGAATTTACACCGTATGATAAAAATTACATTTTTCTATGTAATTAAAATGTGAATTTACACCGTATGATAAAAATTACATTTTTCTATGTAATTAAAATGTGAATATACACTGTATGATAAAAATTACATTTTTCTATGTAATTAAAATGTGAATTTACACCGTATGATAAAAATCACATTTTTTCTATGTAATTAAAATGTGAATTTACACCGTATGATAAAAATCACATTTTTCTGTGTAATTAAAATGAGAATTTACACCATATGATAAAAATCACATTTTTCTATGTAATTAAATTGTGAATTTACACCGTACGATAAAAATCACATTTTTCTGCGTAATTAAAATGTGAATTTACACCGTATGATGAAAATCACATTTTTCTATGAAACTAAAATGTGAATTTACAACGTATGATGAAAATCACATTTTTCTATGTAATTAAAATGGGAGTTTGCATTGTAATTAAAAATCATATTTTTACAATGTAACATAGAATGAGAGTTTGCATTGTAATTAAAAATCATATTTTTATAATGTAAATAAGAAGTAGAGTTTGCATTGTAATTAAAAATCATATTTTTACAATGTAAATATGAGTAGAGTTTGCATTGTAATTAAAAATCATATTTTTATAATGTAAATAAGAAGTAGAGTTTGCATTTTAATTAAAAATCATATTTTTACAATGTAACATAGAATGAGAGTTTGCATTGTAATTAAAAATCATATTTTTATGATGTAAATAAGAAGTAGAGTTTGCATTGTAATTAAAAATCATATTTTTACAATGTAACATAGAATGAGAGTTTGCATTGTAATTAAAATTCATATTTTTATAATGTAAATAAGAAGTAGAGTTTGCATTGTAATTAAAAATCATATTTTTATAATGTAACATAGAATGAGAGTTTGCATTGTAATTAAAAATCATATTTTTATAATGTAAATATGAGTAGAGTTTGCATTGTAATTAAAAATCTTATTTTTACAATGTAAATATGAGTAGAGTTTGCATTGTAATTAAAAATCATATTTTTATAATGTAAATAGGAAGTAGAATTTGCACTGTAATTATATTAACATTTTTATATGTAAATTTAGAACAGGATTCACACTGCTAATATAAGTTACATTTTTATTATGCAATTAAGATGAGAATGTACATTGAGGTTGAAATTTACATTTTTATATGTAATTTAAAAGTAGGATTTCGCAATGTATCAAAATTTACATTTTTTACATGTAAATAGAAAATAGGAATTTACATAGGAATTAAATTTACATTTTTACATGTAAATGAAAAGAATGGAATTTACATTTTTAATGTAAGTAAAGGATGAATTTAGGATGCAGTAATATTATCTTCATTTTCAAATGAACTAAAATTTAATAAGGACCGGTAGTTGTTTAGAGCGTTGTTTAAATCAAACGACGTTATCACGATTTAACGATTATATATATATATATATATATAATTAAAATTAAACGATTGGAGCGCGGTAGTTCGCGTTTTGAAATCGTACCTTTAAACGACTATACAAGAAGATCCGACCGTCGGATTTCCTTGAAACTGAAACCGTTAGGACCGTCTTGGAAAAATCTTTCCAACGATATATATTACGTTAAGATCCAACGGTTAGATTCTGAGAAATGTAAAAATCAAAATTGGTTGAATGCAGCGCCATTGTCGCCCATTGACTCAAGGCGTCGTTATATAAAATTTAATTATTTTAAATAATTAAAATAGAAAGTAATCATTATAAAATGATATCAGCAAGTACGAAGGATTTTAAATATATATATATATATATATATATATATACGAGGATTATTTGGAAAGTTCGAGTTCTCTCATTCCAAATAATCAAACGACGTTAATGGAAGTATGAAGATGGCGTATGAAGACCGTAAATCTTCCCTCGAATGAACAACGATCGAGGCCCTGATTTGACTTGCTCCCAATTCAAGGGTCATGGTCATTGCCCAAACGTACGTGTTGATTTCACGGGTTTGGTTTTCGCTCAGACCCAGAGCATAAGCTAATAAATGGATTGTGTGTCTGACATCGTACTCTATTAAATATCATGTTATTGATCTTCTGTCGAATGTATGGATGTTTGGTGACGGAGAATTTATTTCTTGCTTAACACCCTTTCATATATTTCGGCAAAGGATTGGTAGTGCGATATAGAGTGACGATGTGGCATGTTAAGATGCATATGATCAAGGCTTTGTTGAAAAGCAGGCCTTGTGGGACGATCAAAGCATAGCCTGTTTAGGCATAGCTTTGTGTATAGCATGACTTCGCGAGCCTCACACACCTGCAGAGTCTAAAATGGGAGAAAGGAACGCAGGGAGAGCAGCACGTTTCTTTCTTGCTAGAAGTGGTGATTGGGCTTTAACACGGCCCGACATTTTACTTATGTGGATGATGGAATGAGGCGCCTCGGATGGTGGGTCCTATAGGATCGGGAAACGTGTGTTCAGGAATTGCCAATCCACGAAGCTGTATGTGTGGACCGGCCCTGCAGCTATCCAAGATTTCACTGCAGGGGATCCTGAGACATTAGCTTGAGTGTCTCGAATCGGTAAGGAGCTCCTCCCTAGCCTTGACTCATGATGGAAATCCAAACTTCCACTACGAACCTACGGATTTGATTGTATTACTAGTATGGAAGCATAGTATTATGGTATCTATGTGTCCTAGGATTGATACATTTATTTTGAAATGTTTTCCATATATACTAATAATAATATTAAACTCGTATTTGCCGTATTTAGTATGTTTAATCACCATAAGGTAAAAACCTATCCTCTGGCTTGTGTTGCATTGTGTGATGGGACTTGGGTCTTATGGTGATTCCATTTTTCTCAAAAGCATAGCGTTGTTTTACGATTCACTTATTATTTATTCTATCACTTTAAATTATGCATGGCAATCCATTAGAGTAAACCCGTTCCGCGTTGGCGGCGTGGTCTTTGGATTTGCCTTATTAATAGTGATAAATTAGTTAAGAATTCTCACACCAGTCCCACGACTGACCCGTTGTTTGTTTCCACCTTTTTGCAAACTCGGGTGCCCTCCTTTCTACACGGGCAGCCAAGTAAACAGGTTCATTCTTTGCTTGGAGTCTTTTCTTTGGAGTTGCTTATTATCTTTCTTGGATTTGCTTTCGTGGAGAGGTGATGACTTGGAGCTTGAAGACATCTATCATTTGCTACTATTGCATTTTTCTCTTTTTAATTCCAGACATCAAACTTGTTTCATTTCACGTTGTTTAAGTTGGAGTTGGAACTTATTTCTTTTTCTGCAAACTTGATGTAATAATTTAGAATTCTGTGACTGTGGACTTTCTGTGGTTGATGACAATATATTTCCGCTGCTATGATGTTGTTACTCTATGAATTTCCTATGCTATGTTGTATCTGTGATTTGTATTATTGTATTTATGTTGTATTCCAAATGATTATTCCTTACTTTCATTCCATGGAAGTTTGGGGTCATCACAATTTACCTCCCTATGATTCGACCAGCATGCTACACGATCTGTGCGCTTGCAATATTTATTTAAAATTCGTGCTTTTCTGATCCATAGAAAAGTAGCGATCATGTTTTTGGTGCCGTTGCCGAGGAGGCAATAATTGAATTTTATTATTTATGTAATTTCTGATTCGTGTTAGTTTTTTTTATTTTCGTTTCCTATTGTTTTCTTGTGTATAGATATAGGAAAAAATTCTCAATTTGTTGATTTTGTATTGATTGTTGATACCGTAATCTTCTATACAAGAGAGAGAAAAATTGCCAATTTTCTTCAATTTCTTTCCCGTTACATTTCTTCTACATTTTCAATAATTCTAAAAAAAAAAGAATCTTGCCAATTTTTCCGATCTCTTTCCAATCGTTCTCCTCTATTTCTTTACTGTTTTCTCAAATTTCTTTCCAATTCTTCACATTCTTCTTTTACAAAATTAAAAAAGAATCAGAACTTTCTTCTTTTGTAATATTTCTTCTACATCATCTGTAACGGCCCGCAAATTCGTACTATCTGAGTTGACTAATAACACCACATGTCCACCTAAATTGCACAGAAATACGAATCATTATTAGAAAGAAGTTAGAGGATGAGAAATAGAAATAAAGAAATGTTAGAATATAAGAAAACAAAGAAGAAAAATCTCACAGCGGGACGAATAAAATATATTATATAACATAACTTTTGAAATACAAATCAGTAGCTTTATATACATACTGTCATCAGAGCACAACAGTTATTCCTGGAACAGTTATAAACACCTGTTTCCAGATACCACATAGTACACAGCGGAAATATGATAGTCTATAGCTAACAGGTGAAGCCTCCTGCTTCAAGCTCCTCCAAGTGAATCTATAAAATCCCGACTACTTGACTTCCCGTACAAATATGGGCACCCAAGAGTTTAGGGAAAACAAAAAAAATAAACTCTGGGTCAGTCATAGGACTGGTGTGAGTAAACTCCAACCAATTGTTTAACTTTCAAAATCTTTTCGAAAGAAAGGATAATAGTAAGACCAGCCCACACATAAACATGGATGGTTTTTACCTTACTATAACCCAAAACATTTTGATACAAAAATCCAGTGATATTATAATAGTGTCTAAATCAAATAAATAACAATCTAGCGGAATGCTTGCATCTCACGCTCCATATATAATATAATATCAAAAACCATAGGGCGCTTATTGGAGATTGGATTTCCAATATGACAAGGTATGGAACCACCTTCTGATAGCGTATCTCTAGAGGGGAGTACACTGGGTTCAACAAGAACATCTTGCAACCCGGCCCACACATGACTGACCACTCATTTCGCTTGAGTATATCGAATGTATATCACCAACGGTTGGGATCAGCAACCGTTTCCTGAAAAGGGACAACATCGATAGATTAAAGAAGCAAATGGAATTTCTCTAGATAGGTGATTATACACCCTAATGGGAGCGACCCACATAGCCATGTTGCCTGCCCGATTTTTGTCAATTCCCGGTTTTTGAGGCCTGAGCCTACGATTACTTATATTTCATTGATAGCACAATCACTTTGAATGCCACATTGTCAGATCTGCTAATCACTAATTGATTTGCACAAATACATTTTGGATATTGTGCTAAGAGAATAAATCCTTCGCCACCATATATATTTATACAGACCAACATATTTGATCATTGGAAATACTCTGTCAGACATTCGTCCGTACACTTCGTTCTAGGACTGAACGAAACCGAAGGCACCATTTCCATTAATAGAAAAAGTCCTTGCACTTTACTCCATCTTCGATTATCTTCATATAATCTGATTCGCAATGTTACTGCCAATACGGAGTGGTTCTCGGATAATAATCCAACCAGTCTCTCCATATTGGCAACGATATTGGCAAATACATCGATAGTCGGTTATTTAACTATCGAAGAAGAACAAACATCCATTCAAAACCTCAAACAATCACTGGGACCCTTTATTAATATTTCATTAATTAAATCATTTCTCCGTTTCTTTATCAATATTTGTTAACCAAATATTTTCAACAATCATCTTGGCCTCTTACGCTATTTGGAAAACATTTCCATACATCACCATCTTTTATTTTCTATACTTAGAAATATAATTTATTTATAATTGGAAAACATTCCAATTACTTATCTCCTTCATGACCATTCATTTATTTCTATACTGAGGAAATATTTATTATTATATTTCCAGATTTCCACTTACTTGGGTTAAACCGATTGTTGTATAAAACATCGTTACAACAACAAAAAATACTGCATTCAACTAACTCTTTTTCAAACATTTCTCTTCGAGACTGGATCTTGCTATTTATCGGTTAAAAATGAAATCAATCGAGTTGGGGTATAAGTACCTCTCAGACCTTGACTGAATAACATCTTAACTTCAAAACGGACAATACCACTTACCTCGAATAATCAACATCATATTACCAAGTATCCATTTCTTTTAAACGTTTATATGTTTCTCTTTCTATTTTTATCAGATTAAATTTACGGATTTCCTTTTTGTTTATAACATTATATTTTAATTTCGTTTGATTATCGAATTCTATATATATCGATATATCGATTTCTAATTATCAAATCTTCTTAAAATATTCTAACTCCTTAAATTTCCAGAAAATTTCTCCATAACCTCCTTTGTACCGGTAGATAGTTCAAATCTCAACTCGCCTCTCTAGGCCCTTTCCATTCAAAAAGAAAATCAAAAAGCCAAGTGGCTTGCCGATTCGGCGCACAAAATCTCATATGAAATTTAAACATGTACCTTATGGTCGGGCATTTCAATTTAAATCTCTTCATATAATTCATTCCAAACCTGTTTAATCTATGTTCACCTGTTTTCAATTTATCCCAACTCAATCCGGTCATTTTAACTCAATTTACTAATTTATTCTTTAATTAGCTATTTTGCCATTTCACTTTTATTTAACATATATTCGTATATATTTTAACTCGCTTATAAACAAGTCGAATTTCATTTCCAACTCAAGTTTCCTTTTCGATTTCAAATAAAATAAAATTTCTCAAATCACCTTTACTTATTCAAGCCCAATTTCTTACCAAATTTTAATTAACTAATTATTATTCAAACTAGTTAGCTATATTCAATAAATTAAAAAATATGATTTTTGTTCCGAAAATCATTTCATTACATCACTTGAGTTCGTATTTATTTTACAACTCAAGTCTGGATTTTTCTAATGAAAACTTGGATTTTTATTTACTTAAAATCCATGTATTTATTTAAATAAACTGTCATAGTTTTATATTGGTTATGGCGCTATTTTTATGAAAATTAGATTTTGACATAACTTAAAATCTATTCGACGAAATTCAGTTTTTTCTCTTTTATTAGAAAACTATTATTCAAACGGTCCTGATGATTCTTGTTTCAAAGAATTACGACTTGAATTGAGTCTATCTACTCAATTGAAGTTCGAAACGCCAATTTACGAACTGCAGCGCTGCGGTGAGTTCGTTTTAATTATATTTAAATATAAACATTTAAATTTCGTTTATAAATAAATTTCAACTCCATCCTAATATATTTTTAATATATATCAAATATGTTTCCCAATTCAACTGAATATTTCCAATTGTCTTAAATCGTCGATTTTTCATTACTTGGTTATAATTTGTTTATACTCGATTTGCTATATTAAATTCCAATTCCCTTTTATAAATAAATTATTTATAAAATTCGATATAATCGAATTCTAATTGTAAATCCTCAGATTTATCTCAATTAAGTTTTTATTCCAAATTCCCAAATAAAATATATCGTTCCCTTTTCGAAACGTTTTCAAATCCCTTTTTAAATTCATACTTGAATTTAAAATGCCAAATATATCTAACGATAATTATCTTACTCCCGAATAAAATATATCGTTTCCTTTATGAAACGTTTTCAAATCCCTTTTTAAATTCGTACTTGAATTTAAAATGCCAAATATATCTAATGATATTTATCTCACCTTATTTATAAACATCGTTTATAAATTTCCATTCCTTGTTTTATATAAACTAAAACAAGTTCTTATTTCAGAACCCTATTGAAGTTCTATTCCGATTGGAATATTTATTTTTATAACTTATAAACAAAATTGTAGAATCTATTTTCACTTTTAATTATAGTTTCTATCTAATACAAATTTAATACCCTTTCTGGAAATAATTTAGTTTTATAAATTCGACATTATCGAATTCATATCATAAATCCGTTTGGATTTATTTTAGTTCAACTTATATTCCAAACCTTGGAATATATTTCATCGTTTCCCTTTTAACGCAATTCCCATTTCAATTTAAATTCATATTTGAATTTAAATATTTTAAATTATCCAAATGATAATTTTTCACCTTTCTTTATAAACATCGTTTATATTACCTGTTTATATATTTAACCAAGTCTCATTTCAAATCCATTTGAAATTATAATTTCTACTTTGGAAAAATAAATTTCCCTTTTATGATGCACACTTTTGTTTATATTTTCCCCGTTATCCAATGATAATTCATTTCTCTTCATTTATAAACAACGTTTATAAATTCACTTCAGTTCCCTGATTATTAAATGAAAATCATTCCATTTTATTTATAAACACCGCTTATAAATTTACTTCAATTCCCTAATTATTTTATAAACATAGTTTATAAGTTTAATATTGGTTTTATTTTGTTCAAAACAAGTTAATATTTTTAGTCCATTCGAATTTCAAATTCTATTTTTAGAAAAATAGAATTTTCCATTTAAATCTCAAATATCGTTTTCACGATATTTTTATATAACAACATTTTCCCCAGTGATATTTAAATATCCGAAAACACTCAATTATCAAATCATGGGTTTTATAACACATCATATATGATAATATATACGTGAAAACAAACAGTAATAAAATTTTAGGAATCCAGTTGGATTCCTCTAACCTGTTTTTCCTGCATCCACAGACGTTAGTCAACATAAATAATACACATCTTGCTTCGAGGCAGGATATCGCGATATAGAAGGTCATCCACTATCATAGCGTGGGGCGCATAAGGTCATCTGCTGATGATACTGCGGGCATCCGCTAATGGTATTGCGGGAATCCAACCACCAATATATATATATATATATATATATATATATATATATTTATGTAATAACCACAAACACCAATCCTAAATAACTAATATATATGTATAATAGGAACAATAATATTTCAATCCATGCAAACAATCAACAAACAATTATTTTTAACTGATAAAAATAATTCTAAATAAAATATAATTGAGATTTACTCACCGTGATTTTTAATTTGCACTTGTTAATTTCTTTTTATTGATTTCCAAGTCTTCGAACTCCACACGAATGATTTATTTGATTTATCCTTACCTAAGACAAATCCGAATTTTATAAATTAACTACTGAATCTCCTTAACAAGGTTTAATGTCAAGAATATACTAAAATTAATTATATTCATTTTTCCTCTTTCTAACTTCCTAGTTTTGAACAACTAACGATTTTAAATTTAAATATTTTAGTTATCTAATTTAAAATTTATATAATCATCCTCTAACTAAAATTTTTTCCTTTCAGATTCTAAATTCAGATTAGCTTAAAATGATATTTATTTTCCCACATAGTACTAATATTTGTAAATGATATACTAATTAATCAAAAAAAACAAATTTGCCTTAATCCATTTACTGCTGCAACTACATCACCAAACGGAATCAAATACCATTGCCAGTCCCAGGTTCAAATCGCTACAACTTCACCTAACCATGATCACATCGGATCAATCTCTATCTATTATTGCATTGCTACAACTCAGACTGTCCAGACTCATCTCCCTCAATAGCACCATACTGTCAAACCAAATTATGCTCATGCTGTCCAGATACTTACCTAAATACATTGCTAACCTTCCATAATTTAATCACGTTCCTTCATCCATACATCGCATCATCCCTCCCTCAGATTTCCCTGCTCTCGACATGTGAAAACCCCATCTCCAGGTTAGTTTCTTCACAGGAACCATCGACATCTCTCAATCACCGTAAGCCCAAACCCAAAATCGCACTGCCACCTCAGATTGATCAACTAATGTTGGCCTCTTCCATCAATCGCACAACCTCAACACAGTCAAAAACCCAAATCCGCCCAGATCAATAACCAAACTCCACCCACATCACTTCCTCAATTATCTCACCCTTTGAAATTGAAAAGACCCTCATCGCATACCTTCACAATGAATCCTCTCTAATAGTCTTCGAACGAGCTAACGATGTACCGCGACCGTCTCCGATCTTGGCTCAAGCTCCAGTGGAAATCGCGATGTCTAATTCTTTTTTTTAGGGAACGAGATCGATTTGAGTGGAAAAATGGTGAGCGCGATTTTACTTTTATGAGGAAACGAAAATAGAAGAGAAAGAAAAGGTATCGGCTGTTTTTAAATGAAGTAAAAGGGGAAATGAACATTCTTAAATTCAAAGGTTTCGAGCTTCTCTGAGGAACTGAAAAAAAGAAGAGAAATGAGAGTGAGGAACTCGCGATTATATAGGAAGAGGAATACTTTGGTGTTAAGTAAATAGGTGGTAGGTGAAGGTACACATCAATTTAATACCGGTTTGATTTTTGAATTGATATGATTTGATCTAAAGTGATTTTTATCCTTTTTAAATAGATATCGATTTGATTTCTGATTCGATTTCGATCTTATCCATTACAAATATCGGGGTTCATCACTTAACATCATGGAACGCTATTTTAACGCAATGACGGACGTTCCAATGCTACAACACTATTCTGAACTCAACAGAAAAAATTCTGACATTTAATTTGAACATATGTATAAAATAACCATAGAAATTTATATAATATAATTTAAACTCAGAAATAAATAAATTACACAGTGATAAATTAATTTTTATTATTGATTATATTCAAATTGAATATCTATAAATTATCTGAATTGTTGATTCAGTTTTCATCATTGATTCCAGTTATATTTCAAATTACGATAATTCGATATATTCTAAATTAAATTATATTTGATTATTAAATCGATAACTCAATATGAAAATTCATTTATAATCAATTCAATATTTATAATAAATATTAAATATTTAAAATAAATATTAAATATTTAAAATAAATATTAAATATTTAAAATAAATCGACCAAAGAATTTGGGTCGTTACATCATCCTCGCATTTCATCCACTGATCAACAGATCCACCCTCTCATCAACCACAACAATTTTGCAAAACCTGTCCCACTCCAAACTTCACAACCTTTCATCCACTGTTCCAAAGACCCATCAACCAATCTTTATGTTCATCTGGCCACGCTGCTTCACGCATCATCAATATCTCTACATCATCTCATAATCAACAGCACCATCTCGGTGACAAAGATCACCCACCATCACAACTTCATCACCTTTCACACAGACAACCACCACTTCGATCCACAAACCAAATTCACATCTTTTGCCCAACAAACAGCCCCTCATCCACTAAACAATTCAAACCAAGTTTCAGCACCCTCTATGTTTCATCATCAATCTTCACCGTGTGTTCACTCACACCCCATCAGCAGATAAAGCAACCGAAATCCCCTTTTATCATGCATCACATGTTCAACCACCGAAAACCTCACCAAACCAATTCCGATTAGAACAAACCCACATCCCCTTTGAAAAACCATTCACTAACTTCTCAACCCTTTCGAGTTACAAACAACCACATCAGCCTTTTCCCTTCCACACGCAGCACCTCCTCTTACCCCATATCAGCCGAACACTCTGCCTTGCCAGTTGCTCATCCAAAAACCCATACCCACCAGTAAATCCGAAATCAAAATACCATTTTTCAGACCCCTCTTTCACTTCTTGAACATCGCCGCAACTACCCTAAAAACACGACTCTCACCCAAATCTTTCGGAAACCCAAACCCCACATCCAAAATCAACAACGTTCGAATCCAATCCAAAACCATTGAACGTCAGTACGCACATCGGAACTCGAGGACTTGGAAACCCATTACAATTCTTAGCACTTCGAGACCGTAATCATAACAAAAAAACATCTTGAAGAAACCCAATCCTGATTCGAGAATGCTCAACACAACCATAAAACCACGATTTGGAACCAATTCGATTTTAATCGAAATCAATTCGATCTCCAGAAAAAGAAAAAAGAAAAGAGAGAGAGGAAGTGCTAATTTCCAGAAAAAGAGAGGGGCCGCATGTATTAAAGAGGAAAGGCATGATTTTGCTATTGAATACGGAATCAGTTGTTTCCATTTATTTATTTTGAGAAGTATAATTGGACGCCTTGTTGCCTTTTGTTTGAGTGGCCTGAAAGATTTCTTTTACATCATGGGTTTGTCTTATATTTGTAAAGCAATCGGCTGGTTATTTTTTAACGCATCGCTTTATCATTTTTATGGATTTTTAACTTGAGTGCGTGAGGTTATTTTCATTTGGGTATTGGCGCAGGGAGTATTGTATTTAGTGCTTGAGTCTTAATTTTCTTTTTTTTTGGGCTTAGTTTTTATTTTTATTTTTATTGGTTTAGTTTTTTTTAGGATTAGTTCCCAGTCAATTTTTATTTTCCTTGCATTTGTTTTATTTGTTTTCTTTTCTAGAAAAACATTCAGATCGAAGATTATGGGCAAAAACAGAGTACTAAGCAACAAGCAAAGAAATCAACAAGCAAAACAAATAGTGGAGTTTGAGACGTGAGTGCTATTCAAATATTCTGGATGGACTATCATACTCCACTGTAATATTTTCTAAACTCTACAGGTGCTGCAGTTGCTTATAAAAATATAGACGTTGCTTGTAAAAATCTTCTACAGGGGCAGCGGCTTGCTTGTACAATTTTTTTTAACTTCTACAGTTATTATTGTCTGATTTTTTGCGGTGGGCTGATATCTCCATAACTAAAATCTTCATTATCATTGTTTTCAACAATAAAAATAGACGTTGTAAAATAATATAATTGAAAAGTGGTGCTTTGTGAAGTTGATTGTCTCGTATAATTGGATCACGGATATATAGTAGTTCAATTTATTGAACTATTAGCAAAAGAGGTTGCATACTACCCGTAAAACATTGGTCGTATCCCTTAGTATTTATACTATACGTGAACGGTCATAAGACCCTCTTCCCCCTTCTAATTAAGTCAGTTAGTTAATAGAGCAAAACTCAGTCTTCTATACTATTTTGAACTAAGAATAATTTATGTCTTCCCTTGATTTCATTCAAATGTCTGATTCAAAAAAAATCCTTGAGAGAATTGTGGGATAATAATCTGAGAAGACGTTACCTGGAAGAGTATGAGTATGAATTACAACTCATGAGGCAAAATTTTCTGAAATTTCGTGACCCCAATGCCAACAATTTTCAAAATCATATAAATGATTGAAATTGCAATTTCAAATTTCAATAATTTTGATTATGGGCAACATCCACATCAAAATAGCTTTGAATCTGAATATGGCTTTGATCCACATCAATATGGAATTGTAAACCAAAATTTTCAAAATTATAGCTCATATCAACATCTTGAAAATAACCAAAATTGCAATTTTCCCTCGAATTTCAACAGTTTTGGTTACGAACATAATGTTTACAATCAAAATTATTTCCAGTATCATTGTCATTTTTCTGAAAATTCAAACTACCACATTGGAAATAATATAATTTTGAGAATCAAAGAATCCAAAACGAGAGCGCTCAAATCAATGATTTGGAAGAATATCATCTTAATATTCTTGGAGATAGGGTAGAAAGGCAAGACATACAGATTGATGAAAAAGATAGACAGCTTGATGTACTTGTTTATTTAATGACGTCTTTTAAAGAACAACTCGAGCAACAAAATCAAATTCAAACATGCAATGAATCAGGAAATAATCCATTCTTTACTGATAGTGAAAATTTTCAAAAAACAACTTTGGAAATTGAGAATAACCATCTAAATGAAGTTGTTCACAATTCAGTAAATGATTTGGACTTCAAATCTTTTTAGGAAAAAGATTTAAGCTCAGATTTTGATCTTTCTCTTTCAGGCTACGAGAAACTTGAAATTCTAGAAATTGAATAGAATAAAAATGTTGAAATTTTCAATTCAAATTTGGAGAAGGATTTTAATGAACATGAATTTTTTGGATCGCATGAGGATGAATTGTCACATGAGGAAGAAGTAGATTCAGGTCACCAGATCGAAAATTTTTACTTTGAGAAAACTTCAAACAAACTTGAAATTGTCAGTATCGAAAATACGTTGTCAATTAACGAAATTGAGAAATGTGATCACTTAGTCTTGAACAACACTCAGAATTCAAATTTCACGATTACAACTGAGTTTATATATGATCACAAATTTTTGGACAATTACACTGATAAATTTGTGGAACACATGAATCATCTTGGAAACGTTATTTCTGTGGGAAAACTTTGGGTTAGGATGACACTGGACATTTATCTGTTGGACTATAAATCTAGGTACAAAGATGAGATGGTTTTCAGAAACCTTTGCTTATTAGAAAACATGCCTAGACATAGCGCGAATGAGACTCATCGAGCTAGAAACAAGTGTGGGGGAAGTAGTTGGTGGCATTCTTTGCATCGCAAACACATATATCATTGTACATATGATCCATTCTTACATATAGTTAAATTGCATTTCGTTTTACAAATCATTTTACATTTAATCCACCTTTGGTTTCTATCTTTCACATTTAGGAAACATGTCTACAGTGTGGACACTATTTAGTTCTAGTGTAGGGGGAGTCCGCATTGCATTCTTTATATTTTTCTTTCTTTCTTTTCATGTAGGACCATCATGCATTTAGATCATACTAACAGGCCTTTTTTTGAAATACAACTCATTTTAGATTGATACAACAAAATAAGTTTACAATTTATAGTCAGTTGATAGCATTTTTTTCTCTCAACTAAGATTGAATAAGAAATATAATGAAAAGTTGAATTTTGAGGGATAATATTGTAACTGGTACATAGGGAGATTCTTAGGTGATGGCCATGAAGTTTATTCTAAATTGTAGTCTTTGTTTAATCAGTGGAGGACTTAAAATACTTATAATGGCTTTTAGAATCTTTGAAACTAAGTTGTGTTAAGATGAATTCGCGTAATCTCTCTTGTTCTTATTTTTTCAATAATAATAATAATTATCCAAGGGTATCCAACATTGCTCGTATATCTAGCGTTGGTGTGCAAACCTGCCAAGCTCTATCCGACATGTTGTTGACAAAGTCAGCGTCGGTATATCTTGGTCTCATTTTATGAGTTAGACACCTAAGGATTACTGACATGTTGTTGACAAAGTCAGCGTCGGTCTGCACAATCCGCCAAATTTTGTCCCAACTCTCCGTCAGTCCGCAAGGCAGTGTATGGGTGGTATACCTTGGTCTTTAAATTAGGTGTATATAATTAATCATAAATTTTAACTTCTATAGAGATAGAGAATAATCGATGATGCCCAAACATTTCTTGACCTTATTGATTTGACTAGCCATACACAAGGAAATTAGAATACCACTTCACAAACTGTGACAAGCAGACTAATAATTTATTTCATGGCTACACTATGTTATCGACCGAACTAACTAGCCAAACTGGAATTTAACATTTGGAAACTTGATTTATATTGAAAATTTGCGACAAGTTGAGGTTTCTAAAATAAAATCAACTAACTAGAAATTGTTAATTTAATTTGTTGTGCCACTTTCCGGAAACAAGTCATGTTTTCAATTTTTGTTTTCAATTGCATAAGTCCTCTGCATTCATGTAGTTACATTAGAGCCATAGCGTACTGCATTTGGATTTTGTGGGTAGTATCCGCTGAAAACCCTCATGAGACACCACTCGTCCTAGTAGGGACAACTAAAGGTTTAATGGTTTGTTGCATACGCTCAATGCAATCGTGTTTTCTACGAAAGTGTGACCTATCTAGTGTAGTTTTTCATTTTTTGTTTTACTCGAGAACGAGTAAAAGATAAGTGTGGGGGTACTTGATTGACATAGAAATGTGTTTTTTATGCTCTTATATCTTATTTTTTGTATATAAATAAATATTACTTGGGTATTGTTTTTTCACTTTTACAGATATGCCGATTAAGCCACATACAGTCAAAAAAATGGAAAATAGAGATCAAACTGCTGTGTATATATATTTGAAGACTTGCAGATGAAGATCTTACATCAAATTGCTTTTTGGATAAGGAAATAACTGGTAGAAAGGCCATGTATATCACAATTCAATGAAGAATTGTCAAGGAAACAAGATGAAAAGAGGAAAGTCCCAAATTTACTAGATTTCAATAAGGCACATTTGTAATTCTCATTGTAAACTCTTTTGTGATTTCTCTAAGGCCCATTTGTCTTCGTATTAGGGTTAGGGTTGGCTATCTATCCTATAAATACCCTTGTAATCTCATTGTAAACATCATTCATGAATTAAGAATTTTCTTCTTTCTCTTCTCCGCATTTTTAATTTCTTAGCAATTAGCGCAGTCTACACAATTAGATTTGGTAGTGCACTATTTATCTTTTTCACTTTTTTTAATTAGTGATTAACGATCTGATTAGATTCAGTGTTAATCCTAATTTTTTTTCTGTTGTTATTTTGATTTCTGTTCTTTTTACTGCTTTCTTAGGTCATATTGGATTGAATACATATTTGATTAGATTCAGATTTGATTCAATTCAATAATAGTTTAGTTGCAGATTCAATTTCATTTGCTTTCAAACCAACCTCGGAGATTTGTCTAACTCGCCTATGAAATTATATAAATAATTTTATTTAATTTACCTCCTTGTGATTCGACCTGCATACTACACGATCTGTTCGCTTGCGGTATTTATTTAAAATTCGCGCTTTTCTGATTCATAGAAAAGTAGTAATCATTAACTCAATTTCCCTTATGATTATTTCCATTCGCAAAACATTTGCTTTCCATCGTTATTCATTTTCAAATATCAATGTCTTTCCTTAATAGGAATCTAGACTTGTTTAATAATTCTAATTTAAAATAAATCTTAAACTATTTCAAAATATGGAATTGTATTTCCATAACTATAAATATTAAAATATTCACTTCTTAATATATTTCATTTAAATTATAGTTTTATACTAAATAGAATTCAAATATCCTTCTTGAACTAAACCATTATAATAAAATTCGACCTAGTCAAAGTATAATTATAAACCCCTTGGATTTTATTTCAATTTGTTTTATATTCTGAACTTTGGAATAAAATCCAACGTTCCCTTTCGAAAACGATTTCCATTTCCCTTATCATTCAAATTTCTATTTGAATTCACATTTCGAACCCAGATTTCTTTTATAGATGCTTTCATTTGCAAAATATCTACTCTAAACGATTATTCACTTTAATTGTGAATAATATTTCTTTTTACATAATCAAATCCATTTGGTTTTACCATATCAAATCCAAATTCCATTTATAACTTCTATTTACAATTGTTTATAGAAAATCTCATTATTAATTTCAAACATTTATAATCTCATTCATAATTTCCTTTATAATTTACTAAGTTCAGATCTCATTTCAAATATTGGTTTCAAAACCGATTTCCACTTTTTCATATAAATTCCAATTTGAATTACATTTCAATTTATCCAATGATAAATAATTCACTTAATTTATACTCTCATTTGTAAACAACTTCTTGTTTTCTCTATTAACTTGTTTTTAATTTCAACTTTAATTGCAATTACATTTATATTTTTTGAAATAAATTTCCCTTTTAAAAACTCAAATTTCATTTTCTATATTCAAAAATAATTTACGGTATTTAAATACCAAAATTCTAAGGCCAGGGTAATTCAACGCAACATACTTAATCACAATATATATCATAGTAAATAACAAGCAATAATATAAATGTTAAGAGATTTAGTTGGATCCCTCCAACCTATTTCGCTGCATCCACAGACGCTAATCAACATTAATTTCACATAAATATGAAATATCATAGTAAACGGAACTAATAATCGATCAACGATATAACTATATCAGCCATTTCAACCAATTTTATCAACCATTCATCCACACAAACATCACACAGTATAAATTACTATAAATAAATATAAAATTCATTTATATAAAAATATATATGAGTTAGAGTTAGTGAGTTTACTCACCTCGGTTCACAGTTGACTATTCTGCCTTGGTTTCATTTAAAATCAAACAAGCGTTTGATTTTCTATGAAACCCAATAATTTTGTTCTCAGCATGTCAGTTCCACAATTGAGATTCCATCATTATGGTTCCAACAGATCCGTTCGTATTCAATTCTGTACATGTATGATCAAATTATAATAGTTATAACCTTATACCATTTAAATTATATATATTAACTAGTTATAATTAATATTGTTAAACCGGTTTAAATTTTTTCCATCTGCTCAAACGTTGTCTTCCTCGACATAAACTAGCCGGCTTTCATCCATTTGCTATCCACCATCTATTCATCACCAATTTGATTTTTCGTTAATTCAATAATTATCCTAAATTAAGATTATTCCCTAATCTACAACTTTATGTTTACTAACCATTGTGTTAACCTGGCCAAAATCTGCAACTCCATCTTCTAGTTTACCATATACCGAGCTCCCCGTACTGTCATGACTTCAGCGCCTCAACTATCCCCATTGCAATCAATACCGAAGTAAGCCTGCACTTCACCATTTACCCCCTCCTCACCATAATCGTTACTTAGCAGCCTAATCATTTTTTTCTCCTCGACATATTCTGTTTTCTTGCTACAGCACAAGGTCACGCTGTATTTTAAATCCACTTTCCAACCTTCCTCTCCCCATTCAATTTAACACAGCAACACAGTTTGACCTTCATCACGCACAAACCCCAATTACTACACACTACCCAATGATATCATTTTGTTTCAGTTCTCATACACACAAAACATACCACATCTCCAATTCACCATCCTTCCTTCATACAATAAGAAACCAAACACCATTTGTACAAACCACCAATTACTCCTTTTTTTCCTTAATTACAGTTCCAAACCGATCACTTCTCCTCCATCACTTCACGCAGCACCCTTCTTCTCTATCAAAGTACACTTTTCTAGTCATGCACTCATCAACTTCCCCTCCTCAAATACGACGCCAGTAAAAATCCAACCTTGCGTTATTACTTCACCACGTTATTATCTCCTAACTCTTCACCTCCCACCAGTAATACACAGCTCCTCCTGTGCAATGAACGCACCATTTTCAGAACCTCCTACACCACATGAAGTTCCAAACCGACTCCACTATTTAACTTCTCATCATGTGCTCCTCTACTAGGTCACCGATGCTCCACCTTGGCCTCACCTGATGGAATCGTGACCATAGCAGTGCCTTGCGTGACACTTATTATTACCGTTCACCCCAAAAATTTGATAGCAGTTGCGCCTCACCCTACTGGTCACTACGCACCCCTCCACTCTACTCCTTGATGACCACACAGATGTCAAAGCTCAGCCCTAGATTTGCTGGTTCGAACAGGAACATGAAACCATCATGTCGTACCTGATTTGAGAGTATAGGCATAAAGCCCTAGCGAAAATAGGATCGAGAGATTCGATTTCATTAAGTTTCATTGTGTATTCGATTTATTGTTATTTTTGGAAGAGTTAAATGATGGGTGCCTTTTGATTTTTACAGAACGATGAAAGGGGGATTAGGGATTACGGGGAGAAAGGGTATTGGGTTAATTATAATTTATATAGATAGTTTTATTTTATTGAATATTTTCTTTGGTTTCATGCCTATTGAAATTTTCATTTAACGTTTTTAATTTTATATGATTACATATACCATTCACGATAAAAATGGACCTTTAGCTATTGTTTGACATTCCGAACCCAACGGAATTTGTTTCATTCAAATTGGAGTTCATTTGGAAATATAGCTAAATTTTGAATATTAAAATTGTTAATTGATTCACATTAAATTTTTGTATGCTCACATAATAATTCCAATTGGCTTGAAACTAGAAATCTTAAAATAATAAAATATTCCGAACACAGTGGAACTGGTTTCATCAAATTCCAAGATCTTTTAAATAATAGCCCTTTTTAAGGGTCCTATTTAAATTAAAATAAATCAATTTTAAAATACCTCAATATTACAATAATAAAATACTGCAATCAAACATACTCGGGCAGAATTTTATATAGTATCAAAATAAAATGCTTCTGGTTGAGTTTCATACCAAATCGATATTCAATATATTGGAAATCCCACTTATATTATATAATAAATCGTTATATTTTTAATAACGAATTCCATAGCGACTATTTAAATTTTTTATTTGGATATAAAACAAAATCTACAATAAAAAAAATCTTGATTTTTCTCTTTCATTTGAAAAATATAATCAAATAGGTCCAAATGTTTCTTGTTTCAAAGAAATCCGACTTATATTGGCTTCTGTATATTCAATTGAAGTGTAAATCGTAAATTACGAACTACCGCGACTATTTCGAGCTCGTTTTAAATTTAAATAAAATTTAACACGTTCACCACTCGTTTAATAATTAAATTTTCTATTATAATCCATTATATTATTCCATAAATCAACATTTAATACAATTTAAATGTTCTGAATTTAGTGTCCAAAAATCTGGGTCGTTACACACACCCGGGTCATCCTCGCCTATGTCATCGACATCGATGTCCTAGTTTTGGTATGGATGGCGAGACTGAGCGGGTTGGTATGCATCCTGATCCGGGTGGATCTGGGCCTGTTGGGTTTCCAAAAGCACAGACTTCAGGTTCTGAGCGGCGACAGTTGGGTTCTGTCATGGAGGGGGTTGGTCGCTCGAACTTGGCTCGTCGTTGATAACCAATCGGGAGCGATCACGGTACTGTTTTCCCCTGCTATAAGTTACGATGGTCCAATCACCATATCCATTTCCATTGTCGCTGTCACTTCCATTAGTATGAATGTTGGAGAGAACGGCGACGTTATTGATGAGGTTGAACCTTCTTCTTTGATGTGGTCCCCTCGATTCGGAAGAAGAAGTTTCTGATACAGTACATCATGGTTGGGCCTTGTCCTGAATGAGCTGAAGTCGAGCGACGATGCGTTGACTTTCTTGAAGTTGGCGCATAAGGTCGATATTGTTCTTCAATGCTTGGTTGAGTTCAAGAGCTATATTTTCAAACTTCTTATTAAACGTGTGGATCTGCACTTAGGTTATAGGGGCTTTGGGATCCACAGGAAGTAGGGTATCTGTTTCGGCTGGGATATCCGGCAGATGAGGTTGCTGAGATATTCCAGCTTCGGCTGCAGCAGAAGAGCCAGTCATTTTATTCTTTGTTCGCTTAACCATCGTAAATGAACTCAACGACAGTTTATGAATGGAACCTAAAGCGCATTGAAGTCGAGATGGAGACGTGCGACAAAGATGCATATCAAGTTTTCTCAATGAAAGCATTAGAATGTTGATGGCAAAATATGTCATAAACACCCAAGATTCTTAATTACTTGTAATGACCCGGATTTTTCGAACAATTTATTCTTAATATTTAATATGGTTTTAAATATTGAGTTGATAATACAAATAGATTTTTATATCGAGTATCGATTAAATAATCGAAATACGATTTATTTCGAATATATTGAATAATCGTAGTACGAAAACAAATCTAGTTTAATTCAATTTAAAACTTAATCGAAACAGTTCAGGTGATCAATTCAAAATTCTGTTTGAATTAGAATAATAATATTAATATTTTTATTGTCAAGGAATTAATGGTTTGAAATTTAATTTATATTTATTTAAATTAATATCTTCTCCAGATGATCGAATCGGGCTTCGAAACTTATCCCAGTGTGTTCGAAATATTGTTATAACGCTAGAAATGCCTGTTGTTGTGTTTAAAATGGAGTTCGAAAAACACATGTTGTTTTAAATTAAATAAATCATACCGGTTTTAATCAAACAAAAATAAAATAAAATTATTATAAAATAAAATTACTTCCTTCCTAAGCTATTTAATCAAGTACACTGCAAGCCTAGCTATCACTGTAAGCTAATCCTACTTGTACCCTGTTGAAACCGACGTTGTTTCTATCTCTTTATCCTTCATCTATAAATATTTTGTTCTATTTTCTTCCTACCATTCACAGATGCAATGAAGCAATCCAAGTTTATACCTCGCGTTCCATTCATTTCAATTCGATTTAAATAAAAAGCCGTCCCCTTTTCACATTCTAATTTCTTTCCAAACAACCGCAAATCAAAACTTGAATTCACCAAAGAGGAGACCGAAATCAAAATCATGATTTAGAGGAGGAGGTGTGGTCAACATGATTTCAGGAGGAGGTTTTGACATTGCTGTGAAGTTGTGCGATTGGGTATCACGATTGGAATTTGCGAAGGATTCGAAGCTCGAGATCGAGCTTAAATTGCTCGACAATTATGAAAGGATGTAATCACAATTTGAAACGAATGGGTATTTTTCTGGAACTCGATGAAGGCACTCGCGATGCTCGTGTTAACAACCTAGAAGAAAAGTAGAACTCGCGATGTCTTTGATCTGGGAATCGTCGAGATTAGGGAATCATGGACTGTGGGCTCGATCCAATATTGAGTTGACTGTCGCGTTTGAGGGAAGTGCGATGGAGATTTCAGGGGTGATCGAGTGTGGCTTTTACAGTGAGCATTTTCGTGAATGAAAGAGTTTGGGAGGGCGAGGTGGGCTATCAGCCGTGGTTGGTAGTTAGCAGGGGATGAGTGGGAACCGAAATGTGGAAGAAAGGTTAGATAAGGTGTCACAGTTGATGAGATGAAGGTGATTTGGCTCAGGAAATGGTTGCGAGTTGCTATGTCGAGTTATGAATGATTTTTGCAAGCAATTTGAAGTGTAAATGGGAATCTTGAAGGTCTCAACTATGGAGAGGGTTTTTTTTTAAATGGAAACTAAATATGGCATGGGAAAAGAGATTAGCGCAAGTGAATTCTAGGTAATTTAAATTAATGACGTAATTAGGATTTTTGTTAATGCTATTTAAATCATAATCTTATAAATAAAGTATCTTCCTCGTAGAAAGTCCAAATCGATTGTCGTAAATCATGTTGCGCTCGTGGAGTCGAATATTATATCGTGGTATTAATTTGATAACAAATTGGAGCAATGGGATTTGGTACTGAATTTAAATATTGTTCTATTTTAATCAGAGAAAACAGACCAACGACAACTGAAATCAGGTGAGTAAATCTCGCTTAATTTATTATTTAGAATTATTTTTATTCATTAAAAACATTTTATGGTTGTTTGGTTGCATTAAAATCTTTATGTGACTATTATAAATATATATTAGTTATTTAAGATTGGTGTATGTGGCTATTATATATATATATATATATATATATATATATATATATATATATATATATATATATTGGTGGTTGGATTCCCGCAGTTTCATTAGCGGATGCCCACGGTATCATTAGCGGATGATTTCCCTATGCGCCCCATAAATATATATTAATGGATGACCATCTATACCACGATATCCTGCCTCGAAGCAGGATGGGTATTTTTTTTATATTGGCTAACGTCTGTGGATGCAGAAAAACAGGTTGGAGGGATCCAACTGGATTCCTCAAAAATATTATCATATGTTTGATTTCATATATGTTATCTTATATGATGTGTTAGAAAACCAGTGATTGATAATTTGGTATTTTGGATGTTTGAAATATCACTGGGCCTAAATAGTAATTTATAAAAATATCGTAAAGAGGGTTTTGAGATTTAAAAAGAAAAATTCTATTTCTTTTCAAAAATAGAATTTTAATTTAGAATGGGCTAAAGATATTTACTTGTTTTGAAAATAAATAAAACAAGTATTGAATTTATAAACGATGTTTATAAATTAAATAATACAAGAAATTCAAGTGAATTTATAAACGGTGTTTATAAATGAAACAGAATGATTTTCATGGGATAACCAGGGAATTGAAATGAATTTATAAACAATGTTTATAAATAGAAATGGGAAAAAAATTATCATTGGATAATTTGAATATCTAAATTCAAATGTGAATTTGAAAATAGAAATAGGAAAATCGCTTTAAAGAAATAAACGATGGAATTTATTCCGGTTTTCAGAGCATAAATTGAACTAAAATAAATCCGTAAGGGTTTATGATTTTGAATTCGATTAATTCGAATTTAATTAAATAGAAGTTAATTTGAATATAGAGAATTCAAATAGAATTTGAATATAAAAAATTTATTCGTTTTAACTTCGTTATATAATTAAAATAAATTTATTCGTTTTAACTTCGTCGAAAAAAATAAATTTTCCGTCATTATTATTTAAAATAATCCATTTTAAATATTTGAAACCCATTAAATTCGCCAAAATAAAAATTTTAAATTGGCTCAGATTTTCCGGGTTGTTACAGTTAGGAGGTGATGCAGCCAATTGAGAAGCTAGGCACAACACTTCTCCAACGATGATCCAATCAATCAGCTGCCATATGTCTAAGAATAGAAATCTTTAATGATGAATAAAGAAAGATGAGGAGAAAAGATAATAACCAATCTTCTTGGAATAGCAGGAATACTAGATTGAAAAAGGGTGCCTTTCGGCAATGGAGCTCTAATACCAAATTGAAAATAGGCATGAAGTTTGAAGATAAAATATTTTATTTAATATTGAATTGTTTCAATAGATTGATACAAGGAGACTGAACGGTAACATGATGTATATATAGCTGAAGGATAGCAAAACTTACTGAAAATAAAATACAAAGATTGGGCTGAGGCCTAATATACTATCAGCCTATGTTATATAAAATATAACTCGCAAGATTATCTACTAATAATATATACATCAAAAGTCTACAATATTACCATTTTTCTATAAGCTACGTATCTATAAAACTTATAGTGTAGGGCTAATAAAAGAATAAGGGTTAGTATGTATTTTGACATGTCAGCATTAACATTTTTGCAATGAATACTGCATTATGGCATAATATTTACACCATGATGACCTAATGTAACTAACTAACCATTTATCAAAGTACACATTTGATGCTACACAATATATCTACAAAGTAATACTTTCGAGCAAAATAGGAAAATTTAGAGAATAGCTCCACAAAATAGACTCAAACAACCTATCATTGTTTAAAGACGTCAATGTCCCCCCAAAAAGTAAGTGTCATGTATGTTGATTCCCTAATTACTTATTTAGACGATCCTCCTAGGGTTTTGCTAGATGCTCTTAAGTCTTTACTGTTTTGTAATCACATGCTCATTTAGTTTGTCCCTATACTTCCACGTAACCAAAATTTAGTTTACGGGATTTAAAGAAAGTCAAGGAGCTACTAAAGTATAAAGCTGAGAAAGTTTAAAAAAATGCAAGTGAAGGATATGTTGAAGATTGAAATTTGTTGCTTACCTTTTAGTTTTGTGTAACAACCCTGAATTTTGGGGCCAATTTAAAATTTATTTTAATGAGTTTTGATATTTAAAATAATCTATTTTAAATAATAATGATCACAAATTTGATTCAAATCGAAGTTAGAATGAATAATTTAATTTTAATTATAAAAAGAGTTAGAAATAGCGCAGTAGTTTGAAAAGTCAAACTTGAACTTTGACTGACCATACAGGACGCAAAATTTAACGGATTTTAGTGAAACCAAAAATATTAGAATCTATTTAAAAATATCTTTCCAACGAATCCGAAAAATCGAAATTTCATAGCGGAAATCAAAAGTTATGACCAATTCAATTTTTAGAAGGTCTTTATGAAATATATAAAGGTCAAAAATGCTACTTTTCACATACGAAGGAATTTCGACTCGAAACCACTTCCATTGAGTTCAGAATGATGTTTCTACATTGAAAAACAGTAAACACTTATATATTTTGAGTTTCAGAAATTATTTGTTTAAAAATGTATTTTTAATATTAAATATACTAGCCTTAAAAATGGTCATTTTTCAAACGACCTCTGTATTCGATGAAACCACTTTTGTTGGATCCGGAATATCAAATTATTTCTAGGTTTCAATTTTCAGAATTTTTCGAATTAATATGTGAGCATGAGAAAAGAAAATGTGTTTTGACTATTTCAGTTAAATTTAAACGCCTTAAAAATAGCCATTTTCAAAAAGTCTCAGAATCCGATGAAATAAATTTTGTTAGGACCGTATCGTCATAAGAAAGCCAAAAATAATTTTTTTGGGTTTTTCTGAGTAAGTGTGTAGTCCCGGTAAAATTATTTGTACGGAAAAATTAGAAATAAAGGACTTAAATTTTAAACCTGAAAAACGGAGGCCAAGATGACAATTTGGGCTGATGAGGCATATCCAGATGAGTTCGGAATGGGGGCTAAATGGTGGGAACGACAGTCGTTGGGCCTAATTCTGAGTTCGGACCAAAACGGGCTTAAACGGGCTAATTAAACAATAATTAAATAACCCTAATATAATAATAATAATATAAATCCATCGGGTTTCTTCCTCCACGTTATTTTACAGCCGCCACATGAACCCATCAGCCCCGAAATTTTGAACTCAAATTCCTCCCAATCCATGAAGAATTAGACCTCCCCGTAGTTAAACTTTTTAAAGTTCTCTCTCCGCTCTTCGATTTGATACCAATTTCACCTCTCCCCGCTGCCTGAAACCGTCGCACCAACCCCGGGAAGTCACCGCCGTTCGTCCGACGTGGGGCCCACCAGACCAGGCCGAGTTTCACCCCCCCTCTGGCCGATCACTCCCCTCTCGTAGCTCTCCGACGTCGCGCAAACCGCTCTGGAAACCGTCGCTTGAATCTGCTGAAAAGTGGAATCAAAATTTTGAACAATTCTGAAATCAAGGTATGAACATTTCAGAATTAGCCACGCTTTTAAGTTTTACTGCAACAGTTGTTAAAAACCAGAATTATTCAAAAATCAATAACTAATTCATACGGACCTCGAATCTGAAAATTTCAGATCCGACAGGACCGTGGCGACAAGTAGGCTTTGCTGAGATGGATTGGAACGAATTCTGAATTTATTTGGCATTTTTAATTCTTATTCAATCAAGGTGAGAATTTTTTTTTTATTTAATTTAATTTATTTAATTATTATTTGCATGATTGTTAATAGTAGATCAAATAAGACATGCGGTTTAGAACATGGATCTGAACTATTCATCTCGTATGATGTTAAATCTGAATTGCATGAGTTTAAATCTGAAATTTCAGGTTTAAATCTGAAATAATAATTAATTAAAATTAATTATGTGTTATTTATTTAATCACGCCATGTTGATTTTACATATGTCAAGTTAAAACATCACCTTGTAATTACCTTGATGCTAGTTGTTAGATTTGGACTTGTTGTATGTTTGGGATGTTGTTGTTATGTTATGTGATGAAAATTTACATTCTTATTTGATGCAAATAAAATAAGAATGCGACTTGTGGTGGAATTTGCATTTTATTATGTAAAAGTAAAATAAGAAATTTACATCGTATGAGAAAATTAACATTATTCTTTGGGTAATAATAAGTAATTACATCGTAGGATGTAAATTAATATTTTTAATGTTAATATGATAGAAATTCAACCGTAGGATGTAAATTAACATTTTTAATGTTAATATGATAGAAATTCAACCGTAGGATGTAAATTAACATTTTTAATGTTAATATGATAGAAATTCAACCGTAGGATGTAAAATTTAAAATCAGAATTTGCGATGACATGAAATTTACCTTTTATTATGAAAGTAAAGTATTTTCACCGCATGTATAAATTTACATTATTTTTAATGTAGATTAAATAGTAAATTTAACCGTAGGATGTCATTAACATTTTTAATGTCAATTTTAAAAAGAAGTTTAACCGTAGGATTTGTTGACATTATTTTTAATATTAATATATATGAATTTCACCGTAGGAAGATTTACATTTTTTTTTATATAATAAAAAGAATGGACTTTACATTGTAATTAAAGAGTAAATTTTACATTGTAAAGAAAGAATGGATTTTATATTGAGAATTTGGCGATGTAAATAAAAAGACAATCTTTTTATGTTGAAAATAAAAATAAAAAACCATCTTTTTATGTTCAAAATAAAAAGGACATTATTTTTACATTGTAAAATAGTAAAGTTGATATTTTTACTTTGTAAAATAGAAAAGATAATATTTTTACATTGTAAAATAGTAAAGTTGATATTTTTACATTTGTAAATAGAAAAGATAATATTTTTACATTGTAAAATAGTAAAGTTGGTATTTTTACTTTGTAAAATAGAAAAGATAATATTTTTACATTGTAAAATAGTAAAGTTGATATTTTTACTTTGTAAAATAGAAAAGATAATATTTTTACATTGTAAAATAGAAAGTTGATACTTTTACATTTGTAAAATATGAAGGAAGATATTTTTCATTGTAAAATATAAAAGTCATTATTTTTACATTGTAAATATAAAAGAAGATATTTTTACATATGAAATTACATTTTATTATGTAATGTAAGAATGAATTTACACCGCATGATAAAAATTAGATCTTTATATGTAATTCAAATATGAATTTACACCGCATGAAGGAAATTACATTTTATTATATAATTTATATATAGATTTAAACCGCATGAATAAAATTTCATTTTTATATGTACTTTATATATGAATTTGCATTGTATGACTAAATTACATTTTTCGGTGTAATTAAAACATGAATTTACATCGTGTAATAGAAATTACATTTTTCTATGTAACTTGTATATGAATTAGCACTATATGATAAAAATTACATTTTCATATGTAATTTAGATATGAATAATAACGATAGAATTAAAATTACATTTTTATATGTAATTAAAAATGTGAATTTACACTGTATGATAAAAATTGCATTTTTAGATGTAAGTTAAATATGAATTTATGTCGTATGATAGGAATTACATTTTTCTATGTAATTAAAATATGAATTGCCATCGCATGATAAAATACATTTTTCTATGTAATTTAAATTGATTTTTTGCCGCATGAGAAAATTACATTTTTCTATGTAATTTAGATGTGAACTAGAATGGTAAAATAAGAATGACATTTTTCTATGTAATTTATATATGAGTTATAACGATATGATAAAGATTACATTTTTCAATGAAATTAGAATATGAATTTGTACTGTATTTTAACAATTACATTTCTTTATGTAATTGGGACTTGAATTTATAATGTAAAATAAAATTACATTTTATAATGTAATAAAGAGGTAAGATTCACATTAAATTTACAAATCACATTTTATATGTAATTAGAAAAGAGGACTTGCATTGTAATTAAAAATTATTTTTACAATGTGAATTAGATGTAGTGTTTGCATTGTAATTAAAAATTATACTTTTACAATGTGAATTAGATGTAGTGTTTGCATTGTAATTACAAATCATGTTTTCACAATGTGAATTAAGAGTAGAGTTTGCATTGTCATTAGAAATTATATTTTTATATGTAATTTAAAGATTTTGAGTGTATCAAAATTTACATTTTCAATGTAAGGAAAGAATGAATTTAGGATGCGGTAATATTATCTTCATTTTCAAATGAATTAAAATTTAGTAAGTGTCGGTAATTGTGTGGAGTGTTGTTTTAATCAAATGACGTTATTACGATTCAATGATTTTATATATAATTAAAATTGAACGAATAGGGCGTGGTAGTTCGCCTTTTGAAATCGTACTTTTAAATGACTATACAAGAAGATCAGACCGTCGAATCTTCTTGAAACTGAAACCGTTAGGACCGTCTTGGAAAAATCTTTCCAATGATATATATTACGTTAAGATCCAACGGTTAGATTCTGAGAAATATAAAAATCAAAATTGGTTGAATGCAGCGCCATAGTCGCCCATGGACTTAAGGCATCGTTATATAAAAATTTAATTATTTTAAATAATTAAAATAGGAATGAATCGTTAATAAAATAATTATTAATGTGTAAGAAGGATTTTCAATATATATATATATATACGAGGATTATTTGGAATGTCCGAGTTTATCTCATTCTAAATAATTAAACGACGTTTAAAATCCAAGATTGGAAGACGACGATTGAAGACCGTCAAATCTCCACATCGAATGGACGATGATGACTGTTGCCTTAGAATGGCTCGCTACCATGATAAGGTAATAGTAGGAGTTGCCCAAACGTAGTGTTGATTTGTACGGGTTTGGCTTTCGCTCAGACCCAGAGCATAAGCTTTTAAATGGATTGTGTGTCTGACATCGTACTCCATTATATATCATGTTATTAATCTTCTGTCGAATGTATGGATGTGTGGTGGCGGAGAATTTATTCTCTTGCTTAACACCCGTTCATATATTTCGGCAAAGGGTTGGTAGTATGATATGGAGTGATGATGTGGCATGCTAAGATGCATATGATCAAGGCTTTGTTGAAAAGCAGGCCTTGTGGGACGATCAAAGCATAGTCTGTTTAGGCATAGCTTTGTGTATAGCGTGACTTCGCGAGCCTCACACACCGGCGGAGTCTAAAACGGGAGAAGGGAACGCAGGGAGAGCAGCACGTTTCTTTCTAGCTAGAGTGGTGTCAGTGACCTACCAGCCCTGACATTTTCCTTATGTGGATGATGGAATGAGGCGCCTCGGATGATAGGTCCTATAGGACTGGGAAACGTGTGTTCAGGTATAACTAATCTGCTAAGCTGTATTTGCGGACCGGCCCTGCAGCTATCCAAGGGTTCTCCGCGGGGAATCCTGAGACATTAGCTAGAGTGTCTTGAATTGGTAGGAGCTCCTCCCTAGCCTTGACTCATGATGGAAACCAATTTCCAATACGCCCCATTCAGATTTGATTGTATTACTAGTACGGAGGCATAATATATGGGTACCTATGCTTCCTAGGATTGATACATTTACTTTGAAATGTTTTGATATTTACTAATAATAATATTAACTCGTATTTGCCGTATTTATCATGTTTGATCACCATAAGGTAAAACTCTATCCTCTGGTGTGCGTTGCATTGTGTGATGGGACCTGAGTCTTATGGTGATTTCATTTTTCTATAAAGCATAGCGTTGTTGTACGATTTACCTATCATTTATTATGACACGTTTATGCACGGCAATCCATTAGAGTAAACCTGTTCCGCATTAGTGGCGTGGTCTTTGGATTTGCCCTATTAATAGTGATTTATTAGTTAAGAATTCTCACACCAGTCCCACGACTGACCCGTTGTTTGTTTCCACCTTTTTTGCAAACTCGGGTGCCCTCTTTCCTCACGGGCAGTCGAGTAGTTTGTCTACAGGTTTATCTCGAGCAGGATTCTGGATTGAAGCTTAAAGCTGTGTCCAGAGCATAGTTGTCTTCCGCTGTATCTATTTTATTTCCGCTGCACTGTATTAAATTTATTGTAAAATTTTCTTCCGCTGTATTTTAATTTCGATGTACTCTGATATATTCTGTACTCTGATGTTATATTATCATGATGTAATAAAAGTCTGCTGTTGTTGTTCTGATGTGTTGTATTCCCAAAGTTAACATAGGCGGGATTTGAACGGTTTTGGTTGATTTTGCGATCGATTAAGGCCGGGCAAAATCCGACTCGTTACATTTTGTTCCTCATTATTTTAATATTTTTAAACATTAGTACAGTTATCTTTGATATATTTGTGCTTACTATTGAAGATGTAACTTTCATTCATAGATTGATTTGTTGATTATGAAGTTACTATTCTAGAACCGTTACCTATATATTTTTGGTTTTCTAGCACATTGTACTTATATCTAATGGACGTCTATACATACAATAAGCCTTTTCTTTCGAGCAGTACTGAATTTATCACATGATACATATTATCATATAATGTATTGATGATCATGCCATTATTTTGATTTTTAAGTTCATCTATATGTTTTATATCTTATTTTAAAAAAATGATATTCATCCTTCCGCCATACCTATTATGTACAGCTAGACTGATCAAAATAGTTTCTGCATTCATTTATATTAGTTGGGGCTTCACCATACAATATAATTCATCAATTTTTCTTTGTGGATCTTTAACAGATTCGCTTTTGGGTATTTGTTTTGTAATCTTTCGTCTTTTAAATTGATTCACTTTATAGTGTTTGTTTGATAAGCTATTTTTTAAATAAACATTGTGATAATAAATTCTAGGTCTTATTATATGCATCTGTAGAGGTACATATGTTTGGTTTGGTCTACCCTCGTTTGCTTTCAAATGGGGTATGAAACTATGTTGTCATGACCAAATATACGTACATTAACTCTGGAGGCTAGTAATTTAAATTTTAGAATGTATAAAATATTTTAAATATTGATCCTACGAATTTTAGTTTTGATAAATAAATTTGGACACATAACCAAATATTGTTGTGGACTATAAATATGGGTATTTCGAAGAATATTTTGTATAGTTTTGCTGTAATCATAGTCCTTTTGCTCAGTTGGATTTACATTATGGATCAGACCTTTTAGCAAGTAGCCACGTGTAAAGCACGAGTTCGCTCTCATTCTTATAATTATTTCATTGTATACCTTCGATGACATTTTCGGTGACATGATAAATAGTATTGAAAGCTAAAACCTTACAAGAACCAATTTTGGATAGTTAACCTCGATAATTTAGCTTCCTTAATAAATAGTTCGAATTTCACCACTTCAACCTAAATTCATCCAAAAGTATTTCTAGTGAGAAAACTTATAGCTATAAAAGGTAGCAATAGTGTTATGTTTCATTATCTTAATGAAATGAGAAAACATAAAGTATCTACCGAATTGAATGCCAAAAAAACTATCTTAGAGATTGTTAATACTAATCACTTAATCCTAACACATAAGATAAAAGGTTTGATACAGCCCTGATAGCCTATAGTCAACCTTGGAGAGATGAACTGGTTTCCATGATGCATCGTTTGATAAGATGGTGTGCTAGTCTCTTCATGTTTGAGCTTGAATCAAATATCGTGTGGAAACAAAGGAAAAAATTATTATTAACATCATAGAAAATACTGAAGATTACAATGGATTGAACATATATTAATGTGCAATGGTTTATTAATAATAGATTTTACCTTCTTGTTGTACTGATTTTTTTTCCAGTATAATATTCTTCTAACATGCGTACCTTGCCATTTTCCTATATATCCAGGGGGAAAAACATTAATTAGCCTTTCATTTAGTAATGCAACCTTGTTGATATTACATAAGCAGATGATAGTGGTGAATGTATAAATTAAACAAGCATGTAGACAACTTTGAAACAAAATATTGAAGCAGAATTAACTAGAAATAAAATGTTATGATGGAATAGGATCGAGTTCCGAATTTTTCATAACATGATTAATTTTTCATTTGTTTACTCATTTATTTATATTTTGCATGAAAATCACTTCAGTTCCTGATCAGTCATAAAAATTTAAACATAACACACTCAAGCTCAAAACAAAAAAAGAATAATAAATGGATTAACAACTCGCTCAGCATAGCGATTCTAGGATAATGGAGATATTGTACGAGGAAGAAGGGAAATAAAGACCAGTAACGAAATATAGAATGGGCTAAATATAGAATGGAAACATAACACTTTTTATTCCTTTTGACATTTCTCGTAAGCGTTTCTTACAATATACTCTTCCACATAATCAAAGGTCTAATATCTAACCGGATACAAAAACATTATCACCTTTTTTCATTCTAAACAGCATAATCAAAGCTACATATTTAACTAGATATAGAAACGAAGAACACCATGCAGTAGCTGCAAATTAAAAGTTAACTTTTAAGCACCATGTTCAATATACGATTAATATTGACCAATTCAAAGTCAGAGATTTATCGTGTAATCATTCTATACATATATGCTTTACTATTGGAAGTAACCAATATTTAGTTTTGGATACTTTCAAACTCTCATACCTATAAATCTCCAATCACTTGAATTTTTTTACATTTCTGTATTATTCTTGACATTTACGAATTTTGAAACTAATACAAAATAAATATTTGTATTATCGAAAATGATTTTTCAACATTGCCCACTAAAAGAATCTTAAGAAGAAGAAAAAGCATTTTAATTTTAACATTTTTGTAGAAAAATATTTTTTCAATAATTAAAATAGAGATCCCTTACTTAAACGTTGTAGCTAAAGCCTAATAAAAAACAAACATATAGCGATCTAAGATTCATAGCAAATCATAAATCCATAAACCTCCAATTTTTTGCTTTAACGTTTCTTTTGTTGGATCCTTCTTTAAAAATTGCTCAATTTAAAATTATAATTTACTGAACAACGGTTTTCTTAAGATCACAGCTATACAAATTGTAATTAAATTATTCAATTTGTAAACAACAATTTATTGAGCATGCATACATCACAATATGAATTGATAAGAGACATGGCCATTTAAATATTTTCTAGCACAACAGCAATTTTCATACAGGAAGACACCAAACCCTACGTCACCTTCCTGATCCAATCTTAAAGGAGACTCAAAAGCAATAACATAGTACAGGAATGAATTCGTTCAAAATCGTAACACAATCAACTTCATACTTTAAAATTAGAAACTCAGTCAATTTTGATGAAAAGAATGATTATTAAGTGAAAAAAAGTAAGAGAAGTTTTATGATAACTTACTGAATAGTATGCGATGACGAACGATAATTCGAAATCTTAAAATCTTTTGAAAGGAACTTTAAAAATGAAATTTGAATCAATAGTTGACCATTATGCATTTTTGAAATCGGATTCCCTAACTGTGATAATTGAAATCACCAATGTTAACAAAGACAGAATTACCTAGATTAATAAGGAGAAGGTAGCTGGGCTTATAATTTCATTAAGCTTGAAATGATCGAAATAGAAGTTAATACCTCAGGCTATTGGCAAATTCTATTTGACTTGGCAATTTGCTGAGTTACCCCCATTTTAATGATAATAATCAATGATGAAAATATCCTTCATTTATTTTCTATTTAAATTTATGTTTTTTATTTTCTATCCACCTTGCAATAGCACTGCGTGGTGCATTTAAAGCACCATGCAGTGGCACAACATGGTGCTTTGAAGGCACCATGCAGTGGCACTATGTGGTGACTTCACAACATCACACAATGTTACTGCATGGTCCTCTAATGACACCACGCAGTGCCGTTGCGAGACATTTTTGGATTCTTTTGAAACTGTATCAACTCAACAAATCGATCGATTTTTCGATTTTTTATAAATCAATGGGAAACTCATCAATTTTAGAAAGTAAAATTTTACCCAAATTATTTCCTCTTTTCGAATCATGGAGTAAAAAAAATAAGGGAGGAGAAAGGATGGGAATGGTCAAGCGACCTAATAATTTGAGAAACAACGGTTTGAAAAGGATGTATTAGAGGAAAATTGCCCCTAATTTTTAGTTAATAATTTAACTAAAGGAATAGTTTATTAAATAGAAACGCCGTGAAACTATACCAAACCTAGAAACACTACTGATAGTTTCAAACTAAAAATATAGTGTGTTACTAATTCCGCAAATTGACATAGTGTTTAAAAATATATATCTTAAAACTTAAGGACATAGAAATAAAATATCTATATACCGAAGTGACATTTTTATTTGTTGAAAGCTGAGCTGAAAAAATCACAATGCTTCAAATAAAGGGTTATGGTTTTCGAATTACACAAACTCTATTATTTCTTCTTACTTCTCTTTTTGGAGATAACATTAGACGTATGTCTCTGTCCATCTGAAAGACTAAACCAAATCTTCTTCTCTTTTAATCAACGATTACATATTCAATTATGGTTTTGCTAATTTATATAGTTTCCTTTTGTGACGGCCCGCCCCGCACCAACCGACACTTACTCCAAAAGTGCGCTGTACACATGTCCAGTTAGCACGGGACGGGTCGTCAGAAGAAGAGGGAAGAAGGAAATGAACTAACAAGGAACCTGTAGAATGTCTCACAGCGCATGGAACAAAATATAATAACAACATACTTGACATAAAACAGGTGAGACAGTGCATAAGCTGAAAACAACTAACATAGCAGCGGAAAATCCAAGTACAGCTTATGATCCAAAGTAAACATTATTACAACTTTTCAAACTGTCTCAAAAAGCAAAAGTAAGATAAAGGAGGTACGTTACTAATGCCCAAGTAGCGACCACCAACGACACAGGAAGAATATCTATATATCATACATGGAAGCCTCTTGCTCGCCTCCGAATCAGCTACTCGCGCATCACCAGCTAACCTGTCTCTAGTCTGCTCGTGTAAGCACCCAGAGTAATAAGAGGAGACATAAAACTCTGGGCCAGACTTAAAGCCTGGTATGAGCGATAAGCATCAAAACAGAACAATAACAGGTAAACTAAAACATACCTGAACCTGGACCTGCAACCAAAGAGTTAGCACTACATACTGTACAACACTCTAAGGTGCCATTTCAAATGGTGTAAAGATAACGGGGGTGGGGGTGTGCATGTCATAGTGATGGAAAACAATCAAACATAGCAACCATCCTCACATTTCTCACTCAGTGCATAAAGAATACGATATTCACCACTTCGATCACCCAACATACCTTGCTATGATCACTTTGCCCCATGAAGTCATAAATGGCTTCACTGCACTGATACATAGCCACTAATCCTTTGCTATGTCCATTCTGCCCCATGGAGTCACAATGACCCCACTGCACTGGCTCATAGCCTCACTAATCCTTTACTATGTCCACTCTGCCCCATGGAGTCACAATGACCCCACTGCACTGGCTCATAGTCTTACTACGCATCACTTTGCCCCTCGAGTCATAATGATTCTACTGCACTGATAACGTAGTCTTGCTACCATCACCTTGCCCCTCGAGTCATAGTGACTCTACTGCACTGATAAGTAGCCCATCATCCATTTTCAGTGGTGAATCGAAGTTATGAACGTCGACAACTCCTTAGCACACGTCCCGCAGCAAAGTCCAACCATGAAGTGAACTCATTGGTTCCCAACTGGATCCTGAGCTCTAACTTCCATTTGGACTACCTTTGCATCTCGGGTTATTGGTCATCACCGGATCGGTTCGGATCTACTCCTAGTCATCAATTCGGTTCGGATCGGAGTGCTCCTTCTTCTATGGATCGGATCGGGTCATCCTCACTTCAGCGGATCGGATCGAGACTCCACGTCCAGTCGCCATCACCGGTTCGGGTCGGGGTCCTCCAGCTTGTCGCGGTTCGGATCGGCTTCTTCTCTCCAAGCCTCCTCGAAGTACATCGGTTCGGGTCGGGGTTCCATGGCGGATCGGGTCGGATGTTACCTGCCACGAGAAGTGCGGATAGATCGAAGAGTGGAGTATGGGAGCGGATCGGGTCCTCCTACCGATCTGATCCGGTTCGGATGCCTTTCTGCACTTCTTCCAGCAAGCAATTTACGCCACTTGACGACGTTTTCGACCATTCTACCTATTCTAATCAATCACAAAGCATACCATACAGTCATAGCAACAAGTAGAAGTGACCTCAAACACCAAAACATCAATATGATAGGTTAAAATGGATCAAACTTACCCAAAACCCCATATTTCCCCTTAAGCATGATTAGGTGAAACTAATGATATGATTAGCAAAAGTTAACCAAATTAACCCAAGTCCATATCAGAGGTCTAAAACACCATTTCGAATTTTATAAATATTTTTCCAGAATTTTATCATGTTTAAATTCGCTAATTAACACTAATTACCATTAATTAGCCATAATTAGTGAGGAACTATGCAAATCACTCACCTTAGCCACAAATAAAACTTAGATCTGAAATAAATATCTGATTTGGTGCGAATTCCAATGCTGAACAGCAGCTCCAACGTTTAATTGATGAAGTTCTCCCTTGATTTGATGTTGCTAAGCTTAATCCTTGATTAGAAGATGATTTGGAGGTGATTTAGAGGTTGGAGGCCATTTCTAGGGTTTCTAAGAGGTAAGTGGAGACTAGAAAACTGAAATGGAATGATTCTCTAACTCTTTTCAGCCTCCCCATAACCCTAATCCCGAAATGGGTTATGGCCCCATTCGCTAATCACCCTATTTGGCCCGGTTAAGCAGTTTTTCACCTTCCAAACCTTATTTCAGCCATATCTCCCAAACGGTGAGTCCGTTTTGCTATTATGACCACTCTACGGAAAGGTAAACCATCAAACAAATCTAATGGACGTTGTTTCAGGTCAAAATTCCTTTCCAGTCAAAATTTATGGCCAAAACAAGATCAGCTAGGAGCAAAACGGTCATTTAAAAATCGACAAAAATCATGAACATAGGAAATGACTCTAATGGTTGTTTCCCAAAGTTACATGACCATACGACTTCATATGGGAAAGAAATAAATATTCTACGATCCTCCGATGCATAGAATGCGGGTTGTTACATTCTACCCCCTTAAGAAATTTCGCCCCCGAAATTCCCTAACCAAAACACACAAAGGGTCCCGCATGCCTATCAACCATAAAACAACAATCAAACATGCAAAACAAGTCTATCCTAGCATGCGGAAGAACTAAATTGCAAAGTAAATCTTACCAGGCAAAGAGTTCTGGATACATCTTTCTAATACTCTCCTCTGTCTCCCAAGTACAGTCATTCTCGTTCTCGCCTCACTGAACCTTGACTAGCTTCACCGCCTTCCTTCGAAGTTGCTTCGTATCGTGCTCGACAATACGGATCGGCTTGCGGTTCTCAACCGCCTCGGGTTCTAGTCCTCTAACTGATCAGGTGAAATAGTCATATCTGGGTCATGAACGAACTTCCTTAACTGGGAAACATGATATACATTGTGAACTCCCGCCATCTTCTCTGGTAAGTCAACTCTATACGCCAAATTCCCAACTTGTTCAAGAACAGGGAATGGGCCAACAAATCTTGGTGCCACCTTGCCTCTCCTGCCAAAACGTATCACGCTCTTCAACGGAGAAATCTTGACAAACACCAAGTCACCAATGAAGAATTTTAAGTCTCTTCTCCTTTTATCAACATAACTCTTCCGCCTATCTTGGGCAGCCTTCATTCGTTGTTGAATGGTTTTAATCTTATCTGAAGTTTCCCACACCACATCTGGTCCAAGCATAAACTTCTCGCCAGTCTCTATCCAACATGATGGTGAGTTGCATGGTCTTCCGTACAAAGCTTCATATGGAGCCATACCGATACTGGATTGGTAGCTATTATTATATGCAAACTCTACTAGATGCAAATGGTCATCCCACGATCCACCAAAATCCAATATACAAGCTCTCAAGAGATCTTCCAATATACGATTCACCCTCTCCGTCTGACCGTCGGTCTGAGGATGATATGCGGTACTGAGATGTAATTCTGACCCTAGAGCCTCTTGTAAGCTCTTCCAGAACCCACTAGTAAACAACGGGTCTCGGTCACTCACAATGCTTTTGGGTACTCCATGAAATCTCACTATCCACTTCATATACAATTCTGCTAACTTAGCTGTCGTTCTGGATGATTTGACTGGGACAAATCTTGCACTCTTAGTCAATCGATCCACAATCACCCAAATGCTATCATGTCCCGATCTAGTCCTTGGTAACCCATCAATGAAATCCATTGAGACTTGCTCCCATTTCCATTCGGGAATTTCTAATGGTTGCAACAACCCACTAGGCTTCTTTTGCTCGACTTTAACTAGCTGGCAATTCATGCATTTGGATATAAACTTCCCAACGTCTCTTTTCATCCCTTCCCAGTAGTAGGTCTGCTTCATATCTCGATACATCTTGTTACCACTGGGATGTATAGTCAGTTTTGAGTGATGACATTCTCTAAGCACTTCATCTCTCAAACCATTCACGTTGGGTACAACTAGTCTTCCATTCTTTCTAAGCCATCCATCTCGACCAAGCCCATAAAAATTCATCTCCTCACCGTCGATGTTCATCTCTAACTTGGAGATGATTTCCAATAATAAGGATCGTCCCTCTGGCTGGAACCAATCCGCTCTATCAAAGTTGGTCTGATCGCCAAACTAGCTAGCATGACTAGATCCAATTCGCACTTTGGTCTGAAATCAAACCCCGCGATATACTCCAGTTGCTTCCATACAAGAAACATAGCCCCTAAACTGGCATGTCTCCTACTCAAGGCATCGACTACCGCATTACCTTTCCCAGGTGTATATGCGATGTCAAAATCATACGAAGCCAAGAACTCTAACCATCTCTGCTGACGGAGATTCAGATCTTTCTGAGAGAAGAGATACTTTAACGATTTATGATCGGTAAACAACTCAAATCTTTCTCCCAAGAGATAGTGTCTCCACATCTTTAATGCGAACACAATCGCTGCCAGTTCCAAATCATGGGTAGGGTACTTTCTCTCATGTGGCTTTAGTTGTCGACTAGCATAAGCTACAACCCTACCTCCTTGCATCAATACAACACCTAGTCCGGTACCACAAGCATCCGTGTATACCGTCATCTCTTCATTCCCTTTAGGAATGACTAACACTGGTGCACGCGTCAACTTTTCCTTTAGACTCTTGAATGCATTCTCACACACTCCGTCCTAGACTAAGGACTGATTCTTCTTAGTCAACTGAGTCAACGGTGCTGCTATCTTGGAGAAGTCCTGGATAAACTTAAGATAATATCCAGCTAACCCCAAGAAACTTCTTACATCTGTTGCATTCTTGGGCGTAGGCCAATCCTGTACCGTAGCCACCTTCGTAGGGTCCACGACAATACCATTCTCTGAAACAACCTAGCCCAAGAATCTCACTTCCCTTCTCCAAAAGTGACACTTAGAGAATTTCGATTTCAATTGGTGTTTCCTTAACACCTCCTTCACTATCCTTAAGTGTCCCTTGTGTTCCTCCTCTGTCCTCGAGTAAACAAGGATACCGTCTACGAACACAAGAACAAACTTATTCAACTGATCTCCGAATACTCGATTCATAAGATCCACAAAGTAGGCTGGTGCATTGGTCAACCCAAATGGCATGACCAACCACTCATAGAATCCAGACGGCGTCCTAAATGCCGTTTTTGGAACACTCTCATCCGCTACTCGGAGCTGATGAAATCCTGTCGCGAGGTCCAACTGGGAGAACACTCTTGCTCCTTCCAGTTGATCAAACAAATCATCTATCCGCGGTAGAGGATACTTATTCTTCCTCTTACCTTATTCAACTCGCGATAGTCCACACACAAACGAAGGGAACCATCTGCCTTAGTGGAAAACACAACTGGTGCTCCCCACTCGGAGACACTTCTTCTAATAAATCCCTTCTTCAAAAGATTGTTGACTTGCACCCCGAGCTCTCGCTGCTCCCTTGGTGCCATACGACGAAGTGGCATCACTATAGGTCTGGCATCTTTCACTAGATCAATACGGAACTCAATCTCTCGGTGTGGTGGAAGCCCGGTCACCTCCTCGAAGACGTCCGGATACTGGCCAACCACGGGCACAACTGACAACTCATCATGTGGGATGTCGAGGGAATTTATAAAACTAGCCATTACCCCATCACTAGGTAGACTACCAAACACTACCCTCCGCCCATCATCCGCCCTAACTGTCACCAAAAAGCCCTCACAGTCAACCACCACCCCGTATCTTTGGAGCCAATCGACCCCCAATATAATGCCATACCCAGTAAAGCCCAAAACAAAGCAATCACAAACAAACATACATCCATGACTCGATAAGACCAAATTCCTGCAAATCATACTAAGGCTAGTCGAACCACCAATCGGGTTCATCACAACCAACGGTCTATCGACTATCTCGGGTTCCAGTCCCAACCTATCTACCAGGTCACTAGATATGAAGGAACGGGAAGCCCCAGTATCAAACAAAACTCGAACTGGTACATCATAAATAGAAAGCATACCTTGAATAACGACATTCTTTCCTTTCTCCGCCGCAGTTGGGGCATTCGACGAAGAAGGAACAACATCAATAGCATATGCTTTCACAATCTGCTTCTCCTTAAGAGGTTGCAGACACTTATCCTTATGATGTCCCACTTGGCCACAGTTGTAGCACTTCCTATCCGCTGGCTTGGCCCGACATTCTTTAGCATAATGGCCCTTCTTACCACAGCTGAAGCACTCAACTTCTTTCATGTTCTTTTTCTGGCCATCCTTTGATTGGCTCTGCTTCCTCTTATTCTGAGAGTTATTCTTGCCTCCACCGCCTGCTTGCGGCTTCGGCCCTTCTGCAGATGCAGCCTCAGTCTTTGACTTAGGGTAAAGGCTCTCTGATCTCAAAGCTTTCCCCACAATCAATTCAAAAGTCTCATCGATGTGGTTGATAAGCCTCTCCCCTAAGTATCCATCCAATCCAGTAATGAACTTTTCATTCTTCTTCTCAGGAGTATCGATAAGAGATAGTTCATACTTCGACAAAGTGTCAAACTCAGCAATATAGTCAGAGACTGCCCTACCATTCTGCTTGAGTTTCAAGAATCTCTTAAACAACACTGACTTCTGGGCAGCTGGAATGAACTTCTCGCTAAAGCGAGCCTTGAATGATCCCAAGTAACCTGATCTTCTAGAGTAGCTGTTCTAATGGCATTCCACCAATTCATCGCTCGCCCTCGCAGCTGACGAGACGCAAGCCTTCTCTTCATCGCATCCTCGATACCCAAGTCGTCGAAGATACAATCACAGCTATCCAACCAATCCTGAACATCTGTGGCCGACTCCGTTCCGTGGAACGGCTTCCCACCAAGGTTAGTGTAATCCTTGCATAAATTGGCGAAATCGACCCTAGGCGCCTGCACTACTGGACCACCACCAATTCCGGGATTGGGAACTGCCCCTTGCACCTCCCTAAGCATGTTTCTCATTAGGTCAGTAAACATCGCCCTCATGTCAGCAGCATTCCCATTATTGGTTCCCCTACCAGCACCTCTAGTATATCGGCTCATCGTCAATCTGTAAAAGGGGAAACGATTAACGACCCCATAGTGGTGCTAGTGCAGTACGACTTCATTCTTATACTACTAATAGTATATATATAGCTTTTGAAAACCAAATTAATCACAAATATGTGCTCTCATATACGTACTATCTCTCCCTAGTGTCTTTCCCTAGGTTAACTACGCAACCTAGAGCTCTGATACCAAATGTGACGGCCCGCCCCGCACCAACCGACACTTACTCCAAAAGTGCGTTGTACACATGTCCAGTTAGCACGGGATGGGTCGTCAGAAGAAGAGGGAAGAAGGAAATGAACTAACAAGGAACCAGTAGAATGTCTCACAGCGCATGGAACAAAATATAATAACAACATACTTGACATAAAACAGGTGAGACAGTGCATAAGCTGAAAACAACTAACATAGCAGCGGAAAATCCAAGTACAGCTTATGATCCAAAGTTAACATTATTACAACTTTTCAAACTGTCTCAAAAAGCAAAAGTAAGATAAAGGAGGTACACTACTAATGCCCAAGTAGCGACCACCAACGACACAGGGAGAATATCTATATATCATACGTGGAAGCCTCCTGCTCGCCTCCGAATCAGCTACTCGCGCATCACCAGCTAACCTGTCTCTAGTCTGCTCGTGTTAGCACCCAGAGTAATAAGAGGAGACATAAAACTCTGGGTCAGACATAAAGCCTGGTATGAGCGATAAGCATCTAAACAGAACAATAACAGGTAGACTAAAACATACCTGAACCTGGACCTGCAACCAAAGAGTTAGCACTACATACTGTACAACACTCTAAGGTGCCATTTCAAACGGTGTAAAGATAACGGGGGTGGGGGTATGAATGTCATAGTGATGGCAAACAATCAAACATAGCAACCATCCTCACATCTCTCACTCAGTGCATAAAGCATACGATATTCACCACTTCGATCACCCAACATACCTTGCTATGATCACTTTGCCCCATGAAGTCATAAATGGCTTCACTGCACTGATACATAGCCACTAATCCTTTGCTATGTCCACTCTGTCCCATGGAGTCACAATGACCCCACTGCACTGGCTCATAGCCTCACTAATCCTTTACTATGTCCACTCTGCCCCATGGAGTCACAATGACCCCACTGCACTGGCTCATAGTCTTACTACGCATCACTTTGCCCCTCGAGTCATAATGACTCTACTGCACTGATAACGTAGTCTTGCTACCATCACCTTGCCCCTCGAGTCATAGTGACTCTACTGCACCGATAAGTAGCCCATCATCCATTTTCAGTGGTGAATCGAAGTTATGAACGTCGACAACTCCTTAGCATAGGTCCCGCAGCAAAGTCCAACCATGAAGTGAACTCATTGGTTCCCAACTGGATCCTGAGCTTTAACTTCCATTTGGACTACCTTTGCATCTCGGGTTATTGGTCATCACCGGATCGGTTCGGATCTACCCCTAGTCATCAATTCGGTTCGGAGTGCTCCTTCTTCTCTGGATCGGATCGGGTCATCCTCACTTCAGCGGATCGGATCGAGACTCCACGTCCAGTCGCCATCACCGGTTCGGGTCGGGGTCCTCCAGCCTGCCGCGGTTCGGATCGGCTTCTTCTCTCCAAGCCTCCTCGAAGTACATAGGTTCGGGTCGGGGTGCCATGGCGGATCGGGTCGGATGTTACCTGCCACGAGAAGTGCGGATAGATCGAAGAGTGGAGTATGGGAGCGGATCGGGTCCTCCTACCGATCCGATCCGGTTCGGATGCCTTTCTGCACTTCTTCTAGCAAGCAATTTACGCCACCCGACGGCGTTTTCAACCATTCTACCTATTCAAATCAATCACAAAGCATACCATACAGTCATAGCAACAAGTAGAAGTGACCTCAAACACCAAAACATCAATATGATAGGTTAAAATGGATCAAACTTACCCAAAACCCCATATTTCCCCTTAAGCATGATTAGGTGAAACTAATGATATGATTAGCAAAACTTACCAAATTAACCCAAGTTCATATCAGTGGTCTAAAACATCATTTCGAATTTTATAAATATTTTTCCAGAATTTTATCATGTTTAAATTCGCTAATTAACACTAACTACCCTTAATTAGCCATAATTAGTGAGGAACTATGCAAATCACTCACCTTAGCCACAAATAAAACTTAGATCTGAAATAAATCTCTGATTTGGTGCGAATTCCAATGCTGAACAGTAGCTCCAACGTTGAATTGATGAATTTCTCCCTTGATTTGATGTTACTAAGCTTAATCCTTGATTAGAAGATGATTTGGAGGTGATTTAGAGGTTGGAGGCCATTTCTAGGGTTTCTAAGAGGTAAGCGGAGGCTAGAAAACTGTAATGGAATGATTCTCTAACTCTTTTCAGCCTCCCCATAACCCTAATCCCGAAATGGGTTATGGGCCCATTCGCTAATCACCATATTTGGCCCGGTTAAGCAGTTTTTCACCTTCCAAACCTTATTTCAGCCATATCTCCCAAACGGTGAGTCCGTTTTGCTATTATGACCACTCTATGGAAAGGTAAACCATCAAACGAATCTAATGGAAGTGGTTTCAGGTCAAAATTCCTTTCCAATCAAAAGTTATGGCCAAAACAAGATCAGCTAGGGGCAAAACGGTCATTTAAAAATCGACAAAAATCATGAACATAGGAAATGACTCTAATGGTTGTTTCCCAAAGTTACATGACCATACGACTTCAAATGGGAAAGAAATAAATATTCTACGATCCTCCGATGCGTAGAATGCGGGTTGTTACACCTTTAGTTTCATTTCAATTTTATTAATAAATTACTTATTGAGATCAAAGGTTTAATGGTTACTAAAATCTGGGTAGTATTAATTCCTAACAAAAAACATGCCAATAATTATTGCTCCTTAATTTAAAAAAAATTATAGTAGTAATTCTCAATATACCATTATGGAGAAACGAATCGAGACACGAATATGTTTTGAGATGTTATGCAATGACTAAATACAACAATTCTATGCACCTATTGTTGGAATTCCAAAGGTGAATGAAATTTACATTATCCTGCATGGAAAAATATAAGACAAGAGTCATACCTATATACTATACTCTTATTCCCTATATTGGACCTTAAAGTCAGGTAATTTTATACAAAAGGGAGGACCTAAATCTCATGACTAAACACACTCGTGTGTGCTGCCCGCCCATCCCGTATCAAATCGGGCCAGGTTCGGGTTTGCGTCTAATGTGATGTCATATTTTTGTTGGAAAAAACAAGGTGGTTTTTTATTATGCCCCAACCCGAGACCCACATTAACAAGGAGAACTACATAGTGATTTCCTCTGCTAATACGGAGAATAAGGCTGGCTAGGGGCAACCAACTATATCCTTGTCTTAACTATCAATTGAAAATGTCGATAAATGCTATCTAATTTTTTTCTCAACTCAAGTGGCTCAACATATCAAATAATAGTTAATACAAAGCTATAGGTAGCCATGGATCTATTAAAATAAAACTCCATAACTAAATGAATAACTCATAACAAAGCAGTGTAGATATACATATGTTTACATATGAAATGGTACATCTCAATACAGTTCAAATATCTCAATAGAGTGTTATGGCGACCACTCAATATACATGAAGCAAAGAATATACAACTCGACAATATCTCACAACAAAGTAATAATCCCAAGTAAATGACTTGATCCCAAAAGCAAGCATTATGTAACTGTTACATCCAAAAAGGAGACTTATACCTGAAACAAACTCGGTTTGACCCAAGTGAAAACACACGGATCAAGCTAGATAAATTCATCAGTCAAATAGAACAATTAATAATGTAAAGTAAGGGATAGATACAGTGTCCTTTTGCTCAAAGGATACCATGTCATGACAAGGATTCTACATCATAAGAAGGAACAATATCTCTTTTAGAGAAACACAAGAGATTTCTAGGATATGATCATACTTAAGTGACATAATCACACTTAAGTAAAAGACATATCATGTAGTAGAATCGTAAAGATAAAACTCGATTAACCTCGCTTTCGCCTCATGGCATCGGCGGTGTAAGGTAATGTGGATAAATACTTCAAAAGAACCGAACATCTTCATCGAAGAAAACATCAAGGCATCTATATATCAAGGATATATATCCTTCACACCAAAAAATAAATGCAAATGAATATGCCTCATCTCATTGGCATATTCTAAAGTACCGTTAAAGGAATATAAAACTCAATCATAAAAGAAGCATCAGACTTATTCATACTTCATGTTGTTGATATGTATATGAACACATCCTAAATCTATTATTAAACTCATCATAATATTTTTTTCATAATTATTTATATCTCACTAGTATAAATATAATAAATCTCAAGTCCATCTTAAACATCTAGAAGTGTGTGACATCCTCAAATCATCAATTCATAATATTAAGAACTCAATCAAAGAATAACATCATAAATGATTTTCACCATTTACGTATACATCTCATCTAACTCTAGGTTATCAGTGTAATAATCATCTAAAAATAGTGAAATCTTATCATCAAAATACAAGAGAAATCCAGGATGGCCAGATTCCTGATTGCATGCCTAAGCAATGTTGCACGTGCTGCATCATGACTAGTATAGTACTTTGATACCATAAACAATGTGATGACTGGGATTGAGTAATGTCCTAACCATCGTGTTGACTATATTTTTTATTATGAGGACCTTAGTCTATGATGTCATAAAGACCTGAGTTAAATAACATCATGATAATCAGAGTTCATTGTCTATCTATAACTCCAATCGAGTACTCCTAGTCTATAGTACTAGTAAACATCGTGAATGTGTCTCAACTTCTCGGATAATAACCCAGAAGGCGTCAACGTATGTCTCATACCATACATTCGCACCTAATGGTTTACTAGTCATTGGTCGATGCCACATCAGAAAAACATCATAAGTATCACAAAATATACTTTTCCTCATCGCATCAGTGAGTATTACATGATACCTTGTGTAATCACATTAACGAGTACTAATGGCATCCTGACTTGTCTCATCTCATCGACAAGTAAAAAATCATCATAATACATCTTAACATCATGAAATCATCATAAAGAATCTTGCCTCATCGGCAAGTATAAATAACATCGTGATGGTTATTTATAACCATAAATTCCAAATAAAATTTTCCATCATCTAATTTGCCTCATCTCATCGGCAATTGCAAAAACACATCAAAGATGGTTCTCCATCGATCATTCCCTTAAAATAAAAAGATCTCAAACCATAGAATTAACCAAACTTAAGCTAACTCGAAAACTTCAAACTAAGGCTTTAAAATCATCAGACTATGCCATACAATGGCAAGCATCAATAGTTAACTCAAAGTCATTTACCCAAAAGGAGTTTCGGTAGTACAAATCCAAAATTAACCAATAAAGCAAATTCATGTGTCCCATACCACCTGTTTTACTAAATCATTTAATTCTCTTTATCATATGCTTGGATAGTGCTTAAGCGTGTATTTTTTATTTATAAAAATATTTTATTTGAGAAAAGTAGCTTTTAAAACAATTTTCTAAAAACAAACATTTTAAGACCAATATTTAAAATTCCTTTATTATAGGAAATAAAAATATTTTATTTTAGAATTTTTTTTTAAAAAACACTATATAATAATAATTTGAAATGTCCATTTATTTCAAAAATTATTTCAAAATATTTTAGTGAAAACCTTCCTCGAAAAGAATGAAAACCTAGTAAGATATCTCAAAACCGATAATTTGAACTCAGTTCAAATTTAACATCAAATCATTTCAAATTCCATTTAAATTTGGAATTCAAATTCTCCTAATATAGATAGACTATTACTAGGCATCATAGCTCCTAAAATGTCTCAAAAGAAAAATCAAAACCAAACAAAAATAATTAGCAAAAACGAGCCAATACAATTCTAAGGTCAATGATTGTTATTGCTGTCATTTTGATCTCTAGCAATGGCAAAACAAATGCAATTTCGACTAAGAAAACTTTAAAATTTTCAAAAAATCAAAGAAAAAAATTGTAGCACTAAGTCTATGTTTTCTATAACTTCTAAAATTATTGAATTTGATTGAGAATTGAGATAGATATGACTAATAGAGTTATTAGATTTTAAAATTCACTGTCACTATCGTTTATCCTCAAGGCAGCGACAAAGAGATAAGATTTCGGCTATATTAGCCTAAGAATTTTGTAAGACTCAAACAATAAATTTGTAGTACATAATCTAAGCTTTCCAAAACTTCTAAAGTTGTTGAATTTGGTTAATAAACAAAAGAGTTATAGCCAAATTCGTTTTAGTATCAAGCACAGAGCAAATATTAGTTTTCCTCTCGGGATAGCTATAGAAAAATACAATTTTAAGCAAGATAACATTAAAATTCCAAAAAACTCAAAACATAACATTTGTAGTACATAATCTAAGCTTTTCTGAACATATAAAATCATTTCATTTGATAAAATAACAAGAACTTTATGACCAATTTAATATTAGACTCAAACTCAATAAGTTTAGTTAAAGACAGAATCGTGCTTCTATTTTCAAATCTATTTCAGGTTAAACAAATTGGAAAATCTCAAAAAGTTATCTGAGTAGAAACATTTCCTTATTGAATCTAGTTTCTAACAAAAAAAATTGACCTTAAATGGATAAGAAACATGAAAGTTATGGATAATTTACTACTGTGTATTTCAGCAAATTCGATATACACGAATTTTGTAACATTGTACGCAGAAGCTACATTTCTTGCTTGTAACTTGTTAGTTTATACTAGCTTACTGTAATCTTTACTGCTTATTTAGCTTAAACAGCGATATATCGAATTTTACAAACAATAATTTGAAGAAGAAAGTCTCTAAATTTATTAAATCTTGGACCTTTCGGCTCCTTTCTATGCACGAACAATTGTAGGTTACACTACAGTAATATGTAGCAAAGAAGAAAGATAAATTTCTCAATTTGAAATAAAATGAATAAAATTGAGATGAAATATAATCCTATAAATGGACTACCTGCTACAAATTTAGTTTTGAGTGATAATTCTTCTTAGTTTTATGTAGAAAGTTGAGAAATTAGGTTTAGAGGGTTATGGCCATGGATGTTTTAATGTTTTAGGGAAGAAGAAGGTTTAGTTTTTCTTTGGAAAATGAAAAGCATGTACATTTCCAGAGAACTCTTCGATTCTCCTTTACTAATTAGGCCCATTAAGCCTTAATTAAGTGATTAAGGCATTGTTTAGCTTAGGAAAGGTAATTAGGGGATTCAAAGCTTTATTTACTCAAGTTTTTCAACAATTTATTCACTAATACACTTACGTTTACATCTAAAATTTATAAAATTAACACATGACCATTATTAAAACATGCATATGTATTTCAACATGTTTTGTATTTATTTTTAACAATATTTTCACTTAATTACACATTATTTACATTTTACACAAAAATAAGCAATTTGGATTTAATTTACACAAAAGTAAACATGGTAAAGATTTTATTCATTTATAATACACAATCTGGTAAAGATTTTATTCATTTATAATACATAATCTAAACACAAGTAAGTACTTAAACTCAAAAATATTATTATTAAAAAATTTATAAATATTTCACAACAAAATTTAACAAGCCTTTAATATTATTTGACATAGATTTATTTCAAGCATACGCATAGATAAAATTGTCCTTATAAAAGATCAATTACAATTTCCAAACAAAAGCTACTAGGAGTTTCTCAAATACCTATTTATTAATATCTTTACATTATTATTGTTTTAGAAACAATATTTCACCATACTTATTATTTTTAATGTGTACAATTTTAGACAAAATCATCAATTTTGACATATTTGGCTAAACAAAAACTATTCCTTAGCCAAATAAAATGCATTAAAATGTTTTAACATTTTAAAACAACAAAATAATATTTATATTAAATATTACATTTATAAACATTTATTTTCTTCTCATTTGTCCTTTTATTTTACAATAAAAGGCTAATATTGAAATAAATCTCAAATAATGTATTCAAAACTTTATTTTTACAACTTCTCTAATTTATTGGTTCTTCCCCAAAAGAGACATCTTAAAATTCCATTTTATTATCAATTAACTATATTAAATTATAATCTCTGTTATAATTTAATATGATAGGTAATCTCCGAAATCGGGTTATTACCTTTTTTATAATATTTTTTTTAAGAGATGCGATGTTCAAATTCAAACGAACGGTGGCGATCTTTGGTGGATAACAAAGGTAAAGAGTAACGGGTGCAACCCGATGAATAGTCGTGACTATCAAAAGAGATGTGGACTGCTATAAAACGTGGAGAATACTGATCGCATTCTTAATGAATTTAAATCCTAATGTAGCGACCCGAACTTCCCCGGTCTCCAAAGAGAAGAGAAAGAATGGATTGTCTGAGAACACGACAAGTCAGAACACAAGCAGAAGAACATTTCATTGCTTATTACAATACTTTACATCAGAATACAAGAATATACAGAGTATGACCAAGTAATACACATTTGATAAATATTAGAGATTTACAAATTATTATGCAGCGGAAAATAATACAAAACACAACTGAAAGAAATACGCGGATACAGAGCGTTCCAAATATAGCTTTAGTTGTAAATCAAGATCCTGTGAATATAATATCTGCAAACCAAAACTACTAGCTGCCCATGTGGAAAATAGGGGCACCTAGAGTTTAGGTTAAAACAATAAACTCCAGGTCAGTCATGTGACTGGTGTGAGAACTAAAACAATTATTTAAAACTTTACTTTAACATGGAGTAAATCAAGGGACCACGCTGTATAACGCGGAACGGGTTTCCTCCTAAGAATACCAGTGCATAAAAAAAACAGCGCAATACTTTTGGAAAAATGAAGCTATTATAAGACTCAGGTCCCATCACACAATGCAACACAAGCCGGAGGATAGAGTTTTACCTTATAATAGCCAAACATGCTTGGTACGTTTAAAACAAATCATTTCGATACTATTATATTGTAAAGTATATGAAAACAACTTTAAATATCAATGTGTCAATCATAGACGGCAGAGTATCCCATGCTACTATGTCGCCAATACTAGGCTCTACAATCAAAACCGAAATGTCACGTATTGGAAATTGGATTTCCGTCATGAGTTGAGGCAAGGGATGTACTCCTCGACGGCTTCGAGACACTCTAGCAAATGCCTCGGGATCTCCCGCAGAAGACCCTTGGATCCACCAAGGCTGGTCCTCTCTTACGTTTGAGGATTGGCAATTCCTAAACACACATTTACCGGTCCTATAGGACCTATATCCATCGGCTTCGTAGTAACCGATACATCCGAGGCACCTCGCATTCCAACAACCACATAGGTAAAAATAATAAATGTCTGGGCTCTATACCATGACACCACCCATAGCTAGAAAGAAACGTCATGTCCTCCTTGGGCCCCTTATCCCGTTTTTGACACATACCGAGGTGTGAGGCTCGCGAATCAAAGCTATAGACAAAGCTCTGCTATATTAAAGCCATGCTTTGATCATCAACAACAAGACTCTGCTTTTCAACAGCAGTCTTGATCATTTGAATCTCAGCATGCCACACAAGCAATTCACGCCATGCGACGGATGTCTATCGATATATAACCTATAAGCTCGTACGTCACAGAGAAGGGCGTTAAGCAAGAGAATAAATTCTCCGCAGCCAAAAAGATATATATTTAATAGAGATCAATCAACACAGAATAAAATCCAATGTCAGACACACATCCATTTACTAGTTCATTCTGGGTAGGAACGAAATCAAAGGCACCTTATTCCTCGTCCCCATGTTCAATACAAGAGAGAGGTCCTCGCATATCCGATCGATCTCCAAGTACGTCTGGACGATCACAACTTATTACCTTGTCTTGGGTGTACAGCCCAATCAAGACATCAGTAATCATCCAAACGATGTGAAGACCTCCGGTCTTCAACCTGCATCTTCATCGCCGACTTATCGTCGAATCAGTTATTCAGAATAGGTACAGACCCGGCCTTTCCGAATAACTCGCGTATATTATAAACAAGTGCTATAAAACACAACATATGCCTCATTCCAATTCTGAATATCCTTTTATTTAAATATTCATATCCTTTGGGAAAGGTTCCCATTAATTTTATCAAAGATAAATTCTTCAAATTTATTCTTTAATCTTCCTTTGGATATCAATTCAAACCATATTAAGGTTTTCCAAACTAGTCGGGATTATCGCACCTGACCGAAGTAATCATTTATTTAATTTCCCAATCCCAACCTATTCATCCCATGGAGCAAAACTGGTATTACTCGATAACTAACACCACAGTGTTATTGGTAAAATTAATTACCATTTCCCATTCAAATTTAATTAAAGATTTAACTATCGCTTGGAGCAAAACTGGTGATACTCCAATCTCATTCATTTCCCAAATTTGATAATTTAAATTATCATTTCCCATTTCAATCTAATTAAAGATTCATTAAAACTCCACTTAGTTTTAATCTTCCCAAAAATCAATATTAATGATTATTTAACTTTGGAAACACAAACATGCCGCATTGACAATCTACACCGTACTATTGATTTCTGCTGATATATAACCTCTAAGCTCGTACGTCTTAAAGAAGGGTGTTAAGTAAGAGAATAAATTCTCCGTCACCAAACAGATATATATTTAGCAGAGATCAACCATACAGTTCGAAATCCAATTTTAGACATGTAATCATGTCTTTAACTGGGTTAAAGAACCAATGTCATTTAAAACACGGTTCACAATAAACCCAAATCCTCTTCCATAAAAATGGAATCTTCACGGAAAACAGATCAATATATTATCGATATCAATTTCCGTATCCGACTAATAATATAAATGGAATAACGACAAAGCCTTTTAAATTCCATATATATTTACAGTCTTCCTCCACAGAAGCTCATTTCGATTATTATCAAATCGAATTCCATTCAATTCCAATTTAATATATTAGATTGGAAAACTTTACTTTAGAAAATTCCCGTTAAATCTTAATAAAAAGATTTATAAATTCCAAAACACATTTCACTGTAAATCGTGTTAAAGAACGAATGTCGTTAAAAACACAGTTCACAATAAACCCAATTCACGTTCCATTTTCAATTCCAATTAAATGTTAATTAATTGGTAATTCTTCTTTAAAGCTTAATTAAAAGATTTATTCTTTTCACACTGGGTTTAAGAATGGTGTTAATAAAGACACCATTCACGACAAACCCAAAATCCAATTCTATTCAATTCCAATTAAATATTAATTAATTAGTAAACTCTTATAGATCTTATTTAAAAGATTTAATCGTTTCTCTATTGGATATAAGAAAAATGTCATTTAAAACACAGTTCACGACAAAACCCAAAATCTAATTCAATATTAAATACAAGGCTCTGAATAGAAATTATACCGGCTTATATTCAATATCAAATTCTGAAATCAACAAATATCATATTGGGAATAACGATATACATATGTATCTTCCAAATTCCTCCACAATATCCGTATAATCACGGAATCCAATATCGAAATATTCCGAAGATAATTTTGATTCAAATCCATTCCAATTCATATATTGGAAATTTTGGTTATTTTTAAAACCATTTCAAATCCAATTTATTTATTTAAAAATATTGGATTATAATTCTAGTTCATAACTAGTTCATTTCGATAAAAATATATTTTTATATTTTCAAATATGGAAATTTTCATCTCGATTCTTTCCAAATCATTTATTATGATTTTACACAAATTATTGATATTTTTAATAATTTTATCAAGGCTCGTATAATCGATTTCCATAAACGGTCATCGAATTGCACTTACAACGACCTTTCCCAAATTTGATTTAGACATAATTCCAAATCCAACCATTATATTTCAAATTCCTTATATTTGTTGGAAATCTCTTTTCGATACGAACCCAACGGTTCTCGTTTTAGGAGAATCCGATGGTCGGATCTCCCATAATGTCAATTCGAAGTCAATGGTCGAAATTCACGAACTGCCGCAGCACGGTGCGTTCTATATGGGCCATTAAATATATATCATATCTATATATTATATATATTTCGTTAATTTCCATTTAAAACGTATTTTATAAATCGTTTTAAATTTGTTTTCAAAATGATTTCAACTTCCTATTCAATTTTAAATCAAAATTGAATATTCCATATCATTAATATGTAAATGATAATATTTTCAAAACATTAGATTTTGAAATCACTTCCTTTTTTATATTCATTATAATAATGAATAAAATTGATATAAATATCGTTCACATCAAAATGGCGTTAATTTAATCAACACGGCTTTATATATTTTAATATTGTCGTGTCCATCCCAAATCGGACATCAAAATCATATTTTGATCCATTACTGAATATTATTTTAAAATATTCATTAATTTAAAATATTCATTATTCATCATTTTAAAATATTCCTTAATTTAACATATTCGTTCTTTCCAAATTGGAATCAGACACAATCAATTACCATATAATTTATTTATATGGATTTCATACACACGTGTACAAAATAATAACCAAACACAGTCAACCATCATCCAGAATGCATTACACAACTGCATAAGTGTTAAATATAAATAATTAACGCTTACAACAGTCTGTCAACCCATCAGTTGACATATAACTAAATATTGAGATTAGTGTATGTCCAATATCATCCTAATACTCGTGTGGGGTTTCCAAACAACAAACACTGATTATTATTTTTGCAGTTGGGCGATGTGTAAAATATATCGACCCAATCCATATCAGTCAAATGGGTGTACATAAACAAATCATCCGATTTGTAAATGAATATTTATTTTATTCGTATACACGTTAAGAATTATATTTTTAACTATAAAATATTTATTTCATTACATGAATATTTTATACAGTTCATTCTACAATAAAAATGATATTTTTATTGTTCTAACATTTTTAAAAAAATTCGGCAGCATAACGGTGCGATACTAGAACCGAATAAAGTCAAGCTATATCCCTCGCTTACTAATGGCTTACACCATGTGCATACCAATTCTAATCAATTCATTTGCATTTCCCAAACCAAATTCAACCAAATAATCTAATCAACCAAACAACAAAACAAACATGGTTTCAAACAAAGGTGTCGGGTGCTACTAAGCACCGTCTACGTCTTAGTATATATATTTAACTAGAAACAAGATTAGAGTGAGAAGTTCTCACCTTTGGGATCCACTCCTCCAGTTCTATTTCTGAATTTCTGAACCGTTTGGATTTGTCTTAAATTCCAACGCAGTCCATTCCACGTTGTTCACAATAAAAATCACATTTTTATAATGTTATTCATATGATAAAAACCATATTTTTATTACGCTTTACTTATATAAAAATCATATTTTATAATACTTCTATATATATAAAAATCATATTTTTATATAATTAAAAATCATATCTTTGTATAATTAAAAATCACAACTTTATATTTTTAAAAATCACAACTTTTCAATATAGAAATCATTTCTTTTCCTATATAAAAATCAATTCTTTTTTCTATATAAAAATCTACTCTTTTTAAATATAAAAATCTAATCTTTTCAAATTAAAAACCAAAACATTTCAAATTAAAAATCAAAGCATTTCTTATTAAAAATCAAAGCATTTCAAATTAAAAGTCAAAGCATTTCTAATTAAAAATTAAAGCATTTTTATAAATTAAAAATCAAATTTTCTATGAATTAAAAATCAAATTTTTCTATAACTTTCTAAATAAAAACTGATTTTTAAACCATTGATCTTTAAAACAAGTAAATAAAAGAAAGAAGAAGTTATTTAAATTGAAAATCACCTTATAGCAGTCGAAGGAGGGACAAAAGGGCGTCGTTGGGTGCTACAGGTGGAGGGGAAGCGGCGAGCGGCGGCGCTGGGCCCACATCGGCGGTTTCATGGAGGTGTTGGCGATTTGATTTAGGGGGGTGTAGGTTTTTTTTTGAAGAAGGAGAGGAGGAAGAAGGGGATCGGCGGAAAAGGGGTGTGCGCCTTGGAGGCAGCGGCGTGATGGGGTGGAGGCGACGAGGAGCGGCGGCGATACAGGGAGAGGCGGCGGTTTTTTTCCGATTTAGGTAGGAGGATGGGAGTTTTGAATGAAAACTGAAGGGGGGGCCTACTATGTAAAAAGAATTTATATATTCATATTTTTTTTCTTCTTTTAATTCATTTTAAAACTCAACATCGTCATGCACTCCCAATCGAACCCAACGATTGTCGCCCCTAACTAATTACCCTCATTTCGAACGCAATGGGATATGTCCCGCAAGCCAATTCGACTGTTATGGTTAGTCTTTCTTTAAATTAAATTATAAATCATTATATATTTAATTTAAACGCACATTTTAATTTACCGGGGCCACATACTGACTCCGAAAATTCCAGAAAAATAAATCTGGCTATGTTTTGATGATATAGTCCAAACAAAATTATTTACGTCGAATTTGAAGACCGTTTAAAAAACGGTCATTTTTCAGTCAATTAAATTCAAATTGAATTGACCAAACACGTTTAAATTCACCACGCTCACATATTGATTCCAAAAATTATGAAAATTGGAACCCAGCAATAATTTGACATTCTGGATCCAACAAAAGTGGTCTCATCGAAAACGGAGGTCGTTTGCAAAATCGCTATTTTTAAGGGCTATATTTTCCATAGCGACTATTATGAATTTTCAACTGGGCATAACTTTTTATTCCCGCTATGAAATTTGGATTTTTCATATTCGTTGGAAAGATATTTTTATATAGATTCAAATATTTCTGGTTGCACTAAAATCCGATTTATTTTGAATCCTGTACATTCAATTGAAATTTGAAATCGAATTTTCAAACTACCAAGGCATTTCCAATTCCTTTTATAATTAAAATAAATATTTATATTCTAACTTCGATTTAAATAAATTTATACATTCTAATTCTGTAAAAAATAAATTTCTAGTCGTTATTTTTTAAAATAAACCATTTTAAATATTCAAAATTCATTAAAATTGCCGAAATAAAATTTTTAAATTGGTTCTGATTTTCCGGGTTGTTACACCTAGTATTCTTCTTCCTCTTCTCAAAAACATATCCGTTGTTGTTTTCAATATAGAGTGACGTACTCATTGCAGTCTCAAGCAAATAAGATTCTGTTGTATCTTAGGAAACTTTGCAAATAAAAGTTTTAACGAGATTGTTAAGGCAAGCCTTAGGATCACCATTACAGTTTGATTACTTATTTTCCTCTCTTCTGTTCTATTGTCAGCTTTTATTTAAACGTATATTTTTGCAAGGTCATTGTGACCAAACATAATTATGCAAAGGATTTGTAGTACATCATATCGGGAATGATTTTGCTAAAACTTTGCAACTGTATTTTCTACACTGTTAGTGCAACTGGTTTACGTGGTTTTGCAAGCGTTTTGCAATACGTTATCATACATATATATATAACATTCTTAAAACTTTTAGTCTATTCCGACAGACTATTGGTGCCTTGATAACTTTATATTCTACACCTGATATGTTGTGCGTCTAAGTCAGGTTCATCAATTTTACATTTTCTTAATTGTTCTTTATGCAATAGGAAATAGCAGTGGAATAGATATAAACAAACGTGCTACCATGCCCGATCCTATTAAAGGAGATGATGATTATTTTCAGACATGACAGAGCCAGATGTTGTTTTATCTCACCATACTTGGCTTGTAAAGGCATCTCGAGGAGGAGGAATAAGTTCCTGCACTAGGCAAAGAAACAGACAAAGGTGTTGTTGATAAATGGAAGCACTCCAACTTCCTATGCAGAAATCATATTATGAACTGTCTAGACAAGATGTTGGACAAAGTGTATCAATCTATAAAGATACCAGAGGCCCTCTGAAATGCGTTTGCTGCGAAGTATAAGATGTAGAATGTTAGCCTGAGTAAATTTATTATAGACAAATACATGGACCACAAAATGGTATACTCTAAATTTGTGACAACTCAACTACATGAACTTTAGATTATCATTCATGAACTCGATGCAGAAGGTCATAAGGTTGGAGAGTCCTTTCTAGTTGAACCCATAACAGAGAAATTACCCCCATCATGGAGAGACTATCATAATTATCTAAGGTATAAAAAGAAGGAAATATATTTATAGGACCACATAGTCCGATTGAACATTGACGCAGATAATCGTGGTTTTACGAAACAAAGCGAGGAGGAATTTGTAGTTGAAGGATCGAAGAACAATGGACATAAAAATAAAAATAAGACTTTTTTCCCAAAGAAAAGCTCCTGAAAACAAACCAAAGCACAACAAACAAAATAAGAATTTTAATGGCGACCGTTGGATTTGTGGAAAAAGAGGACAAGCTGCTGGAGATTGCAGAAACAAAAAGGAACGCAACTCAGAGGCGAACACTATAGACAAAGTGGAAATGGATGAGTCCAATTTTTCAGCAGTTGCATCTGAATGCAATTTGGTTCAGAATCCAGCATAGTGGTGGGTAGACACATGCACTACTCGTCATGTTTGTTCAGCCAAATCCATATTTTTTACCTACACGAAGATCGATTAGGAAGTAAAAATTTACATGGGTAATTTTGTAGTTTCCATAATTGAGGGCAACAACATAGTCAACCTCACGTACACTTCTGAAAAAATAGTCAAGTTGAATAACGTACTTCATGTTCTTGACATACGCAAGAATCTCATTTCTAGTTCAGTACTGTCAAAGAAAGTATTCAAGATAGTCTTCGACTCAGACAAGATGGTTTTGTCCAAACCAGTAATGTACATAGGAAGGGGATATCTATGTGATGTCCATTTTAAGGAAATGTAGCCATAGTTGGCAATAAACCTCTGCATGTTGATAATGCTATTAATAAAACTGAAGTTCCTTACTTGGTTGAGCATGAAATTTTATTATGGCATGATAGTTTAGAACACATGAATTTTTGAAAAATGAAAAAGTCAAAAAACTCAGGATTAATTCTTGAATTCCAAGTAGATAGAAAGTACAAGTGTAAGACATGTGTAGAAATAGAAATTGTCAAGAAACCATTTCATACTGTTGATAGAAGCACCGAACCACTAGGTTTGGTTCATATAGGTTTATATGATTTTAATTCATTACCTACAAGAGGTGGAAAAAGTACTTTAATTAATTTTATTGATGATTATACACAATATTGCTATGTATATCTTTTAAATAATAAAGATAAAGCAATTGCATTATTTATAAAGTATAAGTCTAAAGTAGAAAATCAGTTAAATAAAAAGATAAAGATATTGAGATCTGATCGAGGTGGAGAATATGAATAACCATTTGAACAATTCTATGCAGAAAAGGATATAATTCATCAAACAACAGCCCCATATTTACCACAACAAAATGGCGTTGCTGAGATAGAATAGGACATTAAAAGATATGATTAATGAAATGTTATTGACCTATGGCCTACCGACAAACTTAAGGAGGGAAGCCCTAAATATGTCTAACAACATATTAAATAAGGTTACTCACAATAAAACAGAAACAATTCCATATGAGCTATGGAAAAGAAGTACACCAAGTTTCGAATATCTCAAAGTATTTGAGTGCTTGGCAAAAGTTCTATTTCCGCCTCCAAAGAATGTCAAAATTGGATCAAAAACTGTCGATTGTAACTATCTAGGCTTAGCCTAAAATAGCAGTGCCTATAATTTTTTTGGTATTCAAGCCTGATATACCTGATTTTATTGTAAATACAATCATGGAGTTGAGAGATGCCTCATTCGTTAAAGATGTGTTTCCACACAAAAGGCATGAAGTTAATTTTGTCCCTAAAAGGACAAGACAAGAATCAAGGAAGACACATGGAAATGAAACTCATCGTGAAGTTGAGGAAATTGAACCAATAAGAAGCGTAAGAGAAAGAACTTCCAAGTCCCTTGGTCAAGAATTCCTAACCTATGTGTTAGAACATGAACCTCAAACCTACAAGGCAATGTCGTCTTCTGAATCTTCATATTGGAAAGAAGCAATCAAAAGTGAGATTGATTCAATTCTAAGTTACAAAACTTGGAAAATAATTGATATTCCACCTAGAATAGAACCCATTGGCTATAAGAAGAAAATGAAACCATATGGCTCTATCAAAAAATATAAAGCTAGATTAGTAGCCAAAGAATATCGTTGAAAGGAAGGTGTAGACTTCTTTGATACTAATTCACTGGTTACACGAATAACCGCTATAAGAATGTTAATAGCAATTGCATTAATTTATAATCTTGAAATTCATCAAATGGATGTAAAGACAACATTCTTAAATGGAGATCTCGGTGAAGAGATCTACATGGAGCAACATGAATGTTTTATTTCTGAAGAAAGTGAAAATAAAGTATGTAGATTAGTCAAATCATTATATGGACAAAAAAAAGCTCCAAAACAATGACACAAAAAATTTGATAGTGTCATGATGAAAAATGGTTTTCGTTTAAATGAATGTGATAAATTTGTTTATGAGACGACCCCAAACCCCGTACTGATGGTGGCAAGGGTTATCTTTGGAATATAACACAGAAACAGATAATTGCAGAACAGAATTAAGTAAATACACCAGATAATGAACAGTAGAATATACTGGATAAAAGTAATCATCAGAGTTACACAGTATACAGGATCATACTTAGCAAAAATACAGTTCAGCTATACATAAATGTCTACAGCGGAAACAAACATAATATGTACAATAGGAGCTGAACAGCATAAAAAGAGATAAATGATAGAATCCATCTTCAGCTCCAGCTATCCAGAGAAAGAACCAGCTAAACCTGAATACAAGGCTGCCCGTGTAGAAAGAAAGGGGCACCCAAGTTTGAAAGTGAAACAAACTACGAGTCAGTCATGGGACTGGTATGAGAAATCAACTCAACACATATATAATTTGGCAATCACAGGACCACGACACTTTCGTGGAACGGGTTTTCTCCATTGGATTGCCAGTGCTTTAAAACAAATCTTTCTTTTAAACAACGCAATGCTCTTTATAAAAATGAAGCCATTATAAGACTCAGTTCCCATCACACAATGCAACGCAAACCGGAGGATAGAGTTTTACCTTATAACGGCCAAGATATGCTTGATACGAATAAAACAAAGGCATTTGATATTATTGCTAGTGTTTATATGTTTTGAAAACAATTTCAAATCATAACTATCAATCATAGACGACATGAGCGTCCCATGCCACTATGTCGCCAAATATATATGTACAATCGAAACCGCATCGTCACGTATTTGGAAATTGGATTTCCGTCATGAACCAAGGCAAAAGATAGTCCTTACCGACTTCGTGACTCTCTAGCCCGAGCCACAGGGTCAGAGCGCATCGACCCTTGGATCGTCAGGGCCGGTCCACCGATGTGGATTAAAATGCCTGAACAATACGTTTCCCCGCCCTTTGGGGCGTAAATGAGCCAACGAATGACTCCATCAGACCCGAATCGTCCGATCAAACCGAGGCGCCTCGCAACAGCAACAACCACATAGGTGAAAAGTATATAAATGTCAGGGCTGGTAGGTCACTGACACCACCCTAGCTAGAAAGAAACGCATGCCCTCCCTGAGGTCCTTCTCCCGTTTCTGGTTTATACCGGGGTGTGAGGCTCGCGAATTCACGCTATACACAAAGCTACGCCACACAGGAGGTGCTTTGATCATCACCACAAGACTTTGCTTTTCAACAGAAGCCCTGATCACTGCATCTTAGCATGCTACACAGGCAATTCATGTCATGCGACTGATGTCCATCGATATACAACCTCTGAGCTCGTGCGTTTCAGAGAAGGGCGTTAAGCAAGAGAATAAATTCTCCGTCGCCAAACAGATGTATATTTAATAGAGATCAATCAACACAGAATAAAATCCAATGTCAGACACACAGTCCATTTACAAGTCCGTTCTGGGGCTGAACGAAACCGGAGGCACTAAATACCTCACAAACCCATCGATCACCACGTACTTCTGGACGATCACCACTCATTATCCATATTTCGGGATGCCTCCCAATCAGGACCTCGGTTACCATCCAAACGAGGTGAAGATCTCCGGTCTTCGACCACCGTCTTCTTCTTTGACTTTCAATCGTCGGTCAACTATTTAAAATGAGATTAACTTGGCCTTTTCAAATAATTCACGTATATTTAGAATTTCAAATCAATTTATTTCAATGGTTAAATTATTCGACAACACCAATTTTGTTCTTTAATGTAATTTTCACACCAAACATATTCAACCATCAAAAGCCACATAAATCGAGCAAATTCAGTTTATTTCCATTCCATATCGCTTATGATATTTTATAACGATTTATCGCTATTTTTATTTACTTTAAAATAGCCAATTTATTTAAAACGACGCTTCAGGCCATAACGCGGCCGTGGCACTGTTTTTCTTCATATTTGATTTACACACATCTGAAAATCTAACCGTTGGATCTTCACAAAATTTACATCATTAGAAAGGTCTTTTCAAAACGAATCCAACGGTTCCAGTTTCAGGAAGATCCGACGGTCGGATCTCCCGGTACAATCGTTTGAATTTTCGATTTCAAAATACGAACTGCAGCGTCGTTATTCGATTTAATATAATTATATTTATAAATATAAATAAATATAATCGTTTCTGGCGCTGCTTTTCTTCAGATTTGAATTAAACATTCCAGACAATCCAACCGTTGGATTTTTTTACAAAGTTGGTGCCGTTGGAAAGATTTTTCCAAGGCGAACTCAACGGTTGCGGTTTCGGAAAAATCCAATGGTCGGATTTCCCGCACTAGTTGTTTGAAATCACGGTTTCAAAATACGAACTGCACGGCCTCATTTCGTTTTAATTTTATTTATATTTATATATTTATATATTTATATAAATATAGTTCATTCAATGATTTCAATATCGTTTTCACTTCAAATATTTCACTAACGCCTTAAAATTTTGGAAAATTTCGCCATAACCTCCTTTGTACGGGAGGGCTGGGAAAATTCCCAAATAGCCACACGGGCGTCTCATGTCAAAAAGAAAAAGAAAAAGCCAAGCGGCTAGCCAACAGGCTCATAAAATCATCACCCAAACAAAACAGTAAATGTGTACCTATTTGTCAGGCACAAAATTTTATTCCACTTCTCTAGCCCCTTTGCTATAACCTGTTCAATAAATATGCATGTACATATATACAGTTCTTATCATTTATCATTTTCTTATCATATATCATTTTCTATTCAACTTCATATTTGATTCCATTTGGTTTAAAAACACCATTCATTCTACTGTTACATGTATAGGCAAAAATCATATCATTAGCTGATTAATGAATATTTCAACTCGTATATATTTATTTGAACGAGTTGCTATTTTTAACACTTCACATTTCAACGATTCATGTATATAATAAAAATGTGATTTTTATTTTAAAACAATTCATTTCAAAACACTATTATTTTATATAGTGTATATATAGGTGATAAAAATAGGATTTTTCTTATAAAACAATTTCTTTCAAAACAAGATTATTTTACACAGTTCATATAGTCGATAAAAGGTGATTTTTATTATCAAACAATTTATTTCAAAATATGAATACCATTCAACACATGAATTTCAATTCAACGAATGAATATCGATTCAACACATGGTTTTCTATAGTTTCTATATATAGATAGAAATGTGATTTTTAAATTTAAAACGTGAATACCATTCAACACATGAATTTCTAATCAACGAATGAATATCGATTCAACACATGAAGGTTTTCTACTGTTTCTATATATAGATAAAAATGTGATTTTTATATTTAAAACGCGAATACCATTCAACACATGAATTTCTAATCAACGAATGAATATCGATTCAACACATGAAGGTTTTCTAGTCAATGAACAAATATAGTTTTAGCAAATGAAAATAATTCAAACACATGAATATTATTCAATATTTCGGCAGCATAACGGCAGGGTAGTTAAAACCGGGACCGTCCCTAGTACGGCTCCTCGCTCTACCTTAAAACCTCGCGGTTTTTGACAATGGGGATCATGCATCTAGTTCGCACGCAGGAGGCATGTATATATTCATTTCATTTCCACAAACTAATCCTATGTGGTTTCAACCAAATATTTTTCAACCATAAACGGGTATTTTTCAACCACAATCAATCAATATCAACCACAAACAATCCCAAACAACCATTCGCTATCAATCAATTTTCACAACAATTTCAACCAATAAATATCGTCCATGGTTTGTGGACGAGGGGCGTATATATATATATATATATATATATATATATTTATATTTATATATAGCAATTCACTTTTATTTCAACACATATATAATTTTTACAACGCATATATAACTTATACATCGAACGTACAACTTATACAACGCTTATACAAGAGGTGTACAATGCTTATATAACTCATACATTGACTATATAATTTATACATTGTCGTTTTCCATATTGTTTATAAATTAGAAATCTCACATTGGGTTCCACTCCACCAAAAATAGCAGAAGGCTCAGAAAAATATGCGGTCTCTTCTAAAATGTAGAAGGCGTCCACACGGTCACGATGTTTCCTGTTTCATCGAATTTCGTTAACATAGCAAAAAGATATGATTTTTCAAAGTTTGCAACGGTTTTAAACTGTTAAAATCAGTTTTAAATTAAAACAGCCGATACCTTTCAGAACTGTTCGAAACTAGGTTTCAATTTTTCGATCAATCCGTGCAATGGTTCCACGATCGGGTTGCGCAGGGTCGAAGAGCTACGTGAGGTGCACGTGCGCCAGGAAGGGGGGTCAACTCGGTGGCTTCTGGTGACGGCGGCGGCGAAGTGAAGGCGACAACTTCTCGGCGCCCGTTCTCCCAAAATACACAATGAAAAAATCGAAACTAGGTATGGATTTGAAGATCTCTCTGAGCTCTACAAAATCCTCAACAGGAGGAATGCGTTATTTTGCTTGTAGGAAGAGGAACGGAGGAGAGTAGGTGGGAAGCGATTTCCGCCGTGCGCGATAAAGGATAGTCGGGGAGAGATAAAGTAGTTTGACCAATAAGAATTTTCCATTTAATTTATATATTTTTAAAATTTCAAAAATACCCCTTACACAGACGAACACCAATTCAAACCCAACGACTGTCGTCCCTAGCGTTTTACCCCCATTCCGAACACAATGGGATATGTTTCGTAGGCCAATTCGACTGTTTCAGTCAGTTTCCATTCAATTTAAAATATAAAATATTCAATATTTAATTTGAACGAACATTTCAATTTGCCAGGGCCACAAACTGATTCAAAAAAAAATTCCAGAAAATAAACCTAGCAATGTTTTGACGATACGGTCCCAACAAAACTAGTTTCGTCGAATTCTGAGACCGTTTGCAAAAAGGCCCATTTTTGGTCGATCCAATTTAACTATAATTGACCAAAACACACTTTCCTTTGCCCCGCTCATATATTAGCTTCAAAAATTGTGAAATTTGAAACCTAGCAATAACTTCTCATCCCGGATCCAACAAAAGTGGTTTCGTCGAATTCCGAGGTCGTATGCAAAATGGCCATTTTCACGGGCTATATAAATTCCATATCGACCCTTCCGAAAATTCATTCGGCCATAACTTTTGCTTTCCGCTATGAAAATTCGATTTTTCAGATTCGTTAGAAAGGTATTCACTAACAGATTTAAATATTTTTCGTTTCACTAAAATCCGGATTGTTTTGCACCCGGTACAGCCCGACAAAGTTTGAATTCAATTTTTGAAACTGCAGCTCCTTTTCAAGCCTTGTTTATAATTATAATTAATTATATTCGTTTTCAATTGTCGATTCAACTAACTTTTCATTGCCATTAGCTAAAATATTTATTTTAAATATTTAAAATCCATTATTTTAGCCAATTTAAAATTTTAAAATTGGTTCAGATTTTCTGGGTCGTTACAATCTCCCCCACTTAAAACTTTTCGTCCCCGAAAAGGAACAAAGTCGAAAGTGGCTTGATAAATCTACAACCACACAACACAACCAACAATCAAATCGTTTTAACCTTTCAAAAATATACTGATCAACTTCTATACTCTTTTTTTTTTTCCAAAATCATTCAGACCATAGAATTTAAAAGTGCACATCCATGAAAAGAAAATAACAAAAGAATAGAGAATTATAGGGTAATGCAAAGTATGGCAAATGTACCTTGCACCGGAGTCAATCAGAGATATCCACTCGGCATCTAGGATAAGCTTTCTGAATGCTCTCCTTAGTTTCCCACGTACAATCTCGCGGATCTCCACTCCATTGCACTTTGACTAAGTGAACCTTCTTGTTCCTCAGCTCTTTGGTTTCTTTGCCGATGATCTTTAGCGGCTCCCTTCTCACAGCTAATTCTGGAGTAATTTCAATATCCTGTTGAGCTGCTTCTTCCATGATCAAGTCTGGATCATGAACGTGCTTTCGAAGTTGAGATATATGAAATACATCATGAACTCCAGGCAACCAATCTGGCAATTTGACCCTATAAGCGAGAGTTCCAATCCGTTCCAGAATAGGAAACGGACCAATGAATTTGGGCGCTAACTTTCCAGTTTTACCGAACCGGATAACTCCTCTCATCGGCGATACTTTCAAATATACATATTCGCCAACAACAAAGGATATATCTCTTCTCCTTCTATCGGCATAGCTCTTTTGTCGGCTTTGAGCGGCGAGTAATCGCTTCTTAATAAAATTGACTTTATCGGCGGCTTCTCGAATCATATCAGGACCCAACACAAGTCTATTACTGTAACGACCCAAGGATTTTCGACTCCGAAAATCGACACAAAACCCAGCGTCGACTGTTCAGACATCGAAAATACCGGACCATTAATAGAAAGAAGTTAGAGGATGAGATAGAAAAGATAGAACTAATAGAATAGGAGAAGAAGAAGAACACAGCTGAACGTAATCAGAGTAAACACGAATCTCACAGCGAAACGAATAAAATATATTATATAACATAACTTTGAAATACAAAACTGTATTGTATATACATACCATTATCAGAGTACAATACATCATATCACAGCGGAAATAGTCTCTAACGGTGAAGCCTTCTGCTTTCAGCTCCTTCAAGCGTATCTGTAAAAGCCTGAAACACTTGACTGCCCGTACAAATTTGGGCACCCAAGAGTTTAGGGAAAACAAACAAAATAAACTCTGGGTCAGTCATGGGACTGGTGTGAGTAAATTCCAACCATATGGCTTAACTTTGAACATCCTTTCTGAACAAAAAGGATAATAGTAAGACCAATCCACACATAAACATGGATGGCTTTTACCTTACTATATCCCCAAATTATTATTGATATCAAAATCCAGTGATATTATAATAATGTCTAATCAAGTAAATAACCAAATAGTAGAACGCTTGCATCTCACGCTCTACATACATAATATAAAATCAAAAACCGCAGGGCGCTTATTGGAGATTGGATTCCAACTATGACAAGGTATGGGACCACCTTCCGATGATGTATCTCTAGAGGCAAATACACCTGGGTTCAACAAGAACGTCTTGCAACCCGGCCCACACATGACCGACCACTCATTTCGCTTGAGTGTATCGAATGTATATCACCAACGGTTGGACTCAAACCACCGTTTCCCGAATGGGCAGAATCGATAGATTTAGAAACAAAAGGAATTTCTCTAGATAGGTGATTATACACCCTAATGGGAGCGACCCACATAGCCATGCTGCCTGCCCGATTTTTGTCATTTCTCGGTTGTGAAGCTTGAGGCTACGCCTACCTTTTAGAACATCTGGCCACCATACACTTTGAATGCCACATCGTCAAACCCGTCAAATCACTAGTTGATCTTCCCAAAAATATTACGGGTATAATAGCTAAGAGAAACGAATTTCTCCGCCACCAGACGTATTATCTTGAAAAGATCGTCTTATGTGATCTTCTAAGAATACGCTGTCAGGCATTCATCCATACAAGTTGTCCTGGGTCTGGACAAACAGAAAACACCATTCTGGAACCTGACGACCCTTGCACTTCACTCCGTCTTCAATTTTCTTCAGCATAATTTGCAGCGCTTATGCCTATACGGAGTGGTTTCAGATAGTATATCCAACCGGTCTCCCCGTATAGACAACGATGGTCAAAACACTTCGATAGTCGGTTGTTTAACTATCGAAGTAAAACAACATCCATTCAATGTACAACCAATATCACACCAATCACAGGCACTTTTTATTTAACATTCGTTCTTATATTTCTTTGGACAAACGTCATTACTTATCACTTTTGAATAAGTGAATTTCAAAACAAGCTGTTTTCCTTCCCTAGGAAGTGCTACTGTATATAAACATCACGCTTAAGTTTGGTTAACAGCGTTTCATTTATCGTTACCGTTCAAACTAGCTATACGCTGCTATATCCCTTTATAACTAATCTTGACATAACAGTCACGCTTAAGCCTAGTCAACAGCGTTACTTTACTGCTATAGTTCTGAGACTTGCAATATGCTACTATATTCCACTTTATAATTAATCTCAACACCTCTTTCCGTTACAAATTCTTGACATCTCTTTTCATTACAAAAATCTTGATATCTCTTTTCGTTACAAAAATCTTTGATAGTCGGTGTTTTGAAAATAAACATCCATCAAACCATTTCACCATCTCGGCACTTTCTAATATTTCATTATTCATATTTTCCTAGATATTTCCAAAACTTTTTAACCTCATACTTCTTTGAAAAACCCATTTCCAAATATTATAGCACTTGTTCACCCACATTCTAGAAGATATACATTTATTTAATATCTAGAACATTTCCATCTTCCTTACCTTTCTTATTTTCTGTACTTTTAGAAAATACACATTATTAATGTTGGAAAAAACATTTCAAAACTCCATTTCTAAACTTCTCATTAATCAGATCAATTTAGTTTAACACAAATAGAAATATCTACTTACAAAATGTTTACTTTCTGACCACTATTCACTTTTATTAAAATATCATTTCGCAATAGGAATCTAGACTCGTTTTACTACCCTTATTTCAAATACGATCATACTCCAAACATAGAATTTTACTTTATTTCATAAGCATCTTTAAAATCGCCTACTTGTTTTTTGATATACTTGAAACAAGTCATCGCCTCCTTGTTTAATCAAGATTCAATTTCTGTTATTTAGAAATAATAAATAATCGATTCTTCCTATTTAAACTCGAATCAATTTATATCTCTCTCACGGTATTAAAAATACCAGTTTATAATAGAACTTCTATTATAATTTATAATTTTGCTTCAATTATAAAGATATAATTTTTATAATTGAACTTCGTTGGTTTGCTTGACGGTCAACCAATTTCTTAACAAAATGGGTTTATGGTTGACTGTCGCTGATATCGTTTGTTTACCAAATCAATATAACGTTGAATTTCCATTCAACATGATTCAAACAGTGCACAAACAGTACATCTAAATATTTAGGAATCCGGTTGAGTTCCTCCAACCGGTTTCCGCATCCATAGGTGTTATTCAAATCGGTATCCAACCAATGGTGTGTGCATATGCAATGATATACATTTATTTCCACCAATTTAACTATAATCTGTCTAAACAACCATCACACAGCATTCAACCATTATTTAAAATATAATTAAAATATTTTAAAATAAAACAGAGTTAGTGAATTTACTCACCTTTGCGCGTTAACCGTTAAATAACGATTTGCGTTGACTGATTTAAATCAGATATTTTTCCCCTGCCTGAAATCCTAATGAACTCCAAATGGTTATGACCCAGCTTTTGAATGTAGCCTGCCTCCGTATGGACCCAACGCAACTGACGACGTCAACTTTTCTTTTAAACCAAAGTTCAGTCGTCCCTCATTTCCCCATGAAAGTCCCATTGTATTGTTCCTCGATAAAACTTGCATCTCCCTGGTGATCCTTCACACGCCTCCAGTTAACTTCAGCCGGAATCCGACGTTGCCATTTACTGTATATGGTGCGAAGACTATTAGCTCACAATTCCACAAAAACTTTTACACCTTAGGCCTTGCTGTAAAGAGCTCCACTCCACACAGTACACTCATTTCCGACTCACGGCAGTAGTATGTACCAATACCAAACGCATTGTCAACTTTCACTTTCTCGTACTCTCAAAACGGACGGGTTTTCCCCAACCAAACACCACGTTTTACCTTGGTTCGTGCACCCAAATAGACCCACGTCCTTCTCTTCTTTTCCCAATTTGATACGTTGCTCCTATACACTTGCGCATCATGTACAGGAAAGACATATGGATACCCCCCTACGCATGCAAGTACCTCACGTATGCACTCCCAGTTTCCCCCTTTTCTACATTCATGCCATTCACCCAAAAATACACAGACCCGTTTACTGTATGTGTATATACCTTTTTCCGCGCATGGTAATGTGTATTTAAATTGCCATTTGCCAAACACCCCCGGTATAAAACGTTGGCATCCCTTGCTCACTGAAATGAAGGCGCCAGCTTCCATCTCTTCTCATGCAATTTTAACCTCACGTTCCTTTGCTTGCACACCATTTGTAGTTCGTTCAGCACCACCAAACTTTATACCAGTGGGAAGGGGATGTTTCGAAACTTGAGAATATGAAGTGTTATATATTTTTGTTTTATTTTATTGCTTGGCTTACGCCATTTTTGAGGATTCTATTTCTTCATTTTTCGAAGGGAAAGCAAGCTTTGCTGCATGTATATATACAGGGTGTAAACTTGGTTGCCAAGGAGTTAACAGTAGAGCTAGGTCCTTAGGCATGTGTTCCGCAGTGTAAACAGTGTCAGGTGCATGTGCCTACATGGAACTTCAAATTTTCATTTCATATCTCAGTATTTAGGTTTGCAGTTAGCTAGCGTGTGTATTTGCAGTAGGGTACATATGCTGTTTGATTAGAAAATTCATGGCAATGTTTATAGGAGCATGAAGCATGGCAGTGGCATAAGGATAGGATTTAAATTTGACAATACACGGCAGTAGTCTATAGCTAGGATATTTTGTTGTACAATTATGTTTTCTTATCTCAGTGTAGTGTAAGTGTCTGTCGCAGGCCATGTTATATGGTACTTCCATGACCATCAAACTTATAATTTACATATTTTATGGTACGTTCTCTAGGTAGGCTCATGTCTCCTTGGGGTAGGCAACAGACAATACAGATGGGATAGGGTACGGGACTTGAGAATTAAGAAATACAGCTTATTGTTGGATAATCAAAGTATATTGAAAAGTTCTGTTTTTGTTTGGTCTCATCATTCCTTCGCTATTCATTGATTACACCTCGGTACCATGTATGATTATATTCAGATGTGAGTGCTGCAGACTGAAATAAAATTACAGTCATGTTCAATGAGGTGTCGCGATCCCGAAAATATAATAATATCGGTAGATCAACTTATATTGTGAAACCCCAAAATATCGATATAGGGTGCGAAATACTCCAAATAAAAAGTTGCTTATTTAATTAATTAAAAATTACAGTAAAATTCTAAAAATTAAATTATCACTACGTCTCAAAAGAACCTTGTCTAAACTTGAGACCGATAAACAATTATTTCAAATAAATCGTTATGGTCGATATACGATTTCATAGCGACTTTCTGAATATTTGATTTTGACATATCTTGCAATCTATACGACGAAATCTCAATATTTCACTTCTGTCAAAAAGATACAGTTCAACAGATTCCAACCTTTCTTGTTTCGCAGAAATCCGACTTGTAACGGGTCCAGTATACTCAGTTGAAGTTTAGAACGTTAAATTACGAACTGCCGCGATATTACGGCCTCGATTATAATTAATATATATTTCTATACGTTCAACTTCGTTTAATTAATATATAAATTCACTTATATTACGAATTCAATATTTAAACTGATTTAAATATCCACATACAAACCGATAAAAATGCGGGACATTACATTCCTTCCCCCTTAAAATAATTTCGTCCTCGAAATTGCTAAAGTAGGAAAAATGCTACAATTTCTGTTGTAAACATGTTAAAAATCTTTTTGGTTTACTTCATAATTTCAGTTTTCAACTGAACTGATCAAAATATTAATTCCCTTCTTTGTAACGAAAATTTTCAAAATTCTGAAAATTTTCTAACACTTTAATTTTCGGAGAATTTTGTCAGCCTCTCTGCTGCACGGTTCATTCGGTACTACCACCACACGCCACTCTGGCCTTCTCCCTTTATCGGGCTTCCAACTTTCTCGTTTCCATTTGCAATCCATTCAGCATACCCAAATGCATCTCCAACTGATCTCCAGTCAGTTTATTCTCAATCAATAATTCTCTTACATCCCAACTCAAATTCTTTTTTTCAAACTCCAGTTCAATTCCAATTCCAAATAATCAAATTTTCAAACCAAGTTTAGTTCCATTCCCAATCTCAATTCACAACTCAACTATTTGGTCAAGTCAAATCCTTATTCCAGTACGATTCCCACTTACTTGGCTTCCATTTAACTCAAATTTTATTTGACCTATTTAAATTCGCTGTTTATTCACTTCATAAGTAAATTTTAAATTTCAAAATTCAAGTTCCTAGGGTTTTTATTTCAAATCAGTATAAAATCATATATATATATATATATATATATATATATTCATAACATAGCAATTCAAAACATTTGAATTTCTGAACAACTTATTTCAAAACAAAATCTTTGGTAGAAATCCGTCACTTAGAAACTCGAAAACGAACACCGATGATGCCGCGGTTCATCATCGGAATTATTTTCCAGCGATCAAAGTGGGTTCAATACTATATCACTTTCAAAACACATATTCAAATACTTTTATTTGAAATTTTACTTCAAAACTGTCTTTTCGAAACTTGGATAATATTTCAAAATTTCCCCAGGATCTTAAAATTTCCATACATACAGTTCATATCCATGTACAAATACTTTTCCAAATTTCCAGAGTTTAAATCTCATTCTGGTTTTAAATTCAGATTCAATCCACCTGAATTATACTTATGTGAATTCTTATTGGTTATTTATAACCAATTCAATTATAACCCTATTTGATTATAATTACGACTGACACATTCAATATATATAATGTAATAACTCCAATATAAATTCTTTTTCATATCAAAATATATTTTCAGATAAATTATTTCATTTATCCTCTTTTCAAAACATACTGTGTCGAATTACCCTGTTCAAGAGTTTAGAAACACCTATCGATAAGGTTTGCATTACCGTATCGACCAGAATTCATAAACCACTCGCCAAACCAATCAACACAATATAAAAATATCAATTTATAAATACGCGCTCATATATATACACACTCAAACTCAATCTAGAGTGTTACTCACTCCATCTCTATTGAGTTACGCCACAGAGCCAAGGTAATCACTTAACCTTCAGCTCTGATACCACTGTAACGACCCAAGGATTTTCGACTCCAAAAATCGACACAAAACCCAGCGTCGACTGTTCAGACATCGAAAATACCGGACCATTAATAGAAAGAAGTTAGAGGATGAGATAGAAAAGATAGAACTAATAGAATAGGAGAAGAAGAAGAACACAGCTGAACGTAATCAGAGTAAACACGAATCTCACAGCGAAACGAATAAAATATATTATATAACATAACTTTGAAATACAAAACTGTATTGTATATACATACCATTATCAGAGTACTATACATCATATCACAGCGGAAATAGTCTCTAACGGTGAAGCCTTCTGCTTTCAGCTCCTTCAAGCGTATCTGTAAAAGCCTGAAACACTTGACTGCCCGTACAAATTTGGGCACCCAAGAGTTTAGGGAAAACAAACAAAATAAACTCTGGGTCAGTCATGGGACTGGTGTGAGTAAATTCCAACCATATGGCTTAACTTTGAACATCCTTTCTGAACAAAAAGGATAATAGTAAGACCAATCCACACATAAACATGGATGGCTTTTACCTTACTATATCCCCAAATTATTATTGATATCAAAATCCAGTGATATTATAATAATGTCTAATCAAGTAAATAACCAAATAGTAGAACGCTTGCATCTCACGCTCTACATACATAATATAAAATCAAAAACCGCAGGGCGCTTATTGGAGATTGGATTCCAACTATGACAAGGTATGGGACCACCTTCCAATGATGTATCTCTAGAGGCAAATACACCTGGGTTCAACAAGAACGTCTTGCAACCCGGCCCACACATGACCGACCACTCATTTCGCTTGAGTGTATCGAATGTATATCACCAACGGTTGGACTCAAACCACCGTTTCCCGAATGGGCAGAATCGATAGATTTAGAAACAAAAGGAATTTCTCTAGATAGGTGATTATACACCCTAATGGGAGCGACCCACATAGCCATGCTGCCTACCCGATTTTTGTCATTTCTCGGTTGTGAAGCTTGAGGCTACGCCTACCTTTTAGAACATCTGGCCACCATACACTTTGAATGCCACATCGTCAAACCCGTCAAATCACTAGTTGATCTTCCCAAAAATATTACGGGTATAATAGCTAAGAGAAACGAATTTCTCCGCCACCAGACGTATTATCTTGAAAAGATCGTCTTATGTGATCTTCTAAGAATACGCTGTCAGGCATTCATCCATACAAGTTGTCCTGGGTCTGGACAAACAGAAAACACCATTCTGGAACCTGACGACCCTTGCACTTCACTCCGTCTTCAATTTTCTTCAGCATAATTTGCAGCGCTTATGCCTATACGGAGTGGTTTCAGATAGTATATCCAACCGGTCTCCCCGTATAGACAACGATGGTCAAAACACTTCGATAGTCGGTTGTTTAACTATCGAAGTAAAACAACATCCATTCAATGTACAACCAATATCACACCAATCACAGGCACTTTTTATTTAACATTCGTTCTTATATTTCTTTGGACAAACGTCATTACTTATCACTTTTGAATAAGTGAATTTCAAAACAAGCTGTTTTCCTTCCCTAGGAAGTGCTACTGTATATAAACATCACGCTTAAGTTTGGTTAACAGCGTTTCATTTATCGTTACCGTTCAAACTAGCTATACGCTGCTATATCCCTTTATAACTAATCTTGACATAACAGTCACGCTTAAGCCTAGTCAACAGCGTTACTTTACTGCTATAGTTCTGAGACTTGCAATATGCTACTATATTCCACTTTATAATTAATCTCAACACCTCTTTCCGTTACAAATTCTTGACATCTCTTTTCATTACAAAAATCTTGATATCTCTTTTCGTTACAAAAATCTTTGATAGTCGGTGTTTTGAAAATAAACATCCATCAAACCATTTCACCATCTCGGCACTTTCTAATATTTCATTATTCATATTTTCCTAGATATTTCCAAAACTTTTTAACCTCATACTTCTTTGAAAAACCCATTTCCAAATATTATAGCACTTGTTCACCCACATTCTAGAAGATATACATTTATTTAATATCTAGAACATTTCCATCTTCCTTACCTTTCTTATTTTCTGTACTTTTAGAAAATACACATTATTAATGTTGGAAAAAACATTTCAAAACTCCATTTCTAAACTTCTCATTAATCAGATCAATTTAGTTTAACACAAATAGAAATATCTACTTACAAAATGTTTACTTTCTGACCACTATTCACTTTTATTAAAATATCATTTCGCAATAGGAATCTAGACTCGTTTTACTACCCTTATTTCAAATACGATCATACTCCAAACATAGAATTTTACTTTATTTCATAAGCATCTTTAAAATCGCCTACTTGTTTTTTGATATACTTGAAACAAGTCATCGCCTCCTTGTTTAATCAAGATTCAATTTCTGTTATTTAGAAATAATAAATAATCGATTCTTCCTATTTAAACTCGAATCAATTTATATCTCTCTCACGGTATTAAAAATACCAGTTTATAATAGAACTTCTATTATAATTTATAATTTTGCTTCAATTATAAAGATATAATTTTTATAATTGAACTTCGTTGGTTTGCTTGACGGTCAACCAATTTCTTAACAAAATGGGTTTATGGTTGACTGTCGCTGATATCGTTTGTTTACCAAATCAATATAACGTTGAATTTCCATTCAACATGATTCAAACAGTGCACAAACAGTACATCTAAATATTTAGGAATCCGGTTGAGTTCCTCCAACCGGTTTCCGCATCCATAGGTGTTATTCAAATCGGTATCCAACCAATGGTGTGTGCATATGCAATGATATACATTTATTTCCACCAATTTAACTATAATCTGTCTAAACAACCATCACACAGCATTCAACCATTATTTAAAATATAATTAAAATATTTTAAAATAAAACAGAGTTAGTGAATTTACTCACCTTTGCGCGTTAACCGTTAAATAACGATTTGCGTTGACTGATTTAAATCAGATATTTTTCCCCTGCCTGAAATCCTAATGAACTCCAAATGGTTATGACCCAGCTTTTGAATGTAGCCTGCCTCCGTATGGACCCAACGCAACTGACGACGTCAACTTTTCTTTTAAACCAAAGTTCAGTCGTCCCTCATTTCCCCATGAAAGTCCCACTGTATTGTTCCTCGATAAAACTTGCATCTCCCTGGTGATCCTTCACACGCCTCCAGTTAACTTCAGCCGGAATCCGACGTTGCCATTTACTGTATATGGTGCGAAGACTATTAGCTCACAATTCCACAAAAACTTTTACACCTTAGGCCTTGCTGTAAAGAGCTCCACTCCACACAGTACACTCATTTCCGACTCACGGCAGTAGTATGTACCAATACCAAACGCATTGTCAACTTTCACTTTCTCGTACTCTCAAAACGGACGGGTTTTCCCCAACCAAACACCACGTTTTACCTTGGTTCATGCACCCAAATAGACCCACGTCCTTCTCTTCTTTTCCCAATTTGATACGTTGCTCCTATACACTTGCGCATCATGTACAGGAAAGACATATGGATACCCCCCCTACGCATGCAAGTACCTCACGTATGCACTCCCAGTTTCCCCCTTTTCTACATTCATGCCATTCACCCAAAAATACACAGACCCGTTTACTGTATGTGTATATACCTTTTTCCGCGCATGGTAATGTGTATTTAAATTGCCATTTGCCAAACACCCCCGGTATAAAACGTTGGCATCCCTTGCTCACTGAAATGAAGGCGCCAGCTTCCATCTCTTCTCATGCAATTTTAACCTCACGTTCCTTTGCTTGCACACCATTTGTAGTTCGTTCAGCACCACCAAACTTTATACCAGTGGGAAGGGGATGTTTCGAAACTTGAGAATATGAAGTTTTATATATTTTTGTTTTATTTTATTGCTTGGCTTACGCCATTTTTGAGGATTCTATTTCTTCATTTTTCGAAGGGAAAGCAAGCTTTGCTGCATGTATATATACAGGGTGTAAACTTGGTTGCCAAGGAGTTAACAGTAGAGCTAGGTCCTTAGGCATGTGTTCCGCAGTGTAAACAGTGTCAGGTGCATGTGCCTACATGGAACTTCAAATTTTCATTTCATATCTCAGTATTTAGGTTTGCAGTTAGCTAGCGTGTGTATTTGCAGTAGGGTACATATGCTGTTTGATTAGAAAATTCATGGCAATGTTTATAGGAGCATGAAGCATGGCAGTGGCATAAGGATAGGATTTAAATTTGACAATACACGGCAGTAGTCTATAGCTAGGATATTTTGTTGTACAATTATGTTTTCTTATCTCAGTGTAGTGTAAGTGTCTGTCGCAGGCCATGTTATATGGTACTTCCATGACCATCAAACTTATAATTTACATATTTTATGGTACGTTCTCTAGGTAGGCTCATGTCTCCTTGGGGTAGGCAACAGACAATACAGATGGGATAGGGTACGGGACTTGAGAATTAAGAAATACAGCTTATTGTTGGATAATCAAAGTATATTGAAAAGTTCTGTTTTTGTTTGGTCTCATCATTCCTTCGCTATTCATTGATTACACCTCGGTACCATGTATGATTATATTCAGATGTGAGTGCTGCAGACTGAAATAAAATTACAGTCATGTTCAATGAGGTGTCGCGATCCCGAAAATATAATAATATCGGTAGATCAACTTATATTGTGAAACCCCAAAATATCGATATAGGGTGCGAAATACTCCAAATAAAAAGTTGCTTATTTAATTAATTAAAAATTACAGTAAAATTCTAAAAATTAAATTATCACTACGTCTCAAAAGAACCTTGTCTAAACTTGAGACCGATAAACAATTATTTCAAATAAATCGTTATGGTCGATATACGATTTCATAGCGACTTTCTGAATATTTGATTTTGACATATCTTGCAATCTATACGACGAAATCTCAATATTTCACTTCTGTCAAAAAGATACAGTTCAACAGATTCCAACCTTTCTTGTTTCGCAGAAATCCGACTTGTAACGGGTCCAGTATACTCAGTTGAAGTTTAGAACGTTAAATTACGAACTGCCGCGATATTACGGCCTCGATTATAATTAATATATATTTCTATACGTTCAACTTCGTTTAATTAATATATAAATTCACTTATATTACGAATTCAATATTTAAACTGATTTAAATATCCACATACAAACCGATAAAAATGCGGGACATTACAATTACCAGGTTCGACCCAACAAGCAGGGGATCGGCACGGTCTACCATACAATGCTTCAAATGGCGACATTGTCAGACTCGCCTGGTAGCTGTTGTTATAAGAGAATTCAGCCAAATGCAGATTGTCTTCCCATGATCCACCGAAATCTATAACACAAGCCCGCAATAGATCTTCTAAAATACGATTTACCCTCTCAGTCTGACCGTCTGTCTGAGGATGATAAGCGGTGCTCAAGTTCAGCTTCGTTCCCAGCTCGACTTGAAATGCTTCCCAGAATTTGCTAGTGAATATTGTATCTCTATCACTGACGATACTGAGCGGCACTCCATGCAGTCTAACTATTTCCCTGAAGTATATCTGCGCCAGACTCTGAGCAATTCTGTTTGATCTGACAGGTATGAAATGGGCGGTCTTCGTGAAGCGATCTACGATCACCCAAATACTGTCATTTCCTTTTCTGGTTCTGGGCAGACCATCAATGAAATCCATGGAGATATGCTCCCACTTCCAACCAGGAACTTCCAGTGGTTGTAATAATCCAGCCAATTTCTGTTGGTCGCTTTTGACTAGTTGGCAAGTAGGGCATCGACTAACATATATCGAGATGTCTCTTTTTAACGACTTCCACCAGAATGTGCGTTTGATATCGTTATACATTTTATTCACACCTGGATGGATACTGAGCTTAGATTTGTGGCATTCATCAAGCACATCTCTTCTGAGTTCAGGAATTTCTGGAACGCAAATTCGTCCTTCTAACCTCAGAATCCCTTCGCTGTCTAGCTGGAAATCCGAAGCATTGCCTTCACGAATTCGCTGACTCATTCCTTTGATAAATTGGTCGTCTTCTTGGAGAGCCGATATCTTATCAATCAACGAAGTCGCAATGATGAAACTGGCGATCATTTCATTCTTTCGGCTTAACGCATCGGCCACGACATTGGCTTTCCCTGGAGTGTATAGAATTTCAAAATCATATGCTGCCAGAAACTCCAGCCAACGTTGCTGCCTCAGATTCAAGTCTTTCTGGGTGAACAAATACTTTAATGACCGGTGATCTGTAAACAATTCAAATCTTTCACCCAACAGATAGTGTCTCCAGATTTTCAAAGCGAATACTATAGCCAATAACTCAAGATCATGAGTTACGTAGTTCTTTTCATGTGGCTTCAATTGACGGCTAGCATAAGCAATCACTTGGCCTCTTTGCATTAACACTGCGCCAAGGCCTTCCCTAGAAGCATCAGTCTAGACTTTTAAATCCTGGTTGCCATCGATGATGGTTAATACTGGAGCAGTCGTTAGTCTTAATTTTAGCTCTTCAAAAGCCTCCTCACTTTCTGGGGTCCATTTGAATTTAGAGTGCTTCTTTGTAAGCTTTGTTAAATGACAAGATATCTTCGAAAAGTCTTTAACGAACTTCGGGTAATAGCTAGCCAATCCGAGAAAACTACGGACTTCAGTGTGGGTACTGGGCTGTTTCCAATTCTGAATAGCTGTGATTTTGCTTGGATCCACAGCGATTCTGTTAGACCCAAATATGGTTCTAACACCCAACTTGATTAGAAACAAGATAAAGTAAGGCAGAAATAAAAAGGGACACACAAGGTTTATAGTGGTTCGGCGAAGAAATGCCTACGTCCACTTAGTTTTCACTATATTCAGTAATTCAGTTACAAATGCCGTGTAAGATTCGCTCACAACTCACTTTTATTCACTCAAAATGATAAAAACAGGAAATGAGAGATGGTTTGGATTTTCCGGGAGTAAAGGAATTCGGACGATGGAGGTACTTGGATTCTCGAAAGTGCTGAAAAAGAAAAAGATCCTTCTCTTTGTCTCTAGATGGGGTATTTATAGGTGTGAATTTGCCTGAGATGCAATCCGGGTCGGAACACGTGTCATCCATCGCACTCTCTTCGGGTTCGGATGGGCTATCAAGCTGACAACGCATCAATGAGATGGACATTAGGGGTAGGAATTAGTCACATCCGGTCCGGTTCTCCAGGCGACTTTATAGGAGATTTTCCTGGATCATGGGTGCGGGTCGGAGACGAGCAGGTTGGGGGCTCGGATCGGAATACCCGATCCGAACCGGAGTAGCTTGGACGTCTCTCCTTCTCTAATCATACTCCGCTCCGCTCCAGCTTCATGGCAAGCAGATGGCTTTCCGATTTACTTGAGATTTATTGACCTTCCGATCCGATCAGATATGCTTCGCCACTTTATCCAGTAGGAGATATCCGATCCGAACAGAGAATTCTATCCGATCCGAACCGATATGCTGCTACCACTCTGAAGTGTGGTGTTTTCTTCCGATCCGAACCGATATGCTGCTACCACTCTGAAGTGTGGTGTTTTCTTCCGATCCGAACCGGAGTCTTATAACTTAAAATACTCTTCAAGGGTTGGTTTCTTGACTTTGTGTTGCCTAGTTCACAAAGTAGGCTAACATTTTGCCCCCTCAAAGGATGCTTTCGTTGTACAAAGCGTGCTTTGATGTCGTTTAACCAGAATTGTCAAGAGTAATGCACGGACTTCTGTTCGGTTCGGCGTCCGACCCGAACACATCTTCCTCATTTTTGAGCAGATTTGGGAACTTATCTCGCCATGTAATGCTTCTTGCAGGTATACTCCTCCTTTACTCTCCTTCTCTTCAATTCGAGTCGGATGCTAAATCAACGTGTGAAGTTTCCACTCGGTTCGGATTCCGATCCGAAGCGTATTCGTGGATTTATTTCTTAAACATTGGGCCTTCAGAGAGAGTTGTGCTACTGGGCTTCCACTCCGGTCCGATCGGGCGAGACAAAATAGGGAGACGAGGAGTCAACTCCATTCTTTATATAAACCCATCGCCGTCTTCATTTCTTTCTTCTTCGTTTCTATTGCCGCTCGGACCCAAGCATCGAAAACCTTAAAAACTCTAAAACTCCGAACTCCTTTCTTGTAGGTTCCTCAAATCAAGCACATAGGTAGCTTTTTAATCTCGAATAACATCGTAATAAACGTTCTTGATTTCACTTTACGGTCGATTGGAACGGTTTAGACACAGAGCTTCGCTTGAATTCCACGTCGTCACTGGTGGATGCGCCGTCACTTCGAGGCGTCGCGAGGCTGGAGAGGGCAAATTTCTGCCCTTAACAATAGCTTTGGCGATGAAACGGACTCGTTCGTGGGAAAGGGGGAGAAGAGGAAGAAGACAAGGAGCGTGGTGACCAACTGGAGTCGGCTCGGGTAGAAGACGAAGGAGCGGAAAGGAAGGAGTAGGATAAGAGATCGGTCCGGGTTTCATACTTTAGAAAGACAGGGAGGACAGAAAACGTCGGTTCGGGTCGGGGAAGTGAAGGTCGAAGTAAATGGATCGGTTGAGTGGTGCTAGTTCGGTTCGGATCGGGCCATCCGATCCGATCAGATCAGTCCTGCCTCCGAACCCATTGCTTCCCTTGTCTCGAACTGGCCCTACTCTAATGACGCATCCGAACCGATTACTATCTGTGTTTGTATTGAGCCAGCCATCATACACATATCCGAACCGATCCGAACATATCAAATTTGGCATATAAAGACTACCCAATTAATTCAACTAACGCTTACTCTAGATGAATATGCTTCGCGAACAGTTAGGATAGTGCCTTGCGAACATAAACGAGAATCAAGGACAAATCTGACTATTATTTTCTCTTTAAAGCTTCGTCTTGCATTGCTGTACTTCTATTTTGTATTTCCCACATTTGTTGCATACACTTTAGTTCACACACATACACAAAAAGGGGGACACGGGATAATTCACTCTAATCCGTGCTATTGCTTCTTCAATAGTTCCATGACAATGAGGCCCAGACGCTCTTCTCGTTTAGCTGAGAGGAAAGAAGCTCCAGAAACTTCCAACAAAACCACTCTCGAGGATATATCTTCTTCATCTGACCCAGAATGGGACAGCGAGGGTCCGGATTACGGAGTTGGTCATCGGGAAAGCGATGAAATGTCTTCAGAAAATGAAGTTTCCCTAGGCTTTGAGGAGGAAGGAGGGATTGGTGACAACCGAGCACCCGATGAATTTGACTCAGCCATTATATTGGAATCACCTCCAGATTCCGTAGAATCAACAATTGACAATGACCGACTCGTGAGAATTTGCTTGAAGTACGGAATAATGAAGAGAGACACTCTAGTGCCCTCACGTTCTGACCGTCCACATAACCCTCCAGAAGGATATATGACGGTCACTCGTCTGGTGTGCATGGTTGGCGCCATTCCTCCTTTCTCGCCTTTCATCGTCGACTTCTTAAGACAAATGCGGATTGCCCCCATGCAGCTGCATCCCAATTCATATGCCTATCTGCATACCTTATTCATAGCATATCGTGAAATTCTAGGCGTGGAGCTTACGTTTGACGATGTTCATTTCTTCTATAATTTCAAACATCGGACTAGGGAAACCCCTTCTTTCTGTTACTTTGAGTCGGTCCCAAAGAGGAAGATAATCTCTACACCGTTTAGCAGCAAGGCTGGAGATTCCAGACTGGAGTGGTTCTATATAAAGCAACAGTCTGGATGCGCCAGAAGATGGACAAAATCAAGTAAAGCACTGATTTTCTGACCCTGGACTCTATACACTTGAATCATCACCCTGACCTGTTTTTCCTTTTTATTTGCAGTCGATAATCCCAAACAGGTATCAGACCAAGTGTTCTTTGATCGAATGCACCGTCTCCTCAATGGCGACCAAAAATTCCTTACTATTGACGAGGTTCTTAAAGATGAGTACCTTCATTTTCACGGGCTGCTATCCGTCTACCGTAGCATCGGTCATGGGACAGTCCCTTATGCATATATTCCTCCAGTGGAAACAGTTCCAGAAATAGGAGAAGGCTCGGGAATTCCTGCAGCTTCTCTTCAAACTTCACCCTCTCCCTCTTCCACTCAAGACGATGAGCTGGCTAATCTGGCCAAAAAACATCGTGAAGGGTATGTTGCCCCCGAGGAAACTACCTCGGTAGACAAATCAAAATCTCCCCAAGGGTCGCCACTTCACGCTTCCGAAGGGGATGTTCCTAGCGCCGACGAGCACATATTTCAGGGTTTGGGGGATCTCCCTTTACCCGAGACTATATACACTTCGGAAGATTTCAGAAAGGACCCTCTAGTCTTCACTTCTTCTGAAGAGACTACTCCTGCTAAGGCCAAAGAGCCTGCCCGCACCAGTCTAGCTTCAGACTCGGGTTGGTTGGGGGGACACATACACCACATAGGATGCACTTTGCACCGTAGCACTAGCATTCATTGCACTTCTTTTTCCATGGATCCGTCGATTCTAAACTTCGTTTAACTTATCGTGCAGGCACAATGTCTCGATCCTCTTATGACATAAGAAAGCTTCGCCGCAGCATGTCTAATCCTCCCCAGGATGCCGAATATAACCGCCGGGATGACCGCGGCAGGGAGGAAAGGAGACCCTATGATCCTTATCGATCTCGATCCTCACGCTCCCGCTCACCAGTTCGACCGGAACAGGAAAAATACAAAAGCTATCAAGGTCGTAGAGAGGAGGATAGACCACAATCTAGGGATTCCACTTCCTCCTATGAAAAGCGGGGTAGAGAGAAGACACCTCCAAAGGAAACTGGGTCTAGAAGTAAGCAAAAAGTCCCTGCCACTAAGCGACCTCGGACAGACAAGGGTTCTACAGAATCTTCTTCAGGAAGGGACACTGAACTAACCATCCTCGCCCCTCCTCCACCAGATGCGGGAACCGCAGTAAGGCTGGCATATTTAAAGGAGCAATTTCCCGAGCACTACTTCGAGACTCTGACCTTTCTACCTTCCCTTGAACCTATTTCTTCTAATTGGGCAGAGGAGGCCAGAGCAAAGATTGATTTGGTGGAAAAACAATATACCGAGATGTTCAAGTATTCCCGCACTCTTTCTAGAATCATCCGCACGCTAATGACAAATGCTGACTCAATGCACAAAACTGCAGAGGAAGATGCTAAGGCCCTGAAAACCTTAGGAAAAAATTTAGAAGATACTCAAGCTCAACTAGCTATCGCTCAGAAGAACGCTTCTAACTTCAAACAACAGTTTGAGGACATGCAAAAGCGCTATCATGATTTGCTAGAATCCCACACTCAGGAACGTTCCGAGTTGAAGAAGCAAGATGACGAAGCCAAGTCAGAGGCTGCTAAAACACGTCTCGCTTATGCTGAGCTTGAGCAGAAGAATGCCGAGTTAGCGAAAAGGAGTGCTGAGTTAGAAAAGAAAAACGCTGATTTGGCTTCAAAATTGTTAGAGGCGGAAAACAGGGCTGCTCTGGCTGAGGGCAACGTTGAATGCGCTATTAAATCTGCGGAGGAAACCCGCAAACAGCTATCAGAGGCGGAGGCCGATATTCAGGGCTTCGGGGAGCTAATGATCGAATTCTTCGCGCACATTATTCGTCGTCGAAACATTTCCTGGATCGAGGACTATCCATCCACTTTGGTTCATGTGTGGAATCAAATCGTTGAGTGGGAAAAAGAAGAGCTTAAGGTCGATTCCCTCGATGAAGATAAGTTGATGGAGAAGTACTTGAGAGACGACGAACCGGAGCGCCTAGCTGAAGGTCGCCGTCTAATTGCTGAGGCCATGGAAGAAGAGAGGCGGAAGTCTAAACAGAAAACCATTCCTGAAGCTGGCTCCTCTTCTTCTGCTCCTGTAACTCCTGAAGTGGAAGGGTATGATCCCGAAAACCCGGGAATTCCCCGATCAACTTTACTATCTCCCATTCCTAAAATAACTCCAGAGGTAGTAGTCACCCCCGCTGAGAAGTCTTCAGAAGGTATCCCTGTCTTTTCTCCTCAACTTGTCAAGGCTACTACTACCTTTGGCTACATGATTGAACGTTCAATGAGAAATCCTTTGCTCTCGCCTGAGTTGATAACCGATGTTTCTCATTTTGTAGGCGTTGAATCCTCCGCGAAGACAGATGTAGTTCAAGGAGCTACCACTGGGACAAAGCCCGCTGATAGGGTCAAAGAAGGAGAAGACAAGGCTGCTTCCACAGAATTGGGGGAAAGAAGTGAATCAACTAAGGTGACTACTCCCCATGACGAAGAAATGATTGCAGCTTTAAAAGACGACGGAGGAGACGAGGGGCATGATGAGGAACCAGAAGTTACAATAACCGGGGAGTCGAAAAGCGCTGAGGACATTACCTTGGCTGCCATGAAGGCTGATCAAGACAAGCGCTTGCAATTAAAGGCTGAAGAATTAGACCCTGAGGTCCTCAAGCCCCTTGCAGTTGTGGATGCAGGTTCAAGGTTAGTGGTTAAGCTCTCAACTAGATCTATCACCGAAGAACTTGCTAAAAAATCTTCTTTTGATTCCAGTGCCCAGCCTTCCGGGAAGAAGTCTGCCGGCTCCAGTGCTACACCTTCAGGGAAAAAGAAATCAAAGCGAATTTTGACTGAAGCAGAGAGGGAAGCAAAGGATGCGGAAAAAGCTGCCAAGAAATCGAAGGCTCATCCCAAACCCAAATAGTGGGTTCTCCTGTGTCCTTTTAGCATCGTTGTAAATCAATAAGTGCTGCCACAACAGCAGCTCCCGCACTTTCTTTTTTAGTCATTTCCCTGTACAAATTTATTCATTTGTAAATAAAAATAATTCACTTTTTGCAATGTTTATCTGTTAGCAGCTCTGCACTTATGTAAAAATGCATATCTATAGTTATGAAACAAAGTTGTGAAGATGGGAGATATGTGTATGGGTATGTGTCCCCAGTCAATCTCCGTAAGTTATTCAGTGCCTAACTATGCAATCTGGATGCTCCCGATTCTCTAACGGGATAGCATTTCCTGTATCATCAATATCTGTTGTTTTTCCTGGCATTTCTTTTATACTCTTTCTCACTCTCTTGAGAGTTAGAGTTCGAGTTCAGTTATTTGTTTATCCCCCGGTCGTTCAACGGGAAAAGATTTCTTTCTCGGCGCTCGGTCGGAGACGCCTTTATACTCTCTTTCTCTCTGGAAAGTTAGAGTTCGGAGTTGAACCTCTTTCTCAGCGCTCAGTCGGAGACGCTTTTATACTCTCTCTCTTTCTCTGGAGAGTTTGAGTTCAGAATAGAATTTTTTTTTCAGCGCTCAGTCTGAGACGCTTTTATACTCTCTCTCTTTCTCTGGAGAGTTAGAGTTAAGAATGTCGTTTTCTCATTCTTTTATGTCTTATTGCACAAATAATCATTGTGCTTCTTTTTATGCCCAAACTGTTTCAACCTTTCTAGGCTCTAAGTTGTCCTGTATTTTATAATCACAACAGAATAACTAACGAATGGAAATGCATAAAAGTAAATAACACACAATATTTTATAGTGGTTCAGCTAAGTCATAGCCTACGTCCACTTTATAGTCCTTTATTCATATCGTCATATTTTCCAAAGGCAAGTCGTGCCTTATTACAGAGTTTACAGGAAGAACAGCAAAAAGTATAGCATTTCTAATCCAAATATCGCATTAAGTGTTGGGCATTCCATGCTCGAGGGACTTCTTCGCCATCTACGGTCGTTAACTTGAATGTTCCTTTATCAAGTTTCCGTTGGATGACAAAGGGTCCCTCCCATTTTGGGCCGAGGTGAGGAAGGGATGGAAAAACTCTCTTGAGCACCAAATCTCCGGGTTCAAAAGTTCTGAGGCGAACTTTTTTGTCATAATAGCGTGCCATCTGATGCCGATGTCTTGCTGCACGCAAGTCTGCTTCGTCTCTTTTCTCTTCGACTTCATCAAGAGACTCAAGTAAAAGTGCCCGATTCGTCATCGGGTCATAATATGTCACCCTGTGGGAAGGAACTTCCAGTTCAACTGGAATTACTGCTTCTGAGCCAAAGGAGAGGGAGAAAGGGGTATGACCGGTAGCCGTTTTAAACGTTGTTCGATATGCCCACAAAGCTAGGGGCAATTCATCAACCCATTTTGCCTTTGCATGCTCTAATCGCTTTTTGAGGATGGATTTTATTACCTTGTTTATTGCCTCTACTTGCCCATTAGATTGTGGATAGGCAACTGCAGTATATCGTTTGTCTATCTTATATTTCTGGCAAAAGTTTCTGAATTCAGTGCTATCAAATTGGGTCCCGTTATCGGTAATAATCGTCCTTGGGATCCCGAATCGGCATATAATATTTCTGACCACAAAACTTATCACCTTTCTTGTGGTGATCTTAGTCAAGGGTTCAGCTTCCACCCACTTTGTAAAATAATCCACGGCTACTATGGCATACTTAGCCCCTCCTTTAGCGATCGGTAAAACTCCAATGATATCGATTCCCCATGTGGCAAATGGCCAAGGACTCACCATCGATTTAAGCTGGGTTGACGGTGCCCTGGGGATTTTGGCGAATCTCTGGCACTTATCGCAGCGTCGTGAATAATCAGCTGCATCTTTGTTGATCGTAGGCCAGAAGTATCCGTATCGCAATATTTTCTTCGCTAAAGTTTGACCTCCTGTATGATCTCCACACTCACCTTCGTGCACTTCTCTCAGTACACGCTTGATGTCGTCGTGTGCGATACATCGTAACAGGGGCATAGAAAATCCTTGTCTATAGAGAATATCGTCTTGTATAACATATCTGGTAGCTCTGCGCACTACAGCTCTCTTTTCACTCTTCTTTAATGGGAGTGTCCCATTCTTAAGAAAATTCTTGATTGGAGTCATCCATGATTCCTTCTTTGGTTCCGCTTCAAGAACGAATTCCATTTCCATTGACTCAAAGCTTGGCGACTCCAACGTTTCAATTGGAATTACCTCAGTCCCTTCTGGATTGTCAGAACTAGCTAATTTTGCTAGTCTATCCGCTTTCTGGTTTTCTTCTCTGGGAATATGTGTTATGTTGTACCGCTCTAAGCTACTTAATAGCTCTTTCACTTTCTTAAGGTAAGCGACAAGTCGAGGTCCTCGAGCCGCGAACTCCTCTCGCACTTGACAAACAACAATCTTAGAGTCACAAAATATATCCATCACTTTTACTCCGAGGTCTTTAGCGAGTTTCAGCCCGGCAATCAGGGCTTCATACTCAGAGTCGTTGTTTGTTGCCGAAAATTCTAATCGCAGGGCGTAATATAACGACCGTCCCTCCGGAGTGACTAAGACAATTCCAGCTCCGGATCTTCGGTCATTTTTAGCTCCATCTGTATATAATTCCCACGGATTCATCTTTAGCTTATCCTCGGATTTAACCACTCGGTCATTGATTATTTCTTCCTCTGGAATGGTGAACTCCGCAATAAAGTCTGCTAGAGCTTGCCCCCTGATTGACTTTCGTGGTTGAAAATTCAAATCAAACTGGCTTAGTTCTATGTTCCATTTAATCAACCTTCCCGACGCTTCGGGTCTCTGCAACACTTGTCTTAACGGCTGATCGGTGTATATGGTTATTGGATGAGCTTGGAAGTAGTGACGAAGCTTTCGGGATGCAATCAGGAGGCTGTAAGCAAGCTTCTCGATCTTTGGGTAGTTGCGCTCCGCCGCTGCTAATTTCTTACTCACATAGTATACTGGCCTTTGTACTTTGTCTTCTTCTCGAACCAGAATTGTGCTGACAGCGTGAGCCGAGACTGCTAGATAAACAAATAGTTCTTCGTGGTCTACGGGCTTTGATAAGATTGGCGGTTTTTCCAACAGTTCTAACAGATTTTGAAAAGCCTCGACACAATCGGGAGTCCACTGGAAGTTCTTCTTTCCCCTTTTTATTAAATCAAAAAATGGAACACATTTATCGGTGGCTTTGGAGATGAATCTACTTAGCGCCGCTACCTTCCCTGCCAGACTTTGGACGTCTTTAATTCTCCTTGGTTCCCTGATATTTCTAATCGCCGCTATCTGGCTAGGGTTGATCTCAATTCCTCGGGAACTCACAATGAAGCCAAGGAACTTTCCCGACGCCACTCCAAATGAACATTTTAAAGGATTCAATTTCATACGGTATTTTCGCAAGATACCAAACATTTCTGCTAAGTCTTGCGTATGACTGGAGGACTGCTTTGATTTAACAAGCATATCATCCACATAAACTTCCATAGTTTTTCCTATTTGATCATAAAACATTCTATTTACCAACCGCTGATAAGTAGCTCCAGCGTTTTTTAATCCGAACGGCATTACAACATAACAATATAATCCCAAATTCGTAATGAAACTTGTATGCTCTTGGTCTGGTACATGCATAGGAATTTGATTGTATCCAGAATATGCATCCATGAAAGAGAGAAGTTCATGACCTGCTGTCGAGTCTACAAGCTGGTCAATCCTGGGAAGTGGGAAACTATCTTTTGGGCAAGCCTTATTTAAATCTGAAAAGTCAATACAAGTTCGCCACTTTCCGTTTGGCTTCTTTACCAGGACGGGATTCGATATCCAGTCGGGATAGGTCGAATCTCGAATAAATCCATTTTGCTTCAATTTCTCTACTTCCTCTTTGAGGGCAGCCGACCTCTCTGGGCCCAGCATGCGTCTCTTTTGCTTTACAGGTGGATGCTTCAGATTTACATTCAATTTGTGACTGATAACGGAAGGCGATATCCCACACATGTCAGCATGGGTCCAGGCGAACACATCTAAGTTCGCCTTCAAGAAGTTCGTCAGGTCTTTAGCACGACGTGGATCCAATTGGGAACCGATCTTCAAAACTTTTGTCGGATCAGCTTTATCAACAGGAATTTTCACTGTTGCTTCATTAGGAGTTGCATTTCTAGCCTCTGGTTCCTCGTCTTTTCTAGGATCCAGGTCTTCAGGCGTTCCTTTTCGCAACTCCCTTGGGTTCAACCTCTCTAATTGCTATGCCGAGTCCCCCTTTGAGGGAGATGAGGCATCCTTACTCTCAGCATTAACTCCTTTCATCAACATCTTCAGTTCGGCCACATAGCAGGCCCGTCCAGAAACCTGATCCCCTCTTATTACTCCAGTCCCGGCTTCGGTTGGGAACTTTAGTAACAAGCACCAAGGGGCGATACAAATTCTAAACTCAGCGAGGGCAGGCCTCCCTAAAAATGCGTTATATGGCGAATCTACGTCCAGTACTACAAACTGAAGCATTCGCACTCTTCTACGTTCTCCTTGCCCTAGGGTCACAGGCAACTCTATGTATCCCATAGGAGCTGTCGTCGCTCCGTTGAAACCTCTAATCCATCCTTCACAAGGTTTCAGATCTTCGGGCTCAAGCTTCATCTGATCAAATGACTTCTTGAACAAAATATTAACGGAACTTCCGTTGTCTACTAATACCTTATGGACCAAAGCCGGCCCAATAGTGGTAGTAATAACCAACGGATCATTGGTGGGAGATTGTATTCCCGTGTTGTCTCGGCTGCGAAACACCACGTCATCGAACATGGTTTTTTGTTGTTTGATGGGGGTAACATCTTCCAAATCGTCACCTTCATTCACATCTAGATGCTTGGCCGCATTCACATATTGGTCCATTGACCTAAAGCTTCGGATTGCCGGGTGAGGTCCGCCTACTATGGAGTTGATGACGATCCCTTTACCTTTCTGCTGCGCGGTAGGCTTAGGAGCAGGTAGGATTTGCTTTGGAGCCTGCTCTCCTTGCCCCCTGTCCCTCGGGGCAACCTTGTACTCATCCAACTTTCCTTCACGCAGCAGCTTTTCAATTACATCCCTCAAATGCCGACACTCATTGGTCGAATGTCCATGTGTTCCGTGAAACAAGCAAAATTTCCCTGTCGCCATTTCTTTCTCGGTCGAATCACGAGGTGGCGGTCTTTTGTACTGCAACACATTATACGTGTCCAGGTAAATATTTTCCAATGTGTCATTCAATGGTGTGTAGTTCTCGTAGTTCTGGAATCGGGGCCTTTTGTTTGGGTCGCTTCCCCTATTTCTGTTTCTCCTGTTACCGTTCGAATTACGGTTGTTGTTGTTTCCCCCGCTTCCAGTATTGCTGTTTCCACCCTTGTTTCCTACATTTACTTCAACCTTGCCAGAACTTTCCCCAGACTGCTTCACTGCAATATTACTCTGCACATTCTCCTTTGAAGCTGTCTCAGACTTTCTCTTCCGGTTTGCCCGGGCCTCCTCTCGTCTTAGATAAATATCGGCTTTTTCGTAGAATATCGCCCTTGTGGGGGGTGTCTTCCCAGAAAGGTAGTCTCCAAACTCAGATTCAGGATCGACTCCTTCCTTCAATGCCATCAGAATAGTGGGCTCATGCGGGTCACTGACCTCGGTTACAGCTTGGTTAAAACGATCTAAATATGCCCTTAAAGACTCTCCGGGTGCCTGTTTGATCCTCGACAATTCAATAACACTCTTGGACTTGCGGGCATGTAGTCGAAACTGGTTCATGAAACGCTCTCTTAGTTCTTTGTAATTAGAAATTGAACGAGGAGGAAGTCGGGTAAACCAAAATAAAGCCACATCTTCTAGGTAGATTGGGAACGCTTTGCACTTTACTTCATCGGGGGCAGCAGCGGCATTCATAAGCCACGAATACCGCATCAAGTGCTGTCCTGGATCAGTCCTTCCGTTATACTTGTCCATCTGTGGCAAGTTAAAGCGTCGGGGAAACTGGAAGTCTAGAATATCGTCAGTGAACGGGGTATGGCTTCGTTCGATGCCATAGTCTTCATTTGTATAATTCCGGCTCTCGGACATAATTCGGCGAACCATTGCCTGTACATCGGCACTAGTTAGGGGCTGCTCAGGTTCCCTGGCCCTAGTGTCCGAGTTCCTTCGGGGCTCTTGCTCAGGAGACGCCCTTCTTCTTCGAGCTGCCTCCGCTCGATTCCTTTCCCTGCGTTCCCGGTCGATCTCGGGAAGAGGGGACTGGAGTCTTTGCCCCCGAGAGGGGCTATCGTTTCCTAATGCTCGTGCGATATCCTCGCGAGATCCCAAAGATCCAAACGTTAGCTGCTCCACGTTCTGAGGTCGTTCGAGTGGCCTTCGTTCACGGGGCCTCTCTTCCTCAGAAGATGAAGATTGATCTACTGGTGTATGACGAACTGGTGACGGAGTTCTTTGCCGGTGGAGCTCATTGATTTCCCGACTCATGAGCCTCATATTTTCCTGCATCATGAGATTGGTGCGCTCATGAACTCTCATAGCTTCCCTCGTGCTCTCAAGCATATCAAGCAAGCGCGAGAAATCTCCTTGAGTGATGGGAGCAGATGGATTGGCCTGGTCTCCAACCCTGGCAGCTGGAATTGGAGCATTCGCGGGGACTCGAGTAGATGTTCCAGCTTCACCAAGCATCGGGTCGGATCGGAGGTAGGAAGTCGGGTCGGATCGGAGCTGGGGTGCCTGTTCGGATCGGTGTGCAGCGAGCAAGTCGGGTCGGTTCAGACTGGGGGAGTGCACTGCTTCAGAGTCTCCAACCCGGATCGGATCGGAACTTTCCCCTTGCTGTCGGTTCGGATTTCCTGCATTAATTCTCCCTGCTGCTGAACTCTGCCCCCTAGACCTTGTTACAACAGCATGTTGCTGATCTTCACCAGCTCCATTTCCTTGAACAGACTGGACTTCCTTGCCTTTTCCTCTGGCCATGAGTCTTTGACAATTACTTCAACGAATGTAAGAAAGTGGAGAAGCTTAAGGATTCACTTCTTTGAACTCAACGGTCCAAAAAGTAGAAAGAGATCCCGGAAAATAAAGAATTTAGATGAGGATTCTCAGTGAAAGCACCAAAATGTTAGACCCAAATATGGTTCTAACACCCAACTTGATTAGAAACAAGATAAAGTAAGGCAGAAATAAAAAGGGACACACAAGGTTTATAGTGGTTCGGCGAAGAAATGCCTACGTCCACTTAGTTTTCACTATATTCAGTAATTCAGTTACAAATGCCGTGTAAGATTCGCTCACAACTCACTTTTATTCACTCAAAATGATAAAAACAGGAAATGAGAGATGGTTTGGATTTTCCGGGAGTAAAGGAATTCGGACGATGGAGGTACTTGGATTCTCGAAAGTGCTGAAAAAGAAAAAGATCCTTCTCTTTGTCTCTAGATGGGGTATTTATAGGTGTGAATTTGCCTGAGATGCAATCCGGGTCGGAACACGTGTCATCCATCGCACTCTCTTCGGGTTCGGATGGGCTATCAAGCTGACAACGCATCAATGAGATGGACATTAGGGGTAGGAATTAGTCACATCCGGTCCGGTTCTCCAGGCGACTTTATAGGAGATTTTCCTGGATCATGGGTGCGGGTCGGAGACGAGCAGGTTGGGGGCTCGGATCGGAATACCCGATCCGAACCGGAGTAGCTTGGACGTCTCTCCTTCTCTAATCATACTCCGCTCCGCTCCAGCTTCATGGCAAGCAGATGGCTTTCCGATTTACTTGAGATTTATTGACCTTTCGATCCGATCAGATATGCTTCGCCACTTTATCCAGTAGGAGATATCCGATCCGAACAGAGAATTCTATCCGATCCGAACCGATATGCTGCTACCACTCTGAAGTGTGGTGTTTTCTTCCGATCCGAACCGATATGCTGCTACCACTCTGAAGTGTGGTGTTTTCTTCCGATCCGAACCGGAGTCTTATAACTTAAAATACTCTTCAAGGGTTGGTTTCTTGACTTTGTGTTGCCTAGTTCACAAAGTAGGCTAACAGATTCCTTCTTTCGATACGACATGGCCTAGAAATTTTACTTCATCTTGCCAAAAGATACATTTGGAAAATTTGGCTTTTAATACATTCCGTCTCAGAATCTCTAGAACCTATTCCAGATGCTTTTCATGTTCGACCTTCGATTTAGAGAAGATTAGAATATCGTCAATGAAAACCAGAACAAATTTATTCAAAACTCCTTTGAACACTCTATTCATCAGATCGACGAAGTAAGCGGGAGCGTTACATAAGCCGAATGGCATTACTAACCACTCGTAGAATAAGTCGGGGCCTCTGAATGCTGTCATTGGAACACACTCTTCGGCGATTCGAAGTTGATGGAAGCCTGTAGCTAGGTCCATTCGTGAAAATACTTGTGCGCCATTTAACCGATCCAACAAATCATCAATCCTCGGCAATGGATATTTGTTCTTTATCGTCTGCTTATTCAGATCACGATAGTCCACGCATAGCCATAGAGTACCGTCAGATTTTGGGACAAATACCACTGCTGCACCCCAATCAGAGAAACTAGGCCTGATCAGACCTTTCCATACTAGCTGTCGTGTTTGATTGTCTAATTCCACCTTCTCTTTCAAGGACATTCTTCGAATAGCGTGAACTACTGGCCTTGCATTCGGAATTAAAGCAATTTTGAAATCTATTTCTCTCTGCGGAGGTAAGCGAACAACTTCTTCAAACACATCCGCATAATTTTTAACGACAGGAATGTCTTTGATGAGGTCGGGAATATTTAACTTCAGGGATACTTTCTATTTGAGCTGGAGAAACATTCAAAGCTGCCCAGAAGTCTTTTCTATTAGCATTCTGACCTTCACAGGGAATGGTTATATACTCACCTGATTTAATCTTCGCCTTTACGACTCTGTCGGCGCATTTTACTTCAGCTTCATATTTGGTCAACCAGTCTAACCCCAAGATAAGATCAAACTCTTTAAAATTCATGACGACCGCGATGGTAGGAAACCGATAACGAGAGAAAGAAACTGGCACTCCACAAATCCAACTGAGATCAATGGAACCCCCAACCGGATTCTGGACAGTCATTGGTTCCTTGAGCTTCTTCAAATTCAAATCCAGTTTCTTAGCTGCCTCTTTGGAAATGAAGCTTCGTGATGTGCCTGTGTCAAACAGTACTTTGACTGGAATGTTTTTGACAGTTAGCGTGCCTTCTAAAACATCGGCCCTTTCTTGACTAGCTGAGGGCTCAGAAGTTTCTGCTACTTCATTTACTTGAACCATTTCAGGCTTGTTTAACTGCGGGCAATCCTTTGCAAGATGACCAGCCTTGTGGCACTGTTTGCACTCTCTATTCTCTTGGAACTCCCCGCCAGTTCTGAACCTTTTCTTCTTTTGCTTCCGATTTGCTCTATATCCTTCTTTTCTTTGTTTCTTTAAAGATCTGCAACTTATCGACAAATGTCCTTTCTTATTGCAGTTAGAGCAAATAGCTGTTGTTACCGGTTCTTTCCCAGACTTAGCCCTTTTTCTCTTAGCACTGGGCTTTTCATTGGCCTCGGACCTCGTACTGGCTTCTGGAATATCAGTTTCCGACTCTTCTTTGTCACTACAACGAACTTCTTCTTCGTCGCACAACATTCCTTTCTTATGGAGATCTTCATACTGATAAGCCATTTATATCATTTCAGAAAAAGGAAGCTTCACATTCCTCATTACACTATTCTGATATCTCCTTTGCAGGCCATGAATAAATCTCAGATTTTTCCTCTTTGGATCTTGAATCAGATGAGGAGCAAAGTGAGAAAGTTCGTTGAATTTCTTATGATATTCTGGGATGGTCATATCACCTTGTATTAGATAAGAAAATTCATCACATAACCGCTCGGTCGCTTCGGGAGGAGTAAAGCTTTCTAGGAAAAACACTTTGAATCTCTCCCAGGTCATATCACCTTCTGGATTATCCTTAATAACCGAATCCCACCAGAACAAAGCTTCGTCTTCGAGTGCCCAGGAGGCCAGTAATCTTTTCTGGTCATCCCTCAGCTTTAATGCTTCGAAGATTTTCTCAGCCGAACGAATCCAAGCTTGTGTTTTCATAATAGATTCTTCACCCGTGAAGGGTTTTCCCCCCAGATTTCTATATTTCATAAATAAAGCTTCTATATCCGGGTCAGTATTACTTCTTCTGTTTCTGGCACTCATTTTCTAGTACTTCTGCAAATGGCAGATCAAGTGTTAGGTCACAGAAAAGGTATTTTTTAAAATATAGAAACACATACTTCAAATGTAAATGTGTCTATCGAGGTGTAATTTCATTCTGCTTTACTCAAACTAGGATATTACTGATCCTATCTGTATAGAGTTACCCGTCCTAGAACACTACTGGTTCTATTTCTGACGAGTTCGTTCAAATGTTATATTCCAGAACTAAGCTTAACCAAAGCTCTGATACCATGTTGAGATGACCCCAAACCCCGTACTGACGGTGGCAAGGGTTATCTTTGGAATATAACACAGAAACAGATAATTGCAGAACAGAATTAAGTAAATACACCAGATAATGAACAATAGAATATACTGGATAAAAGTAATCATCAGAGTTACACAGTATACAGGATCATACTTAGTAAAAATACAGTTCAGCTATACATAAATGTCTACAGCGGAAACAAACATAATATGTACAATAGGAGCTGAACAACATAAAAAGAGATAAATGATATAATCCATCTTCAGCTCCAGCTATCCAGAGAAAGAACCAGCTAAACCTGAATACAAGGCTGCCCGTGTAGAAAGAAAGGGGCACCCGAGTTTGAAAGTGAAACAAACTACGATTCAGTCATGGGACTGGTATGAGAAATCAACTCAACACATATATAATTTGGCAATCACAGGACCACGCCACTTTCGTGGAACGGGTTTTCTCCATTGGATTGCCAGTGCTTTAAAACAAATCTTTCTTTTAAACAATGCAATTCTTTATAAAAATGAAGCCATTATAAGACTCAGTTCCCATCACACAATGCAACGCAAACCGGAGGATAGAGTTTTACCTTATAACGGCCAAGATATGCTTGATACGAATAAAACAAAGGCATTTGATATTATTGCTAGTGTTTATATGTTTTGAAAACAATTTCAAATCATAACTATCAATCATAGACGACATGAGCGTCCCATGCCACTATGTCGCCAAATATATCTATACAATCGAAACCGCATCATCACGTATTTGGAAATTGGATTTCCATCATGAACCAAGGCAAAAGATAGTCCTTACCGACTTCGTGACTCTCTAGCCCGAGCCACAGGGTCAGAGCGCATCGACCCTTGGATCGTCAGGGCCGGTCCACCGATGTGGATTAAAATGCCTGAACAATACGTTTCCCCGCCCTTTGGGGCGTAAACGAGCCAACGAATGACTCCATCGGACCCGAATCGTCCGATCAAACCGAGGCGCCTCGCAACAGCAACAACCACATAGGTGAAAAGTATATAAATGTCAGGGCTGGTAGGTTACTGACACCACCCTAGCTAGAAAGAAACGCATGCCCTCCCTGAGGTCCTTCTCCCGTTTCTGGTTCATACTGGGGTGTGAGGCTCGCGAATTCACGCTATACACAAAGCTACGCCACACAGGCGGTGCTTTGATCATTACTACAAGACTTTGCTTTTCAACAGAAGGCCTGATCAGTGCATCTTAGCATGCCACACAGGCAATTCATGCCATGCGACTGATGTCCATCGATATACAACCTCTGAGCTCGTGCGTTTCAGAGAAGGGCGTTAAGCAAGAGAATAAATCCTCCGCCGCCAAACAGATGTATATTTAATAGAGATCAATCAACACAGAATAAAATCCAATGTCAGACACACAGTCCATTTACAAGTCCGTTCAGGGGATGAACGAAACCGGAGGCACTAAATACCTCGCAAACCCATCGATCACCACGTACGTCTGGACGATCACCACTCATTATCCATATTTCGGGATGCCTCCCAATCAGGACCTCGGTTACCATCCAAACGAGGTGAAGATCTCCGGTCTTCGACCACCGTCTTCTTCTTTGACTTTCAATCGTCGGTCAACTATTTGAAATGAGAGTTAACTCGGCCTTTTCAAACAATTCACGTATATTTAGAATTTCAAATCAATTTATTTCAATGGTTAAATTATTCGACAACACCAATTTTGTTCTTTAATGTAATTTTCACACCAAACACATTCAACCATCAAAAGCCACATAAATCGAGCAAATTCAGTTTATTTCCATTCCATATCGTTTATGATATTTTATAACGATTTATCGCTATTTTTATTTACTTTAAAATAGCCAATTTATTTAAAACGACGCTTCAGGCCATAACGCGGCCATGGCGCTGTTTTTCTTCAGATTTGATTTACACACATCTGAAAATCTAACCGTTGGATCTTCACAAAATTTACATCATTAGAAAGGTCTTTTCAAAACGAATCCAACGGTTCCAGTTTCAGGAAGATCCGATGGTCGGATCTCCCGGCACAATCGTTTGAATTTTCGATTTCAAAATACGAACTGCAGCGTCGTTATTCGATTTAATATAATTATATTTATAAATATAAATAAATATAATCGTTTCTGGCGCTGCTTTTCTTCAGATTTGAAATAAACATTCCAGACAATCCAACCGTTGGATTTTTACAAAGTTGGTGCCGTTGGAAAGATTTTTCCAAGGCGAACTCAACGGTTGCGGTTTCGGGAAAATCCAATGGTCGGATTTCCCGCACTAGTTGTTTGAAATTACGGTTTCAAAATACGAACTGCACGGCATCGTTTCGTTTTAATTTTATTTATATTTATATATTTATATAAATATAGTTCATTCAATGATTTCAATATCGTTTTCACTTCAAATATTTCACTAACGCCTTAAAATTTTGGAAAATTTCTCCATAACCTCCTTTGTACGGGAGGGCTGGGAAAATTCCCAAATAGCCACACGGGCGTCTCATGTCAAAAAGAAAAAGAAAAAGCCAACAGGCTCATAAAATCATCACCCAAACAAAACAGTAAATGTGAACCTATTTGTCGGGCACAAAATTTTATTCCTCTTCTCTAGCCCCTTTGCTATAACCTGTTCAATAAATATGCATGTACATATATACAGTTCTTATCATTTATCATTTTCTTATCATTTATCATTTTCTATTCAACTTCATATTTGATTCCATTTGGTTTAAAAACACCATTCATTCTACTGTTACATGTATAGGCAAAAATCATATCATTAGCTGATTAATGAATATTTCAACTCGTATATATTTATTTGAACGAGTTGCTATTTTTAACACTTCACATTTCAACGATTCATGTATATAATAAAAATGTGATTTTTATTTTAAAACAATTCATTTCAAAACACTATTATTTTATATAGTGTATATATAGGTGATAAAAATAGGATTTTTCTCATAAAACAATTTCTTTCAAAATGAGATTATTTTACACAGTTCATATAGTCGATAAAAGGTGATTTTTATTATCAAACAATTTATTTCAAAATATGAATACCATTCAACACATGAATTTCAATTCAACGAATGAATATCAATTCAACACATGAAGGTTTTCTATAGTTTCTATATATAGATAGAAATGTGATTTTTATATTTAAAACGCGAATACCATTCAACACATGAATTTCTAATCAACGAATGAATATCGATTCAACTCATGAAGGTTTTATATTGTTTCTATATATAGATAAAAATGTGATTTTTATATTTAAAACGCGAATACCATTCAACACATGAATTTCTAATCAACGAATGAATATAGATTCAACACATGAAGGTTTTCTAGTCAATGAACAAATATATTTTTAGCAAATGAAAATAATTCAAACACATGAATATTATTCAAAATTTCGGCAGCATAACGGCAGGGTAGTTAAAACCGGGACAGTCCCTAGTACGGCTCCTCGCTCTACCTTAAAACCTCGCGGTTTTTGACAATGGGGATCATGCATCTAGTTCGCACGTAGGCGGCATGTATATATTCATTTCATTTCCACAAACTAATCCTATGTGGTTTCAACCAAATATTTTTCAACCACAAACGGGTATTTTTCAACCACAATCAATCAATATCAACCACAAACAATCCCAAACAACCATTCGCTATCAATCAATTTTCACAACAATTTCAACCAATAAATATCGTCCATGGTTTGTGGACGAGGGGCGTATATATATATATATATATAGCAATTCACTTTTATTTCAACACATATATAATTTTTACAACGCATATATAACTTATACATCGAACGTACAACTTATACAACGCTTATACAAGAGGCGTACAACGCTTATATAACTCATACATCGACTATATAATTTATACATCGTCGTTTTCCATATTGTTTATAAATTAGAAATCTCACATTGGGTTCCACTCCACCAACAATAGCAGAAGGCTCAGAAAAATATGCGGTCTCTTCTAAAATGTAGAAGGCGTCCACACGGTCACGATGTTTCCTGTTTCATCGAATTTCGTTAACATAGCAAAAAGATATGATTTTTCAAAGTTTGCAACGGTTTTAAACTGTTAAAATCAGTTTTAAATTAAAACAGCCGATACCTTTCAGAACTGTTCGAAACTAGGTTTCGATTTTTCGATCAATCCGTGCAATGGTTCCACGATCGGGTTGCGCAGGGTCGCAGAGCTACGTGAGGCGCACGTGCGCCAGGAAGGGGGGTCAACTCGGTGGCTTCTGGTGACGGCGGCGGCGAAGTGAAGGCGGCAACTTCTCGGTGCCCGTTCTCCCAAAATACACAATGAAAAAATCGAAACTAGGTATGGATTTGAAGATCTCTCCGAGCTCTACAAAATCCTCAACAGGAGGAATGCGTAATTTTGCTTGTAGGAAGAGGAACGGAGGAGAAAAGGTGGGAAGCGATTTCCGCCGTGCGCGATAAAGGATAGTCGGGGAGAGAGAAAGTAGTTTGACCAATAAGAATTTTCCATTTAATTTATATATTTTTAAAATTTCAAAAATACCCCTTACACAGATGAACACCAATTCAAACCCAACGACTATCGTCCCTAGCGTTTTACCCCTATTCCGAACACAATGGGATATGTTTCGTAGGCCCATTCGACTGTTTTAGTCAGTTTCCATTCAATTTAAAATATAAAATATTCAATATTTAATTTGAACGAACATTTCAATTTGCCAGGGCCACAAACTGATTCAAAAAAAATTCCAGAAAAATAAACCTAGCTATGTTTTGATGATACGGTCCCAACAAAACTAGTTTCGTCGAATTCTGAGACCGTTTGCAAAAAGGCCCATTTTTGGTCGATCCAATTTAACTGTAATTGACCAAAACACACTTTCCTTTGCCCCGCTCACATATTAGCTTCAAAAATTATGAAATTTGAAACCTAGCAATAACTTCTCATCCCAGATCCAACAAAAGTGGTTTCGTCGAATTCCGAGGTCATATGCAAAATGGCTATTTTCACGGGCTATATAAATTCCATATCGACCCTTCCGAAAATTCATTCGGCCATAACTTTTGCTTTCCGCTATGAAAATTCGATTTTTCAGATTCATTAGAAAGGTATTCACTAACAGATTTAAATATTTTTGGTTTCACTGAAATCCGGATTGTTTTGCACCCGGTACAGCCCGACAAAGTTTGAATTCAATTTTTGAAACTACAGCTCCTTTTCAAGCCTTGTTTATAATTATAATTAATTATATTCGTTTTCAATTGTCAATTCAACTAACTTTTCATTGCCATTAGCTAAAATATTTATTTTAAATATTTAAAATCCATTATTTTAGCCAATTTAAAAATTTTAAATTGGTTCAGATTTTCTGGGTCGTTACAGTTTACCATAAACAAGCTGTCATATGTGATGATTTTTCTATATATACACGATATGCTAATCTTTGGTCCTAACATTAAAGTTATAGAGACTGTAAGAAAATATTAATCAATAATTTTGATATGAGAGATTTAGGTATTACAGACGTTATTGCGGGAATCAAAATAATAAGACCACCTAATGGAATCGAATTATCTAAGTCACATTATGTAGACAAAGTGATTGAAAAATTCCAAAATTTTGGAATTAAAGAGGTTAGCACACCTTTTAATCCATCTGAAATACTTCATAAAAACACGACTGATAGTGTAAGCAACTGGAATATTCTCATGTAATAGGATGCTTAATATACCTACTGAATTTCCCAAGACCAGATATAGCTTATGTAGTAATTCGACTAAGCAGATATACCAATAATCCGATAAAGTAACATTGGAAAGCATTAATGAGAGTGTCGGAATATTATAAAAATACCGCAAATTATTCCTTATAGTACCAAAAATATCCAGTGGTCTTAGAGGGATACAGTGATGCAAACTAGTTTGTAGCTTGAGAAGAATCAAAATCCACAAGTTGCAATGTATTTACTTTTGCAGGAGCAGCAGTGTCATGGAAATCTACCAAACAAACATTCATAGCTTGTCCCACTATGGAATCAGAGTTCATTGCTTTAGATAAAGAGGGCGAAGAAGTAGAATGGTTTCGTCATTTTCTTAGAAGATATTTCATTTTGGTCGAAACCTATACTGAACATATACATACACTGTGATAACCATGCATCGTTTATCATAGCGAAAACTTTTGTGTATAATGGAAAGTCACGACACATTCGTTGACTCCAAAACAGTGTTAGGCAGTTACTCTCAAATGGAACTATTTACATTGATTATGTGAGAACTAATGATAACCTAACGGATCCGTTTACTAAAGGTTTATCAAGAGAGAACATTGAGGGCGCATCGAGTGGAATGGGTTTAAAAACCTAACCCAAAAAGAGTTACCTTATACGGAAACATATCCTAGTGACTGGAGATCCCACAGACTAAGATCAATAGGCAAACCAGTTCTGAGCAATTCTAGAGTTAATTCATATAGGGACTAAGTCCTTACAAACCATTCCTATGATGTGTAATAAAATGCATGCCTACAGAAGTATTAAAAGGTTAAAGCTATGATTTTTTATGATGACCATATCTTAAAGAATAACAAGTGGGGTATATGTAGTAGACTCCTAATGGTTGCGATCACCTATGTTAGTGTGAGCTGGGTCGATTATATGAGAATAGTAAAGGCTTAAATTCTCTATAAACTCTCGCAAAACCAAATATTGTTCAAAAGAAAAATGAACACAACCAAGAGATTGGATGAGAAGGGAAATAATGCTTTGTAATACTTACTATCTGGTTATACAAAATCTACTGACTGATCAAGATGAGATAATTCACTAATTAGCCATGTATATTCGATTTGTTTTTACTAGGGAAAGTTCAAAGTGAAATATCTACTTATTCTCGACACAACATTATTCCTTATGTACTCAGTGATATTCCACTTTGTGTGGGAAAAATTTATATTATCATTTGGGGTTGTTGTAATTCCAAAGGGAATGAAATATACATTAGTCTCACAATGCCAAATTTAAGACAAAAGTCATAACTATTATGATGGGCCAAAAACCCGTACCTTTTAAACCTATAATATCAACCACTATTGATTTAAATTGCACAAATCCTTGGATCATCAGGGGGTCGTACAAGAAAATAAAAGAGAATAGAATCTCACAACGGTGGGAAAATATATAATATTGAACAATGTTTTTATAGCAGAAAACTTTTGAATATACATATCAGAGTCTAACCTAGATTCAGCTTGGACAGTTATAACACTTTTCCTTACAATTGTTGACAACAACATAACAGTAATAATAATAGAGTACGCCCATACGTAGATAAATATTTCCAATTCCTCTAGAATCCCCAACTGATTCCAACTATCTTTAGTGTATCATCAAACAAATTGGATATGACCCGGGTATTAAAAAAACCCGGATTAGGCTTAGATAAACCAACATGAGAAAATCTCAACAATAAATGACATTATAATATATCTATTTTGGGGGTGAAAGAAAATTCCTTCTGAAAGAAAGAGTATCTTATAAGACCATGTCCATAAATAAACACAAACATAGTTTTTCCCTTATAATAACTAAAACATTTTTATATAAACATTCGATATTATTTCTAATGTCTAATCTTTAAAATCACTTTGTATGTAAACCCGAAATTAATACCATTATTAAATTTCGGGGCTTCTATCTTGTATTATCTAAAACATTGGTTCTTATTGGATAATGGGTTTCCATACAAATGACCAGGTGTAATGACCCAAGGATTTTCGCCCCGAAAATCGACACAAATACAATTCCGTAACCCATGCCGATCTTCCAAGCACCAAAAATACTGGTTAGTTATTAGAAAGAATTTAGAGGGTGGGATAAGAAAGAAAGAAATATTAGAGTAGGAGAAGAAGAAGAAACAACACAACACAGAGTCTTGCATCGCAGCGGAACAAAATATAATACAGAAATCAATCTTTACTGAGAGCTTTGAAAAATACTCACAATATCATAGTACATCTACACCCCTAGACAGTTATAACAATCTGTCCTCATATACAACACACAGCGGAACAGTAGCTATATAGTATCATACGTCTGAACGCCTCCAGCTTGTCTCTGGACTTAGCAGCATCCGATAACCTGAACCTGTACACTCCAGTCTAACCCGAGCATTTACAAAACACCGGGTCAGTCTGGTGAGCCAGAGTGAGAAAAAACTCGCACAGTATTAAGGGGGATCATCCAACTTGATTTTAAAGTTCAAAAATCTTTTCGAAAGAAAAGGATAATCGTAAGACCAAATCCACACATAAATACGGACGGTTTTTACCTTACGATAACCCAAAACACTTTTGAAATCAATATATTTTCTGATATTATAATAGTGTCTAAATACACGTAAATAGTGATCTAGCTGAACGCTTACATCTCACGCTCCACATATATTGTATACAATCAAAACCCCGGGTGCTTATTGGAGATTGGATTCCGGCTAGGACAAAGTATGGGACCACTAGCCGATAGTGTATCTCTAGAGGGGAATACATTGGGTTCAATAAGAACGTCTTGCAACCCGGCCTACACATGACCGACCACTCATTTCGCTTGAGTGTATCAAATGTATATCACCAATGGTTGGGCTCAAACTTTCCCGAAAAGGGGCAGCATCGATAGATTAAAGGAGCTAAAGGAATTTCTCTAGATAGGTGATTATTCACCCTAATGGGAGCGACCCACATAGCCATGCTGCCTGTCCGAGTTTTGTCATTTCCCGGTTGATGAGGCTTGAGGTATGAACATTGGGTCATCATTCACTTTGAATGCCACATCGTCAGATCCGTCAGATATCACTAATTGACGTCCACAAAAATTACTCTAATTGGAGGCTAAGAGAACGACAATTCTCTGCCAACAACTATAACATGTTTGAAGAAATCAACGTACGTGATCCCTTTGGAAATACTCTGTCAAACATCCGTCCATACAAGTCATCCAGGAACAGGATGAACCGAAGGCACTCTCCTACTACATCCAATATAGGAATCACCCTATGGATCGGTAGCGAGTAGTCCTTGCAACCCATAGATCACAACCACGACAGAATCACAGCTTATCTCTACTTGCCAAGCAGAGAATATTAGTGGTTCTTCCGTTTATGAAAATCCACGGTCTTCAGTGCTCCATCTCGTTCATTTTCTGATATCTTCACGTATTTGTTGGTCGGAATGGTTTTCGAATGTAAATTCAGTCCCGGTCTTTCCGTACCAACAATCGTATTGGATAGATTTGATAATCAGTGATTTAACTATCAAAACAAACAGTGATTCAATCATGAACATCCAATGAGTTCACCAGTTCAGTATTCAGCTGCAATTGAACTTTTAAATTAAATCAAATGTAAATTTAAGATTTTTAAATATTTTGATATTATGAATAGAGCTCTTCACTTCTTATTAACATAAGATTTTTTTCAAAACTACTTCAAAAACATTAGATTCATTCATTCTATATATGTTCCCAACATTGTTTTTAACAAATTTCACGTAAATCATTGTTATTTGAAAACAATATCCAAACTCTATCCTTAGAATACTCTCATTCCAAAAACTTACCGTTTTTATTTCCTTTTACTTTGGAATCATCATTATATATTTTTCCCTTCTTGCTAATTTCCTTTACTTCGGATCTATCATTATATATTCTTTAAATTTTCACCGAACGTTGCATTATCATTTCACTAATGGAAATAATAAATTATCACTAACCTCTTTTATCATTACCAACTAATATCATCTTCAGAAAATCCTGATGTTGTTCAAGTTGGGGTATTTTAATTAGCTCTCAGACCTTGATCAATAACATTTTTATCCTTAGATAAATATAAGTTGTAATCCAAAAACCAATATTCCATTCCAGTCTCAAAACAAATTCCATTTAACTGAACTATTCGAAATACGGCTTCATAAACCTGCTTACCTTTTGAAAATCTCTTTCTCGAGTATACCATTATTTCCTAATTCAACACCTAAGTAACACCACTCTTAACTCTGCCTCTTTAACCAAACTCAGTTATAAATTTCGGATTTGTTTACAAAATCCTACGACCCCCTTCTTTTCCTAATTTCACCTTTACTAATCCCTTTTCAAATTCATTCAACCATTCCTACTTTGGAAATCTTATTTTAAATTCCCTCTTCTAACTTAATTCTATTTTTATTTAACGATAATTTAAAATTAACACTTTAACATCTTGAACCTCATTTATATAACACTGGTCAATTATAAACTCTTTTCATCTTATTCTCCTTTTACTTAATTCAAGTATCATTAAATTTAACTTATCATGTTTGCCTAAAATCCTTTTTTATAACTTCGCTATAAAAGATTTGGTTTTAAATATAAACCCGTACACAAACTCCATTCGCCATTTAACTGGACTTCATCTCAACTTTAATTATTTTTTAAATGAATTTCCATTAAAAAGTAATTTCCTAAATTATTATTAATTAGTATAATAATTTACTTCGATCATTAACTACTTTAGTAGTCAATTTCTTTATTAACTAAAATAAATAGTAAATCCTTTTTAAAACCCTATAAAATTAAAACAATGCTCATTAAACTATTTTATTAGATTAAATCAAAACAAACTAATTTAATAATCAACTCCAGTTAAAATGGTCAATTTAATCAACTCTAAACACGATTACCTCGTTAACTGATTCCAATTAGTTCTCATTTTAAATTAATTAATAATATAATTAATTTAAATAATTCCATAAAAAAAATATATGCCGGATTAAGTTAACTAAGGCATGATTCCCCATTGTGGAAATGAAAAAAAAAAATATGCCGCCTGCGTGCGAAATAGATGCATGATTCCCCATTGTCAAAAGCTGCGAGGCTTTAAGGTAGAGCGAGGAGTCGTACTAGGGACGGTCCCGGTTTTAACTACCCTGTCGTTATGCTGCCGAAATTTTGAATAATATTCATGTGTTAGAATTATTTTCCTGTGTTGAAACTATATTCGTCTGTTGAATAGAAAACCATCATGTGTTGAATAGAAATTCATTCGTTGAATCATATTCATGTGTTGAATGGTATTCGTGTTTTAAATATAAAAATCACCTTTTTATCTATATATGTAAACTGTAGAAAACCTTCATGTGTTGAATAGAAATTCATTCGTTGAATAGAAATTCATGTGTTGATTGGTATTCGTGTTTTAAATATATAAATCACCTTTTTATCTATATATATAAACTATAGAAAACCTTCATGTGTTGAATCGAAATTCATTCGTTGAATTGAAATTCATGTGTTGAATGGTATTCATATTTTGAAATAAATTGTTTTATAATAAAAATCATATTTTTTATCATCTATATGAACTATATAAAATAGTCGTGTTTTGAAAGAAATTGTTTTATAATAAAAATCATATTTTCATTACCTATATGAACTATATAAAATAGTCGTGTTTTGAAATAAATTGTTTTACATTAAAAATCACATTTTTATTATATACATGAATTGTTAAAAATAGTGAAGTGTTGAAATAGAAGACAGTTAGATAAAAATACCATTTTTATCAAATGTATGAAAATAATATAGTTTTGAAATCAAAGAATCGATATATATATATATATAAATAGAATTGAAATATATCGAATAACGAAGCTGCAGTTCGTATTTTGAAACCGTGATTTCAAACGATTAGTGCGGGAGATCCGACCATCGGATTTTCCCGAAACCGCAACCGTTGGGTTCGCTTTGGAAATATCTTTCCAACGACACCAACTTTGTAAAAATCCAATGGTTGGATTGTCTGGAATGTTTAATTCAAATATGAAGAAAAATAGCACCAGAATTGATTATATATATATATATATATATTAAATCGAATAACGACGCTGCAGTTCGTATTTTGAAATCGAAATTTCAAACGATTATACCAGGAGATCCGACCGTCGGATTTTCCCGAAACTGGAACCGTTGGATTTGTTTTGAAAAGATCTTTCTAATGATATGAATTTTGTGAAGATCAAACGGTTAGAATTTCAGATATTGTAAATCAAATCTGGAGAAAAACAGCACCACGGCCGCGTTATGGCCCGAAGCGTCGTTTTGAATAAATTGGCTATTTTAAAATAAATAAAAATAGCGATAAATCGTTATAAAATATTATAAACGATATGGTTGTGAAATTTAGAAATTAACTGAAGGTTTGCTAAGTCAAATGGTTTCCTGGATTTTGATCTGATATTGGTTTCGGCCTTCGGGGTTAATATTTGGGAAATTGTTCTCATACTGATTGACGGTTAGTGACTAATGAATTGAAATGATGCGTATGTATGTTTGTGTTGCACTTGTTTATTATATACGCGAGTTACTCAGAAAGACCGGATTTATCCCATTCTGAATAATTGAATCGACGATAAGAAGTCGAAGATAAAGACGGGGGTTGAAGACCGATCTTCACCTCGTTTGGATGGTAACTGATGTCCTGATTGGGAGGCATCCCGAAATATGGATAATGAGTGCTGATCGTCCAGACGTACGTGGGGATCGATGGATATGCGAGGTATTTAGTGCCTCCGGTTTCGTTCAGACCCAGAACGGACTTGCAAATGGACTGTGTGTCTGACATTGGAATTCATTCTGTGCGATTGATAACCATCAGTTGCATTGTGTGAATTGCCGGTGTAACATGCTAAGATGCAGTGAACATGGCTTCTGTTGAAAAGCAAAGTCTTGTGATTGATGATCAAAGCACCGCCTGTGTGGCGTAGCTTTGTGTAAAACGTGAATTCGCGAACCTCACACCACGGTATGAACCAGAAACGGGAGAAGGACCTCAGGGAGGGCATGCGTTTCCTTCTAGCTAGGAGTTGTGTCAGTGTTTTTACACGGCCTGACATTTTACTTATGTGGATGATGGATTGCGAGGCGCCTCGGTTATATCGGTCGATCCGGGACCGATGGGGTCATTCGTTGGCTCATTTACGCCGTATAGGGCAAGGAAACGTAATGTTCAGGAATTTTAATCCACATTGGTGGACCGGCCCTGTCGCTCCAAAGGCTTGCCTGCGCGCTCACTTGAGACATGGGCTAGATTGTCTCGAAGTCGGTAAGGACTATCTTTTGCCTTGGTTCATGACGGAAATCCAATTTCCAAATACGTAACTGTGTGGTTTTAATTGTACATATATATGGCGACATGATATATGGTACCCATGCCGTCTAGGATTGATAGTTATGATTCAAAATTGTTTTGAAACATGTAAACACTAGTAATAATATCAAATGCTTTTGTTTTATTCGTATCAAGCATATTTTGGCCATTATAAGGTAAAACTCTATCCTCCGGTTTGCGTTGCATTGTGTGATGGGAACTGAGTCTTATAATGGCTTCATTTTTATAAAAAAACATTGCGATGTTTAAAAGAATTATTTGTTTTAAAGTACTAGCGATCCAATGGAGTAAACCCGTTCACGAAAGTGGCGTGGTCCTGTGATTAGCCATATTTCAAATGTGTTGAGTAGATTTCTCATACCACTCCCATGACTGACTCGTAGTTTGTTTCGCTTTCAAACTCGGGTGCCCCTTTTTCTACACGGGCAGCCTTATATTCAGGTTTTATCTGGGTCTTTCTGGATAGCTGGAGCTGAAGATGGATTCTTCATTTATCTCTTTTTATGCTGTTCAGCTCCTATTGTACATATTATGTTTGTTTCCGCTGTAGACATTTATGTATAGCTGAACTGTATTTGTACTAAGTATGATCCTGTATACTGTGTAACTCTGATGATTACGTTTATTCAGTGTATTATTTGTACATTATCTAGTGTATTTATTTAATTCTGTTCCGCTATTATCTGTTTCTGTATTATATTCCAAAGATTACCCTTGCCGCCGTCGGTACTGGGTTTGGGGTCGTCACATCGTGGTATCAGAGCTTTGGTTAAGCTTAGTTCTGGTATATAACACATTAACGAACTCATCAGAAATAGAACCAGTAGTGTTCTAGGACGAGTAACACATTACAAATAGGATCAGTAATATCCTAGTATGAGCATAGCAGAATCAGAACAACTCGTTAGAGATGGGGTCAGAAGTGCCTCAGAACGAGTCGACGGTAATATGTTTTTAAATAACTATTTGTGATTATATATATAGTCTGGTTTTAGAAATATAATTTTTGAATATATAAAAGATATATATTTGAAAGGTTGAAAAGTTAAAAAACAAATTGATTGTTGTTTGTGTTGTGTGGTAGTAGATTTGATTAATTAAATTATTAAAACGATAGTTAATTTAATCAATAATGGAATGAATAGTAGAATTTATTCGATTAAATCACACATTGAACTGATTAGAAAATAGATAGAAATATATACTTGTGCATTATATATGTTTGAACAGGTAATTGGATAGCTGTTGAGAAAAGAAATTATTTGCGTGCCCAACAAATAGGTAAACCTTAATGAGTTGGATGCGAAATATTATTATATCAACTCCTGTGAATGCCATTGGATGCGGAGTGCTGGTTGTTCTGTGTGTAATCATAAACGTCGCCATATGATAGTAACAATTAATTATGAACTACATTACATGGCATACTTCTAGAAGATAGGCATACTTCGTCATATACCACATAAGCATTTGGAGCTTGTGTGACGAGGTGGAAGATTTACCATACGAGCGAGAGGCTTGTATGGCGATGACTATATTTTACAGGTTGAACTAATGACTTATATGACCATATAAAATTTGTAACGATAAATTGCCAGATTAATAAAAAAACCACACGGGTCTGGAGTTGACAATAATCACGTCTCTCTAGTCATTAGATACGGCACATGGACTATTTATTTCCCACACGGGACGAGGTGACGAGGATTTATCCTCTGGAGCAATTAAAATACACACTCCCTAAGGCTTTGACAGGGTGACGAGAATTTATTCTCTGGTGTTATTATCTATACATGCTCCCCTGTAAACACCAGATTATATCACTATAAATATGTGTATGCTTTATAGGATTTATTGGGTACCTAATACGGCCCAATAAATTTCCAAACCTCTCCCCGTACAAAGGAGGTTATGGCGAAATTTTTCGAAAATTCCGGGTGTTAGCCAAATTTTTGAAGAATTTGAAAATTCTCAGAAACTGAAAAGTTGGAGAATGGAAGCCAGATTGAACGTAGAGTTGATTAATCAAACCACTTTCGACTTTGTTCCTTTTCGGGGACGAAAAGTTTTAAGTGGGGGAGATTGTAACAACCCGGAAAATCTGAACCAATTTAAAAATTTTAAATTTGCTAAAATAGTGGATTTTAAATATTTAAAATAAATATTTTAAATAATAATGATGAAAAGTAAGTTTGAATCGAAGTTGAAAATAAATATAGTTACTTTGAATTATAAACAAGGCCTGAAATGGCGCGGTAGTTTCAAAATTTGAATTCAAACTTCGGCTGACTCTACCGGGTGCAAAACAAAACGGATTTGAGTGAAACCGAAAATATTTAAATTTGTTAGTGAATACCTTTCTAACGAATCTGAAAAATCGAAGTTTCATAGCGGGATGCAAAAGCTATGGCCAAATGAATTTTCTGAAAGGTCGCTATAGAGTTTATATAGCCCATGAAAATGGCCATTTTGCAAACGACCTCGGAATTCGAAGAAACCACTTTTGTTGGATCCGGGATGTTAAACTATTGCTAGGTTTCAAATTTCATAATTTTTGAAGTTAGTATGTGAGCGTGGCAAAGGAAAATGTGTTTGGTCGATTTCTATTAAATTGGATCGACCAGAAATAGGCCATTTTTCAAACGGTCTCAGAGTTTGACGAAACTAGTTTTGTTGGGACCGTATCATCAAAACATAGCTAGATTTATTTTTCTGGAATTTTTCGAATTATTTTGTGGCCCTGGCAAATTGAAATGTACGTTCAAATCAAATATTGAATGTTTTATATTTTAATCTGAATGAAAAATGACTGAAACAGTCGAATGGGCCGACGAAACATATCCCATTGTGTTCGGAATGGGGGTATTTAGATAGGGGCGATAGTCGTTGGGTTTGAATTGAAGTTCATTTGTAAAAACCCTAATTTTTGAAATTATAAAACCATCGGCCAATCAGAATTTTATATTCATTAAAAAAACAAAAAAAAACACGGAAACCCCCCTAGGCATCGCGATCGACGGCGGAACCCCTTTGCTACCTTCTCTCCTCTTTTTCTCCTCTGTCTCTCAATAGAATCGAGCGCCACCACCCACGTTTTGAAGCCCTTCCTCTCCTCTTCAAATCCATAACAACCCCACCCCTTATCGTTCGCTGTACCTCGAGTTTCGAGCCCAGGAAGATCCGGACTTTCCGCCGCCGCCACGAACACTAGGGTCCACCGAGCTGGCCCACTCCCCCACGCGCGCGAAGCTCTCTCCTAGCCCTTCGACGCTGCGAAGGTCGATCGTCCTCTAGCTTCACGGATTTCGCGAAATTCCCAACCCTAGTTTCGAATCAAAAACTGAGGTAACGGCTTTGGTATATTTTCAACTGTTTTAACACCTTTAAACCGTTGCAAACTTTGAAAAATCGTATCTTTCTCATGTGTTGACGAAAATCGATGAAACAAGAAATATCGTGACCGTGTGGACGTCTTCTACATTCTAGAAGAGACCGCATATTTTTCTGAGCCTTCTGCTATTTTTGGTGGAGTGGAACCCAATGTGAGATTTCTAATTTATAAACGATGGAAAACGACGATGTATAAATTATATAGTCGATGTATGAGTTATATAAGCGTTGTACACCTCTTGTATAAGCATTGTATAAGTTGTATGTTCGATGTATAAGTTATATATGCATTGTAAAAATTATATATGTGTTGAAATAGAAGTGAAATGCTATATATATATATATATGTATATATATACGCCCCTCGTCCACAAACCATGGACGATATTTATTGGTTGTGATTGGTGTGAAAATTGATTGATAGCGAATTGTTGATTGAAATTGTTTGTGGTTGAAATTGATTGATTGTGGTTGAAAAATACCCGTTTGTGGTTGAGAAATATTTGGTTGAAACCACATAGGATTAGTTTGTGGAAATGAAAAAAAATATACATGCCGCCTGCGTGCGAACTAGATGCATGATTCCCCATTGTCAAAAGCTGCGAGGCTTTAAGGTAGAGCGAGGAGTCGTACTAGGGACGGTCCCGGTTTAACTACCCTGCCGTTATGCTACCGAAATTTTGAATAATATTCATGTGTTAGAATTATTTTCCTGTGTTGAAACTATATTCGTCTGTTGAATAGAAAACCTTCATGTATTGAATAGAAATTCATTCGTTGAATCATATTCATGTGTTGAATGGTATTCGCGTTTTAAATATAAAAATCACCTTTTTATCTATATATAAACTATTGAAAACCTTCATGTGTTGAACAGAAATTTATGCGTTGAATGGTATTCGTGTTTTAAATATAAAAATCTACTTTTTATCTATATATATAAACTATAGAAAACCTTCATGTGTTGAATCGAAATTCATTCGTTGAATTGAAATTCATGTGTTGAATGGTATTCATATTTTGAAATAAATTGTTTTATAATAAAAATCATATTTTTTATCATCTATATGAACTATATAAAATAGTCGTGTTTTGAAAGAAATTGTTTTATAATAAAAATCATATTTTCATTACCTATATGAACTATATAAAATAGTCGTGTTTTGAAATAAATTGTTTTACATTAAAAATCACATTTTTATTATATACATGAATTGTTAAAAATAGTGAAGTGTTGAAATAGAAGACAGTTAGATAAAAATATCATTTTTACCAAATGTATGAAAATCATATAGTTTTGAAATCGAAGAATCAATATATATATATATATATATAAATAGAATTGAAATATATCGAATAACGAAGCTGCAATTCGTATTTTGAAACCGTGATTTCAAACGATTAGTGCGGGAGATCCGACCATCGGATTTTCCCGAAACCGCAACCGTTGGGTTCGCTTTGGAAATATCTTTCCAACGGCACCAGCTTTGTAAAAATCCAACGGTTGGATTGTCTGGAATGTTTAATTCAAATCTGAAGAAAAACAGCGCCAGAATCGATTATATTTATATATATAAATATAATTATATTAAATCGAATAACGACGCTGCAGTTCGTATTTTGAAATCGAAATTTCAAACGATTATACCGGGAGATCCGACCGTCGGATTTTCCCGAATCTAGAACCGTTGGATTCGTTTTGAAAAGATCTTTCTAATGATATGAATTTTGTGAAGATCCAACGGTTAGAATTTCAGATATGTGTAAATCAAATCTGGAGAAAAACAGCGCCACGGCCGCGTTATGGCCCGAAGCATCGTTTTGAATAAATTGGCTATTTTAAAATAAATAAAAATAGCGATAAATCGTTATAAAATATTATAAACGATATGGTTGTGAAATTTAGAAATTAACTGAAGGTTTGCTAAGTCGAATGGTTTCCTGGATTTTGATCTGATGTTGGTTTCGGCCTTCGGGGTTAATATTTGGGAAATCGTTCTCTTACTGATTGACGGTTAGTGACTAATGAATTGAAATGATTCGTATGTATGTTTGTGTTGCACTTGTTTATTATATACGCGAGTTGCTCAGAAAGACCGGGTTTATCCCATTCTGAATAACTGAATCGACGATAAGAAGTCGAAGATAAAGACGGGGGTTGAAGACCGATCTTTACCTCGTTTGGATTATAACTGATGTCCTGATTGGGAGGCATCCCGAAATATGGATAATGAGTGGTGATCGTCCAGACGTACGTGGGGATCGATGGATATGCGAGGTATTTAGTGCCTTCGGTTTCGTTCAGACCCATAACGGACTTGCAAATGGACTGTGTGTCTGACATTGGAATTCATTCTGTGCGATTGATAACCATCAGTTGCATTGTGTGAATTGCCGGTGTGGCATGCTAAGATGCAGTGAACGCTTCTGTTGAAAAGCAAAGTCTTGTGATTGATGATCAAAGCACTGCCTATGTGGCGTAGCTTTGTGTAAAATGTGAATTCGCGAGCCTCACACCCCGGTATGAACCAGAAACGGGAGAAGGACCTCAGAGAGGGCATGCGTTTCCTTCTAGCTAGGAGTTGTGTCAGTGTTTTTACATGGCCTGACATTTTACTTATGTGGATGATGGATTGTGAGGCGCCTCGGTTATATCGGTCGATCCGGGACCGATGGGATCATTCGTTGGCTCATTTACGCCCCATAGGGCGGGGAAACGTAGTGTTCAGCAATTTTAATCCACATCGGTGGACCGGCCCTATCGCCCCAAAGGCTTGCCTGCGCGCTCGCCTAAGACATGGGCTAGATTTTCTCGAAGTCGGTAAGGACTATCTTTTGCCTTAGTTCATGACGGAAATCCAATTTCCATATACGTAACTATGCGGTTTTGATTGTACATATATATGGCAACATGATATATGGTACCCATGCCGTCTAGGATTGATAGTTATGATTCAAAATTGTTTTGAAACATGTAAACACTAGTAATAATATCAAATGCTTTTGTTTTATTCGTATCAAGCATATTTTGGCCATTATAAGGTAAAACTCTATCCTCCGGTTTGCGTTGCATTGTGTGATGGGAACAGAGTCTTATAATGGCTTCATTTTTATAAAAAAGCATTGCGATGTTTAAAAGAATTATTTGTTTTAAAGCACTGGCGATCCAATGGAGTAAACCCGTTCCACGAAAGTGGCGTGGTCCTGTGATTAGCCATATTTCAAATGTGTTGAGTAGATTTCTCATACCAGTCCCATGACTGACTCGTAGTTTGTTTCACTTTCAAACTCGGGTGCCCCTTTTTCTACACGGGCAGTCTTGTATTCAGGTTTTATCTGGCTCTTTCTGGATAGCTGGAGCTGAAGATGGATTCTTCATTTATCTCGTTTTATGCTGTTCAGCTCCTATTGTACATATTATGTTTGTTTCCGCTGTAGACATTTATGTATAGCTGAACTGTATTTGTACTAAGTATGATCCTGTATACTGTGTAACTCTGATGATTACGTTTATTCAGTGTATTATTTGTACATTATCTGGTGTATTTATTTAATTCTGTTCTGCTATTATCTGTTTCTGTGTTATATTCCAAAGATTACCCTTGCCGCCGTCAGTACGGGGTTTGGGGTCGTCACAATAATTCAATACCATGCGCCTACCCTATTTTACCCATCACTTACCTAAAGATAAAAGTCAAAGCCTATCGTCGATGCCGTGTATAATTTCAGTATGGGACGCATTAAATATGGAAAGTTACATAACACACTGAATTCATGGATAAAATCAACGCAGTCAATCCGACCCATTCTGTTAACCTATGTTGTACGCTATTGATAGAAACATTGTTTCTATCCTCTTTCTCTCCAGCTATATATAAATAAGGGGGAACCTTCTTTACCAAAAACCACTTAGCAAAATTATAAAACAACCACTAATAAAAGAAAAGAAAAACGAAACACTTCATGAAAATATAAGCTACAACGAAAATTCTTTCCGCTTTCATCCCCTCACTTCGATTCCGTTAACCAATATACAAAAACAGAAAGTTGTGCGGTAGGTGTCGCAGACCACGTACTGATGAGAAGCCGAGTTAGCGACGAGGGGGCGGAGGCGAGTTGATGAGCGGTACGGTTGTGCTCAGGTTGGGGTGACATCGAAAGTATAATGGATGTTAATGGACGTCGAGTTCATCGTTGAGGCGCGCTGCTCGATAAGCGACATCGTGGTAAGGTCAAGCAGGGCCCAGATGCGGAGCAAGTGGTGATCTACGTTAGCCGACCAACGGCAGTGCAGCAGTATGGTGAAGCGAGGTGGAGACGTGGGAGAGTTGTTGCATGTAACAGTGGAGTTGAAATGAACGTGGAGGAGAGTAGCTCTCATGAAGCCTAGGGAAAAAGGAGAATGAGAAGGGTACGTGAATAGTAGTTTGTGATGCTTTGAAGTGTTGTGTGGAATGGTGCATATTCACGTTTAAGAACAGCGTTAGTGAATAGTTTAAGAAGGAGGGTTCAACGTGACTTTAAGGCTGAGAATGCGGGATAGGTATATTGGGTTTAAGCAGCTCAAATATAAAAAGAATTTAAAGAAGCATTTGCAGAAGCGGGTTCATGGCAATACGCGTTAGCATGGGAAGATACCGTATGGGTTCTATTTGTTTTGGAGCAGTGACTTTCGTGGACGGAATATGAAGTTTGCGAGTTTCAGAAGCGAACAAGATTAAGCTTGGAGAAGAAGAAAATCATGGTGGCCGTTGTTTTAAATTCCATGAAGGGAGCGCAGGAATAGGATCTCGGAAAGACATCGGTGTTTGGTGAAGAAATAGTGCAGGAGGAGGTTCGGCAAAAGTTGGAGCAGGATATAAAGTGGCACAAATCGAAAAAGGGAATTAATCATCCGGTATACATGCTTATTGAAACCTAGAGGATGTTTGAGCAAGAAGTATGGATAATGAGCGTGGACCTGGGCAGTTGGGCTTTGAGCCTGAACAGAAAAAGAAAATATTGTAGAAGTGTGATAAAATGGAGGCGGGCCAAAGATTTTAAAGGATGGGCTTGTTTTACTTATTAGTAAAGGCCCGTACATTAAAGAAAATAATAAAATAAAATGGAAATGTTGTGAGGGACTGAGCGTGGATCTGAAATCACGAAGGGATGAAGGCAACCGAGTGTATTGGAACTGGTTCGAAACCATTGGAAGCTCGTTGGAAATTATAACGTTTGATCTGGTGTACCAACGCAAATCGTTATTTAACGGTTAACGTGCCAAAGTGAGTAAAAATTCACTAACTCTGATCCATTTTAAATTATATTTTAATAGTGATAAATATTGGTTGAATGCTGTGTGATGGTCATCTAGGTAGATTACAATTAAATTGGTTGATATATATATATATATATATATATATATATATTGTTGCATATGTTGGATACTGATTCCGTCGATTTTAATATTCCCTAGTATGGAATTAGTGTAAATTGTATGGACTAACATCTGTGAATGCAGGAAACCGGTTGAAGGAATCTAACCGGATTCCTCAATATTTATATGTACTGTTTGTTTTATATTATTTATATATACACTGTTTGAACCCAAATGACATTTAAACCAATATGGACATTGATTAAATCAATAGACGATATTGATTAAGAAAGTGGCTGCAACTGACCATAAATCCATCGTTCGGTTAAGAAATTGATTGGTCGTAAGGCAAATCAACGAAGTTAGTTATAAAAATTATATAATATAAGTTCTATTATAAACTGGTATTTCATAGTTCATTTTATAAAGTAAATATAAACAATTGTTTGACTTTTAAATAAGGTTATAAAACTGTAATTATCGTGCGAGTACATATTTGGATAATTATTTTAAACAAATGGTTAAGTAATATGTAACACCCCATGGCCGTTAATGTCACTCACAAAGGGAATGCATTAATGTCATGAAGTGTTATAGTAGTATAGAACAGATAAATTACAAGAATAAATAAATAAAACACAGCGGAAGATAAAACTTATTTCATAGCATCATAACTTCAAAACAAGCTTACATAAGTAGTCTCCAAAAACCATTACAACAGGATCAATTGTCTTTTCCAAAAACTTCAAAATACATAAAGAAGTAAATACTTAAATAACATAAATGCATAAATCCCCACTGAGCATAAGAAAAGCCATAAAGTTGAGAGAGTCCAAAGCGATACATCTACTCTTTTCAAGCAACTGAAAGAAATCGGCACTAAGCTGTAGTATTCCCATCTTGCAAACCTGAGGGGGGAAGGAAAGAAAAGAGGTGGAAACAAGATGGGTCAGACATAAAGTCTGGCGAGTCCAGTAATTTTAACAAATAATAGGTAAGGTAAATGATCAAGAAATAAATAGGCATCATGATATGGCTGTAGCATAGATAAGGTAGATAAAAAGGATGGATAAGATGATTCTGTTCCTAAGTACTAAGACAATCCTACACCTTGGCTAAGCGAACAACCCTCCATATACTAACCCCAAAGAACGAAGTCAACATCAGACTAGCACCCAAAGGACTATCCAACTCAACCAACATGTATTTCGTTACACCGCACTTTTGCTAAGTTACACCACATTACTTAATTACACCGCACATCTACTAGTCTCTATTTACTAAAGGTTGATCCCTTTCCACTAACTGTACCCACATGACAAACTTGGTTGTTACTTGTACCTAGCTGCTATCGTAGGTGCCGGCTTGCTCTTACCACCATTAAGGTACCCTTACCCTACCCATTCGATTGGCTCCCTAAATCACGTAGGCACCCGTGCTGGCCCCACAGTGGGGTGTATCACTCCCCAAAGTGGCAACCCCGATACCAACATAAAATGCACGGCCATACCTACACGATGCAACAACGTCTTACCTACCAGCCCGGACCCATGCACGCACATGAACCCGTTGGACTTGCGTTGCCACCGTTATTCATGTTTTGACCTCTTACATTCAAGTCCAGTAAGCGTGCCCCAACCCTGGCCTAGTACCGGGCCCAATTAGATACTCAAACGGGTTACTGGTTGAAACGGGTCCCCCATCCGACACAAGCCTCCCACCTATGCTTGGTCCCCACTAGGTTTTTCTCCCACTTAACCATTTTAATTTAAATGTCCATGTCTTACACATGCTATGGTTAAGTCCATACTTACATGTCATAATTTACATGTCTTATCTTATACCGGTTAAGTCCATATTTACATGTCATAATTTACATGTCACCCCACTTAACCCTCTAACCATACCCGTGTATTATTATGGTTAGTATTCCTTAATTCATTCCTTATGACGAACGGTGCATGATCTCCCACATTAGACCAAACGATTTTGTGGCCGCTGGATTTGCCGGGCGGTTCCGGGCAGTCTTATGCCACAAACCGGGTCTAACCTTGTGATGACCCCAAACTTCCACTAAGTGAAAGTAAGGAATAATCATATGGAATACAACATAAATATAACAATACATATCACTGATACAATATAGCAGAGGAAAACCATAGCATAATAACATTATAGCAGCGGAAATATAATGTCATAAACCACAGAATCCCAACAGTCACATAATCCAAATTATTACATCAAGTTTGCAGAAATGAAAATAAGTTCTAACTCTCAAAATAAGCAATACGAAAGAAACAAGTCTAATGATTGAACTTAAAGATAGAAAAATGCAATAGAAGTAAATGATAGCTGTCCTCAAAGCTCCAAGTCATCACCTCTCCGCAAAAGCAAATCCAAGCAAAGATAATGAGCAACTCCAAGACAAGACTCCAAGCAAAGAATGAACCTGTTTACTTGGCTGCCCGTGTAGAAAAGAGGGCACCCGAGTTTGCAAAAAGGTGAAACAAACTACGGGTCAGTCGTGGGACTGGTATGAGAATTCATAACTTGTTTAGTAATAATAATATGACAAATCCAAAGACCACGCCGCTAATGCGGAACGGGTTTACTCAATGGATTGTCGTGCATAATTTAAAGTGTCAGAACGTACAACATCGCAATGCTTTTTAGAAAAATGGAATCACCATAAGACTCAAGTCCCATCACACAATGCAACGCACACCAGAGGATAGAGTTTTCCCTTATGGTGATTAAACATGCTAAATACGGCAAATACGAGTTTAATATTATTATTAGTGTATAATAAAACATTTCAAAATAAATGTATCAATCCTAGGAAACATAGTACCCCATCCTACTATATCTCCATACTAGTAATACAATCAAAAACCGTAGGGTCGTATTTGGAATTTGGATTTCCATCTGAGTCAAGGCTAGGGAGGAGCTCCTTACCGATTCGAGGCACTCTAGTAATGCCCCAGGATTGGTACTCTGTCCAACCCTTGGATCCTGCAGGGCCGGTCCATACGTTAACGCTTAATGGATTGGCAATTCCTGAACACACGCTTCCCAGTCCTTGGACCTATAATACGGCCAGTGGCGACCGCATAAAACCGAGGCCTCGAAAAATCCAACAACCACAATGAATAAATGCCAGCTGTGACGGCCCGCCCCGCACCAGCCTGCATTTCCTCCGAAAGTGCGCTGTACACATGCCCGACTAGCACAGGACGGTCGCCAAAGAATGGAAGGAAGAGAATGAACTAATCAAGGAACCTTTAGAATGTATCACAGCGCATGGGATAAAAATATAATAATAACATACTTGACATAAAACAGGCGAGACAGTGCATAAGATGATAACTAATAATCAATGTCAACATCAGAGCAGCGGAAATCCAAATACAGCTTATTACAACTTTCCAAATTTACTGTCTCTAATCAAAAGAAAACTAAAGTAGAAGATGCACCACCAATGCCCAAGCAGTGATCTTCAACAACACAGGGAGAATACTATATATATATATATATATATATATATATATATATATATTACGTGGAAGCCTCCTGCTCGTCTCCGGATCATCTACCCGTGCATCACCAGCTAACCTGTCTCTAGTCTGCTCGTGTGAGCACCCAGAGTAATAAGAGGAGACATAAAACTCTGGGTCAGACATAAAGCCTGGTATGAGCGATAAGCATCTAAACAGAGTAATAACAGGTATACTAAACCATAACTGAACCTGGACCTGCAACCAAAGAGTTAGTACCACATACCGTACAGTACCCTAAGGTGCCAGAATAAATAGTGTAAGGATACGTGGGTGGGGTGTGCATGTCATAATGATAGCAAACAAATCATCCATAGCAACCATCCTCACATCTCTCACTCAGTGCGTAAAGCGTGCGATATCTACCACTTTGGAACACTAGACAAAATGAGGTAACGACGAATCCCGACTTGTAGAAACCCTGCTGTGACCAAGCCAAACACTTGGAGTCATGACCAAACATTTCAATGACCCACTTCATTGGTCGTAGCCCTTGGTTCTACCGATGCCATAATGGCCCTGAATCCGCCTTCGTACCTCCTACCATAGTGGTCCAAAGCTATAGACGTCGACAACCCCTTGGCACGCGTCCCGCAGCAAAACCCAACCATGAAGCGAACTCGTTGATTCCCATCTGAATCTTGAGCTCTTACTTCTCATTTGGGCTTCCTTTGCATCTCGGGTTTCAGTCATCACCGGATCGGTTCGGGTCCCCTCATTGCCATCGGTTCGGTTCGGGACCCCTCATTGCCATCGGTTCGGTTCGGCCTTTAGTTCCTCATCATCAACGCGGTGCGGCTCGTGGCGTCCATCTGGTAGCCTTTCGGATCGGCCTCCCCCAAGCACACCGGTTCGGGTCACACCTTCTGCTCACGAGTGGTTCGGATCGTGGTCACCTCACTGGATCGGTTCGGGCTCCTCTTCGTGAAGCAACACGGATCGCCTCGCGAAGTCTTGATCGGATCGGATCGTATCGCGCCGTCGGATCGGAGTCTCCCACAAGAGCAGGTCAGATCGGAGTCTTCAAGCATCGATGGATCGGATCGGATCGCACCATCGGATCGGGGTCTTCAGCCATCGGCGGATCGGGTCGCGCCATCGGATCGGGTCGCCCTTACTCCCACCGATCCGGTTCGGATAATTTCCTGCAGTTCTTCCAGCGAGCAGTTTACGCCATTCGACGGCGTTTTTGACAAATCCAACACTTCTAGTCAATCATAAAACACACCATAGGGTCATAGCAGTATGTAATAGCAACCACAAACAACAAACAACCATCCAAATGAATCAAAATGGATCAAAAGTGGTCAAAACTCCTTATTTTTCCTTAAGCATGTTTAAGTAAAACTGATCATAGGGTTAACAAAACTTAATCAAATCGAACCAAACTTCAACCAGAGGCATAAAACATTATTTAAGAATTTCTAAATATTTTTCCAGAATTTATTAGTGTATAGATTCGCTAATCTTCACTAATTACCCCTTAATTACCGTAATTAGTGCAAAAACTATGCAAATCACTCACCTTTGCCACAATAAAACTTCCAAATCTGAAGTGAACCTCTGATTTGCACGAATTCCAATATATAACAGCAGCTCTACCTCGGTCCTTGTGCTAATCCTCCTTGATTTGATGCCTCTAAGCCTTAATCCTTGATTAGGAAGTGATTTTAGGTGTTTTAGAGAGATTTAGAGAGTGAAGGCCATGGTTAGGTTAAGGGAAATGAAAGTGGCGGCTGGAAAATGTCTAAAGAAATGTTTTCTAACCCTAATCAGCCCCTATATACCCCTAAACCCGAAATTCCCCTCTGGGCCTAGCTGCTAATTACCCGGTTAAGCCCAATTAAGCTGCTTTTCACCATCTGAAACTTGTTTCAGCCATATCTCCCAAACGGTGAGTCCGTTTGACTAATGTGACCACTCTACGGAAAGAGAAACCATCATCCGGAGCCAATGGAAGCGGTTTCAGGTCAAAATTCCTTTCCAGTCAAAAGTTATGGCCAAAACAGTGCCAAATAGGGGTAAAATGGTCATTTAAAAATCGGGAAAAATCATGAACATGGGAAATGACCCCAGTAGTCGTCTCCCAAAGTTACATGACCATACGACTTCGTATGTGAAAGAAATAAATATTCTACGATCCTATGATGCGTAGAATGCGGGTCGTTACACTCTCCCCCACTTAAGAAATTTCGCCCCCGAAATTCCTTAACCCAAAACATACAAAGGATCCTGCATGCCTAACAACCACATACAACAATCAATCATGCAAAACAAGCGAACAAGCCTATCCTAGCATGCGGAAAACTAAATCGAAGTCAAAATCTTACCAGGCAAAGAGTTCTGGGTGTGACTTCCTAATGTTCTCCTCTGTCTCCCAAGTACAATCTTTCTCGTCCTCGCTCCACTGTACCTTAACTAGCTTCACTGCCTTCCTTCGAAGTTGCTTCATGTCGTGCTCGACAATACGGGCCGGCTTGCGGTTCCCAACCGCCTCGGGTTCTACTTCGAAGTCCTCTAACTGATCAGGTGAAATAGTCATATCTGAGTCGTGAACGAACTTCCTTAGTTGGGAAACATGAAATACGTTGTGAACTCCCGCCATCTTCTCTGGTAAGTCAATTCTATATGCCAAATTCCCGACTGGTTCAAGAACAGGGAATGGGCCAACAAATCTTGGTGCCAACTTGCCTCTTCTGCCAAATCGTATTACGCTCTTCAACGGAGAAATCTTGACAAACACCAAGTCGCCAACGGAGAATTTTAAGTCTCTTCTCCTCTTATCAGCATAACTCTTCTACCTATCCTGGGCAGCCTTCATTCGTTGTTGAATGATCTTAATCTTATCTGAAGTTTCCCTCACCACATCTGGTCCAAGCATAAACTTCTCGCCAGTCTCTATCCAACATGATGGTGAGTTGCACGGTCTTCCGTACAAAGCTTCAAACGGAGCCATACCGATGCTGGATTGGTAGCTATTATTATATGCAAACTCTACTAGATGCAAATGGTCATCCCATGATCCACCAAAACCCAATATACATGCTCTCAAGAGATCTTCCAAAATACGGTTCACCCTCTCCGTCTGACCGTCGGTCTGAGGATGATATGCGGTACTGAGATGTAACTCAGACCCTAGAGCCTCTTGTAAGCTCTTCCAAAACCCACTAGTGAACAACGGGTCTCGGTCGCTCACAATGCTTTTAGGTACTCCATGGAATCTCACTACCCACTTCATATACAATTCTGCTAACTTAGATGCCGTTCTGGTCGATCTGACTGGTATAAATCTTGCACTTTTGGTCAATCGGTCCACAATCACCCAAATGCTATCATGTCCCGATCTAGTCCTTGGTAAACCATCGATGAAATCCATCGAGACTTGCTCCCATTTCCATTCGGGAATTTCTAATGGCTGTAACAAACCACTAGGCTTCTTTTGCTCGGCTTTAACTAGCTGGCAATGCATGCATTTGGATATAAACTTCCCAACGTCTCTTTTCATTCCTTCCCAGTAGTAAGTCTGTTTCATGTCTCTATACATTTTATTACCACCGGGATGTATAGTCAACTTTGAGTGATGACATTCTTTAAGCACTTCATCTCTCAATCCATTGACATTGGGTACGACTAGTCTTCCATCCTTTCTAAGCCATCCATCTCGATCAAGCCCATACTTGTTCATCTCCTCATCGATACCCATCTCTAACTTGGAGATGATTTCCAATAGGTTAGGATCGTCCCTCTGACTAGAGCCGATCTGCTCAATCAAAGTGGGTCTGATCGTCACACTTGCTAACATTTCTGGATCCAATTCGCACTTTGGTCTGAAATCAAACCCCGCGATATACTCCAGTTACTTCCATTCAAGGAACATAGCCCCTAAGCTGGCATGTTTTCTACTCAATGCATCAGCCACCGCATTGCCCTTTCCTGGTGTGTATGCGATGTCAAAATCAAAGGAAGCTAAGAACTCTAACCATCTCTGCTGACGGAGATTCAGATCTTTCTGAGAGAAGAGATACTTTAACGACTTATGATCTGTAAGCAGCTCAAATCTTTCTCCCAAGATATAGTGTCTCCACATTTTTAACGCGAACACGATTGCTGCCAATTCTAAATCATGGGTAGGGTATCTTCTCTCGTGCGGTTTCAATTGCCGACTTGCGTAAGCCACCACCCTACCGCCTTGCATCAAAACAGCACCCAGTCCGGTACCACAGGCATCCGTGTATACCGTCATCTCTTCATCCCCCTTAGGAATGACTAACACCGGTGCGCTTGTCAACTTGTCCTTTAAACTTTTGAATGCATTCTTGCACCTTTCATCCCAGACAAAAGCTTGATTCTTCTTGGTCAACTGGGTCAATGGTGCTGCCATCTTGGAGAAACCTTGGATAAACTTACGATAATATCCCGCTAACCCCAAGAAACTTCTTACATCTGTTGCATTTTTGGGCGTAGGCCAATCCTGTACCGTAGCCACCTTTGCCGGGTCCACGGCAATACCATTCTCTGATACAACATGGCCCAAGAACCTCACTTCCCTCTTCTAGAAGTGACACTTCGAAAACTTTGCTTTCAATTGGTGTTTTCTCAACACCTCCATCACTACTCTTAAATGTTCCTTGTGTTCTTCCTCTGTCCTCGAATAGACCAAAATATCATCAACGAACACAAGGACAAACTTATTCAACTGATCTCTGAATACCCTATTCATAAGATCCACAAAATATGCTGGGGCATTGGTCAGCCCGAATGGCATGACCAACCACTCATAAAACCCAGACGGCGTCCGAAATGTCGTTTTAGCTATACTCTCAGCTTCCACTCTAAGCTGATGAAAACCTGTCGCGAGATCCAACTGAGAAAATACTCTCGCGCCACTCAACTGATCAAACAAATCATCTATCCGCGGTAGAGGATACTTGTTCTTCCTCGTCACTTTATTCAACTCGCGGTAGTCTACACACAAACGAAGGGAACCATCCGCCTTGGTAGCAAACACAACTGGTGCTCCCCATTCAGAAACACTCCTTCTGATAAATCCCTTCTTCAAAAGATCGCTGACTTGCACCTCGAGCTCTCGCTGCTCTCTTGGTGCCATACGACGAAGTGGCATCACTATAGGCCTGGCATCTTTTACCAAATCAATACGGAACTCAATCTCTCGGTGTGGTGGAAGTCCGGTCACTTCTTCGAAAACATCCGGATACTGGCCAACCACGGGCAAACCTGACAACTCACTATGCGGAATATCGAGGGAGTTTAGAAAACTAGCCAATACCCCCTTACTGGGTAGACCACCAAACACTATCCTCCGCCCATCATCCGCTCTAGCTGTCACCAACAGGCCCTCACAGTCTACCACCACCCCGTATCTTTGGAGCCAATCTACTCCCAAAATAATGCCAAACCCAGTAAAGCCCAAAACAAAGCAATCACAAACAAACATGCATCCATGACTCGATAAGACCACATTACGACAAATCATGCTAAGGCTAGTCGAACCACCAATCGGGTTCGTCGCTACTAAAGGTTTATCGACAATCTCGGGCTCCAATCCCAACCTATCTACCAGGTCACTAGATATGAAAGAACTGGAAGCTCCGGTATCAAACAAAACTCTAACAGGAACATCGTAAACAGAAAGCATACCTTGAATGACGACATTCTTTCCCTTCTCCGCCGATGTTGGGGCATTCGACGAAGAAGGAATAGCATTAAGAGCGTAGGCTTTCACCATTTGCTTTTCCTTAGGGGGCTGTGGACACTTGTCCTTGTGATGTCCCATTTGGCCACAGTTGAAGCACTTCCTATCCGCTGGCTTGGCCCGACAATTACTAGCATAATGGCCCTTCTTACCACAGCTGAAGCACTCAACATCTTGCTTATTCTTTTTCTTCTGGCCATCCTTAGCTTGGTTCTGCTTTCTCTTATTCTGGGAACCACCCTTGCCTCCACCACTTTCTTGTGGTTTTGGCTCTTCTGCAGATGCAACCTCAGTCTTCGACTTAGGGTAGAGACTTTCTGATCTTAATGCTTTCCCCACAATCGATTCAAACGTCTCATCGATGTGGTTAATAAGTTTTTCCCCCAAGTACTGATCCAAACCAGTTATGAATTTCTCATTCTTCTTCTCGGCAGTATCAATAAGAGATAACCCATATTTTGACAAAGTGTCAAATTCAGCAATATACTCCGAGACGGCTCTGCCATTCTGCTTGAGCTCCAAGAATTTCTTAAACAGCACTGACTTCTGAGCAGCTGGGATGAACTTTTCGCTAAAGCGAGCCTTAAACTGCTCCCAAGTAATCTGATCTTCGGGAGTAGCTGCCTTTATAGCATTCCACCAACTCATTGCCCGCTCTTGCAGCTGACGGGACGCTAGCTTTCTCTTCATCGCATCCTCGATACCCAAATCCTCGAAGATGCGTTCGCAACTATCCAACCAATCTTGAACATCCGTAGCCGACTCCGTTCCGTGGAACGGCTTCCCACCAAGGCTAGTATAGTCCTTATTCAGCTTGGCGAAGTCAACTCTTGGCGCCTGCACTATTGGACCACCACCATTTCCACCATTGGGAGCTGCCCTCTGTACATCTCTAAGCATCTCTCTCATGAGGTCAGTAAACATCGTCCTCATGTCAGCAGCACTCCCATTATTGGCTCCCCTACCAGCACCTCTAGTATATCGGCTCATCGTCAATCTGAAAAAGGAAACGATTAACGACTCCATAGTGGTGCTAGTGCAGTACAACTTCATCCTTATACTAGTAATAGTATATATATATATATAGCCTTTAAAAACCAAAGTAATCACAAATACGCTCTCTCGTATACGTATCTTATCTCTCCCTGATAACTTCCCTAGGTTAACTACGCAACCTAGAGCTCTGATACCAAGTGTGACGGCCCGCCCCGCACCAGCCTGCATTTCCTCCGAAAGTGCGCTGTACACATGCCCGACTAGCACAGGACGGTCGCCAAAGAAAGGAAGGAAGAGAATGAACTAATCAAGGAACCTGTAGAATGTCTCACAGCGCATGGGATAAAAATATAATAATAACATACTTGACATAAAACAGGCGAGACAGTGCATAAGCTGATAACTAATAATCAATGTCAACATCAGAGCAGCGGAAATCCAAATACAGCTTATTACAACTTTCCAAATTTAATGTCTCTAATCAAAAGAAAACTAAAGTAGAAGATGCACCACCAATGCCCAAGCAGTGATCTTCAACAACACAGGGAGAATACTATATATATATATATATATATTACGTGGAAGCCTCCTGCTCGTCTCCGGATCATCTACCCGTGCATCACCAGCTAACCTGTCTCTAGTCTGCTCGTGTGAGCACCCAGAGTAATAAGAGGAGACATAAAACTTTGGGTCAGACATAAAGCCTGGTATGAGCGATAAGCATCTAAATAGAGTAATAACAGGTATACTAAACCATAACTGAACCTGGACCTGCAACCAAAGAGTTAGTACCACATACCGTACAGTACCCTAAGGTGCCATAATAAATAGTGTAAGGATACGGGGGTGGGGTGTGCATGTCACAATGATAGCAAACAAATCATCCATAGCAACCATCCTCACATCTCTCACTCAGTGCGTAAAGCGTACGATATCTACCACTTTGGAACACTAAGACAAAATGAGGTAACGACGAATCCCGACTTGTAGAAACCCTGCTGTGACCAAGCCAAACACTTGGAGTCATGACCAAACATTTCAATGACCCACTTCATTGGTCGTAGCCCTTGGTTCTACCGATGCCATAATGGCCCTGAATCCGCCTTCGTACCTCCTACCATAGTGGTCCAAAGCTATAGACGTCGACAACCCCTTGGCACGCGTCCCGCAGCAAAACCCAACCATGAAGCGAACTCGTTGATTCCCATCTGAATCTTGAGCTCTTACTTCTCATTTGGGCTTCCTTTGCATCTCGGGTTTCAGTCATCACCGGATCGGTTCGGGTCCCCTCATTGCCATCGGTTCGGTTCGGGACCCCTCATTGCCATCGGTTCGGTTCGGCCTTTAGTTCCTCATCATCAACGCGGCGCGGCTCGTGGCGTCCATTTGGTAGCGGTTCGGATCGGCCTCCCCCAAGCACACCGGTTCGGGTCGCACCTTCTGCTCACGAGTGGTTCGGATCGTGGTCACCTCACTGGATCGGTTCGGGCTCCTCTTCGTGAAGCAACACGGATCGCCTCGCGAAGTCTTGATCGGATCGGATCGTATCGCGCCGTCGGATCGGAGTCTCCCACAAGAGCAGGCCAGATCGGAGTCTTCAAGCATCGACGGATCGGATGGATCGGACCATCGGATCGGGGTCTTCAGCCATCGGCGGATCGGGTCGCGCCATCGGATCGGGTCGCCCATACTCCCACCGATCCGGTTCGGATAATTTCCTGCAGTTCTTCCAGCGAGCAGTTTACGCCATTCGACGGCGTTTTTGACAAATCCAACACTTCTAGTCAATCATAAAACACACCATAGGGTCATAGCAGTATGTAATAGCAACCACAAACAAAAAACAACCATCCAAATGAATCAAAATGGATCAAAAGTGGTCAAAACTCCTTATTTTTCCTTAAGCATGTTTAAGTAAAACTGATCATAGGTTTAACAAAACTTAATCAAATCGAACCAAACTTCAACCAGAGGCATAAAACATTATTTAAGAATTTCTAAACATTTTTCCAGAATTTATTAGTGTATAGATTCGCTAATCTTCACTAATTACCCCTTAATTACCGTAATTAGTGCAAAAACTATGCAAATCACTCACCTTTGCCACAATAAAACTTCCAAATATGAAGTGAACCTCTGATTTGCACGAATTCCAATATATAACAGCAGCTCTACCTCGGTCCTTGTGCTAATCCTCCTTGATTTGATGCCTCTAAGCCTTAATCCTTGATTAGGAAGTGATTTTAGGTATTTTAGAGAGATTTAGAGAGTGGAGGCCATGGTTAGGTTAAGGGAAATGAAAGTGGCGGCTGGAAAATGTCTAAAGAAATGTTTTCTAACCCTAATCAGCCCCTATATACCCCCAAACCCGAAATTCCCCTCTGGGCCTAGCTGCTAATTACCCGGTTAAGCCCAATTAAGCTGCTTTTCACCATCTGAAACTTGTTTCAGCCATATCTCCCAAACGGTGAGTCCGTTTGACTAATGTGACCACTCTACGAAAAGAGAAACCATCATCCGGAGCCAATGGAAGTGGTTTCAGGTCAAAATTCCTTTCCAGTCAAAAGTTATGGCCAAAAAAGTGCCAACTAGGGGTAAAATGGTCATTTAAAAATCGGGAAAAATCATGAACATGGGAAATGACCCCAATAGTCGTCTCCCAAAGTTACATGACCATACGACTTCGTATGTGAAAGAAATAAATATTCTACGATCCTATGATGCGTAGAATGTGGGTCGTTACACCAGCGCTAGTAGGTCCCTGGCACCACTCTAGCTAGAAAGAAACGTGTGCACTCCCTGCGTTCCCTTCTCCCGTTTTAGACTCCGCCGGTGTGTGAGGCTCGTGAAGTCACGTCATACACAAAGCTATGCCTAAACAGGCTATGCTTTGATCATCCCACAAGGCCTGCTTTTCAACAAAGCCTTGATCACATGCATCTTGGCATGCCACATTGTCAATCCATACCATATCATTGATTTCTGCCAACATATAACCTCTGAGCTCGTACGTCTTAGAGAAGGGTGTAAAACACCAAGCAGATATATGTTTAGCAGAGATTAATAGATACAGTGTAAAGGAATACCATGTCAGACATGAAATCCATTTATACGCTTATGCTCTGGGTTTGAACGAAAGCCAAATCCGTTCAATCAACATGTTCGTTCGGACGACGATCATGACCTCGAATTGGGAGCAAGTCAATTCAAAGCCTCAATCGCTGTCTTCCTGAGGGGAAGATTGACGGTCTTCATTAGTTGTCTTCTTCTTCAATTTTCATCGTCGTTTTGATTATTTGGAATGAGATTAACTCGGCCTTTCCAAATAATCTTCGTATATATATATATTGAAAACTCTTCCTTATCGTTATTTCTAATTTATAACGATTATTTCCTATTTATTTAATTAAAAATAATTAAATCTTTAATCAACGACGATTCAGGTCAATGTCGATTTTGGTGCTATTTCAATCAATTTTGATTTTCACATATCTCAAAATCTAACTGTTGGATTTTGACGTATTATATATCGTTGGAAAGATTTTTCCAAGACGGTCCTAGTGGTTTCAGTCTCAAGAAAATCCGACGGTCGGAACTTCTTGTATTGTCATTTAAAGATATAATTTTAAAACGTGAACTACCGCGCTCGATTCGTTTAATTTTAATTATATTTATATATATATATATATATATATATAAATGTAACCCGTTTAACTCTTTATTCTTAAGTATATTTTCCTTCTTTATCCTTTTATCCCTTCATTTATAGAGAAATGCAAATCATAATTGAATGATGAATTCTTCCTTTTTGATTCTTTTAATTTCTTTAATTTACGGTAAAATGTAAATCATATTTCATCGTCCAATTCCTTCTTACATGTAAAATGTAATTTATAATTCATCGTTCTTAATTACATATAAAAGTATAAATTTTATTTACAATGTGAATCCTACTTCTTGTTTACATTATATAAATGTAATCTTTATTTACAAAGTAAACCCATACATTCATTTCATAGAAAAATGAAATTTCATTCATGCGGGTTAAATTCATTCATAATTTACATAATAATATGTAATTTATTTCATACGATGAAAATTCATTCATAAATTACATATAAAAATGTAATTTACTTTATGCGGACTAATTTCATTCATAAATTATAAAATAAAATGTAATTTATTTCATGCGATCTTAACTCATTCATAAAATGCATATACAAATGTATTTTATTTCATGCGATGTTAATTCATTCATAAAATACATATAAAAATGTAATTTATTTTATGAGGTCTTAATTCATTCATAAAATACATATAAAAATGTAATTTATATTATGCGGTCTAAATTTCTTTAAATTACATTATAAAATAACGTAACTTTTCCTACGGTCAATTCTCTTTTTATTAACATCATAAATAATGTCACTTATCCTACGGTAAATTTTCTTTTTATTAATATCATAAATGATGTCACTTATACTACGGTCAATTCTCTTTTTATTAACATTATAAATAATGTCAATTCATCCTACGATATCATTCTTTTATCTTAACATTATAACTAATGTTAATTTCCTACAGTGTAAATCCCCTTTTTATTTACATTATAAAATAATGCAAAATTATCCTACGTTGTGATTACTATATAATTTACATAAAAAATAATGTAAAATGGACATACGGTGAAATTCATGTATATTTACATTAAGAAAAATGTAAATTTCCATTCTCTAATTATAATGTGAAATCCGTTCTTTCTTTACAATGTAAAATTGACTTTTTAATTACAATGTAAAGTCCATTCTTTTTATTTCATAAAAAAAATGTAAATCTTTCTACAGTTAAATTCCTTTTTATTTACATTTATAAACATGTAAATTTTAACATACGATGGATTTTTATATATCTTACCTTATAAAATAAAATGTAAATTTTATTTCACCATGTACATTCTACTTCTTTATAATAAAAGTAATCTTTAATCTACATGCAAACTTTACTCTATATTTACATGTAAAATAATGTCAAATTTTACATACGGGTGAGGTTTCTATTTCATTTACATTTAAAATAATGTAACTTTACATATAATGCAAACTCATATTTCATTTACATAGAAAAATGAAACCCTTTTTTTTTCATGCAGTGAAATTCACATCTTTAATTACAAAGAAAAATGTAATTCCAATCATGCGGTGAAATTCCCTTTTTAATTACAAAGAGAAATGTAATTTTTATCATGCGGTGAAATTCCTCTTTTTATGTACAGTAAAAATAATGTACATTTATCCTACGGTGAAAATATTCATTTTGATATACATTAAAAGTATGTAACTATATCCTACGGTGCAAATCCTTTTTATAATTACATTATAAAATAATGTAAAATGTACATACAGTGTCATTCCCCTTATATTAACTTTAATAAAAATGTGAAATTTTCCTACGGTGGAATTATACTGATATTAACACTAAAATAATGTTAATTAACATACGATGAATTTTCTTTTAAATTAACACTAAAAATAATGTTAATTAACACACGGTGTATTTTCTCATTTTTAACATTAACGAAAATGTTAAATTTGGCATACGATGAAATTTCTTATTTTTAACATTAACAAAAATGTTAAATTCTCATACGATGTAAATTCTAATTTTTAACATTAACAAAAATGTTAAATTCTCATACGATGTAAATTCTCTTATTATTATCATTAACAAAAATGTTAAATTCCTTTTAAATATTAACATTAAAAATGTTAATGACAACCCATAGTGTTATATTAACGTTAAAAATGTTAGTAACATCCTATGGTTAAATTTACTATTTAATTTACATTGAAAGTAATGTAAATTTATGCATACGGTGAAAATACTTTATTTACATAATAACATGTAAAATTTCATGTCATCACAAATTCTAATTTTAACTTACATAATAAAATGTACATCTTCATGACATTGCAAAATTCTAATTTTAAATTTACAAAACAAAATGTAATTTTAATGTAATTTTAATGTCATCGCAAAGTCTAACTTTAAATTTACAAAATAAAATGTAAACTTTACGATATCGCCAAATTCTAACTTTAATTTACATGATAAAATGTAAATTTTATATTAACGCAAAATTCTAGCCTTAATTTACATAATAAAATGTAAATTTGTGTATCAACGCAAAATTCTAACTATAATTTACAAAAGAAAATGTAAATTTTATATCACGCAAAATTCTAGCTTTAATTTGCATAAGAAAAAAATAATAATTTTTGTGTCAACGCAAAATTCTAACTATAATTTACAAATAAAAATGAAAATTCTATGTCAACGCACAATTCTAACTTTATTTACATAATAAAATGTAAAATTTGTGTCGTCACAATGTTTTAATATTGAATTTACAAAATAAAATGTAAATTCATGTCATTGCCAAATTTTAATATTGAATTTACACAATAAAATGTAAATTCATGTCAACGCAAAATTCTAATATTAAATTTACAAAATAAACTGTCAATTCATGTCATCGCTGATTTTTAACTTTTAATTTGCATACTAAAATGTATATCATCGAAATTTCTAAAATTTTGATTTACATACTAAATTGTAAATCATCGTAAATTCCAAAATTTTGGTTTACATAATAAAAATGTAAATCATCGCAAATTCTATATTTTTACAACATAAGATGTAAATTTATATAATCCAATCAACAACCACATCCAAATATCCAAACAAATATACATCTAACAATTCATATCAAGATAATATTCAGGTGGTGTATATTTTGGCATATGACAAATCGGCGAAGTATGATTCAATATCATTAACAAATAATCTCTATTAATTAGCCAATAGTTTCAGATCTAATATTTAGATTCGCGGATCTAACATCATACGGTCATAAACAACCTAGATCCGTATTTCAAATATCACTACCTTACATATCAATCAATCAATATTCTTTAATAATAAAGAATTAATAATTAAATAAATTAAATTTAATTAAAAATAAATTCTCACCTTTCTTGTTTCTGAAATGAATCAAGTTTGATTAGATTTGGTGTTCGAATTCAAGACGGTTGCGGATCTGAAACATTTTACATGCAAATTCATATGAAAAATAAAATAACAGCTTTTAACAACTGACTCTGCGACGCTTAAAAGCGTGACAAAATCTGAAATGAACCTTACCTAGAGTTCAAAACTTTGATCCAACCTTTCTCCTAAGATACTTGATGAATTCAGGAACGGTTTGCGGGAGGTTGTCGGGCTACGTGAGAGGAGTGTTCGGCCAGAAGGTGGGAGTGTTCGGCGGTGGCGTGTGGGGCCTAGGGGGCGCGAAGGGCGCGGCTTTGGAGGGGTATGGTGGCTTCGACAGGGCACGGTTTGAGGTGATTCTTGCCGGAGAAGAAAGAGCTGGGGAAGAGCTTCGAAACGAGTACTCACACGCTAAATTTCGTTGAGAAATGAGAGAGAAATCGAAGTTTGAAAATTCGGAGGCTATGGGTTCTTTGGTGAGAAATGTCGGCTGAAACATGAGGTAGGGGACGGATGAACAGTAAATTCGGGTTTAAATAATATTATATTAGGTTTTCCTAATCAATAGTTAATAATTTAATTAGTCCGTTAAGGTCCGTTTTGGTCCGAACTCCGATTTAGGCCTGCTTACTGTCGTTCTTAAGGTTTTGAGGCCTTCTGAACGCAATGGAACATGTTACAGGACCCAATTCCGAAATTTATTATGAGTTTTGGAATAATTATATTATTTTATTAATATTTTAATGTATACCGTACATGAAAATTCACCGAGGTCACAAATTAACTTCAAAAATTCTCGAAAATTATATTTAGCTATGTTTTGATGCTGTGGACCTATGAAAATTAATTTCGCTCAATTCTGAGCCCGTATGAATTTTTAATGAATTTTTTTAAAGTCGAAAATTTGCCCGTTTACACTGAAAAATCAATTATAATTATATTTTAATTCTAAAAATTACCAAAAAATCATTTTTAGCTTTGTTTTGATGATACGAATCCAACAAAATTTATTTCGTTGAATTCTGAGACATTTTGAAAAATGGCTATTTTTCAGTCAATTAATTTTGACCGAAATTGACTAAATACAGTTTCTTTTGCTACGCTCACATATTAACTTGAAAAATTATGAAAAATTAAACTTAACAATATTTTGACATTCCGGATCCAACAAAAGTGGTTTTGTCGAAAACGGAGGTCGTTTGTAAAATGACTATTTTCCATGGCTATATATTTTATTTTAAAAATACATTTCTAAACAATTAATTTTCGAAACTCCAAATATATAAATGTTTATACTTTTTAAATGCAGAAACGTCATTCCGGACTCAATGGAAGTGGTTTCGAGTTAAAATTCCTTTATATGTGAAAAGTAGATTATTGACCTATGCAAATTACCTAACGACCTTTCTAAAAATTGAATTGGCCATAACTTTTGATTTCCGCTATGAAATTTCGATTTTTCGGATTTGATGGAAAGATATTTTTAAATAGATTCTAATATTTTTGGTTTCACTAAAATCCGTTAAATTTGCGTCCTGTACGGTCAGTCAAAGTTCAAGTTTGACTTTTCAAACTACCGCGCTATTTCTAACTCTTTTTATAATTAAAATTAATTTATTCATTCTAACTTCGATTTGAAACAAATTTGTGATCAATATTATTTAAAATAGATTATTTAAATATCAAAACTCATTTAAAATCACTTAAAATAAATTTTAAATTGGCCCCAAAATTCAGGGTTGTTACAATCTCCCCCACTTAAGAACTTTTCGTCCTCGAAAAGGAAAAGAGAAATATAAGAGTAGGAACTAACCTAGAGAACGTAGAATGTTTTAATTTCTAACTTCTTAACCGTGTCGTTGGGAATAAAGCTCCTCAGTTCCAGTAGCGTCTTGCCTCCTTGCTCCAGCTCTACTAGTTCTAGCGGCCCGAGTACCCATTTTTAGTTAGTTCTGTACGTTCAAGGGAAGAGTCAGAACAACTGTAATGGTGGTTCTAAGAGATAGAAAAGATCGAAGGATGAATGAAAAGATGACGAAAGTGACTGGCTATTATGTATCTCATGAAATGTTCGCCATAAAATATTGTGATTCTGTGTAAACGAATTTGCTATAAATATGTTATATTCCAAAGCTAAGTGTAACCAAAGCTCTGATACCAACTGTGATGACCCCAAACTTCCACTAGGTGAAAGTAAGGAATAATCATATGGAATACAACATAAATATAACAATACATATCACTGATACAATATAGCAGAGGAAAACCATAGCATAATAACATTATAGCAGCGGAAATATAATGTCATAAACCACAGAATCCCAACAGTCACAGAATCCAAATTATTACATCAAGTTTGCAGAAATGAAAATAAGTTCCAACTCTCAAAATAAGCAATACGAAAGAAACAAGTCTAATGACTGAACTTAAAGATAAAAAAATGCAATAGAAGTAAATGATAGCTGTCCTCAAAGCTCCAAGTCATCACCTCTCCGCAAAAGCAAATCCAAGCAAAGATAATGAGCAACTCCAAGACAAGACTCCAAGCAATGAATGAACCTGTTTACTTGGCTGCCCGTGTAGAAAAGAGGGCACCCGAGTTTGCAAAAAGGTGAAACAAACTACGGGTCAGTCGTGGGACTGGTATGATAATTCATAACTAGTTTAGTAATAATAATATGACAAATCCAAAGACCACGCCGCTAATGCGGAACGGGTTTACTCAATGGATTGTCGTGTATAATTTAAAGTGTCAGAACGTACAACATCGCAATGCTTTTTAGAAAAATGGAATCACCATAAGACTCAAGTCCCATCACACAATGCAACGCACACCAGAGGATAGAGTTTTCCCTTATGGTGACTAAACATGCTAAATACGGCAAATACGAGTTTAATATTATTATTAGTGTATAATAAAACATTTCAAAATAAATGTATCAATTCTAGGAAACATAGTACCCCATCCTACTATATCTCCATACTAGTAATACAATCAAAAACCGTAGGGTCGTATTTGGAATTTGGATTTCCATCGGAGTCAAGGCTAGGGAGGAGCTCCTTACCGATTCGAGGCACTCTAGCAATGCCCCAGGATTGGTACTCTGTCCAACCCTTGGATCCTGCAGGGCCGGTCCATACGTTAACGCTTAATGGATTGGCAATTCTTGAACACACGCTTCCCAGTCCTTTTGGACCTATAATACGGCCAGTGGCGACCGCATAAAACCGAGGCCTCGAAAAATCCAACAACCACAATGAATAAATGCCAGCGCTGGTAGGTCCCTGACACCACTCTAGCTAGAAAGAAACGTGTGCACTCCCTGCGTTCCCTTCTCCCGTTTTAGACTCCGCCGGTGTGTGAGGCTCGTGAAGTCACGTCATACACAAAGCTATGTCTAAACAGGCTATGCTTTGATCATCCCACAAGGCCTGCTTTTCAACAAAGCCTTGATCACATGCATCTTGGCATGCCACATTGTCAATCCATACCATATCATTGATTTCTGCCAACATATAACCTCTGAGCTCGTACGTCTCAGAGAAGGGTGTAAAACACCAAGCAGATATATTTTTAGCAGAGATTAATAGATACAGTGTAAAGGAATACCATGTCAGACATGAAATCCATTTATACGCTTATGCTCTGGGTCTGAACGAAAGCCAAACCGTTCAATCAACATGTTCGTTCGGATGACGATCATGACCTCGAATTGGGAGCAAGTCAATTCAAAGCCTCAATCGCTGTCTTCCTGAGGGGAAGATTGACGGTCTTCATTAGTCGTCTTCTTCTTCAATTTTCATCGTCGTTTTGATTATTTGGAATGAGATTAACTCGGCCTTTCCAAATAATCTTCGTGTATATATATATATATATATATATATATATATATATATATATATATATATATATATATTGAAAACTCTTCCTTATCATTATTTCTAATTTATAACGATTATTTCCTATTTTATTTAATTAAAAATAATTAAATCTTTAATCAACGACGATTCAGGTCAATGTCGATTTTGGTGTTATTTCAATCAATTTTGATTTTCACATATCTCAAAATCTAACCGTTGGATTTTGACGTATTATATATCGTTGGAAAGATTTTTCCAAGACGGTCCTAGCGGTTTCAGTCTCAAGAAAATCCGATGGTCGGATCTTCTTGTATTGTCATTTAAAGATATAATTTTAAAACGCGAACTACCGCGCTCGATTCGTTTAATTTTAATTACATTTATATATATATATATATATATAAATGTAACCCGTTTAACTCTTTATTCTTAAGTATATTTTCCTTCTTTATCCTTTTATCCCTTCATTTACAGAGAAATGCAAATCATACTTGAATGATGAATTCTTCCTTTTTGATTCTTTTAATTTCTTTAATTTACGGTAAAATGTAAATCATATTTCATCGTCCAATTCCTTCTTACATGTAAAATGTAATTTATAATTCATCGTTCTTAATTACATATAAAAGTATAAATTTTATTTACAATGTGAATCCTACTTCTTGTTTACATTATATAAATGTAATCTTTATTTACAAAGTAAACCCATACATTCATTTCATAGAAAAAATGAAATTTCATTCATGCGGGTTAAATTCATTCATAATTTACATAATAATATGTAATTTATTTCATACGATGAAAATTCATTCATAAATTACATATAAACATGTAATTTACTTTATGCGGACTAATTTCATTCATAAATTATAAAATAAAATGTAATTTATTTCATGCGATCTTAACTCATTCATAAAATGCATATACAAATGTATTTTATTTCATGCGATGTTAATTCATTCATAAAATACATATAAAAATGTAATTTATTTTATGAGGTCTTAATTCATTCATAAAATACATATAAAAATGTAATTTATATTATGCGGTCTAAATTTCTTTAAATTACATTATAAAATAACGTAACTTATCCTACGGTCAATTCTCTTTTTATTAACATCATAAATAATGTCACTTATCCTACGGTAAATTTTCTTTTTATTAATATCATAAATGATGTCACTTATACTACGGTCAATTCTCTTTTTATTAACATTATAAATAATGTCAATTCATCCTACGATATCATTCTTTTATCTTAACATTATAACTAATGTTAATTTCCTACAGTGTAAATCCCCTTTTTATTTACATTATAAAATAATGCAAAATTATCCTACGTTGTGATTACTATATAATTTACCTTAAAAATAATGTAAAATGGACATACGATGAAATTCATGTATATTTACATTAAGAAAAATGTAAATTTCCATTCTCTAATTACAATGTGAAATCCGTTCTTTCTTTACAATGTAAAATTAACTTTTTAATTACAATGTAAAGTCCATTCTTTTTATTTCATAAAAAAAAAATGTAAATCTTCCTACAGTTAAATTCCTTTTTATTTACATTTATAAACATGTAAATTTTAACATACGATGGATTTCTATATATCTTACCTTATAAAATAAAATGTAAATTTTATTTCACCATGTACATTCTACTTCTTTATAATAAAAGTAATCTTTAATCTACATGCAAACTCTACTCTATATTTACATGTAAAATAATGTCAAATTTTACATACGGGTGAGGTTTCTATTTCATTTACATTTAAAATAATGTAACTTTACATATAATGCAAACTCATATTTCATTTACATAGAAAAATGAAACCCTTTTTTTTCATGCAGTGAAATTCACATCTTTAATTACAAAGAAAAATGTAATTCCAATCATGCGGTGAAATTGCCTTTTTAATTACAAAGAGAAATGTAATTTTTATCATGCGGTGAAATTCCTCTTTTTATGTACAGTAAAAATAATGTACATTTATCCTACGGTGAAAATATTCATTTTGATATACATTAAAAGTATGTAACTATATCCTACGGTGCAAATCCTTTTTATAATTACATTATAAAATAATGTAAAATGTACATACAGTGTCATTCCCCTTATATTAACTTTAATAAAAATGTGAAATTTTCCTACGGTGGAATTATTCTGATATTAGCATTAAAATAATGTTAATTAACATACGATGAATTTTCTTTTAAATTAACACTAAAAATAATGTTAATTAACACACGGTGTATTTTCTTATTTTTAACATTAACGAAAATGTTAAATTTGTCATACGATGAAATTTCTTATTTTTAACATTAACAAAAATGTTAAATTCTCATACGATGTAAATTCTAATTTTTAGCATTAACAAAAATGTTAAATTCTCATACGATGTAAATTCTAATTTTTAACATTAACAAAAATGTTAAATTCTCATACGATGTAAATTCTCTTATTATTATCATTAACAAAAATGTTAAATTCCTTTTAAATATTAACATTAAAAATGTTAATGACAACCCATAGTGTTATATTAACGTTAAAAATGTTAGTAACATCCTACGGTTAAATTTACTATTTAATTTACATTGAAAGTAATGTAAATTTATGCATACGGTGAAAATACTTTATTTACATAATAACATGTAAAATTTCGTGTCATCACAAATTCTTATTTTAACTTACATAATAAAATGTACATCTTCATGACATTGCAAAATTCTAATTTTAAATTTACAAAACAAAATGTAATTTTAAAGTCATCGCAAAGTCTAACTTTAAATTTACAAAATAAAATGTAAACTTTACGATATCGCCAAATTCTAACTTTAATTTACATGATAAAATGTAAATTTTATATTAACGCAAAATTCTAGCCTTAATTTACATAATAAAATGTAAATTTGTGTATCAATGCAAAATTCTAACTACAATTTACAAAAGAAAATGTAAATTTTATATCACGCAAAATTCTAGCTTTAATTTGCATAAGAAAAAAATAATAATTTTTGTGTCAACGCAAAATTCTAACTATAATTTACAAATAAAAATGAAAATTCTATGTCAACGCACAATTCTAACTTTATTTACATAATAAAATGTAAAATTTGTGTCGTCACAAAGTTTTAATATTGAATTTACAAAATAAAATGTAAATTCATGTCATTGCCAAATTTTAATATTGAATTTACACAATAAAATGTAAATTCAAGTCAATGCAAAATTCTAATATTAAATTTATAAAATAAACTGTCAATTCATGTCATCGCTGATTTTTAACTTTTAATTTGCATACTAAAATGTATATCATCGAAATTTCTAAAATTTTGATTTACATACTAAATTGTAAATCATCGTAAATTCCAAAATTTTGGTTTACATAATAAAAATGTAAATCATCGCAAATTCAATATTTTTACAACATAATATGTAAATTTATATAATCCAATCAACAACCACATCCAAATATCCAAACAAGTATACATCTAACAATTCATATCAAGATAATATTCAGGTGGTGTATATTTTGGCATATGACAAATCGGCGAAGTATGATTCAATATCATTAACAAATAATCTCTATTAATTAGCCAATAGTTTCAGATCTAATATTTAGATTCGCGGATCTAACATCATACGGTCATAAACAACCTAGATCCGTATTTCAAATATCACTACATAGCATATCAATCAATCAATATTCTTTAATAATAAAGAATTAATAATTAAATAAATTAAATTTAATTAAAAATAAATTCTCACCTTTCTTGTTTCTGAAATGAATCAAGTTTGATCAGATTTGGTGTTCGAATTCAAGACGGTTGCGGATCTGAAACATTTTACATGCAAATTCATATGAAAAATAAAATAACAGCTTTTAACAACTGACTCTGCGACGCTTAAAAGCGTGACAAAATCTGAAATGAACCTTACCTAGAGTTCAAAACTTTGATCCAACCTTTCTCCTAAGATACTTGATGAATTCAGGAACGGTTTGCGGGAGGTTGTCGGGCTACGTGAGAGGAGTGTTCGGCCAGAAGGTGGGAGTGTTCGGCGGTGGCGTGTGGGGCCTAGGGGGGCGCGAAGGCCGCGGCTTTGGAGGGGTATAGTGGCTTCGACAGGGCACGGTTTGAGGTGATTCTTGTCGGAGAAGAAAGAGCTGGGGAAGAGCTTCGAAACGAGTACTCACACGCTAAATTTCGTTGAGAAATGAGAGAGAAATCGAAGTTTGAAAATTCGGAGGCTATGGGTTCTTTGGTGAGAAATGTCGGCTGAAACATGAGGTAGGGGACGGATGAACAGTAAATTCGGGTTTAAATAATATTATATTAGGTTTTCCTAATCATTAGTTAATAATTTAATTAGCCCGTTAAGGCCCGTTTTGGTCCGAACTCCGATTTAGGCCTGCTTACTGTCGTTCTTAAGGTTTTGAGGCCTTCTGAACGCAATGGAACATGTTACAGGACCCAATTCCGAAATTTATTATGAGTTTTGGAATAATTATATTATTTTATTAATATTTTAATGTATACCGTACATGAAAATTCACCGAGGTCACAAATTAACTTCAAAAATTCTCGAAAATTATATTTAGCTATGTTTTGATGCTGTGGACCTATGAAAATTAATTTCGCTCAATTCTGAGCCCGTATGAATTTTTAATGAATTTTTTTAAAGTCAAAATTTTGCCCGTTTACACTGAAAATCAATTATAATTATATTTTAATTCTAAAAATTACCAAAAAATCATTTTTAGCTTTGTTTTGATGATACGAATCCAACAAAATTTATTTCGTTGAATTCTGAGACATTTTGAAAAATGGCTATTTTTCAGTCAATTAATTTTGACCGAAATTGAATAAATACAATTTCTTTTGCTACGCTCACATATTAACTTGAAAAATTATGAAAAATTAAACTTAACAATATTTTGACATTCCGGATCCAACAAAAGAGGTTTCGTCGAAAATGGAGGTCGTTTGTAAAATGACTATTTTCCATGGCTATATATTTTATTTTAAAAATACATTTCTAAACAATTAATTTTTGAAACTCCAAATATATAAATGTTTATACTTTTCAAATGCGGAAATGTCATTCCGGACTCAATGGAAGTGGTTTTGAGTTAAAATTCCTTTATATGTGAAAAGTAGATTACTGACCTATGCAAATTACCTAACGACCTTTCTAAAAATTGAATTGGCCATAACTTTTGATTTCCGCTATGAAATTTCGATTTTTCGGATTCGTTGGAAAGATATTTTTAAATAGATTCTAATATTTTTGGTTTCACTAAAATCCGTTAAATTTTGCGTCCTGTACGGTCAGTCAAAGTTCAAGTTTGACTTTTCAAACTACCGCGCTATTTCTAACTCTTTTTATAATTAAAATTAATTTATTCATTCTAACTTCGATTTGAACCAAATTTGTGATCATTATTATTTAAAATAGATTATTTAAATATCAAAACTCATTTAAAATCACTTAAAATAAATTTTAAATTGGCCCCAAAATCCAGGGTTGTTACAAACCTCATGTCATTAACCGTTGCGCCTATAATTCATTCCTTTGACCTCTCACATTAGACGCCCAATTGTGGCAGCTGGATTTGCCGGGCGGTTTAGGGAAGTCTTACGCCACAATTGCGCCTAACCTCGTGTCAAATGTTTATTAATAATCGTATTTCACCCATACCCAATTTTCATGTCATGTATGTCCAATTAAACATATAATCATGTTTATAATTTTGTCTATTCCAAATTGTCACTGATTACATATTAATTAGCCTCAATTACAAATTTACAATTATAGGCAATTTCATCAATTCCATGTAATTCATGCCCGAATATGCCAATTTCACATATTATCCAAAATATCCAATTTTCCATATTTCACATATCCCCATCGTTCCCACGTATTTGCATTCGCGCGTACTTTAACATAGGCTCGAAGGTAGCTTAGATCCAAAAATAAAAGGAATAGGGATAAGAAGAGAGAATCAAATCACAGAAAATTGGAATTAACACAACATCATGAAATAAAGGGGCATGTAAACTGGCATAGAGGCATAATGACAGATTCAACATGAATGAATTGATAAAGGTATGAACTTTACATAGAAACATAGGCATATGATGGCATGAATCAAAAAGTTGAAGACTTGGATGAGATTTAAATTACATACATACATATGAATCCTCTTTACAACTTCATCATGTTACTTCTAATCCCAATATATTGTGAAAATCACCGTACTCACCTATCGTGGTTAAAGAATAGGATTATGCACTGAAATTGGTGTAGAAACGTTACAGTGTTGGTGATTTGTCTTCTTGTATTGTTGTAGAAGCTCTAATCTTTAATTTGAGTTGAAGTTGAACACATAAGATTTGATTTAGAGGCGGTGGCTAAGGTTTAAGAGAGAATTTGATAGCATAATGGTGTCATAGATAATATTTATGAATTAGGGTTAGGTCTTAGGGTGTATATATAGGTGTAGGAAGTTATTTAGACCTTAGGATTAACCCTAGCACTGATCTGGACCACTCAGATGCCATATCAGCCCTTAGGGTGAATCGGGCCATGGGTTGGCAGCCAAACACCCTGGATTGATCTCTAGTCGACCCAGCAAGGCTCGGGTCAACTCCAAAAATGTTGCGGTTCGGCTATTCCCCCTCCCGATTCGTTGTTTTGAATTTTTTTTGAGTATTTATTTATTTAATTTTTATATATATCTATATATATATTTCTCTCATATGCATACAAACTTCATGGCTTAATAACTTCTTCATAATTAACCATTTTCACACTAAACCACTTTTTGAACTGCGTTCACACTAAGCCACTTTTTAGCCATTCCCCTAAAACAAAAATATGGCGTTGGCGGGGATCGAACTCTGTACCTCTTGTATGCAAGTCACATGTTCTAACCAAATGAGCTACTAAGTCTTTTGCTTACAAACCTTAGAACAATGCTAAACATCATTCTTTTCTCATTCCTCTTTTTCAAATATATTATTCTTTAATTTGTTATTTTAATATTTTCAGAAAATACGGGGTGTTACATTCTCCCCTACTTGAAGGATTTTGTCCTCAAAATTTCTAAGTCAAGAAGAACGTATCCTACCATCCAATCATCCATCTACTCAACCATCAATCACTAGCAACCTTGGTCCTTAAAACATTTCTAATGCTTTTCATGTACATATGCATAATGTGTGTATATGTCCGTATACTAATGCAAAATCAGGCGGTCCACTGATTCAGTCGACCTCCTTAATGCAAATAATGATAGTGCCATGTATCCATCATGTATGCAAAGAACCCTATACATATCATTACTACATGTGTGCACAACCATTCATTTAAATGCAACATCCATATGATACACACATTCAACGTACATTCATTTTACTAAATACATCCATTTATATGCAATATGAAAGTGACTGAGCTGATCTAGTGCCTAAAATGTGTGTATATGCATCCACAAGCAAACACTTGCATCTACATGCATCCACCATACATAACATGTCTCAAACACATGTTTCAACCATAGGACTACCCTATCTAAACATCAAAGATACTAGTGAGAGGACATACTAAAGATAGAACAAATACAAGCTAAGCGATAAAGGAGAAATTAAAAGACATACCCTCGAAAAGAAAAGGGTACAATGAACGCATCTTCTCTTTCGTCTCCTAAGTAGCGTCGCTCCCATCATCTCCCCATTATACTTTGACTAGCTTGACCTCTGGATTCCTCAACTTCTTAATCTCCGACCCAAGAATGCATGTAGGAGCTCGTCGAATCGTTGCATCACACTCTATTTCCACCTCTCTAAGCAAGCTCTTCCAAAACTCGCTAGTAAAGATAGGATCGCGATCGCTCACTATGCTAGAAGGAACACCGTGCAAACGAACTATCTCTCGAATGTATACGGAGGCTAACCATGGAGCAGTCCTCTTACTCTTCACGGGAATGAAATGGGCGCTCTTAGTAAGTCTGTCTACCATGACCCAAATCCCCGTATTACCCTTCCTTGATCTTGGTAACCCATCAACAAAGTCCATCGAGACACTCTCTCACATCCATTGTGGGACCTTCAATCGATGAAGCAACTCACCGGGCTTCTTTTGCTTTGCTATTACTTGTTGGCACACCAAGCATCTAGCGACAAACTCGGCCACATCCCTCTTCATACCGACCTAAAAGTAAACTCGTCTCATGTCCATGTAAATCTTGTCCCCGCCGGGATGAATGGTCATCTTCGAACGATGTGCATCATCAAGAATGGTCTTCCTCAAGTTCTCGTCTCGTGGTACACAAAGTATACCGTCCCTACGTAACCAACCCTTATCATCTAGGGTATACTTACTGAGATGGCTCGATGACTACCCCCTTATGAGCTTCTCTACTAACTCAACCAACTGTGGGTCATCTCGTTGTGCCTCACTAATCCGTCCCAAAAGCGTAGGTCTGACCTCTAAAGATGCTAGCAGACCGGATACAAAGTCAATGGAAGGTCTAAAGTCAAACGTAGAGATAAACTCTAAGCTTCGCCGCTCAACAAACAACGGACTCAAGGACAACCTTTTCCTACTTAAGACGTCTGCCACCATGTTACCCCTGTCAGGGGTATATGCTATCTCGAAATCGTAGGACGCTAAGAATTCCATCCACCTTTGCTGCCTTAAGTTCAAGTCCTTCTGCGAGAACAAGTATTTTAGCGATTTGTGGCCTGTAAACAATTCGAATTTCTCGCAAAGAAGATAGTGGCGCCAAGACTTAATCGCGAAAACAATAGCGGCCAACTCCATGTCATGTGTAGGGTAATTTTTCTCATGTACTCTCAACTGCCTTCCTCCATAGGCTATTACACTCCCCTCTTGCATTAAGACTGCGCCTAGTCCTGTCCCACAAGCATCGATATAAACGGTAAATGACTTACTCCCGTCTGGCAACACTAAGACTGGGGATGTGGTCAAAGCTCTTTTTAAACGTTGGAACGCATCATCACAATCTACGTCCCAAGTGAAAACTAGGTTCTTCTTCGTCAAGCATGTCAATGGGGCTGATATCTTTGTGAAGTCCTTGATAAACTTCCTATAGTAGCCAGCCAACCCCAAGAAACTCCTCACCTCGGTAGCATTTTTAGGGACCTTCCAATCTTGGATGGCCACCACCTTCACGGGATCCACAGCTATCCCTTCTTTGGAAACCACGTGCCCTAAGAATCGCACTTCCTTCCTCTAAAAGTGACATTTATAAAATTTAGCTTTAAAGTTATGCGCTCAAAGGATCTCCAACACTTCCCTAAGATGTAGGGCATGCTCTTCCTCATTCTTAGAAAAGATCAAGATGTCATCCACCAAGACCACCACGAATTTATTAAGGTACTCCCTAAACACCCTACTCATCAAGTCAACAAAGTATGCGGGGGCGTTTGTCAAACCGAAGGGCATCACAAGCCACTCATAGAAACCATCCGGAGTCCTAAAGGCAATCTTGTCTATGCTATCCTCAGCTACTCTCAACTGATGGAAACCAGTGGCTAAGTCCAACTGCGAAAACACTGAGGCGCCAACTAACTGATCGAAGAGATCGTCAATCCTCGGCAGTGGGTGTCTATTCTTCTTAGTAAGCTTATTAAGTTCTCTATAGTCCACACAAAGTCTAAGGGACCCATCCGACTTCGTGGCAAATACTACTGGAGCACCCCACTCCGATATACTACATCTTATGAACCCCTTCTCAAGCAACTCCCCTACTTGCTTATTGAGTTCCCTCCTCTCACGAGGAGCCATGTGGCGTACTGGCAGAGATACGGGTTTTGCATTGTCTACAAGATAAATACAAAAGTCTATCTCACGTTTTGGGGGTAGACCCCTCACCTTATCGAAGACATCAACATATTCACGGACTATACGAACAGAATGTAAATCATCATTGAATGCGTCAAGTGACTCAAGATAACTAAGCATCATCGATCCTCTAGGGTCACAAGAAATATCAAGGGTCTTTCCACTACGAGTCAACAATTTTACTACCCTTCGTTCACAATCTAGGATGGCACCATGTCTGGCTAGCCAATCCATCCCTAGAATCAACCCATAGCCCATGAAACCAAACACAAAAGCATTACATTCAAAACCAATACCTAAGATAGACAATCTCAAATCCCTACAAACCATGGATAAATGAGTTGACCCACCAATAGGATTTGAGACTATAATGGGATCCACAACGAGACTAGTATTTAAGTGCAGTGTTTCAACTAACGATGTAGAGATAAACGAATGTGATGCGCCAGAATCGAATAAAGTACGGACATGATGATCAAACAAGAAAATCAAACTTTCGACAGAAATTTTTCTACCTTCTTCCTGCCCCGGAGCCATGAGAGCATGAACCTGCCCTCTGCCCTTGCTTCTTAGTACAGTCCTTGATAGCATGACTTGGATCACCATAATGATAACAAGCGAACTTCTTCTTCCTATAGTCTTTCTTCAAATGGCCAGGTATCCCACAGTTGTGACACTTCCTCTTTTCTTTACCACCTTTCTTTTGTTGTTGGGCTTTCTTTGGATCCTCCCTCTTATCTTGTGGCCTAAAAGTACTTACACCCTTCTCTTCTTCATGCATGTATGCCATATCAACAAGCTTTTCATACGTAGCCCCCATTGGAATGTGGGACATAGCCAAACTATGAAGCGGTTCATTTAGGCCCTTTGCAAACCTCAAGGCCTTCTTGTGAGGCGTATTCACTAACTCTAGCCCAAATCTCGCCAACTTATTAAATTCGGTCACATACTCCTTCACGGTCAAGTTTTTCTGCTTTAATGTTAAGAACCTCTCCATGTACATACTCTCCTCAGCTTGAGAATGGAATTTCAACTCAAACCTTCCCCTAAAATCTGCCCACGTCTCTACAGCACGCTCTCCATTAGTAACCTCCCATCAAAACGAAGCTTCGTCCTTCATCAACCAAGCAGCCAATTGGACCTTCTTACAATCGTCCAAATCGAAAATTCCAAATAGATCCTCCACTTCTTTCAACCAATTTCTAGCTTCAACGAATGTTTCAGACCCACTGAAAGGTTTTCTACCCATCAAATGAAAGTATTTACATATCTTGGAGAAAGCATCTCCACGCGGAGGAATGACTGGAGCTGGGGGAGGAGAAGGAGGAACGTCGGCCAGACCTGCGGCAGCGGCCCTAGCCTCGAGATATTGACGAAACCAACCGGGTACATGAACACCCTCTGGTATCTCAGATGCTTCAAACATGCTGAAAAGAAAAAGAAAGAGTTTCAAAATAGTGGAAGCGAAAGAGAGATGTATGGCTTGAGGGGATTATGCTCTTTAAAGTAAACTTTCCTTGAAAATAGCTTCTTTAAAACAAGTTTTTGAAAATACTTTCTTTAAAAATAATACTTTTGAAAACACTTTTCAAAACTTTTTATCTTTTCTTGTAACCATAGCTCTGATACCACGGGTAACACCCTATGTCCATTAATGTCACTCATAAAGGGAATGCATTAATGTCATGAAGCATTATAGTAGTATAGAACAGATAAATTACAAGAATAAATAAATAAAACACAGCGGAAGATAAAACTTATTTCATAGCATCATAACTTCAAAACAAGCTTACATAAGTAGTCTCCAAAAACCATTACAACAGGATCAATTGTCTTTTCCAAAAACTTCAAAGTACATAAAGAAGCAAATACTTAAATAACATAAATGCATAAATCCCCACTGAGCATAAGCAAAGCCATAAAGATGAGAGAGACCAAAATGATACATCTACTCTTTTCAAGCAACTGAAAGAAATTGGCACTAAGATATAGCATTCCCTCCTTGCAAACCTGGGGGTGGGAAGGAAAGAAAAGAGGTGAAAACAAAACGGGTCAGACATAAAGTCTGGAGAGTCCAGTAATTTTAACAAATAATAGGTAAGGTAAATGAACAAGAAATAAATAGGCATAATGATATGGCTGTAACATAGATAAGGTAGATAAAAAGGATGGATAAGATGACTCCGTTCCTAAGTACTAAGACAATCCTACACTTTGGCTAAGCGAACAACCCTCCAAGTACTAACCCCGAAGACCGAAGTCAACATCAGACTAGCACCCAAAGGACTATCCAACTCAACCAACATGTATTTCGTTACACTGCACTTTTTCTAAGTTACACCACATTACTTAATTACACCGCACATCTACTAGTCTCTATTTACTAAAGGTTGATCCCTTCCCAGTAACTGTACCCACATGACAACTTGGTAGTTACTTGTACCTAGCTGCTATCGTAGGTGCTGGCTTGCTCCTACCACCGCTAAGGTACCCTTACCCTACCCATTCGATCGGCTCCCTAAACCCCGTAGGCACCCGTGCTGGCCCCACAGTGGGGTGTATCACTCCCCAAAGTGGCAACCCCGATACCAACATAAAATGCATGGCCATACCTACACGATGCAACAACGTCTTACCTACCATCCCGGACTCATGCACGCACATGAACCCGTTGGACTTGCTTTGCCACCGTTATTCACGTTTTGACCACTTACATTCAAGTCCAGTAAGCGTGCCCCAACCCCGGCCTAGTACCGGGCCCAATTAGATACTCAAACGGGTTACTGGTTGAAACGGGTCCCCCATCCGACACAAGCCTCCCACCTATGCTTGGTCCCCACTAGGTTTTTCTCCCACTTAACCATTTTAATTTAAATGTCCATGTCTTACAAATGCTATGGTTAAGTCCATACTTACATGTCATAATTTACATGTCTTATCTTATACCGGTTAAGTCCATATTTACATGTCATAATTTACATGTCACCCCACTTAATCCTCTAACCATACCCATGTCTTATTATGGTTAGTATTCCTTAATTCATTCCTTATGACGAACGGTGCATGACCTCCCACATTAGACCGAACGCTTTGTGGCCGCTGGATTTGCCGGGCGGTTCTGGGCAGTCTTACGCCACAAACCGGGTCTAACCTCGTGTCATTAACCGTTGCGCCTACAATTCATTCCTTTGACCTCTCACATTAGGCGTCCAATTGTGGCAGCTGGATTTGCCGGGCGGTTCCGGGCAGTCTTACGCCACAATTGCGCCTAACCTCGTGTCAAAGGTTTATTAATAATCGTATTTCACCCATACCCAATTTTCATGTCATATATATCCAATTAAACATATAATCATGTTTATAATATTGCCTTTTCCAAATTGTCAATAATTACATATTAATTAGCCTCAATTACAAATTTACAATTATAGGCAATTTCATCAATTCCACGTAATTCATACCCAAATATGCCAATTTCACATATTATCCAATTATCTAAAATATCCAATAATATCCAATTTTCCATATTTCACATATTCCCATCGTTCCCACGTATTTGCATTCGCGCATATTTTTAACATAGGCTCGAAGGTAGCCTAGATCCAAAAATAAAAGGAATAGGGATAAGAAGAGAGAATCAAATCAGAGAAAATTGGAATTAACGCAACATCATGAAATAAAGGGGCATGTAAAATGGCATAGAGGCATAATGACAGATTCAATATGAATAAACTGATAAAGGTATGAACTTTACATAGAAACATAGGCATATGATGACATGAATCAAAAAGGTGAAGACTTGGATGAGATTTAAATTACATACGTACATATGAATCCTCTTTACAACTTCATCATGTTACTTTTAATCCCATTATATTGTGAAAATCACCATACTCACCTTTCGTGGTTAAAGAATAGAATTATGCACTGAAGTTGGTGTAGAAACGTTGCGGTGTTGCTGATTTATCTTCTTGAATTGTTGTAGAAGCTCTAATCTTTAATTTGAGTTGAAATTGAACACTTGAGATTTGATTTAGAGGCGACGGCTAGGGTTTAAGCGAGAATTTGACAGCATAATGGTGTCATAGATAATATTTATGAATTAGGGTTAGGTCTTAGGGTGTATATATAGGTGTAGGAAGTTATTTAGGCCTTAGGATTAACCCTAGAACTGATCTGGACCACTCAGATGCCATATTATCCCTTAGGGCGAATCGGGCCACGGGTTGGCAGCCAAACACCCTGGATTGAGCTCTAGTCGACCCAGCGGGGCTGGGGTCGACTCCAAAAATGGTGCGGTTCGACTATTCCCCCTCCAGATTCCCTGTTTTGAACTTTTTTTGAATATTTATTTATTTAATTTATATATATATATATCTACACATATATTTCTCTCATATGCATACAAACTTCATGGCTTAATAACTTCTTCATAATTATCCATTTTCACACTAAACCACTTTTTGAACTGCGTTCACACTAAGCCACTTTTTAGCCATTCCCCTAAAACAAAAATATGGCGCTGGCGGTACTCTGTACCTCTTATATGCAAGTCACGTGTTCTAACCAAATGAGCTACTAATTATTTTGCTTACAAACCTTAGAACAATGTGAAACATCATTTTTTTCTCATTCCTCTTTTTCAAATAAATTATTCTTTAATTTTTTATGTTAATATTCTAAGAAATTAGGGGGTGTTACATAATATTATCAGATCAATTATATTAATCTAATGGAGAGAAGTAATTAAGATCAGTTAACGAATTAATTGATAATTTGAAGTGGACTAAATCAACTGTTTTATTGGAAATTGATTATTCGATTAATCGGTCTTCAATTTATTTAATGATAATTACTTAGAAAGTAACTGTTCAAAATTAATAAGATTTCTTATTAATAACCTTTCCATTTAACGGAGTTTAAAATAATTATTGAACTAAAATAGTCAGTTAGTGATCAACAACCAGTCTAGTATAAATTAATAATGAAGTAAGCTCTTTTACTTCGGAAATGATGAGGTTAATTATTAAAATTAAAGTAATGGTTCTTAAATGGATTTCATTTAAGATGGTATTGAGTTGTAACAAGATGATACATAAATTAAGTATAATGATTCAAATAAATGTAAACCATCAAAAAACAATGACATCATTCGATGTTTGGAACATGATTAGAAACTGTATAACACTATTAGGAATTGGAACCATAATTCGACGATGTCGAATGTATTATTTTTAGGAATTATAATCTGATAGGATAGTTAATATTTAGTTTAAACCAATGAATTATAATAGGATATGTAATCAATATTTAAATATAAACTTGATATTGATTTAATAAGATATTGACTTAGAAACGGAGTTTATAAAGAGGAATGGGAATATAAAATTATGAAGTGATTTTGGTAAACAAGATAAGGGTATTTATCGCTCGAATAAAGAGTTATTTGATAAAGGTGTTCAAATTTCTATAATAAGTATGATATTCACATTTAAAGTAAATAATATTTTAAAAGTGAACGTTGGGCAGATTAAAATGTTTATAATGAAATTGGAAATATTTTTCCAATGTAGATAAGGTATATTATCCAAGTGTATAAAATAAAGAATGTGAAAAGAATGGAAATGTTTCGAACATTAATAATGTATATTTTCTGGAACATGGGAGAATAAGAGTTAATAATAACCGGGAATGTTTTCCAAGAAGTATAAAAAGGCTAAAACGGATTTTGGGAAATATCTGGGAAACTGAAAAATTAATGTTAAATAAAAAGGAGCAGTGATTGTTGATGTTTAGTTGTACATTTGAATGTATATTGTTTTTACTTCGATAGTTAAATAACCAACTATCGAAGTGTTTGACCATCATTGTCAATACGGAGAGACCGGTTGGATATATTATCTAAAAACCACTCCGTAAAGGCATGAGCGCTACGAATTATATTATGCTTAAGAAAATTGAAGACGGAGTGAAATGCAAGGGTCGTCTTGTTCTAGAATGGTGCATTCTGTTTGTCCAGTCCTAGGACAACTTGTATGGACGAGTGTCTGACAGAGTATACCTAACAAATCACGCACGGTTGATCTCTTAAAGGTATTACGTCTGGTGGCGGAGGAATTCGTTCCTCTTAGCTTTTTATACCCGTGATATTTTGGGAATCGATTAGTGAATTGACGGGTTTGATGATGTGGCATTCAAAGTGAATGGTGATCATATGTTCTGAAGATAGACGTAGCCTCTAGACTCACAACCAGGAAGTAACAAAAGTTGGGCTAGGTAGCATGGCTAGTTGGGTCATCCCCAAGCAGGGTGTATTGTCACTGATCTAGAGAAAATTCATATTTGTTCTTCTTTTTCGATTCTGTATCTTCGGATTATGGTTGGATGGCCAACAACCGTGGGTGGCAATATATTCGATACACTCAAGCTAATGAGTGGTCGGTCATGTGTGGCCGGGTTGCAAGACGTTCTTCTTGAACCCAGGTGTATACCCTCTAGAGTACATTGATCGGTTGGTGCTCCCATACCTTGTCTGTTGGAATCCAATCACCAATAAATGCCATGTGGTTTATGATTTTATACTATATATATGTGGAGCGTGAGATGCCAGCGTTCTGCTATTTGGTTATTTACTTGATTATACATTATTGTAATATCACTGGAGTTTGATATCAAAATATTTTGGGCTATAGTAAGGTAAAAACCGTCCACGTTTATGTATGGGTTGGTCTTACTATTATCCTTTTGTTTCATAAGGATTTTCAAAGTTAAACCGTATGCTTGGAATTTACTCACACCAATCCCATTACTGACCCAGTGTTTATTTTTTTGTTTTCCCTAAACTCTTGGGTGCCCAAAATTTGTACGGGCAGTCAAGTGTTTCAGGCTTTTACAGATACATTTGGAGGAGCTCGAAGCAAGAGACTTCACCATAGTTATTTAGAGATTATTTCCGATGTGATGTATATGAGTTATACTCTGATATGGTGTGTATATAAAAAAAGTTCAGATTTGTATTTCAAAGTTATGTTATATAATACATTTTATTCGTTCCGCTGTGAGTTCGTGTTTACTCTGATTCTGTTCAGTTGTGTTCTTCTTCTTCTTCTTCTATTTTACTAGTTATATCTTATCTTTCTCATCCTCTTATTTCTTCTATTAATGATCTGAACTTTTCGTGCACTTTGAGTTGAATGTGTAGTATATTAGTCGGCTCAAATTGGTACGGATTTTCGGGTCGTTACAGTGGTATCAGAGCTGAAGGTTGAGTAATTACCTTGGCTTTGTGGTGTAACTCAATAGAGATGGGGTTAGTAATACCCTTGATTGAGTATGAGTGTATATATATATGAGCGCGTATTTGTAAATTAATATAAAAACTATTTTATATTGTGTTGACTGGTCAGTCGAGTGATTTATGAATTATGGTCGAAACAATAATGCAAACTGTGTCGATAGGTGTTTCTAAACTCTTGAGCAGAGTAATTCAACATAGTATGTTTTGGAAAAAAGGGTAAACAAAACAACCTTACCCAAAGTATATTTTGATGTAAAGAAAGCAAATATGTTGGAATTATCTAATATATATTGAATTTGTTGGTTGAAATTATAATCGAATAGGATTATAACTGAATTGTTTATAAATAACCAATGAGAATTCACATGAGTATAATATATAAATCAGGTGAATTGAATCTGAATTTAAAACCAGAATTGAAATAAAGTCTAGAAACTTGGAAAGGTGTTGTAAATGAATTTTGAATGAAATATATGGAATTTTAAATCCTGGGAATTTAGAAATGTTTTCCAAGCATTTTGAAAGGATATTTTGATGTAATTTCAAAATAAAGTGTTTAAAATGAGTTTTTGATAGTAATATAGTATTGAACTCACTTCGATGGCTGGAAAACAAATTCTGATGATGACGGCCGCATTATCAGTGTTCATTTTCGAGTTTCTAAGTGACGGATTACTACCAAAGATTTTGTTTTTGAATTATTATGAGGAAATAAGTTGTCAGAAATTCAAATGTTTTGAATAATAGATGATTTCAAACTGATTTGAAATAAATCCCACGAATTTGAATTCTGAAATAAAGATTTAACTTATGGAGTTAAAATGGTAAAAGTGGAACTTAAACAAAGATAAACAAAATTGGACTGAATTTAGAACGATCCAGAATGGAAATTGTAAAAGAGAAATATTGAAGATTCGATTTATTAAAATAAATTGATTCTTGGAGGATAAGAATCGAATTTTGAATTTGGAGATGAAGATAACTGATTAAATCAGTAAATGGAATTGGAGTTGAAATAGAAATTTGGCTTAGTAAAAGCGAAAGATTGATTTGAGAATGGATTGATGGGAGATCAACCAAGGATGCCTGGATATATGTCAAAGTGATAGCAAATGGCAGAGATAGAGTTAAATGCCAACAAAACGATACAAGTTTACATTATATTTGGGTATGAGATTTTTGAGATACTTTGAAAAGCCGCTTAACTGGCTGATTTTCTGTTGAATTAGAGAAAGCCCAAAGAAGAAAATTGTAGTAGTACCAAATGAGCCGTGCAGAGGAGATGCTGGCGAAATTCTCCGAAAATTTAAGCTGTTAGGAAATTTTCAAAATTTATGAAAGGATTTGGTAATATGAAGGAATAAATTTTTAATTGGAATTTATCGGTTCAGTTAAAAACTAAATTTAAGAAATTAAATAAAAGATTTTGTTCTGGTTAAATAGGTATTGTAAAAAAAATTCCGACCTTAGAAATTTTGAGGACGAAATTCTTTTAAGGGGAAGGAATGTAACGTCCCGCATTTTTATCGGTTTATATTTGAATATTGAAATCAGTTTAAATATTAAATTCGTAATATAAGTGGATTTATATATTAATTAAAACGGAGTTGAACATATAAAAATATATATTAAATATAATCGATCCCGTAATTTCGCGGCTGTAACACCCCGTATTTCCTGTGAATATTAAAGTAACGATTTAAAGAATACTTAATTTTAAAAGTGAAAATTAAGGGAAACGGTTTATGCCATTGCGTTCGTCTCGTAATTCTGCTTGAGATAGAGTCCGAGTTTGCGTGAATCGGACTCCATATGAAGAAGTTATGGAGTTCAGAAGATTTCATGTTTAAATAGAAAATATAAATAATAATTAAACATCTCAAAACAAGTTCAAAATTCGAAATTCAAGCAGAATAGGCTGAGCGGGAAAATTCCCGCTCATGGTGTCGACCCCTCCAGGGGGAGTCGACATAGGTGTCGACCCCCCTATAGGGGTGTTGACATAGGTGTCGACCTCCCTATAGGGTAGTTGACCCCTGTTGGCCCAGATCTGGCCAATGACATGTTTCGCCACGTGTCACTCTCTGATTCGCTGTGTGATGTGGTATTCTGCTCTGGACGATTCTAATGACTTATAGACTGATTTGAAGGCTCTAAATCTCCCTGTACACCTATAAAAAGACCCCTAAACCTATTGTTTTCTACACACGAATTCATAAGCGTTTATATGCTGCTAAAACCTGAAGTGACCTAGCCTCCACCTTAATCAATCAAATTAGAGTTTTCAAGTTAACAATCAAAGTCTACATCAAAGGTGTAGCTAATCAAATTCAAAAATCAGATCCTAGAATTCAAGACCATTCTGTAATTTGTAAGTTCATGTTACTTTCAGAAGTAAAATTCAATCGTGATTCTAACATTGTAACAAACCTGAATCTGAGATTATGCCTATTTCTATCTGTCTTTCCATATCCATTGGATTTATCTCATTGATATTATTATGTCCATTCTTTGTTTCTTCTTTCCTTCTTCCCTTTTTGTTTTATAGCCAGGCTATTACGAGCCTGAGCCAAATCTCATAAGAGATAAACGTACGTTGGGAAAAATTGGACATAATATATGATTTGGACATGGCCAATGCAAAAATTGGGAAAAGGATTAAATTATGTATATTTGGGCATAACTGATTTGTAACAGATTTGAGGACATAACACATGTTGTATTTAAAACATAAAGTGTATTGAACATATGACTTGAGATTTGAGGCGTAAAATACATTAGACATATGACTTGGGGTTTGGGGCGTAAATTGAATTGTAAACATGTAAGGCATAGTACATGTTGTGGTTTAAGACCTAAAATTTGGGGCATATTATATATGATAGTTTATGACTTGGAAGAAGGAGATTATTGTGTATAGTGATGTATGTCTTAGGCATTAAAACCTATAGTAAGATAGGGATAACTGTTAAATGTGAACACGCCTAAATTGGGATTTTGGGTAATTGGCATGCACTGTAATTAAAGGCTATAATTTGGCATAGTTTATATCGTGAATCATGATTGGGGGTTTTTGGAGAATATTTTGTACGGTGCAATATGACTAAACCTTAGGGCGTGTGCTATATTGTGATTTTTAGGGCATGACTATTATTGCAAATTTGGGAAGATTGGCTGTAACATACGTTTAGTAATAACTTGAATTTGAATTTGTGGGGCATAAATTGTAATTAGCTTTGTAGAGGTATAACTTAAGAATTGGAACATGACTAGTTTTGTGAATTTGGGATGATTAGCATATAAAATCTAGACTAAGACATGTATGGTAAATATGTTAAAAGGTAAACATGCCTAACCCGAGGTTAGATTGAGTTGCGGTGTAAAACTGCCCAGAACCGCCCAGCACGTCTAGTAACCGCAACAACACCTACCTAATGTGAGAGGTTAGTGCATCATGCCCAAGAAAAACCCGAGGTTAGATTGAGTAGTGGTGCAAAACTGCCCGGAACCGCCCAACACATCCAGTAACTGCAACAACATAGATCTAATGTGAGAGGTTGGTGCATTAATAAATTAATTAATGCTAATGAACGAGACATGTTAGAATGGTAGGGTTAAGTTAACTAAGGCAACACTTAACCGTTATAACATGTTAATTAGACAAGAAGATGGGGTTAAGTAAATTTAGAACACTTAACCGTTATAACATGTTAATTAGACAAGAAGATGGAGTTAAGTAAATTTAGAACACTTAACCGTTATAACATGTTAATTAGACAAGAAAGTGAGGTTAAGTAAATTTAGAACACTTAACCTTTATAACATGTTGATTAGACAAGTGAGCAGGGTTAAGTTAACTAGTACAACACGATGAATGAGAAGGGTTAAGTTAATAAGAAACACTTAACCAATATGACATGATGAATGGGTAGGGTTAAGTTAAAACAAGAGAGCAACACTTAACCAATATAACAGGATGCGTGGAAGGGTTAAGTTAACACAAGAAGACAGCACTTAACCAATGTAACACGACAAGTGGGTGGGTTAAGTTAACTTGAATTGATTGATGACACTTAACCAATACAGCATGATGAACGTGTGGGGTTAAGTTGATAAGAAACACTAAACCAATGTAACTTGATGAACAAATGGGGTTAAGTTAATGGGAAATACTTAACCAATATAACATGATGAATGAACGGGGTTAAGTTAATAGGAAACACTTTACCAATCCAACATGACAAGTGAGAAGGGTTAATGAGAAACACTTAACCAACATGACATGATAAGTGGGTGAATTAAGTTAACATGAATGGACAACACTTAACCAATATGACATAATGTGTGGGAGGGTTAAGTACATGTCGGGTTGGTGGGTAATATTAGTAAATATAGGCCCACAAACTTAACCTTTAAGTAAACATGTTTGAATCAGTGGGAGGGTTAAGTACATATCAGGTTGGTGGGTAATATTAGTAAATATAGGCCCACAAACTTAACTAGTAAGAAACCCTAGTAACGGGGACCCATTTCAGCAGTAACCCACATAGATGTATCAAGGTACCCTGAAACAAGGCAGGGTAGGGCACGATTACTGGGCTGATTATAAGTAGTCAAAATAGCGACAGGGGGGTACGTCAGTATAGGTTCCGACGGATTACGGGCGTGCACGTACTCGGGAGTGGGAAAAATCAGGCACTGAGTACCAGTAGTTATACACTGTGCATCTTGAATTATGTCGGATCGCTATCATAGGAATTGATACACCTTATGGTGGGGCTAGCACAGGGTATCTACACGCAAGAGAGGGCCAATTGACACAGACACATGGAACATTAATACAAGTAGGGAGTCGATCGATAGGGTAGTAAGGGTACATCTAACATCTTCATGGCAATTATTAGGCTGATTGAGGTAAGATCCTCATACTAGATGTACACCTGAAGGCTACCACAATTGCGGGGACTGGGATGACATTATCATATGATCATTTTATACAGATTACTAGCTGGGACACTAGTTAGGTGGTACAGAGATATAGAAATCAGAATAATAGGGTAGTAGCGAAGTAGAGAAAGAGTCGAAGTGCATTCAGTTTATCTTGCCTTATCATATCTTATGCTAATCTTAGGTTATCTTGTTATCCATGTTATCACGGTATTGTCTTATATTTAGTTTATTCATGTCATGATGCTTTTGCCTATTTTCATGCTGAAAGTCACTGGACTTACCAAACTTATGTCTAACCTAGTTTGTTTCGCCTCTTTTCTTCCGTTTCCCCCCTCCCAGGTTCACAGGGAGGAAATGTTACCACTTAGCTCAGTTTTCTTTCCAAGCTCGAAGATAGTCGATGTATTGCTTTGGACTCTCTCTTCCACTGCTATGGATGGTTCATGCTTTATTGGGCAACATCATTGTTATTTTTATGCTACTTTTATACTTGGAAGTTTTTGAAATCAAGACAGAAGTTCTATGTATTACTTTTAAATATGATTGAGACGATTGTTGTAAAAGCTTGACTGAACCACATTGTTTATAAAATGACTTTATTTTCCGCTTCTTTATTTGTCTGTCTTGTAATTTATCTGCATCTTTTACCTAAACGCTCCACTGAAGTTAAGGCATTCCCTTTGTGAGCGACTTTAATGGAGGTGGGGTGCTTCAGTGGCATTTCGTAATTTAACGTTCTGAACTTCAACTGAGTATACATGACTCGTTATAAACCGGATTTCTTCGAAAGAAGAAACGTTGGAATCTATTGAACTATATTTTTCTAATGGTAGTGAAAAACCAAGATTTCGTGTTATAGATTGTGAGTTATGTCCAAATCAAATTTCCAAATAATCGCTATAGAATCGTTTATCGACCGTAATGGTTTATTTGATATAAATAGATATCAGTTTCGAATTTAGACAAGGTTCTTTTGAGATGTAGTGATAATTTAATTTTTAGAATTTTACTGTTATTTTTAATTAATTAAATATGCAACTTTTTATTGGAATATTTTGCACCCTTAATCAACATTTTGGGGTTTCACAATATGAGTTAACCTACCGATATTATTATATTTCTGGGATCGTGATACCTTGTTGGACACAACTGTATCTTTATTTCTGTCCATAACGGTCTATACGTGAATAGAGTTTTATATAGTAGGGTACACTTAACCGGTCTCCACAAACTTCAAATCTAAGAAAAACAAAAATAAACACATCACGAAGTAGCCACTCCTTCAAAACGTGAATCCCATTCCTACTTAGTACAGCCGATATTTTAATACCATGCGCCTACTCTATTTTACTCATCACTTATCTAAAGATAAAAATCAAAGCCTATCGTCCATTACGTGTATAATTTCAGTATGGAACGCATTAAATATTGAAAGTGACACAACATACTGAATTCATGGATAAAATCAACGCAGTCAATCCGACCCATTGTTCTGCTAACGTATGTTGTACGCTATTTATAGAAACATTGTTTCTATCCTCTTTCTCTCCAGCTATATATAAATAAGGGGGAACCTTCCTTCCCAAAAACCACTCAGCAAAATTAAAAAACAACCACTAATAAAAGAAAAGAAAAACGAAACACTTCATGAAAATATAAGCTACAGCGAAAATTCTTTCCGCTTTCATCTCCTCACTTCGACTCTGATAACCAGTATACAAAAACAGAAAGTTGTGCGGTAGGTGCCGCAGACCACGTACTGATGAGAAGCCGAGTTAGCGACGAGGAGGCGGAGGCAAGTTGATGAGCGGTGCGGGTGTGCTCAGTTAGGGGCGACATCGAAAGTATAAGGGATGTTAATAAACATCGTGTTCATCATTGAGGCGCGCTGCTCGATGAGCGACATCGTGGTATGGTCAAGCAGGGCCCAGATGTGGAGCAGGTGGCTATCTGCGTTAGCCGGCCAACGGCAGTGTAGCAGTATGGTGAGGCGAGGTGGAGATGTGGGAGGGTTGTTGCATGTAGCAGTGGAGTTGAAATGAACGTGGAGGGGAGTAGCGCTCGTGAAGCCTGGAGAAAAAGGAGAATGAGAAGGGTACGTGAATAGTAGTTTGTGATGCTTTGAAGTGCTGTGTGGAATGGTGCATATCCATGTTTAAGACCAACGTGAGTGAATAGTTTAAGATGGAGGGTTCAACGTGACTTAAAGGCTGAGAACGCAGGATGGGTATATTGGGTTTAAGCAGCTCAAATATAAAAAGAAAGAAAAGAAGCATTTGTAGAAGCGGGTTCATGGCAATACGTGTGTGCATGGGAAGATACTGTATGGGTTCTATTTGTTTTAGAGCAGTGACTTTCGTGGATGGAAGATGAAGTTTGCGAGTTTCAGAAGCAAACAAGGTTAAGCTTGGAGAAGAAGAAAATCATGGTGGCCGTTGTTTTAAATTCCATGGAGGGAATGTAGGAATAGGAGCTCGGAAAGACATCGGTGTTTGGTGAAGAAATAGTGCAGGAGGAGGTTCAGCAAAAGTGGGAGCAGGATATAATATCAAGGGTGATGGAAGTGGTATAAAGCGAAAAAGGGAATTAAGCATCAGGTATACATGCTTATTAAAACCTGGAGGATGTTTGCGCAAGAAGTATGGATAAGAAGGTAATCAGTGTGGACCTGGGCAGTTGGGCTTTGGGCCTGAACAGAAAAAGGAAATACTGTAGAAGGGTGATAAAATGGAGGTAGGCCAAAGATTTTAAAGGATGGGCTTGTTTTACTTATTGGTAAAGGCCCGTACATTAAAGAAAATAATAAAATAAAAGGGAAATGTTGTGATGGACTGAGCGTGGATCTAAAACCGCGAAGGTATGAAGGCAATCGAGTGTATTGGAACTGGTTCAAAACCATTAGAAGCTCGTTGGAAATTATAACGTCTGATCCGGTGTACCAACGCTAATCTTTATTTAACGGTTAACGCACCAAAGTGAGTAAATTCACTAACTCTGATCTATTTTAAATTATATTTTAATAGCGATAAATATTGGTTGATTGCTGTGTGATGGTCATTTAGGTAGATTACAATTAAATTGGTTGAAATATATATATATATATATATATATATATATATATATATATATATTGTTACATATGTTGGATACTGATTCCATCGATTTTAATATTCCCTAGTATGGAATTGGTGTAAATTGTATGGACTAACATCTGTGAATGCAGGATACTGGTTGAAGGAATCTAACCGGATTCCTCAATATTTATATGTATTGTTTGTTTTATATTATTTATATATACACTGTTTGAACCCAAATGACATTTAAACTGATATGGATATTGATTAAATCAATAAACGATATCGATTAAGAAAGTGGCAGCAACCGACCATAAATCCATCGTTTGGTTAAGAAATTGATTGGCCGTAAGGCAAATCAATGAAGTTAGTTATAAAAATTATATAATAGAAGTTCTATTATAAACTGGTATTTCATAGTTCATTTTATAAAGTAAATATAAACGATTGTTTGACTTTTAAATAAGGTTATAAAACTATAATTATCCTACGAGTAATTATTTTAAACAAATGGTTAAGTAATATTATTAGACCAATTATATTAATCTAATGGAGAGAAGTAATTAAGATCAGTTAACGAATTAACTGATAATTTGAAGTTGACTAAATCAACTGTTTTGTTGGAAATTGATTATTAGATTAATCAGTCTTCAATTTATTTAATGATAATTACTTAGAAATTAATTGTTCAAAATTATTAAGATTTATTATTAATAACCTTTCCATTTAACGAAGTTTAAAATAATTATTGAACTAAAATAGTCAGTTAGTGATCAACAACCAATCTAGTTTGAATTAATAATGAAGTAAACTATTTTACTTCATAAATGATGAGGTTAATTATTTAAATTAAAGTAATGGTTCTTAAATGGATTTCATTTAAGATGGTATTGAGTTGTAATAAGATGATGCTTAAATTAAGTATAATGTTTCGAACAAATGTAAACCGTCAGAAAACAATGACATCATTCGATGTTTGGAATATGATTAGAAACTAAATAACACTGTTAGGAATTGGAACTATAATTCGACGATGTCGAATGTATTATTTATAGGAATTATAATCTGATAGGATAGTTAATATTTAGTTTAAACCAAAAAATTATAATAGGATATGTAATCAATATTTAATTATAAACTCGATATTGATTTAATAAGAAATTGACTTAGAAATAGAGTTCATAAAGAGGAATGGGAATATAAAATTATGAAGAGATTTCGGTAAACGAGATAAGGGTATTTTTCACTCGAATAAAGAGTTATTGATAAAGGTGTTCAGATTTCTATAATAAGTACGATATTCGCATTTTAACGTGAATAATGTTTCAAAAGTGAACGTTGGGCAGATTAAAATGTTTATAATGAAATTGGAAATATTTTTCCAATGTAGATAGGGTATATTATCCAAGTGTATAAAATAAAGAATGTGAAAAAATGGAAATGTTTCGAATGTTAATAATGTATATTTTCTGGAAATTGGGAGAATAAGAGTTTATAATAATCGGGAATGTTTTCCAAGAAGTATAAAAAGGCTAAAACGGGTTTTGGGAAATATCTGGGAAGATATGGGAAACTGGAAAACTAATGTTAAATAAAAAGGACCAGTGACTGTGTGATGTTTAGTTGTACATTTGAATGGATGTTGTTTTTACTTCGATAGTTAAATAACCAACTATCGAAGTGTTTGACCATCATTGTCAACACGGAGAGACCGATTGGATATATTATCTGAAAACCACTCCGTATAGGCATAAGCGCTACGAATTATATTATGCTTAAGAAAATTGAAGATGGAGTGAAGTGCAAGGGTCGTCTTGTTCCAGAATGATGCTTTCTGTTTTTCTAGTCCATGGACAACTTGTATGGACGAGTGTTTGACAGAGTATACCTAACATATCACGCACGGTTGATCTCTTAAAGGTATTACATCTGGTGGCGAAGGAATTCGTTCCTCTTAGCTTTTTATACCCGTGATATTTTGGGAATCGATTAGTGAATTGATGGGTTTGACGATGTGGCATTCAAAGTGAATGATGATCAGATGTTCTGAAGATAGACGTAGCCTCTAGACTCAGAACCAGGAAGTAACAAAAGTTGGGCTAGGTAGCATGGCTAGTTGGGTCATCCCTAAGCAGGGTGTATTGTCACTGATCTAGAGAAAATTCATATTTGTTCTTCTTTTTCGATTTTGTATCTTCGGATTATGGTTGGATGGCCAACAACCATGGGTGGAAATATATTCGATACGCTCAAGCTAATGAGTGGTCTGTCATGTGTGGCCGGGTTGCAAGATGTTCTTGTTGAACACAGGTGTATACCCTCTAGAGTACACTGATAGGTAGGTGCTCCCATACCTTGTCTGTTGGAATCCAATCTCCAATAAGCACCCTGCGGTTTTTGATTTTATACTATATATATGTGGAGTGTGAGATGCAAGCGTTCTGTTGTTTGGTTATTTACTTGATTAGACATTATTGTAATATCACTAGAGTTTGATATCAAAATATTTTGGGTTATAGTAAGGTAAAAACCATCCATGTTTATGTGTAGGTTGATCTTACTATTATCCTTTTTTTTCAAAAGGATTTTCAAAGTCAAACCGTATGCTTGGAATTTACTCACACCAGTCCCATTACTGACCCAGAGTTTATTTTGTTGTTTTCCCTAAACTCTTGGGTGCCCAAAATTTATACGGGCAGTCAAGTGTTTCAAGCTTTTACAGATACATTTGGAGGAACTCGAAGCAGGAGACTTCAGCGTTAGTTATTTAGAGATTATTTCCGCCGTGATGTATATGAGTTATACTCTGATATGGTATGTATATTAAAAAAAATTCAGATTTGTATTTCAAAAGTTATGTTATATAATACATTTTATTCATTACGCTGTGAGTTCTTGTTTACTCTGATTCTATTCAGTTGTGTTCTTCTTTTTTTTTTTTTCTATTCTACTAGTTCTATCTTATCTTTCTCATCCTCTTATTTCTTCTATTAATGATCTGAACTTTCGTGCACTTTGAGTTGAATGTGTAGTATATTAGTCAGCTCAAATTGGCATGGATTTTCGGGCCGTTACAACCAGTTTCGTCGTATTTTGAGACTGTTTCCCGGTACGTTGTTTTTACACGCACCGCAATGCCATTTTGGACACCAAATTACCCGGTCTCCAAAAATAACAAACTATATAGGTATCCTGACTCTAATCGTCGATACGAACTCAACAAAACTAGTTTCACAGCCTAACTCGATCGTTCGCTCAAGTTACCAACTAATATCTCTTTATTAAATTATTTTAATCTAATTACGCGCTATAGAAAATGAATGGGCGTTTACGGCTACAAAGGTCACATACGACATTGGTTTGCCATGCAATTTAATACCGTGCAATAATTTAATGTTCCGGTCCCAATGAAACTGATTTCATCGAAAACGGAGTTTGTTTGCAAAATCGCTATTCTAAAGGCCTATAAATTAAATAACGATTTCCATAGCGACTATTTCAAAATTTTATTTATCCATAACTATCAATCTAAAACACGAAATCTGGATTTTTCTCTTTCATATGAAAACTATAATCAACACGGTTCCAACGTTTCTTGTTTCACAGAAATCTGACTTATATCGAATCCTGTATATTCAATTGAAGTTCAAAACTCCATATTACGAACTGCAGCGCCATTTCGGGCTCGATTTATAATTATATTAATATATATCTTTCAAACTTCGTTTTAAATAACGAATTCAATATTAAAATCCACTAATATTCCAAATAAAATATTTAAAATAAATAAATTAAATTAATTATTTGGTTACCAAAATTATGGGTCGTTACATTCTTCCCCCCTTAAATTAATTTCGTCCTCGAAATTGCTAATGTAAGAAGAATGCTAAAAATCCCATTAATTTCCAAATCCAATTTATTTTAAATCGAAAACGAATTCAATGTCGTATATAAAAAAAATTCAAAATAATAAAAAAATTCAAACATATTAAATTCCCAGAAAAATTCGGCAGAGTCTCCCCTGAACGGAGTGACATCTGCGATATCGCAGGAACGGATAATATATATACATCGAACCACACGGTCGAAAAACAAAAATCTAAACCCAAAATTTTATATTTTCGCGTAGGCGTACCTTTTACGAGCGTTATTGAGCATGCTTGCTCAACGTATATACGATTTACTCAATCAATATCAATTTGCCTATCCATCTGACACCTGTACTTAACTCAATTCACATATGAGTAATAAATATATGAATTCTAAGATAATATTTCCCTAATTAACAAGTGTAATGTAATGTCCTGTATTTTTACAATATATAATTAATTTATTTAATTATTTAAATCGTGATTTAGAGATTTTAAATAGGTTGTTTAATTTAATAATAATGAATACTTAATAAATATTAATAATCGAATAATATATTTAATTCTGAAATAGTCGGAAATAGTGAATTGACAATACAAAGTGAGCTGGACAATTTATAATATATAATTCAGTACAGAGTTGAATTATATTAACGAATATATTATCTAAACGAAGTTTGAACGTATAATTATAATCGAGCTCGAAATGGTGCTGCAGTTCGTAATTTGATGATTCAAACTTTAAACGAATATACAGAATCCGTTTTAAGCCGGATTTCTGCGAAACAAGAAATGTTCGGAGCTGGTGAAGTATATTTTTCTAATGGAAGAGAAAAACCTGGATTTCGTCGTGTAGATTTTGATTTATGTCCAAATCAAATTTTAAAACAGCCGTTATGGAATTCCTTTATAATTTATAACGATTTATTTATATTATAAATGAATTTTTCAATATAAATTGAATATCGATTCTACCGGGATTTGAATATCGAGTTATAAATCCAATTAGAGTTGTATGATATTCTATTGTGAATATATATATATATATACGATAATATTTATTTATAAATATTAAATTTAATTATGTTTAAATATATTAATATTTAAAATGGGTTTATTTATAGCTTTAAAAATAGCCAGTGTGCAAATGACATCCGTTTTTTACGAAACTAATTTTGCTGGATCCACAATATTAAATTATTGCTAGATTTCAATTTTCGCTATTTTTAGAGTTAGTATGTGGCCGTACGGGATTTTAATCTGAAAAAAAGTAGATATTTTGACGGTTAAAAATACACAGTGTGAGAAAACGGAGTCAGAATTCGACGAAACCAGTTTCATTGGGTCCGCAATGTCAAACTGTAGCTACATGACCATTTTCATGATTTTTGGATATGGTATGTGATTATAGGAATTTTTATTCAACGAATACATATAACGATTGCTTAAAACTAAATTAAATAATCAATTAAAGTATTATTTTCCCACACTATAAATAGCATCCTATCGTAACCCTAATTCTAAAACCCATTCTCGGGTCAAACATAAACCCGCCGCTGTTTTCTTTTAAAGAAAACATTTCATGATCTTTGAAAAATTCCCACAAATCTAATAAAAATCCAGAAATCATAAGACGCATATGTTTAGGATCCTGGTGAGGAGAGCTTCATCCTCATATCATTTTTGTTGGGTTCGATCATCATGTTGTGTTGCTGGTTTCATTTTAGCATGCCTAGGGTTCGTGTTTTGGAGGATTTAAGGTGTTAATGTTCGAATTCGATATTGTTTTAGGGATTTTCATGTCGAGCAGCACTTATGTAGCGATTTTGGGAAGAATCGGTGATAAAAAAGGTCATGTTGTGCTGTACCTGTCCGATGTCACAAGTTTCATGAGGGTGTCGAGTTGTTCCTTTTTTGTATGAATCTAGAGAAGAAGCAAAGCGATCGAAGTTGGTGATGTTTGTTTGGTTTTCCATTGAGTGATGGAGGAGCTTAGATTTTTTGAAGTTGGTAATGGCGTTGGAGCCTTTTGGTTGAGCGGGTTCCTGGAGTATGCATCGGAGAAGAAGGAGGAAGTGAATACACGCGGGTTGGGCTTTAGACATTAGTTGGGCTGGTGTTTTTAAATTGGTGAGGCCTAAAATTAATACATACATACATATATATATATATATTTATGTTTAACTTTCAGTTAAATTAGAGTTTAAACTTGTGTAAGGTATAACTTTATCATACATGATCGAAATTCAGCGAAACAAGATCCGTTGGGATCTTATGGATGGTGGCTACACAATGGAACTAGTTGGGAGTGAATTGGAGCTCATTACAGTTTATTGCAAAATAAATTGTCCGTGTGAATCAAAGATAGTTAATCGTTATTTAACGATAACTATCCAATGTGAGTAAAACTCACCAACTCTACCAGTTCAGATTTTTATAACGTATTTTTAGAACTGATAAATGATGATTGATTACTGTGTGCGGACTGTTTGGTTGAACTGTTGATTTCTTGGTTGAAATTATAGATAACGATATATATATATATATATATATATATATATATATATATATATCGTCAATCAAATATTGATTCTGTTTATCAGAATATTTCATATTGAAATGAAATTGATGTGAATTATATTGTGTAACATCTGTGGATGCAGGGAAACAGGTCGGAGAAATCCAACTGGATTCCTCAACATTTATTTTACTGTTTTTCATATATTGTGTTATATGATGTGATATGAAATATGTTGTTGATTTTGTATGTTTGAATGATACTGATCATTGTTATATAGTACATTAAATATCATAAGGAATACTATAATGTTAAAAAGGAAAATTTCAATGTTATATTAAAAAAGAAATAGTTACAAAATCAAAAGATTTTATAAAAAGAAATATTTATTTGTTAAATAAATAGAATTGAAAAGGAAATATTTATTTAGAAAATAAATAGAATTGAAAAAGAAATATTTATTTGTTAAATAAATAGAATTGAAAAGGAAATATTTATTTAGAAAATAAATAGAATTGAAAAGGAAATATTTGTTGAATAAATAGAAAGATAAAAGGAATATTTATTTGGAAAAATAAATAGGAAGATAAAAGGAATATTTATTTAGAAAATAAATAAGATATCATAAAAGGAAATATTTGGAAAGTAAGTAGGATTATAAAAGGAAATAGAGTTAATTAATTAGAGTTAATCAAATAGAGTTAATTAATTAGAGTTAATCAAATAGAGTTAATTAATTAGAGTTAATCAAAGAGAGTTAATTAATTAGAGTTAATCGAATTAGAGTCAGTTGAATATTAGTTAATCGAATATTAGTTATTCGAAGAGAGTTAATCGAATATTAGTTATTCAAAGAGAGTTAATCGAATATTAGTTATTCGAATAAAGTTAGTTGAATATTAGTTAATCTAATTAGAGTTAATCGAATAGAGTTTATTCGAATAGAGTTAAAAGAGATAATCGAATAGAGTTTATTCGAATAGAGTTAAAAGAGTTAACCGAATAGAGTTTATTCGAATAGAGTTAAAAGAGTTAATTGAATAGAGTGAATAGAGTTTATTCGAATAGAGTTAAAAGAGTTAATCGAATATAGTTTATTCGAATAGAGTTAAAAAAGTTAATCGAATATAGTTTATTCAAAAGGAGTTATCGAATATAGTTTATTCGAAAGCAGTTATCGAATAGAGATTATTCGAAGGAGAGTTATACGTTGAAATTCGAATATATCGAATTCGGGAAAGTACCATTAACTTTCCATTTTAATCAAGATTTATTTACTTATTAATAAATTAGTTATTTGTTTGTTTATCCAAATTAACAAATAAAAGTTATATTTAATTTATTATAGTTCGGAAGCATGGGATTATCACACTATTGCTATAATCAAATGCCTTCTGTAAAAGAAGTGGATTCGTAAATAGAATCCAAGAGTTACGTAAGGAAGTTTGTTAAAGATGTAAAAGGTGAATTTTGTCTATTTCGCGGTTAGGAATGTTGTTCAGTTAAGATCTGAGAGGTAGTTATACCCCAATTTGATTGACTTCGTTTTTAACTAAGGAATGGTTAAGGTTCGATTGCGAAGGTTGGTTAAGTGAGTTTAGTAGATGAAGGTAATGGTTTGAGTGGCATAGCGATTTTTATTTTAACATCTATTTAAATCCAATGAATGAGTTTTGGAAACATTTTCCAAATATAATCAGAGATATTTTCTAATCATAGAAAATGAAATGTTTGATGATAAAGAATACTAAAATGACAGTGATACATGAAAAAGAGATGGAAATGTTTTCCAATGATTAATGGCGTATATTTTATAAATTTAGAAAATAAGGAATTTAGAAAATATGGAAGTAGGAAATAAATAAATTAATGAACTAAAGAGATAAACGTTAAATGATGATTGATCGATAGAATTTCCATTTGGAAATAATATCGTTGTTTGCACACGTGTTTTTCTTTGATAGTTAACTCACCGACTATTGAAGTTTTTGACCATTTTCCATTGTCAATACGGGGAGATCGAGATCAGATTCATTATCTGAAAATCACTTTGTGTGGGCATTAGCGTTGCAATCAAATATGACGAAGATAATTAAAGACGAAGTTATGCAAGGGCTGTCCTGTTTACAGAATAGCGCCTTCGATTTGTCCAGTCCCAGGATGACCTGTATGGAAGAATGTCAGACAGATTATATATAATAGATCGCGTAAGTTGATCTCTCCAAACGTATGTACGTTTGGTGGCGGAGAAATTCGTTTCTCTTAGTTGTATACCCGTTGTATTTTTGGGGAAATAAACTTGTGATTTGGCGGGTATGACGATGTGACATTCAAAGTGAATAAATGTGTGATCTGACAGAGATAAGCGTGACCTCTAGCCTCACAACCGGGAAATGACAAAAATCGGGCAGGCAACATGGCTATGTGGGTTGCTTCCATTAGGGTGTATTATCACCTATCTAGAGATATTTATTTCATTCTTTAATTTATTCGATGCTGTCCCATTCGGGAAATGGTTGCTGATCCCGATAGTTGGTGATATACATTCGATACACTCAAGCGAAATGAGTGGTCGGTCATGTGTGGCCGGGTTGCAAGATGTTCTTGTTGAACCCAATGTATTCCTCTCTAGAGGTACACTATCAGAAGGTGGTTCCATACCTCGTCATAGTTGGAAATCCATTACCCAATAAGTACCCGCGGTTTTGATTGTGTACTATATATGTAAAACGTGAGATGAAAACGTTTCTGCTAAATGATTATTTAGTTGTGGTTGATAGACATTATTATAATATCAAAAGAGTTTTGATATAAAGTTTATCGTTTCTTTCAAAAGGATTTTGAAAGTTAAATCAAATGTTTTGGATTCTCATAAAGGAAAAACCCGTTCCATTATACGGCGTGGTCTTATGAGATATCGTTTAATTGCTCAAAATGTTTTAAATGGTTTTACTCATACCAGTCCCATGACTGACCCGGAGTTTATTTTGTTTTGTTTTACCGTAAATTCTTGGGTGCCCAAATTTGTAAGGGCAGTCAAGTAGTCAGGTTTTACAGATATACTTGGAGAGCATAGAGCAGGAGGCTTCAGGATTTTATAGCTATTGTTTATTTCCGCTGTGTTGTAAATGTTATACTCTGATAATGTTACTTTATACATATATTGATTTTATTTCGAAGTTATGTATCTATTATATATTTTTCGTTCCGCTGTGAGATTCTTGCTTACTCTGATGTTGTATGTTCTTCTTCTTCTTCTATTCTAAGTTTCTATCTTATCTATTCTCACCCTCTGTTTTCTTTCTATTAGTTTTCTGGTTTCCAGTGCAATTTGGGTTGGAATTGTGTTATTGGGTCAGTTCAAATAGTACTGGAATTTTGGGACACTACAGTTGGTATCAGAGCTGAAGGTTAAGTTATTACCTTGGCTCTGTAGCGTGACTCAGTAGAGATAGGGTTAGCAATACCCTTGATTGAGTTTGAGTGTATACATACGAGAGAATGTATTCTTAGATTTCAATATAAAATTGTTTTATATTGTGGAGATTTATTGGTTGAGTTGTTTATAAGCTCTGGTCGATCAGTTTGATCCAATGTATCGGTAAGGGTTTCTAAACACTCGAATACGATGAACCGACATGGTATGTTTTGAAAAGAGGGTAAATGAAATAATTTTACCCAAATTATATTTTGATATAAACAAAGTATAGATATTTGATGTATTATGGTATATTGGATGTGTTGGTTGTAATTATAATCGAATAAGATTATAATTGGAATGGTTATGTAAATAGCCAATCAGAATTCATATAAGTGGAATATGTTAAATCAGATGAATTAAATCTGAATCGGAATTAAAACCCTGGAAGGTTATAGAAGTGTTTGTAAATGAATCTGGGTTAAATATATGTGAATTTTAAAATCTTGGGGGATTTTAACTTTGTTATAAGCATTGAAAAGGGTATTTTTAAATGAATTTCAAAATGGAAGTGTTTAGATATGGTTTTGAAAGTGATATAGTATTGAACTCACTTCGATATCTAGGAAATAACCCTTATAATGAATCGCGTCATCGTTAGTGTTCATTTTCGGTTGCTAAGTGATGGATTACTACCAAAGATTTTGTTTTTGAATTGTTTTGTGAAAAGCAAGTTGTTTTGAATTTGAAAGGGGATATCTGGTTTTAGAAAAGCTAAACTGTTTGAAATTCCCTGGGGAAGATTATTTGAATGAAAACAAATTAAATTAGAATTTGTAAAAGCAAATAGAAATAGAAATTGAATTGAAACCAATTAAGTGGATAATGAATTAAGATAAAAAGTATCGAATTAGATTGGATTAGAGATAATCCGAAACAGAATTTGACTGGTAAGTTAAGAGTTGAAATTAATAATGGAATCTAAATTGAGAACATGATTTGGCTTGAGTATAAGCGAACAATTGGGATGACATTGGTATATGCAGAATTGGTAATAGATGGAAAGGATGTATTTATATGCCCGACAAAAAGGTACCAGTTTATATTGTATATGAGTTTGAGATTTTGATGAGCCGAATTGGCAAGCCGCTTGGCTGTTTGATTTTCTTTTGGATTGAAGAAAGCCTAGAGAGGCGAGTTGGAGTTTGAGCTATTGACCAGTACAAAGGAGATGCTGGCGAAAATTTTCAAAAATTTAAGGCGTTAGAAAATTTTCAGAATTTTTGAAAATTTAATTAGTCGGGAAGAATTAATATTTTAATTGAAATTAAATTGGTTCACTTGAAACTGAAATTAAGAAGTGAACAAATAATCTTTAACCAGTTAATAAGGTTTTTTTCTACCTTAGCAATTTCGAGAACGAAATTATTTTAAGGGGGGAAGAATGTAATGTCTCGTATTTTTATGGTATATAATTAATTTATTTAATTATTTAAATCGTGATTTAGAGATATTAAATAGGTTGTTTAATATAATAATAATAAATATCTAATTAATATTGATAATCGAATAATATATTTAATTCTGAAATAGTCGGAAATAGTGAATTGACAATATAATGTGAACTGGACAATTTATAATATATAATTTAGTATAGAGTTGAATTAGATTAACGAATATATTATTTAAACGAAGTTTGAACGTATAATTATATTATAATTATAATTGAGCTCGAAATGGCGCTGCAGTTCGTAGTTTGGCGATTCGAACTTTAAACGAATATACAGAATCTGTTTTAAGCCGGATTTCTATGAAACAAGAAACGTTCGGAGCTGGTGAAGTATATTTTTCTAATGGAAGAGAAAACCCGGGATTTCATCGTGTAGATTTTGATTTATGTCCAAATCAAATTTTAAAATAGTCGCTACGGAATTCCTTTATAATTTATAACGATTTATTTATATTATAAATGAATTTTTCAATTTAAATTGAATATCGATTGAACCAGGATTTGAATATCGAGTTATAAATCCAATTGGAGTTGTATGCTATTCTATTGTGAATATATATATGATAATATTTATTTATAAATATTAAATTTAATTATTTTTTAAATATATTAATGTTTAAAAAGGGTTTATTTAGAGCTTTAAAAATAGCCAGTCTGCAAACGACCTCCGTTTTTTACGAAACTAATTTTGTTGGATCCGCAATATTAAATTATTGCTAGATTTCAATTCTCGTGATTTTTAGAGTTAGTATGTGGCCGTACGGGATTTTAATCTGAAAAACAGTCGATATTTTGATGGTTAAAAATATGTTGTGTGAGCAAACTGAGTCGGAATTCAATGAAACCAGTTTCATTGGGTCCGTAATGTCAAACTGTAGCTGCATGACCATTTTCATGATTTTTGGAAATGGTATGTGATTATAGGAATTTTTATTCAATGAATACATATAACGATTGCTTAAAACTAAATTAAGTAATCAATTAAAATATTATTTTCCTACACTATAAATAGCATCCTATCGTAACCCTAATTCTAAAACCCATTCTTGGGTCAAACATAAACCCGCAGCTGTTTTCTTTTAAAGAAAACATTTCGTGATCTTTGGAAAATTCCCACAAATCAAATAAAAATCCACAAATCATAAGACGCGTATGTTTAGGATCCTGGTGAGGAGAGCTTCATCCTCATATCATTTTTGTTGGGTTTGATCCACTACACCAAAATAGGTGATTCCCAATGAGTATGTCGCCAACAATTTCTGCAACGCTTATTAGTGTTGCTATGGAGGGGTGGCAATTTCTTTCCAACGCTTATAAGCATTGGAAGATTTTCTGTACCAACGCTTATAAGCGTTGGTAGATTTTCATTCGCAACGCTTATATGCGTTGGTACATTTCCTTTGCCCGTGCTTATAAGTGTTGGCAGATCTTTGTTCGCAACGCGTATACATGTTGCAATATTTTTGTTTAAAACAAATATAAATTTCAATTGTAATAGAAATACATATTAGCAAGTCACATATTCTAACATTAATAGTCAATTAAACTATATGCATACTAATAGACAATATTTATAATCATATAGCGACATAGAGTATCAGTTAACAAATAGACAAGTACAAAACGTAATTATGTTTTCAAATTTAATACATAATTAATTTGTTAAATTCAATACATAAGTAGGTTGCTAAATTCAATACATAAATGAAATCCTAAAAATACCGAATACAAAACTCCGGCCATATAACAAAGTCTCTATCTGAAAATTGAAGTAATTTTTCTTCGTGTCGGAACCAAAAACTTCTGCAGTTGGATCATTATCAATATCATATACTGCACCATTAGAACTACCATCCAATTTTCTCTTTTCTTCCGCTGCCTCGAGAAGTGCCTGCATTGATTAAATATCACATTAAATTGAAAATTCAGGTTCTTGTTAAAAACAAAAAACATTAGTATGCAACATGCACAAAAAATATTAAATTGTACGCTCAGAGTGACTCATTTTTACAGAGCTTAAGCCTCAGTTTAACTGCGCCAAACAACTTAGTAAAACTGTGCTTAGGCTCAGTAATACTTGCCGATCGGTGCAGTAAAACTGAGCCTATTGAGCCATTCAGCTCGGTAAAACTACGCCGAGCGGCTCAGTAAAACTACGCCGAACGGCTCAGTAATACTGAGCTGATCGGCACAGTAAAACTAAGCCTAAGGCTCAGTAATACTGCGCCGAAGGTGTAGTTAATCTGCGCCGAAAATATGTAAAGCAAATGATAGAGGCTAATGATACATTCATGTATGATAAATCACCTATCCAATTTTCTGGAAACATGTAAAGCGGACCAACAACAATATTAATAATAATATATAACATGGCAGATCATATAATATGACAATGAGATCAGGGTAATATTAAAAAATGTAAACAAACGACCATTTTTGTATAGGAATCCTTTTTGTACAGTATGGTGCTTTAAAAACTGGATGAATTGAACCCAAATATGAGCACTACATTAGCAAAACTCACATGTTTAAAGATAAATTTGAATGTACTAAACAAAACTTAATGGAAGCATGACAAAGGTTAAAAGACTACTGTGAGTACATAGTGTAATATTTTGGAATGTAAAACAATAACAAAGACAGGAAAATAAATATTTCTACATAAAATTCATATTCATATTTTAGTTGGGCATGATAAACAACAATAAAGACCTCAACATGTTGTTTTTTAGTAACCCAGCTGAAATAGAATACTCAACGCAGGTGTTTTACTAAAGTCCACAAGATGAAAAAAAATGAAAATTGGATGTTTATATAAAGCGTATAGTGTATTATTTTGGGTCGGGTATTGCTGAAACTAGAATTTCAGCATTATGACACTAGACGCACACGGTATCGTTATCCAAATATATGTAAAACCAGTCAAACAACAATCATATGGTTATGTATTACATTGTATGCAGTTACCTAGTGTAGTCCATATAATTTCATAATGGATATTGAACCAGGTGCTTAAATATGAATTTCACTATTGTGATCATAGGTATCTCAAAACATTATTATTTTGCTAAACAGTAATATGCTATGTATCAATAACCAAATTATTAATTTTATCAGTATTTTCATGAAACGGATGACTCATTAAACATAATAAAATGAGTTTTACAACAATGGTAGGTGCAAAATTATTTATGGTACGTGCAAAATAATATTATAGCTGAACAGTATTATTATTTTGCTGAGCAGCAACTGCTAGTTTGAATAATTTACATAATGAAAACTTACATATGTTTCCACGGCACATGGTAGTACTTCTCTTGATTTTCTTTTATTTCCAGCCTTCTAAATCGTCGTTCGTGAAATATTTGCTTCTGGATTGGCTAAAACCTACAAGAAAGATCAAAGATGACAACACATAATTAATATAACATTCAACAAACAACCATTTACAAAAGATATGCAGCATGATTACTATACTACGCTAAATATCTTTTAGTGTAATTTATTTTAAATGTATTTTAGTATATTTTATTCGTTTCCACTTCAATTTTTCTAAGTTTTCACTTACTGTACTAATTAGTTTGCTTCTTGCATCTCTAACAAGTTAAAATTCTATTTTCTAAATAGAAGAGGTAAATAACAATATAGTTAACTCTGATCTACACGAAAAAAATGAGACCATGGACATCAAAGAAGATAATAGAATTCCTCGGAGAAGAGGAGGAACCTCTAGTTGAGTACATAGTGTCTAGTACCAAATACCATGTTCAAGCATCAAAGATGCTGGAGTTGTTGTAGTCCATTTTGGACGATGAAGCAAAAATGTTTATCAGAAGTGCTCAAAATAGTATAAACAGCACAATAGCAAAATCCGAAGTTACACATAAAAAGACGGCCTCTATACACAAACTGTGTTAACTCGGTTGGAAACTGAGTTACTATTGCAAAACTCAGTTGCAAAACTGAGGTGCGCACTCAGTTTGCGCAACCCGGCTCGCAAAAGAGCGCAAGAAACTCGGTTTTGCACTGAGTTGCGCAAGCAACTTAGTTTGCAAAAAAGTTTGTGCAACTCTATGCGACCGGGAATTTCGCTCGATCTGAATCAGTCGTTAAACCGATCTAGACCGTTCGAAACCCCTGATCGTTGAGAACAGGACAAATCAGAACGCAAACAGAAGAACATTTCATTGCTTATTTCAACAATTCCATCAGATACAAGAATATACAGAGTATAAATGAATAAATTACATTCGATAAATATCAGAGATTACAATAAATTACATAGCAGCGGAAAATAATACAAAGCACAACTGAAGGTGATATACGGATACAGAGCTTTCCGGATATCATTCCAGCTGTAAACCAGGATCCTGTGAATATAAATCTGCAAAACCAAAACTACTAGCTGCCCGTGTGGAAAATAGGGGCACCCAGAGTTTAGGTTAAAACAATAAACTCCAGGTTAGTCATGTGACTGGTGTGAGAACTAAAACAGTTATTCAAAACTTTACTTTAAAAGAGAGTAATTCAAGGGACCACGCCATATAACACGGAACGGGTTTCCTCCCAAGAATACCAGTGCATATCAATAAACAACGCAATGCTTTTTCGAAAAATGAAGCTATTATAAGACCCAGGTCCTATCACACAATGCAACGCAAGCCGGAGGATAGGGTTTTCCCTTATAATAGCCAAACATGCTTGGTACGTTTAAAACAAATCATTTGATACTATAATAAGTGTATAGTGTCAAAACAATTTCAATCATAAATATAAATCATAGACGGCATAGCATCCCATGCTACTATGTCGCCATACTAGGCTCTACAAATAAAGCCGAAATATCTCGTATTGGAAATTGGATTTCCGTCATGAGTCGAGGCAAGGGGCAAGCTCCTCTCCGCGTTCGAGACACTCTAGCAAATGTCCCAGGGCTACGCACTCTGGGCAACCCTTGGATGCTTCAGGGCCGGTCCTCACTTACGTTAGAGGATTGGCAATTCCTGAACACACGTTTCCCGGTCCTTACAGACCTATAATCGAGGCGCCTCATCCAACAACCACAAAGGTGAAAAGTATATAAATGTCAGGGATGGTAAGTCACTGACACCACCAAAGCTAGAAAGAAACGTCGTGCTCTCCCTGCAGTCCGTATCCCGTTTTTGACTCATACCGAGGTGTGAGGCTCGCGAATCCACGTTATACACAAAGCTGCCACGTAGGCCATGCTTTGATCGTCAACCACAGGACTCTGCTTTTCAACAAAAGCCTTGATCATTACATCTTAGCGTGCCACACAGGCAATTCATGCCATGCGACTGATGTCCATCGATATACAACCTCTGAGCTCGTACGTCTCAGAGAAGGGCGTTAAGCAAAAGAATAAATTCTCCACCGCCAAACAGATGTATATTTAATAGAAATCAATCAACACAGAATAAAATCCAATGTCAGACACACAATCCATTTACAAGTCCGTTCTAGGTCTGAACGAAACCGGAGGCACTTTCCTCGCATATCCATCCATCTCCAAGTACGTCTAGACGACCACCAACTATTTCCATCCTCTTGGGTGTACAGCCCAATCAGGATCGTCAGTAATTATCCAAACGATGTGAAGACTTCCGGTCTTCAACCACCGTCTTCATCTTCGACATATCGTCAAATCGGTTATTCAGAATGGGTGTAAACCCGGACTTTCCGAACAACCCGCGTATATTGAAAACAAATGTTACACAAACACAACATACGCCTCATTCCAGTTCAGAATATTCCTAGGGAAAGGTTCCCATTAATTTTATCCAAGATAAATTCTTTAAAATTTATCCTTTAATCTTCCTTTGGATGTCATTTCAAACCAAATTATGGTTTTCTAAACTAGTCGAGATTAGCGAACCACACCGAAGTAATTATTTATTTTATTTCCCAATCCCAACCTATTCATCCCATGAAGCAAAACTGGTAATACTCCATATCTAATACTATGGTGTTATCGGTAAAATTAATTACCATTTCACGTTCAAATCTAATTAAGATTTAACTATCGCTTTGGAGCAAAACTGGCGATACTCCATTCTCGTTCATTTCTAAATTTGATAATTTAGATTATAGATTCACATTTCAACCTAATTGTAGATTCGTTAAAACTCCTTTTACTGGGTTAAAGAACTAGGTGTTATTTAAAACACAGTTCACGACAAACCCAAATCACATTCTATTTATTTTCGGGTTAAAGAACTAGTGTTATTTAAAACACCGTTCACGATAAACCTATTTCAAATCCAATCAAATATATTATAAATTCTGATTATTTAAAACCCCTTTTTAAATCTAATTTATTTATTAAAAATAATAATTGGGTTTTAAATTTAGTTCAAAACTAGTTCATTTCGATAAAAATCCATTTTTATCTTTTCAAATATGGAGTTTTCCACCCCAATTTTTCTCAAATCATTTCTTATGATTTTACACAAATTATTACTATTTTTAATAATTTTATTAAGGCCCGTACAATCGATTTCCATCAACGGCCATCGAACTGCACTTACAGCGACCTTTTCCAAATTTGATTTGGACGTATCTCCAAATCCAACCGTTAAATTTCAAATTTCAAATATTCGTTAGAAAGCTCTTTTCGATACGAACCCAACGATTCCGGTTTTAGGAGAATCCGACGGTCGGATCTCCCGTAATGTTCGTTTGAAATAAATGGTCGAAATTTACGAACTGCCGCGGCGCGGCGCGTTCTATTCAGGCCATTATATATATAATATATATATATATATTATATATTTCGTCGATTTCTATTTAAAACGAATTATATAAATAGTTTTGAATTCGTTCCAAAAACAATTTCAACCTTTATTTCAATTCAAATCAAAATTGAATTTTTCCTTATAAATTCGTTTTAAAATTCATCTCTATTCAATTCAATTTTCAATTCAATTTGAATTCATTTCAATTCGTTTTCAATTCAATTCGAATTCGTTTTCAATTCAATTTGATTTCGTTTTCAATTCAATTCGAATTCGATTCGTTATATATTCAATTCGAATTCAAATTGGTTTTCTATTCCATTCAATTCAAATTTCATTTCAATTCATTTCAAATTGATTTTTCTTCTATTTCAATTCGTTTTCAATTCAATTTAACTCGAATCGGTTTTCTATTCAATTCAACTCAAATCGGTTTTCTATTCGATTCGACTCAAATCGGTTTTCTATTCGATTCGATTCAAATCGGTTTTCTATTCGATTCGATTCAAATCGGTTTTCTATTCGATTCGATTCAAATCGGTTTTCTATTCAATTCAATTCATTTCGAAATCGTTTTATATTCAATTCAACTCAAATCGGTTTTCTATTCAATTCAACTCAAATCGGTTTTCTATTCAATTCAACTCAAATCGGTTTCTATTCAATTCAAGTCAAATCGGTTTTCTATTTGATTCGATTCAAATCGGTTTTCTATTCGATTCGATTCAAATCGGTTTTCTATTCGATTCGATTCAAATCGGTTTTCTATTCGATTCATTTCAAAATCGTTTTCTATTCGATTCATTTCGAAATCGTTTTCTATTCGATTCATTTCGAAATCGTTTTCTATTCAATTCATTTTGAAATCGTTTTCTATTCAATTCTACTCAAATCGGTTTTCTATTCAATTCAATTCAAATTGGTTTTCTATTCAATTCAATTCAAATTGGTTTTCTATTCAATTCAATTCAAATTGGTTTTCTATTCAATTCAATTCAAATTGGTTTTCTATTCAATTCAATTCAAATTGGTTTTCTATTCAATTCAATTCAAATTGGTTTTCTATTCGATTCATTTCAAAATCGTTTTATATTTAATTCATTTCAAAATATTCGATTTCGAAATCACTTTTCAATATTCATTTTAAAATGAATAAAATCGATATAAATATCGTTTACGTCAAAATGGCGTCAATCTAATCAACACGGCTTCATATATTTCTATTTTCAAATATTCTATTTCAAATATTTCTTTTTCAAATATTTCGATTTCAAATATCTCGTTCAACACATGACTAATCTCAACGGATGAGTACAGTCAACACATGAACCTTTATATTATATTGATAAAGATGTAAATTTTATTATTAAAATATTTCGTTCAACACATGACTAATTTCAACGGATGAGTACAGTCAACACATGAACCTTTATATTATATTGATAAAGATGTAAATTTTATTATTAAAATATTTCGTTCAACACATGACTAATCTCAACGGATGAGTACAGTCAACACATGAACCTTTATATTATATTGATAAAGATGTAAATTTTATTATTAAAATATTTCGTTCAACACATGACTAATCTCAACGGATGAGTACAGTCAACACATGAACCTTTATATTATATTGATAAAGATGTAAATTTTATTATTAAAATATTTCGTTCAACACATGACTAATCTCAAAGGATGAGTACAGTCAACACATGAACCTTTATATTATATTATTCTTTATCTTCTAAATTGGAATGAGGCCCAATCAATCACCATATAAAGTTAATTATATGGATTTTCATACATCACACGTATATAATAGCATTGAAGAATAATCAACCATCAATCAAAGTGCACTACACTGTATAAGCATCAAATATAGATGTCTAACGCTTATAACAGCCTGTCAATCAATCAATCGACATATTCAATCAATCAGGATGAGTGAACTTCAAATTTCATCCCAACACCCGTGTGAGGTTTCAAACAATCAAACACAGATTTTAGTTGTGCAGTTGGGCAATGTGTAAACTTTATCGACCCAATCAATGTCCTTCAAATAGGTGTACATAAACAAACCGTCCGGTTTGTAAATGAATATTTTATTCTATTCACTTTACGTTAAAAATTATATTTTTAACGATAAAACATTTTATTTTAACATATGAATTTCTATTCAGTTCATTAATCAAATAAAATGATATTTTTATTTTTCTAACTTATTTTAGAAAATTTCAGCGGCATATCGGCACGATACTAGAAACGGGACGAGGCCTAGCCTTATCCCCGGTCTAGTGAAGGCCCACGCCATTCACACATCAATCAAATCAATTTCATTTCACCAAACAATTCAATTCAAACCAAATCATCTAACTAATTTATGCAACCAAACAAACAAGTCCATGGTCTGTGGACGAATGTGTCGGGTGCTACTAAGCACCGTCTGCATCCTAGTATATATATATAACTAGAAAAGAAATTGAAGAGTGGGGAATTCTCACCAATAGCTATTCCAATCCTACGACTCTCCTTTTATAGAAATCTTCATCTTTCTCGCCTTTTTGTCTTCTTCGTTGCCCGTAGCCACTATATATATAAAAATCACATTTTTATTTCGCTATTCAATATATAAAAATCGAATTTTTACTATGCTGTTCAGTATATAAAAATCGAATTTTTACTATGCTGTTCAGTATATAAAAATCGAATTTTTACTTCGCTATTCAATATATAAAAATTGAATTTTTATTATGCTATTCGATATATAAAAATCAAATTTTTATTATACTATCCAATATATAAAAATCAAATTCTTACTTTGCTATTCTTTATATAAAGATTTCACCTTTGTAAAAATCACCACTTTATTTCAGCGTATATATGATAAAAATTAGATTTTTATTTCGCTACATATACAAAGATGATATTTTTATATTCTCTATCTCATAAAGATTACATTTTTATAGTTCCTACTATGTAAAAATCATATTTTTAACCCACAACATATGTAAAAATCACATCTTTCTCCATTTAAAAATATCGTCTTTCTTCCTTTAAAAATCTAATCTTTTCTATTTTAAAAATCTAATCCTTTCTATTTTAAAAATCTCGTCTTTTCTATTTTAAAAATCACGTCTTTTCTATTTTAAAAATCACGTCTTTTCTATTTTAAAAATCATGTCTTTTTACTTTTAAAAATCACATTCTTATTATCTATATAATATGAAAATTATATTTATTTTCCAGAAACAAAAATCAGAAAATAAACAAGGCCATTTTAATTTCCTAAACCGAATGTTTGAGGTAAATCAAAATAAAACAAAATAGGATAAAATAAAATAAAATACCTGCAGCGTCTAGAGGGAAGGGGAGTCTCGAGCTGATGGAGCTCGCGTCGGAGCTGTGGAGGGTCGGGGGTGCCTGGGGATGCTGCGGCATCGGCGAAGGTGGGGGTTCGGAGGTGGCGCGGGCTGACGAACGGGGAGGGGGCTTCAATTGCGTCGCACGGTCGATGGAGGGAGGGGAAGATGCAGCGGCGGCGGTTTAAGGGGAGGGGCGGCGGCTCCTCCGCCTCTTTTCTCATTTTTTTTTGTTTTGAATCCGAAATGAATCGAACGGAGGGGGGCAGAGGGTAATAGGATAGGAGAGAGAAAGGCTAATTTTTATTTTTATTATTATTTTAAATGCAAAGAGTTGACTTTTACATACAACCTCAAAACGAGGCCCACCGTCTGTCGTCCACAGCGTTTTACCCCCATTCCGAACACAATGGGATATGTATCGTATGCTGGTTCGATTGTTTCGTTTGGTTTCCGTTAAAATCAACATATAACTCTATATACTGAATTTGAACGCGCATTTCTATTTACCGGGGTCACATACTAACTCTAAAAATTGCAGAAAAATATTTTCTAGCTTCGTATTGACGATACGGTCCTAACAAAACTAGTTTCGTTGAATTCTGAGACCGTTAGAAAAATGGCCATTTTCCAGTCGATTAAAATCAACTGAAACTGGTCAAACGCGTTTTCCTTTGGCACGCTCACATATGGATTCGAAAAATTACGAAATTTGGAATCTAGTAATAATTTGACATCACGGACCCAACAAAAGTGGTTTCGTCGAAATCCGAGGTCGTTTGCAAAATTTCCATTTTTAAGGGCCTGAATTCCATAGCGACTATTCAGAATTTTCCACTGGACATATCTTTTGATTCCCGCTATGAAATTTTGATTTTTCGGATTCATTGGAAAGATATTCACAATTAGATCCTGATGTTTTTGGTTTCACTAAAATCCGGATTGTTTTGCACCCGGTATGTTCAATCGAATTATCGAACTACCGCGCTATTTTCAATTCTATTTATAATTATATATAAATATTTATATTCTAACGACGGCATATATAATATATACGTTCGAATTATATTCAAAATAAATTTCTCGTCGATATTATTTAAAATAACCTATTTTAAATATTCAAAATTCGCTAAAATTGCCAAAATAAAAATTTTAAACTGGCCCAGATTTTCCGGGTTATTACAAACTCAGTTTTGCACTGAGTTGCGCAAGCTGAGCTACACGAACTCAATTTGCAAACTGAGCCACGCAGAATCTGTTTGCAAACAGAGCCGCGCTACTCAGTTTGCAAACAGAGCTGCGCTACTTAGTTGGAAATTGAGTTGCTTTTGCAAACTCAGCTGCAAAACTGAGTTGCGCAGCTGAGTTCGCAATAGCAGCTTAGTTTCCAACTGAGTTGCGCGGCTCAGTTTGCAAACTGAGTTCGAGCAGCTCAGTTTGCATAACTCAGTGCAAAACTAATACACACGTTTGTAGCACGTTTCATTATAAGGAAAATAGAACAAGAGGAAAACGGCTAGATGTTCAATAATATGAAACATTGAAGTAATATTCATTGACACTTCAATCTAAGAAATTTTTAAGAAATTTTACCTTTCAATATAACCACATGATTTTTGGATGGAGATGTTGCTTTATTTGTGCCAAAAGTGAATCCTGCAAGATCCAATGAACTAAATGTCAAATTAAAATGGCAGTTATCCATTTTGTAAAAGTATAATCAATAAGTTCAATTAAAGATGTTCACGAAAGAATTATAATTTTGCATTATGTAGTTCACGAGCAATTATAAATTTGCATGCCATAATGTTTTACACGCTATTCTAAATATCAAATTGTGTCCTGATGGTTTTTGAAATCACCTGTTATAAAAATGAAATGGAGACAAAACCCCAAAGGTAGAGCCCAATGCAAGCAGAAAGTCACCTTTCTTTTGACATTCCCCTCCTAGACATCATAGGTAACAATAATTATGATATTGCCAAATGATTGCATTAAAAAAGACAAAAGGGGTTATTAGTAAATCAACTCCTATTAGTTCTTGAAATAATGAGTGGATGTGGTAGAAAAAATATACCTTAAACTTTATCATTGAAACACCCATAATAGCAATTCTAGTGGCTGCTTTAGCCTCCACCAACGCCAACAAAAACTCCAATGTGCAAACTGCCGAGCCTCCCTCCATCATCCATGTTACCACACCTTATCTTAAGCAGTAGCCATCAACTACCTTGTCTCTTTACTAACCATCACATGTACAGAGTATCTCCAACCCATCGATCAGCGCATACCGCACCACCTTCCCTTCTCATGCCAACTGAAGCCACCAAACCTCACTAATGTACCAGTCCAGTTTTACTAAATATATGGTTGCGGTAATTAGTTATTTGAAATCACTACGCCTCCTTAATTTTACAAATCATGTCACTAGATTTTTTGAGTTCAATAATTCCTAATATTGATCAGAGCATGCAAGCAAATCAATGACTGAACAAATCAATAACCTTGACAATGATTGATCAGAGCATGCAAGTAAATTGAAAATTTTCAAAAGCTGAGTCATGCAATTATTACCTCACAATGGTGATTCCTAGTGTTAAAAACACTCGTATAATTAAGAAGAGGCAATTGCCTCCTTTTGACCAAATTTGAACCTATAGATGCCATAAATCAGAGCCGAGGTTTCTATATAGAAACCATATTTCTACATCGAAAGTTATAGAATTAATCATACAAACATGGAACTAACACTTTCTGCATAATGATACATTCAAGGATAGAAAGGAAATGTCAATGTTAAAAGAATGGAGCACACATATATTGGAAACAAAATCATCTATCAGTTCTTCGTCACACGTAAAAACAAATTGAAAATATAGACATGCACAAAACAACAAAATTTAATGTTAAAGTTATAAAATATTAATTAGATGCCACACTGAGCTTTATGTCCCTAATCGTATATGCAGAACTACAGGAAAGAGTAGTAGGGAAAGAGCAACAACCCCCGAGGTTTTCTAGATGGATTGTGCTACTTACGCGCATTTAACATCTCACTCACACATTTATCCTCTCATCCAGTCAAATATTTCATTATCCCACTCACACGCATCTAACATCTAATGATTCATCAATATATATGAATCCGACTAATCTAATGTGGTTATCCTATTATCAAGGTTAATATATACAGAGATTTTCCTTATTTGTAGATCGTATAGACCTAAATAAGACTAACATAGTACAAGAAATCGAACTGTACACAAAATAGTATAAACCTAAATAAGACTAACAGAGATTTTCCTTATCTATAAATCAAACTGTACATGAAATCGACAACGATAATGAAGACAAAGCACAAATTGAACAAAAATTCTTATGAAATCAATACGTGAAATCGACAAAGCAAAAAATCAAAAAAAAAAAACCTGAAGTGACTGAATGGGATTTAATGCGATTGAAAGCGATTATAATGTGAGAAAAAATCAAATAAAGATCCTAAAATATGATTAGATATGAGCGGATTTGATAATCATTTTTTTTTCTTCTAAAATCGGGATTTGGATAATTGACTTAGGCGGCCCCTTTTTGCAAAAGCGTTGGGCAGATTGAATGACAAATGAGAAATAGGGTTACGTATGTATGTTTACATTTTTACCCTTAGATATCAGCCCAGCCAACATAAATAAGCATTGGCAATAAAAAATAAAAATTATGTATTTTTGGTAACACTTTTTTAACATAGCAACGCTTATTCTTGTTATTACACTACAACACAAATAAGTGTTGGCGAATAGAAAAAAGGATCACCAAATGGCCATTATGGTGTAGTGATCATCATGTTGTGTTGTTGGTTTCATTTCACCATGCCTAGGGTTCGTGTTTTGGAGGATTTAAGGTGTTAATGTTCGAATTCGATATTGTTTTAGGGATTTTTATGTCGAGCAGCACTTATGTGGCGATTTTGGGTAGAATCAGTGATAGAAAAGGTCGGTGTTGTGTTGTACCTGTCCGATGTCACAAGTTTCATGAGGGTATCGAGTTGTTCCTTTTTTGTATGAATCTAGAGAGGAAGCGAAGAGAGTGAAGTTGGTGATGTTTGTTTGGTTTTCCATTGAGTGATGGAGGAGCTTTGATTTTTTTGAAGTTGGTAATGGCGTTGGATCCTTTTGGTTAAGTGGGTTCCTGGAGTATTCATCGGAGAAGAAAGGGGAAGTGAATACACGCGGGTTGGGCTTTAGATGTTAGTTGGGCCGGTGTTTTTAATTTGGTGAGGCCTGAAATTAATATATATATATATATATATATATTTAACTTTCAATTAAATTAGAGTATAAACTTGTGTAAGGTATAACTTTATCATAGGTGATCGAAATTCAGTGAAACAAGACCCGTTGGGACCGTATGGACGGTGGCTACATAATGGAACTAGTTAGGAATGAATTGGAGCTCATTACAATTTATTGCAAAATAAATTGTCTGCCTGAATCAAACATAGTTAATCGTTATTTAACGATAATTGTCCAATGTGAGTAAAACTCACCAACTCTACCAGTTCATATTTTTATAACGTATTTTTAGAACTGATAAATGATGATTGATTGCTGTGTGCTGACTGTTTGGTTGAACTTCTGATTTATTGGTTGAAATTATAGATAACGATATATATATATATATATATATATATATATATATATATATATATATATATCGTTAATCAAATATTGATTCTGTTTATCAGAATATTTCATATTGAAATGAAATTGATGCTTATTATATTATGTAACATCTGTGGATGCAGGGAAACGGGTCGGAGAAATCCAACTGGATTCCTCAACATTTATTTTACTGTTTTTCATATATTGTGTTATATGATGTGATATGAAATCTATTGCTGATTTTGTATGTTTGAATGATACCGATCATTGTAATATAGTACGTTAAATACCATAAGGAATACTGGAATGTTAAAAATGAAATTTTCAATGTTATATTGAAAAAGAAATAGTTATAAAATCAAAAGATTTTATAAAAAGAAATATTTATTTGTTAAATAAATAGAATTGAAAAGGAAATATTTATTTAGAAAATAAATAGAATTGAAAAGGAAATATTTATTTGTTAAATAAATAGAATTGAAAAGGAAATATTTATTTCGAAAATAAATAGAATTGAAAAGGAAATATTTGTTGAATAAATAGAAAGATAAAAGGAATATTTATTTGGGAAAATAAATAGAAAGATAAAAGGAATATTTATTTACAAAATAAAAAAGATATCATAAAAGGAAATATTTGGAAAGTAAGTAGGATTATAAAAGGAAATAGAGTTAATTAATTAGAGTTAATCAAATAGAGTTAATTAATTAGAGTTAATCAAATAGAGTTAATTAAGTAAAGTTAATCAAATAGAGTTAATTAATTAGAATTAATCAAAGAGAGTTAATTAATTAGAGTTAATCAAATTAGAGCTAGTCGAATATTAGTTAATCGAATATTAGTTATTCGAAGAGAGTTAATCGAATATTAGTTATTCAAATAGAATTAGTCGAATATTAGTTAGTCGAATATTAGTTAATCGAATTAGAGTTAATCGAATAGAGTTTATTCGAATAGAGTTAAAAGAATTAATCGAATAGAGTTTATTCGAATAGTGTTAATCAAATATTGTTTATTCGAATAGAGTTAAAAGAGTTAGTCGAATATAGTTTATTTGAAAGGATTTATCGAATATAGTTTATTCGAAAAGGAGTTATCGAATAGAGATTATTCGAAGGAGAGTTATACGTTGAAATTCGATTATATCGAATTTGGGAAAGTACCATTTACTTTCCGTTTTAATCAAGATTTAATTATTTACTAATAAATTAGTTATTTGTTTGTTTATCCAAATTAATAAATAAAAGTTATATTCAAGTTATTATAGTTCGGAAGCATAGGATTATCACACTATTGTTATAATCAAATGCTTTCTGTAAATGAAGTGGATTCATAAATAGAATCTGAGAGTTACGTAAGGAAGTTTGTTAAAGATACAAAAGGTGAACTTTGCCTATTTCGAGGTTAGGAATGTTGTGCAGTTAAGGTCTGAGAGGTAGTTATACCCAACTTGATTGACTTCGTTTTTAACTAAGGAATGGTTAAGGTTTGATAGTGAAGGTTGGTTAAGTGAGTTTAGTTGATGAAGGTAGTGGTTTGAGTGGCATAGCGATGTTTTATTTAAACATCTGTTTAAATCCAATGAATGAGTTTTGGAAACATTTTCCAAATATAATCAGAGATATTTTCTAATCATAGAAAATGAAATGTTTGATGATAAAGAACACTGGAATGACAGTGATACATGAAAAAGAGATGGAAATGTTTTCCAATGATTAATAACATATATTTTCTAAATTTAGAAAATAAGGAATGTTGAAAATATGGAAGCAGGAAATAAATAAAGTAATGAACTAAAGAGAAAAATGTTAATGATGATTGGTCGATAGAATTTCCATTTGGAAATAATATCGTTGTTTGCACACGTGTTTTTCTTTGATAGTTAACTCACCGACTACTGAAGTTTTTGACCATTTCCCGTTGTCAATACGGAGAGACTGGGATCGGATTCATTATCTGCAAACCACTCTGTATGGGCATTAGCATTGCGATCAAATATGATGAAGATAATTAACGACGACGTTATGCAAGGGCTATCCTGTTTACAGAATAGTGCCTTCGGTTTGTCCAGTCTCATGACAGCTTGTATGGAAGAATGTCGGACAGAGTATATTTAATAGATCGCATAAGTTGATCTCTCCAAACGTACGTACGTTTGGTGATGGAGAAATTCGTTTCTCTTAGCTGTATACCCGTTGTATTTTTGGGGAAATCAATTTGTGATTTGGCTGGTATGACGATGTGACATTCAAAGTGAATTAATGTGTGATCTGTTAGAGATAAGCGTGGCCTCTAGCCTCACAACGGCAAATGACAAAAATCGGCAGGCAGCATGGCTATGCGGGTTACTTCCATTAGGGTGTATTATCACCTATCTAGAGATATTCATGTCATTCTTTAATCTATTCGATGCTATCCCATTCGGGAAACGGTTGGTGATCCCAACCGTTGGTGATATACATTAGATACACTCAAGCGAAATGAGTGGTCGGTCATGTGTGGTCGGGTTGCAAGATGTTCTTGTTGAACCCAGTGTATTCCTCTCTAGAGATAAACTATCGGAAGGTGGTTACATACCTTGTCATAGTTGGAAATCCATTACCCAATAATTGCTCGCAGTTTTGATTGTATACTATATATGTAGAACGTGAGATGAAAGTGTTTCTGCTAGATGATTATTTAGTTGTGGTTGATAGACATTATTATAATGTCGAAAGAGTTTTGATATAAAATTTATCATTTCTTTCAAAAGGATTTTGAAAGTTAAATCAAATGTTTTGGATTCTCATAAGGGAAAAACCCGTTCCGTTATACGACGTGGTTTTATGAGATATCGTTTAATTGCTCAAACTGTTTTAAATGGTTTTACTCATACTAGTCCTATGACTGATCCGGAGTTTATTTTGTTTTGTTTTACCCTAAACTCTTGGGTGCCCAAATTTGTACGGGCAGTCAAGTAATCAGGTTTTACAGATATACTTGGAGAGCATAGAGCAGGAGGCTTCAGGATTTTATAGCTATTGTTTATTTCCGCTGTGTTGTAAGTGTTATACTCTGATAATGTTACTGTATACATATACTGATTTTATTTCGAAGTTACGTTTCTATTATATATTGTTCGTTCCGCTGTGAGATTCATGCTTACTCTGATGTTGTATGTTCTTCTTCTTCTTTTATTCTAAGTTTCTATCTTATCTATTCTCACCCTCCGTTTTCTTTCTATTAGTTTTCTGGTTTCCAGTGCAATTTGGGTTGGACTTGTATTATTGCGTCAGTTCAAATAGTACCGTAATTTCAGGACACTACATGTAACTACACCCATTTCCAAATCAATCAGACATCATCAATTCATTATCAAATACAGGGTTAAATTATAAATTTCAATTCATATGTTGTTTCATTCCAGTTTAATTATACCGGAAATTATTCTTTAGTTTATAATTCATTTAGCTTCAATAAATTGCTGATTATTCCATTCAAACAAACTGCCAAACAATTCACAATCAACAACCAATACACAACCAAATCAGCCAAATAAATCGAATTTACGTTCAATATTAATATTTTATTTTGGTTTCACATGTTTGAACATCAATCGATTAATATCGGATTGATTTCCTATTTGATTATTATTTATTCATCAAATTCCCAAATTTATTTAAGTTAACTTCAATATCATTATTAATTAAATTACACTTATCCAAGTTAAGTCTCAATTTAAATTTTCAATCCGATATGAATTCCATTCAAATCGATCAAACACACTAATATCTCCATAATTTGATAAAATTATTTCTTTTCTATACAAAAATATAATTTGGGGCAAAATTATTCCATTTACCCTCTTTACAAAACAATATCGTATCCATTGCTAGTTCAGTGCTTCTCAACACTTGAACCGATCAAATAACACAATACAAAATGTTTGTATATAAAATTTACAAATACGCTCTCATATATATACACTCAATCTCGATCTAAGGTATTACTAACCCTGTCTCTACCGAGTTGCACCATAGAGCCAAGGTTATTACTAAACCTGGCTCTAATACCACTATAACGACCCAAGGATTTTCGCCCCGAAAATCTACACAAATACAATTACGTAACCCATGCCGACCTTCCAAGCACCGAAAACACTGGATAGTTATTAGAAAGAATTTAGAGGGTGGGATAAGAAAGATAGAAATACTAGAATAGGAGAAGAAGAAGAAGAAACAACATAATACAGAGTCTCACATCGCAGCGGAACAAAATATAATACAGAAATAAATCTTTAATGAGAGCTTTGAAAAATACTCACAATATCAGAGTACATCAACACCTCTAGACAGTTATAACAATATGTCCTCTATACAACACACAACAGAATAGTAGCTATATAGTACAACAGAATAGTAGCTATATAGTATCATACGTCTGAACACCTCCAGCTTGTCTCTGGACTTCGCAGCGTCCGATAACCTGGACCTGTACACCCCGGTCTAACCCGAGCATTTATAAAACACCGGGTTAGTCTAGTGAACCAGAGTGAGAAAAAACTCACACAGTATTAAGGGGGATCATCCAACTTGATTTTAAAGTTCAAAAATCTTTTCGAAAGAAAAGGATAATCATAAGACCAAATCCACACATAAATACGGATGATTTTTATCTTATGATAACCCAAAACACTTTTGAAATCAATATATTTTCTGATATTACAATAGTGTCTAAATACAAGTAAACAGAGATCTAGCGGAACGCTTTCATCTCACGCTCCACATATATTGTATACAATCAAAACCCCGGGTGCTTATTGGAGATTGGATTCCGACTATAACAAGGTATGGGACCACCTGCCGATAGTGTATCTCTAGAGCGGAATACACTGGGTTCAACAAGAACGTCTTGCAACCCGGCCCACACATGACCGACCACTCATTTCGCTTGAGTGTATCAGATGTATATCACCAACGGTTGGGCTCAAACCATCATTTCCTGAAAAGGGACAACATCGATAGATTAAAGCAGCAAAAGGAATTTCTCTAGATAGGTGATTATACACCCTAATGGGAGCAACCCACATAGCCATGCTACCTGCCCGATTTTTGTCATTTCCCTGTTGATGAGGCTTGAGGTCTAGATTAACTTTAGAACATCGGGTCATCATTCACTTTGAATGCCACATCGTCAGATCCGTCAGATATCACTACTTGACGTCCACAAAAGTTACTCTAATTGGAGGCTAAGAGAACGACAATTCTCCGCCAACAACTATAGCACGTTTGAAAAAATCAACGTACGTGATCCCTTTGGAAATACTCTTTCAGAAATCCGTCCATACAAGTCATCCAGGAACAGGATGAACCGAAGGCACTCTCTTACTGCATCCAATATAGGAATCACCCCATGGATCGGTAGCGAGTAGTCCTTGCAACCAATAGATCACAACCATTATAGAACATAGCTTATCTTTACTTGCCAGGCAGAGAATATTAGTGGTTCTTCCGTTTATGAAAATCCATGGTCTTCAGTGCTCCATCTCGCTCATCTTCTGATATCTTCATATATTTGTTGGTCGAAATGGTTTTCGAATATTAATTCGATCCCGATCATTCCGTACCGACAATTGTATTGGACAGATTTGATAGTCAGTGATTTAACTATCAAAATGAAGAGTGATTCAATCGTGAACATCCAATGAGTTCACTAGTTCAGTATTCAGCATCAATTGACCTTTTTAATTAAATCAAATATAAATTTAAGATTCTTAGATATTTTGATATTACGAATATAGCTCTTCTCTTCGCTTCTTATTTAACATAAGATTTAAATTTTTAAAACTATTTCAAAAACATTAGATTCATTCATTCTATATATATACCGAACCATGTTTTTAACAAATTTCACGTAGACCATTGTTATTTGAAAACAATATCTAATCTCTATTCTTAGAATACTCTCATTCCAAAAACTTACCGTTTTTATTTCCTTTTACTTTGGAATCATCATTATATATTTTCCCTTCTTGCTAATTTCCTTTACTTCAGATCTCTCGTTATATATTCTCTAAATTTTCACCAAACATTGCATTATCATTTCACTAATGGAAATAATAAATTATCACTAACCTCTTTTATCATTACCAGCTAATATCATCTTCAGAAAATCCTGATGTTGTTCAAGTTGGGGTACTTTAATTACCTCTCAGACCTTGATCAATAACATTTTTATCCTTAGATAAATATAAGTTGTAATCCAAAAACCAATATTCCATTCTAGTCTCAAAACAAATTCCATTTAACTGAACTATCTGGAATACGGTTTCATAAACCTGCTTACCTTTTGAAAATCTCTTTCTCGAGTATACCATTCTTTCCTAATTCAACACTTAAGTAACACCACTCTAACTCTGCCTGTTTAACCAAACTCAGTTATAAATTTTGGATTTGTTTACAAAATCCTACGACCCCCTTCTTTTCCCAATTTCAACTTTACTAATTCCATTTCAAACTCATTCAACCATTCCTACCTTGGAAATCTTATTTTAAATTCCCCCTTCTTACTTAATTCTATTTTTAATTAACGATAATTTAAAATTAACACTTTAACATCTTGAACCTCATTTATATAACACTGGTCTATTATAAACTCTTTTCATCTTATTCTCCTTTTACTTAATTCAAGTATCATTAAATTTAACCTATCGTGTTTGCTTAAAATCCTCTTTTATAACTTCGCTATAAAAGATTTGGTTTTAAATATAAACCCGTACACAAACTCTATTCGCCATTCAACTGGACTTCATCTCAACTTCAATTACTTTTTAAATGAATTTCCATTAAAAAGTAATTTCCTAAATTATTAATAATTAATATAATAATTTACTTCGATCATTAACTACTTCAGTAGTCAATTTCTTTATTAACTAAAATAAATAGTAAATCCTTTTAAAACCCTATAAAATTAAAGCAATGTTCATTAAACTATTTTATTAGATTAAATCAAAACAAACTAATTTAATAATCAACTCCAGTTAAAATGGTCAATTTAGTCAACTCTAAACACAATTACCTCGTTAACCGACTCCAATTAGTTCTCATTTTAAATTAATTAATAATATAATTAATTTAAACAATTCCATTAATTGTTTCTTGACAAACTATTATTCCATTTTAACCATTAGGTTAATTTCTATTCACCGGTTTATAAATCTGATTTAAATCAGAATTTACTCTAAGAAATCAATTAAAAATAAATTATAAATTTAAATAATAAATAATAAACATTTATTTCCTTTTAAAACTTTTATTTTAAAATAAAATATATTTAAAAATCTATCTCTAGTTATAAAATAAATTTTATAACTTCAGTTCTATTGATCCACCAGACGGTAAATCAATATAAACAAAACAATTGATTTTATCGGCCATATGCTGCCCAATACTCAACCAATACTGCCCAGTGGTTTAAATAAAACAATTGTTGAATTTTCTGTCAATAATCAACAATCAAATCAATTATCCCATCACATCAGTTCATATATGATAATATGAAAATAAATAATATATTTGAGGAATCCGGTTGGATCCCTCCAACCTGTTCGTCCCTGTATTCAAATAGTTATCTTAATCAGGTCATTCAATTCATTTAACTGATAATTTCTATAACAGTAAACAACAACTATTTAACATCAACCAATTAACAAAACAATTCAAACAATCAAACACGTTTATAAATAAATGTGACCAATAAGGTAAGTTACCTTCATTGGATCAAATCGTTAAAATAACGATTTGATATTTCACCGAAATTAAACATGGTTTAATTTCATCAGTTAAATCAAAAAATACATATATAACTAGCAAATGGCCAACCATTAGCAATCAAAGCACACAAAATAAAAACCCAATTTATAAAAAATATAAATGGGAAGAACTGAGTGAGTTTAACTCACCTTGAGTAATTTCTGAAGCGGTTCAGTTCCAATTAAATTAAACTAGTGTTTAATTTAATTAAATTCTCAGGTCATTCTAGGACTGTCCAGTCTGGCTTCAGAATGAAGTGTTCATAATCACGATTCAATACATTTCGTTTCGTCCAATTCTGTCCACATATGCATGAATTAAAATTATACGGTAAGTTAAATAAACTATTTCTTTTATTATAATTAAATTAAGTGTTTAATTATTAATCACTATTTACTTTGTAATCCAACGGTTGCTTCTCATTTGTTCCTCACGTCTCTTTGATCTGGAAACAGAAGAGATTGATTAATAACTAATATACTTAATTATATGTTAATGGTTCAAATAATTAATCAGTTTTCTCTTAATTAAATAATAAGTAACGCTAATTGTAAAACTTTATTTACATTGTTTGAATTAGAGAGGATGGCCTAGTAATTCCTTCCGCCACGTTTTGAACCCAACAGGGACAGTTAAATCCCTTAGCTTCCTAAACTCATACAAGAATTGTCTTCAATCTGCATAAGTTAAAACTCTCCTAATTAACATAAATAAATTATTCTCAACTAACTAGGATTAAACCAATTTCATTTAGTGAATCAACACCCTCAGGCCGACTTTTCCTTGCTACCACCTTTGATGACTTTCATCTAAATCAGTTTATTATATAATAAAATTTAGTAACTAATCCCTAATTAAACATTTAACTAAACTTAAATTACGTTGAATTAATTAGGCTGATTGGTTCATTCTTCCAGCATGCTTGTTCTTCACGCAATAGTATCTCTTCTGGTCCCAAAACTCACGCACGCTGCTTCAGATTCAAGGCCGATTTTGCTTAATCCATCCCTAGTTTAAACATAGTAGGATTAATTAATAGTTTATACCAATATTTAGCTAGTTTATCCCTTAATTAAATTATTAACAACGCTTAGTTACCCAGATTAAAACGTTATCAGGCCAATTCACGATACTCTCATCTTCATTCTGTTCCTTTATTGTTGCAGGACCCGATGATTTAGCAAGTACTGAAACCGTCAGTTGCTTTCCAATGGGAAAACATGAACTCGCCTCTTCTATTCACCACTGGTTTTTGACTCCACCATGCCTCCTCCACAGTTGCTCCGACCTCCATCCAGACCACCAAAACAAGCCCCTACACCTCCTCCACGTTCGACGCTAGCAGCGCCTCACCCAGACCCTCTGTTGGACTGCAGCGAACCAATACTCGTCGGTGTTTCATGACTGAATTCTGACCACGTCACTCCTTTAAATAGGATCTCCATGGTATAACTCGAGATTTCCGAGCCTTGAACGCATTTGTAGTTGGAGATTGGTGAAAGAAATCGATGGTTTTCGAGATCGAGAAGAATGAAATTCGTCTTACATGGAGCGTTCATTTGTTGGGATGGAGGCGCTGCATTTCTAATGCGTTGACCACACAAGTGTATTTGATGAGGGTTTTCAGAACATATATAGGGATATATATAGAGAGAAATGGGTTGAAAATATTAATAAATTATTAAATGAAACTTCATCGCTAAGTATCACCTCAAAACACCTACATACGACCTTCGTTTTTGACAAAAATGTAATCCTAGCATAAAAAATTATTTCGGACCCGATGGGACAGGTTTCGTTGAATTCTGAGGTCGTTTGTGAAAAGTCCTTTATAATTATCGATGAAAAATCACGCGTTTAAAATCCCTATAATCACAAAAAAAATCCAATAAATTCGAGACCTCGACATTTTACTATACCTCTTCCTTGCGGATCCAATGAAACTTTTTTCGTCCAAATCGGAGTTCATTTGACCAGTCATTTATTCGTTTAAAGTTACCCCTATTTGAATTGACCAAATAATATAATTAATTTGGGCGTTTGTCGTTGCCACGATCAAATGGTAAGTCCGATTGACACGAAAATTGAAAATCCTACAATAATTAATTAATACGAACCCAATGGCACTAGTTTCATCGTATTCCGAGACAGTTTCCTAGTATGCTATTTTTACACGCACCGCAATGCCATTTTGGACACCAAATTACCCGATCTCCAAAAATAACAAACCATATAGTTATCCTGACTCTAATTGTTGATACAAACTAAACAGAACTGGTTTCATGGCCTAACTCGATCGTCTGCTCAAGTTACCAACAAATATCTCTTTATTAATTTAATTTAATTTAATTACGTGCTATGGAAAATGAATGGGTGTTTACGGCTACCATGGTCACATACGACATCGGTTTGCCACGCAATTTAATACCATGCAATAATTTAACGTTACGGCCCAAGTGAAACTGATTTCATCGAAAATGGAGTTCGTTTGCAAAATCGCTATTTTAAAGGCCTATAAATTAAATAACGATTTCCATAGCGACTATTTCAAAATTTGATTTAGCCATAACTATCAATCTATAACACGAAATCTAGATTTTTCTCTTTCATATGAAAATTATAATCAATACGGTTCCAACGTTTCTTGTTTCACAGAAATCCGACTTATATCGAATCCTGTATATTCAACTGAAGTTCAAAACTCCATATTACGAACTATAGCGCCATTTCGGGCTTGATTTATAATTATATAAATATATATCGTTCAAACTTTGTTTTAAATAACGAATTCAATATTAAAATCCATTAATATTCCAAATAAAATATTTAAAATAAATAAATTAAATTAAATATTTGGCTACCAAAAATACGGGTCGTTCCACCAGGCTAAGGATCTTTCTTTTCCATAATTAGGTACACCTTTAGATGGATGCCCTGAGAACCCGATACAATCAACTGATTCTCTGTCGACACAAGATCGGCCCATCTTTGTGACTTACACTTAGATGGTACTGAATACCTTATCCTGGGTCGTAACCGACCTTTAACCGAGCGCTTAGAGTTTTCATATACCACATTATAAAATACCCGGACTTCATACGATAATAATTTATCTAGAAGGAAATGATAATACCCTTTTACCAGACGTGACCAGAATAGCCTTGCTGCATCAATTCTGTTTTGGTCATTTCCAATATGTAAGGCTCAATAGACGTAATGATTTACCTTTTCCATATCATGTTCATTATCTTTGATTGTTCACATTTCCATATTCTTTTTGTTTGTTTCTTACTTTGTCATAAAGTATACAACCCCTTAAGCTCATACTTATCATGGAATAGTGTTAAGCTAAGAGAATATGTCTTCTCTACCACTTGATGTACAATTATCAAAAGTTAAAGCACGAGGTCTAGAAATGCAATCGTCAGAGAATCGTCCATACAAGTTCGTTTTGGGACTGAATGAAACTGAAGTCACATTCCTACTACATCCAATAATGTTTAGTAGTGAACCGACCTTGCATTGGATAATTCATAACAGAGAACTACTACTGCTCGAAGTCTAATCGGGATTTTAAAACTCTAACCAATCAACAAGTAATTCTCCATTATAATCATCCTAAATCTTTTTTTTAAAACCTACAACAGGGTTACTTCGTACGCGAATTAGTTCGAAATGGTTTTCGAATAGAAATCACCCAAATCTGATTCTATTTCCTTCAAAATCCATTTATCATAAATCATAAACCAAAACGTGATATAGTAGGATTTAATAATCTTCATTTCAATTCTTTAATTTCATTCGATTGCTCCAATTCAATTGATATCATTCAATTAATTTTATTTATATACAACTTGCTTTTAAATAACATTTTATTTTATATTCACTGTCCAAAATCATGAATAATATTATCTTACCAAATTCCTTACTTCTATTTGTTTAAAATTAATGGGTAATCCACTGTCCAAAATCGTGAATATAATCTCTCTATAAAATCTACTTCAATTAGACTAATACTTTCTTCTATATAATTACAAAATCTCATCTTTTCGACTTAGAGTAAGTCTAAGTAAATTCTTCTTTTCGCATTTGTTAATTAAAAACCAATTTCCTCGCTTATCTCGTGATCCGAATTGCTTAACTTCTTAATGGCTTAAAAACGATGTTATTTAAGATATCGTTTACTACAAACCCTAAAACAAATCTTAATTAATGTCGTTGAGTATATAGGATCACAGAGACTATCTAATTTTACTCAATCTCAAATCCTGTATTCAACTAGTGCTATAGGCGGAATAATAGTGAGGTCACCTTTTAAATTCCACAAATAAGACAAGTTCCCTCTGCGTATCTTAACACCAAGTATAAGAATATTATCTCTATGCAATCAAAATTAATTATCTTTCAAATAGTACATATTTTATACTTACTCATTTTTGATATTTTAACCTTACCCATTCCTCGTCCAAGATAAGGTCAGGTGATCCAGGGAACTGGTTGCTCCTAAACATATCCTAAATTTAGGCACTTCAACCAAATCTCGGAAATAGAAAAATCAGGTTTACTCATCCAAATTATTAGAGCCAAGATTAAATAATTTTTTCAGTTGATTCTTCTTACCCATTCAGTTAATCCAACTTTGAAATAAGATATAAATTCATTGAATCGTCTTTATAACACTCAGTTTAATAATTGAAAACATTCTCGATCGATTATAGAAAGAATCGTTGATTTCAAACTTATTTCAAAAGATATTGTTTTTTGCAATAGAAAAGTGCTACGGAAAGTTTTCAAATTCAATTGACATTACCTATTTAAAAATTCATATTTTCCAATTCAAATCTCTTTTAAATCATTTTCAATTATTTACCAAATTTATTCCACATTTTATATAATTATATTCATCCATTTATAAAGGATTTTCCTTATGGTCTCTTAACTGCAAATGCACGATTTTGTAGAAAACTGACTTGGACATAATTCAAAATCTACAAGACAAGATTTTGCTCTTCATTTGAAAACTATTGTTATAATAGTCCAGAAATTTCTCGTTTCAAAGAAACCCTACCAAATATTCATTCTGTATACTCATTTGAATTCTTTGGCGATGGTCGCAAAACTACCACTATGCGACGTACCTAGTTTCAACTTGATTTTCAATATTATCTTTTTGAATCCAAATCTTTTCTAAAATCAAATTAGAAATAATATAAGACTGATAGTGCTTTTAAAACTCATTTAAACATTCATTTACATACTACCTCAAACTCATTTTTTCTTAATCAATTTCAAATTGATTTATTATTCATTCCAATTTTGGACTTCGGTTTACTATCTTTTTAAACTCCGATTTCAAATTCATTTACATCGTTGAACTCCATATTTCCTTAATTTCAAATCTACTGAATTTCATAACCAAATTCCAAAATCAAAATTTTATCACATTTTCAACTTGATTCTAACTATCTTTTTCAAAGAGAGTTTTTATTTTTCAATCGATCTATATACCATATTATCAAAATGTTTGTTACACTATTTTGACATGATTAACATCCAATATCATATCTAACATTCATACATTTATCCAAACAAACATAGTGATTTAAATCACTATTCATCCATTTGAATAACTTGGCAATTTTCAATATATTTGCATAAATAATCATCCAACATTTCAAACAACCATTCAAAGAACATAATCAATCATATAAGCAATCAATCAACTTATAATCACTTGCAAAACATATGACATAAAAGTGATGTACTTTTAAATATGAATATATAAAGCTATGAGATTTATTCTCAACTTCATTTCCCACTTCGTCTAACATTAGATTGTATCGTTCACTCCGAAGCAAATCGAAGAACTTCAAATTAGCTTTTTCCTTTTCTCCTTCCTTCACCACCATTACTCATAGCCTCTCATTGGAACCTATTCTTCCTCTCATCTTCCTATACTTCTTACTTGCTAATCATGCCTTACATGATGTTTTAGGCTCAAAGCCAAAGTTTAAAAGAGATTAAAGAAGGTTTGGTTATTTTGAAAAAATTAGAGAGTAATTAGTGGATTAGTGCTTAAGAACTTCCACCATTTTTAACCCTTCTACTTCTTCTCAAGAAGTACCATTAAAATAGCTTAAGAAGAAGAATAAGAAAAGAAATTGTGTGAATATTCCTAAGGGTATGTCTTCCTTTATATAGCCTTAGCAATGCAAATAGGAAAAGACCAAAATGCCCTTCAAAACCTAATGCATTAATGAATGATAAGATGTGTGCGTAAGGTGATGTGAAATGTGCGCAAGGTGATGCGAGAGGTGTGTAAGATGATGGTAAGTTTTCTTTATGAGATTTAAGATGTGGTAAGACTATTCTTAATGGAGTGTAGGATTGGGTGTCCCATCCCCATTGGTTGACACCTAACCTACCCCAATGGGGAGAAACATATCAACCCCAGTGGGGGTTGTTGTATTTCCCTTAGCTGGCTTTCTAAAAGCCGGCTAAGGATTAAACTTGGGTTACAATCTTGTGCCGTTGGATTGTAATCTGCGTGACGGTCTGGAATTAAATCCAGACTGTCACCTTAGCCGGCTTTCTAAAAAGGCTAAAGACCCCATAACCGGCTATAAAAAGGTCGGATATGGGGCATTGTTCTCACCATAACATTTCTCTTCCCCTATCTCCTTCCTTTCCATCCTCCATTCCACCATCATCCGCAAGTAAAAAAGTAAGAGGATTTGGTAGAGCATTATGAGCTATCCGAGGCAGTGGGAGTCAAAGTGGTGCAAATATGCCTCGTGAAGAAGAGCATGCTCCATTGAAGCTCAAGAGGATAGTCTAACTGAAGAAAAATTCATGCCTCCTCCTGAATGAGAAGTAGCCAGATGATGTCGAGCTTCATAGGAAACAGATCTGGATTCGAACATTGATCAGAATTTAGGGTCAGGCAAAGTGCTTACCAATTTTCATGTACTTCCAAACAATTAGGAGCATATTAGCACGCGTGTGGAAGAAGCCATAAGTTTATCACTTTTTTCAACATTAAATATCAAGATTGTGTAGATTAGAAATAATATATCAACCCTTCTATAAATAGGCACGACGAGATAGAACACGTGGGTCACGGCCAACTGTTATTCGTTTATATTCTAAGATTTGCGCATGCAACACAGCTGGCGTTATGCACACATTTCTTCGTGAAGTTGGTCTTGGTGACTTCATAAGTACGTGTTCACTTAACTGTCATCAAATTATTTTGCACTTTTAAATAGCTTCATTTATTCCTAAAACATTTTATTATTAGGTATAAAAATCTTGTTAAACTCGGATGTTCAGTTGATTGGTGCGATATCGTCGTGTTAGTGGAAGACCACAAACATATTTCATTTTGGGTTTGGTGAGTTAGGCATCACTGCGTTAAATTTTACAGTTCTTACATGGATTTCGGTAGGATTGGGGCGGACCTTTCCTTATGATGAGTACTATCAGTGCAGGGACCTATTGGCGCGTTTATTTTCTCATATTGACTTACAACACGCTTTGACTCCTGGATTACAGTTGAAGACTAGTGCTATTAGTAAAACATCATTGATTTAATCGATAATTCAGGGCAAGAAAATCACCTTTTGGAGATTTCACGACTCCTTATCGTATATTTGATGGGTAACCTGTTTATTTCAAACCCTCGAACACCTAGCCCGCTGGACATGTACCGGTGGTCGCTGATTTGACTTTTGACAGGTCAGTAGTATATGATTGGGGGACGCCCATGCTAGCTTATCTCTATCGCTGTTTAGACCATCAATGTGTTATTAGAGAGCGGGGTACGTCCATCTGTGGGTTTTGGCAGATTATATAGTACCGGTACTACAAGTACTTCCACAACATGACTTACCTGACACTAGACCCAAAATTATCACTATTCTTTCCTTGAGTGCGGGCGTGGGCTCGTGAGAATCGGAGACCTATACAAGGTGGTGAGGCACAACATATTTTTTCTATGGCCTGTAACCAGATTGAGTTACGCACGACACGACGGAGTATTATATGGCATCCGTATGAGGGTTATCCCTTCTTGATATATGATGGAGTCGTCCATTTTGCGATGTTGTCGATGCGTCGTTTTCCTTTAGTCTCTTCTCCTCCCTCTAGCGGTTGTTACTGGTCCCTTGAGGAATGATGTTGGAGTCAGATCTTAGAGGGAGACTGTAACACCCCATGTCCGTTAATGACACTCACAAAGGGAATGCATTAACTTCCATGAAGCATTATAAGTAAACAGAACAGAATATTACAAGACAGATACATAAAGTAGTACTTGAAAATTTTATAACTTTATTACAGTAGAAACAGAAGTAAGTTTGGTTACATCTTTCAAAAACACAATATCGGAATTCAAGTACATAAATATCAGTCTTGTACAAAAGCCTTCAGAGTACATAATTTTAAAGCCATAATCCCCAACAGAAAATGCCATAAATAGGTAGAATCAAAGCCAAGAAATACTTCAAGCACTCTAGCACTTCAAGCAGAGAGAAATCTAAGTCAAGCTCTTACGTTCCCAACCTGAGTACCTAGGGGGAAATGGAAGAAAAGAGGCGAAACAAACTAGATTATACATACGTCTGGTGAGTCCAGTGACTTTCATCATATAAACAGATAACAATATCATGACATGTAAATAAAACTGGATGAGAGATAGCCGTAACAGGAGTGGCAGGTTAACAGAAGAAACAGAATGATATAGGCTAAGCTAAGCTCCTTACTTAGTTTTCACTTCTCTGCACTAATACTAGTATAACAGAATTAGGTGTTGTCCTATTGTCTAAACAGAAAACAGAATGATCTCTTCAGGAACACGATGCTAAAAATGGGCCTTTACCACCCGAACAGAGACAGACAGTACGGAAACAGAACCAGGAACGAAATCAGAGAATCCCTATGGAAACAGAAAATTAGAGTTAGGTGTATACTAGTAATGGGCCTTTACCACCCCCAACAGATGGTACCACACAGAAACAGACAGGTCTCACCACCCCAACAGAAACAGATGGTACCCCAACAGAAACTGACAGAACTAAGTGTACCCTGAATTCTACCCCAAGCGATCGGCTCCCTAATACATAAATACCCTGTGTCGTCCCCACAGAAGGGTGTATCACTCCCTAAAGTGGCAACCTATAGACACAGACCTATTTACAGATGTTACGGTGTCTTACATCCTCAGAACAGACCGGATCCATGCACGCACATGACCCGGTTGGAATGCGCCATCGCCACTATCAGAGTGAACCTCTTACAATTAGTTCAGTAAGCGTCCCGGACCCTTCTCAGTGTTGGGTCATGTTTTGATACCAGAAAGGGTTACTGACTAATATGGTTCCCAAACAACAGATGACACGAGTAATTATCCCTCCTAACCTTGTGTCCCTAGACTAACAGATTTCAGATTAACTTGTTTACAGATTTCAGATGTACAAAGTTCCGATTAACTAGTTTTCAGATCAGACATACAAGTTAACAGGTCTTCAGACTAACGGATCAGATGTACAGATTAACAAGTTCTCAGACTAACGGATCTGATATACAAATTAACAGACTTACAGATTGTTTTACCAAACTTTGTATTGGGCCTACAGATTCACGAAACGGGTTTATTAGATTCATCAGTCTAGTTGTTTTAGCCCTATCCACCCAATACGTTTTAGGCATCATATTTATCTTAGATTTGCATTAATTAAATATTAATGCACAGACCTCTCACATTAGGTCGGTAGCTTGTGGCCGCTGGATGTGCCGGGCGGTTCCGGGCAGACTTCTGCCACAAGCCAGACCTAACCTTGTGCCTAAGCATCCTTCTGCCTACGACCTCTCACATTAGACTGACAGTTTGCGTTGCTGGTTAAGCCGGTTGGGTCAGGGTAGGCTTCCACCGCAAACTTAGTCTAACCTCGTGTCTCAGCATTCTTATTTGTAGCTAAAGTTTTCATTCACTTATTATGCCAATATCAGATTAATTATGCCAATTCAACAAATTAACTTCTTTACAAGTTACAACATATTATTCAAAGTTCCATTAACATGTTTTGCTCAAATTTAGATCGAGCCTACAGATTGTGTACCCAAATCACAATATTCAATTCCAACAGATCTAGCAGTTTGGGCCATTTAATAGATTTAAACATATCCTAAAGTTCTATTAACGTATCTTGCCTAATCATAAATTAAGCCTCATTTTACATGCCCAAATTATGGTCATAATTCTCAACATAACATATGCCCAAATTTAATTAGATTTTCCACAATATAGAATATTCTTTAAAAGCCCCAAATCATGATAAACAATATGAATTATGCCAATTTATAGCCGTTGATTACCGCGTATGTCAAATATCCAAAAATCCGAATTAGGCGTATTCACATTAATAGTTATCCCTATTTTAATATAGGTTTTTCAGGCCTAAGTCACATATCCTTTTTCTTCCAAGTAGTAGATCTTCATACAAAATATGCCCCAAATCTAGCTCTTAAATTACAACATGTATTATGTCCTCAAAATCAGATTTTGAATCATAACATGCATTATGTCACCAAATTACAAGTCATATGTTGTCATACATTAATTCTCCTTCTTCCAAATCAAAAACCGTCATATATAGTATGCCAAGATCTAGATCTTAAATTACAACTTATGTTGTGTTCTCAATTTGGTCATAAATCAGTTATGTCCAATTATGCATCATTCGATATTTTCCCCAAATTTAGCGTTTGTGTGTCAATCTCTTACGAGATTTCGCTCAGCTCGTAGTAGTTTGGCTATAGAACAGAAGGAAGGAAGAGATACAGAATAGTTACAATAAGATAGATCTACACAGAAAAATAGATCTGATAAACAAGAATAAGATGGATCTACATAGAAAAACAGATCTAATAAACAAGAATAAGATAGATCTCCAATTCAGATTTATACCCATGTCAAGATCAAAATTAAATTTCATATCTAAAAATAACTGTACTCACAAATCATGGTTTAAGAAAGAGAAGAACAATTCTGGGATCTGATTTTCTGGAGTTGATTTAGCTTTCCGTTGATGTAGGCGTTGATTTGTTATCTTTATCTTCTCTTTTGAATTGATTGATTAGGGTGGAGGCTAGGTCACTTTAGGTTTTAGGAGCATGGAGGCACCATTCCTCTTTGTTAATGAATTAGGATTTAGGTTTAGGGTCCTTATATAGTTGTAGGGAGTGTTTTAGGATCACTAGATTAACCCAGAACCAATCAGATGCCACATCTATCTTAGAGCGATCGGCCCACAGGTTGACAACCAAACACCCTAAATCAACCCCTAGTCGACCCAGCAGGGCTCGGTCGACCTCAAAAATGGGCCGGTTCAGTTATTCCCTCTCCCGATTCGCTGTTTTGAACTTTTTTGCATATTTATTTATTTAATTATATATATATATATATATATTTCTCTCGTATGTATACAACCTTCAAGGCTTAATAACATCTTCATAAGGTATCCGTTTTGTGCAAACCAAATGTCTATCTTGACCCAAAATTTTGAAACGAACATAATAGCGCAACCCATTTCATTAATTCTTCTTCTAAAAATTAAGTATACTTTAATTTGTGAATTTTAATGTTATAAAATTATGGAGTGTTACATTCTCCTCTCCTTAAAGGGTTTCGTCCCCGAAATCTCCAAGTTAAGAAGAATGTATCACTCTATCCAATCATCCATCTACTCAACCATCATCCACAAGCATCCATTGTCCTTAAAAGGTTTCTAATACCGTATGAACATATGCAGAGTGTGTGTATATGTTTCTTGTCTAATGCAAAATCAGGCGGTCTACTGATCCAGTTAACCTCCTTAATGCGAATTATGTTAGTGCCATGAGTCCAATTATGTACGCAAGAAATTCTATTTGATACACATCATTTCTATATGAGTGCATAACCATTCATCCAAATGCAACATCCATGTGATGAGTCAATCATTTTGCATCCACAAAAATTGAAAAATGTACACACATCCATATGCAGTATGAGAGTATTTTTGAGCCGATCTAGTGCCTAGTGTGTGTATATGCATCCGCGAGCAACCACTTACATCCACTTGCAACCATTAAACATAACATGTCTCAAACACATGTTTACACCCATTAGTTTTTACCTAAAGGTCGAAGACTCGATCGATAGGATTCAGCTGAGTGATAGAAGCAAGTATAATTAAAACAAAAGTTCTGTTCCTATTAGACATTGGTTAAGAGAATAAATCCCTAAGTATCAACCCCGAAGACCGAAATCAACATCAGATTGACACCCAGAGAATTACTCCCATTAAACAATGTCAAAAATAGAAATATACTTCACGCTTCGAGTAAAAACTGTAGGATCTAAATTAACCCTAGAGGGGGGGTGAATAGGGTTTATCGCAGATTTTCACAGAATAATTAAATAATCACAGCACAGATAATAATCAGAAGAAAAGCAGAAAATAAATAACACACAAATATACCCAGCTTCGGCAAAACCCTGCCTACTGCTGCATTCCCCAAGGTTTCTACTAGGAGTTAAAACAATCTCTACGCTTACAATCCCCTGTAAACTCGTGACACTCGCTCCCAACTGTTCTTAACCCTACGCTCAAAACCCTGCACTGGTTTTATCCTCAAAACCAGATTTCTCCGAATTACAAACCCTGTAATTCGTCTCCCTAGTTTTAGAGACAAACTAGAAAACTGTAGATTGATTACAAAGTTGAAATTAAAGATAAACAAAATCAAGACAATAAAAAAAACTTAATAAAAACTTTGAAAAACCCTAGTATTTAAATAAGGGTTATCCCCTTAAACTTGGCCGGCCCCCTTTAGTTATTGCTTCACCACTTTATTCTTGAGTCCGACTTCCTTTAATTTTCTCTGGAAATTGAAATGGCGGCTAAAAGAAAACTAGGGTTTCTCTTGAACACACTGAATCGAGATGCCTCGTTGATGGAAATTAGTTGTATGTTACTTGATTCTTCGGCTTCAATCTCTGGTGACTTGAATCGGCTTCGATTGAGTTTATGGACTCTGATTTGGATCCCAGTTTTCTCGATTTCTGGTATGATTTTACTATTCGATTTTTATGCTTTAATTGTGCTTGAACTAGGATTACCCTTGCCGATGATGATGTGGGTGTTCTTATAGGGTTTTTTAAACCCTAATTTTGTGCTCTGATTTCGTATTATACTCTGGTTATGATATATACGGAAATATTGGAACTTTAAATCACCGTATGTTCTGGAATTTTTGATTAAGTCTTGATTTTTGAAACCCTTGATTTTTAAAACTTTGGGGCTTTTGAAATCGTCTTTTATTTGTTCTTGAATTTCTGGAGATTTCTTGCGGCTGATCTGGAGCTTTTGATTGAGTCTTCCTTGACTTCGAATGCTTCTGGCACTTTGAATTGGTCTTGAAAAATTAAAACCTTCTGGAGTAACTTGTGTTAGACTTTATATTCTGGACTTGCATTTTCGACTTTGAATTAATCCCACGATTTCTGTAACTTTAAATCTTTTATTTCCTGGTTGACCATTTCAAATTTTAACTTCCCAAAAGAAAACTTCAATTGGATTATTTATCTTGAATAAACTGGTATGAACAAATGCAATGGTGGAACTTTCCTGTAGTTCTCGAGACAATTTCTGAATCTTTAAATTAATATTGCTTTATGGTTTTTTTGATCATAATATTGCACTTGTCATACTGCTAAGAACAGATACTACTGTAGAACCTTGACATGTTGTTGCACCATGTTCATGATTGTGTCTAGTTTGAAATTTCCAGTCTTTCTGGAATATACTGTAATTCATTCAACCAAATTCACTGTTTTTGCTTTTGATAAAACTTTGATTTGGTCTTGTGAATTCTTGCTCGTCAACCCTTGACTGTGGTATTTAAAAATCCTTCTATATCTTTGAATGTTTCAATCAATCCTCTTGAACACATAATTGACTTGAATCTCCTCACTATGAACATGTCTAAATTGATAAAGTAACTTGCGTGTTTAATTCTGGACTTGAACTGGTATTTAAATTCTAGAATTTCTATGATGATATTTAACTGCTTCATAAACTTTTAATGTGTACTGGTACTATACTTGAGACTTTGAACTGGACAGTGCCTTGTATACTTTACTTTGAACTTTCTGTTGCATTCTCGACTTTGAACTTTGAACTGATAAGAACAGATATTAAATTGCTTCATGTAGTACTTGCTCCTTGCTTGACTTTACACCTTATACTTGACCCGAACTACTTGTACTTTGAGATTTCTGTGTGGACTCCTCTGCCATCATGCATGTATGTAGCTTGCTGGTTCGACCATTTTGACATTCTGACTTAGTACATGGCTTTATATATACACTTGAACCTGTGTATTGAGTTGTTTGGGCTTGTTACTGGTTGAAACATGCACCACTTTTGAGACTGTCTTTGACATGCTAATCTGAACCCTTGTTTGCCATGATTTCTGGTTGCATCTGTCTTGTTTAAACACTAAACTTGAGTTATTCATTTTTGTACACACACATAAGCATGCACTTCCTCGACTTTGACAATTGTATATGTTCACAGCCATCTTTTTAAAAAACATGTATAACTGCATCATTTTGTTATGACCTATATATGTTAAAGCATATTTGTATTGATCATTTCTTGAGTCTGTAATGGCTTGTACTTGTCCATTTTTCTTGTACTTGGGTCTGGCTGCCTTAAAATTGCTTTTTGCATATTTGTTTGAATTCCTTCATTTCTGCTACTTGATTGTCTAGCTTCTCTAGCTTGACTATGTGATCTGCATCCTCACTGCTTTGTCCCTTCTTGCTGGTTTGAACTTGATGTACCCTCTAGCTACACCATTGTGCTCGGCCATTGTTGTTTGTTTTCAGTTCGCATTTGAAATGAAACTTGTGCTCGACCATTGTTGTTCATTTGAAATGAAACTTGTGCTCGACCATTTGTTTTTGCTGTTTTGATTTAGCACTCTCGACCATATGCACTGAGTTGAGATGGTCCAAGTGGCTACTCCTCAGTCGCGACACTGGATTGGCGTGGCAGTGCACACGTGTATACACGTGTGTATATGCAGCTATCCAGACGATATTTTTCTGTCCCTGCATATCAAACAAAGTCTAGAAAAATGATGAGAAACACACCGCAATTCTGAGGCAAATGAAAATTAAAAATAAATTTTTATTTGCTTTTGTTTAATTTTTATTTTTGTGGCAGTCTACTGTGTGTGTTCTTCTGTATGTGACAGGTATGAAGATAACTGGATTGACTGTGTAATGCTGTGAAGTCAAGAAGACTGAAGATGATGATATTTATATGTGTCACCATATATGAGTGAACTGTATAAAAATGTAATGTATATGAAAGTGTAAGTGTTGTAAAGAGGAGCTAAGTACGAAATTGAATATATTGAAATGTATATTAGTGATGTATGTACAAATAGTGGAATTGTAAATCTGTACTGTTTTAAATATTGAAATAAAATATTCTTGTTCAAATAAAATACTGTGTGAATTTTTAAATTTTTGTATAGTTGTACTTTATTTAAACAGAAATATTATATTCCTGTCTGATGTGTAGTATACCAGTACAGTTACAAACACATTCAATAATAAAATAAATTTGGTTGTTATCATCAAACAAAAATCATATAATTGTGTATACAACACTGTTATATACAACAATCTCCCCCTTTTGATGATGACAAACAAATAAAAGATTTTGAATGTGTTTTGAACATGAAATATATTACTCCCCCTATTTGTATGCTCCCCCTACAACTGAACTCCCCCTATATATGTGGAAAAGTATGAATGATGAAATCCAATTGACCATTCCCCCTCTAGATATTTAATTTCCAATCTTAAAATATTTTTGAATTAAATACTCATCAATCAAAATCTTGACCATTCTCCCCCTTTTGTTATCATCAAAAGGAAAATAGAAATCGATACAGTGATGAATATAGACTAAAAATATAAATTCATATTCAGAGAGAGAATATATATCGCAAATTCCAATTAATCAAACAAAAATCATAATAATCTTTAAATCAGAAGCAAATTTCACTTTCAGAATGAATGGATTTACGATGGATTTTATCGAATGAGGAGAGTTCAATAAAAATTGAATATTTGAAAATGAATTTTAAAGATTTTAAATTTGCTAAACAAATGTTAAGCACTTTCTAACCACGCATAGCCCAAAGGTCTTTTAAATGGGGTTAGTAGTAACTTAACTTTATCCTCTCTAATGAGTTCCATCCATGCACAGCCCGAAGGTCTTTTAAGTGAGAATGGAAGCACATAGAAATTAAGGTAATTCACCCACGCATAACCGCGAGGATTTTTAAATGGGAGTGAATACCAAGGATAAATTATTTATTTTTTTTTTATTTTTATTTTTAATTTTTTTTAATTTTAAGAATAATTAGAACTCCCCAAATTAAATAAAACCATGATGAATGACAGAAATATGGTAGATATAGAAGATGGTCGTGAAATAAGCTCTAATTCAAAGATATTATAAAATTTGTTTAATCATCATGAGATTTAAAATAATATCTCTTCTAATTATGAATTATACCATAGTCGCAACTCATCACAGTTTCATAAATCTATCAATAATTTTGATGAGTCCCAAAACGGTTCAAATTAATCAATAATTTCAATTTTTGAATAAATAATCAAAAATAATTTTAAAACTGAAAATATCAATTTTAAGAGGAGTTTTTTGAAAAAATGCAAGTTGAAAATCAGCTAAAAAAATCAATTAATTAGAAAATGAAATTTTCTAATATTTTTAAGACTGATTGCTCCTAGACAATTTTTAAAACCATTTATATATTAATTCAAATTGTCTATGAATTTTAACTAAATTCAGTTACTGATTTTCCAACTTATCATTTAAACACCAATAAATCAAATCAATTTCCTTATCAGAGCAGCACAAGATTATTTTCAGAGAATTTTTGGACAAACTCAAGAAACAGTCAACTTATCAAATCTGAAGATAATTATTTGAAATCACCAAAAAAAATCAATTTTTTATAATCCAAGAATTTCAACAATCCATAACGAATGATTTCAAAAACAGCCAAGTAAAAATAAACTAAAAGGAATAAAAGTACGAGTTTAGAGATCATACCTGACTTACCGTAATCAACGTGATGCAATGAATCTCCAACTCTGAATCTATGGCTAAGGAACTCCAAATAATTTGATATATGAATCAACTTGAATTTTATCTAACTTAAGCACAGTTGTTCCTCAGCCTCCCATAGTACCTAAATGTTTATATGATCGAGTGGTCTAACAAAAGTTGTTTTACCACTCTTATCTTCGTTTACACGTTTTGTTACCCAAACCCGTTTATATAACAATCCATTACTATTCACTAGTGTACCCTTTGGAACCCAAATTTGTTTAGATTTGCTTAAATTTATTTTGTTAATTTTTGGAATCCAAACAGATTTAAATGAATTGTTTTTAAACGGGTTATCAATTTGTTTATGATTTAAAAAACCTTTGACATTATTAAATTTCAAAAATTCAATTTGATTGTTTTCAAAGTCAATTAAAGGATTTTTAAAATCATTAAAATTTTGTTTTTCAACTTGATCAGATTCAAATCCAAGTCCCTTTTTATTCTGAAATTGATTTTTTAACAACATGTTCAACGATTTCTCTCCTTTAGAAAATTTAGTCAAAGCTGACTCCAGTCGTTGAATTTTAAATTTAAGATCGCTATTTTCTTTCATTAAATTTGAACAACGGTTAATAGCGATTTTCCTTTTTCAGCATCAGTTTGTTTTAAAATCAAATTTTCGTTTTCAAGTGCTTTGATTCTAGCATTGGACTTGGAAATTTCAATTTCAAATTGTTCTAGCTTTTCAAAATCAAGTTTTTCAGTTTCTCTAAACTTTCCAATCATCTTTTCAAAATCAAGATTTTCATTTTTCAAATTCATGTTTTCACTTTTAAGTAACTCAAGATCAGTTTTTAATTTTAAAAAATCGTTACTCAAAAATTTACATTTTTCACATTCTGAAAATGGTGAATTCTTAACTTTTTCAAGTTTTGTTTCTAAACTGTTATTTTCTTGAACTAGTTTTGACCTATCAGATTTTAATTTCTTAACTTTTAGTTCAAGAGAATCAACGGTTTTTGTGAGATCGTGACACATTAAAATTAAATCTTTATAAGTAAAACTCGATACCTCACTTGAATTCTCTTCACTACTTTCTGAATCAGAATGAGCCATAAGACACAAATTAGCTTCCTCTTCTTCACTTTCAGAAACTTCTTCTCCTTCTTCATCATCCCATGTAGCGGCAAAAGCTTTCTTCTTTCTTCTGAACTTCTTCCTCTTTTCATTTTTAAGCTGTGGGCAATTTGGTTTGATATGACCGGGTTTCTTGCAATTGTAGCAATATACTTCATCGTCTGAATTATCTGAACTTTCGGACTTGTTGGTTTTTGAATTCTTCTTTCGTGGTTTGTATTTTCCTTTGGCCCACTTTTTTAAAACCATGGCTAGCTCTTCAGCGGGATCATCATCATTACTTTCAACAGAATTATTTAGAGCGATCGTCTTCTTCTTTGATTCAGAATCCTTTCGTTCTTCTCTTGCTTTCAACTCCATCTCGTAAGTAATCAGATTTCCGATCAACTCTTCCATGCTTACTTTATTCAGATCTTTTGATTCTTGAATCGCCGTCACCTTTGCTTCAAAATTCATCGGTAGCACTCTCAGTATTTTTCTGATCAATTCCACTTCAGTATAGGTTTTGCCAAGAGCTTTTGCATTGTAGACCAGTGATGAGAAGCGTCCATACATCTCTTTTATATCTTCGTCTTTTTGCATAGAGAAATTTTCATATTCGTTGCTGAGTAGAGCGAGACGAGATTCCTTTACTTGAGATGTACCTTCGTGTGTGACCTCCAACGTATGCCATATTTCCTGTGCTGTCTCACAATGAGAAATTCGATTAAATTCAGTTTTATCAAGAGCACAAATTAAAGCATTCATTGCTTTGGCATTTGTTGAAAATAATTTTTTATCATTAGCATCCCACCTATCTTTTGGTTTAGGAATTTCAACACCACTAACAATAACAGTAGGAGATTTATAACCCGTTTCAATAATATCCCACACATCATAATCGACAGAACTTAAGTAAATTTTCATCCTAGCTTTCCAATAGGCATAATCAGTTCCATTAAACATTGGTGGCCTAGCTATGGACTGTCCCTCAGAAAAAGCGTTGTTAGACAAATTCATGACTCTAGAGTTAAAATAAAATGAAAAATACCTGCTCTGATACCACTTGTAGGATCTAAATTAACCCTAGAGGGGGGGTGAATAGGGTTTATCGCAGATTTTCACAGAATAATTAAATAATCACAGCACAGATAATAATCAGAAGAAATGCAGAAAATAAATAACACACAAATATACCCAGCTTCGGCAAAACCCTGCCTACTGCTGCATTCCCCAAGGTTTCTACTAGGAGTTAAAACAATCTCTACGCTTACAATCCCCTGTAAACTCGCGACACTCGCTCCCAACTGTTCTTAACCCTACGCTCAAAACCCTGCACTGGTTTTATCCTCAAAACCAGATTTCTCCGAATTACAAACCCTGTAATTCGTCTCCCTAGTTTTAGAGACAAACTAGAAAACTGTAGATTGATTACAAAGTTGAAATTAAAGATAAACAAAATCAAGACAATAAAAAAAACTTAATAAAAACTTTGAAAAACCCTAGTATTTAAATAAGGGTTATCCCCTTAAACTTGGCCGGCCCCCTTTAGTTATTGCTTCACCACTTTATTCTTGAGTCCGACTTCCTTTAATTTTCTCTGGAAATTGAAATGGCGGCTAAAAGAAAACTAGGGTTTCTCTTGAACACACTGAATCGAGATGCCTCGTTGATGGAAATTAGTTGTCTGTTACTTGATTCTTCGGCTTCAATCTCTGGTGACTTGAATCGGCTTCGATTGAGTTTATGGACTCTGATTTGGATCCCAGTTTTCTCGATTTCTGGTATGATTTTACTATTCGATTTTTATGCTTTAATTGTGCTTGAACTAGGATTACCCTTGCCGATGATGATGTGGGTGTTCTTATAGGGTTTTTTAAACCCTAATTTTGTGCTCTGATTTCGTATTATACTCTGGTTATGATATATACGGAAATATTGGAACTTTAAATCACCGTATGTTCTGGAATTTTTGATTAAGTCTTGATTTTTGAAACCCTTGATTTTTAAAACTTTGGGGCTTTTGAAATCGTCTTTTATTTGTTCTTGAATTTCTGGAGATTTCTTGCGGCTGGTCTGGAGCTTTTGATTGAGTCTTCCTTGACTTCGAATGCTTCTGGCACTTTGAATTGGTCTTGAAAAATTAAAACCTTCTGGAGTAACTTGTGTTAGACTTTATATTCTGGACTTGCATTTTCGACTTTGAATTAATCCCACGATTTCTGTAACTTTAAATCTTTTATTTCCTGGTTGACCATTTCAAATTTTAACTTCCCAAAAGAAAACTTCAATTGGATTATTTATCTTGAATAAACTGGTATGAACAAATGCAATGGTGGAACTTTCCTGTAGTTCTCGAGACAATTTCTGAATCTTTAAATTAATATTGCTTTATGGTTTTTTTGATCATAATATTGCACTTGTCATACTGCTAAGAACAGATACTACTGTAGAACCTTGACATGTTGTTGCACCATGTTCATGATTGTGTCTAGTTTGAAATTTCCAGTCTTTCTGGAATATACTGTAATTCATTCAACCAAATTCACTGTTTTTGCTTTTGATAAAACTTTGATTTGGTCTTGTGAATTCTTGCTCGTCAACCCTTGACTGTGGTATTTAAAAATCCTTCTATATCTTTGAATGTTTCAATCAATCCTCTTGAACACATAATTGACTTGAATCTCCTCACTATGAACATGTCTAAATTGATAAAGTAACTTGCGTGTTTAATTCTGGACTTGAACTGGTATTTAAATTCTAGAATTTCTATGATGATATTTAACTGCTTCATAAACTTTTAATGTGTACTGGTACTATACTTGAGACTTTGAACTGGACAGTGCCTTGTATACTTTACTTTGAACTTTCTGTTGCATTCTCGACTTTGAACTTTGAACTGATAAGAACAGATATTAAATTGCTTCATGTAGTACTTGCTCCTTGCTTGACTTTACACCTTATACTTGACCCGAACTACTTGTACTTTGAGATTTCTGTGTGGACTCCTCTGCCATCATGCATGTATGTAGCTTGCTGGTTCGACCATTTTGACATTCTGACTTAGTACATGGCTTTATATATACACTTGAACCTGTGTATTGAGTTGTTTGGGCTTGTTACTGGTTGAAACATGCACCACTTTTGAGACTGTCTTTGACATGCTAATCTGAACCCTTGTTTGCCATGATTTCTGGTTGCATCTGTCTTGTTTAAACACTAAACTTGAGTTATTCATTTTTGTACACACACATAAGCATGCACTTCCTCGACTTTGACAATTGTATATGTTCACAGCCATCTTTTTAAAAAACATGTATAACTGCATCATTTTGTTATGACCTATATATGTTAAAGCATATTTGTATTGATCATTTCTTGAGTCTGTAATGGCTTGTACTTGTCCATTTTTCTTGTACTTGGGTCTGGCTGCCTTAAAATTGCTTTTTGCATATTTGTTTGAATTCCTTCATTTCTGCTACTTGATTGTCTAGCTTCTCTAGCTTGACTATGTGATCTGCATCCTCACTGCTTTGTCCCTTCTTGCTGGTTTGAACTTGATGTACCCTCTAGCTACACCATTGTGCTCGGCCATTGTTGTTTGTTTTCAGTTCGCATTTGAAATGAAACTTGTGCTCGACCATTGTTGTTCATTTGAAATGAAACTTGTGCTCGACCATTTGTTTTTGCTGTTTTGATTTAGCACTCTCGACCATATGCACTGAGTTGAGATGGTCCAAGTGGCTACTCCTCAGTCGCGACACTGGATTGGCGTGGCAGTGCACACGTGTATACACGTGTGTATATGCAGCTATCCAGACGATATTTTTCTGTCCCTGCATATCAAACAAAGTCTAGAAAAATGATGAGAAACACACCGCAATTCTGAGGCAAATGAAAATTAAAAATAAATTTTTATTTGCTTTTGTTTAATTTTTATTTTTGTGGCAGTCTACTGTGTGTGTTCTTCTGTATGTGACAGGTATGAAGATAACTGGATTGACTGTGTAATGCTGTGAAGTCAAGAAGACTGAAGATGATGATATTTATATGTGTCACCATATATGAGTGAACTGTATAAAAATGTAATGTATATGAAAGTGTAAGTGTTGTAAAGAGGAGCTAAGTACGAAATTGAATATATTGAAATGTATATTAGTGATGTATGTACAAATAGTGGAATTGTAAATCTGTACTGTTTTAAATATTGAAATAAAATATTCTTGTTCAAATAAAATACTGTGTGAATTTTTAAATTTTTGTATAGTTGTACTTTATTTAAACAGAAATATTATATTCCTGTCTGATGTGTAGTATACCAGTACAGTTACAAACACATTCAATAATAAAATAAATTTGGTTGTTATCATCAAACAAAAATCATATAATTGTGTATACAACACTGTTATATACAACAAAAACCTCTAACCTTTTCAGAAATATTCAGATACTCACAGACTACTGATACAGATCAGATTATCAAATGATTCTTAGGAAACTAGGCATGATAAAACCCCACCATATCCCACAAAAACCAGAATGTATGCATCACAGTCAACTTAATGCTTAACACAGATACCTTCAAACCCCAACTTATCACGAAAATATGAGTCGTAACCCTTATGGGGTTTGAGACTATAGCAGGATCAGAAACAAGACTAGTATTAAAGTGCAGAGTCTCAATTATAGAATCAAAATGCCAGAATCAAAAAGAGTTTTAACTCAATAACCAGATAAGGAAATTAAACCTTCTACAGAAAATTTCCTATCTCTATCCTATCCAACAGCCACGAGAGCATTCACCTGCCCTCCAGAAGTAGGTTCTACCCTCTGCCCTTGCCCTCGTTTCTTCAGGCAGTCCCTAGTGAAGTGTCACATTTCTCCACAGTTGAAGCAAGCGCCCTTCCTCTTTCTGCAATCCTTGTTCAGATGAGTCAAGCTTCCACAAGTAAAGCACTTTTTCTCCTTCTTATCCTCAAACTTTTCATCCTTCTTTTGTGTTTCCTTTTTGGGACACACTTTCTTGTTTTGTCATCCTTCGAGCATTTCATCTCTTTCTTCTCACGTTTGGCTTCCTCTTCATGCATTAATGCCATGTCAACCAATTTCTCGAAGGTAGCCCCCATAGGAATGTGGGTCATACCCAACCCTTGTAGCGGTTCATTCAAACCTTTAATGAATCTCAAGGCCTTCTTATCAGGTGTGTTCACCAAGTCTAAGCCAAATCTCGCCCATTGGTTGAACTTGTTGGCGTACTCCTTTACTGATAAATTCCCTTGCTTCAATGCTAAGAACCTCTCCTTGTATAAATTCTCTTCTGCTCGTGAGAGAAATTTCATCTCGAACCTATGCTTGAAATCCCTCCATGTCTCTACTGGACGCTCTCCATTCGTGACCTCCCACCAAAATGAGGCTTCGTCCTTCATTAACCAAGCAGCTAGTTGGACCTTCCTTCCGTCTTCTATCTCGAAGATACCAAATAACTCTTCCACCTCCTTAAGCCAATTTCGAGCTTCAACAAACGTCTCTGACCCGTGAAAAGGTTTCCCGTCCATCATCCGAAAGTCCTTGCATATCTTCCAAAAAGTATCAACGCGTGGAGGGGGAGGAGGAGGAACGGCTGCTGGGCCTGTGGCGGTGGCCCTAGCCTCCGGATACCTTCGGAACCAAGTTGTATCGGTATGCCCTCGGGTATCTCGGGTACCCCAGACATGCTAATAAGAAAAAGGGAAGAGATTCAAAACGGAGAATCAAAACAAAGATATATGGCTTTTGGGGATTATGTTTTTCAAAATAAACTCTACTTTTGAAAATACTTCCTTTTTAAAACCTTCTTGAAGATAGTTTTCATAAACTTTTACCTAATCTGGTAACCTTCAGCTCTGATACCAAGTGTAACACCCCATGTCCGTTAATGTCACTCACAAAGGGAATGCATTAACTTCCATGAAACATTATAAGTAAATAGAAGATAATATTACAAGACAGATACATAAAGTAGCACTTGAAAATTTTATAACTTTATTACAGCAGAAATAGAAGTAAGTTTGTTTACATCTTTCAAAACCACAATATCAGAATTCAAGTAAATAAATATCCGTCTTGTACAAAAGCCTTTAGAGTACGTAATTTTAAAGCCATAATCCCCAACACGAAAAGGCCATAAATAGGTAGAATCAAAGCAAAGCAATACTTCAAGCACTTCAAGCAGAGAGAAATCTAAGTCATGCTCTTACGTTCCCAACCTGAGTACTTGGGGGGGGGGACGGAAGAAAAGAGGCGAAACAAACTAGGTTAGACATACGTCTGGTAAGTCCAGTGACTTTCAGCATATAAAAAGATAACAGTATCATGACATGTAAATAAAACTGGATGAGAGATAGCCGTAACAGGAGTAGCAGGTTAACAAAAGAAACAAAATGATATAGGCTAAGCTAGGCTCCTTACTTAGTTTTCAATTCTCTGCACTAATACTAGTATAACACAATTAGGTGTTGTCCTGTTGTCTAAATAGAAAACAGAATGATCTCTTCAAGAACACGATGCTAGAAATGAGCTTCTACCACCCGAACAGAGACAGACGGTACAGAAACAGAATCATGAACGAAATCAGAGACAGAAATAGAATAATCCTTATGGAAACAGAATATTAGAGTTAGGTGTACACTAGTAATGGGCCTTTACCACCCCAACAGACGGTACTACACAGAAACAGACAGGTGTTACCACCCCAACAGAAACAGATGGTACCCCAACAGAAACTGACAGAACTAAGTGTACCCTAAATTCTACCCCAAGCGATCGGCTCCCTAATACATAAATACCATAAGTCGGCCCCACAGAAGGGTGTATCACTCCCTAAAGTGGCAACCTACAGACACAGACCTATTTACAGATGTCACGGTGTCTTACATCCTCAGAGCAGACCGGATCCATGCACGCACATGACCCGGTTGGAATGCTCCATCAACACCCCTCGCCATTATCAGAGTGAACCTCTTACAATTAGTTCAGTAAGCGTGCCCGGACCCCTCTTAGTGTTGGGTCATAGTTTTGATACCAGAAAGGGTTACTGACTAATATGGGTCCTAAACAACAGATGACACAAGTAATTATCCCTCCTAACCTTGTGTCCCCAGACTAACAGATTTCAGATTAACTTGCTTACAGATTTCAGATGTACAAAGTTCAAATTAACTAGTTTTCAGATCAGACATACAAGTTAACAGGTTTTCAGACTAACGGATCAGATGTACAGATTAACAAGTTCTCAGACTAACGGATCAGATATACAGATTAACAGACTTACAGATTGTTTTACCTAACTTTGTATTGGGCCTACAGATTCACGAAACGGGTTTATTAGATTCATCAGTCCAGTTGTTTTAACCCTATCCACCCAACACGTTTTAGGCATCATATTTATCTTAGATTTGCATTAATTAAATATTAATGCACAGACCTCTCACATTAGGTCGGTAGCTTGTGGCCGCTGGATGTGCCGAGCGGTTCCGGGCAAACTTCTGCCACAAGCCAGACCTAACCTCGTGTAAGCATCCTTATGCCTACGACCTCTCACATTAGGCTGACAGTTTGCGGTTGCTGGTTAAGCTGGTTGGGTCAGGGCAAGCTTCCACTGCAAACTGATTCTAACCTCGTGTCTCAGCATTGTTATTTGTAGCTAAAGTTTTCATTCATAGATTATGCCAATATCAGATTAATTATGCCAATTCAACAAACTAACTTCTTTACAAGTTACAACGAATTATTCAAAGTTCCATTAACTTGTTTTGCTCAATTTTAGATCGAGCCTACAGATTACATACCCAAATCACAGTATTCAATTCCAACAGATCTAGCGAATTGGGAAATTTAATAGATTTAAACATATCCTAAAGTTCTATTAACATATCTTGCCTAATCATATTTAAGCCTCATTTTACATGCCCAAATTATGGTCATAATTCTCAATATAACATATGCCCAAATTTAGTTAGATTTTCCATAATACATAATATTCTCTAAAATCCCCAAATCATGATATACAATATGAATTATGCCAATTTATAACCATTGATTACCGCGTATGTCAAATATCCAAAAATCCGAATTAGGCGTATTCACATTAATAGTTATCCCTATTTTAATATAGGTTTTTCAGGCCTAAGTCACGTATCCTTTTTCTTCCAAGTCATAGATCGTCATATAAAATATGCCCCAATTCTAGCTCTTAAATTACAACATGTATTATGTCCTCAAAATCAGATTTTGAATTATAACATGCATTATGTCCCCAAATTACAAGTCATATGTTGTCATACATTAATTCTCCTTCTTCCAAATCATAAACCATCATATATAGTATGCCTAGATCTAGATCTTAAATTACAACTTATGTTGTGTTCTCAATTTAGTCATAAATCAGTTATGTCCAATTATGCGTCAATCAATATTTTCCCAAATTTAACGTTTGCGTGTCAATCTCTTATGAGATTTGGCTCAAGCTCGTAGTAGCCTGACTATAGAACAGAAGGAAGGAAGAGATGCAGAATAGTTACAATAAGATAGATCTACATAGAAAAACAGATCTGATAAACAAGAATAAGATGGATCTATATAGAAAAACAGATCTAATAAACAAGAATAAGATAGATCTCCAATTCAGATTTATACCCATGTCAAGATCATAATTAAATTTCATATCTGAAAATAACTGTACTCACAAATTGTGGTTTAAGAAAGAGAAGAACGATTCTAGGATCTGATTTTCTGGAGTTGATTTAGCTTTCCATTGATGTAGGCATTGATTTTTTTTATCTTTATCTTCTCTTTTGGATTGATTGATTAGGGTGGAGGCTAGGTCATTTCAGGTTTTAAGAGCACGGAGGCACCATTCCTCTTTGCTAATGAATTAGGGTTTAGGTTTAGGGTCCTTATATAGTTGTAGAGAGTGTTTTAGGACCATTACATTAATCCTGAACCATGAGAACCAATCAGATGCCACATCTGCCTTAGAGCGAATCGGCCCACGGGTTGACAGCCAAACACCCTGAATCAACCCCTAGTCGACCCAGCGGCGCTCGGGTCGACCACAAAAATGGGCCGGTTCGGTTATTCCCCCTCCCGATTCGCTGTTTTGAACTTTTTTGCATATTTATTTAATTTTTTTATATATCTATATATATATATTTCTCTCATATGTATACAAACTTTAAGGCTTAATAACATCTTCATAAGGTATCCGTTTTGTGCAAACCAAATGTCTATCTTGACCCAAAGTTTTGAAACGAACATTATAGCACAACCCATTTCACTTAATTCTTCTTCTAAAAATTAAGTATACTTTAATTTGTGAATTTTAATATTATAAAATCACGAGGTGTTACAGAGACCGAGTGCCTAATGATCCACATTATGATACACCTTATTTATTGTGGTATAAGGGGCAGTAGTTGGTGGACGCTCGTGACCATCGGTAGTGGCCATCTGATCATTTCATCATTCCTACTTTAGACTACGGACTATTTGGAGCCACTTTTATACACCAGCACACACGGCTGCCATGGTACATACATCAGCATTTGATTTGATTGGACCTTTAGCTATCATACCTGGCTTTATTCCACCTAGTTTCCAGACCTTACTCTGAGTACGCAGTTATACCCAGCTCCACCTCAGCTGCAAAGAGGAGATGATTGGTGGAGGGTGGAAGTTCAGACAATGACAGGTGGCGATATTTATATGGATGTCCCTCGCATCCCAGTTACTCAGTACTCCGATCCTGTTACTTTATCGTATGAGGATTTATACCAGATGCAGTTAGGGCTTAGACAGGTTCAGTACACCCAACATAGGCGAAGCATAGATGATTTGCTAGCTTGTATTAACGAGCTCACCACTGCCGATGAGGAGCGCTACCATCCTAGGCCTCAGACTGGTGTGGACAAGGACATAGCTGGTCTAGATGATATTGACTTAGGTGATCTATAGATGTTGTTGTTATCATTGTTGTTTGTATTATGTTGATGGCAATACGGTTTTGGACTTTTTTTATTATCAGTACATTATTATATTATCATGTTCACGTGTATTACCAGTAATTGATTGTATTATCTGGGTCACGTGCATTATGTATTATCTACTTGGTACTGTTGTTTCACAATGGTTATGGCTTTGTTTGTATTAGCAGGGTCATGTGTATTATGTCTCAGTACATTATTGTATCGTACTGGTCACATGAATTACGTATTATCAGAGTATATGTATTGAAAAACTATAGTTATAATAACGAATTTATTTATAAATCGACCATTGAATGTATATTAATAATATAATTATAAACGAGCTCGTAACATCGCGGAAGTGCGTAATATTACTTTTGGAACTTTAAATGAACTGAATATCGTTTTAAATTGAAAATGAAGCATCAATTTTAAAATTCAAGCTAGGATGCAATGGAAGTACACCAATTTTCAAATGACGTCGAAATTTAACGAAACTGCAATCTAGGAAACAAAAAAGAAATAGGTACTACAATCTAGGATCAATGGATGCTAATCGGATTCTAACTTAAGCAAGCATACTACATGCCACGTTCAATCTACAAAGATTCCAAAGCAGTTCTAAGATGTCGTATCTCTTATTCAAACTTATTGGCATAAGAAATACCCCTTGGACATAAATGCTCGTTAATCCATTTAGAGTAGCTACAGCCGTTGGGCCATAATGAGCATAACTGTAGTCTACGACCAATATTTTCTCCATCGCCCTAACCATTACCTCCACTGCATAACCATAGTGACAACAAACGGGAAATGAGTCAACCTCTGGCTCGTAAGGAGGTTGAGTAATTTCAACCGATCATACTTCTTGTTCATATAGTTGTCTAACAATTAAAGGTTGAGCTTCTTCAACTAGAGGTTGAGGAGCCAAAACAGGATGAACTTCTTGTTGAAAAGGAGGTTATTGAAGTCTCAATTGGCTCAGATCTAGGTACTCATGACGCACGTCCTCATAGTGTCGCTCTTGGTATTCGATAAGCCACTCAATATTTGTTCTTGGACTATCTGGCGGAGGTTGAGCTAAGTTTTGCTCCCAGTCAAAATCCATTGACGAGGGCTATGAAGGCATATCTTTTGAGATGATAAGTTTTGTACAAATAAAAACTAGTTTGAGTATAAAATTGTGAGAAAATACCTTATATATATATATATATATATATATATATATATATAGCGGCAATATGTGAAGTGAATAAAACCAAATATGATGTTGACAACTCCCTTATATTTACATATATAGCCACTATTCCCACTTTATGTTGTAGCCACTATTACTGACATTTACTATGATGTTATACTGTAGCCAGTACAGTCTTTATGATGACATAAAGCGATAGAATCCTAGACCAGACACTTTATTTGTGTTAAAGAACGCGCCTTCCACTATCATTAAATAGTGTGCCTCCCACTTATGTTAAGAAACGTCTTGATTCATTTGACTCTAAGATGAAAAAAATGGAGGACGACCCTATTCTTTTATCTCATAACTATCACAAACATCAAACGACCCCAATAGTTTAACTCCTAAATGCAATAAGCATTAATATAGTTTATTGCAAATACAAATGCTACTAATTTTAAAATACAAGCATTAATATAGTTCAATTCGAATACAAACATTACTAACATAAAGATACAAGCATTAATATAGTTCAATGCAAATACAAATACTATTAACATAAAGATACAAGCATACGAAACAGATACAACCCGTTATACTAAACTTAGTACGGATTAATCTCTAAATATTTTTGTTACGCCTATTATAATCCTCAATTCTTTTTTCCATATGTTTTCTTTGCAATGGATTGAGGTTATTAAAATTGCAACTAATCATCATAAAATCCTCCACCTCTTGTTGCCAAACCAGTTCTGGTCTCCTGATCTCTAACTCTTCAGCACGTTCCCTCTTTAATTGCTCACTGTCACATTGTCGTTTTAAATCTCTTTGAATCTCTCTCTCCCAAGCTTCCTTGCTTCCTTTGCTTCGATGTACTTCTGCGTAGTCTGTTCGGCGGTAGACAGACTTTCACTTATTTGTTCATACTGTAGAGTATAATCAGTTGATGTTTTTTCTTTCCCTTGAACTTCCTGGCAGGCCTGCCTTTGGAACTAGTAGTGAATGGTGTTTCTTTCTGTCTAGCTGAGCAACCTGGGCTAACTTCTTCACCCATCTTCCTAGGTTGGAACATAAAGGCTGAGAGTTCTTATTGCACTCTTCCCCACTTTTCCTCCTGCGACAATATATCATAGCAATGTTGCATGTTGAATGGTTGGTTCTTGTTCTCAGCCAAATATAGTGCATGTGCCTAATTGAGCTGTATTTGATAGGGTACGTTACAACAAACTCAAAATACAAAGGAATAATGCTAAGTGATACAAAAATATTACCATATCAATGTCGTTGGCCCCGCTTCGCTGTCTTGAATGCAAACCCGCCATTATTTCTTTGCAGCATTGACAAGCATGATTTATTCTTTTTAATGACTGCTTCAACGAATCAACCTTTCTCGTTGGGCATGTTGAACGTCGCTCATTGAACATTGCAAATATAATTCCAAAAAGAACTATCGGTTTGGCTAGTTTCTTTTCTTTTGTCCTTAAAACATTCAACCCAACAGTAGGAAAGCTCAGCTTGCTCGTCCGCCGACCATTTACGGAATTTCTTAGATTCAGTGGGCGCTTGCTGTCCAAATTCCTCGTCAGGCATTTCATTGATGTTTATTCCAGAATTGCTCCCTTCAAGACTTTCGAACCGAGTTTCTTCAATTTCCATGTTGGTATTTCCAAATTAAATATTCCACTACAACATAAATTGTCTTTTATAGCGGCATATAGCCGCTATTAATCAATACTATAGCGGTTCGATAAATGTTGCATATCGACATGTTATAAAAAACTACTAAATATTTATAACACAAAACAAACCTCTATAAAAGAGCATGGTTTTATAGCACAAATTTGCCGCTACGTTACTTAAAGAAAATAGCTTATCCACGCCGCTATTAAACATATAAATCTCAATGAAAGTAGGAATCTCTATAACACAGTATAGCCATTATAATATATTTATTCGATAGAAGCTATATGACACTATTAAATCAACATATTATAGTATTGTTAAATCCTTTTATGACGCTTATGTCATATAGTTATAACGCTTTTCAAGAGCTATGACTACATGTTACATTTTAATAATAACAATCAAATGAATCTTCATAACAATATAAAGAACAATATATAAACGAAAAAAATATAATAATCAACAAATATAACGTATATTCATGATAACAAAATAAAGTATCAACTAACAAAAAATAATTTCAATTCATGAGTTATCAAAATTCAATGTATATGTTTTCGATTCCATATTGATGTCAATTTGAGTACATGAAAGACAAAACATAGTACATATTTAAAGTCTACAAGTACCAAATGCATCACTAAGAACTTCAACTGCTCAAAGCCTTTCTTTTTTCCACCAAATAGTCCATGGATACAAGTTCCAAAAAGATCAGATCTACTTGCATACATTGCATACAAAGGACCTTGCTTCCAAATAAGACTGTGTGGTGGTTCCTTAATAATCAATTGTCTAATATAATCTTTTCGCTCTTCTTGTAATAAAAAGTGGTTCCTTAGTAATCAGCTATCCAAGAAATTATAATCTTTATAATTTGAAATAATGCTGACCTTTTGGAGCCTGTGACTTTGAGTGGAAGTAAGCTTCATCCCATTGTCATACGCTTCTTTGCAAGTTAGCCACACACATGCACCATCCTGACAAAGTATATACAAATTTACAAATATATCTACTATCACCCATATCTAGAAAAACGTTGGATGGTTGATAAGTTTCAGTCAATTTGGTTCCTAATTTTCACTATTAACTCGTTTGTTGTCCTATTTTTATAAGTACATACACAATGTGAGAAAAGTAGATAGTAGCAAAAAAAAAAAATCAAAGTTTCATATGTTAAAGAAGAGGATCCAATGCTTATAGAAATAACAGATCTCATATGCATGAGTTCTATGCACACATATCTAGACTTAGATTAGGGAACATAAAATACATACAAGTTCAAAGAAAATGATATTGCACACACATATCATTTAGTACTTCCCCTCAAACTAAACTCTTTGGAAGTAACTTCTCTCTTTTCTTTTTTGTCACACAAAACACATGCACACCCAGGCCAAAAAAAAGCACCACCTTATGTGATGACATGTCTTTTTAACCATCAAAAGTTGATATTATCATATTACAATATCCTTAGAGCTATGTGCATTATTTTACTTTAAAATCTGAAAATATGTTTATTGAAAATATGTACATTAAACATGAGACTTGTCAGAAAAATATGAATGGTATCTCTCAATACAAACAGTTGATCACTGGTCATACATCCCTATAACTAAGTGTTCAATGCCATTGCAGTGGCGGAACTAGAACACAAACAATGAAGGGGCCAATTTTTTGGATTGAAACACAATTTTTTTTGAAATGTACATGAATTATGAAAAGAACAAAGACTGTAGAAGACGAGGAGTTAAAGTGCAAGTTGATTCTTATTATTATTATTATTATTATTATTATTATTTTGGTTTGGGGGGCACAGGCCGCCACTGGCCCTGTAATAGTTTCGCCCCTGCATTTGCATCATGCATACTTCTTTAAAAAAAATCCATGTATAATAACAACTCACAAATTTTTTAAAAACCAAAACTTCCCATCAATAATTTCGCGATGGCCAACCATTCAGTTTCCAGGATAATTCTCCACGGTCGTTCTATAAGGGAAAAAAGTAAAAAAAATCAGAAGCCTATACTGAAAAATACAGAAATAAATGCATTGAATTTGGAAACTTTAAATATGAACTTGGTAATTCATATTGGAATAACTATACGACAATATCTTCCATACTGGTGACATTTGGTGACAAAACATAGTCCATATTGATGACAATTCATAAATACAATCAGTATCTTCCATATTGATGACATTTGGTGACATACAATTAAAAAAAATTCACAAATTCATCTAGTTTTATCTGGATGTAAACATATTGTTTTAACAAAGGAGAATTAAAATAGTATACCATTGAATTTCTTTCTGTAACACCCCACCTCCGCTAGGGTCACTCAAAAAGGGAATGCACTAGCTTTGGTGGAGCATTATCTAGGTAAACATACACAGGAATATTACAAGGCAGAACATATAAAACAGTGGAAAAAGAACCAAATTTCATTTCTTTAAAATCTAGAAAGGTCTAAATCCTTTTACATCAAAATGCCATTAAATCCATTACCTCGAAATCTGTCTCGCAATATTAAAGAAGCATAAAATCATTCCCCAAATAAAACAGTAAAGCAGCCATAGCCAAGAAAGGTCCAAGCCATATATGATGATCTTGAAGCAGAAAGAAGCCCAAACTAAATCGTAGTGTTTCCTCCCTGAGAACTTGGGGGGGGGGGGGGGGGGACGGAAGAAAAAGAGGCGAAACAAAACGGGTCAGTCATACAGACTGGTAAGTCCTAGTGACTTTCAGCATAGAAACAAGTAAAGGTAACATGACATGTATAAACTGAAAGTAAACATAATGATGATGACAAGATAGACAAGTTAAACTAATATAACAAGATAAACTATGGTAACAAGATAAACTACGGTAACAAGATAAACTATGCAAACCAGATAAACTACGTATAGCATCGCATGTTTAACATTCTCTACACCAACTGTGCTAGTATCCCAACCCGTACCATCCTTTCCATGTATATGCACAGTCCCTTGCCGTATATCGTACGGGTTTCATCACGTATTTCTATACTACTTCAACGTAGTGCCACCATTCTTGAAATCGTTTGGACTATCACCCTTGTTCTGGTTAGGTTTCCTTATCATGAACTATCACGTGTTCAACTTGGATTTATGCCACCTAGGACCACTAGGGATTATGCTACCTATTGAACGTTTTCTAGATTCGATTAGGGTTTATGCCACCTAGGACCACTAGGGATTATGCTACCTAATGAACAACACCCTTTTTCCATGTAACGATCTATTAATCGATCGGCTCCCTACAAGTCCTAGCTCGTTCATGTGTCTGTGTCATACGGCCCAATCACGAAATGTAGTCACCTGTGCTAGGTCCACCATAGGGTGTATCAGGCCCTAGAGTGCCAACCACCGACACGAATCAAGCATGCATAGTGTAAACTACTGGTGCCCAATGCCTGCTTTTTCAACTCCGGACTATGTGCACGACCATAGTCCGCCTGAGCCTACAATGGCGGACCAACTCAGCCGTCGTTCTGGTCGCTTACAATCAGCCCAGTAATCGTGCCCCACCCTGCCTAGTTCCAGGGTACCGTGTTACATCGAGTGGGTTACTGCTGAAAAAGACCGTGTAACTAGGGTTTCCGTCCAGTAGGTTAAGTATTGTCATTTAAATTCGAGACTTAACCCCATCAGTCTAGCATGTCAAGTTGGTTAAGTGTTGTCATTCAAGTTCGTGACTTAACCCACCTACGTGTCATGTCAAATTGGCTAAGTGTTGTCGTTCAAGTTCATGACTTAGCCCTACGAATCATGTGTCAAGTTGGTTAAGTAAATTCAAGCGGTTCATGACTTAACCCTATCAAATCATCGTGTCAAATTGGTTAAGTATATTCAAGCGGTTCATGACTTAACCCTATCAAATCATCGTGTCAAATTGGTTAAGTATATTCAAGCGGTTCATGACTTAACCCTATCAAATCATCATGTCAAATTGGTTAAGTATATTCAAGCGGTTCATGACTTAACCCTATCAAATCATCGTGTCAAATTGGTTAAGTATATTCAAGTGGTTCATGATTTAACCCTATCAAATCATCGTGTCAAATTGGTTAAGTATATTCAAGCGGTTCATGACTTAACCCTATCAAATCGTCGTGTCAAATTGGTTAAGTATATTCAAGCGGTTCATGACTTAACCCTATCATGTGGCATTAATTCATTAATGCACCCCAACTCTCACATCAGACCTGTTGTTGTGGTCACTGGATATGCCGGGCGGATCCAGGCAGAATTACACCACAACTCAGTCTGACCTCGGGTTTTCAAGTGTGATATGACCAAATGCCCATATTGGATCCTACTGTGTGCAGTAACTGGATTTGTCGGGCGGTTCTGGGCAGAATTACACTGCAAACTCAACCCAACCTCGAGTTGGCCATTTTCAAGTTCATTCTAAGTGTCATGTCCGTGTTCAAGTTTTATGTCAAGTTCGTGTCAAGTTTCATGGCGAGTTTTATGTCCATATCCAGGTTCAGGTTATAACAACGTTCATGTTTCAAGTTTGCCTTTTTCGAGTTCATAATTCATGTTCATAACCAATTCATGTTTTGCCTATTCTACCCAAATCGTGTTCCCATCGCATGTAAACGTGATCAATCCATACTACAAATAAATCCAAATCTAAGAATAATATCAAAGCTATGATAGGAAAGAGGGACGTGCATAAAGCGATAAAAGGGTTTACAAGACTAGCATGACATAAATTGGTTACAACATCACTAGCATATAGGATTTCAAATCTAGCAAGATAAGGCGATGGTCATGATAAACGCTGACATAAAAGAATAGGCATGCAAAAGCAAGCCAATTACAAGGATAATGGATCCAATGGTTTTGGTGTACATAATAGTGAATAAATTAAGTCACACCCTAGGTATACGATCCAACAAAATGCCAATTCGGTGCACAACATGGTTTTCAACTATAGTGTTATGGGCATGAACAATCAACTATAATAGTCTTAGGCAATTAACCCCAATAGTCATAGGTAGAAATCTCATAGTTATGAATCATAAGCGACTCATCACAATAATCATGGATAATTATCAAGAATAGTTCTAGGCAAATAGTCATAGGCAATTAACAGTAATAGTTTCAAGGTCATGGTCATAGATAATGGCCTTATGTTCATAATCATAGGTAATAATTCTCATAGTCAAGAGTCATAGGTGATTAGCCACAATTGTCTTTGTCATAGTTATAGGCATAGTCTTATGTTCACAGTCATAGGCATAGTCTTATATTCATTGTCATAGGCATAGGCATAGTCTTATGTTCATCGTCATAGGCATAGGCATAGGCAAAACCTTATGTCCACAGTCTCATAGGCATATTAAGGTTTATAGACATGAAAGAATTTGATTTACAACATGAATAGGCCCCAAATAGAAATATTCCCACAAGTCAAGATCCAAGAATTTATGTTACAATCTAGCATTTGAATAATAAACTAGGTCCAACAACATGAATGGGCATGATTCAGTCGATAAGAAATAACCCAAAATCATAGATTCAAGAAGAGACAAGAACAGATCCAAATAGATAATCAAGCTTAGGTCCAATATCATTTTATTCCATGTCCATATCAAATTTAACAAGTTTCTATCTCAAAGTAACTAGAACTTACAGAGCGCGGATCGAGAATTAGAGTGCAGAGATTTGATTCTAGAAACGGTTGTTGCAGTTGTTGAACTCTATTTGTTTAGTCTTGTTCTAGTTGAAAACCCCCAATTTGCAATTCCTAGATGTTGTCTTGACGAAGAAGAAGTAGCCATTCTCTCTTTAATTTAATTATTTCAGAAGCAGCATAATGACAGAATGAAATGGTGTGGAGAGAATGAGGCTAGGGGTGAGTTTATATAGGATTAGTCAGACGAATCTGGACAGAAAACGAGGTCAAATACATCAGAATGCATCAGGTTCAGGAAGTGGGCTCGGGAGGCAGGTCGACCCCCAGGTCGACACTATGGTCGACCTTGTCCCTGGGAGGTCGACACTATGGTCGACCCCCAGGTCGACCTTGTCCCTGGGCAGGAATTTTCCCGCCTAGCCTGTTCTAGGGTTTGAATTCGAATTTCGGGCTGTTTTTTATTCTAAAAATCCGTGAAACTTCAGAGGGTCATATCTCCCACATACGGACTCCAATTTTCAAAAACTCGGACTCTATTTCATGTAAAATTTCGAGACGAACACAATGGCGTAACCCGTTTCCCCTGATTCTGATTTTAAAATTTAATTCTGCCTTGATTTCTAGTTTTAACATGTTATAAAAATTCGGGTTGTTACATTCTCCCCTCCTTAAAGGATTTCGTCCCCAAAATCTTCAAGTTAAGAAGAATGTGTCCTACTATCCAATCATCCATCTACTCATCATCAATCACAGACATCCATTGTCCTTAAGAGATTCTAATGCTGTATGAACATATGCAGAAAGTGTGTGTATATGTTCCTTGTCTAATGCAAATGATCAGGCCTGATTGATCTTTTTAAATGCAAAATATGTTTAGTGCCATGAATCCAACATGTATGCAAATAGTCCTAGTCATATAAACACTAAACACTATATTTGTGCACAAACATCCATCCATATGCAACATCCACATGATAACACATCCAATTTCATCCATAAACAAGTATAAACACTCATGCATATGCAATATGGAAATGTGTCTGAGCCGATCTAGTGCCTAATGTGTGTTATGCAATCACGAGCAACCACTAGCAGCCACTTGCAACCACTTGCAACTATCAATCATAACATGTCTCAAACACATGTTTACACCCAATTGTTCCTACCTAAAGGTATAGCCGAATGATAGAAGCAAGTAAAGAAAAACTTTGTACCCAAAACCAATATATATGGTTCTAGGAAACCAAGCATGATAAACTCCTTTTAGGTCGCAAGAAATCCCTTCCTAAAACCAACCCATATCCTATAAAGCCCAAAAAGTTTAGTCAACCCAACGGACATCCTCAAACCCCAACATATTTCACAACCAGATGAGTCATACTCCTTATGGGGTTTGCAACAGAAATAAGATTGAGAATAGGACCGAGAGGATATACTTGAAAGATAGCATGCAAATTAGCTCTACAGGAAAAGAGGGATCAAGGATATACTCTTAAAAAGAGATATGATGCGCGTATCTAGTCTTCAATCTTCTAAGTCGCATTTCCTTGAGCTTAACTCCATTGTGCTTTGTCCGTCTTTAACTTCAAAATTTCGTAGCTTCTTAATTCTTGTTTCCAAAATATGAGTTGGAACTCATTTCACTGTTGTCTCTCGTCCCATTTTCACTTATTCTTTTTCTAGTATACTCGGCTTAAACATAACTGCGTACTCATGGTTTCATGCAAGCTCTCCAAAATTCACTAGTGAATTTCGGATCTCGTCGACTTATTAGAAGGTATTCCACATAAATGAATTATCTCTTGAAAATAAACAAATGCCAACCATGTTGCCAAGTGTACTTACTAAGGTGATTTTCTATAACTCATGCCTAAGCGAAATGAACCATCCGCCTTAGTGGCAAACACTAATCGAGCGGATAGTTAAATGTATCAAGAGATTCTAGGTAACTAAACATGGAAGAACCCTAAGGGTTACACTAGACTTCGAGGGCATTACCAAGGCAAGTCAAGTGTCTAACTACCCTCTTTTCATACTCGAGAATGGTACCATTTCTGGATAACCACTCCATCCCTAGAATCAACCCATAGCCCAAAAACATAAGCATTACTTCTAACTCAACACTTAGCATAGACATTCCCAAATCCAAACAAGTCATGAATAAATGAGCCGATTCCCTAACAGGATTTGAGAATAAAATGGGATCCTCTATTACGCTAGTACTAAGGTGCAGAGACTCAACTATCGAAGCAGAAATAAAAAGGATGCGATGTACCATAATCAAAAAGGGCATGAACAGGATAGAAAGATAAACTAGACTTTCCTACAGAAACATTTCTACCTTCTTGTTCTGAGCCTCATTCGCCTTAACCACTCTTATCCCCTCTTATATAACGTGTTAACAGGTCTCTCGAGAACTACCTCCATCGCACGACAACCCTACAAGGCTTGAAATAAGACTAGTCGTAGATGGAACTAATGTGACCATAGATGGAGGAAAGAAAGGAAAAGGGATTCGAACAAGGAAACAAAGGATAATGCTAATGGCCTTTGGGGAATAGCCTGTAAAAATAAAACTTTTCTTGAAAAATGCTTCTTTGTAAATGGTTTTGAAAATAATTTCAAAAGGTTTTAAAAACTTTTGCCCAGTCTGGTAACCTTCTGCTCTGATACCAAATGTAACACCCCACCTCCGCTAGGGTCACTCACAAAGGGAATGACTAGCTTTGGTGGAGCATTATCTAGGTAAACATACACATGAATATTACAAGACAGAACATATAAAACAGCGGAAGAAGAACCAAATTTCATTGCTTTAAAATCTAGAAAGGTCTAAAGCCTTTTACATCAAAATGCCATTAAATCCATTACATCGAAATCTGTCTTGCAATAGTAAAGAAGCATAAAACCATAGTCATAAATCATTCCCCAAGTAAAACAGTAAAGCAGCCATAGCCAAGAAAGGCCCAAGCCATATATGATGATCTTGAAGCAGAAAGAAGTCCAAACTAAATCGTAGTGTTTCCTCCCTGAGAACCTGGGGGGGAACGGAAGAAAAAGAGACGAAACAAAACGAGTCAGTCCTATAGACTGGTAAGTCCTAGTGACTTTCAGCATAGAAACAAGTAAAGGTAACATGACATGTATAAACTAAAAGTAAACATAAGGATGATGACAAGATAGGCAAGTTAAACTAAGATAACAAGATAAACTATGGTAACAAGATAAACTACGGTAACAAGATAAACTATGCAAACCAGATAAACTACGTTTAGCATCGCATGTTTAACATTCTCTGCACCAACTGTACTAGTATCCCAACCCGTATCATCCTTTTCATGTATATGTACAGTCCCTTGCCGTATATCGTACGGGTTTCATCACGTATTTCTATACTACTTCAACGTAGTGCCACCATTCTTGAAATCGTTTGGACTGCCACCCTTGTTCTTGCTAGGTTTCCTTATCATGAACTATCACGTGTTCAACTAGGATTTATGCCACCTAGGACCACTAGGGATTATGCTACCTATTGAACATTTTCTAGATTCGATTAGGGTTTATGCCACCTAGGACCACTAGGGATTATGCTACCTAACGAACAACACCCTTTTTCCACGTAACGATCTATTAATCGATCGGCTCCCTGCAAGTCCTAGCTCGTTCATGTGTCTGTGTCATACGGCCCAATCACAAAATGTAGTCACCTGTGCTAGGTCCACCATAGGGTGTATCAGGCCCTAGGGTGCCAACCACCGACACGAATCAAGCACGCACAGTGTAAACCTACTGGTGCCCAATGCCTGCTTTTTCAACTCCGGACTATGTGCACGACCATAGTCCGCCCGAACCTACAATGGCGCACCAACTCAGCCGTCGTTCTGGTCGCTTACAATCAGCCCAGTAATCGTGCCCCACCCTGCCTAGTTCCAGGGTACCGTGATACATCTAGTGGGTTACTGCTGAAAAGGACCGCGTAACTAGGGTTTCCGTCCAGTAGGTTAAGTGTTGTCATTTAAATTCGAGACTTAGCCCCATCAGTCTAGCATGTCAAGTTGGTTAAGTGTTGTCATTCAAGTTCGTGACTTAACCCGCCTACGTGTCATGTCAAATTGGCTAACTGTTGTCGTTCAAGTTCATGACTTAGCCCTACGAATCATGTGTCAAGTTGGTTAAGTATATTCAAGCGGTTCATGACTTAACCCTATCAAATCATCGTGTCAAATTGGTTAAGTATATTCAAGCGGTTCATGACTTAACCCTATCAAATCATCGTGTCAAATTGGTTAAGTATATTCAAGCGGTTCATGACTTAACCCTATCATGTGGCATTAATTCATTAATGCACCCCAACCTCTCACATCAGACCTGTTGTTGTGGTCACTGGATATGCCGGGCGGTTCCGGGCAGAATTACACCACAACTCAGTCTGACCTCGGGTTTTCAAGTGTGATATGACCAACTACCCACATTGGATCCTATTGTGTGCAGTAACTGGATTTGCCGGGCGGTTCCGGGCAGAATTACACTGCAAACTCAACCCAACCTCGAGTTGGCCATTTTCAAGTTCATTCTAAGTGTCTTGTCCATGTTCAAGTTTTATGTCAAGTTTCATGGCGAGTTTCATGTCCATATCCAGGTTCAGGTTATAACAGCGTTCATGTTTCAAGTTTGCCTTTTTGGAGTTCATAATTCATGTTCATAACCAATTCATGTTTTGCCTATTCTACCCAAATCGTGTTCCCATCGCATGTAAACGTGATCAATCCATACTACAAATAAATCCAAATCTTAGAATAATATCAAAGCTATGATAGGCAAGAGGGACGAGCATAAAGCGATAAAAGGGGTTACAAGACTAGCATGACATAAATTGGTTACAACATAACTGCCATATAGGATTTCAAATCTAGCAAGATAAGGCGATGGTCATGATAAACGCTGACATAAAAGAATAGGCATGCAAAGCAAGCCAAATACAAGGATAATGGATCCAATGGTTTTGGTGTACATAATAGCGAATAAACTAAGTCACACCCTAGGTATACGATCCAACAAAATGCCAATTCGGTGCACAACATGGTTTTCAACTATAGTGTTATGGGCATGAACAATCAACTATAATAGTCTTAGGCAATTAACCCCAATAGTCATAGGTAGAAATCTCATAGTTATGAATCATAAGCGACTCATCACAATAATCATGGATAATTATCAAGAATAGTTCTAGGCAAATAGTCATAGGCAATTAACAGTAATAGTTTCAAGGTCATGGTCATAGATAATGGCCTTATGTTCATAATCATAGGTAATAATTCTCATAGTCAAGAGTCATAGGTGATTAGCCACAATTGTCCTTGTCATAGTTATAGGCATAGTCTTATGTTCATAGGCATAGTCTTATGTTCATCGTCATAGGCATAGGCATAGTCTTATGTTCATCGTCATAGGCATAGACATAGGCAAAACCTTATGTCCACAGTCTCATAAGCATATTAAGGTTTATAGACATGAAATAATTTGATTTACAACATGAATAGGCCCCAAATAGAAATATTCCCACAAGTCAAGATCCAAGAATTTATGTTACAATCTAGCGTTTGAATAATGAACTAGGTCCAACAACATGAATGGGCATGATTCAGTCGATAAGAAATAACCCAAAATCATAGATTCAAGAAGAGACAAGAACAGATCCAAATAGATAATCAAGCTTAGGTCCAATTTCATTTTATTCCATGTTCATATCAAATTTAACAAGTTTCTATCTCAAAGTAACTAGAACTTACAGAGCGCGGATCGAGAATTAGAGTGCAGAGATTTGATTCTAGAAACGGTTGTTGCAGTTGTTGAATCTCTATTTGTTTAGTCTTGTTCTAGTTGAAAACCCCCCAATTTGCAATTCCTAGATGTTGTCTTGACGAAGAAGAAGTAGCCATTCTCTCTTTAATTTAATTATTTCAGAAGCAGCATAAGGACAGAATGAAATGGTGTGGAGAGAATGAGGCTAGGAGTGAGTTTATATAGGATTAGGCAGACGAATCTGGACAGAAAACGTGGTCAAATACATCAGAATGCATCAGGTTCAGGAAGTGGGCTCGGGAGGCAGGTCGACCCCCAGGTCGACACTATGGTCGACCTGGTCCCTGGGAGGTCGACACTATGGTCGACTCCCAGGTCAACCTGGTCCCTGGATGGGAATTTTCCCGCCAGCCTGTTCTGGGGTTTGAATTCGAATTTCGAATTCGAATTTCGGGCTGTTTTTTATTCTGAAAATTCGTGAAACTTCAGAGGGTCATATCTCCCTCATACGGACTCCAATTTTCAAAAACTCGGACTCTATTTCATGTAAAATTTCGAGACGAACGCAATGGCGTAACCCGTTTCCCCTGATTCTGATTTTAAAATTTAATTTTGCCTTGATTTCTAGTTTTAACATGTTATAAAAATTCGGGTTGTTACACTTTCCAATATATGATAATTCATTCAACCAAGATATGGCGGCCCGTTCCTGTTAAATAATAAATAGCACCTCTGCGTATTTTTTCTTTTCCGATGGACTTCCATGGTTTCATTAATGGAAATTCTTTGATGTAGTGAGTAATAGGCTCTGGTTGTTTACCGTTCACGAATTCTTGTTTGGGCAGTTCATATCATCCATACATAGTGTTTTGATCTAAGATTTCAATTCTTCCATGCTTCAGCAATAGCATACAACCGGGATCAATTTACTTACGATACTTAGTTGACATTCAGAAAAAGCAATAACTTCAGCACAAAATAAGAAACGGTCTCTCCAACGCATAAAAGGCTGGGAGTTCACATTTTCATCACCTTGGTAAAATCAAGCCCACCACGTAGACCATAGCAGAATATTTCCGAGATATTAATGAACAAGATGTGTTTTTATTCATCGACAATATCTTTCGTTTCGTTCAAGCAGGATCCTATCCCATAGAGGTACTCAAATTGGATCAGTGATTGATTTCTAGGTTTCATCGTGTTTTTTTTTTTTTTTTTTTTTTTTTGAAAGTTTTAGAACCTCATTTCGAAAATTTGGTTAATTTAGTTCTTTTTTTTACTGTGTCAGCATCCCGGTTGTTCAATCATTTGATAACCCGACTCATTCTTTGATAGCGGATGTGCCCCGGTCAATCAAAAGTTCGATTCTATTTGAACTGCTCATTTTCAAATAGACGGCTGAGTTTCCCCATCTTTTGTTCTCCTCTTAAGTCTAAGTGAAAAAGTTGGGTAAAATTACAACTGGATCCTTGTCTAAAAGGGGCTAGATCCAATCTCCTGGTCCCTGTGGAAAGGAAAAAGAATTTCACGTTCTTCCCCTCTGACAGAAATAAAACTTAAAAGAAAAAAAAATATTTTGATTCAACCATCTCTTTTTCAACTTATCTACTTTCATCATTAATCATCCTAATTACTTCCATTCTACCAATGAATTTTCTATAATAATTCGCAAATCTAAATCGGCTAATTGTTCTCTGATAGCACCTGCCCTCCCGTAGGAGTCTGGGCCGTGTCTCAGTCCCAGTGTGGCTGATCATCCTCTTGGACCAGCTACTGATCATCGCCTCATTCAGTCTGCCATGAAAACAAACCAGATATCTACAAAAAAGAATATATGCAAAATAAAAAAAGAATCATGAAAATCAATTTAAACTTTAGTTTGGCACAGCTTCGCCTAGTAAGTTATTCAACCACAGTAATAGGTATCCTTAAATTAAAAATATAATAACATTCATCTCCAAATTTAATTTCAAACACAACGATTTATAAGGAGAACCCACCATCAAGAGGTATGCTTTAGACATAAAAGACTGCAAAACGAAGCTGAACATGTGCCAAAATATAGGTATGTTATGTCTCATAATTTCAAAATAGCCAATACCTATCGCCAACAAAAGATAAAGACATTTACACATGAGAATAAGCAATAGTCTACTGTGTATTTGATAGAAGTATATTCTTCATCTGTGATCAGAAGAAGAAAATTTTATAGACAATGACCAAAATATTATATCACAATTGTGATTTAAGCTCAGTCAACCTACAATAGACTGAAATTGATATATGAGATGACAATATGTTTTTTAATAGATGACTTGCTTTTCTCATTCAACCTCATAGTTAACATACACAATCCTCCCTCTTAAATACTGTTTCTCTTCCTTGTAATACTCATTGCTAATAATAAACACATATTCCATAAACTATTTTTTTGATGCAACTTATTCAACATACACCTTCGTCTATTCTCTCGAACCCATACATTGTGTTTTACGTTAAATAGGTATAAAGCATAAATTGAAAAACACAAACAGAGGTTACCTTTTGATCATTTGTTTCCCAGGAGGCAGGCCATCGCATAGAATGATAACATTATTATTGAATAGGAACATGATAGCAAAACAACGGGGAGATCCTCTACCCTCACAGTTCAACTGAAATATTCTTGATTTATCATTCTCAAACCACACATGTTACCATGCATATCGAAAAGATATACCCAACTATCATTAATTGGAATTATCAGCTGATTGGATTTTTTTGTTTTTCCACCAGAATTCAATTTCCTTTTTGAGGTTTGTGAGGAAGAAATGGGTATGTGATGATGACAATTACAAATATACAATTACATGCCAAAAGTAAGTCAACATAAGAGCACCTGTAAGTAGAGTACTAAACAATGGCAAAATAATATGTTTCTTTCTAATTTATGCACAGTAAAAACAGAAAAATTTCAACAAACAAAACTAATTGCCAAACCAAAGAAGATATTTGGAAGTGAATACTTCAACATTTTTTTTTCCATGTGTTTTGCAGTGTCCTCTACCCTTGAGCCAAAACAGTTCATATTTTTCTTTGTTTGTACATTATACTCTTGAATCCCTGTATGAATTATAGTGAATGACATTTTTAAATGAGTACAGCTAAGCCAATGAATAAAAGCATAAAGGAGACAAAAGAATACTATGAATACCTCACTTTGGTTCTGTTTAACATGTCATCAGGCCTTTTCCTATTTTCAGAAGCCACAACCAAAGTTGTTTCTCTACCTCTAAAACTTTGTCCATTCATATGATACAGATCCTCCATTGCGTCATAAGGGTCCATAAACTCCGCAAACACAAATCCACGAGGCTCGCTGCAGGTCATGTTTTGAAACAATCATCAAAAGAAAATAATTTCACAAATAGAAACAAAATTGTGTCAAGAGGTGGAGTAATCACAATCTTGAGTTGTCAATACCATCAACAAATGGTGATGCACAGTTGAAGGAGTTGCCGACATGACAAGCAAATAGTTCAGGGCCTACTGAGGTCAATCATAATCTTTAAGGATAAACATACCTACCGAGGTCGATCATTAGTTCAGGGCCGACCTTGACATCCTCATTTTGCTGCACATTCCCTGCAAGCAGAACAGTTTGCGAGTAAAAGTGAAAAAAAGTTATCATTGAATGTCTGCTGTTTTAATTTATTATTATCTAATTATGGTTATGGATATCATGGAATAACACGTGCTGAAGTTTGTGTATATTATTTAATTAAAATACACTCATGTGTTGAAGTTTGTGTATGAAATGTGAGCTATACCTGAAGTTAGAACTCAAATAAAAAAGTAGTTTGACATGCAAAACATATCATTACTAGATAAAAATGAATAACTAATATATACATATAAAAATCATTTAGAAGTTGTATTACTTGAAAGAGGTCACTTCTATCCTTTCCTAATTGCAGTTCTTTACACTAGGATAGGAGCATATTATAAATACGAGAAAGCATTTATAGTGAAGAATTTCCACAAAAAGCAAAAGAATGGTAAATTCAACATTTTACAACTATTAGAAATGATGTATGTACATTATTGTATTCTAGACTTAAAATGGACTCCAAAAATCCAGTGATACCAGTTTTTTATATCATCTATATGCTACTTTATTGTATTTTTCATATGCATTTACATATTGATTCATTGCACTTTTTATATGTATTGTTCATATTATTCTTATAATCAAGTACTGAATTCGATACAAGTGCAAAGTAAATTCAGCATGTGTAACTGACTAGAAGAATGGAAAATGTTTACTCTGATATGAAATTGATTGTTCATATGTAAGAGTAAACACATTATTGAAATTAACCAAAGTATGCTAGACTATTTTATAATATCCATTTTCCCAAGTTAAACAAGAAATAACATCAAAAATTCAGCTAGAAGTCCTCAAGTATAAATATCATTGTTGTGAAAAGTAAATGAACACATAAAAAGATGGAGTTGTTTATTCTAAAATAATAATAATACTACTACTCAGTTGATATCAAGATTCCAATCGTTAGTTTGATGTCCACAATGAATTTTTAAAAATTTATACAAGGTGACATCATCACTAAGAAGTAAAGAACAGAAACATGTGATGTGCCATGTTCTTACAAAAGATAATTGCAAATAGTTCCTAATAAATAAATTAGTGCTAATAAAGTTCACTAATTGGAATTTAGAAAAATATACAAATACTTAAAAATTTCATGCGAACTCACCAGAGTTGGCTGAAGCAACACGCTAAGTTGCTGATTCTCCAAAATCAGGATTCAAGATTTCCTTAAATGCTTCATTACCACTAACCAATGGTACTGATCTAACTTCAAAACTGGTTGGCATCAATTCTTACCCCTAGGTTATGGCAACCTATAGTCTTCTTCCAACTTTATTTATTCACTCTAACTAGGGACACCCCTTGAGCACTTTATCTAGATCAGCAAACAAGGACATCGTACAGAACATTGAAAAGTCTACTTCAAGATTATATTAATCAAGATGCAGAATTAGCTGATTATTTGTCATCTGCTACGAATGTCTTTGCATAGGACGCAGCTGCAAAGTATGCTACAAGTACACAATAGCTCCTTGAGGCATACCCAAAACCAGAAAAAACAAAAAGAAAGATCCATAATCTTCATGCTGAAGCCACCTTCTTCGTTTTACAAGAAAGCAAAAACACCCTCAGATCTTATTGCTTTAAATGTTCACATATTTCAAGCCGATTTTGGAGCAGAGGGAAAATGAGAAAACAGTGAATACTTTAACTTATTTTAGTTAAATCCGAACTTATCATCGTCCAAGTATATCGTGCTAAAGAGTGGAATCACAGTAACCCAAATCTTCTACATCTTTGCTTCAATCCAGCCTAGTTACAGACATAAATCCAAGCTTTTTACATCTTTATATCATAAAAAAATTATACATAAAAGAAGAATAACATAATTAACTTTCAGGCCAGCAATAATCAAAATGAAAATTCACAGTAAAAGAAAAATATTGTATGAGAAAGTAAACCAAAAGGAACAAGAGAATTTATATGAGAAAGTGAACCAAAAAAAAAAAAAAAAAAAAAAAAAAAAACAAAAATTCACAGTGGGAAATAGCGAGTGATAACTTCACTTATATGAGAAAGTAAATCAAAAAGGTCACAAATTGACAGCGGATGAAAAACAACGGATGATAACTTGCACAAAACTGTTAGTCATATCAATTTAGTCGATGAAGAGCATATATTTTCAAAGATAAGATATACCTAATTTCAGATTTGACTGACGTGATGAGTACCTGCTGGCTCAATTTGGGATGTATCTTTTGTCGACGTAGATGTTGGTCATTGTGGAAGTACGGATGGGCTACTCTCGTTCTCTTCAGGAAACAAAAGTAGGAGAAAAGTTGAAAACTGAGTAAAGGCGAAATCGAAGATCGGAGATTAGGGTTTCAGACATCGTTGAGTTTGACTACTGAGGAGCGAACTAATGTAGTGGAGGAGAACGGCAGCGTGGACAGTTTTGATTAGGAGTATTTGGTTGGAGATAAAATCTGGGAGGGAGACGAAAATTATTGTATTTTGGAGGGCTCCGTTATTTCCACCCGGTAATTGCTCTTCACACCGGATAAATTCTTTAAAAATTCAATATCAATTATACCCTTCATCTTCCACTAAAAAATAAATCCATTCACCAATTGTAACTCATCTGAGTTTCATACATACAAAAGATACATCGATTCAGATTTTTAGATACCAATTATACACTTTTAGCAATTACTGGGAGAGTAATACAAAAGATACATCCATTCCGCAATTACTGGGAAAATTTTGATGGTTTAGCTACATACAAAAGATACAATCTCAGGGCAGATGTGATAAGTAAATTTTTATTTGATGAAAACATGGGTAATTTGGGTATAAACGGGGTGGGAAGAGTAAAAAATGGGGGGTGATTTTTCTGCTTAAATTATTGGGGTGGGAAGAGCAAATACAGGGGTGTGAATAGACGGACCCATTTTGGAGAGAGGGATACAGGCTAATTGTTATTTAGGAGGGAAGATGAAAATTTCAGAGCGAAGAGCGTTACAGCACTGTATAGAACAAAATGAATTTAAAAACAGTTTAACCATAACCAACAACGCTTTAGAATAACGCGTTATTAAATGAAATTATTAATAACATATTTTCTTGTAGTCATTTCTCCTCAAATTTAGAGGGGGTAAGGAGACAGTCTTTGATTTTGGCTAGTAGGAGAAACTTAATCTTGATCGAAATTGCAGTTTTTGCTAAAATGTAGAGTTTTAAGAGTAATTTGCATTTTGAAAGTTCTGGTACATGTACGAATTTTGTTGGGAATTATAATAATTCAGATTTTGAGAAGGTTGATAAGAGTTGTATTCAAATTGGGGCTGATAATGATTCGGATTTTGCTGCGATTGAAATGGGTTTTGAATTCGTTGTTTTTGAAATTGAAAATTGGGTCGGGGTTATGAAACACTTCCTTTTCCTTTCTGTTGTTTTTACATTGCCGGTTTGTGAAGAAGATAATGGAAATGATGAAGAGATTTGTGTGTTTGGTTGAAAGAAAGATGATGATATATATACATATAGAGTTGGGAAGAAGGGAATGGGCAACAATCATCTGGTAGACCATTGCCCTTAACCGGCTTTCATAAAACCGGCTAAGGGCAACATTATTATTTTGACCATTGCGTCCTTAGCCGGCTTTTTAAAAGCCAATTTGGGGTAACTGTCAAATTTTGACTATGGCCCCTACCTTAATCGGCTAAGGCCAATGTTTCCAAGCAACCGAATGGTTGCTCTAGCAACCTTTGGGGTTGCCAAAGCAACCCCCGAGCCTCCAACCGACCCCCTATTGGGGGTCGGTTGGAACCCAACCCAACCTTTGGTTGGGAATGCTCTAATGGTGATAAGAGAGGTGATAAGGAGGATGTGGTGTAAGGTAATGGTGTTTTATATGCTTGGTTTCCATGCATGAATGGATATTTGTTTTATGTGGTTTGTGACATGTAATGATAATGTTTCCTTAAGTATGTTTAATGTCAAACCATGGATTAGTTTAGGATAATTCTCTTCATTAGTTTTAATAAATCCACTTTATTAACTTAAGTGATTTCATAACTACATTTAAATAGTTCAGATGTTACTATTTAAGTTGCAAAACGTTTATACAACTTATTTTGGTTGAAAAGTTGATTTTCTGCAAAAACATTTAACAATCATATTTTTACATTTTATTAAACGAACTTGAACATGTAAAAAAAATTGAAATATGAATTTCTTACCTTTTTCTATTAATTAAATCATGTTTATTCATATTTAAAAATCATATTTAAATAATATTAAAAGTCCTAAAATTTACAATGTTGGAAAAAGAAACGTTAAATTCTGATTTTTTGCTATATATGATAAATTGTTTGAACTGGTAAATTCATATAACTATCATATTTGATTGTTATACTTTACCGAATCGTATTAAAAATAAGTTTATGTATCCAGAATCGTGCGCGATTATTCTAAATTCATAAAAACTCGATTTTTCAAAATATTGAAATTTCAAGGTCGTTACATCTATATACTATACTCTCATTCCTTATATTGACACTTAAGGTCAGGTATTTTTGTACGAAAGGGAGGACCTAAATCTCATGACCAAACATGCGCGCTTCCCCCATCCCGTACCGAACCGAGCCGAGTTTGAGTTCGGGTTCGAGTCTAATACAATATCTTATTTTTGCTGGAAAAAACAAGGTGGTTTTTTACAGTATATTTTTAAGAGATGCGACATTCAAATTCAAACGAACGGTCGCGATCTTTGGTGGACAACAGCGGTGGAGAGTAACGGTGCAACCCAATGAACAGCCGTGACTATTCAAAAGAGATGTGGACAACTATAAAACACGGAGAATACTAATCACATTCTCAACAAATTGAGTCTTATTCTTCTTCTTCCTCCTCTTCTCGAAAACATATCCATTGTTGTTTTCAATACAGAGTGGCGTACTCATTGCAGTCTCGAGCAGATAAGATTTTGTTGTATCTTGGGAAACTGTGCAAATAAAAGTTTTAAGCAGATTGCTAAGGCAAGCCTCAAGATCACCATTACGTCTTTGCCAGAAGACACGGTTCTGCAAAGGATTTGTAGTACATCATACCAGTAATGATTTTGCAAACATTTTGCAACTGCATTTTTTACACTGTTAGTGTAGCTGATTTACATGGTTTTGCAAAAGTTTTGCAATACGCTTTCATACATACATATATATATATATATATAACACCTATAACTATATAATGATTTCAAGTACAACATACAAGTTTTTCATTAAATCATCTAATGATTTCCACAACAAAGAAGGCATTGGGCAACTGGCAACTGCCTTAGGTGAGGGTGCGGGGAAACGTCCCGATTGACAACGGTCGACCTGGACAGTCAAATAATAAGTGTTTGGGGGGCAACGCCTCATCCGGAAAGCAATATATCTCCTTTACTGTTCGAATTTGAATTCAAATTCAAACAAAAATGGATATAATTGTTGGAACCAAGAGTTGCATGTTACTTTCAAAAGTCATCACCAATAGAAGTCATCTTTCTATATACACGGTAGTAATTCGTTCTTCGGACATAAGTTCTTTTCTACTTTCTGAATCAAAAACATACACACATCGTCTGACAATTTCGGGTGTTCTTATTCGTGCAAGTAATCACAACTTGCACATTGTTACCCCCACTGCATTCTAAAAGAAAGTTTTGTAGAGAACTCAATAATTCGAGATAAGTGTAAACATTCTTGAAAAAGAATAAAATTGCGCTATGAAATGATATCAACCCACAGTTTTACAACAGTTTATTTATGTTTTATACAGAAAAAAAATGCTGACCCTTCAAACATGTTTTTAATAATACATGCCTTGATATCATCAGGTTTTTGCAATATCAAAACGCAATCATGTCTGATTTTGCTAGCATGAAGATTAATCGAATGAAATTTTATAAGTACATATTAAATAAAAGAAGAAAGGATGTTGGATTTTCATTCACAAAGTATGGTTTCTACTAAAAAAACTATGATATATATATATATGTAGGTATGTCAATGGACAGGGTTCGATCTAGGTATCATATAACCCGAACTCGAGTTTGATTACAATCATTAACACCTAAGTCTGATCCGAACTTGTATGATATTTCAAACCAATACACAAGTCCTGTATTTTTTGCTTTTTAAGTCCACGGAGTAATATCTATACAACTAACTCGAAATATTTATGTTAAAATCATATTTTAAATTGTAATTTAAGTAAAATTTGTATACAAATAATGTTAACTTACAGAATGGAAGGTGATATGGTCAGTTTCACCTAAAAAAAGGGTAAAACATCTACATATAAATAAACAAAAAAGGTAAACATTAGTGTTTTGATACGATGAAAAAATTATACTCGGATTTGATCTTAACAGAGCATCATTTTGATAAAAATATACTCGTCCCATGGTTGGACTTGAGTAGTAAAAGGCAATGCTCGTACCCGCATTAATAATACGGATTCGTGTCGGATCGGATTCGGATCGAAACTCATACCATTGACAGACATACATTCAAGTCCATTTCAAATTTGGAGCAACCAATTGAAAGTAGATTATTTGAAATCTCTTGATTTTCACTTCATGGCTAACCCCTTTTGTGGAAACAATTGAATCATGATTATGTCTAAGAATCTTGAAAGCACCAACCCTCCAAGATCAATCCTGTGATCGTGTTACACTTGACATCACACATAGCATAGGCACTCATAAAATACACATACACACGCCAACACGATGATGGCATTTCACTTCTTGTAAAATCCCCGTATAAGGTAATAAACCATACACAATCCAGTTAAATATGAGCATTCACTCTATTAAACAACAAAAATGGGGAAAAAATTATTACAGCTGACGTTGAAATATCAACAATCAAACTATCATAGAAATGCATTTTTCTCCATATATGAGAAAGTTTCTACCTCAACGTATACCTAATATACTACGTATACGAAAAAATAACATATTTTGTAGATATAGTTAGACAAAATCACCTTGACCTTAACAGCAACATCTGTGGGATGAAATTCCCGCATCATTTCATGCAAGAACATATCAAATTGAACTATATCATTTACCTTATCTTATTTATAACTAGATTGGAACTCGAGCAACGCACACGGTTAGTTTTATAAATCATGGTTTGATGAGCAAGGAAGGGGAATGAAAGGTGTGAGGGCAAAGAGTAATGTATTTGTGCAGAGTAAGAGATAGTTGGTGACAGGTATTGTGACGGCCCGCCCCGCACCAGCCGACATTTCCAAAGAAAGTACGTTGTGTCAATGTCCAACCAGCACGGGACGGTCGTCAAAGAAAGGAAAGAAGGAAATTTGAACTAACAAGGAGCCTGTAGTATATCTCACAGCGCATGGAATAAAATATAATAATAACATAACTTGACATAAAACAGGCGAGACAGTGCATAAGCTGAAAACTTAAACCATCGTAGCAGCGGAAAATCCAAAATTACAGCTTATGTTCCACATCATCTTTGTTACAACTTCTAAAACTGTCTCTAAAGCAAAATAAGAAAGGTACACTACTAATGCCCAAAGTAGTGACCAACAGCGACATAGGGAGAATATATATAGAGAATAGTACGTGTAAACCTCCTGCTCATCTCCGGACAGCTACTCGTGCACAACCAGCTAACCTGTCTCTAGTCTGCCCGTTTAAGAGCACCCAGAGTAATAAGAAGAGACATAAAACTCTGGGTCAGACAAAAGTCTGGTATGAGCGATAAGCAGTAAAACAGAACAATAACAGGTATACTAAACCATACCTGAACCTGGACCTGCAACCAAAGAGTTAGCACAACATACCGTACAATACTCTAAGGCGCCACTAACATATGGTGTAAGGAATATGGGGGTGGGGGTGTGCACGCCATAGTGATGGCAAACAATCATGCATAGCAACTATCCTCACATCTCTCACTCAGCGCGTAAAGCATACGATATCTACCACTTTGATCACCCAATTCCTTGCTACGATCACTTTGCCCAATGGAGTCATAGTGACTCCACTGCACTGATCCATAGCCACTAATCCTTTGTTATGTCCACTCTGCCCCATGGAGTCATGACAACCCCACTGCACTGGCTCATAGCCTTGCCTATGAAGCCATGATGACTTCACTGCACTGATCCGTAGCTAATATCTGTCTCTCAATGGTGAATCAAAGCTATAGACGTCGATAACCCCTTTGCACACGTCCCGCATCAAAGTCCAATCATGAAGTTAACTCGTTGGTTCCCAACTGGATCCTGAGTACAAGCTTCCCATTTGGACTACCTTTGCATCTCGGGTTTGGTCTCCTCCAGATCGGTTCGGAGTCAAGCTTTTATTCAGATCGGCTCTCTTCTTCTCGTTCAGTCCATGGTCGTCAACCCCGCTCGGGTCGGGTCGTGTTCCCTCCATAGGATCAAGTCATGGTGCCCAAGCTGAGCCATGGTGCCACACTGGTTCTGTTCCGTCATGCATGCTCCAGTTCGTTTCGGGTCGTGACCTCGGGTCGGGTCGGGGTAGGACTCCGGTTCGTGATCTTCCTTGACCATCGGTGCGTGAGCATCTGAAGCAGTTTGTGGTGATCAAACTGGAGCGGTTCGTGAGAAGGAGGTGGTTCTCCACGAGCGGGTCGGGTTGGGCTTCCATCATCGGTTCGTGATACTTGCTTCGCGAGTGGGAGAGGGCGATCCGATCCGATCCCTGCACTGTTTCCTGTAACTTTTCCAGCGACTGTTTTATGCCATACGACAGCGTTTCCGACCAATCTAACTGTTCTAAACAATCATGAAACATTCCAAACAGTCATAGCAACATATATAATCAACCATAAACACCAAAACAACAATCTAATGTTTTAAAATGGGTCAAACATACCCAAAAACCCATGTTTTCCCCTTAATCATGTTTAGTCATAACTAATGATAGGATTAGCAAAACTTAACCAAATTAACCCAAATTTCTAACAAAGGCCTAAAGAAATATTTTGAAATTTCTGAGTATTTTTCCAGAATTTAACAATGCTTAATTTCGCTAATTATCTCTAATGAACCCTAATTAGCCGTAATTAGTGAAAAAAACTGCAAATCACTCACCTAAGCCACAAACAAAACTTTCAAAACTGAAACTCCACTGATTTAGGGCGATCTCCAGCATCTAACAGTAGCTCTAACTCTGAAATGATGTAATTTCTCCTTGATTTGATGTTGCTAAGCTTAATCCTTGATTAAACGGTGATTAGAGATGATTCTAGATGTTGAAGGTCATTGTTATGGTTTCTATTATGTATGTGGCGGCTAGAAAATGAGTAAAAACCGAAATCCCTAACCCTAACAGCCCTTAAAAAACCCAAATCCCGAAATACCCCGATGGGTCTAGCTGCTAATCGCCCGGTTAAGCCCGATTAAGCTGTTTTTCACCCTCTAAACCTTAATTCAGCCATAACTCCCAAACGGTAAGTCCGTTTGGCTAATGCGACTACTCTACGGAAAGGTAATCCATCATCTGGATCTAATGGAAGTGGTTTCAGGTCAAAACTCCTTACCAATCAAAAGTTATGGACAAAACAAGGTTCGTCTGGGGAAAAACGGTCACTTAAAAATCGGCAAAAATCATGAACATGGGAAATGACCCCAATAATCGTTACTCAATGTTACACGACCATACGGCTTCATACGAAAAAGAAATAAATATTCTATGATCGTCCGATGCGTAGAATCCGGGTCGTTACATTCTCCCCCCTCCCCCCGCGGCCCCTCACCTTTAAGAAATTTCGTCCTCGAAATTCCTTAATCAAAACGTAAAAAGGATCTCGCATGCCTACCAATCATTAACAAAACAATAAAGCATACAAAACAACACAACAAGCCTATCCTGGCATGTGGTTTATTAACAAGGGAGTACAATACCGATACAAAAACCTTACTAGGCAAAGAGTTCTGGATACTTCCTCCTTATGTTCTCCTCTGTTTCCCAAGTATAGTCTTCTTCATCATCACCCCAAATGAACTTTGACTAGTTTCACCGCCTTCCATCGAAGCTGCTTCGTATCATTCCCAATAATACGCATAGGCTTGCAGTTCCCAACCGCCTCGGGTTCAACCTCGATATCGTCCAGCTGATTCAGTGAAATAGTCACACTAGGGTCGTGCACAAACTTCCTTAACTGGGAAACATGAAATACGTTGTGAACTCCTGCCATCTTGTCTGGTAACTCAACTTTATATGCCAAATTCCCAACTTGTTTGAGAACTGGGAATGAACCAACAAATTTTGGTATTAACCTGCCTCTCCTACCAAATCGTATCAAGCTCTTTAATGGAGAAATCTTGACAAAAACCAAGTCATTAATGGAGAATTTTAAGCCTTTCCACCTCTTGTCAACATAACTTTTTTGCCTATCTTAGGCAGCCTTCATTCGTTGTCAGATAACTTTGATCTTATCTAAGGTTTCTAAGCACAAATTTCTCACCGGCTTCTAACCAACATGACGATGAGTTGCACAGTCTTCCGTACAAAGCTTCATATGGAGCCATACCAATACTGGATTGATAACTATTATTATATGCAAACTCTACTAGATGCAAATAGTCATCCCATGATCCACCAAAATCCAATATGCAAGCTCTCAAGAGATCTTCTAATACTTGATTCACCCTCTCTGCCTGACCGTCAGTTTGAGGATGATACGCGGTACTGAGGTCTAGTTCTACCCTAAAGCCTCTTGTAAGCTCTTCCAAAACCCACCAGTAAACAACGGGTCTCGGTCACTCACAATGCTTTTAGGTATTCCATGAAATCTCACTACCCATTTCATATATAGTTCCGCTAACTTAGCTGCCGTTCTATTCGGCTTGACGGGTATAAACCTTGCACTCTTAGTCAATCTGTCCACAATCACCCAAATCTTATCATGGCCCGATCTAGTTCTTGGTAACCCATCAATGAAATCCATTGAGACTTGTTCCCATTTCCATTCTGGGATTTCTAATGGTTGCAACAAACCACTAGGCTTCTTTTGCTCAGCTTTAACTAGCTGGTAGTTCATGCATTTGGATATAAACGTCCCAACGTCTCTTTTCATCCCTTCCCAGTAGTAGGTCTGCTTCATGTCTCGATACATTTTGTTTACCACCGGGATGTATAGTCAGTTTTGAATGATGACATTCTCTAAGAACTTCTTCTCTCAATCCATCAACATTGGACAACTAGTCTTCCATTCTTTCTAAGCCATCCATCTCGATCAAGCTCATACTTGTTCATCTCTTCGTCGATTCCCATCTCTAACTTTGAGATGAATTCCAATAGGTTAGGATCGTCCCTCTAACTGGAACCAATCCGCTCAATCAAAGTGGGTATGATCGTAAAACTTGCTAACATTTCTGGATCCAATTCGCACTTTGGTCTGAAATCATACCCAGTGATGCAGTTCAGTTGCTTCCATTCTAGAAACATAGCCCCGAAACTAGCATGTCTTCTACTCAATGCATCATCTATCGCATTGCCCTTTCCTGGTGTATATGCGATATTGAAATCATAGGAAGCCAAGAATTCTAACCATCTTTGTTGTCAGAGATTTAGATCCTTCTGAGAAAAAAGATACTTTAATGATTTATGATCGGTAAATAACTTGAATCTTTCTCCCAAGAGATAATATCTCCGCATCTTCAATGCGAACACGATCGCTGCCAATTCCAAATCATGTTTCTCATGCGGTTTCAGTTGCCGACTAGCATATGCTACAACCTTACCTCCTTGCATCAATACAGCACCTAGTCTGGTACCACATGCATCTGTGTATACCGTCATCTCTTCATTCCCTTTAGGAATGACTAACACTGGTGCACATGTCAACTTTTCCTTTAGACTCTTGAATGCATTCTCGCACTTTTCGTCCCAGATGAAAGATTGATTTTTCTTGGTTAACTGAGTCAACGGTGTCGCTATCTTGGAGAAGTCCTGGATAAACTTATGATAATATCCAGCCAATCCAAAGAAACTTCTTACGTCTGTTGCATTCTTGGGCGTAGACCAATCCTGTACCGTAGCCACCTTCGCAGGGTCCATGGCAATACTATTCTCTGAAACAACATGGCCCAAGAATCTCACTTCCCTCCTCCAGAAGTGACACTTAGAAAACTTTGCTTTCAATTGGTGTTTTCTCAACACCTCCATCACTATCCTCAAGTGTTCCTTGTGTTCTTCCTCTGTCCTCGAATAAACCAAGATGTCGTCTACGAACACAAGAACAAACTTATTCAACTGATCTCTGAATACCCTACTCATAAGATCCACAAAATATGCTGGTGCATTGGTCAACCCGAATGGCATGACCAACCACTCATAAAATCCAGACGGCGTCCGAAAGGCCGTTTTAGCTTTACTCTCAGCTTCCACCCTAAGTTGATGAAAACCTGTCGCGAGATCCAACTGGGAGAACACTCTCGCGCCACTTAACTGATCAAACAAATCATCTATCCGCGGCAGAGGATACTTATTCTTCCTCGTCACCTTATTCAACTCGCGGTAGTCCACACACAATCGAAGGGAACCATCTGCCTTGGTAGCAAACACAACTGGTGCTCCCCACTCAGAAACACTTCTTCTGATAAATCCCTTCTTCAACAGATCGTTTACTTGCACCCCGAGCTCTCGCTGCTCCCTTGGTGCCATACAACGAAGTGGCATCACTATAGGTCTGGCATCTTTCACTAAATCAATACGAAACTCAATTTCTCGGTCTGGTGGAAGTCCGGTCACTTCCTCGAAGACGTCCGGATACTGGCCAACCACGGGCACATCTGACAACTCATCATGTGGGATGTCGAGGGAATTTAGAAAACTAGCCATTACCCCATCACTAGGCATACCATCAAACACTACCCTTCGCCCATCATCCTCTCTAACTGTCACCAAAAAGCCCTCATAGTCTACCACCACCCCATATCTTTGTAGCCATAGCCAATCGACTCCCAAAATAATGCCAAACCCAGTAAAGCCCAAAATAAAGCAATCACAAGAAAACATACATCCATGACTCGATAAGACCACATTACGACAAATCATGCTAAGGCTAGTTGAACCACAAATCGGATTCGTCACCGCTAAAGGTCTATCGACTATCTCAGGTTCCAATCCCAACCTATCTACCAGGTCACTAGATATGATGGAACGGGAAGCTCCGGTATCAAACAATACTTGAACAGGAACATCATAAACAGAAAGCAACGACATTCTTTCCTTTCTCCGCCACGGTTGGGGCATTCGACGAAGAAGGAACAGCATTAAGAGCATATGCTTTCACAATCTTCTTCTCCTTAGGGGGTTGCGGACACTTATCCTTGTGATGTCCCCACTTGGCCACAGTTGAAGCACTTCCTATCCGCTGGCTTTGCTCGACATTCTTTAGCATAATGGCCCTTCTTGCCACAGCTAAAGCACTCAACATCTTTCTTGCTCTTTTTTTGACCATCCTTAGCTTGGTTCTCACTCTGCTTCCTTTTATTCTGAGAATTATTCTTGCCTCCACCACTTGCTTGTGGCTTTGGCCCCTCTGCAGATGCGACAGCGCTTCAGTCTTGGGTTTAGGATAAAGGCTCTCTGACCTCAATGCTTTCCCCACGATCGATTCAAACGTCTCATCGATATGGTTTATAAGCCTTTCCCCCAAGTACTGATCTAAGCCTGTTATAAACTTCTCATTCTTCTTCTCGGGAGTGTCGATAAGGGATAATCCATACTTGGATAAAGTATCGAACTCAGCAATATACTCTGAGACTGCCATACCATTCTGCTTAAGCTCCAAGAACTTCCTAAACAACTCTGCCTTCTGAGCAGCTGGGATAAACTTTTCACCGAATCGGGCCTTAAACTGATCCCATGTAATTTGATCCTCTAGAGTAGCCGCCTTAATAGCATTCAACCAATTCATCGCCCGTCCTTGCAGCTGACGGGATGATAGCTTTCTCTTCATCGCATCCTCAATACCCAAGTCTTCGAAGATACGCTCACAGCTATCCAACCAATCCTGAACTTCTGTAGCCGATTTCGTTCCATGGAACGGCTTTCCACCAAGACTAGTGTAATCCTTACATAGCTTGGCGAAATCAGCCCTAGGTGCCCACCATTTGCAGCATTAGGAGCTGCCTTCTGAACATCCCTAAGCATCTCTCCCATGAGGTCAGTGAACATCGTCCCCATATCAGGAGCATTCCCATTATTAGCTCCTCTACCAGAACCCCTAGTATATCGGCTCATCGTTCAATCTATAAGGAGAAAACGATTAACCATCTCTTCAGTGGTGCCAGTGCAATGCGACTTCATCCTTAAATATATTAATAGTATATATACATAGCTTTTGAAAACCAAAATATCACAAATACGCTCTCTCATACACGTACTATCTCTCCATGGTGCCGTTCCCTAGGTTAACTACACAACCTGGAGCTCTGATACCAAGTGTGACGGCCCACCCCGTAGCAGCCGACATTTCCAATGAAAGTACGTTGTGCCAATATCCAACCTGCACCGTACGGTCGTCAAAGAAAGGAAAGAAGGAAATTTGAACTAACAAGGAACTTGTAGTATATCTCACAGCGCATGGAATAAAATATAATAATAACATAACTTGACATAAAATAGGTGAGACAGTGCATAAGCTGAAAACTTAAACTATCATAGCAGCGGAAAATCTAAAATTACAGCTTATGTTCCACATCATCTTTATTACAACTTCTAAAACTGTCTCTAACGAAAAATAAGAAAGGTACACAAGTAATTCCCAAAGTAGTGACCAGCAGTGGCACTGGGAGAACATATATAGAGAATAGTATGTGTAAGCCTCCTGCTCATCTCCGGGTAGCTACTCGTGCACAACCAGCTAACCTGTCTCTAGTCTGCCCGTTTAAGAGCACCCAGAGTAATAAGAAGAGACATAAAACTCTGGATCAGACAAAAGTATGGTATGAGCGATAAGCAGCAAAACAGAACAATAACAGGTATACTAAACCATACCTGAACATGGACCTGCAACCAAAGAGTTAGCACAACATACCGTACAATACTCTAAGGTGCCACTAACATTTGGTGTAAGGAATACGGGGGTGGGGGTGTGCATGTCATAGTGATGGCAAACAATCAAGCATAGCAATTATCCTCACATCTCTCACTCAGTGCGTAAAGCATACGATATCTACCACTTTGATCACCCAATTCCTTGCTACGATCACTTTGCCCCATGGAGTCATAGTGACTCCACTGCACTAATCCATAGCCATTAATCCTTTGCTATGTCCACTCTGCCCCATGGAGTCATGGCAACCCCACTGCACTGGCTCACAGCCTTGCTACGATCACTCTGCCCCATGAAGCCATGATGACTTCACTGCACTGATCTGTAGCCAATATCTGTCTCTCAATGGTGAATCAAAGCTATAGACATCGATAACCCCTTTGCACATGTCCCACAGCAAAGTCTAATCATGAAGTTAACTCGTTGGCTCCCAACTGGATCATGAATACAAGCTTCCCATTTGGACTACCTTTGCATATCGGGTTTGGTCTCCTCCGGATCGGTTCGGAGTCAAGCTTCTATTCAGATCGGCTCTCTTCTTCTCGTTCAGTCCATGGTCGTCAACCCCGCTCGGGTCGGGTCATGTTCCCTCCATAGGATCGAGCCATGGTGCCCATGCTGAGCCATGGTGCCACACTGGTTCTGTTCCGTCATGCATACTCCAGTTCGGTTCGGGTCGTGACTTCGGGTCGGGTCGGGGTAGGACTCCGGTTCGTGATCTTCCTTGACCATCGGTACGTGAGCTTTTGAAGCAGTTCGTGGTGATCAAACTGGAGCGGTTCGTGAGAAGGAGGTGGTTCTCCATGAGTGGGTCGGGTCGGGCTTCCATCATCGGTTCGTGATACTTGCTTTGCGAGTGGGGAGGGCGATCCGATCCGATCCTTGCACTGTTTCCTGCAACTTTTCCAGCGACTGTTTTACGCCATACGACAGCGTTTTCGACCAATCTAACTATTCTAAACAATCATAAAACATTCCAAACAGTCATAGCAACATGTGTAATCAACCATAAACACCAAAACAACAATCTAATGTTTTAAAATGGATCAAACATACCTAAAAACCCATGTTTTCCCCTTAATCATGTTTAAAGTCAACTAATGATAGGATTAGCAAAACTTACCCAAATTTCTAACAAAGGCCTAAAACAATATTTCGAAATTTCGGAATATTTTTCCAGAATTTATAAATGCATAATTTCGCTAATTATCTCTAGTGAACCCTAATTAGCCGTAATTAGTGAAAACAACTGCAAATCACTCACCTAAGCCACAAACAAAACTTTCAAAACTGAAACTCCGCGGGCGATCTCCAGCGTCTAACATCATCTCTAACTCTGAAATGGTGTTATTTCTCCTTGATTTGATGTTGCTAAGCTTAATCCTTGATTAAACGGTGATTAGAGATGATTCTAGATGTCGGAGGCCATTGTTAGGGTTTCTATGATGTATGTGGCGGCCGGAAAATGAGTAAAAACCGGAATCCCTAACCCTAACAGCCCTTAAATACCCCAAATCCCAAAATCCCCCAATGGGCCTAACTGCTAATCGCCCGGTTAAGCCTGATTAAGCTGTTTTTCACCCTCTAAACCTTAATTCAGCCATATCTCCCAAACGGTAAGTTTGTTTGGCTAATGTGACCACTCTACGGAAAGGTAAACCATCATCCGGATCTAATGGAAGTGGTTTCAGGTCCAAACTCCTTACCAATCAAAAGTTATGGACAAAACAAGATTCGCTAGGGGCAAAACGGTCATTTAAAAATCGGCAAAAATCATGAACATGGGAAATGACCCCAATAGTCATTCCCCAATGTTACACGACCATACGGCTTCATACGAAAAAGAAATAAATATTCTACGATCCTCCAATGCATAGAATGCGGGTCGTTACAGGTATGGACCTATGTTGATGTTGTAATGAATTAGCAATTATGCTGTGTACAGGGACTAATTATATTTGCAACGGTCGTATCATGTTAATTTGGTATTAAAGCAAAGAGAAGCAGAAATATATTATGGTTGTGCATGCCATCGGAACGACCATGTAGGTAACATATATGGTAGTAACTCATAATCAGAATGCATTATATATTACATAAACCAATATGTTAGGCATGTCCATTGGACGTATACAAAGATAATCGAAAGAAGATTTATTTATTGTGAAATATAGCCATATGCATCTGTGATGTTTTGATACAAATAAATATGTGAGTTAACTTAAGTTTGCTTTGATATATATATATATATATATATATATATATATATATAACTTGTATGTACATATTTCATGCTATATTTTCAAGCATTCATTTGTTTTTTATCTTAATATATTTAATATAGAAAATATATTGTGTAAATTTACACTCATAAGCTTAAAAAGATGTGTGGAGGTTCATAGCACTTTGAACGTAATCTTCCGATAGACATAAAGTCACTCATTAAGATGTGAACAAATAAAATAACAAATCTTGGGATTTTTATATCAGTTTTCCTCATATTAAATCCACATCAAATTAACTAATTGTCTATGTTCGGCTCATTCCATTAAGTTTAATTACTAAAGTTGGTTACTGCTTTCTAAAAAAAAGCATCACTTCATCATTACTTGCTTTCAGCGAGGATGGTAGCCTGCCTACAGCCTAAAAGATACATTTTATGGTTCCTGTTATTAAATTCAACTCACTTCAGGTTGTTTGTTATTACCATCATCTTTTTTAAATATTTTTAAATTTAATTATTGGTTAACAAAATTGGATCAAAGCAAATAGCTTATATGCTCTGAGTGGGTAAAAGAAAAGCATTCCAACTGTAGATTAGTTAAACAATTTAAGTTACATGTTGGATAATAATAACAATATGTGGCTGATAATCACAAAAGGAATGGGCAAACTTCATTTCTTGATCTGTAACTATTATACTTATACACATCCATATTATATAAATAACAATCTAGATCAACTTCCCTGTAAATTATTTAAAATAAAATAAACAACAAAACTTAAGAACCTCGACCCTCTACAATCAAAGTACAGTTTGTCAACATTATTTTTCCATTAACCTTTTTGATATTTACTGCCAATTTTTGCAATCCTTTATTCCCATACTAACCATTGAAGTTCAAATACTATACTAACTATTCACTTAATGGGAACAACCACTTGACTGATCACCACAAAAGTCAACCACAATCTTCTGGAGACTGGTTTCAGATGTAGAAAACAAATATTTGATCGTCAAGGGGAATACCCAAGTGCTTCAAAGTGCAACTTAACAAATGCATACTTAAGAATACGTATCACTGAACAAAGCACTGCGAAAAACATCATCACCGACAACATATTAGAGTTTTTGCTGTTAGCGACATTTGAAATAGTCAGCATGTGTCCATCGTCGCTTCATACGGCAACCGCGCTACTGCAATAGCAAACTCCAAACTTAGGCAAACATATACATACAACATTATTTCACCACACAATCGCTATGCGTCTGTATTCTATGAGAAAACCATACCGGCATGATCAATATCTTAGCAGTAACGTATAACCATCAAAGTTCGGCTTCACCATTAGTTCTAGCTCCTTAACATGGCAATTGGCATCTTGATTCAGCCCAGACGTGTATAGCGAGAGGTCATCAGTTAGTGAAATTCAGCATTGGATTGTAGATCGAAATCCCAGGGTATGCAATTTCAGATGAAGGCCACAAGCAACAACTAACTCCAGCCAACTGCATAGCTTCAGATTCGATGAATGTCAAGTTATTCAAGCATGAATTCATATCCAGCCAGCGGACATAGCTTCAATTCTTCAAAAAAAATTAAGAAAAAAATGATGTTCAAGTGGTAAAGAACAACATTATAATAGTTTCTCATAAATAATGAAAAATACGATTCTAATATTCCAAATAAATTTTAAATGTAAAAAAGTGATACTTTTCTTCCAAAAATTCTACCTTTCAGATAATTCAAGCACTGCACAATAGGAAGTTAATCATTTCAGATTGATACAATGAACACGGTTAACCATTTCATTATCTATCCATTTAAGGTAAGCCATGTTAAAGTGAATGTTACAAATGGGTGAATATTTGATCAAAAATCAAAGCAAATAATTTTCCACGAGAACAAAATATAGAATCAGAAACGCATGCACATGAGCGCACAGACACACACACACAAACATATATATATATATATATATATATGTATGAGTGTGTGTGTATATATATATATATGTATGTGTGTGTGTGTGTGTAGATATATATATAGTCCAAAGTAAGTGTTGAAGACGTTTTCATTGAAATGGTATGCTTATCACTGAACAATGATTTTCAATCTAATTTAGTAAGAAATTATTATTTCAATGCTTGTATTTGTAAGTGGATTTCCCAAACATAATGAAGGATAGTTTTAAACGTAAGACTTTAACATAATTTGATTAGTAATAAATATATTAGTGAATGAGCGAAGTCCGTAATTTGATCAGATCAACTGGATAACTCATTTTGTTTGACAATGAAATGTTAATTATCTTCATTGCACAAAACTAAAAAATTGATACATGCTTATTAATTCAATCGATTTTACAAATAAGGATGATGCATGCCATTTAAACATCAATTTTATGAAATGAAGACTAACCAAATTTAAATTCATTCAAAAAGATTATCAATATTCAAAAGTGATTTAAGTGCAGTTTTTTCAAATGGCATCTTTTAGATTATTTCAGGACTACATAACATTGAACTGGTTAGACACATAAATGCTTAAGTATCAAGGCTATACAATGAAGATAATCAATCATTTCATTGCCTATCCACTTAATGTAAGCCATGATAAAATGAGTGTTACCAATGGATGAATAAATGTCTTACTTAGTAAATAAATATGTCCATGAAAAATCAATGCTATGCTAATCTGGTTTCCAAAAGAGTGAAACAAATTTCCATGGAAACAAAATTTGTTTAAAAAACGTAACCAATCTTCTTAACCACATTTAAATCTAGAGTAATCCAGCTGACTAACTGTAACAACCCAGAAAATCGGAACCAATTTAAAAAAATTATTTTGGAAATTTTAATGAATTTTGAATATTTAAAATGATTTATTGTAAATAATAACGACAAGAAATTTATTTTGAATAGAATTAGAACATACAAATTTCTTTAAATCGAAGCTAGAATATAGATATTTATTTTAATTATAAAACAAACCAGAAATGGTGCGGTAGTTTGAAAATTCGATTTCAAATTTCAAATGAATGTACAGGATTCAAAATAAATAAGATTTCAATGAAACAAGAAATATTTGAATCTGTTTGAAAATATCTTTCCAACGAATGTGAAAAATCCAAATTTCATAACGGGTATAAAAAGTTATGTCAAGTTGAAAATTCAGAATAGTCGCAATGGAATTTTATATAAAATATAGCCCTTAAAAGTGGAGATTTTGCAAACGACCTCCATTTTCGATGAAACCACTTTTGTGGATCCAGAATGTCAAATTATTGCTAGATTCCAATTTTCATAATTTTTGGAATAAATATGTGAGCGTGGTGAATTTAAACGTGTTTGGTCAATTTAGTTTGAATTTAATCGACTGGAAAATGACCGATTTTCAAACGGCCTCCAAATTCGATGAAATTAGTTTCTTTAGGACTGTATCATCAAAACATAGCTAGATTTATTTTTTGGGAATTTTTGGAGTCCGTATGTGGCCCCGGTAAATTAAAATGTACGTTTGAATTCAATATATATTGATTTATATTATAGTTTAAAAAAATTTGATTAAAATGATAGAACAGACTTACGAAACATATCCCATTGTGTCCGGAATGGGGGTATTTGGCTAGGGCGACAGTCGTTGGGTTTGAATTGGAGTTCGAACACAAATTTTCATAATAAAACAATTAAAGGAATTAAATATTAATAAAATTTTATATAGAACCCTTTCCTCTTGAAACCCTAATCAATTTAGTAAAGCCGCCGCCAGGGTAAAAAACGAACGGCCTAGGCTCTTCAAAATTTCGATCTTCAATTTCTTCTAAACCGAGCAGAATTGAATCGCGAAATCAAAGCGAAGATTCGAGATGGGAGAGAGATCTTTAAAACAGTATCGATTTGGTCAAATTTCGTGGAGTGTGGAGCTCCAATTTCTGCCTCAAAGGCTAGCGGTTCGAGCTTGATTTTGGGGATGATGGTGGGGTCGAGCTCCTCGTGACTGTGGCTGTGGGTGGCGGAGGTGAAGGCCGTCGTTGAGGCGGTAGGCGATGAAGGTCCGATGACCGGACGTGGAGGTGCGACAATGATTTCCGGTAGGAGCTTTTAGGGTTTAAAGAAAACGACGGGGCCTGGATAATTAACAGTGAAGAGGGAAAGTAATTATAATTAATTATTATTTTAATTATTTTGAAATGTAATCAAATATTTAAAACCCCGTAACTTGTTCATACCAGATCAGAATTCAACAAAACAAGTTGCAATGCGATCGCAACAACGAGTGCTACAATATGGAGTTGACTAGAACTGAAATGGAAGCAGTTGTAGATTTTGACTAAATTAAACATCGGGTTTAATTTAATTAAAATAATCGTTCTTAACGATTTCAAAACCGACCACGGTGAGAACTCTTTCTCACTCTATATATTTTCCAGTAAAATATATACTATGATGCAGACGGTGCTTAGCAGTACCCGACACAATTTATTGTACAAACCATGATTGTTTGTTTGAATTGAATGGACTGTATTGCATTGTGTTGTGATGTATAAATAAAATAAATAAATATTCAAGTGATGAATAAAATATTTGAATAGTAAAAATATCATTTTTATTGTATATATGAACTGTATAAAATATTCAAGTGATGAATAAAATATTTGAATAATAACAATATCATTTTTATTGTATATATGAACTGTGTAATATTCAAGTGATGAATAAAATATTTGAATAATAAAAATATCAGTTTAATTGTATATATGAACTAAATAAAATATTCAAGTGATGAATAAAATATTTGAACAATAAAAATATCATTTTTATTGTATATATGAACTGCATAAAATATTCATGTGTTGAATAAAATATTTGAACGATAAAAATATCAACTTTATTGTATATATGAACCGAATAAAATATTCATGTATTGAAGTAAATATTCATTTACAAATCAGATGATTTGTTTATGTACACTCATTTAATTGACATTGATTGTGATGATAACATTTTACACATCGCCCAACTACACAAATAATAATCTGTGTTTGTTGTTTGAAAACCCCACACGGGTATTGGAATAATATTTGACATACACCGATCCCAATAATTAGTGGTATGTCAATCGATGGGTTGACAGACTGTATAAGCGTTATTTATTTATTTTAATGCTTATACGATTGTAAAATGTACTTTGGATGTTGTATGGATTTTTAATGATTGTTTATCATTATTGTTGTATACATGTGATGTTGAAATCCATATAACTGAAATTATATGGTAATTGATTGATTCTGATTCCAATTCAGAATTAACAAATATTTTTAAATAATATTCAGTGTATAATCAGAATCAGATATTTTGAAAACATTATCATTTTAATATTATAATGATAAGGAATATTCAAATTTGATTTGGAATTTGAAATGAAATTGAAATCGTTTTAAAATGAATTTAAAACGAATTTATTAAAAAAAATCAAATTTGGTTTGAAATTTGAAATGAAATTGAAATCGTTTTAAAATGAATTTAAAACGAATTTATTAAGGAATATTCAAGTTTGGTTTGAAATGAAATTGAAATCGTTTTAAAATGAATTTATTAAGGAATATTCAAATTTGAAATGAAATTGAAATCGTTTTAAAATAAATTTAAAACGAATTTATTAAGGAATATTCAAATTTGGTTTGAAATATGAAATGAGATTGAAATCGTTTTAAAATGAATTTAAAATGAATTTATTAAAGAATATTCAAATTTGATTTGAAATTTGAAATGAAGTTAGAATCGTTTCAAAACGAATTTATAAACGATTTATAGAGTACGTTTTAAAAGGAAATCGACGAAATATATATTATATATATATATTATATAATGGTCTGAATAGAACGCGCCGTGCCGCGGCCGTTTGCGAATTTCGACCATCGACTTCGAATAGATATTACGGAAGATTCGTCCGTCGGATTCTCCTAAAATCGGAACCGTTGGGTTCATATTGAAAAGAGCTTTCCAATGAATACAAGAGATTTGAAATCTAACGGTTGAATTTGGAATTATGTCCAAATCAAAATTGGAAAAGGTCGCTGTAAGTGCAGTTCGATGATCGTTTACGGAAATCGACTATAGGGGCCTTGATAAATGTAACAACCCGGAAAATCTGAACCAATTTAAAAAAATTTATTTTGGCCATTTTAATAAATTTGAATATTTAAAATGAATTATTTTAAATAATAACGACGAGAAATTTAATTTGAATAGAATTAGAACGTATATATTTATTTGAATCATCATTAGAATATAAATATTTATTTTTAATTATAAAAGGAATTGGAAATGGCGCGGTAGTTCGAAAATTCGATTTCAAATTTCAAATGAATGTACAGGATTCAAAATAAAACGGATTTTAGCGAAACCAAAAATATTAGAATTTATTTCAAAATATCTTTCCAACGAATCCGAAAAATTGAAATTTCATAGTGGGAATAAAAAGTTATGCCCAGTTGAAAATTTAAAATAGTCGCTATGGAAATATAGCACTTAAAAATGGAAATTTTGCAAACGATCTCCGTTTTCGACGAATCCACTTTTGTTGGATCCATGATGTCAAGTTATTGTTAGATTCCAAAATTCATAATTTTTGGGGTCAATATGTGAGCGTGGCAAAAGAAAACGTATTTTTTCAATTTTAGTCAATTTGGATCGACCAGAAAATGGCCATTTTTCAAACGGTCTCCAAATTTGATGAAATTAGTTTTGTTAGGATCGTATCGTCAAAACATAGCTAGATTTATTTTTCTAGAATTTTCAGAGTCGGTATGTGGCCCTGGTAAATTGAAATGTGCGTTCAAATTCAATATATAAATTTATATTTTGATTTTGACGGAAACTGATCGTAACAGCCGAATTGGGTTACGATACATTTCCCATTGGGTTCAAAATGGAGGTAATTAGCTATGGGCGATAGTCGGTGGGTATGAACTAGAGTTCAAAATAAAAAGTTACTTTTTAGAATTAAATGAAATGAAAATTATATAAATACCCTAATCCTAAATCCCTCCTTTCCACTTCAGCCCCTCCCGTTCAAAATCGATTTACACAAATAAAAGAAAGAAAAAAAAACGAATCGCGCCTAACCCTGGACAGCCGCCACCACCGCCGGGCTCCGCCCATCGCGCGTCGCCTTCCCATTGCCGCCGAGTACCCCCACGGCCACCACCTCACCTCCTCCTCGCCCCATCTCGCGTATTCAAACCACATGCCCTAAAAATCTCCGCTGACCCCCAAATGGACCACCGCCGGTCAGTACACCTCCCCTGCCACCTCCATTCCCCACGCCGACCTTCCAACCACCTCCCCTGCCACCGACGACCAATGTAGACCTCCCTCTAACGAAATTTCAACTTTTACAAGAAAAAAGGTAATTTAAATTTATTTATTCATTTATATTAGTTAATGGTAATTATAGAGTTGTAGTAAAGAAAAAAATAAGATTTTTAATGCTGTAACAAGTTTATATTTTTATATGCATGAAGTTTATATTTTTATTCATATGAAAGAAAAATATTTCTAGTTTTATAAAAATATAACTTTTAGTGAAATAAAAATATGAAGTAGCAATATAAAGATTCGATTTTTATATATGTGCAGCAGCGAAAAAAATTCGATTTTTATATATATTAAGTAGAAATAAAAATATAATTTTTATTTATTGGAATGAAGCGATGAAAATATGATTTTTTTTATATAAACATCATATTAAAAATGTGATCTTTATTTATGAACAACATGGAAAGATGGAGTTGGAATGTTGGATAAACCCAAACCATCGTCCAATATAGAATGGCGGAGTGGATCCCAAAGGTGAGAGCTGCTCACTTTTAATTTTATTTCTAGTTAAAATATATATTAGGATGCAGACGGTGCTTAGCAGCACCCGACACCCGTCATCACAGACCATGGACGACTTGTTTGTTTGTTTGATTGCATTATGAAATTTTATTGTGTGATGTGGAATGAAATAAATAAATATTCTTGTGTCGAAATAAAATATTTTATAGTTAAAAATATAATTTTTAACGTGTGTATGAATAAAATAAATATTCATTTACAAATAAGATGATTTGTTTATGTACACTGATTTGAATGATATTGATTGGGACGATAAATTTTACACATCGCCTAACTGCACAAATAAAACCTATGTTTGGTTTTTTGAAACCCCACACAGGTATTGGGATGATATATGACATACACTAGTCCCAATAATTAGTTGTATGTCGATCAATTGATTGACAGGCTGTTATAAGCGTTTAATATTTATATTTGATGCTTATGCAGTGTAGAATGCACTTTGGATGATGGTTGACTGTGTTTAATAGTTGTTGTATACATGTTGTATGAAATCCATATAATCACATTATATGGTAATTGACTGTGTTTGATTCCAGTTCAGAAAGAATGAATACTTTAAAAAAACGAAAATTTGATTAGATTGACGCCATTTGGGATGGACACGAATATATTTAAATATATGAAGCCGTGTTGATTAGATTGACGCCATTTGAACGTGAACGATATTTATATCGACTTTATTCATTTTATAATGAATATCGAAAAGAAATTGATTTCAAAATCCAATGTTTTGATGATATGGAATATTCAATTTTGATTTGAAATTGAATATTAAGTTGAAATCGTTTTGAAAACGAATTTAAAACGATTTATAAAATACGTTTTAAATGGAAATCGACAAAATATATACTATATATAATATATAGTAGCCTGAATAGAACGCGCCGCAACAGTTCGTGAATTTCGATCATTGACTTCGAATGGACATTACGGGAGATCCGACCGTCGGATTCTCCTAAAACCGAAACCGTTGGGTTCGTATCGAAAAGAGCTTTCTAACGAATATTAGAGATTTGAAATCTAACAGTTGGATTTGGAATTATGTCCAAATCAAATTTGGAAAAGGTCGCTATAAGTATAGTTCGATGGCCGTTTATGTAAATTGACTGTACGGGCCTTGATAAAATTATTAGAAATATCAATAATTAGTGTAAAATCATAACAAATGATTCGGAAAGAAATGGGATGAAAAATTCCATATTTGAAAAGATAAAAGTAGATTTCTATCGAAATGAACTAGTTCTGAACTAGAATTATATTCCAATATTTTTAAATAAATAAATTGGATTTGAAATGGTTTTAAAAATAACCAGAATTTCCAATGTATAAATTGGAAATGCATTTGAATCGAAACTGTCTTCGGAATATTTCAATGTTGGATTTCGTGATTATACAGATATTGTTATGGAAATTTGAAAGATATATTTATATCGTTATTTCCAATATGATATTTGTTGGTTGTGGTATTTGATATTGAATATAAGCCGATATATTTTCTATTCAGAGCCTTGTATTTAATATCAAATGGGATTTGGGTTGTCGTGAATGGTATCTTTAATAATATTGTTCTTAGACCCAATGGAGTTAAGAAAATCAGGAATTAACTAGATATTAGTTAAGTTGAATGGTTTCCTGGGTATTGATCTGATGTTGGTTTATGCCTTCGGGGTTAATACTTAGGGAACTGTTCACTTGCTAATTTACGGTTAAAGCTGATGGAATGGAATGTGATTTTGGATTTATCGTGAACCATGTTTTAAAGGACATTGGTTCTTTAACCCAGTTAAAGACATGAATAAGATTTGGGTTTTTGTGAATGGTGTCTTTAATAATACTGTTCTTAGACCCAATGGAGTTAAGAAAATCAGAAACTAACTGGAGATTAGTCAATTGAATGGTTTCCTGGGTATTGATCTGATGTTGGTTTCGGCCTTCGGGGTTAATACTCAGGGGATTGTCCACTTACTACCTTACGGTTAGAGGCCGATGAAATGGAATGTGATTTTGGGTTTATCGTGAACCGTGTTTTAAATGACATTGGTTCTTTAACCCAGTTAAAGACAGGATATGGTTTCCCAAGTTGAACAATCGTTAATATTGATTTTTGGGAAGATTAAAACCAAGTGGAGTTTTAATGCATCTTTAATTAAATTGAATTGATATCCAAAGGAAGATTAAAGAATAAATTTAAAGAATTTATCTTTAATAAAATTAATAGGAACCTTTCCCAATGTATAAGAATATTTGAATAAAGGAATATTCTGGATTGGAATGAGGCATGTGTTGTGTTTTTATAGCACTTGTTTATTATATACGCGAGTTATTTAGAAAGATAGGGATTATCCCATTTGGAATAACCGATTCGACGATGTGTTGAGGATGAAGACGGTGGTTGAAGACCGGAGGTTTTCACATTGTTTGGATGATTACTGGTGTCTTGATTGGGCTGTACATCCAAGATAAGGTAATAAGTGGTGATCGTCCAGACGTAGTAGGAGATCGACCGGATATGCAAGGACCTCTCCCCTGTATTGGACATATGGGGGAGGAATAAGGTGCCTCCGGTTTCGTTCAGACTCAGAACGAATTTGTAAATGGATGTGTGTATGACATTGAATATCATTCTGTGTGATTGATATGCATCGGTTGCATAGCGTGAATTGCCTGTGTGGCATGCTGAGATGCAAATGATCAAGGTTTCTGTTGAAAAGCAGAGTCTTGTGGCTGATGATCAAAGCACGGCTTTAATATAACGTAGCTTTGTGTAGCGTTAATTCGTGAGCCTCACACACCGGTGTGAACCAGAAACGGGAGAGGGCTTCAGGGAGGACATGCGTTTCTTTCTAGCTAGGAGTGGTGTCAGCGTTTTGCACGCCCTGACATTTTACTTATGTGGATGATGGATAGCGAGACGCCTCGGTTATATCGGTCGTTCCGGGGCTGATGGTTTGGTCGGGATATGACCAGTTTACGCCCCATAGGGCGGGGAAACACATTGTTTAGGCAATTTAATCCACTCCGTGTGGACCGACCCTGACGATCCAAAGGCTTGACTGAGTACTTGCCTGAGGCTCGGGCTAGAAAGTCTCGAAGCGGTAAGGACGATCCCTTGCCTTGGTTCACAGATGGAAATCCAACTTCCAATACGACATTTTGTGGTTTTAATTGTAACCCTATATATGGCGACATAGTGGTATGGGGCACTTATGCCGTCTATGATTAATACTTATGATTGAAAATTTTTTTGACACTATCACTTATAGTAATAATAAAACATGAAATTTTACGTGCCAAGCATTCTTGGCTATTATAAGGTAAAAACTCTATCCTCTGGCTTTCTTTGCATTGTGTGATGGGACCTGAGTCTTATAATAGCTTCATTATTCTTTATTTAGCATTGCGCTGTTGTTTTATGCACTGGTATTCTTGGAAGGAAACCCGTTCCATGTTATATGGCGTGGTCCCTGGATTTACCTAACTTTAAAATAAAGATTATTAATTGTTTTAGTTCTCACACCAGTCACATGACTGACCTGGAGTTTATTGTTTTAACCTAAACTCTGGGTGCCCCTATTTTCCACACGGGCAGCTTGTAATTTTGGTTTTGCAGATTTATATTCACAGGATCCTGGTTTACAGCTGGAATGATATTCGGAAAGCTATGTATCCGCATATTCTTTTCAGTTGTGTGTTGTATTATTTTCCGCTGCATTGTAACTTGTAAATCTCTGATGTTTAGTAAATGTGTAATATTTATTCATACTCTATTTATTCTTGCATTCTGATGAAACTGTTGTAATAAGAAATGAAATGTTCTTCTGTATGTGTTCTGATTCATCTTGTCCTCAAGGCAATTCGTTCTTCCTCTTCTCCTCAGAGACCGGGGAAGTTACGGTTCCTTACAATAAAATTATTAAAAATATCAATAATTTATGTAAAATCATAATAAATGATTTGGAAAGAATTTGGATGAAAAATTCCACGTTTGTAAAGATAAAAATATATTTTTATCAAAATGAACTAGTTATGAACTAGAATTATAATCCAAATATTTTTAAATAAATAAATTGGATTTGAAATGGTTTTAAAAATAACCAGAATTTCCAATATATGAATTGGAATCGATTTGAATCGAAATTATCTTCGAAATATTTCGATGTTGGATTTCGTGATTATACAGATATTATGGAAATTTGAAAGATATATTTATATCGTTATTTCCGATACGATATTTTTTGGTTGTAGAATTTGATATTGAATGTAAGCCGATATATTTTCTATTCAGAGCCTTGTATTTAATATCAAACGGGATTTTGGGTTTGTCGTGAACGGTGTCTTAAATAACACTGTGCTTAAACCCAATTGAGGAAAGAATAAATCTTTTTATTAAGATTTAGTGAAATTTTCCAATTAATTAATATTTAATTGGAATTGAATAAAAGAATTGGATTTTGGGTTGTCGTGAACGATGTCTTCAGTAACACTGTTCTTAAACCTCGTTTGAAAAGAATAAATCTTTTAATTAAGATTATTAGAGTTTCCAGTTACATTTGGTAATTGGAATAAAATGGAATGTGAATCGGGTTTATCGTGAACTGTGTTTTTAACGACATTCGTTCTTTAACCCGATTTACAGTGAAATGTGATTTGGAATTCATAAATCTTTTATTAAGATTTAAAGGAAATTTTCCATAGTAAAGTTTTCCAATTTAATACATGAAATTGGAATGGAATGGAATTCATTGGATAATAATCGAAGTGAGCTTCTGTGGAGGAAGACTGTTAATATATATGGAATTTAAAAGGCTTGTCGTTATTCCATTTATATTATTAGCCGGACACGGAAATTGATATCGATTAAATATTGATCTGTCTTATGTGAAGATTCCATAAATAATGGAATATGATTTGGGTTTATCATGAACTGTGTTTAAAATGACATTAGTTCTTTAACCCAGTTAAAGATAAGATTAATTTCTTAACTTTGAACAATCATTAAGGAATAATTTTTGAGATTAAAACTGAATTAGAGTTTTAATGAATCTTTAATTAGATTGGAATGTGAATGCGATGATTAAATTTCTCGAATTCATGAAATGATCGAGAATGGAGTATCACCAATTTTGCTCCAATCGATAGTTAAATCTTTAATTAGATTTGAACGTGAAATGGTAATTAATTTTACTGATAATACCGTGGTGTTAGATATGCAGTATTACCAGTTTTGCTTCGTGGGATGAATAGGTGGGGATTGGGAAATAAAACAAATGATTACTTTGGTATGGTTCGATAATCCCGACTAGTTGGATAAACCTTAATTTGGTTTAAACTGGAAAAGATAATGAAATCTTTTGAAATGATATCTAAAGAAAGATTAAAATATAGATTTAAAAGAATTTATCTTTGATAAAATTAATGGGAACATTTCCCTAAAAATGAGAATATTTGAATAAAAGAATATCTTGGATTGGAATGAGGCGTATGTTGTGTTTTATAGCACTTGTATATTATATACATGAGTTATTCAGAAAGACCGGGTTTATCCCGTTCTGAATAACTGAATCGACGATAAGTCGACGATGAAGACGGTGGTTGAAGACCAAAGGTCTTCACATCGTTTGGATGATTACTGATGTCTTGATTGGGATGTACACCCAAGATAAGGTAACAAGTGGTGATCGTCCAGACATACTTGGAGATCGACCGGATATGCGAGGACCTCTCTCCTGTGTTGGACATATGGGACGAGGAATAAGGTGCCTCCAGTTTCGTTCAGACCCAGAATGAACTTGTAAATGGATGTGTGTCTGACATTGGATTTTATTCCGTATTGATTGACCTCTATTAAATATATATCTTTTTGGTGGCAGAGATTATTCTCTTGCTTAACACCCTTCTCTGAGACGTACAAGCTCAGAGATTATATATCGATAGACATTAGTCGCATGGCGTGAATTATCTGTGTGGCATGCTGAGATGCAAATGATCAAGGCTTCTGTTGAAAAGCAGTCCTGTGGTTAATGATCAAAGCACGGCTTTAATATAGCATAGCTTTGTATATAGCTTTAATTTGCGAGCCTCACTCCCCTGTGTGAACTAGAAACAGGAGGGACTTCAGGGAGGGCATGTGTTTCCTGGGTCTGAACGCAGACATTTTACTTATGTGGATGTTGCAAATTATTTTACGGATAGCGAGGCGCCTCGGATATATCGGTTACTACGGAGCCGATGGATATTGAGTCATCTGGCTCATTTACGCCACATAGGGCGGGGAGACGCATGTTAAGGATTTTAATCCACTTAAAATATGGACCGACTCTGACGATCTAGGTGTAGTTGCGGCTGTTCCTGAGACATGGGCTAGATCGTCTCGAATTAGCACAGGATGTTCCCTTTGTCTTGGTTCATAGACGGAAATCCAACTTCCAATACGTGACATTTCGGTTTTAATTGTAGAGCCTAGTATGGCGACATAGTGGGATGGAGCACTATGTCGTCTATGATTGATACATTTATATTTGAAGTTGATTTCTTCACTTATAGTAATAATAAAAAATGAAATTTCATGTATCAAGCATTATTTGGCTATTATAAGGTAACTCTATCCTCCGACTTGCGTCTCATTGTGTGATAGGACCTGAGTCTTATAATAGCTTCATTGTTCTTTATTTAGCATTACGCTGTTTGTTTTATGCACTGGCATTCTTGGGGGTAAACCCGTTCCGTGTTATACGGCGTGGTCCCTTGATATATCTAACTTTAAAATCAAGTTAATAACTATTTCAGTTCTCACACCAGTCACGTGACTGGCCTGGAGTTTATTGTTTTAACCTAAACTCTGGGTGCCTCTATTTTCCACACGGGAAATTAGTAGTTTTGGTTTTGGAGATATTATATTTACAGGATCCTAGTTTACAGCTGGAGCTATATTCGGAACGCTCTGTATCCGTGTATTTCTTTCAGTTGTGTTTTGTATTATTTTCCACTGCTAATGTATTTAATCTATGATATTTTTCAATGTGTAATATTTGTTTATACTCTATTATATTCTTGTACTCTGATGTAAATTGTTGTAATAAGCAATGAAATGTTCTTATGTTTGTGTTCTGATTAGTTGTGTTCTCAGAGAATCCGTTCTTTCTCTTCTCTTCAGAGACCAGGGAACATCGGGTCGTTACACTAACCTTCTAAAAATATAGAATTAGAAAAACACATATGTACGTTGACTGACCAAAGTAAGCATTAAAGACATGTTTCCATAAAATTGCTATGTTCATCAGTGTTAAGTATCGATCTAATTTAGTAAAAAATAAAGATTAGTTTTAAAGTTTAGAATTAAGATAATTTGTTTGGTAATAAAGTGATCGGCAAACGGTTAAATACCAAAAATTGATTAAATCAAGTGGATAAACACATTTTTCTTTACATTGAAATGTTTTACTGTATTTATTGTACAAAAACGAAAATTTTATACATTCTTCTTAGTTCACTTGATATTACAACTAATGATGGTGCATGTCTTTTGAGAACCAATTTTATTAAATGAGGACAAACCAAACTAAAGTTCATTCAAATATTTTAGTTGGAAAAACAATCTACAAATGGAAATGGATGATACAGAGAAAAAAAAATTCCTAACCGATTAAAAATATATGATTTCACTATTAAAAAGTAATTTTAAACACAAAAAAAGAAAAGCAAAAAAACCATTTGAAAATGGCATCTTTGAAAATTCAAGCACTATATAACATGAAATAAATTGATTAATTCAACCACATAACACATTTAGCATGACAACGAAATGCTTATATATATATATTCATTGTGTAAGCTTAATATTTAAACAATATGTTCAATGTTTCGTTTGATATTATACATAGTGATGATGCTTGTCGTTTAAGTATCAATTTTATGCAAATAATTAAGCAACAATAATTTTAACGAACATTCAAGGTTGAAAACAGGTTAAGCGCATAAAGTCAAAGCAAACTGTCCAACTTTCTAATTATATATAAATAGAAGACATGATATATTGATTTTCCAAAGTAAGCATTGATGAAATTTTTCCTGAGATTATTTAATTAATGGACAACAGTTATCAATCTAATGTAGTGAAAAAAATTACAGCGTTAAATAAATGTATTTGTAACTGGATTTACCAAACATGATGAAGGTCAGCTTCAAAACCTATAGCTTTAATAGCGATTGAGTGTTCAATAAATGCTTAAATACAAAAAATTTATCAAATAAATCATGTATCTTATTTTGCGTGACAACAAAGCCTATGGAAAAGTTCACTATGGAGTCTTATCCACACAAAAAATTGATCCAAACAAAATAAATGGGTCAATAACAAACACATAATGTAAATACTTATATTCTAACTATCTATATGATTTTTAATAGAGTTTCTAGGTGTTTTATTTTGTGTTTAAAATAGCTTTAATTGTACATCTAGTATAAAAATTACTAAAGGTGGCCATTTACCTAAGCATTTTATATTATGATACCAACATAGCAGTTTATTAAATATCAACGTACAAAAGGACACAAACTCTAACAAATGAGTAAATCGATGACAAAATTACCAAAAACTGTCATAGAATTTGTATGAACAAAAATTTAAATAGACAAAAATTAAGTTTGTCTATGATTTCTTAGCTTACAATTTTCAATGAGAACTACATGTGCTAATACCGAAGGACAAAAAAAAAATGAAAGAAAAAATGTAAAGTGTTAAAATAAGTATATACTGTATCCCATTATTCTTTAATGCAGCAGTAAAAGATGAAGATTCAAGGGGTTTGGTTGTAAATAAAGTAACGTCCTATAAATGACCTTTCCGTGCATGCCAGCTTCATTCTCACAGTACCTCATAATGCAGTTTATATAGAAAAGATGAAGCATAATTTACTTTAGAGAATAAACATAAAGCATAGGCCCAAAAAATAAACAAAAAAAATTACCTTTTGATTGGAATACAGCGGCACTATTAATTTTTTGATGGAATCATAAAAGAAGACTAAAACCGTGGGATGACCCTTTACTGTAGTAGTCTAAATCAATCACGCTGAGCATCATTCTTGGATTTTTAGGACATTTTTCCGAAGACTACATTAATCAATTCACAGCAAGTGTCAATCTGAGATTACATACCAAAAAAATTCTATATATTAAAAAGAAGCATATTTACTTAGACAAAAAATATGAAGCATAGACCCAAAAATAAACAAATAGATTATCTTTTGATCAAAAGACAGTGACATTAAAAACTACTGTTTCGATGGAATCAGAGAAAATGAATATAACGATGCGAAGAACCTCAACTGCAGTATTCTAGATCAATCGCATTGAATATTATTCTCGGACCACTTCATCGTTGTAAAACTCTATCCAAACAAAACAAGACAAAAATTTGTTCATATATACCTTTAAAATATGAACTGTCATTCTACCTTTCCAATTATTTATTTTATCAAATTTTGACATACTTTCTTTGCATAATGCAAGTAAACTATACACGTTAACATGCTGGTTTCTCAAATTTTATCAGAAAAAGCGTAAATTTCTTTGTTGGTTATTTTGCATTTACATACCTGAAAAACATTTCATCAAACAAATATCATGCAATATATAAATATAATGGTGTAAATCGTGAAAACTTATAATAATGTATCTATACCATATTTAAGAACCTAATCTTAGGAAATTGAGTAAATAAAAACTATAGGAATTGTGAAGCCTATGAACACTTCCCAATATTTTTTAGCCAGCTAATTGCCAAGCACACAACCTATATGAATCATCTCTCTAATCTATAAATAAGTATAGGTAAGTTATACTCTATAAAAATGATACAGATATTTTTTTAAATAATACTTTCAATTTAGCAAAAGCTTTAGAAATCTCAATCCCACTGCTGAACTCTCAACTCGTTTTAATGTTTATGGACCCCATGCACTCTCTAATTGTTCCTTAGCATCCTCTGCTAGCTCACATCTCAGAACACAACATGCACACAACAGACATCACAACATTTTTGCTTTTCCCTTAAACTACATCATGCCTTGTAGATTTTCTACTCAAACTGGCTACTTGGCTAGCTATGTCAACAACTCTAATTCAGCTTTTAGCCTATGCCAACCCACCTAATATTGTTGCAAGATACCTGGAAAGTCAGCTTTCCTTCTTCAACTCATCACTTTGACATTATTACTTCCAACATTGATTGCAGTCTACAACCTGATAAGTCATGGTCTCTTTATCGTTACTTGCTTTCAGCGTGGCTTGTAGCCTACAACCTGCAAGATACATTTTATGGTCCCTGGTATTAAATTCAACTCATTGTCAGTTTAACATAGCACCTGCATAGCTTGAAATCTGCATTCAAGCTTGTTGTCTGCCTACCCACCTAATCTCCTTGCTCTCCAGCAATTCCTGGAACTCGCTTAAATACTCCATGTTAGCCTTTAAATGGTTTAAAGATGCAAGTCTCGTACATGCGAACGGTAAGAAGGGGTTATACCTCAAAGTAGGCCGTAAAGGTTTGGACGTCGCACTGATCTAGAAACGCAAGTGCTGATAGACAGAGGGTAGAGTGGTATAATTTGGGTGAATGAAACAGCATTACAGGGCATAATTTGGCAGCTGTTGTTGTATAAGAAAATAGTATTCTAAACCTCATGTAAAACTGATGTTATATAGGAAGATAATCATACCATTTATAAATGTCACATAATACATTTGTTTAATAAGATGGCTTTTAGATACAACTTGTTTGTCGTTTCGCATAAGCTGCTTGCATATAGAGAGTTAAAATATAAACTGAATGAAGAAAAGGTCAGTGGAATAAGCAATAGTGCAGACCGAGTTACCGCTCCAGCAAACCATTGTTTAAAATGTTAAATATTAAGTTCAGTTCTTAACGATGTTTAAAATCAGGACATCACTCCCAGTCTCCCAGATGAGGTATGCATAATACATGATAACTTTAAAAATCAAACTTACATAACGACACTTAACTACAAAATAGTATATGTAAGTCATTTTATGTTTTAACTTTTAATACTGATCAACATCATAAATTATAATACGTTACAATATATCATTGACTAAAAATTACAATTTACTATTGAACATTATAATAAAGTAACTACTGAACATTGTAATGCATTATACATTGAATTTGGAAAAAGAACTGAAAAAAATTAACAATATTTATTTCAAGGTGTACATAATTCAAATAGCGATTAAGTTACTTAAGTTGAAGTAATCATACGAAATAGGGGGAAAAAAACTAGGCCATCAAACAGGACAACAACACACTAAACATGTGTAGCACACAATAATAATAACTAAATAAATATAATAGAGTAATAATAACTAAACAATAGAGTGAAATTCAGTTTAACAATTATTTTGAAGAATAAATATAATAGAGTGAAATTGATTAGGGATAGGTCCAAAGGAAAAGGGGCAAAGAATAAATATCTTGCTAGGAGTATAAGCCTCTGCTGTTAAGCATACAATATAAGTCTACTTGATTTCCTGAAATAGATAGTAGCGAGTATATTACATGGCTATATATGTTATGCTGAAAAAGATACAATAGAATATATTATATTTTGGTAGAACATACTGACACAGGTTATCAGGAGAATTATAAAATACGAAGGGTGAAATGTGAACACAGCAGCAAGGCTTTATGTTCTCAATCATGTCTTTACAGTTTGAAACACATCCCTTAACAATATTATCCAAATTCATTATGTGCGTTTGTGTGTGCGCGCGCACTTGCCCGTGTGTGTGCGCGCGCGCGTGTGCATACAGATATCCTTAGTTTATACCAAAACATATATATGGTAGTATTAGAGAATGAGAATAAGGGAAGACGAATGCATACTTGTCAGTTATAACAGTGAAATAAGTATAAGTAGATTTGACAATTCACTTACAGCAGCAATCTAGGATAGGTAATATAGTCAGATTGTCAAAAGTGTTTTGTAAGACCCAAGAAGGAATAAGAAAAAGATGACAATCTTACCACAAATGGTTGTTAAATATTTAATTATCATAAACTATTTTTATATTCAACAATTTCAGTTCTAAAGATAGAGAAAAAAATCCTGATGATCCAGTAATTGTCTTCCATAATCTTGGTTTGCCACTCCTTATCTCCTATAACCAGCTAAAGTAAGGCCAAAATAAAATTGATGCATAATATACACATGGTCTCTTATATTTTCTTATATGGTACGCATATATGGAAAGGAAAAGGTGGACATAAAGATCCTAATTTGATTGCAACTCATAATGTAGTTTACCGGAAATGGAAGGTAGAACAGTGCAGAGTAGAAGGTAAACTTGACTCAAAGTAATTATGAGTGGTTTTCAAATAATTTGGATCATTTCAGGGATTTAGTGTGATAACCCGGAAATCCGAGCCAATTTAAAATTTTTATTTTGGCAGTTTAAGTGCATTTTGAATATTTAAAATGAATTATTTTAAATAATGACGACGAGAAAATTATTTTGAATAGAATTAGAACATATATATTTATTTGAATCGATGTTAGAATATAAATATTTTATTTTATATATAAAAGGAATTGGAAATGGCGCAGTAGTTTGAAAACTCGATTTCAAATGAATGTACATGATTCAAAATAAACCGGATTTTAGCAAAACCAAAAATATTAGAATTTATTTGAGAATATCTTTCCAACAAATCCGAAAAATTGAAATTTCATAGCGGGGATAAAAAGTTATGCCCAGATGAAATTTCAGAATAGTCGCTATGGAATTCTGGCCCTTAAAAATGGAAATTTTGCAAACGACCTCTATTTTCGACGAAACCACTTTTGTTGGATCCGGGATGTCGATTTATTGCTAGATTCCAAAATTCGTAATTTTTCGAATCAATATGTGAGCGTGGCGAAGTAAAACGTGTTTTGATGGTTTCAGTCAATTTCGATCAACCAGAAAATGGTCATTTTTCAAACGGTCTCAGAATTTGACGAAATTAGTTTTGTTAGGACAGTATCGTCAATACGAAGCTGGATATAATTTTTCTGGATTTTTTTGAGTTAGTATGTGGCCCCAGTAAATTGAAATGCGCGTTCAAATTCAATATACATTGATTTAGATTTTAATTTGAACGGAAACTGATCATAACAAGTGAATTGGGTTACGAAACTTATCCCATTGTGTTCGGAATGAGGGTAATTAGCTAGGGACGACAGTCGTTGGGTCCAGATTGGAGATTGAATGAAAAATCATTTTTTTAGAATAAATAAAATATTTATATATATTACTCCCTCCCCTCTATCTCTCCCTCCCTTCCCCCGATGACTCAGAAAAAAAAAGAGAAACCTGACAGAACCCTAGCCCCGCCATACCCCACGCCGCGACGCCCCACCAGACCCGCCGCCCTCCCCGTCGACTTCCCCACGCCATCTCCCCTTCCTTCCGCCGCCTTCCTCCTCCAGTCTCCCCCAAAATCCCTATTCGATTTTAACTAACGCCGCCACCAGAAGAAGGCTGCCGCACCAGAGCCAAGCCACCACCTCCCTGGGCCACCGCCATCGCCTGAACGGGCCACCTCAGTCCGACCATGAGCCCCTACCACCGAAATCCTTTTTTTAAAGAAAAGGTTAGTTCTTTTATTTGTTTGTTTAGTTTAAAATAATTTTTTGTGATTAAATATATCAGTTTTATTATGTATATAATAGCATATAGGAGTTTAGATTTTTACATAGAGAAAGGTGAGATTTTTATGTAGGAAAGGCGAGATTTTTAATGTAGAAAAGATTTGATTTTTAACTATATAAAGATGTGATTTTTATCATATATGTTGGAAAGTAAAAATACGATTTTTATTGTTTGAAAGGGATTATAAAAATGTGATTTTTATTATCCACAGAACGAAATAAAAATATGATTTTTATTGTAGGAAAAGTGATATAAAAATATGATTTTTATATATATAATAACCGAATCAAAATGTGATTTTTAATTACATATATAGCAATGTTAAAAACACGATTTTTAACATATACCGCGTGAAACAGATCTCGTTGGAAACACGACGAATATTTTCTACATAGGAAGAGTCGCGGTGTTTGGTTTAGCTTCAAGGTGAGAACTCCTCACTTTTAATTTAATTTCTAGTTTGAAATATATACTAGGATGCAGACGGTGCTTAGCAACACCTGACACCCGTCGTCCACAAACCATGGATGACTTGTTTGTTTGATTGATGTGTTGTGAAAAATGATTGTGTGTAGTGGAATGAAATAAATTATTTTATGGTTAAAATTATAATTTTTAACGTGTATATAAAATAAATAGTTATAAATAAATCGGACGATTTGTTTATGTACACACATTTGATTGATATGGATTAGGACAATAAATTTTACACATCGCCCAACTGCACAAATAAAATGTGTTTGATTGATAGAAACACCACATGGGTGTTGGGATGATATTGACGTACACTAATCCCAATTGTTTAGTTGTATGTCAATCGATTGGTTGACAGATTGTGTAAGCGTTAATTATTTATATTTAATGCTTATGCAGTTGTGTGGTGCACTCTGGATGATGGTTGATTATTTATCGTTGCTATTATATACATGTGTTGTATGGAATCCATATAATTAACATTATATGGTAATTGATTCGGCCTCATTCCAATTTGGAAAATAAGGAATACTAAAAATAAAAATTCATGTGTTGAACAGAAAGAAAATTCATGTGTTGAATAGAATAAAAATTCATGTGTTGAACAGAAAGAAAATTCATGTGTTGAATAGAATAAAAATTCATGTGTTGAACAGAATATAAATTCATATGTTGAATAGAATAAATATTCATGTGTTGAATAGAATATATATTCATGTGTTGAAGAAAATATTCATTTGTTGAATAGAATAACGAAGTTATTGAAATATATAAAGCCGTGTTGATTAGGTATGCACCATTTTGACGCGAACGATATTTATATCGATTTTATTCATTTTTATAATGAATATCGAATAGGAATTGATTTCAAAATATAACATTTTGAAAATATTATCATTTATAGATTAATGATATGGAATATTCAATTTTGATTAGAAATTGAATAGGAAGTTGAAATCGTTTTGAAAACGAATTTAAAACGATTTATAAAATACGTTTTAAAAGAAAATCGACGAAGTATATATATAATATATATATATATTATATATTATGGCCTGAATAGAACGCGTCGCACCCCGGCAGTTCGCGAATTTCGACCATTGACTTCGGACGGATATTACGGGAGATCCGAATGTCGGATTCTCCTAAAACAGGAACCATTGGGTTCGTATCGAAAAGAGCTTTTTAACGAATATTAGAAATTTAAAATCTAACGGTTGGATTTGGAATTATGTCCAAATTAAATTTGGAAAAAGTCGCTGTAAGTGCAATTCGATGGCCGTTGAGGGAAATCGACTGTACGGGCCTTGATAAAATTATTAAAAATAGTAATAATTTGTGTAGAATCATAAGAAATGATTTGGAAAGAATTTAGATGAAAAACTCCATATTTGAAAAGATAAAAATAGATTTTTATCGAAATGAACTAGTTTTGAACTAGAATTATAATCCATTTATTTTTGAAATAAATAAATTTGATTTGAAAAGGATTTTAAAAAGTAATCAGAATTTCCAATAATTAAATTGGAATAGATTTGAATCGAAATTTTCTATGGAATATTTCGATGGTGGATTTCGTGATTATACAGATATTATTATGGAAATTTGAAAGATAAATTTATATCGTTATTTCCAATACGATATTTGTTGGTCGTAGAATTTGATATTGAATATAAGCCTATATATTTTCTATTCAGAGCCTTGTATTTAATATCAAATGTGATTTTGGTTTTATCGTGAACCATGTTTTAGATGACATTGGTTCTTTAACCCAGTTAGAGACAGGATATTGATTTTTGGGAAGATTAAAACCAAGTGGAGTTTTAATGAATCTTTAATTAGATTGAAATGATCGAGAATGGAGTATCACTAGTTTTGCTCCAGGCGGTAGTTAAATCATTAATTAGATTTGAACGTGAAATGGTAATTGAATTTACCGATAACACCATGGTGTTAGATATGAAGTATTACTAGTTTTACTTCATGGGACGAATAGGTTGGGATTGGGAAATTAAAACAAATGATTACTTCGGTAAGGTTCACTAGTTTGGATAAACCATAATTTGGTTTGAATTGATATTCAAAGGAAGATTAAAGAATAAATTTAAAGAATTTATCTTTGATAAAATTAATGGGAACCTTTCCCAAAGAATAAGAATATTTGAATAAAAGAATATTCTGAATTGGAATGAGGCATATGTTGTGTTTGTGTAACGCTTGTTTATTATATACGCGAGTTATTCAGAAAGACCGGGTTTATCCCATTCTGAATAACTGTTTTGACAATGTGTCGAGGATGAAGACGGTGGTCGAAGACTGGAGGTCTTCACGTCGTTTGGATAATTACTGACGACCTTGATTGGGCTGTACACCCAAGAGGAGGGAATCAGTTGGTGATCATCTAGACGTACTTGGAGATCGATGGATATGCGAGGTACAAGGTGCCTCCGGTTTCGTTCAGACCCAGAACGAACTCGTAAATGGACTGTGTGTCTGACATTGCATTTTATTCTGTTTGATTGATTTCTATTAAATATATATCTATTTAGCGGCGGATAATTTATTCTCTTGCTTAACGCCCTTCTCTGAGATGTACGAGCTCAGAGGTTACATATTGATGGATATCAATCGCATGGAGTGAATCGCCTGTGTGGCATGCATAAGTGGCAAATGATCAAGGCTTTTGTTGAATAGCAAAGTCTTGTGGTTGATGATCAAAGCACAGCTTGTGTGGCACAACATTGTGTAGCGTTAATTCGCGAGCCTCACACCCCGGTGTGAACCAGAAACGGGAGAAGGACCTCAGGGAGGACATGCGTTTCTTTCTAGCTAGAAGTGGCGTCAGTGGGTTTACACGCCCTGACGAGTTTGACTTATGTGGTTATTGGATTGCGAGGCGCCTCAGATATATCAGTGACTATGTGGAGCCGATGGAGTCAGTGGACTCACTGATACCCCATAGGGTGGGGAAACGCAGTGTTCAGGCATTTTAATCCACATCGGTGGACCGGCCCTGACGATCCAAAGGCTTGACTGAGTACTTGCCTGAGGGGCGGGCTAGAGCGTCTCGAATTCGGTAGAGGACGATCCCTTGCCTCGGTTTACAGATGGAAATCCAACTTCTAATACGTGACATTTGCGGTTTTGATTGTAGAGTCTAGTATTGGCGACATGATATATGGTACCATGCCGTCTATGATTGATACTTATGATTGAAATTGTTTTGACACTATACACATATAGTAATAATAAAAGATGAAATCTAGCGTATCAAGCATTCTTTGGCTATTATAAGGTAAAACCCTATCCTCCGGCTTGTTTTGCATTGTGTGATGGGACTTGGGTCTTATAATAGCTTCATTGTTCTTTATTTAGTATTGCGCTGTTGTTTTATGCACTGGTATTCTTGGGAGGAAACACATTCCGTGTTATACGGCGTGGTCCCTTGATTTACCTAACTTTAAAATAAAGGATAATTGTTTTAGTTCTCACACCAGTCACATGACTGGCCTGGAGTTTATTGTTTTAACCTAAACTCTGGGTGCCCCTATTTTCCGCACGGGCAGCTAGTAGTTTTGGTTTTGCAGATTTATATTCACATGATCCTGGTTTACAGCTGGAATGATATCCGGAAAGCTCTGTATCCGTATATCTCTTTCAGTTGTGTATTGTATTATTTTTCCGCTGCTATGTAATGTATTGTAATCTCTGATATTTTGTGATGTATATTATTTATTCATACAGTGTATATTCTTGTATTCTGATGGAATTGTTGTAATAAGCAATGAAATGTTCTTCTGTTTGTGTTCCGATTTAGCTTGTCCTCAAAGCAATCCGGGCTTTCCTTACCGGGGAAGTTACGGGTTTTCACAGTTGGTATTAGAGCTTTGGTTTACAAAGCTCAGAGAACAAGACATATTAGAACAAATGAAAGAACTCATCAGAGATTGGATTAGTAATATCCAATGAGAATGACTCATTAGAGATGGTATCAGTAGTATCCTAGAACGAGTGTGAAGAGTATATTTTTAAAATGAAAACAATTTTTGTTTGAAAGTTTAAACCTTATTCAACGTATTTGAATATTTATTTGTATTGAATTCGGACAATCAAGTATATAAAGATTTTGTATATACGTCTGATCCACGTGCGTACGAAGTTTTAATATACTAGATAGATATAGAATCACACTCTAGTCGCCCGAGGATGGTTCTGATTATCGCTATAGCGATCGCATCAACAGTATTCATGTTCGAGTTTCGAAGGTGGGACGTCTATATATTTCCTATTGACTGGTGTGAGAACCAAAACTAGATAGGGCTTATTGTTGTGATTTGACATCAAAAATCTGATTTTTGGACTATGTATTAAAATTATGAATTTGAAACGTTAATCAACTAATTGATTGATGGTTATGTTGTTTGATTATCGGTTTGAAATTTTGAACCATTTAGCCAAATTGTATCAAATATCGAATTATATTGAAATTAGTCGCATTTGCATGCATATACATGTACTTACATTGAACAGGTCATAGAAAGGAGGCTAGAGAAGAGGAATAAAATTGTTTGCCCGACAAATAGGTACATGTTTATTGTATTTCTTGGGTTTTGGATGATTTTATGAGCTGATTGGCTAGCCGCTTGGCTTTTTCTTTTTCTTTTGGATTGGTGAGGGCCATGGGAGGCTATTTGATATATCCCGAAGCTCCCGGTGCAGGGGAAGTTATGGCGAAATTTTTCGAAAATTTAGGGTGTTAGCCAAATTTTTGAAAAAATTGAAAAGTTCTTAGAAACTGAAAAATTGAAGAACTTAAGCCGTAATGAAAATAATGGAAGTTGAGTTGATTGGTTAAACAACTTTCCACTTCATTCCTTTTCGGGGACGAAAAGTTTTAAGCGGGGGAGATTCTAATAACCCGGAAATCCGAGCCAATTTAAAAATTTTATTTTGGCAATTTTAGTGCAATTTGAATATTTAAAATGAATTATTTTAAATAATGACGACGAGAAATTTATTTTGAATAGAATTAGAACGTATATATTTATTTGAATCGACGTTAGAATATAAATATTTTATTTTATATATAAAAGGAATTGGAAATGGCGCGGTAGTTCGAAAATTCGATTTCAAAGTTCAAATGAATGTACATGATTCAAAATAAACCGGATTTTAGCGAAACCAAAAATATTAGAATCTATTTGAGAATATCTTTCCAACGAATCCGAAAAATTGAAATTTCATAGCGGGGATAAAAAGTTATGCCCAGATGAAATTTCAGAATAGTCGTTATGGAATTCTGGCCCTTAAAAATAGAAATTTTGCAAACGACCTTTATTTTCAACGTAACCACTTTTGTTGGATTCGAGATGTCAAGTTATTGCTAGATTCCAAAATTCATAATTTTTCGAATCAATATGTGAGCGTGGCGAAGTAAAACGTGTTTTGACGGTTTCAGTCAATTTCGATCGACCAGAAAATGGTCATTTTTCAAACGGTCTCAGAATTTGACGAAATTAGTTTTTTTAGGACAATATCGACAATACGAAGCTGGAAATAATTTTTCTGGAATTTTTCGAGTTAGTATGTGGCCCTAGTAAATTGAAATTTTTGTTCAAATTCAATATACATTGACTTATATTTTAATTTGAACGGAAACCTATCGTAACAAGCGAATTGGGTTACGAAACATATCCCATTGTGTTCGGAATGAGGGTATTTAGCTAGGGACGACAGTCGTTGGGTCTAGATTGGAGATTGAATGAAAAATCATTTTTTTTAGAATAAATAAAATAAAATATTTATATATATTACTCCCTCCCCTTTATCTCTCCCTCCCTTCCCCCGATGACTCAAAAAAAAAGAAAAAAAGAGAAACCCGACAGAACCTAGCCCCGCCATACCCCATGTCGCGACGCCCCACCAGATCCGCCGCCCTCCCCGTCGACTTCCCCACACCATCTCCCCTTCCTTCTGCTGCCTTCCTCCTCCAGTCTCCCCAGAAATCCCTATTCGATTTTAACTAGCGCTGCCACCAGAAGAAGGCTGCTGCACCAGAGCCAAGCCACCACCTCTCTGGGCCACCACCATCGCCTGAACGGGCCACCTCAGTCCGACCATGAGCCCCTACCACCAAAATCCTTTTTTTAAAAGAAAAGGTTAGTTCTTTTATTTATTTGTTTAGTTTAAAATAAATTTTTGTGATTAAATATATCAGTTTTATTATGTATATAATAGCATATAGGAGTTTAGATTTTTACATAGAGAAAGGTGAGATTTTTATGTAGGAAAGGCGAGATTTTTAATGTAGAAAAGATTTGATTTTTAACTATATAAAGATGTGATTTTTATTATCTAGAGAACGAAATAAAAATATGATTTTTATATATATAATAACCGAATCAAAATGTGATTTTTAATTACATATATAGCAATGTTAAAAACACGATTTTTAACATATACCGCGTGAAACAGATCTCGTTGGAAACACGGCGAATATTTTCTACATAGGAAGAGTCGCAGTGTTTGGTTTAGCTTCAAGGTGAGAACTCCTCACTTTTAATTTAATTTCTAGTTTGAAATATATACTAGGATGCAGACGGTGCTTAGCAGCACCCGACACCCGTCGTCCACAAACCATGGATGGCTTGTTTGTTTGATTGATGTGTTGTGAAAAATGATTATGTGTAGTGGGATGAAATAGATTATTTTATGGTTAAAAATATAATTTTTAACGTGTATATAAAATAAATAGTTATAAACAAATCGGACGATTTGTTTATGTACACACATTTGACTGATATAGATTGGGACGATAAATTTTACACATCGCCCAACTGCACAAATAAAATGTGTTTGATTGATTGAAACCCCACACGGGTGTTGGGATGATATTGACGTACACTAATCCCAATTGTTTAGTTGTATGTCAATCGATTGGTTGACAGACTGTGTAAGCGTTAATTATTTATATTTAATACTTATGCAGTTGTGTGGTGCACTCTAGATGATGGTTGATTATTTATCGTTGATATTATATACATGTGTTGTATGGAATCCATATAATTAACATTATATGGTAATTGATTGGGTCTCATTCCAATTTGGAAAATAAGGAATATTAAAAATAAAAATTCATGTGTTAAACAGAAAGAAAATTCATGTGTTGAATAGAATAAAAATTCATGTGTTGAACAAAAAGAAAATTCATGTGTTGAATAGAATAAAAATTCATGTGTTGAACAGAATACAAATTCATGTGTTGAATAGAATAAATATTCATGTGTTGAATAGAATATATATTCATGTGTTGAAGAAAATATTCATTTGTTGAATAGAATAACGAAGTTATTGAAATATATAAAGCCGTGTTGATTAGGTATGCACCATTTTGACGCGAACGATATTTATATCGATTTTATTCATTTTTATAATGAATATCGAATAGGAATTGATTTCAAAGTATAACATTTTGAAAATATTATCATTTATAGATTAATGATATGGAATATTCAATTTTGATTAGAAATTGAATAAGAAGTTGAAATCGTTTTGAAACGAATTTAAAACGATTTATAAAATATGTTTTAAAAGGAAATCGACGAAGTATATATATATATATATATATATATATATATATATATATATATAATGGCCCGAATAGAACGCGTCGCGCCGTGGCAGTTCGCGAATTTCGACCATTGACTTCGAACGGATACTACGGGAGATCCGACTGTCGGATTCTCCTAAAACCGGAACCGTTGGGTTCATATCGAAAAGAGCTTTCTAACGAATATTAGATATTTGAAATCTAACGGTTGGATTTGGAATTATGTCCAAATCAAATTTGGAAAAGGTCGGTGTAAGTGCAGTTCGATGGCCGTTGATGGAAATCGACTGTATGGGCCTTGATAAAATTATTAAAAATAGTAATAATTTGTGTAAAATCATAAATGATTTGGAAAGAACTAGGACGAAAAACTCCATATTTGAAAAGATAAAAATAGATTTTTATCGAAATGAACTAGTTTTGAACTAGAATTATAATCCATTTATTTTTGAAATAAATAAATTGGATTTGAAAAGGGTTTTAAAAAGTAACAAGAATTTCCAATAATTAAATTGGAATGGATTTTAATCGAAATTGTATGTGGAATATTTCGATGTTGGATTTCGTGATTATACAGATATTGTTATGGAAATTTGAAAGATAAATTTATATCGTTATTTCCAATACGATATTTGTTGGTCGTAGAATTTGATATTGAATATAAGCCGATATATTTTCTATTCAGAGCCTTGTATTTAATATCAAATGTGATTTTGGTTTTATCGTGAACCGTGTTTTAGATGACATTGGTTCTTTAACCCAGTTAGAGACAGGATATTGATTTTTGGGAAGATTAAAACCAAGTAGAGTTTTAATGAATCTTTAATTAGATTGAAATGATCGAGAATGGAGTATCACCTGTTTTGCTCCAAGCGATAGTTAAATCTTTAATTAGATTTGAACGTGAAATGATAACTGAATTTACCGATAACACTGTGGTGTTAAATATGAAGTATTACCAGTTTTACTTCATGGGATGAATAGGTTGGGATTGGGAAATTAAAACAAATGATTACTTCGGTAAGGTTCGTTAATCCCGACTAGTTTGGATAAACCATAATTTGGTTTGAATTGATATTCAAAGGAAGATTAAAGAATAAATTTAAAGAATTTATCTTTGATAAAATTAATGCGAACATTTCCCAAAGTATAAGAATATTTGAATAAAAGAATACTCTGAATTGGAATGAGGCGTATGTTGTGTTTGTGTAACGCTTGTTTATTATATACGCGAGTTATTCAGAAAGACCGGGTTTATCTCATTCTGAATAACTGTTTCGATGATGTGTCGAGGATGAAGATGGTGATCGAAGACCGGAGGTCTTCACGTCGTTTGGATAATTACTGATGATCTTGATTGGGTTGTACACCAAGAGGAGGGAATCAGTTGGTGATCGTCCAGACGTACTTGGAGATCGATGAATATGTGAGGTACAAGGTACCTCCGGTTTCGTTCAGACCCAGAACGAACTCGTAAATGTACTGTGTGTATGACATTGGATTTTATTTTGTGTGATTGATTTCTATTAAATATATATCTGTTTGGCGGCGGAGAATTTATTCTCTTGCTTAACGCCCTTCTCTGAGACGTATGAACTCAGAGGTTATATATTGATGGATATCAATCGCATGGAGTGAATTGCCTGTGTGGCATGCCTAAGTGGCAAATGATCAAGGCTTTTGTTGAAAAGCAAAGTCTTGTGGTTGATGATCAAAGCACAGCCTGTGTGGCACAGCTTTGTGTAGCATTAATTCGCGAGCCTCACACCCCGGTGTGAACCAGAAATGGGAGAAGGACCTCAGGGTGGACATGCGTTTCTTTCTAGCTAGAAGTGGCGTCAGTGGTTTTACACGCCCTGACGAGTTTGACTTATGTGGTTGTTGGATTGCGAGGCGCCTCAGATATATTGGTGACTATGTGGAGCCGATGGAGTCAGTAGACTCATTGACACCCCATAGGGTGGGGAAACGCAGTGTTCAGACATTTTAATCCACATCAGTGGACCAGCCCTGACGATCCAAAGGCTTGACTGAGTACTTGCCTGAGGGGCGGGCTAGAGCGTCTCGAATTCGGTAGAGGACGATCCCTTGCCTCGGTTTACAGATGGAAAACCAACTTCCAATTCGTGACATTTGCGGTTTTGATTGTAGAGCCTAGAATTGGCGACATGATATATGGTACCCATGCCGTCTATGATTGATACTTAAGATTGAAATTGTTTTGACACTATACACATATAATAATAATAAAAGATGAAATTTAGAGTATCAAGCATTCTTTGGCTATTATAAGGTAAAACCCTATCCTCTGGCTTGTGTTGCATTGTGTGATGGGACCTGGGTCTTATAATAACTTCATTGTTCTTTATTTAGCATTGCGCTGTTGTTTTATGCACTGGTAGTCTTGGGAGGAAACCCGTTCCGTGTTATACGGCGTGGTCCCTTGATTTATCTAACTTTAAAATAAAGAATAACTGTTTTAGTTCTCACACCAGTCACATGACTGACCTGGAGTTTATTGTTTTAACCTAAACTCTGGGTGCCCCTATTTTCCGCACGGGCAGCTAGTAGTTTTGGTTTTGTAAATTTATATTCACAGAATCCTGGTTTACGGCTGGAATGATATCCGAAAAGCTCTATATCCGTATATCTCTTTCAGTTGTGTATTGTATTATTTTTCCGCTGCTATGTAATGTATTGTAATCTCTGATATTTTGTGATGTATATTATTTATTCATACTCTGTATATTCTTGTATTCTGATGGAATTGTTGTAATAAGCAATGAAATGTTCTTCTGTTTGCGTTCCGATTTGGCTTGTCCTCAAAGCAATCTGGGCTTTCCTTATCGGGGAAGTTACGGGTTTTCACATTTAGTTTCATATTCTTACACAAAATAGTAGACAGCAGTGATATACAAAAAAAAGTATAAATGCATTTTGTTTCGTATTTCAACTTGCAAAAGCATAAACTGAAACCCAATCACAACAGAAGATATATCGTATAATTTATATTGAAGTACATATCTAACTGTTATTACAAAATAAAACAGCATTAAAGAACCCTATAAATACAGACCTTGTCTTCTACGGAAGAAATTGTTTGTTCAATAGTTTGATTAAAAAATTTCATTGACTCTATACCGAGTTACAACCAGTAAAGGTGGTTCGGCAGCAAAAAACAAATAAAAATCGTCAGTAATCTTTTTCAAATTGAAATATATTATAACATCTAAAAGAAAAAACCGAATTCAAAATTAGCACAACTGAAACTCAATTGATTTAAACTACCATAACCCGCGTTTACCATGCTTAATTGTAGAAACCAAAAATAATAAAAATAGGTCAAAATTACTAACCTAAAAACCCTTTGTTTTCAAAATCGTCTTTAAGGTGGTGGAGGGATAACATCGACGCTCACATCAAGGTTGAAGGGTTATATGTCAAGAAAAGTGACATAGGCACGTCATCACATAAAAAACCGACCGATTAATTTAGAGGTTTACTGCGAACATGAGGATTTTGGAATTGGGGGGAGGAAATTTGGAAAAAGAAGAAACTAAATATGACGGTGGGGAAAGATATAACTCGGCAGATGACAACGTTTATTCCGTAACCGACTTCTATATTTTTACAATAATTCCGTCGATACTGGAAGGCGGCTTATTTGAGCGACGTGTCAGATATAGTAAAAAGAGAAGCCGTCCAACTCAGCGTTTTCTCTATTTTACTTTCTATTATAGATGATAGATTACTTAAAAACCACCAATTCAAAACAACCAAATAGCAAATACATATAAACTGCCCTGGCATGTGATGAACAAGTATATCACCAATATTCTTTACATGAACAAACACCATCTTTGAAATAGTGGAATCGTAGTCGGTCCCTGACCACAATCTCCCTCTGAAAGGACTTTGATATAATCTTTGCTGCTGCATGACAATCACTGCAAATCCTTATATTCTTCGCTATTCTAATTGCAGTTGGTGCACTGCTGGTCATAAGTCCAAAGGCTATGGCAATTCTCTCACTATGTCTATACACCGAGCTCTCCTTTTCTTCCTCTTCAATATCATAAGCAACATCTGATGTATCTGGCTTGTACCCTTCTGCCTTTAACCTAATAGCTATTTCCTCCAATATCACATCAATTTCTTTCATTCGGGAATGAGAATTGCTGCCTGCGAAAAATTCATGAACAATGCCGTTGTATTCTATCATGCTACATCCAGGCATTTTCATAACCCCTTGCCTTTTTAACTTGCTTCTAACTTTTCTTGCATCATCCCATTTTCCTTTACTGCTATATATATTAGATAATAAGATATGAAATCCATCATGATCAGGCTCAAGTTCGATAAGTTTTCTCCCAATACTCTCTCCCATCTCATAATCATTGTATTTCTTACAAGCACCTAATAAAGCACCCCAAGAAGCAACATCCGGAACCATTGGCATGCTTTCAATGAGCTCATATGCCTCTTTGAGAAATCCTGCTCGACCTAGAAGATCAATCATGCATCCATAATGCTTAGCATTAGGTGCTATACTATATTTATGTGTCATTTTGTTGAAATAGTAACGACCTTCATCTACAGAACCAGCATGTCGACATGCTCCTAATAGGCCAACAAAAGTTATTTCATTGGGTAGTATCTCACGCCTCTCCATATCCGAGAATTTCTCAATCGCTTCTTTCGCTAATCCATTCATGGCCAGTCCTATTATACATGCATTCCAAACTGGGGTCCCCTTTTCTTCTACAGCTTCAAAAACATCTAATGCTGCATCAACACAACCTAATTTCATATACATGTCAACAAGGCTCGTGCCGGTAAACAAATTTAAGTGAAACTTATTCTTCTTTATATAACCATGTATCCATTTACCTTGCTCTAAAGCAAATAAGTGAGCACAAGCTGCAATTACGCAAACTAATGCTGTTTCATCAGGAACAATATTTTTGACTTGCATCTTATGAAACAAGGACAAAGAGTCTGAGAACTTATCGTTTTTACAATAGCCTGAAATCATTGTACTCCATGATACTGAATCTCTTTTTGGCATAGAATCAAATAAACGTTCAGCCTCTTGTACCAAACCGCATTTCATGTAGCCAGCCATCATGGAATTCCATGATATTTGGTCAGCATAGTTTCCTGCTTGAGCCCCAAAAAACAATGCTTGAGCTGTTTCCGTATCCACAAAATTCAAGTACATACGAATCAATGCATTATTAAGATTAACACGAGATTCCAACCCAATTTTATTCAATAAACCATGAACAGATGCTCCAGTACTGAAATTCTGAGCGCAAGCAGAAAGCACACTAATCATTGTAATCTCATCCATTTTGATTCCTTTTCTATGCATTTCCATAAACACGTTCAATGCTTCTACATACTTCTCATTTTGCTCGTAACAAGATATCATAGCGGTCCAACTGACTACATCCTTTTGATTCATTTTATCGAACAGGGAGCGTGCATTATTAACATAACCAGTCTTTCCAAACAAAGCTATCATAGAATTTGATGCAATAATATCCTTCTCTTCCATTTTACCAAAGAAGTCAACGGAACTATCAATATCGCCAGCTTGAATGTAACCAGAAAGCATTGAGTTCCAGGTAACCAAATCTTTTACTGAACTTATGTTAAATATAGTGCGTGCATCAACTAGGTTCCCACACACCGAATACATGTTAATTAAAGTATTCACAACATAAACATCAGTATCAAAATTGAATTTTGTAGCATGGGCATGAATCATTTTACCTTCAGTTGCATTTCCACGCATAGAACAAGCTTGCACTGCAAGTGGAAAAGTATAATTGTCGGGGAAAAAGTAATTCAACCTCATCCTTTTGTACAAAAGTAAGCAACTTTCAGGCTTATTTCTATGTATAAAAGCTCGCATTACAGAATTCCAGATAAACCCATTAGGGTTATCTATCTGATCAAGAATCCGGACAGAATAATTCAAATTAAAGTCTGTGGAATTTGTCAAGAAGTGCATAAGACGACTTGCGGCAAACGTGTCATTTATATAGCCAGTTAATGTCATTTGGGCATGAATTTGAAGAAAACGTTTGAAGTTTGGAAATTTGTTTAAATGTGATTCTAGAACTGCAAGATTAATTGTTTGTTTCATATAGAGAAGAGGGAGATTCAACAGTCAAGTCAAGAACAAAAAATAAAAATAAAATCGATTACAGAACCTTGTAGAACAAGTAGCTCAGCCTCAAGCTGTCGTTGTGATTACGAATTATTCCGCCGAAGTACCACCGGGTGGGATCAACTGGAGCATGACGAAGGTAAGACAGTGGTTGAACTACCTGTCAAAATACGGCATTACCCATACACCTAAGTACAACAATGTTGGATCAACCGTCGTATGATTTTTTTTATTAAATGAATCATAAAAAATACATTTTTAAAAGGTTAGAAATGGAGAAATATTGTTAGTGTCACTCCAAAAATGAATAAAAGATGTCATTTTTTATATCCACTCTATTAAAAATTAAATTGTCAAGGGGAGGCCAAACAAAATAGAAAAATAAATAAAGAAAACCGATTTTACCCTCTATTCAAATACACAAAACATGGTAAAAATCGACATGAGCATACTGAAATTCAATACAAAGTTTGGAAATAATATAACGAAAATAGATGATCGAAAACAAGCTTCTATTTTTTCAGTAAATCTTACCTTTTCGGTGATTTCTTCAACTAATTCAACATATCGTTAGCTTTTCTGAGTACAAATCACGTTGTTTTCTTTTTCAAAGTTAGAAATTTCGTTAGAAATTGGTTCCTACATGAGAAAAGTGATTAATTGTTTACTCTAAGAAAAAGATGATGATTAGGATTTAACGAATAATAAAATGTAATTAGAGTAAAATAATAAAAGGGCATTTTGGTTCATATTTTATAAATTGTTAAGGGGAGGCTATGTTAAATGATCATCCCCTTAGTAAATTAAAAAACAAAACAAAACAAAAAAAAAACAAAAAACAAAAAGTGACCCCCCTTAACCGTTTTTGGAGTGTCATTAACAATACTCATAGATAATCCATTTACCAATTTAACCGTGTCTAGGCACAAAGTCATTAGAATTTTATTTAGACTGCAACTTCTTCATGTCGCCTTGGAACCAAGCAAGGCTTTGACCTATGAACTCACGTTTAAACAGACTGTATGGAATACTGGGATATTTCATTTTGTGAACGATGTAGTTCTCCAAAATGATTTGAAATTGTCGATAGACGACTTTAGGCAGGATCTTTAATATGGCTATGCGAAATATGATATAATAATTTAAACTATTCAATAGTTATGTAAATAAATATTCACAAAACAAGGAATATATCACTAACAAATATAAATGCTGTAAATAAAGTAAAGTAGAGTAACGACACCAGGATTTTTATACTGGTTCGGACTTCCCGTCCTACGTCCAGTCCCGAAGCTCCTCTTCGGCTTTTCACTAAACAACACCCTCTCTTCACCTGGAGGAACAGGTTCACAACACTACTTGATTTACGGGCTACAAGTTTACCCACTTGATTTCACGGGCTACAAGCTTACCCACTTGATTTCACGGGCTACAAGCTTACCCACACAGGACAATTACAAGAGTTTGACTTCTGATTGTGTTCTTCTTTCAACACTGATTTGCCAACGATTGAGTACACCTTCCTATAATCTTATCCTCAAGTATATGGATTGAATGCGAAGATTTGAAGGAAGTTAGTTGCTTGTTGAATCAAAATATGAGAAGTATTATCAAGGATTCAATAAGTAACTTGAATTTGGGAGCTTTTATAATGCAAGAGTGTTTAGAAAGTAAGATCAGAAATTAGAGCAAGAATCGGTTATTTGGATGATGATTCAAGATGTATTTATAGTGAATGAGGAGTTGTAATCATTGATGAAGAGTTGCAATGAATAATGATGATTTTTGATGAAGAGAAATGGATAAATCTCTTGATGAAAGAAGATGACTTTTCGAAAGGTTGCTTGCTGTTTGAAAAGTTGTTGACAGGTCGAAAAAGATAGGTAGACAGGTATTTGAATATATATATATATACGTTATATTCATGAATGGACATTTGCTGTGCATTTTTCCCGAAAGAGGTCGACAAGTTGAAAAAGACAGGTCGACAGGTTTTGTAGGTCGACAGGATTTTTTTTTGTAGGTCGACAGGTTTTGTAGGTCGACAGGATTTTTTTGTAAGTTGACAGGTTTTGTAGGTCGACAGAATTTTTTTGTAGGTCGACAGGTTTTGTCTCTGTCTTGAAAAAGGTCAACAGGATTTTTTTTGTAGGTCGACAGGTTTTTGTCAATTTGCACAGAAAATGTGTATTTATGTATATATTCAAAAATGATGAGGAGTATGATTATTTGAGGATAGATTTTAACATTTATAACTCTAAATAATCAACCTCTAACTTACAAAAACATCGATTCTTCTTTTTGTCGATCATGAAGCTCCTTCTTGTCATTAATCAAAATATGCTATGAAACCTTTGACTCAACATTCTCCCCCTTTTTGATTGATGACAACATAGCTTAATATTGCAATCGTTATCTCCCCCTGTATATATGCTCCCCCTTAAACATCTACATATCTATAATCTTAGCTCCATGTCATGATTTCCATTTATCTTCATTTTGTTGTTATCAATCGAAATTCTCGTGTCTCAACATTCTCCCCCTTTTTGATTGATGACAACACCTTGGATTTTCTCTCTCCAAATATAAAGCTCCCCCTGAATTTCTGCAACATTTGTTAGTTCATAATATAAATAATCTTACCTTTTGATTCCTGCATTAACAAATGTTAGCACACATATACTATTACTATGTTAAGCACATAATTTTAAATGATAGTATATGTACCATGAATGATATGAATAATCATAAGAGAAAATATTTCTCCCCCTTTGTCATCGATTAAAAATAATAAATACCATAATAAGCACAGTAATCGAGAGTAGTAGAGAAATAATTTTAGCACCTTTAAGAGATATTGAATCATGTGATTTTCTCCCTCTTGAGTATATGAACTAATTTTCCTGTATATACACTATTAGAAGCATTTTCTCCCCATGAAAAAAATACGAGAATATGGCACCAAAATCCACTTTTCTCTTTTCTTAAGTGGGACCTGCAAAAATAAGATTAAGTCCATGGTACCCACCTTTTTATAGGGTCCTAAGAGTCAGGTCTTAGGAGTCCAAATCCATGCGGGTCCGGTATCCCCTTTATAAATATAATTATAATTATGATGCACTGTATTCATGAACTGCTGAATATAATTGTTCCTAATCAAGTTGTTATTTGTTTTAGGAACCCATATTTTGATAGTCTTGACGTTTTTCTTTTGAAAATTCACAACTGGTTTTGGCTTGAAAAATAACAAACTATGATTTTTCTTAGCTTTAGTTTCTTGCACCTTTTTCTTTCTTTTATTACCAAGATGTTTCTTGGTATCTTGTTTCTTATACCCCAAACCATGTTTATTTGTAGCAGACTGTGAACTTTCAATAATCTTTGTCAAATTTTCTCGAACTTTGTTGAAGTTAGAAACATTTTGAGTAATGTCATCTAACTTAGTTTGTAAGCTAGCTTTTTCTAGATCTAGAATTTTGACTTTTGCCTTAAGCTCATGATTTTCAGCAGTAAGAGCATCATTTTTCTCTTTTTGAGTTTCAATTTCTTGACTCAAAAGAGTTAATTGAGAATTAACATTAGATGATGACTCTTGAAAATTTTCAAGTTCTTCCTCTAATATTTTCTTCTCGTCTTTTAGCATATCACGCTCCAACTCTGCTCTACGTAAATCTGTTTGAGTTTGTTTGAATTGTCGTTTCATATCTTTGAATTTATATATCAATTCAGCATTTATATCAAGAACTTATTCAAAAGAAGGAATTTGTACCTCATCTTCTTTAGCCATAAAACATACATTTGCTTGTTTATCGTCTGAGTCACTTTCACTATCAGACGAGGATGAATCTGAATCATCCCATGTCACTGAGAATGCTCGTTTCTTTGACTTGTCCTTCTTGTGTTTGAATTTCTCATTTTCTGTCTTCTTCTTTTGCTCCGGACAATCCTTTTGCATGTGTCTCTTCTTCTGACAATTAAAGCATTCTTAATTTGATGATGATGGTTTATTTGATCCAAACTTCTTTCTGTTGTAACGACTAGACTTTCATTGCTTTAAGAATTTCTTGAATCCTTTTGCAATGAATGCTAGATCTTCTTCTTCGGAATCTGAGATGTCATCATCCTTTTCAGCATGAAAAGCTACATTTTTCTTTTCTTCTTTTTGTTCTTTCCTAGCCTGCAAGTTAGCTTCATAGGACATAAGATTTCCTATCAATTCATCTGGCTTCATGGTGGAAAGATCATTAGCTTCTTCTATTGCTAATACTTTTCCTTCCCATTCATTAGTCAGTGAATGTAGGACTGTTGAAACTACATCAAAATCTGAGTATTTTTGCCCTAATCCAATAAGTGCATGATGAATGGTTTGAAACCTAGAATACATCTCATTGATTGTTTCATTCGGCTTCATTTTGAAAATTTGAAATTGACTTTTCAACAAAGCTATTTTTGCTTGTTTAACCTTGTTAGTACCTTCATAAGTGATTTTTAGCGTTTGCCAAATTTGAAAAGCAGTGGTACAAATACTAACACGGTTATACTCATTTTGGTCTAAAGCACAAAACAACATATTGATTTCTTTTGCATTTACAGCAGCTGCGGTTTTCTCAGCAGTCGTCCATTCTGCATACTCAGTAGTTGGATTTATTATCTCTTTCTGAGTAGCATTCCAAGCATCATAGTTAGTTGATTGCATATAAAAAGCCATACGTGTTGCCCAATAACTATAGTTTAGGCCATTAAAGAAAGGAGGTCTTTGTGTCGATTGACCTTCTGTGTAAGTGGTGTTACTAGTGCTAACGTTATTTGCCATATTACTAGAATATATCAAATAACTGTGTTACAGTTATGAGATGACCAAGCTCTGATACCAATTGAAATTGTCGATAGACGACTTTAGGCAGGATCTTTAATATGGCTATGCGGAATATGATATAATAATTTAAACTATTCAATAGTTATGCAAATAAATATTTGCAAAACAAGGAATATATCACTAACAAATATAAATGTTGTAAATAAAGTAAAGTAGAGTAACGACACTAGGAATTTTATACTGGTTCGGACTTCCCATCCTACGTCCAGTCCCGAAGCTCCTCTTCGGCTTTTCACTAAACAACACCCTCTCTTCACCCGGAGGAACAGGTTCACAACACTACTTGATTTACGGGCTACAAGTTTACCCACTTGATTTCACGGGCTACAAGCTTACCCACTTGATTTCACGGGCTACAAGCTTACCCACACAGGACAATTACAAGAGTTTGACTTTTGATTGTGTTCTTCTTTCAACATTGATTTGCCAACGATTGAGTGCACCTTTCCTATAATCTTATCCTTAAGTATATGGATTGAATGCAAAGATTTGAAGGAAGTTAGTTGCTTGTTGAATCAAAATATGAGAAGTATTATCAAGGATTCAATAAGTAACTTGAAGTTGGGAGCTTTTAGAATGCAAGAGTATTTAGAAAGTAAGATCAGAAATTAGAGCAAGAATCGGTTATTTGGATGATGATTCAAGATGTATTTATAGTGAATGAGGAGTTGTAATCATTGATGAAGAGTTGCAATGAATAATGATGATTTTTGATGAAGAGAAATGGATAAATCTCTTGATGAAAGAAGATGACTTTTCGAAAGGTTGCTTGCTATTTGAAAAGTTGTTGACAGGTCGAAAAAGATAGGTAGACAGGTATTTGAATATATATATATACGTTATATTCATGAATGGACATTTGCTGTGCGTTTTTCCCGAAAGAGGTCGACAGGTTGAAAAAGACAGGTCGACAGGTTTTGTAGGTCGACAGGATTTTTTTGTAGGTCGACAGGTTTTGTAGGTCGACAGGATTTTTTTGTAGGTCGACAGGTTTTGTAGGTCGACAGGATTTATTTGTAGGTCGATAGGTTTTGTAGGTCGACAGGATTTTTTTGTAGGTCGACAGGTTTTGTCTCTGTCTTGAAAAAGGTCAACAGGATTTTTTTTGTAGGTCGACAGGTTTTTGTCAATTTGCACAGAAAATGTTTATTTATGTATATATTCAAAAATGATGAGGAGTATGATTATTTGAGGATAGATTTTAACATTTATAACTCTAAATAATCAACCTCTAACTTACGAAAACATCGATTCTTCTTTTTGTCGATTATGAAGCTCCTTCTTGTCATTAATCAAAATATGCTATGAAACCTTTGACTCAACATGATTAACGGTTGTACTTAGAAAATACAGCCTACATTCTCATATTTGAACTCCACATGCACACAAATTTGTTAATCTTTTTGTTTGGACTGTAGTAACTTCTTCATACTGCATCGGAACTATGCGATGCATCGACCGATGAACTTACTCCTAAATTATGGACAGTGTGGAATACTCAGATACTTCATCTTGTGAACGAACGTTGTAGTTCTCCAAGGTGACTAACGCTTGTACATAGAAAATAATAGGCAATAGTCACATATTTGAATCCAGTCTGTATACGAAGTTAATTTTTTGTTCAAACTACAACAATTTCTTCATACCGCATCGGAGCCAAGCGAGGCTTCGAATGATGAACTCTCACCTAATTACGAATAGTTTGGAACACTCAAATACTACGTCTCGTAGACGAATGCTGACACATCACGAGCCTTAAATCAATGTTGTCCTATTATTATTAAAATCGAGAAGGTCCTAACTATCAAATCGATGGGTGGTATCAATCCAAAATCTATAGAAAACCAATGTTTTCCTTTGACTGTCAAAGTCGAGAAGGTCTATATCGTTAGACTGATGGGTCTTATCTATTTCTAACTGTTAGAAAATTGAGGTTTTCATTTTACTGTCAACATCGAGAGGGCCTTAACTTCTGGGTCGATGGGTCATATCGTTTCCAAACCTTTAAAAAACTAATTTTGTCCTACATCCATCAAAAGTCGAGATGGTCTTAAACATAGGATCCAAAGGTCATGCCAATCTCCATCCTTCAAAAAACGAAAGTTGTCTTACCACTGTTGTTGATCAGCTTTTTGGAAAAAAGCCATCCTAACCCAAAGGTCGAAGCCTACTATCAGATATCGGCCAATTCCAGACCTTAAGGGATGATTTTCACCTTAGGTCGACCCGAAACTACGTCACAGCAAGTAAAGGCTCACCCTCCCAAGTTGACATTCTTCCAAAGATAAAAGACAAGTCAATCGATCAAGTTATCAATCGGTTGGGTTGTTCCTGAAGAATCGGGTCAAACCTAGAATATCGGATCAAGAATTCCAGATCAAATTTATTTGCTAAAAGACGGAGTCCTACACTACACCCAAGGCTACAGAATCGGTCAGCTTTAATTAAGCACACTTTTCACATGCCAAGTTTTGAGATCCATGTAAGCCGTTATTTCCGAGAAAAACTATTCACTAGCAGTAGACTGGGCCCACCGCCTACAACTACATTTCTGGATTGGGCTGCACGTGTCCAGGCCAGTAAAAGAGATATGCCATGCCACATACCACCTCAGCATGGATCACCGCCTATATATACAGCCCTTTGCCGAAATGGAAAGACATCTAAAATGGGTTACTTAAAGCTTAATACTCGACATCCCAAAAAAGCATGTCATGTATTCTAAGTACAACACAAGGATTTTGTGTAAACACCTCTTCCATCTCTACTTTCTTCCACTGAAAAACCACTGTAACCTGTAATCTACAGTACAAACAAAGATTATAAAGTGGGCGTAGGCTTGGATTAAGCCGAACCACTTTAAAAATAGTGTGTCTCCTGTGTCTATTTACATTTTCTCGCATTTTATGTGATTATCTTCGTGTATGGTTAATGCACGCTGGGGATTGATTATCATTAGACTAACATTTGATGTTAACACTTTGCCGTGCCAGGTATGGGCACGTAAATATATCCTATGACCTTCAGCAACTCTTAAGGAAGCAATGACAAAGCGGAAGATGGATACAGCACTTTCTCACTCTCAATCTCGACCTTCTGACGTAGTAGGAACATCAGCAACGAAGGCAAGCTATGAGGCTTCCTCTCGTGAAGATCCGTCCCAATACATAACTAGGGACAAGATGGATAAATTCTTGGCCGAGTTCAGAAATCAGATGGCACATCAGGATGGACTTCTCAAAAAAACAGGAGGAAATGATAAACAACTTTATTGCTCGGATAGATAAGCGAACTCACATTCCAGTATCATTTCCTGCACCGGGAGAAGCCGGGGCAACAACTGATCTTCGGTCTGATGAGACCCAAGACCTGGATAGGTCCACACCTTTGCCTCCTTTTGGTTCAACTACTCTTCCCGATCAACTAATGTTAAGATCATCACTTCTGGCATTAAATGGAGCTTTGGTAGTTGTAGATTCTCAGGTCGGCCATGGTCAAGTTCTAGACCAGTCGACCGTTTTGCCTCCACTCCAGGGTTCGAATCAAACTTAACTCCCTGGACAAATAGCTCCTGAACCAGTACAACCTTTGAGTCGACCCGAACATGGGTCGATGCAACTCCCAATTCGACCCAACGTCATATTGCAAGCCCCTCTTATGCAGCCTCCCATACAGCCTTCCCAGCTTGCCGATCCATGAAGGGTTAAGGACAACATCCCTCCGTGTCACCAAGACCACTCTACCATATTGGTTCCCAATATGATGGAGGGCAACGCTACAACAAACCACTCTAATATCACCCCGAGCAGGGGAAATACCGAACTCCGGATGGATACCACTCACCTAGAACGATCTGGTCCTACAATCTTGGGTATGGTTCAAACCAATACTCACTTTAACCAAGCGACTTTAGCCAATCCTCGAACAGCACCCGCGATCGGGGATCACCTTCACTCAACTCTCGGAGGTCGAACCGAACTGACCCTAGGGGCTGGGGGCATTCTTCCACCCAGGCCTAGTACTGGGGTTCTCACTGATGTCCCTAATGCATAATTGGATTCGTGGCAACAACGCCTTGTGGATGGAAGTCAGATTGTAGGTATCATCATATGCTTCACCAGAGGCAACACTTCTCAACTAGATGTTGATAACATCCATAATAGTCCATTCACACAAGAAATTTGAAACTTCCGAAATCTACTTGACTTCAAGCTTCTAGTCCTAGAGCCCTACAACGGCAGGACCGACCCGACCATACATCTCATGTGATACATGTGTCACATGGAAGTACTTTCTACATCGACCAATGTCATGTCCAAGTGCTTCCCCTTTTTCCTCACCGACATAGCTGACATATTGTTTCGGTAGCTAACTACTGAGTCAATCAACAGTTGGAACATGCTTGTCACTCGCTTCATCGAGCAGTTCAGAGTTCATATCTCTTGACCAAAGAGTGTTGTGTTCCTCACATCCATTAAGCACACTACACCATATATGCTAATTAGGCTGTGTTTTTAGCCGTATCTAAAGCATGTAGGCATGGAAAAAAGCCGTATCAAAAAACGGCATGTTAAATTTTTTAAATACGGCTTAGAACCGTATCCCAATGTGATAATATACGGCTATTGGCCGTATCTAAAGCATAAGTAGATACGCTATAAACTGTATCTTTTGTGTGTATGTGTGTGTGTATAAGCAGAAACTGCATCATATATTATTTGTAACACAAAGCATGTATAACACAGGATAACCTAATTCACAATTGTAATAGTAAACGAAAAAATTGTATGAAATATTTCATTACATTACAATGTATAATGATACATGCTATTTGATTACATTACAATAAATAAGATACACGTTGTTTCATTACATTAAATAAGATATATTAAAATGGAGCCACATGTTGAATCAATGCTTCCTTCAAGATGAACATCCTCCAAGACAGACAAAAGATTGTAAACCAGCCAAGCAACATTGCATTCTATCAGGAACACAGCCAAGGTAATCTCAAACCAAACAAGAACCACTGGAAGAACCAAGCTTATTAGCTTCATCCAAAAGCCAGCAACTAAAACTCAAAGCAGAGAAAACCGACAACTAAATCCATGCTTATTAGCTTCATCCAAATCCATGCTTATTAGCTTCATTCAAATGACAAAGGCTGCTGCACACACATGTTATAATAGTTAGGCGCGAATATAAGAATATATATGAGAAGGGGCAACAACAATCATCCATAAAAAAGTTATGTATCGATATATAAAAATTTGTTTTATTTTTTCATACCAAAAACCAAAAAGTTACTTCATATAATTTTTCATCTACACAATTGTTCCTGTCGAGATTTCATAGGTTGAACTCTTTGCATAATGGCTTGATTATCAATTTCTTTGAAAATATCCTTCTCAATATATGTAACCAAACCAGCGTTAAGCCAATCGTCTTCCATACGACTACGCAATCGATTCTTGATAATTTTCATAGCAGAGAAAGCTCTTTCAATAATTGCAGTTGCCATAGGTAAAGTCAATGCCAAGACAATGAGTTTGTACACAAATGGGTAAATTATATGTCTTTTTCTTTCAACCATTTTCTTTGTAAGAGTAACTATGTCTTTAATCGCCAAAAACTCATCATCCGAACGCATATCCATAATATAAGTTTCAAGTTGATTCTCAAGTACCACAATATCATACATAGAAAAATCTTTCGGATAAAATCGAGCAAATTTAAGCAACTTTGCAATGTTGAAAGTAGAAAATGAATCGATTGGATTAAGACTTCCCATACACAAAAGCAACTCACTATTTTGCTCTGTAAATCCATTGTTTAGTTCCGAAAGTTGCAAATCTATGATGGTGTTGCAAACGTCGACTCGTATGTGATGTAAATTTGTATTTTTTCAGCTCTTCGTCTTGAACGTTTACGAGCTACATGCTCATCATCCATGTTAGGTACAACAATTCCATTCAAAGAACAAAATAACGACACTTCCTCTAACAAAGATTCCCACTTCACATCATTACATCCCATGTCTTGCAGGCGCATTTTTGATATTTTTACTAAATTCAATGCATTTACAATCTCTTGATCTTTTTTTTTTGCAATGTCAATGACAAGTCATTAGTTATTCCTAAGAAATTTTTCATCAAGTGCATGGTAAACACAAAGTCTGTGCGTTATGTCTAGCAAAACTTATGCATCGACCTTTTGTTCGGAACTAATACCGTCATCCACAATAATTTCTAATAGCTCACGCACAAAAGTGAACATAGTAAGAAGTCTAATAAATGTACCAAAGTGTGATCCCCATCGAGCGTCACCAGGTCATTGCAAACTTGTTTCTTGATTCAATCCTTTTCCAGTAAGAATCTCTCCTTTAATCAAAGCTTCAAATTCAGTTTAGTAAGTATCAGTGTACATGGTGCAATAATACACACAAATGAGCAGGGCAGCACAAGTAAATGATAGCAAATACACTGTCGCACTATAAAACTGGGGATAATACCCAGTTTAAACATAATAGCAGCATGAATTCTAGGTAAACAAGCACATGCAACTATTTATCATTCATATTTTTGAACTAAGGCATCGAAAATCAAATTAAACCCAATTCGAATTCAAATTAAAACCAAATTAAACACAATTCATATTTAAATTTAACCATGATCTAGTACTCACCTCCAGTGGCGACAAGAAGGATGGATAGCGCTGGACTGAGGCTTCGTCGGTCAGCTGAAGGCAGCGCAATCTAACGATAACTCATGGACTGCGATGGATGGCTTATTGACAAAGGAAGTCGGTCGAGTACCAAAACCCTAATTTGGGTATTCGGTGGTCGCCATTGCAAAATAAAAAGAGGGATAATTCGCCGAAAGTTTTGATGTGGAAAAATTCGAGTGTGCCAGAATGGAGGTACGGAGGGGAAAATTTGATACGCATTTCATTCAGTCCAAAGCCGTATCAAATGAACTGATCCGGGGCTTCGTTGATGGACGGTCAGATTAAGGGTGTTTGGGGTGGTGCGGATCGCAAAATGTAGTTTGATACAGATTTGAGCACTATCAAATTTTATACGGCTTATAGTCGAATTGTATATCTGCATCCCTATGTGCCAAATTCACTGATATGGTGTAGTGGCAGCGTTCTGGCGAGACCCTACGCTCCTTCTTAGAAAGATTCAACGTGGGCATTACATCAGTCGATCGAACTGAGCCATCAATGCTGCTTATGGCCGCCATAGCCGGTGCGCAAACCCGGTCTGAATTTAGGATCTCCCCAGCCAGGGATCCCCCCAAAGATATTGAAGACTTCTATGAAGAAGCAGATAGGCTCCTCCGGCAAGAGGATGCTTGTATCGAGATGGAAAATCTCGAAGTTCTTGCAACAAAAGGAGGCCCATCCAATACTAGTGGCCAAAACAAAGGAAAAGCCTCGGAGAAGAACGATTTGAACGTACGAGCATGGAGAGAAGACAAGTACAATCGATAAACCGAGCTCAATTCCTCCGTGCTAGACATTTACCTCAACGTACGAAGATCACTACCTTTCTCAGACCCTCCTAGGAGGGAGCCAACCCAAAGAGAACTTGATTCAGGAGAATACTGCATGTATCATAATATGGTAGGTCACGGTACTAATGAATGCAGGCATTTGCGTGATCTCATCAAGGAAAGGGTCAGACATGGAGAGCTACCCGAATATGTTAAAAAATTTGTATCGACCGCGCCGCCACAATCTTCCGCCCAAGTTCCTTAGGTCGGTCCCCAAGCTCCTCGAAACGCAAAGGACTCTGAGCCTAGCAACTGCGGCATCATCATCAACTGATCTGGTTCAGATCATTGAAGAAACATCCTATTTCTTAGGATATAAGAAATGTACTTTATTATTTTCAATAATGTGGTTGTGTTGAAGTACACATGTATGGGGTTAGGATTTAATCCCTAGGCGTGCTATGGATTCAATAAACAACCCGCTAGGTTTTATTTTACTTTCTATAATGGCTCTTTAGCAGCAATAAACTTTATTTCTCAAGCTTGGATTACGTTTGATCAATCCAAGCAACTTGTTGGGATTCGACAAGCACTTGAAAGCCAAGTATGGTTAATACTTACCAACTTCATTAATTCGAGCATGGTTTATGCTCGCCACTCACTTAAAGCCGGGTATAGTTAATACTCACCAAAGCCTTTTGGACGAATATGGTTAATACTCACCCCCCCTTTCTTAAGCCAAGTATGGTTAATAATTGCCAACTTTATTAAGCCGAGTATGGTTAATACTCGTCAATTCTACAAAACTGAGCATGGCTTATGCTCATCCTTCAAGTATGGTTAATACCAACGCCAACACTCTAATTGTCAGGGTATGACAAATTTCTCTCTCCCAGTATGAGTATGGATAATACTCGAACCAAACCTTGTCAGGACTTGACAAGTAAATACTATTAACTCAAGAGTATAGCTCATACTCGAATCCTCTATTCAATCCCCGAACATGGTTGATGTTTGAACTTAAAAACCCAGGTACAAAGACTATACCGTCTTACCTAGTAAAACCGAGTATGGTTTATACTTGTCCTCAGGGTATGGTTTATACCCCACCTTATAAAACCGAGTATGGTTTATGCTCGTACTCCAGATCCTTGCATGTATTATTTAATTGGCTGGATCCGGGTTTTACTGCTTCTACCAATATCGACTCAAAATAGACGACTTATTTTCTAGCATTCGCAAGCTTCCGACCTTAATATGGTCCTCAATGGTTGTCGGTTTTCCAACCTTAATACGATCTCCAGCAGTCGTCAGACTTCTGGCCTTAATACAATCATGGAAGATCGTCGGTTTTCTGGCCTTAATATGGTTCGATGTAACCATGGTTCCCTGGATTTCTGCTATTTGATATTCTCTAGAAGATCCAGAACACATCTTCCTTTTTCACAAAAGATGCATTCTGGGAGGCAAAGTGTTGACCAACTTTTTGGCAAAAAGGTCCCAACCCAAAGGTTAAGCCTGCTACTAGATATCGGCCCATTCCAGACCTTAAGGGATGATTTTCACCTTAGGTCAGCTGACCATGGATCGATCTGAAGCTACGTCACAACAAGTAAAGGCTTACCCTCCCAAGTCGGTATTTTTCCAAAGACAAAAGACAAGTCGATCGGTCAAGTCATCAATCAATCGGGCAGTTCCTGAAGAATCGGGCCAAACATAGAATATTGGATCGAGAATTCTAGATCAAATTTATTTGTTAAAAGACAGAGTCCTACTCCCAAGGCTATAGAATCGGTCAGCTTTAATTAAGCACTACTTTTATGCCAAGTTTCAATCCCCACGTAAGCCGTGATTTCCGAGAAGAACTATTCACCAGCAGTAAGACAAGGACGGCCGCCTACAACTACATTTCTGGATCGGACTGCACGTATCCAGGCCTGTAAAAGAGATATCACGCTGCATACCACCACAGCATGATCCTTGCCTATATATACAACCCATCCCCGAAATAGAAAGAAATCTAAAATCGCCTATTTAAAGCTTTATACTCGACATCCCAAAATAGCATGTCGTATATTCTAAGTAAAACACAAGGATTTTGTGTAAACACCTCTTCTTTCTCTACTTTCTTCCACTGGAAAACAATTGTAACGTGTACTCGACAGTATAAACAAAGATTATAAAGTGGACGTAGGCTTGGATTAAGCGGAACCACTATAAAAATATTGTGTCTCTTGTATCTATTTACATTTTCTCGCATTTTATGTGATTATCTTCCTGTATGGTTAATGCAAGTTGGGGATTGATTATCATTAGACCAACTTTTGACGTTAACACTTTGGCGCGCCAGGTAGGGGCACGTAAATATATCCTACAACCTTCAGCAACTCTTAAGGAAGCAATGACAAAGCGGAAGACGGATACAACACTTTCTCACCGTCAGTCTTGACCTTCTGACGCAATGGAACATCAGCAACGGAGCCAAGCCTTGAGGCCTCCTCCCATGAAGATCCATCCCAATACACTTTGTTGCATTTTCTATGATTATCTTTGTGTATGGTTAACGCACAATGAGGGTTCATTAGACCAACTTTTGACGTCAACAACCATCAATGCTAAGAAGGTCTTAATCGTTGGATTGATGGATTATATCAACACCCACCTTCTAAAAACTGGAATTATCCTATAAACGTCAACGTTGGGAATGCCCAAGCCGCTAGATCAATGTGTGAAATCGACCCTAAACTTCTAAGAATTAGCGTTGTTCTAAGTCTGACAATGTCGGAAAGGCATCAGCTGTCTAGTAGACGATAACATAGCCCTTGCCATTTAATTAAGAATCAACATTGCCCTATGACTATCAATACCAGGAAGGTGCAAGTCTTTGGATTGACCAGGAAAATCATTGCCAACCTTCTGAGGACCTGTGTCGGTCCGACAACACCCGAAAGTCCTAAACACTAAGTTATCAGCCATATAGGCTCAAGTTGCTAAATCGATGGAAACGATCGATCTTAGCCTTTGGAGAACTGGCAATGTCCTAAGACTATCAACATCGAGAATATACCAATTGTCGGGTCAATGGTCACTTCGACCTTTCCTTTTGAGAACCAGCATCAACCTATGATTGTAAACACTAGAAAGGACCAAAAAGTTGGGTCGATTGTCAAATCAATGCAAAATATCCTAAGTACAAGGCGTTGCTTCAGAAACATCGAGAAATTGTCTAATTACCAGTTGTTGATCCGACAAAGCCAGAAAATAGATCTAAAGTGCCAGGTCCAACTCCAACAAAACCTAGAAGTCTTTCTAGGACTAGTGTTTCATAGTCAGTATTAGAGAGCTCATTACAACCAAATCGAGGGAGAGGACCGGCTTAAGCCAACTAAAAGGTTGACTAAAGCCTGTTAAAGTGAACTATCGTCCAAAGGAAAGCGACACCAAGGAAAAATCCTCACAATCAAGTTGAGCATACAATGGTTTATAGCAATAGGAACCAAAATGCAACCAAATCCCTAGCTTTGATATTTGAAATAATTTTGATGTAGTACAGAGACTAGCATTAACGTCCAAATGTTGCTTAGAACAAAACAGTTGGATAACTGGTTCTTGAAGATGGGAGTGGTCGTATGGAGAGGGCTTCCATGATGATATTAACAGCTGGACAATGCAAGCACACAAAAACATGAGAAAACGTGGAAAGTTGATAAACAAACTACCATCCTTCCTTTGTCTCGAAGTAGGAGTGAAATTTTGACTAGGGGAAGTTACCACAGTTTCGCGTCACTTACAAATGTCCAAAAATAGGCAACATTAAGGATAAGTCCACGAATTAAACATGAGTTTCTGGAGACAAGGATTGAAGAACCATTGTGATCATAACATCAAACTTAAAAAATTCAACCTATATCAAGGAATTGGCAACAAAGAAAACATAACACTTGGAATCAAGCAGCTGGATCACAAGTTCCGAAAGATAGGAACCATCATGCAAATTAGACTGAGATGGTAATCAAATAAATTGGTCATAATATCCTACTTCTAAATGAATGCATTAACTCTACCTTTAGTGCAACCAGTCATCTTGGCAGGGACATATACACTTGCACTTGATCGAAATGAACTTGATCGAGCCATAATAGAAACTATTGCAGAGAAGGCTAAAGTAGACATCCTCACAGTTTTGCAATGCCGTATGAGTAATCAATAGCCAAATAAAAACTAAGACAATTCCCAATGGGGGTCAGTTGCTTCCCAACTGACTCCTAACGTTGGGTCATTGGGTAAGGTCGGAGTTGCTTTGGAAACCCCGTGGGTTGTTGAAGCTACCGACTGGGTTACCAAAGAAACCTGGCTTAGCCGGCTCATTTAAAGCTGGCTAAGGGGTCAAAACATTGGCATGCTAGATGGCTTACTTAAAGCCGGCTAGGGCCCCAGAGAATTAAAAAAAATCTCCCCCTTGCTGGCTTTAAATAAGTCGTGTAACGACATCCCATTGTTTTTTTGACCTTTATTTACCGTTATTTCTGCTATATTTATACACCAACTATCAACAACTCAACTTCTTCTTCTTCAAAATTTATTTGTGTTATTAAACTTTTTTGCAATGTCAAAAAAATTCAAAGGACCAAAGAAGGCTTCATCTCAATCTGCTCAAAATCAACACAACTACGAATCCGAACACCATCAGTTTCCAATGCATTCCTCCTATCAGCAAAACCCAACTTTCAACTTTGGTACTTTCCCAAATGCTCCAAACTGTTATTTTCCTCAACAAAAACAAAATTACTATCATTCCTAACAGAATTCAAATCATTATCAAAATACCCAAAATTCAACTTCTGCACAGAACACCTCTTTTCAACAAAACTGCAATGGTCATCACTACGCGTCTCCAAGAAGCCAACAAAGATTAGTCTCGCCTGATACATATCTAAACTTATCAAGAAACCTAAATTGTTTGTTAGGAGACACCAGTGGAAGAAACGAAGAAACAGAAGTCGATGTTATCGAAAGTCCAGATTCGTATAAGAATACTCCTCCGACTAGATCGCATAAAATTGTCAAATGATATCCAGATGAACAAGGTGAACCAGCTTTCTGTTGGGTTGAATGCTCCAGATACAACGTAAAAGGAATGAATCAAAGTGAAAGTTCATTTGGAGTTCTGTGTCGAAATTAATTAAAGGTCAAAGTCCACAAAACCCATCAAGATCCGTTGACTCTTTAAAGCAACCTTAGAAGAGAATTAGTGCTAACTGTCAGCGTTGGAAGGAGACAATGGTTGGTCTGGAAAGTAGACAAAAAGTTGGTGCTAACGACATGGATTTGGTACTTCTCCTTACATAAGTTACTTTAGTTTTGTAGTATTGTATATTTCTATCAACTTACATGAATTCATGCCGCACAACTAAACCAAAGTGCAGTGTATATGACTAAACATAAAAAATAACCATTCAAATTGCACAATTTATATTCCATACTTTCAAGGGAGGAAAAAACGAGAAATGTACGCCAAAGAACATTCAACATCGCAATTTATGCCCAAAAGGCCAATGGAGGAATCAAGCCCGTTAGTTCAGATCCTAGGAAAACACCAATTTACGACTAGTTCGGGTGGTAGGCCATGAGAATATATAAATCTAAGAAAAAGCTACCACCGATTACAGTTTGTACTATGAACAACTAAATAGTCGAATGGTTTCTTCTGAAGAATAAACTTTCGGTTGAATCGAAGGAAGCTAAGAGATTTGAGAGAGCACAGGAAAAACAACGAAGTCATGAAGAACTTCAACGAAAAAGAGTGCGTGAATTAGATTTAAGAAACCGTGAATTATCTTGACTACAACAAGCTGATAATATGGCAATTATAAATTGCAACCTTGATACCTTAAACCCAATTCAACGTTTGTGTATGGAGAAGGAAATAGAGGAGTACTATAATCGCCTCAGGAGATAGAATGTAGTTCGGTTTGCATGGTTGGTTTAGTTATTTGTTGTTTTATCATTATTCAGGTTCTGACTATTAAGTTCTAGCAATGTAGTAGTCGTCGATTTAAGTTTGCAAGTTTGGTAGTAGTTGTTGTTGTTTATGAATTAAATTTGATGTTTAAGTCAATACTGTCATTACTGTAATTGTGTTAAGCTTATCTTTTTTAACTAGTGTTAAGATTATCTTTTATAACTAATTCCTAACATCTATTAAGATAATCATGTCATAAGTTTTTGGAACTGAATCATTAAACGATACATAATAGCTAAAAATCATACATATTAAAAAACATAACATAGGTAATTTAACTTGATTCATTGCACACGGTAATCAACTTACTACTGGTTTCCCATATGCTTCCAGTAGTATTCAACTAATTCTTCCCTTAAATCTAGATGGGTTTGAGGGTCTCGAATGTATTGGATACATTGCAAGTATTTTGCAAAAGTATTCGGGTCCTTGTACTGTTTACTCCTAAACGGCACTGCAATATCTGGATAGTTTCTAAGTTGAAGTTCATATCCACCCCTTTCTTCTTCAACAATTATATTATGTAATGTAATACAATAGTACATGATTTAAGATATAACTGTTTGATCACGGTAGTACACTTCCTTTCCTAATTTATGAAATCGTCCTTGAAGTATTCCAAATGCTCTTTCAACGTATTTTCTTAAACTCCCTTGTTGTTGTGTAAAAAAAAATTTCTTTGGCATTGTTAGGCTTTTTAAACGCTTGCACGAGTGTTTTCCATTTAGGAGCCATCTACCAGATAATAACCAACAAAATGATCTTTGTCCCCAGTTTATAGTTGCATGGGGGCGACAGATTGCTGCACAACTCATTAAATAAGTACGACTGTCGTAGGTCATTAATATCATTCAGAGAACCAGGTACCCCGAAAAAAGCGTGTAATATGTACAAATCGAATAAAGCAACGACTTCTAACACTAACATTGCATTTTTGGCATGACCTCGGTACTAGCCTTGTAGTGCTACTAGACAGTTTTTCCGCGTCCAATGCATACAATCAAAGCTCCCAAACATACCTAGATATCCATGTTGAGCACCCATTGCTAGCAATCTATCAATGTCACGCGCCGTTGGGGATCTTAGATACTCTTCACCGAAGACGTTAACAACTATTTTGCAGAATTCTTTCGTACATAAGATTGTCGTTGAATCAACGATCTTACTTTGTCATTTAGCGAATCACCTGAACTTCCATACGATATCATACATAGTGAAATAGTAACTTTTTGTTTGTTTGAAACTCCTAGTTGGTTGAATCCATTTCTTCTGTGTGTAAAAAATATGTTTGACGCAGATACCTTATCCATAACTCGTTAAATACATTCTTCGACATATGAAATCTGCGATGAAAATACACATCTCCTTATATTGGTTTTTCCACAAAATAATACTTCACCAATTGATTGTGCCCTCCAGCATAGTCTCGTACATAGCGTAAATCTCTTCTACCAACAACACTTGCTTTTTGGGTCGATGCTGAGCTCTCTGCGATATCACGTTCCATCGTAGCTAATGTTTCTCCTTGATATATTAATTGCTGCTTGTTGAATTGTTCTTGATCCTCCTCAGAACTAGAAGATGACAAAGAAGAAGAAGACGTAAGGCACCATAATCTTTTAAAGCATTCATGGAGTTAATGTAGTTTGAATGTAATGAACAATGTTTTGGTTAAGTTAAATGGAATGTATTATTAAAGCACTCATGGAGATTGGTACAGTTGTTGTTATAGTGCATGTTGAATAGAATGCTTATTTAAAGTACTTTTTGAAGCATTAAAGTTGTGTTAGTGATTAGTACAGTGCATGTTGTTTGTCAGATATTATTACAGTGGATATTGTTTTTTCAGCACTAAAGCTATGTTAGTGATTGATACAGTGCATTGCCACGTTGCATTATCTATCTTGGATACGCCACTGTAAATGCATTGCCATGTCTTTATTAGATACCACATTACAAGGTCGTATGGTCATAATATTATGCTATATAAACGATGTTTATTATATGACGTTTGAAAGTATATTTTATATTTAATTGAAAATAGGCTCGTAACATTGAGATGGTTCGTAGTTTTACGTTTTGAATTTTAAATGAATGTACCGGATCCAATATAAGTCAGAATCCTTTGAAACAACAATCGTTCGGATGTATTGGATTATAAATTTCTAATGAAAGAGAAAATCATGTTTTTATATTGTACATTTTAAGTTATGTCTAAATCAAATTTTCAGAATGTCGTTATGGAATCGTTTATAAACCGTAACGTATATTTGTTTAAAATAGATATAAAGAAGACGACCCTCGCTAATTTTATATTTCCTACTTATCAATGAAAATGCTTAAGTTTAAATAAAGTACAAAATCATAATTACTCCACATTTTTCATACAATCATAAAATAAAGCACAAGTTCAACCAACCAAATAAAATAGGCAAATACCATAAGCCTATTCAGCACCATATCGGTTTAGCCAACTATAGCGTAGTTTATATGCTTTATGACTAACAAATCCCTTACCGCATTCTAATAGGTAACAAGAATCAAAAGTTGATTTAGCTGCTTGAAATATGTCTTCATCTTCAACTGTCTCGATAATGTTACGGTATCTAACTCAAGCTTCTGCAAAACGAAGATGAGCCATATGGATTTCAACAAATGATCGTCTAGCAGGGAAGGTACAATGGTTGTTATGTAATTTTTTGATCGTCGCCCAGTACTCTTCATTGGTTAGACCCCCTCCTCTTTGCAACAGTAACTCATCTCTTCGATCAACTTCAATATAGGATTTCACGAGGATAGGTAAATCCTGAGAAGAAAATTTGGTGGTCGAAGTATTGGAGCTTGAAGTACTAGGGTTTTGACAAGCAAGCACACTCGTTTGCCTCGCATGGTATGATCGTGGAGGTAGTTGTGGATTCTGAACCATTTCATCCACCTCTTCTATTTGTATAGCAAGAAAGAATCCACCCTCTTCCTCGTCCATTAGAAACCTCCTCGAAATGCGCTGTGCCAATGTCCAACTAGCACGGGACGGTCGTCAAAAGAAAGCGATTTGAAACTATGAATCATAAAGAACCTGTAGTATATCTCACAGCGCATGGAGTAAAATATAATAATAACATACTTGATATAAAACAGGCGAGACATTGCATAAGCTGAAAACTAAACCATATCCATCAAAGTAGCGGAATCCCAAAATACAGCTTATGATCCAAACCATTATTTCAACTTCAAAATATTGTCTCTAAAAAGGAAATAAAAGAGGTACATTATTAATTCCCAAGCAGTGACCAGCAACAACACAGGGAGAATATATGTATATAGTACGTGGAAGTCTCCTACTCGTCTCCGGATAGCTACTCGTGCATAGCCACCTAATCTGCCTCTAGTCAGCTCGTTTAGGAGCACCCAAAGTAATAAGAAGAGACATAAACTCTGGGTCAGACGAAAGTCTGGTGTGAGCGATAGCAACAAAATAAAGCAATAATAGGTATAAATAATCATACCTGACTTGGACCTACAACAAAGAGTTAGCACAACATGATGCACAATACTCTAAGGTAAACACTAACATAGAATGTAAAGTGGGAGTGTGAGTATCATGGTGATAGCAATCATCCTCACTTCTCTCACTCAGCGCATACATCATACGATATCCACTGCTTTGATCACTAGATCCATTGGGGCCACGATGGAGTCCAACTACGTGCAACTATCGCTACGACCACTTTACCCTTTGGGGCCCAGACGGAGCCCCACTCCATACAACCTCTGACCCCACTGCACTGGTCCATAGTCAATAACCTTATCGAGTCAACCAGTTCACATAGCCCTGGTCCGGGTTCGTCTACATACCCCCTCTCTCAATGGTGAACCAAAGTTATGGATATCGATAACCCCTTTGCACCCATCCTGCAGCAAAGCCCAACTCTTGAAGTTAACTCATTGGTTCCCGTCTGGATCCTAAGCTATAACTTCTCATTTGGACCTCCTTTGCATCTCGGGATTTTGGTCTTCTTTGGTTCAGTTCGGATTCCACTCTTCAATTCGGTTCGAGATTCCCTGTTTGACTCGAGGCATTCTGGTTCGTAGTGCTCTGGTTTAGGTAACTAGGTGGTTCAGTTTGTGATTCATCTTCCGGTTCGTGGGGGCATAGGTTCGAGTGCTTCTTCTCCTGCTCGGTTTGTGAATGCCTACTCCTTCGGATCGATTCGTGGGTTGGTGTAGTTGGCGGTTTGGGGTACTTCACGGCTCGCGGTTCGGGGTGCTTCATAGTTCGGGCTCGTGGGTGTTTTCAAGGTCGGTTCGTGAGCTTCATCCGGGTCGGTTCGTGATGCTCATGTCACGATCCATAGTCACGAGCCGCCCTTCCCATTAGTCTTCCAGCAAGCTAATTTCGCCACACGATGGCGTTTTCGAACATTCTAACTTTCCTATGCAACCACAAAACATAACAAATAACAGTGACAACATATAGGTTCAATCAAAAAGATCAAAACATCAATCGCATAGGTTATTTTAGATAAAACATACCCAAAACCATGATTTTCCCCTTAACCATGTTTAACCATATCTAACAATAGGATTAGCAAACTTAATCCAAATTAACCCAAATTTTTACCAATGACATAAAATAATATTTTATCATTTATGCATATTTTTCCAAAAAAATTAGATGTATATTTCGCTAATTATCACTAATCACCCCTAATTAACCATAATTAGTGTATAAACATGCAAATCACTCACGTTAGCCACAAATGATTGTTAGATCAGAAACTTATATTGATTTGGCACGAATTCCTATAAAGTGCATCAGCAACTCTGATTTGGTGTTAATCCGACTTGTTTTGACGTACATATTAGTGATTAGAAAGCAATTAGAGAGAGATTTGGAAGATGGAGGCCATTACTAGGGTTACAGAAATGTTTGTGGCGGCTAGAAAAATGAAAGGAGATGATTCTTCAACTTCTTTCAGCCCTCCCATAACCCTAATCCCAAAGTGGGTTGTGGGCTCAACTGCTAATCACCCTATTAAGTCCGATTAGGTTGTTTTTCCATCTTTAAACCTTATTTCAACCATATCTCCCAAACGGTAAGTCCGTTTGATTAATGTGACCACTCTACAAAATGGGAAACCATCATCTGAATTCAGTGGAAGTGGTTTTAGGTCAAAACTCCTTACCATTCAAAAGTTATAGACGAAGTAAGATTCGCCAGGGGCAAAACGGTTATTCAAAATTTGGCAAAAATCGTGAATGTGGGAAATGACACCAATAGTCGTTTCCCAAAGTTACATGACCATATGACTTCGTATGAAAATAAAATAAATATTCTACAATCCTCCGATATGTAGAATGTGGGTCGTTACACAAACTTTTAAGCAAATGACGAGGTCGCATCTCCTTTGAATCGCCTTCTTTCCCCCACGTCAAGGGAAAGGAATAAAGGTCAGGTAATCAGATCAAAACCGCTAACAGTAGCGCCTCATCTTGCCAGTGCTATAATAGAAATCGGCAGGAGAGTAAGGACTCCATGCTTATAGAAACTTCGCACTTTCCATGCTAGGAAGTAGGATATGACTAAAAATGAATCCATGCTTACTAAAGCTTAGCCCTCTCCATGTCAGGAAGTGAATGCGGGGGTTATGAAGATAGACATGCCTCGTCCATCCGCATCTATCTTCGATCCCACGTCGGGAATAAGAGCTCATGTATGGACAATCAATCAACATCCAAGCCTTAGTGTTCCAAATCTTTAATTCTCTGATCTTCGGGCAAGACTGAGGCAGTCGGTCATGCAAGTAATGTTGCATCAGCTTTGAACTAGATGGTGGAATTGTGAGCAATCCATGCTAAGATTTCCGAGTTGCCCCCTACGTCTGGTGCATGAGTCAATCAACGAATGGTCAATGAAGGGAGAGGAATTGTGAATATTCACATTCTAATACCAGAACGTTGACAGTTAAAAGTCGCATTCATGTACATCTTCCACCAAGCAGGTGATTAGTGCTTTTGAAGAAACATTCAGGGTAGTGAATTCAGCAATGATATTCATCGATATCTATCCCAAGATGATTTTCTTCGTGATTGCGGTCAATTGTTCAGCTTTGGCACACTTCCCAAAGTAGTCCACAACCACGATTGCATGCTTTGCTCCTCCTTTGGCAATTGGAATGCTTTTGATGGTGTAAATCCCCCATACAACGAATGGCTATGGACTCACCCTAGAGGCGAGTTGGCTGGGAGGTTCTTTGAGAATCTTTGCAAGTTTCGTGCACTTGTTTCATCGTCATGAGTAATCAACTGCATCCCAATTTATGGTAGGCCAGAAGTAGTCCTACCGTAATATCTTCTTTGCTAATGTCTATCCTTTGGTGTGATCTCCACAACCGCCTTCATGTACTTCCCTCAATACACGTTTGGCGTTGTCATGTGCTATACACCGGAGTACCAGGACTGGAAACCACCATCGATAAAGAATGTATCCTTGCATGACATATCTCAAAGCTTTACGAACAATGGCACACCTTTCACCTTTTCTTATTTGAAGTGTTCCATTCTGTAGGATGTTCTTTATTAGGGTCATCCACGACTCTCTCTCAGGCTCGATTTCCAACACTGGATCAACTTCCATCTGATCAATGCTTAAGGTTTCTAGCATCTCGATTGGGACCATCTCCGTTTCTTTTGGGTTATCGAAGCTCACCAATTTGACCAATCTGTCCATCTTTTGATTTTTTGTTCGAGGAATGTGAGAGATGGTGTAATGTTCTAGGCTATCCAGTAGCTCCTTAACCCTTCCTAGGTAAATTGTTAGTCATTGCCCTTTTGCTTGAAACTCCTTCTGAATCTGGTGAACAACAATATGAGAATCACAGAATATTCCAATGTAGATACTCCCAAGTCCTTAGCGAGTTTCAGGCCGGCAATCAGGGCTTCATACTTTGAATCGTTGTTAGTAGCATGAAAATTTAGTCGCAGAGCATAGTAAATTGACCATCCTTCAGGAGTTATTAATACGACTCTGGCACCGGCCCGTCGATCATTTTTAGCACCGTCTGTGTACAACTTCCAGGTGCTTGGTTCCATTTTTCGTACTGAGGGACATCTTCTTCATCTGCCACATCCTTTACGGGAATAGTGAATTCAGTGATGAAGTCGGCTAATGCTTGCCTACATTTGGACTTCTTGGAAGGGAACTGAAATCAAATTGACTTAGTTCGATGTTCAATTTGAGCAATCTTTCAAATGCCTCAGCTCGCTGCAGGACCTGTTGTTGCAGTTGGTTGGCCTAAACTTTGATTTGATAAGCCTGAATATGGTAGCATGTCTTGCAAGGATTCAAGAATGTTCATGCATTCTTGTCACAACAGAAGTATGAAGTAGAGAGCTAATGGTTGATTCATATTTGCTTTGATCTCAAGCTCTCATCTCTATGTCGAGGTCGCAGGGTGGCTAATGAGAAGTCAAGTTGCTATCACCTGATTAAAGATCTATAGGTCCACTCATGGCCTGCAGTGGTTCAATTGATACCTGACTCTGGGCATCTAGGTAAGCTAAGTTCTTCAGGTGATGGATCGCAAGGAATATGTCTTTTATCACGTAATCCAAGTGAAGTGCAACTTTGTAGTGTTAGGATCCTTAGTCGCTTTCTGGTATCCCATCATAGAGAACCATCATCGCTAAGATCATCTGAATCATCTTCGGAATAGTGCCTAGACTGCTCGATATCAATGTCATTCGAGATTTGGCCAGTTGGATAGGTTTAAGTCATGTAAACCAGGTCGTCGTTACTCGTTCAGGAACAACATCAGTTGCATTGGTGAAGTCTATACACCATCGGAACCTTGAAAATGAGGTTGTCAGGAAAAAATCATTCCCTCATATACTGTCATAATTAGCATGATGAATCTGCTTAAGGACTCCTCACATTGAATAACATTAGTAAACAGGGGTCATGGCTCTTGGAAGAATCCCAATTGTTGTTATTTTCCTGTTGATATTATCGGACCATTTGTTGCCATTGATAAGCTCTGACAGCTATTGTTGGGAAAAAAATATGATGAGCCGAAGGCAAGCCGAGTGCCGAGCCGAAGGCAAGCTGTTAGCGGATCCGGGCTCAGTGCCGGTGAGGGTTCGGGACACCCACAGTCCTCGGGGGAGGGGGGATCGACCGATTCATCCTATTTTGGAAGACCGATCCTTCTTTCAAATGATGTCAGAACACCCGAAAAATGCACTTTTTATAAAAATATCGGGTTGGGTCGAGTCGAATATTTCAAGCATGTTCTTTGGGTCGGGTTGAATATTTTCGACCCGAGTGACCTTCAACCCGAATAATATCAGCTCAGAATTCTCCAAAATGGTGTTGTCAAATTTCAGGGAGCATCTTCATTGCTTCTGGGTTCCATCCGAACCGGTGGCATGCTCGAACTGGAGTGTCCTCAATCTGAAAGGTATCCAACCCGGAAGGAGTTGCCTGCCATATTCTTGAGTGCGTGCGACGGGTTGAGATTCGACCCGATCCTGCGATTCGACTCAATCCTGAATAATGAAGTTAGGTTGTGTTCGTTCAAGCCAAGGATTCGATCCGACCCAAGGCTTCATGTCTGGCGAGTACAGTTTGTTCGAACTAAGTTCCCAGCATTTTCAGAATTTGCAAACCCCTTTTCTCTCGTGCCATGTCTTGTACTGCCAAGAAGATCTATGCATTGAATCGTTCAAGTCAGATACTGATCTCCCCTCAACAAACAATAACATCCATTAGTAGATGAGGAGATGTATGATAGAGAATCATTCCATTCTAAGTGAAAACACCAAAATGGTAGACCAAAAAATGGCACTAACACCCAAGAAATCGTGTTTTGAGCATGAAGTATGAGAGAACAATCGAAAAAAGCAAGAAAAAAGCGAGACAACAACATTTTTATAGTGATTCAATGTAAAAGAGCCTACATCCACTTCATAATCTCTTAATTCAATGAAGAATTACAATTACAACATTGTTTCTAGTGTTTTTCTCAAATTACGATCATGTTTACACTCATATTTTGAGGTGAAAGATAGATGGCAGCCATGGATAAGAATTTTGGAGCTCCATATGACCTAAAGTCCCTCCAAATTGTTGTGTTTCCATGTATTTATAGGCATTTAGGAGGCTCGGGTCGGATGTACATGTGGAAACCATCCAGGAGATCTCGGAGTCTAAGCGGGTGTGGTGGAGAAGTGGTCTCCATAGTGGGTGTGTCCAGGTGGAACTTGATCCGAGTTTGTAGGCTAGAGAATAGGTAAACATCGAAGTGGTTAGTCATAATTCCAGGAAATTCGGGTTGGTCTTCATTCGAATTGAGGCGATGATGTCAGAATGATATATTTATAAGTCCAGGAGGGTCAGATATGGGTACATCCGACGCGATCCACTGCTCATCTGCCGAAGATGGCCCTTTACGTGTTTCTGGCTTGAATCCGACCCGATCACCCCGACCCGATCCAAAGGTTGGAAGCAATGTTGCTTTTATTTGAGTCAGGCAATCCGATCAAACCTGAGGTTATATGCATGTAAGTGCTACATTTTTCCGATGCTTGCCTTCATTTGATCTGAATGGTCATATCCGACCCGGGTACTACATTTAACCCGATGCTTGTGCATGAAAAATCCAATATTACCTATACTTTTCCACCTCATCCAAGCGATTTCCGATCAATACAAATTCATACTCAAGTCCGGAGTGGCTTTAATGATGGAAACCAAGTTGAGACGGTCTCGCCAAAAGATAAGCTGTAATTTTAAACACTTGGGCTTTGGGTGGCCTGGTTACAAAGCAGGCTAATAAATCAAAAGATTGAAAATAAAATTCTAACTTTAAAAGAGAACAAGATTGATCTAGAAAATACAAACAATTTTGTGTAAAAGGAATCGAAATTTTTTAAGACGATTGAAATTTCCGTACACAAAATTGCTGGAAAAAAAAGTTTTTTGAAAACTGAATCGATTTTGAAAGAACATGAAAATGAAATTGAAAATTTTGAGATTGAAAAACAAAATCAATTTGAATATGATATTTTTAAGTCCGATACAAAAATTAAATTGTTTGAAAATGAAAATTTGGTTTCGAAACAAAATGATACTGAAAAGAGAAAGATCAATAATAATCATTGTTCAAATTTGATGAAAGAGAAAAGTGATCTTAATTAAATAGAAAATTCAACGACTCAAATCAACTTTAAATAAATTTTCTAATGGAGAAAAATCATTGAATATGTTGTTGAAAAACCAATTTTCTTGTGGAAATAAGAAAGGACTCAGTTTTGGGAAATTTGATGATTTTGAAATGCTGCATTCAAATGATTTTAAAAATCCTTCAAATTGCTTTGGAAAAGTTTGAATTGAAAATTTGGAATCTAAGAATTTCAAAGGACTTTTAAATAACAAACGAGATGAAAACTTGTTTTGTAACAATCCATTTAAACGAATTTGGGTCCCGAAAGGAAAAAAAACGAGCTTGTTTAAATTCAAACAGATTTAGGTTCCTAAAGTTACAATGATAAATTCTGACGAGTTGTTATACAAACAAGTTTGGGTACCAAAACATGTGAATACAATTATGAGTGGTTTTACAAATTTTGTTAGACCATTTGATCCTGTAAATTATTAGGTACCGGAGGAGGCTGAGGAACCACTTTGCGAAAGAGAAACTACATTCAAATTATTCCATATCCTTGAATCATTCAGTGTTTTTAGCCATGATTATTGAGTTATAGAATCCCTGTCGTCAATGGTAAATTGGGTATGATCTCTATACTCGCATTTTTTGTGTTTCTATTTTTTATTCTTCCCTTTATTCCTCTTTTTTCCCATCTTTTAATACTGTTTCACTTTGACACTGCTATATTTTTTTTCTTATTCTGAGCCGTCTTAAACTTCAAATTGCAAAACTCTTGATTTCTAGAAATTAAATTCATTTATCTAAAACTCTCATGTTTTGATGATTTCGAAATTGTGAATTCAAATTTGTAAATATCTGCAATTGTTTTAAAGTTTGTTTTTTCACTGATTCTGAATAAGCATTTTTATTATGTCTTAAACATTGTTATTCCTAATTCTATTTTGTTTAACGATCTGAAAAGCTATCGGAATTTCTCACAACTTTGTTGTTTTCAATTTCTTATAAAGATTTGAAAAACTGCACTCATTACAGGCTTTTATTATGTTGTGATAATTTCATTGGTTTTTGGATTGGCTTGACTATTATGATTTGAAAATCATTTGATATAGATTGTTGTATTGCATTTTGAAGTTCATTTTAAATTCATATTCATTTGGCTTGGATATTTGACTTTTGAAATCATTTGATATTGTTGATATCTTGAATCTCACACTTTTTGGATTTGAAATTGATAATCTTGTGTGATCGATTTATTGAATCTTGAAATTTACATATCTCTTCAAGTGATTTCAAATGAACTGCTTTTAATCTTGGATCATGATTTATTTCTTAGGCTTAATGTAAATACTCTAAAAAAAATCTCCTGTGAATTCTATTATGAAATTAAAAGATTGCTGTTATGATAGATGGAATTAAATTAATAGATTTGTTTTCTTAGGCTTGGTGATTTATTCTGGAAAATCAGTGTATTGTTTTTCATTGACTTCTATGGGATTTTAACTTAAAAATGTATTTCACAACCATCTCTGTACCTACCATAATCCTATCATTCATTTTTGTTTTATATAATGAGGAGATTTCATATATGATAAGTGTTTCTCTAACCTCATTTAAAAAACCTAGATATGTCATGCATGGTTAGACATTACTTATAATTTAAGTTGCAAATGATCCCATTTAAAAGTCCTATTAGGCTATGCGTGGTTAGTATGATCTTAAAATATAAAAAGGAGAAGAAAATAAAATAAATAAAAATTTATATATATGAAATCTTCCTTGCTAAGTAAAAACCAACCTATCAATCCATTTTTTAAATTGTGAAATGTGTCACTATTGTATGTATTATGATTTTTTGATTGAATAGTTTTTGGGATCTGCGATTATTTGATTTTGTCACTTGATTCAAATTTATAACCATAGTCAAAATCCATTGCTATTTTGTGCTCATTTTTAAAATTTGTTTGAAAATAACTGGAATTCATATCATTTTATAAGTCTCTCAATTTTATGAACATAGTAAATCATCATTCTACAATGTGAAATTTGTCACTAGTTTGAAGAATAATATGACTTTTGTCTGATTGAATTAGGTTTATGATATGCATTCTCTCTCTTGTTTTTGGACTTATATTTCTAGTCTATACTTATTCAATATTTTGATTTTTGTATTCTTTTGATGATAAAAAGGGGGGAACGAGTTAGGATTTTGATTGATGAGTGAATATTTAATGAATATTTTTAATATTGGAAATTCAATTATTATTTTTCACTTGGATGCACATACATAGGAGGAGTTCTACACTTCACCGTCAAACACATTTTGTATTCAAATTCTTATGTGTATGTTTGTCATCATCGAAAGAGGAGATTGTTGTATATAACGATATGATTTTTGTTTGATGATAACAAACACACGTATATATACATACATATACATATACATACATATATATATATATATATATTGTAAATGTGTTTGCAATCGTACTAATCTACTACATTATATGTAGAAATATATATATTTAATTTTGAATAGAATACTATTGCACAAGAATTTAAATATTAAAACAGTGATTTATTCAAATATAATATTTTATTTCAACATTTGAATAGTACAAATTTCTAACTCCACTATTGTACATTTCAGTGATAGAATACAATCAATTTCATTTATTGCAGTGGTTCCTTACTATAATACTCAGTCATTCAGTTTCATATACATTGGCTCATCACTACATTTCTCTCAGATCACTCTGTTACATACACTCAGTCACTCATTTCACTCCACTTTCATATACAGACTCTATTACATATTCTGACACATGCAATGACTCACTTGTCGTTAGTATGTTTCATAGTCAGTCCAGTCACCAGTATAACTGTCACCGAAACACAAACAGTAAACTGTAACTGTTAGCTTGCTTTGTGACCAGGCTACCTAAAGCCAAAGGCTTGAGCTCTCAAGATCAAACACAGTACAGAGCATGAGATCGTCATTTACAAACAAAGGTGTCGGGATGAATCAGTGGATAATCTCTGAGTCAAAGGAACATTGCAATTCTCAAATATAGGGTGCAGCTCGTGATGACCCGTTCGTGATGGCCCACTCACGATCCTCGTTCGTGATAGTTGGCTCGTGGTGCTCAAGGCACTATTCACATTTTCCGGTTCGTGACCCAGTTAGTGACCCGGTTCGTGATAGCCTCCCTGACTCGTGAAGCCTCCTCGGGTCATGGAGCCCCCCTTGACCACGACCCGGTTCATGATCCAGACTATGGTCACGAACCGCCTAGACCGAACCAGCCTTTGCACACAATTGTGACCTATTCTCAAGGCTACTTCCGCTCCTACTTTCCCGGATCGGGTGCCATGTGTCCTACCACGACCTGATCACCATATGGCCTTTCCTACTGCTATAAATACACCTCCAGAGGGCATTTTCAAGGGACATTTGGCTCCTCCTTGTCCATGGCTGCCATTGCCAACACTTCTCCATGAATAACTACCATCTTCCTTAATAAAAATCAATGAATTCAGAGAGAATTATTCATTAGATTCAAGTGATTGAGAGACAATATTTATTGTAATTGTAATATACGATTGAAATGAGAACATATAAAGTGGATGTAAGCTCATTAACGCTGAACCACTATAAAAATCTTGTTGTCTTGCTTTTTCTCTACTTTTCATTTATTTCTTCATATACTATGCTCAAAATTTGATGATTTGGGTGTTAGGACCATTTTTTGGTCTAATATGCTGGTGCTTTCACTGAGAAATGAATTCTAAGCCTATCAGATTGCTATTCTACTATTTGGATTGAAAGTTCAAAGAAAAAAGTCCGCGTTTCTACCATTTTTGAAGACTTCGGTTATTTCAGTAATATCAGAATTTTATGGCTCCGAAGAAAGCAAAGGAGCTGCAAATTTCCTGACCGAATGAAGAACGGATAGATAACACGCAGGAGGACATGGCCGACTCGCGGATCACGGTTCGCGGCTCACCTAGGGCGACCCGACCCCTTGGTGAGGATCACGAACCGATCTGGAGCTGGAAGGTTGGAGGATCCCGATCACCAAGCTGGACCACGACCCGATGAAGTTCAGCGAACCGCGGCCCGAAAGAGCTCAACCACGAACTGACCCGGGTCTAAAGAGCTGTCACGAACCGCGAACCGGAGGACAATAGCGAACCGCAACCCAGAAAAGTGATGACAAACAAGGGTCACGACCCGACCCGAAAAAGTGACAGTTTTTGGGAAAAATGCGATTTTCATATCATTTCAGAAAAGGCTCCATCTTCCAAAATCGAAAAAATCGTGCGGTGCCCACATTTTCGACCTAACCACCGGGACTGTGGGGCCCTGGACTTCACCGGCGCTGCGCCCGGACCCATTGACGGCCTCGCCTTCGGCTCGGAGCATGGCTTGCCTTCGACTCCGAGCACGGCTCGTCTTCGACTCGACATATATGTTGGCCAACAACATTCATCAAAGCTTGTCAATGAAGAATAGGCGGATAGTCAAAGAATATGATAACGGAATGGCGACGACTGGGATTCCTCCAGAAGCCATGACCTCTATTTAACGGTGTTATTGAATGTGAGGAGTTGTTGAAAAGATTCGGCACGCTGGCTATGGCGGTACACGAAATAATGATTGTCTCATAACAGCCTCCTCTTCTAGAGTTCCGATGGTGTATTGATTTCGCCAATGCAACTGATGTTTTTCATGAACGAGTAGCGAGCACTAGTTTTACATGACTTAAACATGTCTGGCTGGTGGAGTCCCAGATGACATTAATATGGAGAAGTCCAGGCACTATTCCGAAGACTCGGATGATCATAGCAACGATGATTCTCATTGACAAGATAATAGAAAGTAACTACCGATCCTATTATTACAGATCTACACTTCACTCCTATGGTGTGATGAAAGACATGTGTCTTGCGGTGTACTCCTGGGAGAACTTAGCCGACCTTTGCAATGCATAACTGCTATCCACTACATTAATGAAGGTTGATTTCAATCATATAAGGGTCACATCAACATACTTTGGTGCCCACAGTCGGGTACCAGTTGAACCAGCACGAGCCATGATTGGACATATGATCTTTGTCCGAACAATAGCAACTCGACTACACACCAGTCACCATACGACCTCGGTCAAGAGATGAGCACTCGAGATCAATGAAAATATTAATCAACCATTAGCTCTCCACTTCATACAGTAGTTGTGATATAATTTGTGAACAATACTTTAAGCCTTGCAAGCCACGCTATCACAGTCAAACTTATTTGATTAAGGTCTAGATTGACCAGCTCTAGCAGAATTCAGAGCTTACATAGCACCTTGGTATCTACTGCTAAATATCCCAACCGAAGATGTAGTGAAAATGGTCTACAGTGACCGAGTTATTGAAGAAGCCGACTATTTGGCTAGATGGAATATGCTATGCAATACAGATGGCATGAAACCCAAAGACGCTTCCCCCCAGATGAAATGGAGTGTGAAGGAGGTGTCAATATTGCGAATAATAGAAGCATCACAAAAGGATTTGCCCGATGATCTGCCCGAAGACACAAACCCCAGAGAGGATGGTGATTCGGGATGCAGAAGGGTGACATCTAATGACACAACTACACATGTTCCGATTGGTGATACCTTCCTGACTACGGTCTTGAAGTCGAATCTTATTTATACCTATTCCGAGCAAGGGAACTGACATGCTTTCTACAGGCGAGCCTGGATGTGATCGCTTGGACCTGTGCTAATACTCGCAGGATTTTACCATAAATTATGATCGAGTATAAACCTAAATTGTGCTCCTGTCAAGCAAATAGGACGTATGCTCGGTCCAATAGAGCATCTGCCTTGAAATAAGAAGTCAGAAGGCTAAGAGGCAATGGTTTTATATGAGACGCTACACATCCCGCTTGGATATCAAATACCGTCCTCGTCAAGAATGCTAATGGGAAATGGTGCACATGCATCAATTTCTCATATTTGAAAAAAATCTGCCCAAAAGGAAGCTCCCCTATTATTTCTAGGTTCATATGATTGTGATACACACTGATTAGCCACTACGACAGGACTTGTAGCGACCTAAGGCATCTGGAAGATTGCTCGAACGGAATATAGAGCTGAACCAGTTTGATCTCAATTCCCTCCTAAAGAAGTCCATACGTGGACAAGCATTAGCCAACTTCATCGCTAAATGTACCACTCCCGAAGAGGATGTGTTAGATGTAGAAGATGCACCTGGAAGTTGTAATCATACGGTGAAAAGAATGATCGACTGTCCAATGTCGGTGTTTTATTAATACTATGCCTTACGATTGAAATTCTCCGCTAATAACAACGGTTCCGAAGACAACACCCTGATTACCGAATTGAAACTTGCTAAGGGGTTGGGAATAGTGGCATCGAACATATTTTATGACTTTCATATTGTTGTTCGCCAGGCTCGAAAGGAATTCCAGGCGAAGGAAGCACTACTCGCAACTTACCTAGAACTGGAAGAAGGGTTGTTGGATGTATTGGAACATTACAACATATCTCATGTCCTATGAGCAAAAGATCAAAAGGCGGATAATCTCACCAAGTTAGAAGGGTCTGACAATCTAGAAAAGATAGAAATGATCCCCATCAAGACACTATAAAATACAACCATTGATCAGACGGAAGTTGATCCAGCGTTGGAGACCGGACCCGAAAGATAGTCATGGATAACCCCATGATGAACTTCCTACAGCACGTAATGCATCTAGCAAGGTGAAGTGAAAGGCGTGCCATCGTTCTTTATGCCTCGAGATACGACATGCAAGTTGACACCGCCTATTTTTCTTGGAAGGTTGTCCCAAAATAGACACCAACAAGTGCAATTGCTGAATTCACCGCCCTGAATGGTTCGACCAAATCACTAATCAGCCACCCGTTAGATGGGAGATGTACATGAATGAAATTTCTGGTGAACGACATTTTGAAGCTAGAAAGTGAAGGCTCACACTTCCACTCTTTTCATCAATTATCTGCCAAGTGACTCACTCCCCGAACACTGGGAGCAACTGCAGATTTGAGCATGAATCGCTCGAGATTACATCATCTAATTCAAAGCTGATACATCAAGAGTTTACCTACCCGATTGCCTTAGTCTTGCCTGAAAGTTAGCAAGTTGAAGGTTTAGAATGCTTACGCATGAATGCTGATTGATTGTCGCGCACCAACCCTTGTCCCCGATATGGGATCGAGGTTATATCAGCAAATTTATGAGATATGACTATCCCACCAGCAGCAATATCCTATTTCCTAGCATGCAAAGTGCAAAAATTTCTATAAGCATGAATCCATTGTTCTCATGCCAATTTCCAACCTAACACCAATGCAAAGATGTGATACCATTAGCGATACAGTCATGACTTCCTAACACTCTATCCTTACCCTCAGCATGGAGGCAAAAAGGCGATTTAAAGGAGATGTGACTTCATCACTTGCTTACAGTACCTATCTAACCGCCTTTGTCGTCTTAATACCCCGATCAAGGTCTATCCATCCTTGGGACTTCCGCCCTACGATAGTTTGAAAAGATATCCTTCATCGGCTAAAAGACTTTGGCAGCCCTTCACTGGCAGAGATAGGGCGAAGCAAAATGGACCTACAATGAACATTAACCCTGAATTTGATAACAGTCAGATTTCTAACACCCGCATATGGAGTTATGGAATAGAACCATAACGAGCTCGACCAAACTGCTCGTCTACAAAGCCACGCCCACTATCTAAGGAGAATTGTATAGCTCCAAGCGGATCTGGAATGACCATCCAATCCCCGGCTCACACATGGAAGACCACAAGACAATTATACATAAATCATTGAATTGCAAAGTCGGAGTCAGACTCTAGATGGGCGCGGTGTGACCGTCTATATGGCTCAATCCTATCCGCGATGCAGATTACATAAATCCCGATAAAGGAGGCAGCACTTCCCCTTGATATGCTTACTTTTCAACCATGCAATTTGCTTTTACATGGTTCTCGAGTTATTGACATGACTAATTCATGCGATATGAATGATGCAGGTACCCAAAGATCGGTGCCAACCACTCCTCCAATAGATTGATCGGAGGAACGCAAAGCTTTGGTAGACATCTTTCAACTATTTGTCCCACTGACTCTAATCCTCAGAGCTTGGAAATAAGTATAAACCTAGGACGAGCTTGATGGGCTCACCATGATTCAAAACCACCCGATCTGTGACTCCAGTTCTCATGACTGGAGAGAAAGTATAAAGGATGATATCACGACGTCCGACCAAACTCCATCCCACGAGTCGACAGGACGAGAGAGACTTGATTATTGCAAACGGTCGCCTCTACTCATGAATCAGAGATTATGAGGTAGCGCCTCAGCGAGTGTGATCCGACCGCTTGCCCGAAAAAATCCATCCGCCAGAGTGAAGCGTGGAGTATGGACTAGAACCGATCTCGAGAATGACACCCGAAACAACAGAATCCCACTCTTTGAGCTAGAGTGTAGAAGGAATGACGTGGCGAATGATATGACCGTTCGCCTGAACCACTTTAACTCTCATGATCCGAGAGACAGTATAAAAGAAGAGAAGATAACATCCACAAGGCGTGGCGGTGCACCATGATTAAAGACCGCCTCGACAACAATCTACCCTTGACATACGACGGGAGAGTATAAAGGCGCTAGAGACTTAGCGCCACGAAAGAACTCCTACCTTGCTGAAGGACCGGGGAGCAGACTGAAAGCTGAGTTCGAACTCTATCCTTGGCATATGACAGGAGAGTATAAAGGCACTAGAAACTTAGCGCCACGAAAGAACTCCTACCCTGCTGAAGGATTGGGGATCAGACTGAAAGATGAGTTCGAACTCTATCCTAGGCATACGACAGGAGAGTATAAAAGCATATTGACTAAATGCCATTAAAGGGATCCTACCCTGCTGTAGTATCGAGGGCAAGATTGAAAGCTAAACCCCAACCCTTCGTGTCCGGACATGGAGGGCAACGCAGTGTCGATCCTAATAAATCCTCAACAAGCCCTGGCCAGGCATTACGTTAATGATTGATTGGGGGCATACATACACATACTACTTGGCACACAACAAAATAACATGCTATAGAATTTATATGTTATGCCTACACTGATAACTTATGATTCAATTTCATTCATGGGTTATTTATGATTCGATTGTTTAAATGTATGACTAAGCATGAAAAATTCGCAGGTACACAGCGATGCAAAAGAAATGAAATTTAATTTACTGAATGCAGACTGGTCAGGAATGCGAGGACCGACCTCGCAGCAATGACGGTTGGCCAGTGGAAAAGAAACTAAGGGGCACGTCCAGAAGGATGACATTGACGCCCAATGATACGATTCCTACGTGAATTAAGGCAGCCACCCAAAAGCGACCTTGAGAGTGAATTATTCAACGACATATCATGTGACTTAATACTCACGGCTGGGAAGGAACCAGGGAAGCCCTAGGATTCTTCGATTACTACCTGGCCTTAATACGATCCGATGCGATCGTGACATTCAGGATTTTTATGAATTGAAGATTTCTCGGGCTATCCAGAACACACCTTCCTTCATCTAAATTCAAAAAGGATGTGATCCATCCTCCACCTATCCTATGCAGTTACCCCAGACTAAGGGCACGACTATTAATATTACTCACAAATGGCATAGTTTGTTTGCTTGTACTTAACTTATTTTGTGATCTTGACAGGCCATTTGAGGACCATGAAGCGGATGTAGAGAGAACACCCATTTGCTAGTCCTAACCTATTTCCAAACTAGAAAGTTCAGATGAGGCAGGACATATCCCACGCAAAGACTAGGTGTGACATAGCCACCCTATCTTTGAACTTTCCCTTGATGCAGGGGGCAAGCGACAACACTCGGGACGATCGAAGTCTGACCTTTTGTCGTCTGATGCCGATCCTCAGAACTTGGATAAGAGACAAGAGATTGGCATAGGTTGCGTACCAACAAATCGATTTTCACCCAACTCTGAATCATGATGCGAAGAGGGTGTATGAAAGATATGGATTCGAAGTCTACTACTCAGAACAAACCCCCGAGGATGGGGGCACGGAATACGAGCCTCAAGTAGCATAGTTCAACTACTAGATTCCTATATTTAGAATTGAATGACAAAATCCTGATTGACGACTACTTCTCATGTGGAACCAAGAAGCCCGAGGTCGACCTTCACCTATTTCAAGCTTCACACTGAGGGAACCAGTGTTGAATCGGAAGGTCAAGCAACAATCATCAATTCGCTGGAAATGATAAAATCGAAGTTCAAACAGTGACGAACTTGGAACAGTCAGATAGCAACCATCAACTCGGGTTGAACATGAACCAATCAGCAGGCATGTAGCATGCGGCTTCGATTCAGAACGTCGCAGATGGAAACATGGGCAGTGGAATAGCTACCTGCAGCATCCTAGATGAGAATGCAAGAATGGTAACAAACTCAGGTCATGCACGACTAACTTCGATTCAGAACGTCGCGGATGGAAACATGGGCAGTGGAATAGATACCTGCAACATCCTAGATGAGAATGCAAGAATGGTAACAAACTCAGGTCATGCACGACTAGCTTTAGTGGAATAGCTACCTGCAACATCCTAGATGAGAATGCAAGAATGGTAACAAACTCAGGTCATGCACGACTAGCTTGAGCTCCAACAGAATGGATACTCGAACGACATTACACACTCGTCTCCAAGCAAGAACGCAACAATTCGAAGAACAAGAACCCGATCTGGTCGAATGACTTGAACCACGAATCGGGGGCAATATCGTCACGGAAACAAGAAATCAACAAAAAAACCTTTTGTAAGATTCGATGCTGGGGGCACCATCCATGATCTTGACAATGTGCAACAATTCTTTGATGGTAACCTGCTCGCCAGTTTGATTCGGCACCTCTCGAGAAGCAGTACTTCTCAAGATGATGTGGGTAACGACAATCACATCCCTTTCACACGGGGCATTAGGATATCCTGTTACTCCTACAGATTTCAATATCTCACCACAATGGGACTTGATCTGAGGCTTTGGTGAATTCAACCCTAAGGTGGACATGCTTCTATGACAAGAAGGTGTTAATGTCGAGATGGATTATCTTGATGCTCTTGTGATAAGGAATGGAACGCCTTCCAACTCTTGAAACGATAAGGACAAAGGAAAAGCCCTGGAAAAGAATGATAAGAATGTGCAGTTTCGAAGAGAATCTATATCACTTATCGAGCCCACAATCTTGTTTTTCAAGCTCAATTAAATCGAGCATGAGAAAGAAACTCAACAAGACTATGATGAACGCTTTGGATTATGCTGAAGCATGAACGGAAGTGCTCGACTTACTTCACAATGCAATTCATTTACTTGCATTTTAACGAAACCTACTCAACTCCATGATGGATCCGATGAAAGTAAATAAGTTCACTGGTGCCCGATGAAGCAATCTTCATTAACTGACTAAAGAGAAGGAACGACATCAAAGCGAATGTGATTCGACCATTCGCGTACATAACTCATACCCCTACTGACTCAAGAAAGCATGCAGGATAGCTTGGATCCACTTAGATTATTAAATCTGCACCTTTGGCCAGAATCAACGAAAGAAAATATAAAGGCTTAAGGATTGGATGTCCCACTGACTTAGCTCAACCCCACCGACGTTGGGGGCATAATCACTAACTTCGCTTGTTCTCCAGTGGCCCTTATAGCATGAATGCCGATTCGCAAGCTGACATTGAACATGACCCTAGCCTGGCACATGACCTGGAGCGTATACACTATGTCTTCAGAATGTGACAGGATGCATCTTGCCCATTCAAACGAGCCAGTTTGTGGGTCAAATGTGACTTCAAAGATTCAAATCGTTGCTACTCCGGATGGAAGGTGTGAAAAATTTCTCTACTGCCTTACGATACTGACGGTCATATGAGCACTGGTCCACATGATTTCAACTACGTCTCTTACTGACTTGCATGTGATTATTGAATTATGAAGCGATCCAGAGCGATTGTGGATTCCTTTGACCATGATCCTGAGTGATCATGGCTTTCGGATTTCCTTATTGTTACGATTCAATGCGATTTTAAGATCCTGGATCAATATCAAGATATCAAGACAGTCCAAACTTAAGTACAAATGATATATTCATATGTTGATTCTATTGTGCTTTGTCCCAACCATCCAGATACCAACTAAAAGCTCGAGGATTCTTGGACTACTCAATGATTTGAATGGCTACTTCATGTATTGACTCATATGTAAAAGAAAGTCTGACCCAACAATGTGCTTGGCTTGCGTAGAATGATGACGTTGTTTGGCAATAACCCAGACGTGTAGAATCATGCCCGGGAGCCAACAATCCAGTGTGACTTTTGATGAAATAATTCGACCTCTTGATTCGACAAGCAATGCAACAATTGGATAAAGCCTTCTCAAGGATAGATGATGTACCAGAAAGATTTAGCTCAACATATTCAAAGCACATCTCATCTCCAATAAGATGTACTTTGGAGGGCAAAATGTTAGCATGCTTTGTGACCAGGCTACCTAAAGCCAAAGGCTTGAGCACTCATGATCGAACACAGTAGAGAGCATGAGATCCTCATTTACAAATAAAGGTGTCGGGATGAATCAGTGGATAAGCTCTGAGTCAAAGGAACGTTGCAATTCTCAAATATAGGGTGCAGCTCGTGATGACCCATTCGTGATGGCCCACTCATGATCCTCGTTCGTGATAGCTGGCTCGTAGTGCTCAAGGCACTATTCACATTTCCTGATTATTGACCTGGTTCGTGATAGCCTCCCCGGCTCGTGAAGCCTCCACGGCTCGTGGTGCCCCTCTTGACCACGACCCGGTTTGTGATCCAGACTATGGTCACGAACCTCCTAGACCAAACCAGCCTCTGCACACAATTGTGACCTATTCTCAAGGCTACTTCCGCTCCTACTTTCCCGAATCGGGTGCCATGTGTCCTACCACGACCTCATCACCATATGGGATTTCCAACTACTATAAATACACCTCCAGAGGGCATTTTCAAGGGATTTTTGTCTCCTCCTTGTCCATGGCTGCCATTGCCAACACTTCTCCATGAATAAATACCATCTTCCTTAATAAAAATCATTGAATTCAGAGAGAATTATTCATTAGATTCAAGTGATTGAGAGACAATATTTATTGTAAGTGTAATCTACGATTGAAACGAGAACATATAAAGTGGATGTAGGCTCGTTAACGCCGAACTACTATAAAAATATTATTGTCTTGCTTTTTCTCTACTTTTCAGTTATTTTTTCATATCCTATGCTCAAAATATGATGATTTGGGTGTTAGGACCATTTTTTGGTCTAACAGGAACAAAAATTGATTTACATTCTAGTAGATACAAATTTATTTTAAATTTTATTAGCCTTAGAATTTTGGTGTTTTTTTCATCATATTTCTTGAATTGGTCTGATATGTATTTACATCTATCTATGTCTAGATTGCCTGTGATATTAACAGTGATTCACTGTAAATACCCCAAGGTAGACTATATAACTTGTGCCTGCAGATCAGCATCAACACAACTATACCGATTTGCTGATTAGAACCAACATTTAAAATTAGCTGATTCTGAACAACCACAACTCAGATATATTGGTTTACTGATATAAATAGAAAATATAATTGCAAATACACGATACATGTAAACAAAACCAATCTGGTCAGCAAGGAGAAGTAAACACAAATGAAAGATCAATGTGCACAAGTATGCAAATGGAATAGCATATACAAACTAGAGCTAACCAAAAGGCACTAAAACATGTGCAAGTGCAATGTGTACATGAACTTGAACAAATGCATTTCAGAATTCAAATTCCAAGCATCATGTGACATCACACACTAATTGTAACAACCCGGAGAATCAGAACCAATTTAAAATTTTTATTTTGGCAATTTTAATGGATTTTGAATATTTAAAATGAATTACTTTAAATAATTACAACAAGAAATTTATTTTGAATAGAGTTAGAACGTATATATTTATTTAAATCGAAGTTAGAATATGAATATTTAATTTAATTATAAAAGGAATTGGAACTGGCGCGGTAGTTTGAAAATTTGATTTCAAATTTCAAATGAATGTGCAGGATTCAAAATAAACCGAATTTTAGTGAAACCAAAAATATTTGAATCTATTGAAAATATCTTTCCAACGAATCCAAAAAATTAAAATTTCATAGCGGGAATAAAATGTTATGTCCAGTTGAAAATTCATAATAGTCGCTATGGAAATATAGCCCTTAAAAATAGAAATTTTGCAAACGACCTCCGTTTTCGACAAGACCACTTTTGTTAGATCTGGAATGTTAAATTATAGTTGGAATCCAATTTTCATAATTTTTGGAATCAATATGTGAGCGTGGTAAAGTTAAACGTGTTTTAACAGTTTTAGTCAATTTTGATCGACCGGAAATTGGCCATTTTTCAAACAGTCTTCAAATTTGACAAAATTGATTTTTTTAGGACCCTATTGTCAATACGAAGCTAGAAATATTTTTTCTACAAATTATGGAGCCAGTATGTGGCCTCGGTAAATTAAAATGTATGTTTAAATTAAATATATATTGATTTACATTTTAATTTAACGAAAAACTGATCGAAACAGTCGAATTGGCTTACAAAACATATCCCATTATGTTCGGAATTAGGGTATTTAGCTGTAGGCGACAGTTGTTGGGTCTCTTTTGGAGTTCGAATGGAAAAAACTCATTTTTGGAATTAAAATAAAATAAAATAATTATATAAATACCCCAACCATACACGAAACCCTAGCCTACTCCTTTCGTTGTTTCAGTCGCCGTTAATTTTCTTGAATGGCCCAGATCCTCCGAAAAAACAAACCCTAAATTCTTACAATAAAATTCAAATTAGATCCCGTCCTCAAATAGAAATGAAAGAGAAAGGTTTGATCCACCAATCCATATGACTATGATCAAATCTTGTTAAGGATTCATCACGAATTTTGGGATTGAAGGGGTATCGCTTGTTCGCGATTTCTGGCTAGAGATGGCCATCGGGTTTCGAGCTACGGTCGGCGATGTCAGGCGATGGAAGGGCGCACCTTGCCACGGTGTTGGATCGGAATCCGGTTCCCTTGTAAAGCAGCGGCTGGTGATCGATGGTTTTGAGCAAGAATCGGTTTTGTCCAGAAAGGAGCGACGGGTTTTTTAAACCCCTAAGCACGGTTAATTTATTAATCTGGGTGATTAGAGATTAAATGGTAATTAGTGTGAATAATATAGTTAAATTATATTAAAGTGTTACAGAATCTTGTAAAATTCATATCTTGTTCAATTCTTATCAGAATCGAACGATTCAGATTGCGTTGGAACCGTATCGACGGCCACTACAAACAGAACTGACTTTGACAGAAACAGAGCTAGCTACAAATTTAGAAGGAGTGAAATCCAATGTGAGATCTCTAAATTCAAAATAAAATTGGCATTGTTTTAAATAAATATAAATATACATTGTTTTCAAAAATATGATTTTTAAAATATATAGAGCAGAATAAAAATATGATTTTTAAAATATATAGAACAAAATAAAAAAATATGATTTTTAAATATATAGAATAGAATAAAAAATATGATTTTTAAAATATATTAAAACAGAATAAAAAAATATGATTTTTAAAATACATAGGACAATTTAAAAATATGATTTTTAAAATATATAGAACAGTTTAAAAATATGATTTTTAAAATATATAAAATAAAATAAAAAGATGATTTTTAAAATATATAGAGCGGTATAAAATTGTGATTTTTATATGACTAGCATTATAATAAATATATGATTTTTATTTATGTTGTAGCGAAATAAAAACCTGATTTTTTTTAATACAAATGCGCGAAACAGACTGCGTTGGAAGCACGGTGAAGAACGCTATGCATAGGAAATAAATCTGAACCGTTCAGAAATAAAGAATGGAGGAGTGGATCCCTAAGGTGAGAACTTCTCATTTTAATTGTATTTTCTAGTTAACATATATACTAGGATGCAGACAGTGCTTAGCAGCACCCGATACCGTCGTCCACAGACCATGGACGACCTGTATGTTTGATTGTGTTGTGAAAATTGTTTGTGATGTGAAATGAACTGAATAAAATATTCATGTGTTGAAATAAATTATTTATCGTTAAAAATATAATTTTTAACGTGTATATTCATTTACAAATCGGATGATTTGTTTATGTACACCCATTTGAATGATATGGATTGGGACGATATATTTTACACATCGCCCAACTGCACAAATAATATTCAGTATTTGTTGGTTGAAACCCCTCACGGGTATTGGGATGATATTTGACGTACACTAATCCCAATTGTTTAGTTGTATGTCAATCGATTGGTTGACAGACTGTTGTAAGCGTTGATTATTTATATTTAACGCTTATGCAGTTGTGTAATGCGCTCTGGATGATGGTTGATTGTTTATCATTGTTGTTATGTACATGTGTCGTATGAAATCCATATAAATCAAATTATATGGTAATTGACTATGTCTAATTCCAATTTTGAAAGAAAGAATGTTTTAAAATAACGAATATTTTAAAATAAGGAATATTTTTAAATAATATTCAGTAAATTATCAAAATATGATTTTGATGTCCGATTTTAGATGGACACAAAAATATTTAAATATATGAAGTCGTGTTGATTAGATTAACGCCATTTTGACGTGAACGATATTTGTATCGATTTTATTCATTTCAATAATGAATATCGAAAAGGAAATGATTTCGAAATATAATATTTTGAAAATATTATCATTTAAATATTAATGATATGGAATATTCAATTTTGATTTGAAATTGAATATGAAGTTGAAGTCGTTTTGAAAACGAATTTAAAACGATTTATAAAATACGTTTTAAAAGGAAATCGACGAAATATACATAATATATATTATATATATTTAATGGCCTGAATAGTACGCGCCATGGTAGTTCTTGAATTTTGACCATTGACATCGAATTGACGTTACGGGAGATCCGACCGACAGCTTCTCCTAAAACCGGAGCCATTAGGTTCGTATCGAAAAGCGCTTCCAACAAATATAAGAGATTTGAAATCAAACGACTGGATTTGGAATTATGTCCAAATCAAATTTGGAAAAGGCCGATGTAAGTGCAGTTCGATGACAATTTATGGAAATCGACTGTACGGGCCTTGATAAAATTATTAAAAATATCAATAATTTGTGTAAAATCATAATAAATGATTTGGAAAGAATTGGGATGAAAAATTCCGTATTTGAAAAGATAACAATCTATTTTTATCGAAATGAACCAGTTATGATCTAGAATTATAATCCAATATTTTTAAATAAATAAATTGGATTTGAAATGGTTTTAAAAATAACCAAAATTTACAATATATGAATTGGAATGGATTTGAATCGAAATTATCGTCGAAATATTTCGATATTGGATTCCGTGATTATACAGACATTGTGGGGGAATTTGGAATATATATATATCGTTATTCCCAATACGATATTTGTTGGTTCAGAATTTGATATTGAATATTAGCCGATATATTTCTATTCAGAGCCTTGTATTTAATATCAAATTGGATTTTGGATTTGTCTTGAACGGTGTCTTCATTAACACTGTTCTTAAACCCAGTAGAGAAAAGATATTAATCTTTTTATGAAGATTTAATGAAGTTTACCAATTAATTAACATTTAATTGGAATTAAATTGAAATTGGTTTTTGGGTTTATCGTGAATGGTGTTTTAAATAACACTTGTTCTTTAACCCGATTAACAATGGAATGAGATTTTGGGTTTGTCGTGAATGGTATCTTTAATAATACTGTTCTTACACCCAGTAGAGTCAAGAAAATTAGAAACTAACTGGAGATTAGTTAAGTTGAATGGTTTCCTTAGTATTGACCTGAAGTTGGCTTCGGCCTTCGGGATTAATACTTAGGGAATTGTTCTCTTACTAATCTATGGTTAGAGACTGATGGGATGGGGTCTTCAGTAACATTGTTCATGAACCCCATGTGAAGAGAATAAATCTTGTAATTAAGATTGTTAGAGTTTCCAATTATATTTAATAATTGGAATAAAATGGAATGTGAATTGGGTTTACCGTGAACTATTTTTTTAACGACATTCGTTCTTTAACCCGATTCACAGTGAAATGTGATTTGGAATTTATAAATCTTTTGTTAAGATTTAAAGGAGATTTTCCAAAGTAAAGTTTTCCAATTTAATATATTAAATTGGAATTGAATGGAATCCGATTTGGTAATAATCGAAGTGAGTTTCTGTGGAGGAAGACCGTTAATATATATGGAATATAAAGGCTTTGCCGTTATTCCATTTATATTATCGGTTGGATATGGAAGTTCATATCGATTATATATATTGATCTGTTTTCCATGAAGATTCCATTGTTAATGGAAAGTGATTTGGGGTTATCGTGGGCTGTGTTTTAAATGACATTAGTTCTTTAACCCAGTTAAAAATATGATTAATTTCTTAACTTTGAATAATCATTAAGTAATGATTTTTGGAAATTAAAACTGAATTAGAGTTTTAATGAATCTTTAAATAGATTGAAAGGTGAATTTGATAACTAAAATTACCAGATTCAAGAAATGATCGAGAATGGAGTATTACCAGTTTTGGTCCAAGCGATAGTTAAATCTTTAATTAGATTTGAATGTGAAATGGTAATTAATTTTACTGATAACACTGTGGTGTTAGATATGAAGTATTACCAGGTTTACTTCATGGGATGAATAGGTTGGGATTGGGAAATTTAACAAATGATTATTTCGGTAAGGTTCGCTAATCCCGACTAGTTTGGATAAACCTTAATTTGGTATGGATTGATATCCAAAGGAAGATTAAAGAATAAATTTAAAGAATTTATCTTTGGTAAAATTAATGGGAACCTTTCCAAAGGATATGAATATTTAAATAAAAGAATATTCAGAATTGGAATGAGGCGCATGTTGTGTTTTTATAGCACTTGTTTATTATATACACAAGTTATTTAGAAAGACTGGGTTTATCCCATTTTGAATAACTGATTCGACGATATGTCAAGGATGAAGATGGTGGTTGAAGGCCGGAGGTCTTCACATCGTTTGGATGATTACTGATGTCTTGATTGGGCTGTACACCCAAGACAAGGTAATAAGTGGTGATCGTTCCAGTTGTACTTGGAGATCGACCGGATATGCGAGGACCTCTCTCCTGTATTGGACATACGGGACGAGGAATAAGGTGCCTTCGGTTTCGTTCAGACCCAGAATGAACTTTTAAATGGATGTGTGTCTGACATTGGATTTTATTCTGTGCTGATTGATCTCTATTAAATATACATCTACCTGGTTAAGAAGAATTTATTCTCTTACTTCACCCTTCTCTGATACGTACGCGATCAGGGGTTGTATATCGATAGACATCAGTCACATGGCGTGAATTGCCTGTGTGGCATGCCTGAGTGGCAAATGATCAAGGCTTCTATTGAAAAGCAGATTCTTATGGTTGATGATCAAATCACGGCTTTAATATAGCATAGCTTTATGTATAGCGTTAATTCGCGAGCCTTGCACCTCGGTGTGAACCAGAAACGGGCAGGGAGGACATGCGTTTCTTTCTAGCTAGGTGTGGTGTCTAGGTTTTGCATGCCTAGATGTTTTACTAGTATGGATGATGGATAGCGAGGCGCCTCGGATATATCGGCACTGCGGGGTCGATGGATGGTATAGTCTTTATACAGACCAATTTTACACCCTATAGGGCAGGGAAACGTAGTGTTCAGGCATTTTAATCCACATCGAGCGGACTGACCCTGACGATCCAAGGGTCACTCGGGCTCTGATCCTAAGGCTAGGGCTAGAGAGTCTTGAAGCGGTAAGGATGATCCCTTGCCTTGGTTCACAGACGGAAATCCAACTTCCAATACGTGACATTTCACTTTTTATAGTAGAGCCTAGTATAGCGACATAGTGGGATGGGGCACTATACCGTCTATGATTGATACATTTATATTTGAAGTTGATTTCTTTACTTATAGTAATAATAAATGATGAAATTTCACGTACCAAGCATATTTGGCTATTATAAGGTGAAATTCTATCCTCCGGCTTGCGTTGCATTGTGTGATGGGACCTGAGTCTTATAATAGCTTCATTGTTCTTTATTTAGCATTGATGTTTGTTTTATGCACTGGTATTCTTGGGGGTAAACCCGCTCCGTGTTATATGGTGTGGTCCCTTGATTTACCTAACTTTAAAGAAAAGCTTTAAATAACTGTTTTAGTTCCCACACCAGTCCTATGACTGACCTGGAGTTTATTGTTTTAACCTAAACTCCGGATGCCCCTATTTTCCACACGGGCAGCTAGTAGTTTTGGTTTTGCAGATTTATATTCACAGGATCCTGGTTTACAGCTGGAATGATATTTGGAAAGCTCTGTATCCGTGTATCTCTTTCAGTTATGTTTTGTATTATTTTCCACTGCATTGTAATTTGTAAATCTCTAATATTTACCAAATGTATATTATTAGTTCATACTCTGTATATTCTTGTACTCTGATGTAAATTGTTGTAATAAGCAACGAAATGTTCTTCTGTTTGCGTTCTGATTTGTCATGTTGTTAATTCAATCCGTTCTTTCCTTTACGGGGAAGTTCGGGTCGTTATATATGGTATCAGAACTTTGGTTTACAGAGCTCGAGAACAAGAGACATTAGAACCATACGAAAGAATTCATCCGAGATTGGATTAGTAATATCCAAAGAGAATGACTCGTTAGAGATAGGATCAACAGTATCCTAGAACGAGTTGGAAGAGTGTTATTTTTAAAATAAAAACGGAAACAAATTTAGTTTTGAAATTTAAACCATAGTATATGTATTTGAATATTTATTTTATATTGAATTTGGATGATCCAGTATATAGATATTTTCATATATGTCTGATCCACGTGTATTTGAAGTCTCAAATATATTGGATGGATATGGAATTACACTCTAGTCGCCCGGGGATGATTCTGATGATTTATATATCATCATCAGAATTTATGTTCGAGTGACGAAAGTGGGATACTTATATGTTCCCAATTGACTGGTGTGAGAACCAAAATATAGTTAGAATATATTGTTGTGATTTGGCATCAAAAATATGATTTTTGACTACGTATTAAAGTTATGTGTTTAAAACGTTAATCAACAAATTGATTGTTGATTGCTGATTTCGTTGTGTGATTATTCATTAGAACCAACATGTAAATGTATGGCAAATTTAACCAAATGGATCAAATATTGAACTGAATTGAAAATTGTTTGAAATTGAATGCATATACATGTATATACATTGAACATGTCATAGCAGAAGGCTAAGCAAAGGAATAAAATTGTGTGCCCGACAAATAGGTACATGTTTACTATATTTCTTGGGTTTGGATGATTTTATGGGCCGATTGGCAAGTCGCTTGGCTTTTTCTTTTTCTTTTTGAGATGAGAGGGCCTGTATGGCGGTTTGGGGATTTTCCGGATGCTCCCCGTACAAAGGAGGTTATGTCGAAAATTTAGGGTGTTAGCCAAATTTTTGAAAAATTAGAAATTCTTAGAAACTGAAAAGTTAAAGAATGAAAGCCAGAATGAAAGTTGAGTTGGTTAGTTAAACAACTTTCAGCTCCGTTCCTTTTCGAGGGCGAAAATATTTTAACTGGGGGAGATTGTAACAACCCAGAAAATCAGAACCAATTTAAAATTTTTATTTTGGCAATTTTAATGGATTTTGAATATTTTAAATAAATTATTTTAAATAATTACGACGAGAAATTTATTTTGAATAGAGCTAGAATGTATATATTTATTTAAATCGAAGTTAGAATATAAATATTTATTTTAATTATAAAAGGAATTGGAAATGGCACGGTAGTTTGAAAATTCGATTTCAAATTTCAAATGTATGTGCAGGATTCAAAATAAACAGAATTTTAGTGAAACCAAAAATACTTGAATCTACTTGAAAATATATTTCCAATGAATCCGAAAAATTGAAATTTCATAGCGGGAATAAAAAGTTATGTCCAGTTGAAAATTCAAAATATTCGCTATGGAAATATAGCCCTTAAAAATAGAAATTTTGCAAACGACCTCCGTTTTCGATGAGACCACTTTTTTTGGATTCGGAATGTCATATTATTATTAGATTCAAATTTCCATAATTTTTGGAATCAATATGTGAGCATGGTAAAGTTAAACGTGTTTTAACAGTTTCAGTCAATTTGGATCGACCAGAAATTGGTCACTTTTCAAACTGTCTTCAAATCTGATGAAACAGGTTTTGTTAGGACCGCATCGTCAATACGAAGCCAGAAATATTTTTTCTAGAATTTATGGAGCCAGTATGTGGCCCCGGTAAATTAAAATGTACGTTTAAATTAAATATATATTGATTTATATTTTAATTTAAAGAAAAACTTATCGAAACAATCGAATTAGCTTATGAAACATATCCCATTGTGTTCGGAATAGGGGTATTTAGCTAGAGGCGAAAGTCGTTGGGTCTCATTTGGTGTTCAAATGGAAAAAAAACTCATTTTTAGAATTAAAATAAAATAAAATAATTATATAAATACCCCAACCACACACGAAACCCTAGTCTACTCCTTCCGTTGCTTCAGCCGCCATTCATTTTCTTGAATGGCGCAAATCTTCTGAAAAACAAACCCTAAATTCTTACAATCAAATTCAAATTAGATCCCGTCCTCAAACAGAAATGATAGAGAAAAGTTTGATCTACCAATCCATAAGACTGTGATCAAATCTTGTTAAGGATTCATCACAAATTTTAGGGCTGAAGGGGTATCGCTCGTTCGCGATTTTTGGCTCGAGATGGCCATCGGGTTTCGAGCTATGATCGGCAATGTCATGCGATGGGAGGGCGCACCTCTCCACGGTATTTGATCGGACTCCGGTCCCCTAGTGAATCTGCGGCTGGTGATCAATGGTTCTGAGCAAGCATCGATTTTGTCCAGAAAGGAACGACGGGTTTTTTAAACCCCTAAGCACGGTTAATTTGTTAATCAAGGTGATTAGAGATTAAATGGTAATTAGTGTGAATAATATAATTAAATTACATTAAAGTGTTATTGAATTTTGTAAAATTCATATCTTGTTCAATTCTTATCAGAATCGAACGATTCAGATTGCGTTGGAACCGTATCGACGACCACTACAACAAAGAACTGACTGTGACAGAAACAGAGCTAGCTACCAATTTAGAAGGAGTGGAACCCAATGTGAGATCTCTAAATTCAAAATAAAATTGGCATTGTTTTAAATAAATATAAATATACATTGTTTTTAAAAATATGATTTTTAAAATATATAGAACAGAATAAAAATATGACTTTTAAAATATATAGAACAAAAAAAAATATGATTTTTAAAAAAATATAGAGTAGAATAAAAAAATGATTTTTAAAATATATAGAACAGAAAAAAATATGATTTTTAAAATATATAGAACAGAATAAAAATATGATTTTTAAAATATATAGAATAGTTTAAAACTATGATTTTTAAAATATATATAACAGTTTAAAAATATGATTTTTAAAATATATAGAACAGAATAAAAATATGATTTTGAAAATATATAGAGCGGTATAAAAATGTGATTTTTATATGACTAGCATTATAATAAAAATATGATTTTTATTTATGTTGTAGCGAAATAAAAACTTGATTTTTTTAATACAAAGGTGTGAAACAGACTGCTTCGGAAGCACGGTGAAAGAATGCTACACATAGGAAATAAATCCGAACCGTTCATAATAAAGAATGGAGAAGTGGATCCCTAAGGTGAGAACTTATCACTTTAATTGTATTTTCTAGTTAAAATAAATACTAGGATGCAGACGGTGCTTAGCAGCACCCGACACCGTCGTCCACAGACCATAGACGACTTGTTTATTTGATTGTGTTGTGAAAATTGTTTGTGATGTGAAATGAACTGAATAAAATATTCATGTGTTGAAATAAATTATTTATCGTTAAAAATATAATTTTTAACGTGTATATGAATAAATAAATATTCATTTACAAATAGGACGATTTGTTTATGTACACCCATGTAACGACCCGAAATTTGCGATCTTGGTTATCCGATATACAACACATATCGAACATCCAAGGATCGAAAATAACCGAATAGTTAATGAAAGAAATTAGAGGGTGAGAATAGATAAGATAGAAACTTAGAATAGAATAAGAAGAAGAACACAACATCAGAGTAACACGATTCTCACAGCGGAACGAATAACATATAATATATGTAACATAACTTTGAAATAAAAGATTGTACTTGAACATACATATCATCATCAAGTACAGCACTTACAACACAGCGGATACAACACAACGGAAATAAACTATAGCTACATGATCTTGAAGCCTCCTGCTCCATATCTTCAAGTATCTGTAAATTCCTGACTACTTGACTGCCCACACAAAATTGGGCACCCAAGAGTTTAGGGAAAACAAAACAAAATAAACTCCGGGTCAGTTATGGGACTGGTATGAGTAAAACGGTTTAAAACAGTTTGAGCAACAAAACGATATCTCATAAGACCATGCCGTATAACGGAACGGGTTTTTCCCTTATGAGAATCCGAAATATCTTTATATCAAAAACCTTTTGATATTATAATAATGTCTATCGGCCACAATATAATAATCATCTAGCAGAAACACTTTCATCTCACGTTCTACATATACAGTATACAATCAAAATCACAAGCACGTATTGGGTAATGGATTTCCAACTATGACAAGGTATGGAACCACCTTTCGCTAGTGTACCTCTAGAAAGGAATACACTGGGTTCAGCAAGAACATCTTGCAACCCGACCACACATGACCGACCACTCATTTCGCTTGAGTGTATCAAATGTATATCACCAACGGTTGGGATTAGCAACCGTTTACCGAATGGGACAGTATCAACAATAGATTTTTAGAAGTAAATGAAAACTCTAGACCAGTTGATTATACACCCTAATAGGTGTGACCTACATAGCCATGCTACCTGCCCGATTTCTGTCATTTACCGGTTGATGAGGCTTGAGGTTACGCCTTATCATCACATCAGATTCACCTCTAATGCCACATTGTCAGATCCATTGAAAATCACTAATTGACGTCTACAACCGTACATTACGTGTTAGCAAAAGAAGTTTCCTTCTCCGCTTCCACTCTTGGTACAGTTGAAGAAATCAATGTACGTGGCCTTTCTGGAAATACTCTGTCAGACATTCATCCATACAAGTCATCCAGGAACAGGATGAACCGAAGTTACTATTCAGTACATCCGTCTTAGGCACTGTTATCTAAGACTTATACAATAGCCCTTGCACTTTACTCTGTCTTCAATTATCTTTGGCATATATGATTCGCAATGCTTATGCCAATACAGAGTGGTTCTTTGGATAATAATCAAACCGGTCTCTCCATATTAACAACGTTAAAATGGTCAAAACTTCGATAGCCTGTGATTTAACCATCAAAGAAAAACAGGTGTGCAAACAACGATATTATTTCCAAATGGAAATTATATCGATCAATCATCAATCATATATATATATATTCATATTTTCTTATTTTCTATGTTTAGAAAATATATGTTATTAACACTGGAAAACATTTCCATAGCTTGTTTACATATCACTATCATTTCACAACTATCAGTCCTTGACTGTAAACTAGTAGGAGAACAATTCTCTAAGTATAAACCCCGAAGGCCGAAACCAACATCAGATAGACACTTAGAAAACCATTAAATTTACTAATCTCTAGTCAGTTTCTAATTTCTGTTTAACTCCATTTGATTGACTATGTTCGATTAACTACTCAATTTCGATATAACTTTATATTCAATTAACTCTAATCGACTAATTCTAACTCGATTAATTCCTTTATATAATCCATTACGTTTCTAACACTTAAGTCTTATTTAAAATTCCCTTTCATAACTCTATTTATTTCGTAAATAAATAATTCCTTCATCTTATTTATTTTCTAAATAAATATTCTCCTATTATAAAATCGGTTAATTTTATAAAATTTCTTTATTCCAATATACGTTGAAATATTCCCTTTTACATCCCAGGGTTTCTTATGATATTAAAAATATCGAATAACAATGATCAACATCATTCTTACACACATAATCCATAACAGATTATATAACATATCATATATCACAATATATGAAAAACAGTAAAATAAATGTTGAGGAATCCAGCCGGATTCCTCCAACCTGTTTCCCTGCATCCACAGATGTTACACAATAAAATCAACATTACTTTCAGTTCCATATGATATATTCTATTAAACAGAATCAATATAGATATTCAACTAACTGACTAGCAGTTCAATCAGACAGTCAACACACAGTCAATCAGCCAATATTTAACAGTTCTAAAAATACAACATGAAATTATAAACTGTTCAGAGTTAATGAGATTTACTCACTTCAGAAGTTTATCGTTAAAGAACGATAAACTGTTGTTTGATTTGAATCAAACAGTTTATTTCGCCATAAATTCAAACTAGCTCCAATCCACTCCCCGTCAGTTCCATTGGGTAGTGTCCGTCCATACGATCCTAACGGATCTTGTTTCGTGAAATTCTTTATGCTTGGTCCACCATAATATACCACTATCGTGCTCTCTCCCTACCACAAATGTTGTGACCTCCCGCTAAATACCCATTGCCATTTCCAACCTTTCAACGCACGGTTCTCCTCCAATCCATCACCGATCTCTGCCATGTCCACACCATTGAACTCCCCTATGTCTTGTCTATGTCTTCCACCCAAAAACACCATATCTGAACTTGAGTACCAATTTCCGTCGACAGTACTCCTTCGTGACATACAGGTAATTCGATCGACGCTTTTCTGTCTCGTTTCCCACAAAAACTTCAAAAATCAAACCTCTCAACTCCACAAACTCAAACCTACAATCTAAACATCAAATCGTTACATCAATACCCCAGGAATCTGAACCCTAGCCTCCGCTGTGTGTTTCCAACGAACATAAACGTGTATCGAATCGCTTCAAATTGATATCAACGTGAAGAGCATCTCACAGGAAAACCAAATATATGTATAATTTGATTTATAGGTATTGATTTGATTTTCTAAAATTCTTTGAAGATGGAACATTTTTTTTCTGGAGGAAGAAAAGATACGGCGGAAGCATTTTGACCGTGGGAAATAAATGAATTAGGTTTAGAGAGTTTGAGGTATTATATAGTATTTTTTTAATAATTTAGTTCTTGATTATTATATTAAATTTTAAGCAATCGCTATAAGTATTCGCTCTCTAAAATTCCTCTGTTCACACACGATACCCAAAAATCATGAAACTGGACATGTAGCTATAGTTCAATACAGTCCCAACGAAACTGGTTTCGTCGAATTCCGACTCCGTTTGCTCACACAGCGTATTTTTAAAGGACCAATTATCGACTGTTTTTCACATTAAAAATCCATACCGCCACACACTGACTTCAAAAATCACGAAACTGGAAATCTAACAACTATTTGACATTGCGGATCCAACAAAATTAGTTTCATCGAATTCCGACTTCATTTGCAAAAGTGGCTATTTTTAAAGTCCTAAATAATCCATTTAAATATATAAATATATTTAAATATAATTAAATTAAATATTTATTAATTTATATTATCGTATATATTCACAGTGGAATACCATACAGCTCTAGAATATTCCTATGTGAATTTCTAACTTGATATTCACTTCTGGGTCAATCCGATATTCGATTTATATTGAAATTCCTTTTAAAAATATAAATAATTCCTTTATAAATTATAAAGGAATTCCACAGCGACTTTTCTAGAATTTGATTTGGACGTAAATCAAAATCTACCTGACGAAATCCCGATTTTTCTCTTCCACTAGAAAGATATACTCCACTAGCTCCACACGTTTCTTGTTTCACAGAAATCCGATTTAAAACGAATCCTGTACATTTAGTTGAAGTTCGAATCACCAAATTACGAACTGCAGCGCTATTTCAAGCTCGATTTTAATTATAATATAAATTATATGTTCGACTGGCGTTATTCAGTATATTCGTCAATATATTTCAACTCTAAACCTAATATATATATATTATAAATTTGTCCAGTTCACATCATATCGCCATTTCAGCCAATTCTGCTTATTTCAGAATTAAATATATTATTTAATTTATTAGTTTAATTAAATATTCACCATTATTTAATTCCAAGACCATTAAATCCTTTAATTCACTATTTAAATAATTAAATTAATTAATTATTATATCGTTGAAAATGCGGGTCATTACATTCTTCCCCACTTAAAATAATTTCGTCCTCGAAATTGCTAAGGTAGAAAACAACTCTGTTAACTGGTTATAACTTATTTGTTCACTTCTTAACTTCAGTTTCCAACTGGACCAATTTAATTTCAAGTAAATATTAATTAATTCTTATCAACGAAAATTTTCAAAATTCCTGAAATTTTTCTAACTCCCTAAATTTCTGAAAAATTTCGCCAGCACCTCCTTTGTACTGGTCAATAGGTCAAACTCCAACTCGCCTCTCTGGGCCATCTCCAACCCAAAAGAAAATCAAACAGCCAAGCAGCTTGCCAATTCGGCTCATAAATCTCATGCTTATATCGAATATAAACTTGTACTTTTTTGTCGGGCATATCAACTCTATCCTTTCCACCTATTACCAATTCAGCGGATACAAGGGTCATCCCAATCAAATTCCAATCTGCTTTTATCCACAACACAACCATTCGCTTATATCCGAGCCAAATATCATTTCAACTCGAGTTTCTTCTCGAATCCCAACTCTTAACTTGATTATCACATTACACTTCAAACTTGAATATCACAATCCAATTTGTCTTGATATCATTCTAATTCAATCTCAGTTACAACTTTACTGGCTTTTCTTTAATTCAAATTTGCTTTCACAAATTTCTATTAATTGTTTTTAATTCAAACCGTCGAGTTTTTAAACAGTTTACTCTTTTCAAGAATCAAATTTTCCTTTTTAAAATTCAACACAACTTGTCTTTCCCAAAACAAATTCAAAACAGTATCCCTGGTAGTAATTCATCACTTACAACTCGAAAATGAATACTGATGATGCAGCTGTCATCATCAGAATCTATTTTCCACCGATCGAAGTGAGTTCAATACTATAAAACCATTTCTAAATATTTCCACTTTGAAATTCATTTCCACTTTGAAATTCATTTCAAAATATAATTCACACTGCTTGTAAAACAATTTACAATCTCCTAGGATCTTAAATTTTCCTTATTTTTAATCCAAATCCATTTACAAACACTTATGCAATTTTCCAGAATTTTAATTCAATTTCTGGTTTTAAATTTCAGATTTAACTCATCTGATTTCACGTATTTCACTTATATGAATTCTGATTGGTTATTTACATAACCATTTAATTTATAATCTTACTCGATTATAATAACAACCAATATATCCACTATATTATAATTTTGATATATATATATCTTCTCTATATCAAGATGTACCTTGGGTAAACTTAGTTTAATTTACCCACTTTTCAAAACATATCGTGTCGACCCATCGTATTCGAGTGGTTATAAACTCCTACCGATACAGTGGATCAAACTGATCGACCAGAACCCATAAACAACTCAAACAATGAATCTCCACAATATAAAACAATTTTTATATCAATAACAAATACGTTCACTCGTATCTATACACTCAAACTCAATCTAGGGTATTACTAACCCCATCTCTACTGAGTCACGCCACAGGGCCAAGGTAATTCACTTAACTTAAGCACTGATACCAACTGTAACGACCCGAAAATTTGCGATCTTGGTTATCCGATATACAACACATATCGGACATCCAAGGATCGAAAATAACCGAATAGTTAATGAAAGAAATTAGAGGGTGAGAATAGATAAGATAGGAACTTAGAATAGAAGAAGAAGAACACAACATCAGAGTAACACGAATCTCACAGCAGAACGAATAACATATAATATATGTAACATAACTTTGAAATAAAAGATTGTACTTGAATATACATATCATCATCGAGTACAGCACTTACAACACAACGGAAACAAATTATAGCTATATGATCCTGAATACTCATGCTCCAGCTCTTCAAGTATCTGTAAATTCCTGACTACTTGACTATCCATACAAAATTGGGCACCCAAGATTTTAGGGAAAGCAAAACAAAATAAAATCTGGGTCAGTCATAGGAGTGTATGAGTAAAACAGTTTAAAACAGTTTGAGCAACAAAACGATATCTCATAAGACCACGCCGTATAACGGAACGTGTTTTTTCCTTATGAGAAACCAAAATATCTTTATATCAAAAACCTTTTGATATTATAATAATGTCTATCAGCCACAATATAATAATCATCTAGCAGAAACACTTTCATCTCACGTTCTACATATACAGTATACAATCAAAACCGCAAGCACGTATTGGGTAATGGATTTCCAACTATGACAAGGTATGGAACCACCTTTCGCTAGTGTTCCTCTAGAAAGAAATACACTGGGTTCAACAAGAACATCTTGCAACCCAGCGACAAATGACCGACCACTCATTTCGCTTGAGTGTATCGAATGTATATCACCAACGGTTGGGATCAGCAACCGTTTTCCGAATGGGACAGTATCAACAATAGATTTTGAGAAGTAAATGAAAACTCTAGATCAGGTGATTATACACCCTAATAGGTCCTACCTACATAGCCATGCTACCTGCCCGATTTCTGTCATTTACCGGTTGATGAGGCTTGAGGTTACGCCTTATCATCACATCAGATTCACTTCGAATGCCACATTGTCAGATCCATCGAAAATCACTAATTGACGTCTACAACAGTACATTACCTGTTAGCTAAAGAAGTTTCCTTCTCCGCTTCCACTCTTGGTACGGTTGAATAAATCAATGTACGTGACCTTTCTGGAAATACTCTGTTAGACATTCATCCATACAAGTCATCCAGGAACAGGATGAACCGAAGGTACTATTCGGTACATCCGTCTTAGGCACTGCTATCTAAGACTTATACAATAGCTCTTGCACTTTACTCTGTCTTCAATTATCTTTGGCATATATGATTTGCAATGCTTACGCCAATACAGAGTGGTTCTTTGGATAATAATCCAACCGGTCTCTCCATATTGACAACGTTAAAATGGTCAAAACTTCGATAGTCTGTGATTTAACCATCAAAGAAAAATAGGTGTGCAAACAAGATATTATTTCCAGATGGAAATTATATCGATCAATCATCAATCATATATATATATATTCAGATTTTCTTATTTTCTGTGTTTAGAAAATATATGTTATTAACACTGGGAAACATTTCCTTAGCTTATTTACGTATCACTATCATTTCACAACTATCAGTTCCTGACTGTAAACTAGTAGGAGAACAATTCTCTAAGTATAAACCCCGAAGGTCGAAACCAACATCAGATAGACACTTAGAAAACCATTCAATTTACTAATCTCTAGTCAGTTTCTAATTTCTGTTTAACTCCATTTGATTAACTAAGTTCGATTAACTACTCTATTTCAATATAACTTTATATTCAATTAACTCTAATCGACTAATTCTAACTATATTAATTCCTTTATATAATCCATTACGTTTCTAACACTTAAGTCTTATTTAAAATTCCCTTTTATAACTCTATTTATTTCGTAAATAAATAATTCCTTCATCTTATTTATTTTCTAAATAAATATTCTCATTTATAAACCCCTATTATAAAATCTGTTAATTTTATAAAATTCCTTTATTCCAATATACATTGAAATATTCCCTTTTACATCCCAGGGTTTCTTATGATATTAAAAATATCGAATAACAATGATCAACATCATTCTAACACACATAATCCATAACAGATTATATAACACATCATATATCACAATATATGAAAAATAGTAAAATAAATGTTGAGGAATCCAGTCAAATTCCTCCAACCTGTTTCCCTGCATCCACAGATGTTACACAATAAAATCAACATCACTTTCAGTTCCATATGATATATTTTGTTAAACAGAATCAATATAGATATTCAACCAACTGACTAGCAGTTCAATCAAACAGTCAACACACAGTCAATCAGCCAATATTTAACAGTTCTAAAAATACAATATAAAATTATAAATTGTTCAGAGTTAGTGAGATTTACTCACTTTGGCAGTTCATCGTTAAAGAATGATAAACTGTTGTTTGATTTGAATCAAACAGTTTATTTCGCCATAAATTCAAACTAGCTCCAATCCACTTCCCGTCGGTTCCATTGGGTAGTGTCCGTCCATATGATCCTAACGGATCTTGTTTCGTGAAATTCTTTATGCTTGGCCCACCATAATATACCACTACCGTGCTTTCTCCTCTACCACAAATGTCGTGACCTCCTGCTAAATACCCATTGCCATTTCCAACCTATCAACCCATGGTTCTCCTCTAATCCATCACCGATCTCAGCCATGTCCACACCATTGAACTCCCCTATGTCTCCTCTATGTCTTCCACCCAAAAATGCCATATCCGAACTTGAGTACCAATTTCCGTCGACAGTACTCCTTCGTGACATACAGGTAATTCGATTGACGCTTTTCTGTCTTGTTTCCCACAAAAACTTCACAAATCAAACCTCTCAACTCCACAAACTCAAACCTACCATCTAAACCCCAAATCGTTACATCAATAACCCAGGAATCCGAACCCTAGCCTCCGCTATGTGTTTCCAGCGATCATAAACGTGTACCGAATCGTTTCAAATTGATATCAACGTGAAGAGCATCTCACAGGAAAACCAAATATATGTATAATTTGATTTATAGGTATTGATTTGATTTTCTAAAATTCTTTGAAGATGGAACATTTTTTTTCTGGAGGAAGAAAAGATACGGTGGAAGCATTTTGGCCATTGGAAATAAATGAACTAGGTTTAGAGAGTTTGAGGTATTATATAGTGTTTTTTTAATAATTTAATATTCGATTATTATATTAAATTTTAAGCAATCGCTATAAGTATTCGTTCTCTAAAATTCATCTGTTCACACACGATACCCAAAAATCACGAAACTGGACATGCAGCTATAGTTCGACATTATGGTCCCCACGAAACTAGTTTCGTCGAATTCCGACTCCGTTTGCTCACATAGCGTATTTTTAAAGGACCGGTTATCGACTGCTTTTCACATTAAAAATCCGTACGCCACATACTGACTTCAAAAATCACGAAACTGGAAATCTAACAACTATTTGACATTGTGGATCCAACAAAATTAGTTTCATCGAATTCCGACTTCATTTGCAAAAGTGGCTATTTTTAAAGTCCTAAATAACCCATTTACATATATAAATATATTTATATATAATTAAATTAAATATTTATAAATTTATATTATCGTATATATTCACAGTGGAATACCATACAGCTCTAGAATATTCCTATATGAATTTCTAACTTGATATTCACTTCTGGGTCAACCCGATATTCGATTTATATTGAAATTCCTTTTAAAATAATAAATAATTCCTTTATAAATTATAAAGGAATTCCATAGCGACTTTTCTAGAATTTGATTTGGACGTAAATCAAAATCTACCCGATGAAATCCTGATTTTTCTCTTCCACTAGAAAGATATACTCCACCAGCTCCACACGTTTCTTGTTTCACAGAAATCCGACTTAAAACGAATCATGTACATTCAGTTGAAGTTCGAATCGCCAAATTACGAACTGCAGCGCCATTTCAAGCTCGATTTTAATTATAATATAAATTATACGTTCGACTGGCGTTATTCAGTATATTCGTCAATATATTTCAACTCTAAACCTAATATATATATATTATAAATTTGTCCAGTTCACATCATATCGCCATTTCAGCCAATTCTTCTTATTTCAGAATTAAATATATTATTTAATTTATTAGTTTAATTAAATATTCACCATTGTTTAATTCCAAGACCATTAAATCCTTTAATTCACTATTTAAATAATTAAATTAATTAATTATTATATCGTTGAAAATGCGGGTCATTACATTCTTCCCCACTTAAAATAATTTCGTCCTCGAAATTGCTAAGGTAGAAAACAACTCTGTTAACTGGTTATAACTTATTTGTTCACTTCTTAACTTCAGTTTCCAACTGGACTAATTTAATTTCAATTAAATATTAATTAATTCTTATCAACGAAAATTTTCAAAAATCCTGAAATTTTTCTAACTCCCTAAATTTCTGAAAAATTTCGCCAGCACCTCCTTTGTACTGGTCAATAGGTCAAACTTCAACTCGCGTCTCTGGGCCATCTCCAACCCTAAAGAAAATCAAACAGCCAAGCGGCTTGTCAATTCGGCTCATAAATCTCATGCTTATATCGAATATAAACTTGTACCTTTTTGTCGGGCATATCAACTCTATCCTTTTCACCTATTATCAATTCAGCGGATACAAGGGTCATCCCAATCAAATTCCAATCTGCTTTTATCCACAACACAACCATTCGCTTATATCCGAGCCAAATATCATTTCAACTCGAGTTTCTTCTCGATTCCCAACTCTTAACTTGAATATCACATTACACTTCAAATTTGAATCTCACAATCCAATTTGTCTTGATATCATTCTAATTCAATCTCAGTTACCACTTTACTGGCTTTTATTTAATTCAAATTTGCTTTCACAAATTTCTGTTAAATTTGTTTTTAATTCAAACTGTCTTTCCCTGGGAGTTTTTAAACAGTTTACTCTTTTCAAGAATCAAAATTTCCTTTTTGAAATTCAACACAACTTGTCTTTCCCAAAACAAATTCAAAACAGTATCTCTGGTAGTAATTCATCACTTACAACTCGAAAATGAATACTGATGATGCAGCTGTCATCATCAGAATCTATTTTCCACCGATCGAAGTGAGTTCAATACTATAAAACAATTTCTAAACATTTTCACTTTGAAATTCATTTCCACTTTGAAATTCATTTCAAAATATAATTCACACTGCTTGTAAAACAATTTACAATCTCCTAGGATCTTAAATTTTCCTTATTTTTAATCCAAATCCATTTACAAACACTTATCCAATTTTCCGGAATTTTAATTCAATTTTTGGTTTTAAATTTCAGATTTAACTCATCTGATTTCACGTATTTCACTTATATGAATTCTGATTGGTTATTTACATAACCATTTAATTTATAATCTTACTCGATTATAATAACAACCAATATATCCACTATATTATAATTTTGATATATATATCTTCTCTATATCAAGATATACCTTGGTAAACTTATTTTAATTTACCCTCTTTTCAAAACATATCGTATCGACCCATCGTATTCGAGTGTTTATAAACTCCTACCGATACAATGGATCAAACTGATCGACCAGAACCCATAAACAACTCAAACAATGAATCTCCACAATATAAAACAATTTTTATACCAATAACAAATACATTCACTCATATCTATACACTCAAACTCAATCTAGGGTATTACTAACCCCATCTCTACTAAGTCACGCCACAGAGCCAAGGTATTTCACTTAACTTAAGATCTGATACCAACTGTAACGACCCAAAAATTTGCGATCTTGGTTATCCGATATACAACACATATCGAACATCCAAGGATTGGAAATAACCGAATAGTTAATGAAAGAAATTAGAAGGTGAGAATAGATAAGATAGAAACTTAGAATAGAAGAAGAAGAAGAACACAACATCGGAGTAACACGAATCTCACAGCGGAACGAATAACATATAATATATGTCACATAACTTTGAAATACAAGATTGTACTTGAATATACATATCATCATCAAGTAAAGCACTTACAACACAGCGAAAATAAACTATAGCTATATGATCCTGAAGCCTCCTGCTCCAGCTCTTCAAGTATCTGTAAATTCCTAACTACTTGACTGCCCATACAAAATTGGGCACCCATGAGTTTACGGAAAGCAAAACAAAATAAACTCCGGGTCAGTCATGGGACTGGTATGAGTAAAACAGTTTAAAACAGTTTGAGCAACAAAACGATATCTCATAAGACCACGCCGTATAATGGAACGGTTTTTTCCCTTATGAGAATCCAAAATATCTTTATATCAAAAACCTTTTGATATTATAATAACGTCTATCAGCCACAATATAATAATCATCTAGCAGAAACGCTTTCATCTCACGTTCTACATATACAGTATACAATCAAAACCGCAAGCACGTATTGGGTAATGGATTTCCAACTATGACAAGGTATGGAACCACCTTTCGCTAGTGTACCTCTAGAAAGAAATACACTGGGTTCAACAAGAACATCTTGCAACCCAGCGACAAATGACCGACCACTCATTTCACTTGAGTGTATCGAATGTATATCACCAACGGTTGGGATCAGCAACCGTTTCCCGAATGGGACAGTATCAACAATAGATTTTTAGAAGTAAATGAAAACTCTAGATCAGGTGATTATACCCCCTAATAGGTGCTACCTACATAGCCATGCTACCTGCCCGATTTCTGTCATTTACCAGTTGTTGAGGCTAGAGGTTACGCCTTATCATCACATCAGATTCACTTCGAATGCCACATTGTCAGATCCATCGAAAATCACTAATTGACGTCTACAATAGTACATTACGTGTTAGCTAAAAAGTTTCCTTCTCCGCTTCCACTCTTGGTACGGTTGAAGAAATCAATGTACGTGACCTTTCTGGAAATACTCTGTCAGACATTCATCCATACAAGTCATCCAGGAACAGGATGAACCGAAGGTACTATTCAGTACATCCGTCTTAGGCACTGCTATCTAAGACTTATACAATAGCTCTTGCACTTTACTCCGTCTTCAATTATCTTTGGCATATATGATTCGCAACGCTTATGCCAATACAGAGTGGTTCTTTGGATAATAATCCAACCGGTCTCTCCATATTAACAACGTTAAAATGGTCAAACCTTCAATAGTCTGTGATTTAACCATCAAAGAAAAATAGGTGTGCAAACAACGATATTATTTCCAGATGGAAATTATATCGATCAATCATATATCATATATATATATATATATTCATATTTTCTTATTTTCTGTGTTTAGAAAATATATGTTATTAACACTGGAAAACATTTCCATAGCTTATTTACATATCACAATCATTTCACAACTATCAGTCCCTGACTGTAAACTAGTAGGAGAACAATTCTCTAAGTACAAACCCCGAATTCTAATTTCTGTTTAACTCCATTTGATTAACTATGTTCGATTAACTACTCTATTTCGATATAACTTTATATTCAATTAACTCTAATCGACTAATTCTAACTCGATCCATTCCTTTATATAATCTATTACGTTTCTAACACTTAAGTCTTATTTAAAATTCCCTTTTATAACTCTATTTATTTCGTAAATAAATAATTCCTTCATCTTATTTATTTTCTAAATAAATATTCTCCTTTATAATCTCCTATTATAAAATCTGTTAAATTTTATAAAATTCCTTTATACCAATATACCTTGAAATATTCCCTTTTACATCCCAGGGTTTCTTATGATATTAAAAATATCGAATAACAATGATCAACATTATTCTAACACACATAATCCATAATAGATTATACAACACATCATATATCACAATATATAAAAAACAGTAAAATAAATGTTGAGGAATCCAGTTGGATTCCTCCAACCTGTTTCCCTGCATCCACAGATGTTACACATAAAATCAACATCACTTTCAGTTCCATATGATATATTGTGTTAAACAGAATCAATATAGATATTCAACCAACTAACTAGCAGTTCAATCAAACAGTCAACACACAGTCAATCAGGCAATATTTAACAGTTCTAAAAATACAACATGAAATTATAAACTGTTCAGAGTTAGTGAGATTTACTCACTTTGGCAGTTCATCGTGAAAGAACGATAAACTGTTGTTTGATTTGAATCAATCATATTATTTCGCCATAAATTCAAACTAGCTCCAATCCACTCCCAGTCAGTTCCATTGGGTAGTGTCCGTCCATACGATCCTAACGGATCTTGTTTCGTGAAATTCTTTATGCTTGGCCCACCATAATATACCACTACCGTGCTTTCTCCCCTACCACAAATGTCGTGACCTCCTGCAAAATACCCATTGCCATTTCCAACCTTTCAGCACACGGTTCGCCTCCAATCCATCACCGATCTCAGCCATGTCCACACCATTGAACTCCCCTATGTCCCCTCTATGTCTTCCACCCAAAAACGCCATATCCGAACTTGAGTACCAATTTCCGTCGACAGTACTCCTTCGTGACATACAGGTAATTCAATCGACGCTTTTCTGTCTCATTTCCCACAAAAAATTCACAAATCAAACCTCTCAACTCCACAAACTCAAACCTACCATCTAAACTCCAAATCGTTACCTCAATACCCCAGGAATTCGAACCCTAACCTCCGCTGTGTGTTTCCAGTGAGCATAAACGTGTATCGAATCGCTTCAAATCGATATCAACGTGAAGAGAATCTCACAGGAAACCAAATATATGTATAATTTGATTTATAGGTATTGATTTGATTTTCTAAAATTCTTTGAAGATGGAACATTTTTTTTCTGGAGGAAGAAAAGATACGGCGGAAGCATTTTGACCGTGGGAAATAAATGAATTAGGTTTAGAGAGTTTGAGGTATTATATAGTATTTTTTTAATAATTTAATTCTTGATTATTATATTAAATTTTAAGCAATCGCTATAAATATTCGCTCTCTAAAATTCCTCTGTTCACACACGATACCCAAAATCATGAAACTGGACATGTAGCTATAGTTCAATACTGTCCCAACGAAACTGGTTTCGTCGAATTCCGACTCCGTTTGCTCACACAACGTATTTTTAAAGTACCAATTATCGACTGTTTTTCACATTAAAAATCCGTACCGCCACACACTAACTTCAAAAATCACGAAACTGGAAATCAAACAATTATTTGACATTGCGGATCCAACAAAATTAGTTTCGTCGAATTCCGACTTCATTTGCAAAAGTGGCTATTTTTAAAGTCCTAAATAACCCATTTAAATATATAAATATATTTAAATATAATTAAATTAAATATTTATAAATTTATATTATCCTATATATTCACAGCGGAATACCATACAGCTCTAGAATATTCCTATATGAATTTCTAACTTGATATTCACTTCTGGGTCAATCCGATATTCGATTTATATTGAAATTCCTTTTAAAAATATAAATAATTCCTTTATAAATTATAAAGGAATTCCACAGCGACTTTTCTAGAATTTGATTGACGTAAATCAAAATCTACCCGACGAAATCCCGATTTTTCTCTTCCACTAGAAAGATATACTCCACCAGCTCCACACGTTTCTTGTTTCATAGAAATCCGACTTAAAACAAATCCTGTACATTCAGTTGAAGTTCGAATCACCAAATTACGTACTACAGCGCCATTTCAAGCTCGATTTTAATTATAATATAAATTATACGTTCGACTGGCGTTATTCAACATATTCGTCAATATATTTCAACTCTAAACCGAATATATATTATAAATTTGTCCAGTTCACATCATTTCGCCATTTCAGCCAATTCTGCTTATTTCAGAATTAAATATATTATTTAATTTATTAGTTTAATTAAATATTCACCATTATTTAATTCCACGACCATTAAATCCTTTAATTAACTATTTAAATAATTAAATTAATTAATTATTATATCGCTGAAAATGCGGGTCATTACAACCCATTTGAATGATATGGATTGGGACGATATATTTTACACATCGCCCAACTGCACAAATAATATTCAATATTTGTTGGTTGAAACCTCATACGGGTATTGGGATGATATTTGACGTACACTAATCCCAATTGTTTAGTTGTATGTCAATCGATTGGTTGACAGACTGTTGTAAGCGTTGATTATTTATATTTTACGCTTATGCAGTTGTGTAGTGCACTCTGGATGATGGTTGATTGTTTATCATTGTTGTTATGTACATGTGTCGTATGAAATCCATATAAATCAAATTATATGGTAATTGACTATGTTTGATTCAAGTTCAGAAAGAAAGAATATTTTAATATAACGAATATTTTAAAATAAGGAATATTTTAAAATAATATTTAGTAAATGATCACAATCTGATTTTGATGTCTGATTTTGGATGGACACTAAAATATTTAAATATATGAAGTCGTGTTGATTAGATTAACGCCATTTTGACGTGAACGATATTTATATCGATTTTATTCATTTCTATAATGAATATCGAAAAGGAAATGATTTCAAAATATAATATTTTGAAAATATTATCATTTATATATTAATGATATGGAATATTCAATTTTGATTTAGAATTGAATGTAAAGTTGAAGTTGTTTTGAAAACGAATTTAAAACGATTTATAAAATACGTTTTAAAAGAAATCAACAAAATATAATATATATATATATATATATATATATATATATATATATTTAATGGCCTGATAGAACGCGCCGCGCCGCGGCAGTTCTTGAATTTCGACCATTGACTTCGAATTGACGTTACGGGAGATTCGACCAACGGATTCTCCTAAAACCAGAACCGTTGGGTTCGTATCAAAAAGAACTTTCCAACGAATATAAGAGATTTGAAATCTAACAGTTGGATTTGGAATTATGTCCAAATCAAATTTGGAAAAGGTCGATGTAAGTGCACTTCGATGACCGTTTATGGAAATCGACAGTACGGGCCTTAATAAAATTATTAAAAATATTAATAACTTGTGTAAAATCATAATTAATGAATTTAGAAAGAATTGGGATGAAAAATTCCATATTTGAAAAGATAAAAATATATTTTTATCGAAATGAACTAGTTATGAACTAGAATTATAATCCAATATTTTTAAATAAATAAATTGGATTTGAAATGGTTTTAAAAATAACCCAAATTAATAATATATGAATTGGAATGGATTTGAATCGAAATTATCTTCGGAATATTTTGATATTGGATTTCGTGATTATACGTACATTGTGGAGGAATTTGGAAGATATATACATATATCGTTATTCCCAATACGATATTTGTTGGTTTCAGAATTTGATATTGAATATAAGCCGATATATTTTCTATTCAGAGCCTTGTATTTAATATCAAATTGGATTTTGGGTTTGTCATGAACAGTGTCTTCATTAACACTGTTCTTAAACCCAGTAGAGAAAAGATATAAATCTTTTTATTAAGATTTAATGAAGTTCACCAACTAATTAACATTTAATTGGAATTAAACTGAAATTGATTTTTGGGTTTATCGTGAACGGTGTTTTAAATAAAACTTGTTCTTTAACCCTATTAACAATGGAATGAGATTTTGGGTTTGTCGTGAATGGTATCTTTAATAATACTATTCTTAAACCCAATAGAGTCAAGAAAATTAGAAACTAACTGGAGATTAGTTAAGTTGAATGGTTTCCTGGGTATTGATCTGATGTTGGTTTTAGCCTTCGGGATAAATACTTAGGGAACTTTTCTCTTACTAATTTACGGTTAGAGACTAATGGGACGGGGTCTTCAGTAACACTGTTCATGAACCCCATGTGAAGAGAATAAATCTTGTAATTAAGATTGTTAGAGTTTCCAATTATATTTAATAATTGGAATAAAATGGAATGTGAATTGGGTTTATCGTGAACTGTGTTTTTAATGACATTCGTTCTTTAACCCGATTCATAGTGAAATGTGATTTGGAATTTATAAATCTTTTGTTAAGATTTAAAGGAGATTTTCCAAAGTAAAGTTTTCCAATTTAACATATTAAATTGGAATTGAATGGAATTCGATTTGGTAATAATCGAAGTGAGTTTCTGTGGAGGAAGACCGTTAATATATATGGAATTTAAAAGGCTTTGTCGTTATTCCATTTATACTATCGGTTGGATATGGAAGTTCATATCGATTATATATATTGATTTATATTACATGAAGATTCCATTGTTAATGGAAAGTGATTTTGGGTTTATCGTGGGTTGTGTTTTAGATGACATTAGTTCTTTAACCCAGTTAAAGATAAGATTAATTTCTTAACTTTGAATAATCATTAAGTAATGATTTTTGGAAATTAAAACTGATTTAGAGTTTTAATGAATCTTTAAATAGATTGAAAGCTGAGTTTGATAACTAAAATTATCAAATTCAAGAAATGATCGAGAATGGAGTATCACCAGTTTTGCTCCAAGCGATAGTTAAATCTTTAATTAGATTTGAACGTGAAATGGTAATTAATTTTACCGATAACACCGTGGTGTTAGATATGAAGTATTACCAATTTTACTTCATGGGATGTATAGGTTGGGATTGGGAAATTAAACAAATGATTACTTCGGTAAGGTTCGCTAATCCCGACTAGTTTGAATAAACCTTAATTTGGTATGGATTGATATCCAAAGGAGGATTAAAGAATAAATTTGAAGAATTTATCTTTGATAAAATTAATGGGAACCTTTCCTAGAGGATATGAATATTTAAATAAAAGAATATTCAGAATTGGAATGAGATGTATGTTGTGTTTTTATAGCACTTGTTTATTATATACGCGAGTTATTCAGAAAGACCTAGTTTATCCCATTCTGAATAACGGATTCGACGATATGTCGAGGATGAAGACGGTGGTTGAAGACCGGAGGTCTTCACATCGTTTGGATGATTACTGATGTCTTGATTGAGCTGTACACCCAAGACAAGGTAATAATGGTGATCGTTCCAGATGTACTTGGAGATCGATCGGATATGCGAGGACCTCTCTCCTGTATTGAACATACGGGACGAGGAATAAGGTGCCTCCGGTTTCGTTCAGACCCAGAATGAACTTTTAAATGGATGTGTATCTGACATTAGATTTTATTGTGTGTTGATTGATCTCTATTAAATATACATCTGCTGGTGAAGGAGAATTTATTCTCTTACTTCACCCTTCTCTGAGATGTATGGGATCAGAGGTTGTATATCGATAAACATCAGTCACATGGCGTGAATTGCCTGTATAGCATGCCTAAGTGGCAAATGATCAAGGCTTCTGTTGAAAAGCAGAGTCTTGTGGTTGATGATCAAAGCACGACTTTAATATAACATAGCTTTGTGTATAGCGTTAATTCGCAAGCCTCGCACCCCGGTGTGAACCAGAAACGAGAGAGGACATCAGGGAGGACATGTGTTTCTTTCTAGCTAGGAGTGGTGTCTGGGTTTTGCACGCCCAGATGTTTTATTTATGTGGATGATGGATAGCAAGGCGCCTCGGATATATCGGCACTGCGGGGCCGATGGATGGTATGGTCTTTATACAGACCAATTTTAGGCCCCATAGGGCGGGGAAACGTAGTGTTCAGGCATTTTAATCCACATCGAATGGGCCGGCCCTGACGATCCAATGGTCACTCGAGCTCTGATCCTGAGGCTCGAGCTAGAGAGTCTTGAAGCTGTAAGGATGATCCCTCGCTTTGATTCACAGACGGAAATCCAACTTCCAATACGTGACATTTCAGTTTTGATTGTAGAGCCTAGTATGGCGACATAGTGGGATGGGGCACTATGCCGTCTATGATTGATACATTTGAAGTTGATTTCTTCACTTATAGTAATAATAAAAGATGAAATTTCACGTGCCAAGCATATTTGGCTATTTTAAGGTAAGACTCTATCCTCCGACTTGCGTTGCATTGTGTGATGGGACCTGAGTCTTATAATAGCTTCTTTGTTCTTTATTTAGCATTGTGATGTTTGTTTTATGCACTGGTATTCTTGGGGGTAAACCCGTTCCGTGTTATACGGCGTGGTCCCTTGATTTACCTAACTTTAAAGAAAAGCTTTAAATAACTGTTTTAGTTCTCACACCGGTCACATGATTGACCTGGAGTTTATTATTTTAACCTAAACTCTGGGTGCCCCTATTTTCCACACGGGCAGCTAGTAGTTTTGGTTTTGCAGATTTATATTCACAAGATCCTGGTTTACAGCTGGAATGATATTCAGAAAGCTCTGTATCCGTGCATCTCTTTCATTTGTGTTTTTATTATTTTCCGCTGTATTGTAATTTGCAAATCTCTGATATTTATCAAATGTATATTATTTGTTCATACTTTGTATATTCCTGTACTCTGATGTAAAATTTTGTAATAAGCAACAAAATGTTCTTCTGTTTGCGTTCTGATTTGTCGTGTTCTCAATTCAATCCGTTCTTTCCTTTACGGGGAAGTTCGGGTCGTTATACTAACACAACAACAACTCAACTAGTATTCGGTCAAGAACCCATGGCAGAGACAATTACTAATGTGCACAGGAGATTCAAATGTACAGGGTGTACTAGTCAATACTGAGCTAACACAGAGAAGTGGAAAAGTGCAAGACCACACCAGATAGTATGAAAACAAGAGCTTAGCAAAGTGCAAGCATGGTTCAAAAGCATGGCCGAGCTAATCATACAATGGTGACGTATAAGGTGGGCAAAGTGTATGGCAACAAGTACAATCAATTTTCAACATACACGTGTACATAACAATGCAGGTGCAAAGAACTATATGAACATAGGGATACAATGCATGAATCATGTCAAACAGCAATGCAATATGCACAAGTATCAAAGCACAGTTCAAAGCCAGTTACAAGTCCAACCAACATTCAGGAGCATCTCAGATTGGTCAAGCCAGGCAAAGGGACAAGTGTGCACAACAAGAATCAAGGCCAGAGGTTAACAAGTCAAGAAGCTATGTCCAGAAAGTAGCTCCAAGTTCAAATGCGCATGGCTCAAGTACAAGACACGTCAAGCATGCAAGTGAAAGCACATATACAAAACTGGACAACAAGATGTGCATATTGACAAGGCATATAATTATCAATATGGACAAGTAGCAGTATGGGTCAAGGCAGAAATCACTCAAGGCAAAGACATGGATGATATGAAAATACACAGTGGCTTTTCAAGTACAATAAGCCAAGGATGAAAACAATTGTGCACATAAATACAAGTCACAAATGCTAACAAATACAAGAAGTCAGATCTGCCTAGAAATGAAGTCAACAAATTAGTGGCATGCACAGAACATAGGATCATGGCCACACCACCATCAGGCCAGAATATAGTTCAGGACAAAAGAGCACGGAAACACACACACACACACACACACATATATATATATATATATATATATATATATATATATATACACACACACACACACACACACATATACACACACAACAAAACACACATCATTGTATATATACATATACATGAACATGGCAGTCCCGAATGCAAATAGAAGTACACATGGATATCGAACCAAACAAGGCAACATGCATCAGTGTACAAGCCAACAACAAATAAAATGAAAGCTCAAGTTATGTGGCAAAGTGCACAACATGACAATTTGACATGACAGGACTCAGGCTAATGTACAAGGGTGTACACAACACAGAAATCATAACCATGGTGCATATATATATATATATATATATATATATATATATATATATATACTGCATGGAAATAATGCAAAGAGTAAATGCAAAATCATAAGTGTTGCAGCAAGCATATATGTGCACAACATGCAATATACAACATGGGTTTCATGGCCAAGATCAAGTTTAATATCTGTTCAGGGTCTCTAGACAAATCAAATAACATTTATTCTTATCAATAAAGCAACAAAAGCCACAAGATAATATACAGAAGCCACAATCCCAAGATAGAAAGGAAGTTAAATGTCGATACATGCAAGTGCCATTCGAATGATTTTAGTAAAAAGAAAGGCAAATATATTTTTCAAAAATCACTGATTACGGAAATGGGAAGGATTCATTTTTGCACTGCTTGGCATAAATGAATTTGGCAATTGGATATTGCAAATTAATTCGTCAAATTCACAATATGCAACTAGGTACATCAAGAATTTCAGGCAAGTGTTCATCAACAAAATCGAAGAACAAATTTTTGAAAAGAAATCAATTCGCAATTCAAAATCATTTCAGATACTCACGAATGAATATTTTGGGCAAGAACAATTTCATTTATTTCCAGAAAGCAATCAAAGGGTACGATAATTATTCAAATCATCAATGCTACGAAAATCAATTAGAAAATCATGCAACAATCGAGGTCAATCCATTTCGTGAAATCGGAGAATCAATGGATTTGAAAATCCTATAAATACAACATTTCATCATCGACATAAAGCATTGAAACCAAGCAACAAAATTCGATAATAAACGAAATAAAAATCAGAATTACTCACAGGTCTCGATCGCAATTCACCAAATCATTGACAAGCAAGCAACTATAGTCAAGCCATCAAAGAATATTCTTCCAGATTTGAAGTCGCGATTCGATTTGGGTTGTAAAACCCTAAATTACAATTTGGGTCGGCCATTAAAGAAAAGATGAAGCCAACGTGTTTAAGTGAAAACAAGGGTCCGGCTATTTTATATTGAAAGGTTTTTTGTTCATTTGTTATTTTAGGTTGTTTTCTTTTTCTTGTAATCGATCAACAGTTTTCTTATTTTTTTTTTTTTTTGTAAACCAGGGTATACTAGCTATAGGATATATAGTTAGGGTTTACGAGTTACAGGATTGTAATTCGGGAATTTTGACCTTGGGGATAAAGATCATTGCAAGGTTTTGAGCGCAGGATAAGAACAGTTGGGAGCGGATGTCGTGAATTTACAGGGAATTTGTAAGGGTAGAGATTGTTTTAAGTGAAAATTAGACATACGTCCTTAAAATGAAACCTAATACAAAAGGCCTCCCCTTCAAGTTTTTCTTCAAAACGGGTCCCTGTTTTTTGCCCCTTCATGTTTTTCAACAAATTTTGAGCGCTGATATGTAAGAAAAAAAAATGCAAATATTCACGTGAGCATTCTGGAAAAAAAAAACGGCAAAATCAGCAATTATACTCAATAATTACTGATAAGTCAGCAACAATTCATCCTGAGTTTTAGTTGAAAATCCGGATGAATTGGTTGGTGATATATCAACAATAATTGTGCATTCTTGCTGATATATCAGCAAATAAAGTTGAATTGTTTGTAAGGCATGGCGAATTGTTGCTGATATGTCAGCAATTATTGTGTCTAATTGCCGATATGTCAGCAACTATATTAAAGGAGGTGAAGGCTTATAAATATGTGCTGATATATATGCAATTATTGTTTATAATTGCTGATATATCAGCAACCATGTTTAAACTGATGTATAGCTGAAAAAACAGACGGCGAATGAAAAATTACTGCAAAAACTGCAATTATTACATTATTTTGTTGATATTTCAGCAATAGTTCTGTATATGATGCAAAAGTTGCTGAAATATCAGTAATAATTACATATAAATGCATTTTTTACACCAATATACTGGAGCATGCTGGGTTTTTTTTTTTGATTCGTTTTTTTGTAGTTTTAATGCATGAATTCGATGATTATTATGTGTTGAATGTAGTTTTGAATTTTCGTGATTTTTTTTAAGGATTTTTTGATGATTTTCGAAAAAACAGAGACCTAATTTATAAAATTTTAAGACATGAGTTTTCGTGTATTTTGAAACCTATTAGAGACCTGAGACAAACTTACCCTTGTTTTAATTCTAGTAGAAACATTGGGATTGCAGCAGTGGGCAGGGGTTTGCCGAAGCTGGGTAAAATCTATGTTATTTACTTTCCGCATTTATTTACTCTGTTGCAATCTGTACTGTGATAATTTTAATTCACCCTCTCTAGGGGTAATCTAGATCATACAGTAAGCTTGTGGGTCGTTTAATCAAGTGGGTGACCTTGGAGCTCATCCAAATCAAGTGGCATTGTAAACCTATTCCTCCAGGTGAAGAGAGGTGATGATAGTTAAAATCCAAAGGGAGTCTAAGACTAGAAGAAAACGATGTCCGAACTAGTATAAAAACCTCTAGTGTGAACTTTTTAATATTTGCATTTGCTTTACTGCTGTCATATTAATTTTAAGTATTTGGCATTTACTTTACTAATCTTAATTCTAAGTATTTAACATTTACTTTACCGCTACCATCTAAAAATTCAAAATATATACAAGTATCCATATTACACGATCCATAGGCATTTTCAATATAACAATCATGTCTATTAAAGGAAGGTTACAAGAAATTGATGCTTCTTTTGAAAATTTAATTTTTGAAAAAACTGGATAGTAAGTCAATATACGTTACTAGGATATGTTGATATATCCCCTTGTAAAATTTAAAATTTATTTTATTTAGATAATTTTGAAAATAAATTGCTTTATATAATAATTTGAAACTTTGTAAAATCATTTAAACATAGTTTATACATATTTTAATCACAACAAGCCTTTATAAAATAATTTTTGAAATATTAACATAAAACATTGAATATATTAATATAAAAATATTAACAACAAGGTATAAAGAAAACTATCAAATTATAAACATATATGAAGTTATAAAACTAAACTATATAAACAATATAAAAGGCTAGAAATTAAAAAAAAAAAAAAAAATTGAAAATTATCATTTTGGAAACAATGATCATTTGAAAATCATTTTAAAAAAGTGTTATCAGAATTTTGACATGTATTGCAAGCCTCTATACTTACCTGTAACATCTTGAACTCTTCAATACTCATGAGTCTTAGGTTATCAGAATTTTGAGACCAAGTACCATTTATATAATGCATTATATACAATATGTATCTAGATAATCATTAGTAATATTAGTAATTGTATTTCACATTACTACTTATGGTTGTTGTCATCAAAACCACAATGTTACTAATAATTAGCACCTTCGTTTACTTAGCTTTTCCTCCCTTCCTCCGTGATTATACTTAGGTTTCACTTTATTTACTTTCGGTTTAGCTCCGCCTCCCTCACTAGTGCTCTTTGGTACATGCTAGGAATCTCTTTTGTTCGTCTGCCACTAATTTTCCACATGTCAACCTGTTACTTGTTTGATTTAGTCTTTTCGATAGTCAAGGAGTATTTTATTGACATGTTTAACACAAAAGTTTTATATGGTCTATTGACCCATTTTTGATTTCTTAGTTTAATCAAATTACCACCCATCTTCAATTAACTGCCTTTTGGTTCATATTAGAACACATCAATAAGTATATTTTCTTTTCGTCTTTAAATGATTGTCTCAAGACATATATAATAAAATGAATCATGTAACTAACACATTTTCCAACATATGCAGATCTTAATTAATCTATGTTGTGTGTTATTAAGGTCACTAAGCTTTTGTTTCCTATGTTGTGTTATGAATGGAATGCAGTAGAACCATGGAACAATATTAGTTTAAGTACCCTATTCCAACGGTAGAAAACCATTACAAGTCACTGTAACATCATCAAGCATTTAAAAAAAGATCACTGGTGAATTCAGAAGTAATGTGAATGAAGGTATTCTCGATATAATAGCAGATAAAAAATGCACTAGAGAAAATAAACATAACAGCGGCAGTGCATGGGTTGATTGCAAAAGAAAATTAAACAAACCAACTAGAAATTTTCCATAAGATAAATATCTCCTTTATATAACGTTGAATGTCACAATGGTACAACTTGCAGTGCAAAAGCTACCATTTTCTGAATCATTTGGTTCTTACAACGATACTAAATGATAAACATACTCAAACTCCATTTACTCTTCACTGTAACATTCGTTATCAATATGGCATTGAATTCACAGGTCAAGAAACGGGCATTGCTTTCTTGCTTGCTCTGGAATAAGTTTCATTACTGTCTCTGCTGGAAGGCCTCTCAACTCTGTTTCATTGTTAGAAATTTGGTAGATATAAATAAAGGATTAAATAACAATACAACATAGTAAGATGTAGAAAACAATATAGGTTCGAACTGAAAAGCAAACCCTAATTAGTTATTCCTGTAGTAAGATAGGATTAAAATACGTAATAAATACAAGGTATAGTTTGTAGGTGCTCAAAAATGGTAGCTTCTTTTAACCCAGGCAGACTATTATATAGTAATATTCCAAATCATGCTTACAAGGGGAGAAGCATTGAGAATAATAGTCTGCAATTAGCACATTCCATTTACCAGAGTAACGATTCAACTCCCTTTACCAGAAAATGATACTATCATGATTACCACGTTCATTTTCTCCCCCACTTTCAATGACCGGGCCAATATTGTCAAGGAGTGGTAAGATGTCTAGATTTTTGTTCTAGAGGTCCTGGGTTCAAATTTCCTGAGACAAAGTATGTATTATACTGAAAACGAATGTCACTATTGTTATCAGAAAAAATAAAAAATAAAAAGGTGATTGGGCCAGCATTTAAGGTTAATTTCTCAATCTTCAACTCCATGGACACAAGAACGGAGTTAACCACCATTTAACGACCATTTCCCCTGGAGACCTTGAAATGGACCATTGGTTTTAACTTTTAACGCATTAGACGCCGATGACTACTTTAATGGCTAATGTCGCAAAGTCTATCAACCAAAGATTTTGAATTGCTGCAAGCTTTATTTTAATGAGTGAATGCAACAGTAGGAAATTCTTACACGCCTGGTGTAACTGGAGTAGTGCAATCGCTTTGATGGAACAGAAAGGTTTGATGCATTTTTCAACCCTCTGGACAACCAACCATTCAGGCCACCCAAACTCCTCTAAACATTTGATTCACCTACCAATTCAACTTCTTAAATACAATGTGGCTTAAAGATCGTGGTGGCGATAGGTGATGTTGTGGCAAGATCAAGAAGTTGATCGAGATTATTGATATCAAGCATGTGAGGTAAGAAAAGAAATCTTGCTCAGAATAAGATAGCCTAAATCCGATAGATAATATAAATATTGCAGACTCTACTGGATCTTCTTCAGGTTATGTGGACACTACTACTCGAGATGTACGAATTGGAGGTTTTACGGTTCCAGAAGTTTTAGCCATTCTCATGAATCCAGTAACAAGGGGATATTCAATGTTTTGGATGATCTAGTTAACAGCTAAGACAGCACACGCCTTCTAGTCCCAACAATATCAAATAAGTGGATTCGAACCAAGAAGTACCATAGTAATTGCCGTCATATTTCATATATTTTTAGTCACTTGTTTCGCACGGCATAAGTATAAATAGGTATACATGCACTTGCACATGCAGCAAAATTTTGGTAGTGTTTGGTTTATTTCGTGTTTTGAGTTTTCAAAGTTAATTATGAAAGTTCCGAAGATTTGAAGTATAACGAAGGTAACGGATTAAAGACGGAGTAGGTGACCAAAGGGACGGAAGGACGGTGGATGGATGAATTTGTTGTCGTCCTTCCGTTGTTTCTTAAAATATGGAAAATAATAAAAAGTTGTTTTTGGTTTTGTGTGTTAACTTCGTTTTGTAAAACGATTGTTTTTCATGATATGTGTGCGTTGTTCGTACTTTTGTACGTGCGAAAACTCAAAATTAAAAACTATAAACAGAACGCACCCATTGTCTTTTTGGGAAGGGGTGGGTGGGGGTGGGGTTGACCTTATCCTTTTCTACAAAACCTTGGTTAATTTGGAAAATCCTAGCACAATGAAATTGATGCTCCACAGCGATGGTTAAAATAGATGTTCTATCGGTTGACACTACCTTCAATTTTGAAGAGCTATAATTTTAAAATGATCCCTTTCTTTGTGGATGCAGGTTTCAAAATTTACCATGTGGCTTGAAATTGAAGAGGGGTGGTAAGAATCGGCCATTTGGTAGGCGAGTGCTTGGGTCTCTAAGCTCTTCAAAAAATGGATGAGTCAATGCATCCAACTGTAATCACAGAAACCCATATATAATGAAACAAAATAGAAGGAAGAACACATTATTTATTTCTCAACTTGCAGAGATATTATACTCACTGCTGTGCTTCGCAGGTTAGGGGAATACTGAAGAAGCCTTGAAACAAGGTCCACAGCCTCTGGTTGCATGCGTCTATGGAATATCTGAATAACTCAAAAGCAAGTAGTACATTAATCAATTTTTCGCAAAACCTTTGAGGCAGTACTCAAATTCTACGCACCTTGTGCAATGGATGGGCCTTAATCTGAGGAAATTTGAATTCAGTGTAATTGGGATTCATGCACTTTATTTCCTCTCTAGTTGGGGTACCTAGAATCTGAATTTCACGATAGGTATGTAAACATGGTTTCAGGTCAAAGTGAGAAAAATACACACATTTTGACCAAATTGAAATTCCATACATTACCTTGATAATCTCCACAAGCTGATCTACTCCACTCTCACCCGGGAACAAAGGCTGTGAAAATAATATGCAATATTTGAGTACTCCTGACAATGCATTAGCAAAATATAGAAATCGTTCTATAACCTGTCCTAACAGGAGCTCAGCTAAAACACAACCAGCAGACCAAATATCAATAGCAGTGGTGTATTCTGTGGCACCAAATATAAGCTCGGGAGCTCTATAGTAACGAGAACAAATGTACGATATGTTCGGCTCTCCTTTCACCTGCAGAACAGAAAACATCATAATACAGTCAATGCTTAGTGGTTTTTTTTTCCACATGGATTTAAAGAGGGTTCTTAGCATACCAAAACTTTTGCACTTCCAAAATCACACAATTTCAGCTGATGGGTATGTGGGTTGACCTGTTACAATAAACACGCCAGACTGTGACTCAAACATGTGGACAAGAAGATCACAAAATCATACAGACGAAAAATCATGAATATAGGGTAATCTAAATATGTGCTGTACAAACAGTTGTCCGACAATTAATGACCAATTTACACATAACCAAGCATTATTCAGGGACACGTGGTTAAGGGCAACATGGGAATTTCATTGTTTTACAGCAGATAGCTATTCCTGACATTATACTGAAACACTTGACTGTAATGCTTAGAATCCCTACCAATAGGTTCTGAGGCTTGATGTCCCTGTGGCACACACCAATGCTACCATGTATGTAAGCCAATGCTCTCAAGATCTATACAATCATATACAGTAGTAAATATTTAACTGTTGATGGGAGAAAAATGATTGGAAGTGCAAGTTAAGGATTCACAGAACCTGATAAGTGTATAACTTAACATAGATCAAGGGCATGCGTTGGTTCATCTTATTGTAGTGTTTGATAACTCGATGAACAGTTTCAGGTACATACTCAAGTACCAAATTAAGGTAAAGTTCATCCTTTTCAGTAGTTGAAAAGAAGCAATGCTTCAAAGCAACTATGTTGGGATGATCAAGAAGACGCATGGTTTGTAGCTCGCGGTTCTTGTACCGTTTGTCTTGAAGGACTTTCTTAATTGCTACTGTTTCTCCTGATTCTAAACACTTGGCCTGCAAAATAAGCAAAAGAAAAGAATATCTAGCCGTGAGCGATTAAAAAGACCAATATGCATTCAAAGGATTATAAAACCAAACCTGGAAAACAATTCCAAAAGATCCATGTCCAACAACACGCTCAGCCATGTAACTTATAGTCTGAAAATAAGCAGTAGTGTCAATATATTGTGATAAGTGTGCAATGCGAAAGAAGAGAATCACATGAAAATGGTTAATAAAACAAAATAAGACAATAAAAGCAGAATGAACTGAATGGTTTGTATCGATCTGTGTTCTGAAAATGTACTCAAATGTGAAACAAAGTCCAGATACCTGCTTTGGTTGCCCGTTTCTTCCACCGATAGTTGTAACAATTATATGGCCAGTTTCTGTGCCATTTCCATCAACTATGGCTGCTTCAATGTCCTTGTATGATATATTAAATAAGCATCCATGTTATCAATGTCTAATGGCTATACATTAGCAACTAGCACGCAACAAGCAGTAAGAAAAAACTGAGAACGGGCTATATGAAATAGCCAAGTACATTGAGAATGATAGATATACCTTATCATCTCTAATCTTCATATCATTCATCTCATCTGGAAGTTTATCCATGCCAATGTTATTACTGTTCGTGTTTTTTGGCCCAGCAGTAGATGCCAAGCTTACTGAAGCCATCACTTGTAAGTAGATATCAGATTATGCCACAACGCTAAGTCAAATATGTTTCTTGTCTTCAAATCAAGTCTGCAACATGTCCAAAACTGTAACTTAAAAACGTTAAACGAGGCCAAATGAGGAATTGGAGCTTGCAATATATTTACATGAATTTGTTTAAAAGAATGCATACATTGAACCAGTTGGGAATTGAGGCCAAAACCAAGAAAATTATCAACAATGGAACTATTTACAATTGATATAACCTTTCCTATGGTTGTACAATATTGATGAATTCAGAAACGCATACATAGCACAATTAAGGAAGATCATATTATTTGGTCTATTTAAAATTTCCATAATATCTATAAGGTATCTTAATTCAGTTAAACTTTAAGATGATGATGATTCTGTTTAAGAGATAATTGAAGAAACATGGCTTTATATAGAGCGCTTTTTAATTTTTAGCAAAACTGACTCCAAGTACAAACACGACTGATACCTAATATAGTTTAAGTTCACCCACTTATTAAAGGCGAAGAAAATATTTGCGTTTTATTTAGATTGGTAAAATGTTAAATTCTCGCAAATCCGAGTGTATGATTAATGCAAATTTCTTTTATTGGAAAACCAAAGATTCAACCTTATTGTCCAACATGAGCTCTGCTAGCTCACCCATTCCCCAACACAATGGTATGAGTTAGATAAAACAATAAATGACCATTCAACTTGCACTTACTCGTTCCCCAACAACAACGATGACAAAAAGGTTTTAAAAAGGAAAAAAAATTGCTTTGATAGCAAAATCAGAATTGCAATATGTGAAGTCTGGCTATAAAAATCGAAGTTGAGACATGAAGGGTTTGTCGACTAAAAGGGTTGTTATATCGTTGGAGCATATGAAAGAAGACAATTAAATTTAATACAAAGAATAGATGAAAAATAGGACTAAGAGTCCTAATATCGAAAGAGAATGGTCATTGTTAAAGGGACTCCAACTTTGTATATGAGGAGGCAAAAAAAAGAAGGAAAAAAACCATGTGCCGTGACTTCACAACAAAAAACATATCTTAATCCTGTGACTCCACCGAAAACCCCACATATCCAAAGATGAAGTCTCTTTAACAATGCCAATGCTAAAAGAGTATCCTGGATTCAAATCTGTGAGAATCGTCTTTATTGCTATTTATTTTTTTACCTAGTTTCCATTTCACTCTAAATTTCATCTTTTAATTCTCCAGTTACTGCTCAAAATTACATCTCCTGCCAAATTAACCCTCTTTGCAAACCAATTTTTTTAATTGGACCTTACTATGGTTGTTCCATTTGCAGAATTTATGTTACACTTGTTTGGATATGTTTTTGTAGTGGCTGGGAATAAATACTTCATATGAACTATATTTTGTTGACATTTATGACCCAGTAAACGCATTTTATCATTTTTTACACTAATGTTGAATATGCATTAATCTCCTTTAACATAATGTTGCATTTAGAAACAAATACACAATAAACATGATATTACCTTTTCATTAAATATTTATTTAAAGATATGTACCATTATTTCTTGAAAAGATGTAGATGTATACGCATGTTTATCATTTTATGAAATCCTAAAACAATGAAGTATAAAAGGGAAAAGACTTTTACGTCGATTTTAGCAACTTCAGGTCAATGTTTATCAACCCACTTCCCAATTGAGCGAACAAAATCATCATACAATAGTATAATGCTAAGAAGAATGCTATTTTTAGTTTCCCCAATACTAGTGTTGTTTACAGTTGATGATATAAATTGGTTCATTTGATTCTTCATCTATAGATGAAGTAATGAATGCACTAGATTTTTTTTTTTGGAGGGTCAAAGACCACTAATAAAGAGGTAATGCCTCCAAATATGGATCAAGATGTCTTGGATTCAAATCCCCTAGGCACTGATTATCAATTTTAAGAAAAAGGGAATGTTGGTGGAATTTCTTTTTTCTCTGTGTGTGTGCATGCGTATTTTTTTCTTTTCTTTTTTTCTTTTCTTTTGGGGGGGGGGGGGGGGGGGGGGGGCTGGGTTTAATGATCTGAAGTCCCTTAAAATGTTGTTATAAAATGATGAAATATGTAAGGAAAAGGGAGTCCAAAACATGTCCCTTTTCCTCTCCATTTAAAAAAAAAATAAAAAAATCCACGGTTATTGTTCTTTCTGTTGTTATATAAACACCGTTATTGTTTGGGAATAACGGCTTAGTTGTTGTTCTGTTTGTAATATTAAACATGTGCCCACTAAGTACTTGCTAACAACAATCATCGTTTCACCAAGAAACCATAAATTTTAAAGTACCAATGTAGAAAGTACGCAATATTCACATTATTTTTGAAATAAAAGTGGTACTTTATTCAAGCAAAGCGCTCATTTAGATGTCTCAAGGATTCAAACTCATAACCCCTATAACCTTGGTCTGAAGCATCATACCACTTGCCATTTGAGCCAGTGTTATTACGACGCTAGACTAGTCGATTAGTCGACATCAGAGCAACAACTGGAAGACTCGACTTGCCATTAGTCGAGATGGAACACTAAATGACGAAGCCGCACTCGAACTGGAACCCTAAATCGTGAAGTCGAAGTCAAATCACGAACTTGAACCCTAAATCACGAAGTCGAAGTCGAAGTCGAAATCGAGAAGAATTTACCTGAAATCACGAAGTCGAAGTCGAAATCGAGAAGAATTCACTTGAATCACGAAGTCGAATACGAACTAGAGAAGAATTAACTCGAAGTCGATTTATTTATACTTAGGATCTCATCTTATTTAACCCGAAATTGGCCGCAAATCACGAAATGGAATACAACCTGGAGAACAAGTAACCCGAAGTGGAATACGAACTACAACTACCATGTATTAATATATAAGAACTACAACTACCATGTATTAATATATAAGTGCATATTTATTTATTTATCGACTAGTCTATGACTAGTCCGACAAATCGACTAGTTGGACCTCAGTCAACTCGACTCGACTTGCCGCCGTAATAACCTCAATTTGAGCTATGGTCTTTAGTCAAGCAGGACAATATTTACATCAATATCGGAAGAAGTCAACAATAAAATACTTAGGTGTCTTACAATGTGAGTAAAAATTGTTTGTTCAGCAATATGATATTATGCAACAGAATTTGTTACTTAGGTTTTATGTTTAAGAGTGATATGGATGAATTTTTGCTTCGATCCAATTGTTATCTCGTTTATGTCTTAAGCTAGAACCAACAATGTTGGTATTGGTGACAATTTGAAAAGGTTATTCTAAATTCTAACATCTGAAGAAGATTGGTATTCACATTATTCTCTAGTAACAGTAACGTTTCTTTTTCCAACATGTTTTAGCGGAATTTTGAAGAAAGAATGTATCCTAAACTACAATGGGAGGAGAATCTCACTCTTTATGTTGGCTGTATATGGTGTGGTTCCCATGTTTAATTAAATATTCTCATAATGAATGAATTGACTAAAAAAGTTAACATAAAGAAATTAACAATGAATAAAAGTAGAAAATACATTACTGATGGTATTTCAAAATTTGATGCAATTCAAGAACAATAAGTGTTGTACTTTGCCAAAAGAACAAAATCTAAAAGCCCAAAGGTAATCATTATTCCAAGTAAAACAAATCATCTTCTAAAAAAGATAACAAAAATCATAGGATAAATCAAAAAAAAAAAAAAAGGGAAGGAAAAAAAAAAAAAAAAAAACCTATTGTCCATCAAATTAGAAAACACCGAGAAACGTCTTAAAATAACATATATATTACAAACAAGTCCAAATATTCACAACTGAAATTTTATACAGCTACAGATGAATTAAAAAAACTGAAGATAAATCCAACACATACACACACATTCTAAAGGCCCAAAGATAATCATTATTCCAAGTAAAATAAATCATCTTCTATAAATAAAGATAACTTGATATCTGATAGAACCAAATCAAGTCATAGGACAAACCAAAAATCAAGAAGGAAAAAACCTTCTGTTCTTCAACTTTTAGAAAACACTGAGAAATGCCTTAAAATAACATATATGTAACAAATAATGCCAAATATTTATAACTGAAATTTTGTACAATCGCAAATGAATTAAAAAAACTGCAAATAAATCACAAACACACACAACCTTATGTTTTGCTAAAAATGATATAATTTCAGTAATATTTCTATCTATTTTCTTCCATATTATTCAGCTAAAAGTTACAGTATTTTCTTACAGACTAATCGACTGAAGAACTGTTTTGATTATTGAATATTGAATGGGATTATTATTTTATGTTTTCCAAAGTGGTGCATAAGCACACATACAAGGGACAAAAAAGTCATGTACAACTTTTGGAATAAAATCTAATTTATGATACCGAAATTAATACATCCGGCTTTCAAAATAGAACAAATGCATATATGATACGTATAAATTAGCAGTTGAAAATAGACTGTTTTGTTTTAATTATAAAATTTACACGATAGATCTTTCAAATTAAAGAGGAATAGGATATTTATAATAAACGTTGTAATATATAGAAACTTTTTTATTTTTCAAACAAAATATTAATCTCTATTACTGCTAATGAAGGGTACTGATTGTGCAAATTTAGTTGATTTTCATAGCTCCGATCACCAAAAAAATTACATAAATACATGTTTTTATATATTTTTTATTGCTAATATACATACATATATATATATATATATATACACACACACACACACATGTGCGTGTGTGTACATGTATCTATGTGTATACACACACACATGTGTGTCTATATGTGTATATATGCATATGTATATACATGTGTCTGTCACACACATACACATATACACATACACATATACACATATACACATATACATATATATATGTATATGTATATGTTATATGTATATGTATTTGTATGAATATAGGCAGGTTCCACATCTCACCTCATATATCCCTTCAAACTCCAATTTTATCTTTTATGTCCACGGCTTCCAAAACTGAAAAATGTATTTATTTTTTAAAATTATATTGCAGATTGCTAAATGGAGAATTAAAGGTGATAAAGGAAAAAAATTGAAGTTGATTTAAGAAAATAATAATTTTTATCAATAGAAAAATGGAAATTTTGTTATTTTCTTAGTGATATATTATGAATATTAGCGGTGTTATGGTTGCAATAACTATCAAAGTTATCCCCAACAACCAAAATTGTAACTGTTGTTGACAGCTATGAAGTTTTATCACTATTATTGTAACCATTTATGATGGAACCACTACATTCACAGGTTTAAAACTTATTAAACATATATTATTAATTATATAATAAATAAATAACTATGGTTCTAACTTTTCCACAAACTAGTTGGTTTATTTATAAAATGAACCATTTATGAACATGCTATAAAAAAAAATATTCAGGTGTGGTAAGGTTATTCGCGGTTATCAAAATCTTCAACCTTTACATAACTGTTATCATAGTAAACAAAAACGTGCTAATTGTTTAGTACGGTTGAACAGTTGATGGTACAACTGCAATAATCCCAACAACTTTAAATTTCTTCTCGTCGATCTTTATTGTTACAAAAAAAATCCCTTTATTTTTTCATCTGCATCTCATCATCAAAATGCATGCTCTTCTTTTCCAAGCTTTTAACCAAGGCATTTTAGTGATTTGAAATTTGATTTCATATAGAACTACTTTTTCAAAAAAAAAAAAAAAAAAAAAAAAAAAAATCAAATGTATACATGATAGATGTAAATTTAAAAAAAATCTCCGTATCCATCTTGAATTGACAACATAGCTGTTAATCATGTTTCATACAAATGCTGCATTTGGCGATTGAGATCTTATAGTTAAAATTCCAATATTGTGCATGAATTAGGAGGGACAGGATGGTTAATATGACGAGCTGGCGTGAGTTGAAGAGAAGGAACCCATTTTTGCTGAACCGTGCTCAGTTTTTATTGTCATAAATTAACTGCTTCACTCTCGCACGCACTACACCAACCATAATTTATTTTATGAAAAAAATCATGATTGCCGCTCTTCAATTCAAATCTTCCATCTTTTCTAAGGCTAAATCAGAACGCAGACTGAATTCAACTTTGATTATGATTCCCACTATCAATTGCAATTTTATCCGAAACTGTTAAGAATGAATCCTTGAACCATTTCTTCTTATTCCCCCCAAACGAGTAGTCTGATATCTAATAAGAAGTTGAGTTAAAAATCCGACTGCAAAGATTAATGCTACCAGCGCTGACAAAGAGAGAAAAGGTTGTGGTTGACAAATCCTTTAGTTGGACATAACCAAATGATTGTCTACTCACCAAGATCTTTCCTAATGAGTGGTTTTTTTTTTTTTTTTTTCTTTTGCTTTTTATTTTTTTGAAGAAGAGGCATGTTTACTTGTTCAGTTTAAGATAAGGCCATCCACACCCCACAAATAACTTTTGACACCTTCATAATAAAGATTTGCAAACCCCCCCCCCCCCCCCCTTTTCTAATTTATTTTCCCACCCCAAGTCATTTCGCTTGCATCCTTATGATATTTTACATCTCTGTTTCTGGTATTATCTTTTGATTTTCTTCTTTCAGCTAACTTTATCCTAAAGTAGAAATATTAACAAGTTTTATTTTAACTCATTCGTGGATATAAACGAAAGTACTAAAGCAACCAATTTTTACTTAATTTTAGTTTCAATTTCGAATTATGGATTTTACATATATACGTACATACATAAACACGCACACCCATACCCCCCCCCCCCCAAACACACACACAATTATGAAGGGAAGCGGTTCTGCTGCTAATGAAGAGCAGGAGAATCAACATGTGAGAAAAGCAAATTCTAGAAAAAAATACACGCTTTGCATAAAATGGAGTATCAGTTATTTCCTAGTATGCAGTAGGTTTCCATCAATACCAAATTTGATGCATATTAGGTTTTCATACTTCCAAGCTTACCATAAGCAAGCACATATTATTTCCAACTTGGTACAAACTACAAACTAGAATTCTATTATTTTGAAGCAAGAAACTATTTTTTTTTTTTTTGTTATAATATAAATAAATGCAAATTCTAGAAAGAAAGAAAATACACATTTCACATAAAATGAAATATCAGTTATTTTCTAGTATGCACCGCAGTAGGTTTCCATCAATAACAAGTTTGATGCATATTAGGTTTTTATACTTTCGAAGCTTACATAAGCAAAACATATACTATTTCCAAACTTGGTACGAACTAGAATTCTATTATTTTCAAACAAGAAACTTAATTTTTGTTATAATATAAGAGAACTCTATTTTATTTTTATTTTTTTGATGGCTAAAATAGTAACATTAAAAAAAGGCTAATTCTATTAGCACACCGATTATTGTCTTTCTCACCCCAGCAATTCAAACAAATAGCCAACACCTCGGGACTTTTCCTTTTCCCACACCAATTTCCTCCAAAACTACCACTACTTCATTTATCGGGTATATTCTATTTCAGTAAAACCAACCTTTTTCTTCCCCAAAAATATATCCCAAAAACCGTAGTTAGCAGCTCAAAACATAAATCAAAGACAATATTCTTTAATCAATTTTCGATTCAAATGAAGAGATAAGTTAGATCTAAACATAAACAAGATATTTTCTATCCTATAATGCAATCTAAGAAAATAAAACTAGTTAAGGTTTAACACAGTAAAAAAGAAAAGAAAAAATTATGATGTATTACACCATACTAGGTTCAATTGCAATCCAAGTGTAGTGTAGGTTTATAAACAATCAAAGTTAAATCTAATCTACCTTATCTTGGTAGCTACCAAATCCTATTAACTCTAGAAATACTCAGAAAGAAAAACCTACGTTCGGTCCCACAAAACCAAATGACTTGAAATACCTAGGATTTACATTGTCTTCTTCAAAATCAACATCTTCTTCAAAAAGGTGGTCTTCTTTCACAAATTCATCACTCATGGTTTATAGTAAAAAGTAGAAACGTAAGAGATAAAAAGGACATTGTTAATGACACTCCTAAAATGGATAAGAGGGGGATTTGGTTAAAATTCGATAGGGTTTCACCACATTTTAGTACATAATCCGACGAAAGTATCTCAAATTTATGTCTTAAATTCGATAAAGGGACACCAAATATAGTTAAAAATAAATAAATCGGTGAGGGTATGCCGAATTTCTATGTTTCGACGTGTCCACCCCTTATCCATTTTTGGAGTGTCATTGACATCACCCATAAAAAAGAGGATATGAAATGACATGTAATCAGTGTAAATAATAAAGGGGTGAAGTACTCAATTATTGATTCTAAAATATAGTTAGGTGGAAATGGCAGTAACTGTTGTGATAATAGACTTATTGTTAGTGGGGTGTGTAAGTAAACTAATGGGGTCTCAATAGAAATTTAGTTAGGTGGAAAATGCAGTAACTGTTGTGATCATAGAATTGTTGTTAGTGGGGTGTGTTAGTAAACTAATGGGGTCTTAATAGAAATGGCCACCAATTTAATTTGATTTCAAAGTGAAGTTAGAAAGAAATTTGATGTATCTTGATAGCGACACTCGGTAAAGAAGGAAAATCAATTGTGCAGTGCCATTTTTAGGGGGGAAAATGAAGGATAATAAAACTGTTTTGCAAATATCCACTATTTTCAATTATCAATTTTAGTACTCAGTCAGTTTACCTTCCTCATAGTCAATCCTCCCTCTTATCTATTCAGTTCTTCCTTGACCGGTAGTAATGAGGTTTAAATTCAACAGCAGATACTCAAATACAACGACTAGGACTTAGGAATAAGTAAACCAATATATAAAAAGATACACTCATTGCAATTATATAGTGGTTGTGTCTAGCACAACAACGGTTAGAACAGAAATCAAGTAAATCCTGAAAAGCACATAAAAAATTAATATAGACGCAAATCCATACCAGCTCCAAGTGCAGGTTTAGCTCGAAAGAAGCTATCCGTTTCGAGCAATCCGCTTAGAAGCCGAATTCTTCCAGATTTAATATTGGAAATACGCTGCCCCAGTTTGATCAGTTAATTTATTTGGGAGGGAGAAGAAAAGTTTCTAAAAATAAAAAGACTAGATCGGAGTCTATATAAAACAGGCAAAGATTAGATATTTATTTCAGTTGAAGGAGACCGGCAGCCAATTCGAGAAACCTTTTTTTCATCCCAGTTTAATATCACGGTAAATGCTAGTCAAGTTTACTGTGCACATTAGTATATTATCATTATATCCTTTGTATGTATTAAATAGAAGAAACTCTGATAAATGCTTCGCTGTGTATTATGAAACTCTAATAGAAATTTTGTGTGCATGTATATATGTGTACACTGATTATTATATTACTTTACATTATACTCCCTCCAGTTCAATATATCTCCAGTTCAATATATTGGACGCAAATAAAAAAAGTGAAAACTGACTTAATTACTCCATTAATTCACACTTTCCAATGTTAAATGCTCTTTAATTCTTTGCAGTGTTTCACATCCTCCTTTCTACCACATGTAGTATTCAATGCATGCAAGTTTCCACACATCTTCTTGCTGCATTGAAAGAATAGGTAAGAATAAACTTTTATTAATTAAAGTTGCATTGGAAAAGAGAACAAAAGTATATGTATGCAGAACGTCATATATTTAGGATAATGAGAAACTTCATAAAACGTCCAATATATTGAACCAGAGGGAGTATCATTTGAAAAAAAAAAAATACACAAAAAACTAGGTTATACGGAGACTTTATCCATAGAGGTAGGAAGGTGGTACAGTAATTTTTGCAAACTGCATGAGAAATTTGATTTGTATTTAGCAACACCATTTAATATTAGCATTCTTTATTACTTTTGGTTGAGATCGGATCTGTATTAGCCAATTAATCTTCAAATTCTTCTTTCTTTTTCTTTATTAACCTATGTACGAGTTTTACAACAAATTACCAATAAGTTGGTTAGAGTCTTAACCAGTTTAAACAAGATGCTTGTCATATTTTAAATTCATATTCAACGCTCCATTCTTCCACACCCTCCACACAAAACAAACTCTTTCCTTGTTTTTTTTTTTTTTTTTTTTTTTTTTTAAGAATACTACTACAATTGCGCAATGATGAAACAACTAATTTGTTGTCTATCAAACAAATAAAAGTCTATAGTTTTTTGTTAGTTTGAATGAAAGATATAATGATAATACATTGGATAAATTTCATTTTAATACTAAATCATCTAAACAAAAATACTAGATAAAAGTATTCTAAAGACATTCAAAAATGCCTATAATATTCTAATTGAAGATGATTTTTATAAATTTATCCCAACAACTATAAAAGGTAAAATGAGTAATTTACCTCAAAAGGGTTTGGTTCCAAATAAAATATAAAGGCTGATTTGTAATTTTGCTTGTAGGTCCAAACACTGTAACTAATATATTATATATAAGTGACACTGGACATATGAAACTACAAAGTTACTAGCTTATACTGTTATCCCTTCTCATGAATAAGCAATTAAAAGAAACTATAACGTATTACATACGCATATTGTTGATTATGAAACATAAGTTTCATAATATCAAATGTTGATTAACACAATCTTACGAACAAGTAAATTCAAAAAAGCATCATTTTGCATAAATAAAAATGGATTTTTTGAACAAACTACTTTCGTAGACCAAGGATGTATGTTGGCCTACCACAACCTCACGCCTTTTAAGTCAGGTTCTTAGAAATGCACTTTTCAATCTTTAACGTTGAACTCATTAATCGGATTATTATATGCGTGCTACTAATAAACATCAATGTTAACAACAATAAAGAAGAATTAACATATCATAGAATATAAGAGACTATGGATTTTATTTAATGCTAACAAACGAACACACATCTATTAAATGTGTTGCCAAAATACTATATGTATTGCAAGATTATTGAAAGAAACAAATAAATATTTTGTTTAATGCTAACAAACGTGCACACATATATTAAATGTGTAGTCAAAATACATATATTAAATGGTGTGTTCAATAGTGCTTAGTCAAGCGTACTCCTAATAAAACATCAACATTAGCAACAATAAAGAAGAATTAACATATCATAAAATATAAGAGACTATGGCTTTTGTTTAATGCTAACAAACGGGGACACATATATTAAATGTGTTGTCAAAATACTATACGTATTGCAAGATTATTGAAAAAAACAAATAAACATTTTGTTTTAATAAAAAATTTATAGCACAATATTTCTAATTACACCAAGTTCCCTTACGAATTTTTTAAATACTATATATTATATTCTTTCGCATATCAATTTATACTCTCTCTTTCTCTCTCATAGACAATATTCTAAATACAATATGTTGGTTACTCTTTTCCTCATACTCACATCTTCTTGCTTCAGTTTTCATCCAGACAAATATATGTTTTACGTGACAAAAGACAATATAAAAAAGAAATGTTAATAGATTCTACCTGCAAAAAGAAAAACATATTTAAACTCGACATTGCGTTAGTTTATTGATTTTGTTTCTCTCCATGTTTTAAATAGGAACCACAATTTATTAATATGGACCAATGCAACATTATACACAAGAACTCATATGACATGTTCACGAGGGTTGAACTTTCAAAATCATGACTATATGTGCAGCAACTAAGACATGCATTTGCATCATACACTGCACATGCCTTAAAGTCAAGCAACGTCAAATAAACAATAAGTCATAAACTATAAAATAAAAAATTGCTCAATCAAGTACTTTTAAAGGAAATGCTCGTCAAGTTCAAAAATACTAAACCAGGCGTGCACAAGGCAAATTCACATCAGGACCAGCAAGCAAACACACATGCATTATGACGACCGTCTCATAACTCCTGCATCAAACTAAAGAAAAGGTGCGTTGTATGACGTTCCAAACCGATATAAAACGATCACCAAGAAAGAATAATTCAAAACAGAACATGCCGTATAACTCATAGCACATGGATAACATATAATAGAAAATATACAACATGATATAGTAGTGAAGCGTAATAGAACAGAAAATCCAGTCTCCATAACATCTCGGAACCAATAGAACAAAATACATCGGAAATATGAAATATCTACATAATAGAAAATATTACGCCAGCCTCCTGCTCGTCGTTGCACAGCATCATCGGCACCAAAAACTTGCTACGTGCTATCTCAGTCTGCTCACCACCAATGTTGGTGAGCAACGCAAGGTAATAAGAGGGAAATATAAAACCTTTAGTCACACAATGGCCTTAGTAAGCGATAAAATAACTAACAACAGTTACACATGATATGAGTATAAACAGTTCAACCATTTGATTTTTCTTAGCAACTAAAGGATTAGCATAGGATAATCATCTATTGTATACAGCTCCAGAATAGGGAAGGACATCCCCTAATTCCAGTTCCCTTCAATGATCTACAATGAAAGTCTACCTAGAGAAACAGAGAAGAAAGTACACAATCAACCATAACATCCGTAACAACCAATATTCTATTTGTCACCAACTAAATTCCTGAATACATCAATCATTGAATAACCGGGTGCTACCATCCGTTAGGGGCTAATGGAAAACTTTGGTTCTAGTCAGACAGCCATACATCTGTCTTGTGTATGTTTGCCTCAATTGTCTAAGACATCTAGATCACTCGAAGAGCTCGTTCCAGGGTACATGATCCATCTTGATTCTAATGGGATTCCCCACGATACTCCTGCTTTAAGTCCGCTAGAGCCATTGATAACCAACGATTCCTTGACGCTCCAAATCTTCACAAGCCATCATTCACGATGACTTCGTCGATTAGTTCAAGCCACTTCTCAAACAATTCCATTATCATCCACGATCAACTCTCATCCTGAGTCAATCCATTATCATATTGTATCATGCATCATGCTACGACCAAAATCACATCAATACCTCGTCCACTCCGTCTTGAGTTCATAATCAAGGTAACCATCCTACTTGAGTTGCATCTCGATCATTTGAAATACTTGAGCTACCAAACTTCACCAAACATCCCCAAGTAGTGCCAACATCATGCTCCCCAAATATGATCACTTCACCATGCAACATCATGGATCGATACTAATCCATCAAGCATGGATCGGTACCATTCCATCAACTTAGAAAATGTTTGGCTTCAGTCCATCCTTTCTTCGAGAGCTTCCTATTGGTTCATCGTTGTAGTATAATCTCTTATCGGTCCAAAGCATCGAAGCACAATTCCCTCCATCGTATACTTCTCACTGGTCCGTCATCCAATCTTAAATAACTTGCTAATGATCCATCCAATTGACTTGAAAATTTATGTGCAGCCTCGATTTACCATCATGATGCCACGTTCCAAAAATCTTCGTCATCCAAGCAACTGACATGGATCGATTCCGGTCCATCGAGCATGGACCGGTGCTAGTCCATGTACTTAGTGAGAATTGACATGAAAATTTTCATGTCGCCTCCTTTCGTCTTCCAGAGTTCCTCCGCCAAGTTTCGTCTAAATCCAATCATTTGAACATCCGATTTGCTTTATTCTTCAATCCTAAGTTCTACGACAAGCAAGTCTAACAAACAACTCAAGCAATGCAATCAATTACAATCAAAACAAACAAAGATTCATCCAATATTAATCATATAAACATGAACACATAATAATCATAACATAATCATATCATAAACAGGGGATCTAACATGATTTGGATCTAAATGTATGCAAGAACATAATTAAACTAACAAATTTCTGATTTATGAGAATAGATTAAGTCATATTATAACATTTGAAACTGATATGAAAATATATGATGTGGTCTTGGGCGAATTTGACGTATATAACATGAATTTGATCCTAATTTACCTATGCAATCCGTAGTTTCCGTGTGAAAGTTATCTATCACTCACTAAATCTAAGATCTAATGTAAATCCAATGAAATAAGATCTGGACAGTAATGAAAAATCCCTAAAAACTGATGCAATATGATGATTTGATCTTCCCGGATGATGACATAGCCTCTTGACGTGATATATGATGAATTAGGATGAATAGAATGAAGAATTAGGGTTTAGGTTGAATCCAGAGAATCACGGACACAAGCCTAAATGTTTGAATGAAGAGAGAAACCTTAGTTCTCTCCCCAAACCCCCTATTTATAGCAGAAGGCTATTAGCCTAATGGGCTACTCTAATCAGTCTATTAGTTACTAACTACTCTACCTAGTAGAAACCGAGACTTAAAATAGTGATTCCTCCTAAACTGCTAAACCAGATCCTTAACGTGACCACTCTATGGAATTATCAACTACCATTTCGATCCAATAAGACCAATTTCAAGACCTGATTCGATCCCAGTCAAAAGATATAACTCAAACAGTATCCATAAAGGAAAAATGGTCACAACTAAGTTCGGTAAAAATCATGGACAAGTCTCTCATCTCCATGAACAACATATTAAAATCTGAGAATGATCCGACCACCAAGAAATTAAATATAATTATTTTATTATCGTCTGCTACATAAAATATGGGTCGTTAAATACTCCCCCCTTTAGGAATTTCGCCCCCGAAATTCCAAAAAAACATAAGCAAACATAGTATCCCCCATGCCTACCATTCACGAGTAGCCAATCTATTATCCAATATAACATCTAATAATCCATGCATCCAAAGTACTACCCTCACATGCAGAATTTAATAGTGCAAGACACAATGGTACAAGTAAGATATGATATATAGGACATGTCATTCAAAGAGTTCCGGATGGGTCGACCTCAAACTTTGTTTTGTTTCCCACATAAAATCGTTCTCGCTCCATTGTACTTTGACTAGCTTGACAACCTTCCTCCTAAGTTGTTTCGTGTCACTCCGCACGACGCCAAGCGACTTATGAGGCCCAGAGACTTTGGGATCAACCTCTAAATCTTCAATCTGATCAGAAGATACCACAACATTTGAGTCTTGCGTAAACTTCCATAGAAACGATACATGAAACCATTATGCACACCCGCCATCTTCTCAGGTAAATCCACTCTATATGCGAGCTTTCCAATTCGCTCAACAATCTGAAATGGCCCAACAAACCTTGGCGCTAACTTTCCTTTCCTTCCAAAACAAACAACATTTCTTAGACCCGAGACTTTAACAAACAACAAATCTTCGACTAAGAAGTCCAAAATTTTCCATCGTTTATCAGCAAAACTCTTCTGACGGTCTTGGGCTACCTTCATTCATTGTCGAATGACCTCAATATTATCCGAAATTTCTCTTATCATCTCAGGCCCAAGTACCAACTTCTGTCCAGTCTCCAACCAACAAGATGGAGAATTACATGGCCTACCGTATAGTGCCTCGTACGGTGTCATTCCAATGCTCGACTGGTAGTTGTTATTATAAAAAAACTCGACCAAATGCAGATGGTCTTCCCACGATCCTATAAAATTCCAATACACAAGCCCTTTGGAGGTCTTCCAATACTCGATTAACCCTCTCAGTCTGACCATCCATCTGGGGATGATTAGCTATACTCATACATAGCTCGGTTCCCAATGCCTCATGCAAACTCTTCCAGAATCCATTGGTAAACAATAGATCTCGATCACTAACAATACTCTTTGGTATCCTATGTAATCGAACTATCTACTTAAAATATAACTAAGCCAACTTCGATGTCGCTCTAGTCGATCTGACAAGAATAAACCTTGCGCTTTTGGTCAAGCGATCCATGATGACCAACATACTATCATTTCATTCCCTTGTCCTAGGTAATCTATTGATAAAATTCATTGACACTTGCTTCCATTTCCACGTAGGAACTTCCAATGGCTATAACAATCAACTCGGCTTTTTCTGCTCAGATTTAACCTACTGACAGTTCATGCACTTCGAGATAAATTTCCTGACATCTCTCTTCATGCCTTCCTAGTAGTAAACTCGCTTCGTATCTCGATACCTCTTATTACCACCAGGATGAATCGTCAACTTAGAGTGATGGCATTCCCTCAAATCTTCATCTTCTAATCCATTAAAATCAAGAATAACTAGTCTTCCACTCTTGCGATGCCAACCATCTTGATCGACTTCATAATTCGTAACTCCCACGGATGCGACCCTCACTACTACAAAACTGGCATGTTGCTTCTGTTTAACAACAAAAGCAACTACAGTCGACGCAATAAACCAAAAGTTGTTGCTTTGGCTTTGGAATAGAACCAAAAAAACATTTTTTGCTTTGGTTTCTTACCCATATTGCTTCTGTTCAACATTAGAATCGAATGAAGAAGAGGCAAATAGATCTAAATTTGTTGCTTCTGGTACACAACAGAAGGAACAAAAACGTCATTTTTTTCTTTCGTTCCTAGCTGTCGAAGCAAAAAGGGGGTAACGGGACTTTATTTGTTGCTTCCGTTATGCTTACATCAGAAGCAAAAAATTACATTTAACAATAAAATATACCCCTTTCAAAGCAATATAATTTTCAAACAAGTAATTGATAAATATTACTAATAATTATCTTTCGCAATTGTATAATTGGAATATATAACAGTATAAATTGGACAATTGAATGTAACAATTTCATTGATAGTATTATAATTCATACACTTAAGAGCAATAACATAACTGAAAACAAAATAATTTAGTAATACCGTTAATAATCTGATCTTAACACAAGAAAACACAAGTACAAACTTAGAACTACAACTTGCTAATTATAAAATCATAGTTTTAAGATGAAGTGCGGTTTTTACAAAATACGGCTCTTTGAGTGGAATGTAGTTTCTCATCGGTTTCTCTAAACATGCTGCTCTCTGATTGTTGGCTCCAATTGACATAGTGCATTACCTGGATGACAAATAAACTTTTAGCATTGGTTTAATGCCACTTTTAAAAAAAACACTTCAGACAAACTTTTAGCACCAATTTAATGCCACTCTTAAAAAATCACTTCAGACAAAATTAAATATTCAATCGTTGCATGCATTTTATATCGGTACCTATCTTATAATCACACTTGTTTTTGAGAACAAAATGAAGTCATCTTGGTTGAAGCTTTGTTTTATATTGAGTGTTGTTGATATTTTGAATGCAGCAAACTACCTCGATGACAGAAACAGATACCTAAGAATGCTAAGTGGCCTTGTTTATAGTATGTAGACATATTTCATAAATAGGAAGCATAATAGAATTTGTTTTGACTTACGGGCTTGCAATTCTCACTGGTTGATCAGGTCTCGCTTTATTCAGTAGCTAGTGTTTATGTTTTTCTGTGATATGGCACATTAGATTTAAGCCAACATTATTGATATAATATCTTTAACTTTTATATCAAAAACATTAAACAATTGATGAAGTCAAGTAACAATTTACATTGTCAAATCCAGAAGAGCAACTTTGATAGGATCACACACTTAGCATTAGTTTAAGTTGTCCCAGTACTGCAGGTTCACATAGGTCGAATAGTAATAAGAGAAACATTGAAGTATTCTAATAAAGTTCCCTATAAAAAAGGAGCACATTAATCCGTTTGATAATCAAAATATTACATCGCTCAGTATATCAAAATATCCGAGTACTTATTTCAACATTGTTTCCTATCTTTCATATTCATAAAAGTTCTATACTGTGTTTGTAATAATTTACTTCTTGTCCGAACCCATGCATTTTTGCTAATAGTGAAGAGTTAGGGCCATCTCTAATAAATAGCGATGGCTTATTCTACGTGTTTACATGGAATTGTTTTTACATAGAATTAACGGGTTCGTATATACAATTGTGAACCTCAAAGTTAACCATTTAATTTTATTGCCATGTTATCATCAGTAGTGATCATTATGTACTTGAATGCAGTGAACTGCATCGCAGCACAAAATTTGCATGTATAACCCACACTGCATCAGGCATGAAGCACGTAACAATTTAAAGTGCTAGTAAGTAATCAGTCATCACATGTTTTGCTTTTAACGTGTATGTGTTAATTCAGAAAACTATGTTGTTGTGTCATTGATAAATATTAAACTAGAACCAAGCAGAAACTTGAAATTTGTATAGATTTCTTAAACGTACATACAAGTCCAAACTGTCATATTAGAAGGGTGCCGGCATTCATTGACTTGTTTTGATGTTTAGCCATTACATTAACAAATTAAATAATTAATTGCCTTGATTCCTATTGTGTTTTAGATACTATTTAGAAAAACTAATTTAATTCTTTAAAAAGGATGGTATTTTAGCACATTCATTCGACCTAAAAGTGACTAACAATCAGTTAAATATAAAATAAATATTTGGTAGAAAATAGATTTATTGAATCTTATATAGATATAAAGTACTTGAAATGGCTCGCAAAAAATGATTAAGGTAGAATAATGATCTTGAATTTTGAATGAATAGTCGTTCGTCAAAACATGGACTAAAATCGCTTCTATCGAACGTCAGGTGATCTTAAAGTGAGACCAATTTCAAACAACTAATACTTTATACTATATATACTGCTAGCTTGAATCTGCCAAAGACAGGGAACAGAAGAATGTTAGATCCTATTACTACATCGATGATTGAATAATAACTTTTTAGAATATTAAATAATCAGCTGCTAAAATGAGACTTGTAACTTCCGTTTTGAATCAACAACTTTTTAAAATAGTGAAACAGCTCGCAACACTTCCAGTCACAAGATGAATATTTGATCAAATCATATGGAGTCAATTTTGCTAAAGGTTTGATTAGCTAGAAAGAATGAAAGTGGATTCGTTACCTGATTGAGATACGCAAAATTTGAAAATGAAGATATAAAATTTGAGATACGCAATATTTCCATTGAATGCACCAGATGATTTGGTTCGTACAAGTTCTTCCTATAAAAGTGAAAAATTACATTTTACATTAACTACAAAAAACCAAGGAAAAGATGGCTCATAATTACCAAATTTACCTTCAATTGTCTTCTTTGGTCACTCAAACCATTAACGTGGTCTTTTGTAATTTCATTTACTATTGCTTTGTTTTGAATGAGCTTCACTTTTTTGTTAAATCTAAGTGTGCTCAGTGTCCCTGCTCTGTGCATATTTAATCAAGACATGTATTAGTGCATTTAGAAATAATTGCACACACATGTATGTGGCATTAAAGACACATCTATCATTCAGAGAAATGGAGCATATAATTTTAGTCTTGGAGTTACCGCCGAGAACATCTTGTAATAATAATGTCAACTGACAATCAGAATAGGAGATTCTCTTCTCGGTTTTGGAACATGTAGATTTAGATAGAACATTGACTACCTTCTTGCAACCATGTTAAGATTTGCTTAGAAATATAATTTACTATGTGTACATTAAGCAAATGCATGTTATCCTTTCATAAAAGTTCCATGAGCTATCAGTAGACATGAAAAATAGAAGAAAAAGGAAGCATATAAGGGCCAGAACTATGTGACATACATACTTTTCTTGTTCACGGTTATGTACAAATGCATTGTCTTTTCGAGTGATGAGAACGAAAAGTGAACACTGAACTAAAGCAACTGGATTTAAATTTTAATGGTTGTGTATTGGGTCAACCACTTGTCTACTTTTCTAGTATAACTCGTAATCCGACCTTAAGGAGGAAGGGGAAACAGATTGTGCAACAAGTTATATTCAAATAATACCTTCAAGATATTATTATTCTTCCCTGTAAACTTCATTTGGGGTGTGTGTGCACACCCGGGTGGAGTGTGTGTAGAGCATGGATAATATCCCCCTTTATTCAGCATGATTCATAGAACCCGATATCAGTCACAGGTTTATATTCAAATATTTGGTCCATGAAACATGAGAATGAAAGAACAAATATTTAAATAGAAACTTATGGCTCATGCCAAATGACATCACTGTTTCTAATATTCAATCTTTAATCACCTTCCTCCGTTTAATCCCTAATACGCCAGAAAACATATAGGCAAATAATGGAAGCACTAGCACCAAATTGAGCTCACTTAAGGCTCAACTCATTTGGCTCTTACGTTAAAGTCCATTAATTGCTACATATGCTTAGAGGAAAGCAGTTCTTGGAGCTCCAAAGCTCATCATGACAATAGTTGCTTTGTTTTAATGGAAACCATTTAATTGACATTGCTTCAAAATCTAGTCACATACTTGAATATTTTGGTTAAATGGAACTACTTAAATTACTCAAAAGTAATAGTCAATTATTACTTTTCCAACTGAGGTAAATTTAAAATCACAATTATCACTTTCCATATTGCGGTAAACTAAAATTAAAGACAATTTAATTTAAATATAATTGAAATTATGAAATATGCTAGTTCTTCATATGTTGGCTAAATAAAGGAATGAACAAACTAAAAACAGAAATGGAGAATGTATAATTCATAATAGGGCATGCAGCAGTAGTAGGCAAACCCTGTAATTTGTAAAAAAAAGAAAAAAAATCTAATTCTAAAATTAAATGTGTTGCTGCTGGTGAATGAATCGTTTTCAACAGTTTGTTGCCAAGATGGATCATATACTAATTCTGAACATAACTATCGTATGGGGATTAACTATCTACAAACTTATTTTAAATTTCAAGTTTTTAAGAAACAAATTAGACTAATCAACAAATCAAAATTATCTTATTATCTTATTAATTAAGTTGGTTTTTCTCTAATACAATAATCCAATATTAAACACAGTTTCTAATTTGTCCCAATTTTTCCTATCATATACAATCATGGCAGAGAAGTAAGAAAAGCAGAAAACAAAATTGAGGAAAGAATCTACACTTGTCCGTCAAATTGAGATTAATGATTAAGCGAAAGAAGAGGGAAAATCAGACATAGTAAACATAAAAAATGAGGAAACATGAAATAAAAATCAAGGAAACAATCTTATACAACACAAATAAACGGAAGGCAGTTGACAACATGGAATTCTAATCACTGTCATGGGATGGCGATGCTTGAAACGTAGCGTAAACAATAAAGTGAAGAGAAGGGAATCAAAGAAGAGGTTACCTGAATTTACTCGATGGTTGGGTTGACAGTTGCCTAGTATTAAACTGAAAAACGATGTTGATGTCGATTAAATGGTTTAAACTTAGAGGATCCGTCTATTTCCACCCCAGTAATTGCTCTTCACACCCGGGTTAATCATTTAAAATTTCAATACCAATTATGTCCTTTAATAATATTTTAGAAACTTATATACATATTTACAATATATGCAGTATAATCAAACTTATTTTGGTAATATACTTATTTATAGTATAATCATTTGCAATATATACCCAAAATTTCATCCAAATTACCAAAATTTAAATTGTTTTTAGTACATCAAACTCGTCTTAGGTTCAGGAATAAATAAGATTGTTTTGTATGAAACTAAGATGATTTATATATACTCTACGTTTATGTTTATGCGCATGTATAATTACCAAAATTTAAATCGTTTTTTTTTGTTGCTTGCGTTTTTTTTTTCTTGAAATTTAGGGATTTGGAAACTGAAGATAGAGAGCATACGATGTATTGATGAAAAAAAGAAGGGGTAATTTTGGTATAAATGGGGTGAGAAGAGTAAAAAATGGGGTGAGATTTTTTTATAAAATTACTGGGGTGGGAAGAGCAAATATTGGGGTGCGAATAGACGGACCCAAACTTAGATCTCCCTTGATGTCATTGTCGACTGAATAAGCAGATCTCCCTTGTCATCGATATCGATTGAATAAGCAGCTCTCCCTTATGACGATCAGATCTAGCAGATCTCCCTTACGATGATGCTGATTGAATAAGCGAAAGAAAATGTTGCTATTTTTTTTCTTTCCCTTCAAATAAATAATTTTTTTTCTATAAATTTTGGGCGCGATGATATGTTGTTTGGGCGGCGAGATTTGGGCATATGCGCTCCAATTCAATTCACGTTAAAAGAAAATTGCTTCTGTTGGAAAATAATTGGAAGCAAAAAATAATTTTGCTTCCGCATTATTGCTTCTATTTCTACCAAAATGGAAGCAAATTATCATAGGAAGATTTTTTTGTTGTTTTCCTTATGCTAATTGCTTCTGTTGTAATGACAGAACAAAAGAAAATAATATTATTTGCTTCTGCTACAAGCACATCATAAGCAAATGAGGAGAAGCAACAAGCGCTTTTTGTACTAGTGCCTATCTCTACTCTCTGTATAATCCACATAAGCTTATCGTCTCACTTTTGGCTTTTGCTTATCCTTTCGATGAGAGTCGGTCTAGTCGATTAGCTTGCTAACATCTCGGGCTCTTACTCACAACATGGCCTAAAATAAAGTCCAGCCAAATACTCAAGATCCTTCCATTCAATAAACATGGCTCCTAAACTCGCATGTCTCTTCTGCTTAACGCATCAGCCACTGCATTACTTTTTCCTAGAGTATAGGCTATACAAAAACAACACCAAAAACTCTAACCATCGTTGCTGTCGAAGATTTAAATCCTTCTGGAAGAACAAGTACTTCAGCAACTTATGATTCGTAAACAACTTGAACCTAACTCCTAATAAATGATGCCTCCATATCGTCGCTAACTCCGAATCGTGAATCGGGTAATTCCTTTCACGTAAGCCACAACTTTATCCTTCTGCATTAGCACTACTCCAAGTTTAGTGCCACATGCATTGGTGTATATCACCATCTCTTCATTCCTACTTGGAATGGTCGACATAGGATCACTCGTCGATCTCTTATTCAAGATTCCAAAAGCTTGTTCACACTTCACATTCCATGTGAAGACCTGATTCTTCTTCGTTAATCTGGTTAATGGTGCAGCTATCTTAGAGAAATCCCTTATAAATCATCGATAGTATCCAGCTAAACCAAGGAAACTCTTAAGATCCATCATACTCTTGGGTCGATCCTAATCTTGTATCGCTGCCACCTTAGCGGGATCCACCACTATTCCCTGTCCTGACACGACATGACCCGAGAATCTCACTTCTTCCTCCCAGAAGTGATTCTTCAAAAACTTAGCCTTCATCTGATGCTTTTGCAAGATTTCAAAAACAATTCTCAAGTGTGTCTTGTGTTCTTTCTTATTCCCGTAGTAAACCAATGTATCGTCCCCAAACACAAGTACGAACTTATTCAATTGATCTCTAAAAACTAGATTCATAAGATTTGCCAATACGTTGGCACGCTAATCAATCCAATCGGCATCACCGACCACTTATAAAATCCGTGCGGTGTCCTAAAAGCAGCCTTCGACACACTGTCCCTAGCCACTTTCAGATGGTGAAATACCATCACCAAATCCATTTGGGAAAACACCTTGGATTTGTTAAGCCGATCAAATAAGTTATCGGTTCTCGGCAATAGGTACTTGTTCTTCTTAGTCACCGTATTCAACTCACGATAATCCACACGCAATCGCAACGATCCATCGGTCTTAGTTGCAAACACAACTAGTGCACTCCACTCAGATACACATCTCTGAATGAATCCTTTACTCATAAGATTGTTCACTTGCACCTCTACTCTCATTGTTCCTTAGGCGTCACCCACCTAAGAGGCATAACAACAGGTCTGGCTCCATCCATTAAATCGATCGAAAATTCAATCACTCGCTGTGGCGGCAAATCTCCGGCCTCATCAAAAACATCAAAAAATTCTCGAATGATTGGCACAAATGACAAACTATCCCATGTTATCACAAGCGAATATAAAAAGTTGACCATAACCTCATCCTCTGATAAACAGCATATCACCATCGTTCGCTCTTCTACATTCCTGATTGTCACCTCAAGCTTCTCGCAATCCACAATAGTCGCATACCTCTTGAGCCACTCCATACCCATCTCAAACCCAGTGAAGTTCAAAACAAAACAATCACACTCAAAAGTGCAACCATGACTCGATAAAACTAGACCATGACAAAGCATACAACGACCGGACGAATCCCTTACTGGATTAGTCACAACCAATGTTCTATAAACAATATCAGGTTCTAAACCTAACTTGCAAACAAGCTCATTGCAGATAAAAGATGTAGTGCTCGTGTAGCAAACAAAACTCAAATAGAAACACCTCTAATAGAAAGTGTACCTTGCACTGCAACACTCTTCTCATTCTCCTCGGAGTCAGACCCCTAAAGGAAGAAGGCATAACATCCAGAGCGTACACCTTCACAACCTGCTTATCCTTCAGTGGTTCCAGACAATTCTTCTTCATATCTTGGGATATCACAATTGTAACACTTTCTCTCTACCTTAGGGTTCTTAAAATCCTTGAAATAATGGCCCTTCTGTTGATAGTTATGGCAAGTAACATCACTCTTCAACTTCTTCTGGCCATTTTTCCTAGTTATTGTTGAATCCTCTTACTATTTCACTTTTCCTTATTACCACTACCCTGCTATGGTTCGACTGCGCCTTATTCTCGACAACAGCCTCCACTTTTTGTGGAAACAAACTCTCCTTCCTTAAAGCCTTCTCGAGCAGCTTCTCGTAAGGGTCGTCGATATGATATATTAGTTGTTCCCAAGTCCCTTATAAAACATAATATAAACTTTTCGTTATTCTGATAAGGAGTCTCGATATACAAACATGTATACTTGGATAAAGCCTCAAACTCAGCCACATACTCAAACACGGGTCTTCCTCCTTGCTTAAGCTCAACAAACTTCTTAAAAGTATTGACTTCTGGACCGTAGAGATGAACTTCTCCTCGAAATTAGTTCCAAACTGATCCCAAGTGATCTGGTCCTTTGAAGTCTCTAAACTGATAGAGTTCCACCAACCTATCGATCGTCCATGTAGCTGCCTCGATGCAAGCTCTCTCTTAGTTGCGTGGTCAATTCCTATCTCTAAAAATACAAACACACATATCTAACCAATTATAAATCTTGACAACAGGTTCTGTCCCAACAAACAGCTTGCCACCCAGAGAAGTGTAATCCTCGCTTAGCTTAGCGAAATCAACCCCCTAGGTGCTTGCGTAGAAACACCATGCTCTACTGCCACTTCTAAAGTGGGAATCCTCCTCATGATCCATCATGGCCTCAAACATAGTAGGATAATCGGGCAAGCAGCTGTTGCTCGACTGGTTATCCTCGCCTACCCCTCCAGTAGCAGGCTCATCCCTAGCAGCGTGTCTCGAAATTCAACGACTCATTCTTACTCTGAAACAGAATGATTAGCCCATATCATAGAAAGGTTTCAATTCGTGTTCAAGTGCTTACCAACCTGCTAAACTATATATTATAAAATAATAATCATCTAATAAAAATTACAGGTATGTATCTCGTATGCTTTTATGCTCACGGACTTTAGGTAAAATAGATTAACCTCGCTCTAATACCAAATGCGACAATAGTCCCATAACTCCTGCACCAAGCTAAAGAAAAGGAGCATTGTATAACGTGTCAGGCCGATATGGAATGATCATCAAGGAAGAATAACTCAAAATAGAACCTGTCGTATAACTTGCAGTGCATGGATAACAGATATTAGAAAATATATAACATGATGTAGTAGTAAGCATGACAGAACATAAAATCCAATCTCCATAACATCTCAGAATCACTAGTACAACAACTGTGTAAATGAATGATCCGTACATCAAGCCTCACTAAATATCTCCCAAAGTATCAACAACCATCAACATACAGCGGAAATAGGAATACTTATATAATAGAAAATAATACACCAGCCTCATGCTCTTCGTCAGACAACATCATCGGCATTAAAACTTTCTACCCGCTATCTTAGTCTTCTCACCATCAACTTTGCTGAGAAGACCAAGGTAATAAGAGGGAAACATAAAACTTTAACTGTAACACCCCACACCCGCTAAGGTCACTCATAAAGGGAATGCCTTAGCTTCGGAGGAGTATTTAAGTGAATATAGAACTGAAAAATTACAATAAGACAGATATAAGTAATACTTGAAATTTAAAACATCATTTCATTGCAGTAGAAGGTAAACATGTTTGGTTACATCTCAAAAACCAACAAGAGTCAAGTACAAAATATCCATCTCGTTAAAACATAAGTACATAATCCCACTACCTACTAATAGCCATAATAGAAAAGATAACCGAGCTTTTCTTCAAGAGTCCAAGCTCCAAAAGATAGATAAAGCAATCTGATCAAAGCCCACTAGTGCTAGGCCCACTCTGAGAACCTGAGGGTTGGGGAAAAAGATAAAAACAACGGGGTCAGACATAAGTCTGAGTGAGCCCTATAACCTTAACAATACAATCATTAAAGTAATTAGGGTATGATATAAACCTGGTACGGTACGACTAGGGATAAATGACTACACTAAGTAGCCAACTAGACTTAGGATAAACTAAGATAACGGTAAAGACGCGCCTATCCACCCAAGGATAAATACTATTCTGCACCACACCAGATCTACCCACCCAAGGATAAATACTACACTGCACCACACCAGATCCACCCACCCAAGGGTAATTCCTACTTAAAGGTTGATCCCACTAAGTGTACTTAGTAATTTTTAATAGTAGTTTCGTGTACCCCTAGCTGACTACATAGGTGTCGTCTGCCCCTATCTCCACTAGGTGTACCCACACTTAGTAATTTTAATAGTAGTCTCGTGTACCCCTAGCTGACTACATAGGTGCCGTCTGCCCCTATCTCCACTAGGTGTACCCACGACTCCCATTCGATCGGCTCCCTAACGTAGATACCCATGCTGGCCTTACAGTGGGGTGTATCACTCCCCAAAGTGGCAACCCGATAATCAATGGTGCACGGCTTATACCTACACGATGCAACAACGTCTTACCTACCAGCCCGGGTCCACACACGCATATGAAACCCGTTGGACTTGCGTTGCCACCGCTAACCCGTTTTGGCCTCTTATAGTCAAGCCTAGTACGCGTGTCCCGTCCTCGACATGGGTCGAGCCCAATAAGATACATATGGGTTACTGGGTGAAATGGGCCCCCACAAGCTACCACCTAAGCTTGTCATTTTTTTCTAGTGCATCCCACTTAACCCCTTTTTAACAATCATGTCCACTTACATGTTCAAAGTTTGGTTAAGTCATCTACTCATATTTAAATTGCCACTCAAGGCACCCACTAGATTTCCCCATGCCACCCAAGGAACTTACTTGATTTCCACATGCCACCCAAGGCACTTACTTAACCCTTTAATCATGTTTAATTACATGTTCCACTTTGGTTAAGTATTTTAATATTATCTTCTATTGCCACCCAAGGCAACCACTAGATTTTCCCCATGCCACCCAAGGCACTTACTTAACCCTTTAATCATGTTTAATTACATGTTCCACTTTGGTTAAGTATTTTAATATTATCTTCCATTGCCACCCAAGGCAACCACTAGATTTTCCCCATGCCACCCAAGGCACTTACTTAACCCTTTAATCATGTTTAATTACATGTTCCACTTTGGTTAAGTATTCTAATCGTATTTTCTATTGCCACCCAAGGAAATCACTAGATTTTTCCACATGCCACCCAAGGCACCCACTTAACCCCTCATGTCCCTCTACATGCTAATATGGTTAAGTGTTTCTTAATTGATTAAGAACGTAACCGTTGTAAAGACCTCTCGCATTAGACTATCTTTTATGGCAGCTGGATTTGCCGGTCGGGTCCGGGCAGCCTTACGCCATAACCGAGTCTAACCTCGTTTCTATACACTTGTCACGTATTTAGTTTGTGCCTAAGACCTCTCACATTGGGCCAATCATTTGTAGCCGCTGGATTTGCCGGTCGGTTCCGGGCAGTCTTACGCTACAAAAGGGTCCAACCTCGTGTCTTAGTCGATTAATTACACCTAATTAATCACCCCCATATTTCGAATTAATTTTCCTTAATTAATTCCAATTTTAACGATGTACATAATTGACTCAATTATGTCCATCCACTTTATGGTATGTATAGTCATACCAACTTCACACCATTTCATTAACATGTATATTAACCCCATCGTTCCCCACGTAATTCGCCAACATGACACAAAAGGGAAGATTCATCACAAATACAATGGGTTCAACTTGCATAACATTAGCATCAACATGGGTTTAAAGGTGTCAACATGCATATAGCATCAACACAACTAGCATAAATAATCAACCCAAACTTGCATGAATCACATATGTCATAAAGAGGTCAACTTGCATAAGTTATTTATGTCATACAAAGGGGTAAACTTGCATATGTACGTATGACATACAAAGGGGTTAACTTGCATATGTATGCATATCATAATAAGGTGTAAACTTGCACATGTTACTTGCATATCATCAAACACCAAACTTGCATAACATGTCATATATGAACTTGCATGTAATCATACACCAAACCTGCATAACATATCATGTATGAACTAGCATATAATCAAACACCTAACTTGCATAACATGTCATATATGAACTTGCATATAATCATACACCAAACTTGCATAACATATCATGTATGAACTAGCATATAATCAAACACCAAACATGCATAACATGTCATATATGAACTTGCATATAATCATACACCAAACTTGCATAACATATCATGTATGAACTAGCATATAATCATACACCAAACTTGCATAACATATCATGTATGAACTAGCATATAATCATACACCAAACTTGCATATCATGGTGTCATAATGGATCAATGTTTCTCATATGACTTGCATATCTTGCATAACATCATAAACACATAGCATATGACTTGCATAACTTGCATAACACCACAAACACATAGCATATGACTTGCATAACTTGCATAACATTATGAACATGTATCATATGACTTGCATAACTTGCATAACATCATGATCACATAGCATATGACTCGCATAACTTGCATAACATCATGAACATGTATCATATGACTTGCATAACTTGCATAATTTCATGAACATATAGCACATAACTTGCATAACTTGCATAACATCACAAACACATAGCATATGATAACATAATCGTGCATTGATCCACATTCATAGCCATAACCTCATTATATCCTATCATAATTATTTCAACAATTGGTTATTAAGGCTATAGAAAACTCACAACTTGTTGATTATCACTCCTAAGAAGAAGATTAAGTTGCTAGAGTTGTTTAGAGATTGATTTGAGAAGCCATCTTCCTCTTTAGATTGATGGAGGCTCCCTCAAGTTGCATTTTGACGGCATAACGGTGTTGTAACTATTTTTAGTATGAATTAGGGTAGTCTTAGGTTGTATTTATAGATTAGTTAGGTGTTTTAGGCCCTTAGATTTACCCTAAATTAGATTAGACCCGTCAGATCTCGTCACAAGCCACCAGACACAGCCCAAAAGCCAAACTGATGCACCCAGGTCACCTAGGCTCGACCTGGGAGGTCGACCCCAGGTCGACGCTAGAGTCGACTCCCCCAGTCGACCTGGTGGGCAGGTCGACCCCCTGGGTCTGGCGGGAATTTTCCCGCCACTTCTGAAATTTGAAATTTGTGTTTTTAAATATGTTTTTAAATATGTTTTTAAATTTTTTGAAACTTCTTCGGGCCATATCTGGGTCATACGGACTCCGATTTTCGAAAACTCGGACTCTATTTCACGTATTTTTCCAAGACGAACGCAATGGCATAGCCCGTTTCCCTTGATTCAGATTTTTAAATTTAATTATGCCCTGTTTTATATTATAGCAAGTTATTCAACATACGGGGTGTTACATTCTCCCCTACTTAAAGGATTTCGTCCCCGAAATCTCTAAGTCAAGAAGAACGTATCCTACCAACCAAACAACCATCTACTCAAACCATCAAACACTGGCATCCATTGTCCTTAGAGTTTCTAATGCTGTATGAACATATGCAAAGAGTGTGTGTATATGTTCCCTGTCTAATGCAAAATTAGGCGGTCCACTTATTTAGTTGACCTCCTTAATGCAAACCATGATAGTGCCATGCATCGAATATGTATGCGAAAGATCCCTATCGACACATACTATTTCTACATGTGTGCACAACCATACACCAAAATGCATCATCCATATGATAACGCAACCATTATACATCCATTAATATAGCTACCTACACACAATTTTATGCAATATGCAATATGAAGTGATTGAGCCGATCTAGTGCCTAGAGTGTGTGTATATGCATCCACGAGCAACCACTTGCATCCACACGCATCCATCAAACATAACATGTCTCAAACACATGTTTCAACCATAGGTTTTCCCTATCTAAAGGTCAAAGGTACTAATGAGAGGACATACTAAAGATAAGATAAGTACTAGACAAACGATAAAGGAGAAGTTAAAAGACATGCCCTCAAAAAGGAATAGGTACAATGAACGCAATCTTCGCTTCTGCCTCCCAAGCAGCATTGCTCTCATCTTCTCCTCTTTGCACTTTGACTAGTCGAACCTCTCTGTTTCTCAACTTCCTAATCTCTGACCCAAGGATGCGGGTAGGAGCTCGTCGAATAGTCGCATCACGCTCCACCTCTACTTCTCTAAGCAAGCTCGGCTCTACCACCTCTGCGGTCTCATGTAGGCACTTCCTCAAATGTGACACATGGAATATGTCATGTTCCCTATGCAACCGAACTATCTCTCGAAGATAAACTGAAGCTAGCCACGGAGCAGTCCTCTTGCTCTTCACGAGTATGAAATGGGCACTCTTAGTAAGTCTGTCTACCACAACCCAAATTCCCGTATTACCCTTCCTCGATCTAGGTAACCCATCAATAAAATCCATCGAGACGCCATCCCACTTCCATTGTGGAACTTTCAATGGGTGAAGCAACCCACCGGGTTTCTTTTGCTCCGTCTTTCACCTGTTGGCACACCAAGCATCTAGCGACATACTCGGCCACTTCTTTCTTCATACCGGCCCAAATGAAAACTCGCTTCATGTTTTGGTACATCCTGTCCCCACCGGGATAAATGGTCATCCTAGAACGGTGTGCATCATCAAGAATAGCTTTCCTTAAACCCTCGTCTTGTGGTACACAAAGTCTACCGTCTCTACGCAAGCACCCCCTATCGTCTAAGGTATACCTACTCAAATGGCTGGACGACTCCCCTTTTATGAGCCTCTATACCAACTCAACCGACTGTGGGTCGTCCCTCTGTGCCTCGCCAATCCGTCTCAAAAGATTAGGTCTGATCTCCAAGGATGCTAGCAAACCGGGTATAAAGTCAACGGAAGGTCTGAAATCAAACATCGAGATAAATTCCAAGCTTCGTCGTTCCACGAACAATGAACTCAAGGACAACCTTTTTCTACTCAAGGCGTCCTCCACCACGTTACCCTTGCCAGGTGTATACGCTATCTCGAAATCTTAGGATGCTAAGAACTCCATCCACCTTTGCTGTCTCAAGACTATGCACTCGAAGAGTCTCCAACACTTCCCTAAGATGTAGGGCATGCTTTTCTCCACTTTTGGAGAAAACCAGGATATTCTCCCATACAAAATCGTCACAACTATCCATCTCTCACGCAGACCATCCTAGTCGAACTCGCCATCCCCCAAGTGCAAGCCCCAAAGGCCTAAACCAATATCAGACAAACACCCAAGGGACACCTCCTTCGAATTCAGATGACCTACGTGAGATGATACTAGTAAAAACAGCTAAATAATTAAGCCCTTGTCCAACTCTGGATGTCTTTGCCAATCTCGCCCCAAAACCACCGTTGATCAAATAACTGGCTTTGCTTAACCCATTAAGCACACATGAAAACTTATTTCGCTCTTTAGAAAAGACCAAGATGTCCTCCACAAAGACCACTACAAAGTTATTTAGGTACTCCCTGAACGCCCTACTCATCAAATCAACAAAGTATGCGGGGGCGTTCGTCACACCAAATGGCACCACCAGCCACTCATAGAAACCATCTGGAGCCCTAAAGGCGGTCTTCTCTATACTATCCTCAGTCACTCCAAACTGATGAAACTCCGTGGCCAAGTCCCACTGCGAAAACACTGAGGCGCCAACCAACTGATCAAAGAGATCGTCAATCCTTGGCAATGGGTGTCTACTCTTCTTTGTGAGCTTGTTGAGTTCTCTATAGTCTACACAAAGTCTGAGGGACCCATCCACCTTCGTGGCAAAAACTACTGGAGCACCCCACTCCGATATACTTCGTCTTATGAACCCCTTCTCAAGCAACTCCCCTACTTGCTTATGGAGTTCCCTCCTCTCACGAGGAGCCATGTGGCGCACTGGTAAAAATACCAGTTTAGCATTGCCCACCAGGTATATTCGGAAGTCTATCTCCGCTTCGGAGGTAAGCCCTTCACCTCCTCAAACTCATCCGAGTATTCCCGGACCACTCTAACAGATCGCAAACTCTCGACCGAAGCGTCAAGCGATTCAAAATAACTTAGCAAAACAGAATCTATGGGATTACAAGAGATCTCGAGAGTGTTACCCAAGTGGGTCATGAGCCTAACAACTCTCCTTTCGCAATCAAGAACGGCACCATTACTGGATAACCAGTTCATGCCCAAAATCAATCCATAGCCCGTGAAGCCCAAAACAAAAGCATCACCTCTAAACTCAACGCTAAGTATGGAAATCCTCAAACCCAAACATATTATGGACAAATAAGTGGAGCCCCCCAATTGGGTTTAAAACAACCACGGGATCATCTACCAAACTGGTGTCTAGGTGCAGTGACTCAACTAATGATGATGAGATAAACGAATGTGATGCGCCAAAGTCGAATAAAGTTCAAATAAAATGATCGAGAGAACCAAATTTCAACTTAGACGGTCCTACCCCTATCAGGTATACCCATCGTGAGGGAATACATCTACCCTCCAGAAGATCCTGTACTTCGTCCTTACCTCTTTGGACTACCCTAATAAGGTGTCCTATTTCTCCAAAACAACTAGCCTTCCCCTTCACATTCTCCTTTCGTGGCCTTCTTACCACGATAAGGTTTCGTCCTTTATTTACCTAATAGCTATTTGAACCTTCCCCTCTCGTCCATCTTAAAGGTACCCATAAGCCCTCCACCTCCTTGGACTAACTTCTTGGCCTGGAAAACGTCTTAGTCCCTTGAAGTGGTTCTTCCGACCTTCATACGGAAGTCCTTATTTATCTTAAAAAGACATCTACACGCGGAGGGGAAATTCAAAAAGAGAAAGAGGAAGAGATTCAAAACGGAGAATCCGAAGGATAAAGATATGGCTATTTGGGGATTATGCTTTTCTTTCAAAAACTTTTCTCTTAAAAGACATGTTTTTGAAAATACTTCTTCCAAAAATGTTTTTAGAAAAATAGATTTCTAAAAATTTTATCTGTTCTGGTAACCTTGAGCTCTGATACCACGTGTAACACCCCACACCCGCTAAGGTCACTCATAAAGGGAATGCCTTAGCTTCGGAGGAGTATTTAAGTGAATATAGAACTGAAAAATTACAACAAGACAGATATAAGTAATACTTGAAATTTAAAACATCATTTCATTGCAGCAGAAGGTAAACATGTTTGGTTACATCTCAAAAACCAACAAGAGTCAAGTACAAAATATCCATCTCGTTAAAACATAAGTACATAATCCCACTACCTACTAATAGCCATAATAGAAAAGATAACCGAGCTTTTCTTCAAGAGTCCAAGCTCCAAAAGATAGATAAAGCAATCTGATCAAAGCCCACTAGTGCTAGGCCCACTCTGAGAACTTGAGGGTTGGGGAAAAAGATAAAAACAACGGGGTCAGACATAAGTCTGAGTGAGCCCTATAACCTTAACAATACAATCATTAAAGTAATTAGGGTATGATATAAACCTGGTACGGTACGACTGGGGATAAATGACTACACTAAGTAGCCAACTAGACTTAGGATAAACTAAGATAACGGTAAAGACGCGCCTATCCACCCAAGGATAAATACTATTCTGCACCACACCAGATCTACCCACCCAAGGATAATTCCTACACTACACCACACCAGATCCACCCACCCAAGGGTAATTCCTACTTAAAGGTTGATCCCACTAAGTGTACTTAGTAATTTTTAATAGTAGTTTCGTGTACCCCTAGCTGACTACATAGGTGCCGTCTGCCCCTATCTCCACTAGGTGTACCCACACTTAGTAATTTTAATAGTAGTCTCGTGTACCCCTAGCTGACTACATAGGTGCCGTCTTCCCCTATCTCCACTAGGTGTACCCACTACTCCCATTCGATCGGCTCCCTAACGTAGATACCCGTGCTGGCCCCATAGTGGGGTGTATCACTCCCCAAAGTGGCAACCCGATAATCAATGGTGCACGGCTTATACCTACACGATGCAACAACGTCTTACCTACTAGCCCGGGTCCACACACGCATATGAAACCCGTTGCACTTGCGTTGCCACCGCTAACCCGTTTTGGCCTCTTATAGTCAAGCCCAGTACGCGTGTCCCGTCCTCGACATGGGTCGAGCCCAATAAGATACATATGGGTTACTGGGTGAAATGGGCCCCCACAAGCTACCACCTAAGCTTGTCATTTTTTTCTAGTGCATCCCACTTAACCCCTTTTTAACAATCATGTCCACTTACATGTTCAAAGTTTGGTTAAGTCATCTACTCATATTTAAATTTTCACTCAAGGCACCCACTAGATTTCCCCATGCCACCCAAGGCACTTACTTGATTTCCACATGCCACCCAAGGCACTTACTTAACCCTTTAATCATGTTTAATTACATGTTCCACTTTGGTTAAGTATTTTAATATTATCTTCCATTGCCACCCAAGGCAACCACTAGATTTTCCCCATGCCACCCAAGGCACTTACTTAACCCTTTAATCATGTTTAATTACATGTTCCACTTTGGTTAAGTATTTTAATATTATCTTCCATTGCCACCCAAGGCAACCACTAGATTTTCCCCATGCCACCCAAGGCACTTACTTAACCCTTTAATCATGTTTAATTACATGTTCCACTTTGGTTAAGTATTCTAATCGTATTTTCTATTGCCACCCAAGGCAATCTCTAGATTTTTCCACATGCCACCCAAGGCACCCACTTAACCCCTCATGTCCCTCTACATGCTAATATGGTTAAGTGTTTTTTAATTGATTAAGAACGTAACCGTTGTAAAGACCTCTCAAATTAGACTATCTTTTATGGCAGCTCGATTTGCCGGTCGGATCCGGGCAGCCTTACGCCATAACCGAGTCTAACCTCGTGTCTATACACTTGTCACGTATTTAGTTTGTGCCTAAGACCTCTCACATTGGGCCAATCATTTGTAGCCGCTGGATTTGCCGGTCGGTTCCGGGCAGTCTTACGCTACAAAAGGGTCCAACCTCGTGTCTTAGTCGATTAATTACACCTAATTAATCACCCCCATATTTCGAATTAATTTTCCCTAATTAATTCCAATTTTAACGATGTACATAATTGACTCAATTATGTCCATCCACTTTATGGTATGTATAGTCATACCAACTTCACACCATTTCATTAACATGTATATTAACCCCATCGTTCCCCACGTAATTCGCCAACATGACACAAATGGGAAGATTCATCACAAATACAATGGGTTCAACTTGCATAACATTGCGCAATCCTGAAGTTATCTCCCATAGTGATAGACATAATGTGCCTTGCGCAATCCTGAAGCTGGACTTCGCTAAGGCCTTTGACACAGTTGACTGGAGGTTTATCATGGATCTTCTTAGCGCGAGAGGCTTTCCGTGTAAATGGCTAAACTGGATTCATTGCATTTTAACATCAAGCAGATCCAATATTTGTGTGAATGGAGTGGCTGGCAAAACTATTGTATCCAAGCGAGGGCTGCACCAGGGTGACCCACTTTCCCCACTCCTCTTTGACTTGGCTGCCGATGTCTTTTGTCGGATCCTTCAGGTGGCAAGTTCTAATGAGATTATTCAAAGCTTTGGGTGTGATCACATCATTGGGGGCATTAATTCACTACAATATGCTGATGACACTATTATTTTTTGCAACCCTGATTGCAAGAATATTGCCTCTTTAAAATTTTTGCTTTATGCTTTTGAAAGTTTATCTGGCTTAAAGATTAATTTTCATAAGAGCAGTGTTTACACTTTGGGCTGTAGCATTGATGTGAACAGGAAATGTGCCGAAATGCTCAACTGCATGGCGGATTCTTTCCCCCTCAAATACCTTGGAGCTTACATCCGTCCAAAGAGATTGATGAAGAGTGATTGGCAATATGTGATTGATAAAGTTGACAGGCGATTAGCGAGGTGGAAAGGAAATTGTCTATCAAGGGCTGGACGTCTGGTGCTGGTGAACTCTGTTCTGGCGGCTATCCCTATGTACTGGCTCTCTTTTTATTCGTGTCCGGGTTGGGTTGTTCAGAAGATTGATGTTGTTCGTCGAAATTTTTTCTGGACCGGTACGAAGGACACGCGTAAAGCCTGCTGTCTAGTGTCGTGGGATCAGGTGTGCAAGTCCAAAGATCAAGGAGGTTTGGGAGTCATCAACTTGAAAAACATGAACTCTGCATTACTTTGTAAATGGCTGTGGATTATGCTTAGCGAAAAGAAAGTTCTCTGGAAGGAGTGGATCTTAAACACTTGCTATGGTGGTAGATTTGACTGGAATGCGGACGTTTCTCATTGCTCAACATTCTGGCGTGGTGTTATGGCAAATGTTCACTGGATGAAGATTAGGACTGAGATTGTAGTTAAAAACGGCCGAAGCGTCTCTTTCTGGTATGACTGTTGGTTGCTCCCTATCCCTTTGCGTGATGAATTTGCCGATCTGTTTGCTATTGCATGCAACAAAAGTGCTTCAGTCTGTGCAATGTTTAATGTGAATTCTGCCAATTTTAAATGGAACCTGTCCTTCTGTCGCATTGTGACTGGTAATGCTCTGCTTCAGCTATGTGGCCTGATTCATTTGTTAGAAGATGTACATCTTCATAGCAATGAGGAGGATGAATTTGTGTGGAAGATTGGTGGTAACTTTTGCGTGAGCGCACTTTATAAGTTGATGAACTTCGCAGGAAGAAAGTATGATGGATTCATGAGAATGTGGAGTTTTAAGGCTGTACCTGCTAAGGTCAAGATACATATGTGGATGATCATGCACAACAAGCTCAATACAGTGAAAAGATTACGGCAAAAAGGTGCTCTTGTTACTGGGGGATGTATTTTTTGCACTGACGACGACGAGGATTATCAGCATCTTTTTGTTGATTGCGATTTCGCCTTTTACGTGTGGACGAAGTGTTTAGTTAGCCTTAATATCTGCTTAGACTGGTCTCACTTCATCTCTGATCAATTTCTTTTCTGGAATAGCACTATTATTACATTACCTGACACTGACATGCGCCATATGTTTGCTCTTTTGAACTTTGCTTATGTTTGGATCCTCTGGCATGAACGCAACTCACGAAAGTTTAAATGCAAAATGAAAAACGGCCCAACTCAGTTATTTTTCGCATCCTTAATTTTGTTTCTATTTGGTCGGGCAAGGAAGAAATCAAGTTTGTTGACACAATCGGAGCTCGAGTGATGGACAGGGCTCGTGGTAGCAGAGCTTGATGTTGCCATGCTTCATTTTACTGGATTTGCATGCTGTTTTTTTTGTAGTCGTTTCATACAATATTTGGGCTCTATGTAAGCATGCCTGCGTGCATGTATTTTGGTTGTACATATTTATGTAAATATTTGTAACTTGTAGCTAGCCCTATGCATGCTGAACATGTTGTACTGGTTTTATGTTGAATGAATGAATGAAGGCGTGAATCTAGCGATTCACTACCTTTTTGCATCAAAATAAACTTGCGTAACATTAGCATCAACATGGGTTTAAAGGTGTCAACATGCATATAGCATCAACCCAACTAGCATAAATAATCAACCCAAACTTGCATGAATAACATATGTCATAAAGAGGTCAACTTGCATAAGTTATTTATGTCATACAAAGGGGTAAACTTGCATATGTACGTATGACATACAAAGGGGTTAACTTGCATATGTATGCATATCATAATAAGGTGTAAACTTGCACATGTTACTTGCATATCATCAAACACCAAACTTGCATAACATGTCATATATGAACTTGCATGTAATCATACACCAAACCTGCATAACATATCATGTATGAACTAGCATATAATCAAACACCAAACTTGCATAACATGTCATATATGAACTTGCATATAATCGTACACCAAACTTGCATAACATATCATGTATGAACTAGCATATAATCAAACATCAAACTTGCATAACATGTCATATATGAACTTGCATATAATCATACACCAAACTTGCATAACATATCATGTATGAACTAGCATATAATCGTACACCAAACTTGCATAACATATCATGTATGAACTAGCATATAATCATACACCAAACTTGCATATCATGGTGTCATAATGGATCAATGTTTCTCATATGACTTGCATATCTTGCATAACATCATAAACACATAGCATATGACTTGCATAACTTGCATAACACCACAAACACATAGCATATGACTTGCATAACTTGCATAACATCATGAACATGTATCATATGACTTGCATAACTTGCATAACATCATGATCACATAGCATATGACTCACATAACTTGCATAACATCATGAACATGTATCATATGACTTGCATAACTTGCATAACTTCATGAACATATAGCACATAACTTGCATAACTTACATAACATCACAAACACATAGCATATGATAACATAATCTTGCATTGATCCACATTCATAGCCATAACCTCATTATATCCTATCATAATTATTTCAACAATTGGTTATTAAGGCTATAGAAAACTCACAACTTGTTGATTAACACTCATAAGAAGAAGATTAAGTTGCTAGAGCTGTTTAGAGATTGACTTGAGAAGCCATCTTCCTCTTTAGATTGATGGAGGCTCCCTCAAGTTGCATTTTGACGGCATAACGGTGTTGTAACTATTTTTAGTATGAATTAGGGTAGTCTTAGGATGTATTTATAGATTAGTTAGGTGTTTTAGGCCCTTAGATTAACCCTAAATTAGATTAGAGCCGTCAGATCTCGTCATAAGCCACCAGACACAGCCCAAAAGCCAAACTGATGCACCCAGGTCACCTGGGCTCGACCAGGGAGGTCGAACCCTAGGTCAACACTAGGGTCGACTCCCCAGTCGACCTGGTGGGCAGGTCGACTCCCCAGTCGACCCCCTGGGTCTGGCGGGAATTTTCCCGCCACTTCTGAAATTTGAAATTTCTGTTTTTAAATCTGTTTTTAAATTTTTTGAACTTCTTCGGGCCATATCTGGGTCATACGGACTCCGATTTTCGAAAACTCGGACTCTATTTCGCGTATTTTTCCGAGACGAACGCAATGGCATAGCCCATTTCCCTTGATTCAGATTTTTAAATTTAATTCTGCCCTGTTTTATATTATAGCAAGTTATTCAACATACGGGGTGTTACATTGCTGAGAAGACCAAGGTAATAAGAGGGAAACATAAAACTTTAACTCAGACAACGATCCTAGTGAGCGATAAATAACTAACAATAGTTACATAGGATATATGAGTATAGACAGTTTAACCATCTGATATGTCTTGGCAACCTAAGGATTAGCACAGGATCATCATCTATCATATGCTGCTCCAGAATAGGAAAGGACATTCCCTAATTCCATTTCTCTTAGACGACCTACAATGATAGCCTACCTAGAGAAATAGGGAAGAAAGTACATAATGAACCATAGCAACCAATATACTAGTTTTCACCGACTAAATCCTGAATACATCATTTATCGAATGATTGGTCATTGCTGTCTGTCAAGGGCTAACGGAAAACCCTGGTTCTAGTCAGACTGCCATACATTCGTCTTGTGTATGTTTTCCTCAATCATCTAAGACAATTAGATCACTCCTAGAGCTCAATCCAGGATACACGATCCATCTTGATTCTGATGGGCATCCCCACGATACCCCTACTTTGATTCTGGTTGAACCTTCGATAAGCAATGATTCCTTGGCGCTGCAAATATTCACAATCCATCATCCCTGATGGTTTCATTGTTTAGTTCAAGCACTTCTCGAACAATTCCATTATCATCTATGATCGACTCCTATCCTGAGTCGATCCATCATCGTACTGTATCATGCATCATCGTATGACCAACATCACATCAATACCTCGACCACTCCATTTTGAGTTCACAATCGAAGTAACCATCCTACTTGAGTTGCGTCTCTATCATCTGAAGTCCTTGAGCTATCAAACTTCACCAAACATCCCTAAACAGTGCCAACATCACGCTCCCTAAATATGAGCACTCCACCATACAACATCATGGATTGGTACCGATCCATCAATCATGGATCGGTACCGATCCATAAACTTAACAAAATTTTGCTAAGTGTTTGTCTTCGGTCCATCCTTGCTTTGAGAGCTTCCTGCCTGACCTGGTCGTAGTGCATTCTCCTACCATTTCAAAGTATCGAAGCACAATTCCCTCCATCGTACACTTCCTGCCGGTCCATCATCAAATCTTTGAGTAACTGCTATTAATCCATCCAATTGACTTGAAAATTTATGCGCATCTTATATTTACCATCATGATGCCATGTTCCAAAAATCTTCATCATCCAAGCAAATGACATGGATTAGTACCGGTTCATCGAGCATGGGCTGGTGTCGGTCCTTGTACTTAGTGAGATTTGACACAAAAAATTTGTGTCACCTACTTCCGTCTTACAGAGCTCCTCTGCAAGTTTCATCTAAATCCAATCATCTGAATCTTCGATTTGCTCTATTCTTCAATCCTAAGTTCTACGGCAAGCAATTCGAACAAATGACTCAAGAAATGCAATCGATTTCAATCAAAACAAACAACGATTCATTCAATGTTGATCATACAAACACGAATACATAATAGTCATAACATAAACATATCATAAACAAGGGATATAACATGATTTGATCTAAACATATGCAAGAACATGATTAAACTAACAAATTGCCTATTTATGTGGTTAGATTAAGTCATATTATAACATCTGCAATTGCTATAATGATATTATGTGAATTTAATGTATAAAACATGAACTTGATCCTAATTTACCATTACTATCTGTAGTTTCCATGTGAGAGATATCTATCACTCACCAAATCTAAGATCCAATGTAAATCCGATGTAATCACATCTGGACAACAATGAAAAATCCCCAAAAACAAATGCAATATGACGATCTAATATTCCCGGATGATGATCTAGTCTCTTGATGCGATATATAATGAATTAGGATGAAAAGAATGAAAAAATAGGGTTTAGGCTGATTTCGGAGAATCATGGACACAAGCTTAAATGTCTGAATGAAGAGAGAAACCTTAATTCTCTCCCAACCTCCTCCCCTCCCCCCCCCAATTTATAGCAGCAGGTCAAAGCTTGATGGGCTATACTAATAATCCTATTAGTTAATAGTCAGCCTAGCAGAAACTGAAACTTAAAGCAGCGATTTCTCCCAAACTGATGAACCAAATTCTTAATGTGACCACTCTGTGGAGTTGTCAACCATCATTTAGATCCAATGAGACCAATTTCAACTCCCGGTTCAATCCAAATCAAAATTTGTAACTCATATAGTATCCATAAATGTAAAATGGCCAAAACTAAGTTTAGTAAAAATCATGCACTTGTCTCTCATTTCCATGAACAACATATTAAAATCTGAGAATGATCCGACTACCAGGGAAATAAATATAATTATTTTATTATCGTCGGATACATAAAATACATGTCGTTATATGCATCCCAACTTCTGTTACAAAGTATATAGGCAAAAAAAAGTGCAAATGCACAATGCATAACTTCAGGCACATAAGGGGAAACACAACTTCAGACACTTAAACAGGAAAGGAAAAACCATATAAGACATGCGTAATGGATAGCTTCAAAAATCACAAGTATACATGCATACATCTAAGAACAACTACACAAATAAGGCTAGCAATAGACACTCACGCAAGCAAAAAACATAATGAAAGTACAAGTGCACAATCAAGCAAATAAGCAAGCACACGTATATTAAAGAAGCACAAGCTCATAGGAAACACACAAGGAAGGCATGGAAATAAGAAAAATCTCGAGCACTTAGAATAATGATTAATGCAAAGGAAACTCAAAATTAAACAATTCCGCAGTATCAGGCTGAAGGCCATAGAATTCCATAGAACTCCAAAAATTAAACTAGTGTACAATGTTAGCCCAAAGCTAATCTATTATATTATATAAATGCTCAGTATTCATCTAAAAACATTTTGGCTTTTTGTTTCTATCCAAAAAACAGTCAATTGACACGTGTAAAGGATCCAAATCTAGTAATCAAGTTTTCAGGTCATTTCTTTTTTGATATTCCAATATTCTTCTTGCAGTCACATGTACATCTTTTTTTTTTTTTTTAAGTTTGTCTTTTCGTCTCTAACATGTCATTGTTAAACATATACACATAATTTTTTATTTTATTTTATGTAAATAGATCACTTTCACTTTCTTTGGCTTAATCCAAACTATTTGATTCTCTCCTTTATGTTTCCTAATTCATCTACTCTTGAAGTTTACTTCAATTTCCTAACCTCAATCCATTCCAACCTAACATGTATAATCAGTCTTTTATCTCATTATCCTTTCGTTTAGTCCTCAGTTTTTCCAGATTTGAATCGAAATTTTCCTAATTATACAAATTCATGCGCTCTCCCCAATTAAATCCAAATCATAAACCTTGAATATTAACTAAGTACAAAGACATGGAACATTGGCTTCAACCAATGAGAGGTAATCTAATTAGGCACCTAAGCATTTGAAATGTGGGAGAAAATGCATAATCGAAGGAGGTAATGAGCACTATACCTATCACTACTAGAAAGGCTTCATTTTGCGATGACACTGGGCGATGACTAAAAAAGCGGCTGTCGCTAGCCATCGCTAGCCGTCGCTCGACCTAAACATATCAGCACCCATGGCTTTCTTCCCCAATTCATTTCAACGATACAAAAAAGGTTAAACTCTTGCTGCCATTGTGTAATGTCCCGTATTTTTACGGATTATAATTAATTTATTTAATTATTTAGATAGTGATTCAGAGAATTTAATGGCTGTTTAATTAAATAATATTGAATATTTAATTAATTTAAATAATAGAATAATATATTTAATTCCGAGATAGTCAGAAATAGTGAATTGACAATATAATGTGAACTCGACAATTTAAAATATTTAATTCACCTTAGAATTTGAATTAGAATAACGAATATATTATTTGAATGACAGTTGAACGTATAATTTATATTATAATTATAATCGAGCTTGAAATGGTGCGGCAGCTCGCTATTTGGCGATTCGAACTTTAAATGAATATACAGAATCCTTTTTAAATCGTACTTCTGTGAAACAAGAAATGTTCGGAGCTGGTGAAGTATATTTTTCTAATGGAAGAGAAAAATTAGGATTTGTTGTGTAGATTTTGATTTATGTCCAAATCAAATTTCAAAATAGTCGCTATGGAATTCCTTTATAAATTATAACGATATATAAAAGGAATTTCATTATAAATCGAATATCGATTTAATCGGGATTTGAAATATCTAGTTAGAAATTCATATAGGAATATTCTGGAGCTATATCATATTTTGTGTGAATATATATGATAATATTTATTTATAAATATTTAATTTAATTATTTTTAAATATATTTATATATTAGAATGATTTATCTAGAACTTTAAAAATAGCCAGTTTTGCGAACGACCTCCGTTTTCGACGAAACTAATTTTGTTGGATCCGTAATATTAAATTATTATTATATTTCAATTTTCATGATTTTTGAAGTTAGCGTGTGGCCGTACGAATTTTTAATGTGAAAAACAGTCAATAATTTGACCTTAAAATATGCTGTGTGAGAAAACGAAGTCAGAATTTGACGACACTAGTCTTGTTGGGTCCGTAATGTCGAACTGTAGCTGCATGTCAATTTTCACGATTTTTGGATGTTGTATGTGATCACAAGGATTTTTAAAGACGAATGCAAACAATGTTAGCATAAATATTAATATAAAATTCCAATATAATAATATTAAAGCTATCCTATAAATTGCCCCAAACCCTTGGCTAAACCTAAACTAATTTCTTCTGGTCAAACAAAAGAACGCCGCTAGTTCTTACTCAAATACCAAAATCGAGACTTCTCAAATTCTTATAAATTCAGAATAAATTCAATGAATCATTATGTATATATATTACGATTCCTAGTGGAATGCTCTTCAACTTCACACAAACTTTAAGGGATGCATTGTAAATTTGGGAGGTGCGATGTTCTATAGTAAGCTTTCTCATGAGCTAGGGTTTAGGAATTCGGAAATGCTAAGCATTGTTTGAAGGTATAATGATTGGATTTGTGGTTAGCGAGGTGTATAGCACTTGGTGGGGGTATTGGTGTGGAACTCGATCGCTGAAAAGGGCATGGGTTTTACTATGGTTGCTAGAGAAATGTCGCACTCCAGTATCGGCGTTCGAGTGCGAGGAGAAGGTGTTTGGAAGGAAGAAGGGAAGGAGTGGTTTCGATTAGCAGTTGTTAGCAAAAAAACTGTAATTTTGGTGCCAAACATTGTCGCGGCTCTGGTACTGCGCGCCTGAAGCTGTTTGAGATCGGCAATTGCAGGAGGACATTGAGTCCATTGTGGAGGTGATAATCACATAGAGACATCAAAGGGCATGTCAATGATGAGGGGTTTGGAAGATTTCGTTAAGTAATGGTGTGTAGAGGGGCTTGGGAAATGTTCGTAATGGACATGGTGGTGCACAGCTGTTTGGAATTACGGGGGGGAGTAGCGGGTTTGGGTATTTCAAGGTTTAAATGGGCCGATTTTGAAAGGTTAAGCCCACTTAGTTATAAAGGAAATTTAATTTATTTAAATTGAAATTAGTACGAACTTTTATAGGTCATAATTTGATCATACATTATCGAAATCCAGCGAAACAAGATCCCTTGGGATCGTAAGGACGGACAGTACACAATGGAACTGATTGGGAGTGAATTGAAGCTCGTTACAATTTATAGCAAAATAAATTGTCCGTCTGAATCAAGCGATGGTTATCGTTATTAACGATGATCGTCCAATGTGATTAAAACTCACCAACTCTACTAGTTCATATGTTTATAACGTATATTTAGAATTGAAAAATGATGACTAATTCTGTGTGTTGACTGTTTGGTAGAACTGCTAAGTGATTGGTTGAAAGTACAGATAACGATATATATATATATATATATATATATCGTTAATCAAATATTGATTCTGTTTATCAGATTATTTCATATTGAAATGAAGTTGATGTAAATTATATTGTTTAACATCTGTGAATGCAGGGAAACAGGTCGGAGGAATCCAACTGGATTCCTCAACATTTATTTTACTGTTTTTCATATATGGTGATATATGATGTGATATAGAATCTGTGTTGATTATGTGTGTTTGAATGATATCGATCATTGTTGTGTGGTATTTTAATTACCGTAAGAAATTCTGGGATGTAGAAAAGGGGATTTTCAAAGTGTATTTTGAAAATGAATTATTTATATAAAATCAATGGATTTTATATATAAAAGGAAAAGAATTTTATAAAAGAAAATTATAAAATCAAATAATTTAAGAAAAGGGAAATATTTGTGAAACAAATAGAAAAGGAAATATTTGTTAAACAAATAGAATAGAAAAGGAGATAGTTAGAAAATAAATAGAATTAAAAAGGAAAATATTTATTTGTTAAATAAATAGAATTGAAAAGGAATATTTATTTAGGAAATAAATGGGAAGATAAAAGGAATATATATATTGTGAAATAAACAGAAAGATAAAAGGAATATTTATTTAGAAAATAAATAAGGTATCATAAAAGGAAATATTTGGAAAGTAAATAGGATTATTAAAGGAATAATAGTTATGCGAATAGAGTTAATTGAATTAGAGTTATTCAAATAGAGTTAATTGATTAGAGTTAATCGAATGAGAATTAATCGATTAGAGTTAATCGAGTTAGAGCTAATTGAATAGAGTTAATCCAATAGAGTTAATCGACTAGAGTTAATCGAATTAGAATTAATCAATTAGAGTTAATCGATTTAGAGTTAATCGAATAGAGTAAATCGAACAAGAGTTAGTCGAATATTAGTTAATCGAATAGAGTAAATCGAACAAGAGTTAGTCGAATATTAGTTATTCGAATAGAGTTAATCGAATTAAAGTTAATCGAATTAGAATTAATCAATTAGAGTTAATCAAGTTAGAGTTAATTGAAAGGAGTTAATCGAGTTGGAGTTAATCGGTTAGAGTTATTCGAATTAGAGTTAATCGATAGGAGTTAATCGAGTTAGAATTAATCGATTAGAGTTAACCGTATTAGAATTAATCGATCAGAGTTAATCGAATAGAGTTAATTAAATAGAGCTAATGGAACAAGAGTTAGTCGAATATTAGTTATTCGAATAGAGTTAATTGAATTAGAGTAAGTCGGATTAGAGTTATTCAAATATTAGTTATTTGAAAAGAGGTTATTGAATATAGTTAATCGAAGAAAGGAGTTATCGATTATAGCTTATTCGAAAGGAGTTATCGAATATCGCTTATTCGAAGTAGAATTATCGAATAGAGTTATTCGAAGTAGAGTAATCGAATATAGTTTATTCGATAGGAGTTAATCGAATATAGTTTATTCGAAAGGAGTTAATCGAATATAGTTTATTCGAAAGGAGTTAATTGAAAATAGTTTATTCGAAAGGAGTTATCGAATAGAGATTATTCGAAAGAGAGTTATATGTTGAAATTCGATTATATCGATTTCAGGAAAGTACTATTCACTTTCCGTTTTTAATCAAGAATTATTTATTTATAAGTTTTCTATTTAGTTATTTAGTTAAATTAGGGAATAAAAGTTATATTTTGAAGTTAGATATTTCAGAAGTAGGGATTATAACGCTATAGTTATAATCAGATGTTTCAATAAAGAAGTGGATTCGTAAATAGAATCCGAGAGTTACGTAAGTAAGTTTGTTAAAGATTTGAAAGGTGAATCTTGTCTATTTCAAAGTTAGAAATGTTGTTCAGTTATGTTCTGAGAAGTAGTCATACCCTAACTTGATTGGCTTCGTTTTTAACTAAGGAATGGTTAAGGTTCGATAGTGATGTTTGGTTAAGTGAATTTAGTTAATGAGTGTAATGTTTTGAGTTGTCATAGCGATGTTTTATTTAAACATATGTTTCAATCCAAATGTAGGAGTTTTGGAAATGTTTTCCAAATAAGAATTAAAAATGTTATCTAATATAGAATAAGAAATGGAAATGTTTTCCAATGTTAATAACGTATATTTTCTAAAATTAGAAAATAAGAAATGTTGAATATATGGAAACAGGAAATAAATAAATTAATGAACTAAAGAGATAAATGTTTAATGATGATTGATCGATAGAATTTCCATCTTGAAATAATATCATTGTTTGCACACATGTTTTTCTTTGATAGTTAAATCACCGACTATCAAAGTTCTTGACCATTTTTCCGCCGTCAATACAGAGAGACCGGGATCAAATTCATTATCTGAAAACCACTCTGTATAGGCATTAGCATTGCGATAAAATATGATGAAGATAATTGAAGACGGAGTTATGCAAGGGCTGTCTTGTTTAAAGAATAGTGCATTTGGTTTGTCCAGTCCCAGGACAACCTGTATGGAAGAATGTCTGATAGAGTATATTTAATGGATCACGTAAGTTGATCTCTTCAAATGTATGTATGTTTGGTAGCAGTGGAATTTGTTTCTCTTAGCTGTATACCCATTGTATTTTTGGGGAAATCAATTTGTGATTTGGCGGGTATGACGATGTGACATTCAAAGTGAATAAATGTGTGACATGTCAGAGATAAGCATGGCCTCTAGCCTCACAACCGGGAAATGACCAAAATCGGGCAAGCAACATGGCTAAGTGGTTGGCTACCAATTATGGTGTATTATCACCTATCTAGATATATTAATTTCATTCTTTAATCTATTCGATGCTGTCCCATTTGGGAAACAGTTGCTAAACCCAATCATTGGTGATATACATTCGATACACTCAAGCAAAAGAGTAGTCGGTCATGTGTGGCCAGGTTGCAAGATGTTCTTGTTGAACCCAGTGTATTCCTCTCTAGGGGTACACTATCGGAAGGTGGTTCCATACCTTATCATAGTTGGAAACCCATTATCCAATTAGTGCTCACGATTTTGATTGTATACTATGTATGTAGAACGTGAGATGAAAGCGTTTCTGCTAGATGATTATTATATTGTGGTTGAAAGACACTAATATAATATCAAAAGAATTTTGATATAAAGATTATTTTTGATTCTCATAAGGGAAAAACCCGTTCCGTTATACGGCGTGGTCTTATGAAATATCGTTTAATTGGTCAAACTGTTTTAAATGGTTTTACTCATACCAGTCCCATGACTGACCCGAAGTTTATTTTGTTTTGTTTTCCCTAAACTCTTAGGTGCCCAATTTTGTACGGGAAGTCAAGTAGTCAGAATTTTACAGATATACTTGGAGAGCTTGGAGTAGGAGGCTTCAGGATTTTATAGCTATTGTTATTTCCGCTGTGTTGTAAGTGTTGCACTCTGATAATGTTACTGTATACATATACTGATTTTACTTCAAAGATATGTTATCTATTATATGTTGTTCATTCCACTGTGAGATTCGTGTTACTCTGATGTTGTATGTTCTTCTTCTTATATTCTAAGTTTCTATCTTATCTATTCTCACCCTCTAATTTCTTTCATGGACTATCCAGTTTTTGCGATGCTTGAATAGTCGACATAATGTTGTATGCCGATATCCAGGATCGCGAAAAAACCGGGTCGTTACACATTGCCTCCCTTCAAGCTCGGATTTCTTCATCCAAACTCCATTCCCATCTTCTCAAATTGTTCCGGTATGTCTTCTAATCCCTATTATAAGTTTAATTAGGGTTAATTTGCATGTTTATATGGGTTTGTTAATTGAATGTTTATGGATATGAAATTGGTTGTCTTGTGAGATGCATATGATGTTGATTATGTTATAGATTGATTTGTGAGTTAGTGTAATTGATTAGGAGGTTGAAAACGTTAATTATCACATATGTACTTGATTTAGGAGCATGAAAACAAGGATTATCATGTATGTAATAGGGTTTAAGTTGACTGTGTTGTAGGTTGATTATGTTGTAGGATCATTTGAGAAAAAATGAAGTAAATGTGATTGTTTAGCGGTAGCAATTTGATTATGACTATTGAAACGGTCTAATGATGTCCCTTCATGCATGCACTGTTAATTATAAAATCAAAGAATTTAAGAAAAGGAAAATATTTGTGAAACAAATAGAAAAGGAAATATTTGTTTAACAAATAGAATAGAAAAGGAGATAGTTAGAAAATAAATAGAATTGAAAAGGAAAATATTTATTTGTTAAATAAATAGAATTGAAAAGGAATATATATTTGGGAAATAAATGGGAAGATAAAAGGAATATATATATTGGGAAATAAACAGAAAGATAAAAGGAATATTTATTTAGAAAATAAATAAGGTATCATAAAAGGAAATATTTGGAAAGTAAATAGGATTATAAAAGGAATATTAGTTATTCGAATAGAGTTAATTGAATTAGAGTTATTCAAATAGAGTTAATCGATTAGAGTTAATCGAATTAGAATTAATCGATTAGAGTTAATTGAGTTAGAGATCCAATAGAGTTAATCGATTAGAGTTAATCGAATTAGAATTAATCAATTAGAGTTAATCGGGTTAGAGTTAATCGAATAGAGTAAATCGAACAAGAGTTGGTCGAATATTAGTTATTCGAATATAGTTAATCGAATTAAAGTTAATCGAATTAGAATTAATCGATTAGAGTTAATCAAGTTAGAATTAATTGAAAGGAGTTAATCGAGTTGGAGTTAATCATTTAGAGTTGATCGAATTAGAGTTAATCGATAGGAGTTAATTGAGTTAGAATTAATCGATTAGAGTTAATCGAATTAGAGTTAATCGATCAGAGTTAATCGAATAGAGTTAATTAAATAGAGCTAATGGAACAAGAGTTAGTCGAATATTAGTTATTCGAATAGAGTTAATTGAATTAGAGTTAGTCGGATTAGAGTTATTCGAATATTAATTATTTGAAAAGAGGTTATCGAATATAGTTAATCAAAGTAAGGAGTTATCGATTATAGTTTATTCGAAAGGAGTTATCGAATATCGCTTATTCGAAGTAGAGTTATCGAATAGAGTTATTCGAAGTAGAGTAATCGAATATAGTTTATTCAATAGGATTTAATCGAATATAGTTTATTCGAAAGGAGTTAATCGAATATAGTTTATTCGAAAGGAGTAATCGAATATAGTTTATTCGAAAGGAGTTACCGAATAGAGATTATTCGAAAGAGAGTTATACGTTGAAATTCGATTATATCGATTTCGGGAAAGTACTATTCACTTTCCGTTTTTAATCAAGAATTATTTATTTATAAGTTGTCTATTTAGTTATTTAATTATATTAAGGAATAAAAGTTATATTTTGAAGTTAGATATTTCAGAAGTAGTGATTATAACGCTATAGTTATAATCAGGTGTTTCAATAAAGAAGTGGATTCGTAAATAGAATCCGAGAGTTACGTAAGGAAGTTTGTTAAAGATTTGAAAGGTGAAGCTTGTCTATTTCAAAGTTAGAAATGTTGTTCAGTTAAGGTCTGAGAGGTAGTTATACCCCAACTTGATTGGCTTTGTTTTTACTAAGGAATGGTTAAGGTTCGATAGTGAAGTTTGATTAAGTGAATTAAGTTAATGAGTGTAATGTTTTGAGTTGGCATAATGATGTTTTATTTAAACATATGTTTAAATCCAAATGTAGGAGTTTTGGAAATGTTTTCCAAATAACAATTAAAAATGTTATCTAATTTAGAAAATAAGAAATGGAAATGTTTTCCAATGTTAATAACATATATTTTCTAAAATTAGAAAATAAGAAATGTTGAATATATGGAAACAGGAAATAAATAAATTAATGAACTAAAGAGATAAATGTTCAATGATGATTGATCGATAGAATTTCCATCTGGAAATAATATCATTGTTTGCACACATGTCTTTCTTTGATAGTTAAATCACCGACTATCAAAGTTCTTGACCATTTTTCTGTCGTCAATACAGAGAGACCGGGATCAGATTCATTATCTAAAAACCACTCTGTATGGGCGTTAACGTTGCGATCAAATATGATGAAGATAATTGAAGACGGAGTTATGCTAGGGCTGTCTTGTTTAAAGAATAGTGCCTTTGGTTTGTCCAGTCCCAGGACAACCTGTATGGAAGAATGTCTGATAGAGTATATTTAATGGATCACGTAAGTTGATCTCTTCAAATGTATGTATGTTTGGTGGCGGTGGAATTCATTTCTCTTAACTGTATACCCATTGTATTTTTAGGGAAATCAATTTGTGATTTGGCGGGTATGACGATGTGACATTCAAAGTGAATAAATGTGTGACATGTCAGAGATAAGCATGGCCTCTAGCCTCACAACCGGGAAACGACAATAATCGGGCAAGCAGCATGGCTAAGTGGTTGGCTGCCAATTAGGGTGTATTATCACCTATCTAGAGATATTAATTTCATTCTTTAATCTATTCGATGCTGTCCCATTTGGGAAACGGTTGCTGATCCCAGTCATTGGTGATATACATTCGATACACTCAAGCGAAAGAGTAGTCGGTCATGTGTGGCCGGGTTGCAAGATGTTCTTGTTGAACCCAGTGTATTCCTCTCTAGAGGTACACTATCGGAAGGTGGTTCCATACCTTATCATAGTTGGAAGTCCATTATCCAACAAATGCTCGCGATTTTGATTGTATACTATGTATGTAGAACATGAGATGAAAGCATTTCTGCTAGATGATTATTATATTGTGGTTGATAGACACTAATATGATATCAAAAGAATTTTGACATAAAGATTATTTTGGATTCTCATAAGGGAAAAACCCGTTCCGTTATACGACGTGGTTTTATGAGATATCGTATAATTGCTCAAGCTGTTTTAAATGGTTTTACTCATACCAGTCCCATGACTGACCCGAAGTTTATTTTGTTTTTTTTCCCTAAACTCTTAGGTGCCCAATTTTGTACGGGAAGTCAAGTAGTCAGGATTTTACAGATATACTTGGAGAGCTTGGAGCAGGAGGCTTCAGGATTTTATAACTATTGTTATTTCCGCTGTGTTGTAAGTGTCGCACTCTGATAATATTACTGTATACATATACTGATTTTATTTCAAAGATATATTATCTGTTATATGCTATGAGATTCGTGTTACTCTGATGTTGTATGTTCTTCTTCTTATATTCTAAGTTTCTATCTTATCTATTCTCACCCTCTAATTTCTTTCATGGACTATCCGGTGTTTTCGATGCTTGAATAGTCGACATAGTGTTGTATGTCGATATCCAGGATCGCGAAAAAACCGGGTCGTTACACATTGCTTCCCTTCAAGCTCTGATATCTTCATCCAAACTCCATATCCATCTTCTGAAATTGTTCCGGTATGTCTTCTAATCTCTATTATAAGTTCAATTAGGGTTAATTTGCATGTTTATATGGGTTTGTTAATTGAATGTTTATGGATATGAAATTGGATGTCTTGTGAGATGCATATGATGTTGATTATGTTATAGATTGATTTGTGAATTAGCGTAATTGATTAGGAGGTTGAAAACGTTAACTATCACATATGTACTTGATTTAGGAGCATGAAAACAAGGATTATCATGTATGTAATAGGGCTTAAGTTGACTGTGTTGTAGGTTGATTGTGTTGTGGGATCATTTGAGAAAAAAATGAAGTAAATGTGATTGTTTAGCAGTAGTAACTTGATTATGACTATTGAAACGGTGTAATGATGTCCCTCTATGCATGCACTGTTAATTATGTCACCATCAAATGCAAGAATAGTCGGTCCAAACAAATTTGAAGAATGCATTCGCAATATTCCAAAAAAAAAAAAATGTTGTTATAATATTAACTAAAATTGACAAACTTGAAAGCTTAGTTTGTTGCTATAATATTAACAAACTAAAATTGATAAATTTGTTGCTATAATATTAATAAACTTGAAAGCTTAGTTTATCTTTAAAAAATTGAAACTAATTAACTAAATTTAACTTCATAATTTATACTTTAAACTAAAATTAACTAAAATAATTTATACTTCATTGTTTTCATTGTCATGTTATTTTACAAATTGAAAATACTAAAAAATATTATATAGACGCTATATAATTAATGCACGAGCATAGACGGAAAAAGGCGCAAGGCGCAACAAAGGAGCTTTTTTGAAGTTTAAGGTGCACCTATTAGTGAAGCGCAAAAAAACCCAAAGCACAAAAAGCATGCTTTTTTCATTTGAATTGTTTTATTGGTTTAAACTTAGGCTGTATGTTTTTTGACTACTTATGTGAACCCCTTAGATAAATTTGGTCCCGCCCGTTAAGTGTTGCATATGATCGTTATATAGGTATTCGTTTTTACACAAAATGGAAATCTATATTCATCTGATACAATATTCATTAGTTTTGTCCTAGTATTGGACTAGATACAAATATAATAACATAAGCATATTTTATAAATCATTTCAATTTAAACGGTTAATAAAGCTTTGATGGCACTTCATTTTTGTTCCCCGTGTACACGCATTTGTGTACGTTACAGGGACCAAAGGGAAGTGATGCCGAAATTTTGTTGAACCGTTTAACCTGAAATGATTTATAAAATATGCTTACATTATTATATTTGTAATGGGAAGTAGGTAGACGGGCTGTCAAAGTAAAAAATAAATAAACAAAAAAACCGAAAACATGCAATAGTTATAAATGAAATTTTAAAAGATTTAAAATAATATAAAGTGTTACGTTTGATCGAATGTTCTAACATATTTGTTGCAAATTAGGAAAATGTTCGATTATTTTCGTGATCGCAGTTGGATGTATCAACTTCGAACCGGTAAGAAATGGTCGATAAAGGAACATTTTTGTAATAGAGTCCAAGAACTTATTGGATTCGCTAAATCTAATAATCAAAGTAACATAGACATTCGTTGTCCGTGTAGTAAGTGCAGACATCTGAAGCATAAGAAGCCAGATGTAGTAGTACATCTATATAAATTTGGTTTTGTGTCGAATTATCACTTATGGGATCATCATGGAGAACTTGTTCAACCTACGTCTTACCCTGTAGTGGTAGAGCACGATAGTACAATGATGAACGATAATACAATGACAAATCCGATAGAAAATATGGTGCAAGATGCAGCATGATAAATGTTTCTTAACATTGAGCAAGGCGACGATGAGGCTAGAAATGTTGAAGAACCAACGGCGGAAGTGAATTTTTTTAATGATATATTGAATTCTGCTAAGAGGCCACTGTGGGAAAGGTGTACAAGCGGAACCGAATTGTTTGTAACCGCTAAATTCGTTACTATGAAATCAAAATTCAATCTTACAGAAGCTGAATTTACAGCAGTTGTACAAACTGCAAAACGACATATGCCGCCCAATAATTTGATGTGCGATAGTCATTATAAAGTGAAAAAATTTATGCCTGCTTTTGGACTATCGTATCATAAATAGATACATGTGTTAAAGGTTGCATTTTGTATTGGAAAGAAGACGCTCATCGTAGAAAATGCAAATTTTGTAATGAAGATAGATATAAACCACGGAAAAAGAAAGGAAAAGAAGTTCCATATAAAAGAATGCGTTATCTACCCATAACTTCCAGACTTCAACGGCTATATGCATTTCCTGCTACAGCGTGTCATATGCGATGGAATAGCGTGAGAACATCAGAAGAAGGAACTATGATACATCCGTCTGATGGTGAAACATGGAAACACTTTGATAGGACTTATCCTGAATTTGCTGCATAAAGCCGCAATGTTAGGCTCTGTTTATGCATGGATGGATTTTTCGCCATTTTCTCAGTTTGATAGTAAATATTCATCATGGCCTATCATTGTTACTCCTTATAACTTACCTCCATGGATGTGTATGAAAAATCCATATATCTTTCTAACGGTTGTCATCCCCGGTCCAAGATGATCCGACACAAGGAATTGATGTTTATCTACAACCGTTGATTGAAGAGTTGAAAACACTATGGCATGAAGGAGTCGAAACATACGACATTTTGAGAAAAAGAAATTTTCGTATATTTGCTTCTGTATTATGGAGTATTAATGATTTTCCCGCGTATGCTTTTAGGTTGGAGCACTGCTGGATGTCTAGCTTGTCCTCATTGTATGGTAGAGACACGAGCATTTTCATTAAAGTATGGGAAAAAAATTTCTTAATTTGACTGTCATTGTTGTTTTCTCCATATTAATCATAAATTTAGAACGGATAAAAAGAAATTTAAAGCTAACAGAGTAGTGACTATGCTACCGCCTAAAGTTTGGACAAGTGAAGAGATATATGAAGTTGTAAGTGAGTACCCAAAGATACATGAAACTGGAGAGCAGGTTGAAATTCCAGGTAAATCGAACATTCATAATTGGTGCAAACAAAATATATTTTGGGAGTTACCTTACTTGAAAAATTATAAAACTTCAGCATAATATTGACGTGATGCATAATGAAAAAAAAACGTTTTTGATAACGTTTTTAATACAGTTTTGAATGTAAAGGGTAAAACCAAAGACGAAGCGAATTCGAGACGCAATATATTACACTTTTGTAAACGGTCGGAACTACACTTGTATGACAAAAATAAAAAAGCATGCTATGAGCTAGACAACAGGCAAGTAAAACTCATGCTAAAGTAGGTGGAAGGATTATGATGTCCTGATGGGATTTCTTCAAACCTCCGTAGATGCGTGGACTTTAAAAACAGTAAATTGAGTGGAATGAAAAGCCGTTTTTGTAACGATATGCGACGGTTTACAATGGCTTCCCGATCAAATAAACTACTTGCCACGTAAGATGACACATGGCTATTAGCCGTTGCTAAACAAGCGATGGAGCCGTCGGTCAACCGTTGATATTCCTATTGGCGATGACTTAAACAGCGACCGCACATAGCGACGGCTAGTGACGGCTTGCGTTGGCCGACGACGGCTGTAACAACCCATATTTTTCCGTATATTTAAAACTTGAATTAAACAAATAAATGGAATAATATTGGTTAAAATCAAATTTTGTGGATTATAATAATAATGACTGTCAAATTTAATTTGATAAATGGAGAATCCTAAGTTAATTTTAATTGAAATTCAAATCAAAAATTCAAATAATCAAATTTGAGAACTTATAATGTGTGGAATCGACTTATAATATTTATTTAAGTATAATTAGGACTACATGTAATTTAAGAAATATTTAAATTGAACTAAAACAGTTACACGAATAATTGAATATTTTATTAATTAGTTAACTATGAAATTTAACTGTTTTGGCGACTGCCTCGGATTCCGACGAAACCAGTTTCATCGGATCCGGAACGGTGAATTATTGTAGAGTTCCAAATTTCGTTATAATTGGACTTGTCGTTTGACCGTACGGGATAAAACGCGAAAGGAATCAATGTAATATGATAATTGTTGTTCTTATATTGGACCTTATATATATATATATATATAAATTTATTTCCATCTTATCAGCCCATTTTGACATATACGTGTATTCCCTCAAGCAATTCTTTCTCTAATGGCTAAAATTAAATTCAAAACCCTAGAACAAATATACCATTTTCAAGATCAAATCTTCCAAAAACATAGCAAATTATATATCAAATCAAAGCTCTCGACGATACGAAGAATCTGCTATAGTTTATTTCGACATGCAGTGCTCGAGGTTGCTGAAGATTCGCGGTCATAAACTACAATCTTGAAACCTTAGGCACGATTTTGGGGGTTTTCAATCGGGAGTTAATTGGAGGAATTGAGAATTGGGTATTGTAGAAAATGGTTAGTGGAGTTGAACGAAGGTGGTAGCATGGCCTGAAATGGTTGGTAGCATCGGAAAATGGTGTTTTAGGGTTTCGAAACCCTTCCGTTCATTGTCTCAGCGATGACGAAGGGTACCATCGGAGGTGGTGGTTTCGATGCGTGTGGATGCGGCTGAAGGAGTCGGTCAGCTTGAGGGTGGTCGGAGGTCTTCAGATGGTCAGAGCGGTGAGAAATGATGGTCAAAGATGGTTCATGTATGGGTTCTGCAGGTATAGTTCACGAGAGAGAGGAGCAGGAGTTGTTTTGAAGATGGTGACGTGGCGATAGCTGATTAGGTGAGAGAAATATTTTATTAATTTTATATATATTTGAATTCAAATGATAAAATGCTAATGACTCTTACATACGAACTCGGATTTGGATGCGGTTGGGTGCGTTGGAATCGTGACGAGATTTCGGATGTTCTAAGACTGATTTGGCTGCGTTTGGAGACTGTAAAATTTTGGCCTTTGGTTGGACGTCCGATCAACTAAAGACCCAAAGGTGAGTGATTTTCTCACTTACGATTAACTGAATTATTCCCATGTTTATTAAATAAAATTATGAAATAAGTTTGGTTGAATGGTTGTATTTGATTGTTAATGTGTTGTTTAAAACAGGCATGCAAGTGTGTTAATCTGCAAAATTTAAATTGATAACTAGTTATTTAGTTAAATTAAATTTCTAGTTAGAAATCTCGATCTTTGTTAACTAGTGAAATGATTAAATATTTACCGTTTGAATAAAACGGTTGTGATGGATGCCTTGGTTGATTTGGTTACTAAATTGGTATTGATACTGAAATGTCCCTTTATTCAGTATATGGATATTGTATGCTTTTTGTGACGATTAATCCCATTTTCACCCTAGATGTTACGGGCATCAAATAAACCGGGGATTAATCGATTTGAAATGAATTAAGATCACAGGTTTAAATGATAAATATTTGTGACCCTAATTTGGATTGAAATGATATATATCCATCCCTGAAATTTTGAGAAATTAAATTTAATATCATTTGGCCATAGGATAGAAAATTATATACGAACACCGATTGGTTAAATGATTTTAAAATCGAAAATTCTATACGATGGAAATTTTATTTAAAAGAAATGTGCTGATATTCGATAAATCTATTTTCTTTAAAGATCCGAACCTTGAATGTTATTTGAAATGGTTAAGAAAATTATCTCAAAGCAAATTGGGAGTTCTTAAAATGGGAATTTGAATATTTTTTGGAATTATTCAAATAATTGGGTAGATTCGAAATTAATAAATTCTTATTGAATTAAATTTTGGGATAAGGTAATCAAGGTGTTGTTTTAACCTAATATGAATATGGATTTGAATTCTTAAATTGGAAGGTTGTTTTGAATGGTGGATGAAACAAAATATAGGAACTATGTAAACTCCATTGAGACTGGAATATAGATTCAAGAATTTGAAATTCGAAAGAAAGAAGCAATTACGGTTTAAAAATTTTATTTTATAAAAATTATATATATATATATATATATATATATGTACGCCTCTTGCTTACAAATATACTATTCATTTTCTTAAAAATTATTTATTAAAACTTTTTAACCTATAAACTATTTTGTTATAAATAAATTTCCTTTATATTTTATTATTTAAAACTATTTAGTAAATCTTTAATTTATGTATATACATAGCAATTTAAATTATCTTATTTTATTTTAACTATTATATTCTATATATATATATTGTATATAAAGATTTTTCTTTAGAAGCATCTATTTTTCATAATTATATTTTATGAATTGTAAATTTCTTATGAATGGAAAATGTTTGGATTTAAAACGTTGGTTTAAATGGAGTTGAGATAAAGTTACATTATATTTACATAGGAATCGGTTGTAAACCGACTATAATATGGAAATGTAAATTATATTCTACTCGAATATTAATGGTTCTCCTAAGGGATTAAAATGAGTTGTTATGAAAATATATGTTCTATTTGAATATGAATGGATTTTGACCATAAATCGATTTTTGAAATAACTATGATTTTTGATAAGAAGTATATTCTACTCGAATATAATCGATTTTGAAAAATTATATGATTATAATATATGGATATGGAAATATATTCTAGTTGGAATATAATCGGTTTTGGGAATGATTGGGATATTTTAATATGAAATTATATTCTATTTTGAATATAAATCGGTTTTGAACAAACATGATATTTTGATGTGAAAGCGAACCTTTGTGAAAAGTAAAAGAACCGACCGATGTGGAAAGTGTAAGCGTTGGTTGTTAAAGAGACCGGAATCGACAAGTGGCATGCTCTTTATCAGTGTCGATACCACTTTAACAATTGTGTATGTTATGACGTATACAGAACGAACATGATGACTTGGAGGCGATTATTGTATTCAAGAAGATGAACGATAACGAAATGACCTTGACCTTCAGGTCATAATTGGAATAGCTAAAACAGGAGCCATACCGTGACTAATTGAGGTAGCATCTCTGATCGGACGCACTTCTTCGATACTATTTCTATGACTATGATGATGATTTGGGCCCTTTTGATTTGGGAGTGTGTTCCGAGGTGGGTGGTTGTGGCTGCTATGCGTTACCACCGGTCCGGGAGTGCAAATGGTAGAATCCTACCCTGTGCAATGCCTCAAGTGCCTTGTCATATTTATCCTTATCAAGCCCCGATGATTTTGATTTGTATCGTACCTATGGAGTGCCCTCTGATGTCATTGGTTTACGGGACTGTATAGACTACGGTATTATAAACGGTGTAAGGGTACTAATGTAATCCCATTTACACTATTTTCATTATTTATACTTTACTGAATAAACACTATCATAATAGCGTATTATACTTTGTGTAGTTTAACGGATCCTTAAGAGATGGAAAAAAAATCCCGTAACATCACTTGAGTTATTGCACCCATGACACTTATGTTATTTCGTATTTTAATTTGACTAATATGAGAATGATTTAGTGTTGATCCGAGTGTTTGTTGTGTTTTCTTTTTATGCAATACGCTCGGGTCAACAGAAGTTGCAGTTAACAAAGGTTGCAATAGCTTGGAGGGTGAAGACGAGGATTTGGTATGTATATCAATTATAAGTATGTTTTTCCGCTGCACATCATTTCCGCTGCATTACTGTATATACTTGTATTAGTGTAACTCTGATGACTAGAAAATGTAACTCGAATGTATATGTTTTAAATGCTATTGAACTATTATTTGTTTATTATATGTTGTCCTTCCGCTGCGAGATTTTTTGATTGTTTTCTCTTCTTTCTTCCTTTTCGCAATAACTGCCTGTGTTGGTGATTTGTTTGGGTCGACATGTGTGGTTTATTGTCAATTTGAACGGTCAAAAATCCAGGTCGTTACAAAGTTGGCATTAGAGCGTTGGTTAGCGATAATCTTGGCTCTATTTGGGAATTAACTCATTAGAGATAGGATTAGTAACATCCTAGAATGAGTTTGAGTGATATACGAGAGAGCTTATTTGTATTTTGGATATAAAATGGTTCTATATTGTGTTGACTTGTTCTGTTGAATACTTATGGATTCTGGTCGATATATGGACGCCATTGTATCAACAGGAATTTCTAAATAATCGAACAGAATGGATCGACATAATATGGTTTCCGATTATATTTTAAATATATCAAATATATTATTATTGGTTTTAGGTGTATATGCATTCATTATTAGTAGGTAGTAATCTTATTACCTATTATGATTGATTAAATAATAAATCTAATGGTAAAATTTAAATGGTTTAGAGAAATTTGAAAATGAAATCTATTAAATACAATTGGGTGTAAATATATTTTGTATATAAAATAGAAACGAACTTGAGAACTCAATTCTGGTGTTTTTGAAAATAGTTTTGCCAAAGTTTTGAAGTAATACCGTATTATAAGAAATAGTTCTGGAAATGGTTTTCAAAGGATTTCAAGAGAAATAAGTGTATTCCCTTCTTGGACCTTAGGATGACTTCAGTAATAAGTGCACACATTATCGATGTTATTTTGAAGAGTCTGAGTGGGGGAGACCACTCAATGATTATTATAATTTGTTTGACAAAGGATTTTGGATTTAATTCCATATGGTATAAATTTTATATAAGAATACTAGTATACGTTATTTAAAGTTGAATTTAAATTAACCATAATTGAAAATTTCTACGTTCTTTGTTAATTAAGGATTTGGATTTAAAATTTTATATGGCATGGTTTTCTATAAAATAGTATAAACATATGTTATTTAAAAACTTAGTTATAATCCCGGAATCAAATTATTTAAGTTCGTCTTAACTAATAATATAGATTTAAGTACTAAAGTAACTCGACTTATTAGACTTTTGGTTATGAAACCTAGAAATTTTCTTAAGTATTAATAGAAGAGAAATGGTCGTTGAAATGCTTAAGCATGAGCGAAAATAGGTTTAAACAAATTCCAAATTTGGTCGTGTAATAAAAGCGATAACCCATGACTTGGCTAATTTATAAGTATATTAAGTTAGTCGAGAAGGGGTTGAAAGAAATGTATGTTGTTAATAAAATATGAATGGTTGACAAATTTAAAATAAAAAATTAAATGGCAAATTAGTGTGTATGTGAACTGAAGGCATGGAAAACTAAAATGGGAAAACATGATTAATATAATATGTCGAATGTAAATATGGGTATGGATAATGAAATAAATGAAACGTAACATCGTGTTGAATGAAATAAAATTTAAATTGAGCAGAGGAATCGAGTTAAATAAAATTTAACTTCGAAATCGAATAATGGGTTGAGAATTAAATATAAAATTTGAGCTATATCAACCATCTTTAAATCAATTCATGATTCGAGAACTTAATAAATAAATTAAGTTAATAGAATAAATTTAACTAAAAAGGGAATATGTATATAAGTGAATAAGTTAAGTGGAATATCCTAAGGAATTTGGATTAAAGATGACTTAATTTATGTTATAAACTAAGCTAAACAGAAGGAAACTTATGAAAAATTGGTTGAGTCGATTAACATTTGGTATAAAAGAATAAGACGTAATATGAATGAATTTGATTTGAATCCCCACTAACAACACAATGATTTAGCGAATGGACCAATTTGGTTGAATTTAATAGGTGAAAGTGAATACTTAAAGTCTATTTCGGAAATGAAACCATTGGGAATGAAAATGGATGTAAATAGAATTGGCAAATGAAATATGAAATAAGGTATAGGAAATATTAAACCGAAGTTTAGTTTATTAAATTTGAATAACGAAAGAATATGAAACTAAACTCAAGAAAATTTAAACTGGTCGATTTAGAACCAAATATAAATGAATGAAAAAATAAAGTGAGGACGAACTTAAGAATTAGAATAAATAAAATCGGAATTTATACAAATGAATGGTTAATCGAATATGGATAAATGTAACGACATTCAATGTAATATGGATGAAGAAATTAGGGATAAGTAATGAAATTTGGCAAATCGATCCATATTAATGAATTAAGGATTTAATATAATCGAGTTAGTTGGAAAGTAAAATGAGTTCAAGTTTCAACTAGAATTGGTGCTTGGAATGAAACAGGAAAACAGATAGAAAGTATATCAGAATGTAGTAAGCAATTTAATGCGAATCCGTTTCTCGAGTAACGAAGTGATAACCAATTTTAATTATTAAAGAATTACCAAAAATTTTTGAAATTCGGAAGTTGAAACTCCAAATAAAATAAATCGACGTTTATGCGAAAAGCTGAACTATTCGATAAGCTAAAGCTAAAATGACCATAACTTTCGAATGGATGGTCGGAATTCGACGATTCCAGACTTTTTGAAAACCTTAGAAACTGAGCTAAAACTTTCATTATAGAGACATGTCTAAATTTTCATGTTTACTAGGATGAAATTCAAGTTTTACTCGTAATACTATGCGTAGAAAATAAAAAACTGAAGCGTATATCAATATTGTTTTGACCATAACTTCCTAACAGAGCGTCGGATTTTGATGTGCTTGTACATTTCGGAAAGACCAAGATGTAAACTAGAACTTTTTCTTAATTTGATGGGTAAAATTTTGCTGTTTAAAGGGTTAAAAACTGGGATGAACAACTCAGGCCTGCATTTTTCATTATGTGGGTTGAAGCATTCGCTCTCGCTAAAACGGTTATAACTTTTGAACGAATTATCCGAATTCGATGAATCTGGACAATTCGGAAAGCATGAAACGAATGCAACAACTTTTTACTAGTGTGCATTGGTCAAATTCCATCATTTAAAAGGTGATAATCCACGATTTGTTCGCTGGCCTGTCGCTAACATTTTGGTTTTATAGTTGAAATGTTCAATGTATGTTGTGTAAGTTGTATACCTTTGCTATGTGTTGTATATATGTTTAATCCTCATGCATATGTGAGTATGTAGCAGGTGTAGGGAAGTCGCACTCCGCTTTGGAGCTCGCTTGAGCTAAATACTAAAGTGCTAAGGTAAATAAATTGCAAATAAACGCTAAAGAAGGTACGTATTTGGGTTATATGTTTTGTGTAACGACCCCTTGTAAAAGGAAAAACGCCACGAGAAAACAATTAAACGAAAATCAAAACGTCCGAATTTTGCAAAACGAATTTCACCGTCAGATTCGTGACAACGAATAGAATATTTTTCATGTTTGTCCGAACTAGTTCCGGACATATTTTAAAATCATTAAATTTTGAACTGTTATGCGCAGCATCGCACGGAAAAATGCACGACTGATAAACATTCAAATTTTTTGACGAAATTTCCACAGCTGCTACATCTCACTGTACGTATTTCAAATTTCAAATTCCCGTTACAAGAAATTATAGAATATTATGAAATTAAATCAAGGATATAAATTCAATTAATATTGGAAACAAATTATATAATACAAGTTTATTATTTAAATTAAAATATAAAAACAAATTCAAATTCAAATAAATAAACTCGATAAATTAAACTAATAAGATTTTAAATAGCAAACACTGATTTGCATTACTAAAAAATATATATATATTCGTATATAAAACCAAAATAAATTTAGTTTTTAATTCAAAATCAAAATAGTTATAAAACACAACAAACCCAGTTTTAAACAAATAAAATAAAATCAAAATTTGAAATTAAATAATAAAAATACACTTAAAATTTCGGGTTGTAACATTCTCCCCCACTCAAACCTTTTCGTCCTTGAAAAGGAACAAGGCAGGAAAATAGTATTTAAGTAATTAATATTTTTAAACAACAGTTCAAATTTATCTTTATATCCATATACACTTTGAAAACTATATATATTTAAATCAGTGTTAAAATATTTTCTGACATTTCAATATAAACTTAAGTATTCACTCGACGTCTCGATTGGCGATATATAATTATCCCACTTTCGAAACCTGAAAATAGAATTGATGATGCTATGCAATCATTACCAGAATCATTTTCAAGTGATTGGAGTGTGTCTCTATATCTATCAAATACTTATAGGATTTAACATATACATTGATCAGACGTATACCCAAACCAGCAGGTATTCGATAGGCCAATTTTTAACGTTAGGTAAATACTCCAAACGTCTTTCTATTTTTAAACAGAATATATATCAAAATTTTCAAATCATATATTATAAATAATATATTTCAAATCATTAAAATTTTAACTAGGTAAATATATATATATATATATTTCTCCCCCACTCATTTATTTATTAAAATTCAGCTTCAATCTATAATAAATATACGATAATATGCATAATATTATTCTATAGTATATCAAAATATTTCCAAAATATATAGATGTTCACCAATATAAAATCTTTCACAAATATATATCAAAATTTCAATATTATAGTATGGAAGTTATACATTATAATACCTTTCAAAATACTTATTTCAAATCAACTTTTAATAAATATGAACTTGCTAAAAGGCTTATACTCTCCTTCTACTTCTTGCCTTGTTATGGATATGGAATAGTTACAGAATTCGAGTTAAAAGCTGGACAAACGAAAGAGCCTAATCAAAGAGGATGTATGAAGGAAGATGGATTTGAATGGAAAGGAAATTCAAGAAGACGATTTATATATTAAACAAAATTTATATACAGAAATATTTATTTTAAAAACACTTAAAATCTCTTTCTTAGTTTATTATGTTGATGTTATAAATTTAATTGCAGGTTATTGGTTTGTTATTTAACATTTGAAAATACTTGATGACTCAAAGTTTAACAAGTTTATTATCATTCTTATAGATGTTAGGCATACGCTGGCCAGGCGTACGACCAAAATCTCTAACTACTAAATATCCTTGTTTCAGCTCCCAATGAAAATACTAAAAACAATTAAAATAAATATGGAAAATATTTTCCCCCATGGATCGCGGTTGTGCCAATATCCCAGTAGAATCGCTTGTAACCGTGGGTATCACACCCCTCGACTTACGCCGTGGTTGTTGCCATAGATCGCAGTTATACGGCGATTACGTCACTATCCCAGTGAAATCGCTTGTAACTGTAAGTACCGCGCCCCCGAACTACGCTATAGCGTCTAGATCGCAATTACGCGGCGGTCACGTCACTATCCCAGTGAAATTGTTTGTAATTGTAGGCATCTCGCCCCCCGAATTACGCTAGAACAGATAAGTAATAATAGTTATCAACGTGATCTCACCGAGTGAGATTCCAATATCGATGGATACTCCAATCGACGGAGCACCAACGTTGATACAATTTACAATTTTCGATGGACACTCTCGACGAGCGCCAACACAATCCCTCTCTCAGGAATTGCGATTTTGATAGAAGGTATTTCCCATATCTTTATTTTGAAAACATATATCCTGTATATATAGTACTTCATTTCACGGTTACACATATCACACTTACATAAATGTCAATTTACGTAAGATTTTCTTTTCAACATCATGTTTCAGACGTATCGTTCTTATATAAATTCATTATATAAGGTTTCAATTTGAATCGATTAATTTCCAAATCAATAACTTTCGAATTAATCAAACTTTTCTATACATTATCCATATATATAAGGTTCGAAATCTTCATATCTTTATTTGCAATATTTACTATCTCTCATAATCTCGAAAACTACGACCACCCGAAGATGGATTTCAAATGGAATCAAGATTCAAATCGAAGGAGAACTTAACAAAGAAGGCTATCAAAGATAATAGATTCAAAGAGTGGGAATTCCAAAAGGATTTGAATTCCAAAATACTTTACGTTTCAAAATAATTTATATTTTCAAAATATGCACTCTTACAAGAAGGATTCTATGACTGATTCCACTCATTTTAGGGTATACTACCCTATCACTGATGAGCTTTTACCTCATAAGCTAAAGCTTTGATAAACCAAAACTCTGATACCACTTGCAATGACCCCTTGTAAAAGGAAAAACAACACGTGAAAAACAATTAAATGAAAATCAAAACGTCTAAATTTTGCAAAACAAATTTCACCGTTAGATTTGTGACAACGAATAGAATATTTTTCATGTTGTCCGAACTGGTTCCAGACAGATTTTAAAATCGTTAAATTTTGAACTGTTATGCGCAGCTTCGCACTGAAAAATGCGCGACCGATAAACATTCAAATTTTCTGACGAAATTTCCACAGCTGCTACATCTCACTGTACGTATTTCAAATTCCAAATTCCCATTACAAGAAATTATAGAATATTATGAAATTAAATCAAGGATATAAATTCAATTAATATTGGAAACAAATTATATAATACAAGTTTATTATTTAAATTAAAATATAAGAACAAATTCAAATTCAAATAAATAAACTCGATAAATTAAACAGATAAGATTTTAAATAGAAAATACTGATTTGCATTACTAAAATATGTATATATATTCGTATAGAAAACCAAAATAAATTTAGTTTTTAATTCAAAATCAAAATATTTATAAAATACAACAAACCGAGTTTTAAACGAATAAAATAAAATCAAAATCAAAATCAAAATTTGAAATTAAATAATAAAAATACACTTAAAATTTCAAGTTGTTACAGTTTGCTAGTTACATATATATTTTGGGATGCCTCATCGTGCGATAGGATGAATTTTTGAGTGTTACATGTATGTGATTTTACCGGACCTCTCTGTACAAAGGAGATGCTGCCAAAATTTTCCATGATTTTGGGAGTTAGAAAAATTTATAAGATTTTACAACTACATAACTTATTTTATAAATGCTTTTTACATGTATGAATTTGAAAGTATGTATGTGCTCAATATTCTATTTCGTTCTCTTTTCAAGAACGAAAAGATTTGAGTGGGGGAGAATGTAACAACCCATATTTTTCTGTATATTTAAAACTTGAATTAAACAAATAAATGGAATAATATTGGTTAAAATCAAATTTTGTGGATTATAATAATAATAATTTTTTGAATTGAGCATAAACAGATTTTAATTTAGTTTATACTTAGAATTGTTGTAATTTGAAAATTAATATTTTATTTATTAAATGAATTTGAGTTGTTTAGTTTATAATGGGAATTCAAATTTAATTTGATAAATGGAGAATTCTAAGTTGTTAATTATAATTGAAATTCAAATCAAAAATTCAAAATGTGTGGAATCGACTTATAATTGGACTTGTTGTTTAACCGTACGGGATAAAACGCGAAAGGAATCAATGTAATATGATAATTGTTGTTCTTATATTGGACCTTATATATATATGTAAGTAAATTTCCTTCCATTTCATCAGTCCATTTTGACATATACGTATATTTCCTCAAGCAATTCTTTCTCTAATGGCTGTAATTAAATTCAAAACCCAAGAAAAAAAATACCAACTTCAAGATCAAATCTTCCCAAAACATAGCAAATTATATATCAAATCGAAGCTCTCGAAGATACGAAGCCTCTGGTATAGTTTATTTCGACATGCAGTGCCCGAAGTTGCCGGAGATTTGCGGTCAAAGACTGCAGTCTTGAAACCCTAGGCACGATTTTGAGGATTTTCAATTCTGGAGTTAATTGGAGGAACAAGGATTTAGGTATTGTAGAGAATGGTTAGTGGAGTTGAACGAAGGTGGTAGCACAGCCTGAAATGGTTGGTAGCATCGAAAGTTGGTGTTTTAGGGTTTCGAAACCCTTTCGTTCATTGTCTCAGCGATGGCGAAGGGTACCACCTGAGGTGGTGGTTCCGATGCGGGTGGATGCAGATGAAGGAGTCGGTCAGTTTGCAGGTGGTTGGAGGTCTTCAGATGGTCGAAGCGGTGAGAAATTGATTGTCAAAGATGGTTCATGTATGGGTTCTGCGGGTATGGTTTACGGGAGAGAGGAGCGGGAGTTGTTTTGAAGATGCTGACGTGGTGATAGCTAATTAGGTGAGAGAAATATTTTATTAATTTTATATATATTTGAATTCAAATGATAAAATGCTAATAACTCTTATATACGAACTCGGATTTGGATGCGGTTGGGTGCGTTGAAATCGTGGAGAGATTTCGAACAATTGAGACTGGTTTGGCTGCGTTTGAAGACTGTAAAATTTTAGCCTTTGGTTGGACGTCTGATCAATTAAAGACGCAAAGGTGAGTGATTTTCTCACTTACGGTTAACTAAATTATTCCCATGTTTATTAAATTAAATTATGAAATAAGTTTGGTTGCATGGTTGTGTTTTATTGTTGATGTGTTGTGTAAAACTGGCATGCAAGTGTGTTAATCTGCAAAATTTAAGTTGATAACTAGTTATTTAGTTAAATTAAATTTCTAGTTAGAAATCTCGATCCTTGTTAACCAGTGAAATGATTAAATATTTGCCGTTTGAATAAAATGGTTGTGATGGATGCCTTGGTTGATTTGGTTACTGGATTGGTATTGATATTGAAATGTCCCTTTATTCAGTATATGGATATTGTATGCTTATTGTGACGATTAATCCCATTTTCACCCTAGATGTTACGGGCATCAAATAAAACCAGGATTAATCGATTTGAAATGAATTAAGAACACATGTTTTTTGAGTAGGACGGATGTGTAGCGCGAAACTACACAGCCGATGAATTAAGAACACATGTTGAAATGAAAAATAACCGTGACCCTAATTTGGATTGAAATGATATATATCCGTCCCTGAAATATCGAGAAATTAAATTTAATATCACTTGGCCATAGGATAAAAAATTATATAAGGACATCGGTTGGTTAAATGATTTTGAAATCAAAAATTCTATTCGATGGAAATTTTATTTAAAAGAAATGTGCCGATATTCGATAAATCTATTTTCTTTAAAGATCTGAACCTTGAATGTTATTTGAAATGGTTAAGGAAATTATCTCAAAGCAAATTGGGAGTTCTTAAAATGGGAATTTGAATATGTTTTGGAATTATTCAAACAATTGAGGTAGATTCGAAATTAATAAATTCTTATTGAATTAAATTTTAGGATAAGGTAATCAAGGAGTTTTTTTAACCTAATATGAATATGGATTTGAGTTCTTAAATTGGAAGGTTGTTTTGAATGGTGGATGAAACAAGATATAGGAACTATGTAAATTCCATTGAGACTGGAATATAGATTCAAATATTTGAAATTAGGAAGAAAGAAGCAATTACAGTTTAAAATTTTTATTTTATAAAAATTATATATATATATACGCGTCTTGCTTACAAATATACTATTCCTTTTCTCAAAAATTATTTATTAAAACTTTTTAACCTATAAACTATTTTGTTATAAATAAATTTCCTTTATATTTTATTACTTAAAACTATTTAGTAAATCTTTAATTTATGTATATACATAGCTATTTAAATTATCTTATTTTATTTTAACTATTATATTATATATATATTGTATATAAAGGTTTTTCTTTAGAAGCATTTATTTTTCATAATTATATTTTATGAGTTGTAAATTTCTTCCGAATGGAAAATGTTTGGATTTAAACCGTTGGTTCAAATGGAGTTGAGATAAAGTTACATTATATTTGAATAGGAATCAGTTGTAAACCAATTATAATATGGAAATGTAAATTATATTCTACTCGAGTATAAATGGATCTCCTAAGGGATTAAAATGAGTTGTTATGAAAATATATGTTCTATTTGAATATGAATGGATTTTGACTATAAATCGATTTTTGAAATAACTATGATTTTTGATAAGAAGTATATTCTACTCGAATATAAATCGATTTTGAAAATTATATGATTATAGTTTATGGATATGGAAATATATTCTAGTTGGAATATAATCGGTTTTGGGAATGATTGGGATATTTTGATATGAAATTATATTTTATTTTGAATATAAATCGGGTTCAAACAAACATGATATTTTGATATGAAAGCGAACCTTTGTTGTAATGTCCCATATTTTTTACGGTATAATAATTAATTAATTTAATTATAGAAATAGTGGTTTAGAGAATTAATTGATCTTTTAATTAAATTCTGTGGAATATTTAATTAATATTGATATATTTAATTTCTAAATAGTCGGAATTAGTGAATTGGCAATATTGTGTGAACTGGACAATTCAAAATATATATAATTCAGTTTGGAATTTAATTCGAATAACGAATATATTATATAAACGACAGTTGAATGTATAATTATAATATAATTAAAATCGAGCTCGAAATGGCGCGGCATTTCATTATTTGGCGATTTGAATTTCAACTGAATATACAGGGTCCGTTTTAAATCGGATTTTTATGAAACAAGAAACATACGGAGCATGTGAAGTATATTTTTCTAATGAAAAAGAAAAATTGGGATTTCGTCGTGTAGATTTTGAGTTATGTCCAAATCAAATTTTAGAAAAGTCGCTATGGAATTCCTTTATAATTTAAAACGATATATAAAAGAAATTTCATTATAAATTGAATATTGATTTAATCGGGATTTGAAATATCGAGTTAGAAATTCATATAGGAATAATTTGGGAGCTGTATGATATTCTAGTGTGAATATATATGATAATATTAATTTATTAATATTTAATTTAATTGTTTTAAATATGTATATAAATCGGTTATTTAGAGCTTTAAAAATAGCCAGTTTTGCAAACGAACTCTGTTTTCGATGAAACTAATTTTGTTGGATCCGCAATATTAAATTATTGCTAGATTTCAATTCTCATGATTTTTGAAGTCAGTATGTGGCCGTACGGATTTTTAATGTGAAAAACAATCGGTAATTTGACCTTTTAAAAATACGCTGTGTGGCCAGACGGAGTCGTAATTCGACGAAACCAGTCTCATTGGGTCCGTAATGTCAAACTCTATTTACATGCCCATTTTCATGATTTTTGAGTGCTGTATAAAATTATAGGGATTTTTAGATGATTAATGCAAATAACGATTTATTGAAAATGAATAAATTAGTTAATAAAAAAATATACCCTAACTGTTTCTCCTTGATCAAAGATCAGTCCACGTCTCCCTTCTTTCTCAGCCGCATATGCTCCTTTTTCTTCATACCAGAAACGTGGAAATCACTTCTCCATAATCATCCTCTTAATCAAAATATAATCTCCTATATAATAACTTAACACCTTCTAACCCTCACCAAATTCATTCCACGGTTAAAGAAAATCATGCAGCCATGTTTTCACCAAAATCGTGAAACCTAAAAATCAAGAATAAATCAAAGAAATCAAAACAAAATCCTATAAATCAAAATATTTGTATAGTTGAGATCGTCATTCAATTCTCTTAACATCCATATGAGTATTTCTGAGTTCGACGTTGGGTTTTGGGTACTCGATTTCAAGCGAAATGCCTAGGGTTGGGTTTTTGAGGGGATTTGATGCTTCGATTGCAAAAGTGAGTTCATATTTCAATTTGACTCATCGAGTAGCATTCAGTTGGAATTATTGGGAATTTATGGAAATTATTTGTGTCGATGGTTTCTATGGTGGTGCGTCCATTGTGCCTGAGGATAGAAATCGACCGAAGCAGGCGAGGTTGAGGAGGATAGGTGGGTGTTGATGCTCGCAGGAAGTGAAGGAGATTGGTGAAGTGATGGTGTGTTTTCGTGAAGAAATAAGGAAGAATGGAGGATGGATATATGAGGTAATGGCTTTGAAGAAGCTCCAGGTTACGGCAGTTAGAAGATAATGAGGAGTGGTTGTATTTCGTTTTGGAGAAGAAAGGGCTACAGGCTTTTAACATGTGTGGGTTTGGGCCAAGGAAAAAGGGTGAGGCCCACTTTATTTTATAATTTTAAGTTTAACTTTAAATTAAAATAGAGTGCAACTTGTAATCATTGTAACTTGAGCATACGTTATCCAAATCTAGCAAAACAAGATCCGACACGATCGTATGGACGAGCGCTACACACTGGAACTGACTGGGAGTGAATTGAAGCTCATTATAATTTATAGGAAATAAATTGTCGGATCTGAATCAAATCAAAGACAGTTATCGTTATTTAACGATGATAGTCCAACGTGAGTAAAACTCACCAACTCTGAACAGTTATATTTTTATAACGTATATTTAGAACCGATAAATGTTGGTTGATTGCTGTGTGTTAACTGTTTGGTTGAATTGCTTATGTATTGGTTGAAATTATAAATAACGATATATATATAAATCGTTAATCAAATATCGATTCTGTTTAGCAGAATATTTCATTTTGAAATGAAATCGATGTTAATTATTGTTTAACATATTTTGATATATAATCTGTGATTGATTGGATATGTTTGGATGATATTGATCACTGTGATTTGGTATTTTAAATACCATAAGAAATACAGAGATATAGAAAGAGAAATTTTCAAAGAGTTATTGAAAATGAATTATTTATAAATAGAATAAAGGAATATTTGTTTAGAAAATAAATAGAATAAAGGAATATTTATTGGGAAAAATAAATAGAGTTAATGAAAAGGAGTTAATCGAATTTAGTATTCGAAGGAGTTAATCGAATTAGTTATTCGAAACGAGTAAATCGAATATGGTATTTAATAGTTTAGTAAATCAAATATGGTATTCGAAAGTTAGTCGAGTTAGTCAAGTTAAACGAATATGGCTAGTCGAGTCGAGTTAGTCGAGTTAAACGAACATGATTAGTCGAGTCGAGTTAATAATTATAATTAATCGAAAGGAGTTAGTCGATAATTAATCGAAAGGAGTTAGTCGATTATAATTAATCGAAAGGAGTTAGTCGAATGTAGTTATTCGAAAGGAGTTAGTCGAATATGGTATTCGAAAGGAGTTAATTGAACCAAGTTAGTCGAGTATGGTTAATCGAACCAAGTTAGTCGAGTATGGTTAGTCAAACCAAGTTAGTCGAGTATGGTTGTCAAACCAAGTTAGTCGTGTATGGTTAGTCAAATCGAGTAAGTCAAACCAAGTTAATCGAGTTAGTCGAGTATAGTTATTCGAGATAGAGTTAAAACAGACATAGTTATTCCGTATGAGTTGCCATTTAGCACAACTGCTAGCGTAATTCGCAGGGCTGCAGATAGCCTACGGCGATCGGATGTTTCCTGAGGGAATCAGGCGTAACCATTGTGATCGCTACGATCTAGCATCAATCGAATGGAGTTAAATCGAATATTAGCTATTCGAGATAGAGTCAAAATAAATATAGTTATTCGAATATAAGTTAATCGAATATTAGTTATTCGATAGGAGTTAATGAAATAGAGTTAACCATAAGAGTTAATCAATTAGAGTCAATCAAATATTAGTTATTAGAGAGAACGAGTTATCAAATATTGTTTATTCGAAAGAGTTAATCAAATATAGTTTATTCGAAGGAGATATTATCGAATATAGTTTATTCGAGAGAGAGTTAATCGAATAGGGATTACTCGAAAGGGAGTTATTCGTCGAATTTGATTATATCGAATTTGGGAAAGTATTATTTACTTTCCGGTTTATAAATCAAGATTTATTTATTTATAAATAAATTAGTTGTTAGGTTAATTATTCAAAGTAAGAATAAAAGTTAGATAGTTAAGTTAGGTTTTGAGAAGTAGGGTTTATAACGTTGACGTTATAATAAATGTTTTTATAAAGAAGTGGATTCGTAATATGAAATCCGAGAATTTGCATAAGCAAATGATTGTAGAAATTGAAGCGATGAGCTTTATCTATTGCAAGGTTAAGAACATTGTTCATTTAAGGTTTGAGAGGTAATTATACCCCAACTTGATTGACCTCAAAATGAACTAAGGAATAATTGAGGTTCGATGGCGAAGATTGATTAGAGATAAAATAAGTTAACAAGCGATAAATGGATTGAGGGGTCATAACGATGTTTTATACAATGTTCATTTGAAATCCATATAAATAAGTGTTGGGAACGTTTTCCAAATATAATCAGAGATATTTTCTAAGCATAGAAAATGAAATGTTCTGTTGATATGCAAATAAACTATGGAAATGTTTTCCAGTGTTAAAACATATATTTTCGAAATATAGAAAATAAGGGAATATGAATATATATATATATATATATATATATATATATATATATACACACACATACATATTTGATGGATCAATAGAAATCCCAATTGGGAATAAGATTGTTGTTTGTACACAGACATGTTTTCATTTGATAGTTAAATCACCGACTATCAAAGTTTTTTTTACCATTTTACGTTGTTAATGTGGGGAGACCGGTTGGATTCTTATCCAAAGAACCACTCCGTATTGGCAAAAGCATTGCGGAATCATATATGCCAAAGATAATTGAAGACGGAGTAAAGTGCAAGGGTTGTTGTATAAGTCCTAGGTAGAGATTTCCTAGGATGGATGTACGGAATAGTGCCTTCGGTTTGTCCAGTCCCAGGACAACTTGAATGGACGAATGTCTGACAGAGTATATCTGGTAGATCATGTAAGTTGATCGTTTCAAACGTATTTACATTGGTGGCGGAGGAATTCGTTTCTTTTAGCTTATACCTGTGGTATTTTGGGGAAATCAATTTGTCATTTAATGGGTATGATGATGTGGCATTCAAAGTAAATGAAGATGTGATCTGTATAGAGATTCATTATAACCTCAAGCCTCATCAACTGGGAAATGACAGAAATCGGGCAGGCAGCATGGCTAAAGTGGGCTGCACCCAATTAGGGTACATTGTCACCATCTAGAGAAATCCATATTTGTACTTCTTTCAATTATGTATCTCCCGAGAACGGTTATGTTGGAATACTAACCGAGGGGTGGCAATATATTCGATACATTCAATAGAAATGAATGGTCGGTCATGTGTGGCTGAGTTACAAGATGTTCTTGTTCAACTCCAGTGTATTGCTTCTAGAGTACACTGATCGGAAGGTGGATCCATACCTTGTCATAGTTGGAATCCATTCACTAAATAAGAGCCCTCGGTTTTGATTATATATTATATATGTAGAACGTTAGATGCAAGCGTTTCTGCTAGATTTCTATTTACTTGATCTAGACATTATTAAAATATCAGACATGTATCGTTTTAGAAATATTTTGGGTTATCATAAGGTAAAAGCCATCCGTGTTTATGTGTGGATCGGTCTTATGATTATCCTTTGTTTCAAAAGAATTTTGAAAGTTAAATCAATGATTTGAGTTTACTCACACCAGTCACATGACTGGCCCAGAGTTTATTTTGTTTTGTTTTCCCTAAACTCTTGGATGCCCAATTTTGTACGGGCAGTCAAGTAGTCGGGATTTACAGATACTTGAAGAGCTGGAGCAGGAGGCTTCAGGATTATACGGCTATTGTTATTTCCGATGTGTTGTAAGTGTTATACTCTAATAATGGTATTGTATACAGATACTGTTTTGTTTCAAAGTTATGTTATGAAATATATTTATTTGTTCCGTTGTGAGATTCGTGTTAACTCTGATGTTGTATGTTCTTCTTCTTCTTCTATTCTAAGTTTCTATCTTATCTATTCTCACTCTCTAACTTCTTTCATGGACTATCCGGTATTTCCGATGCTTGATTAGTCGGCATCGTGTTTGGTGTCGATAACCAAGGTCGTGAAAACCAGGGTCGTTACATTTGTGAAAGTAAAAGAACCGACCGATGTGGAAAGTGTAAGCGTTGGTTGTTAAAGAGACCGATATCGACAAGTGGCATACTCTCTGTCAGTGTCGATACCACTTTAACAACTGTGTATGTTATGACGTATACAGAATGAACATGATGACTTGGAGGCAATTATTGTATTGAAGAAGATGAACGATAATGAAATGGCCTTGACCTTCGGGTCATAATTGGAATGACTAAAACATGAGCTATACCGTGACTAATTGAGGTAGCATCTCTGATCGGACGCACTTCTTCGATACTATTTCTATGACTATGATGATGATTTGGGCCCTTTTGATTTGGAAGAGTATTCCGAGGGGGGCGGTAGTGGATGCTTCGCTTTACCACCGATCCGGGAGTGCAAGTGGTAGAATCCTACCCTAGGTATTGCCTCGAGTGACTTGTCATATTTATCCTTATCGAGCCCCTATGATTTTGATTTGTATCGTGCCTATGGAGTGCCCTCTGATGCCATCGATTTACGGTAAGTTTACGGTACTGTATAGACTACGGTATTATAAACGGTGTAAGGGTAAAAATGTAGTCCAGCTTACGCTATTTTCATTATCTATACTTTACTGAATAAACACTGTCATAATAGTGTATTATACTATGTGTGTATTAGTTTAAAGGATCCTTGAGAGAGGGAAAAAAATCCCGTAACATCTCTTGAGTTACTGCACCCATGACACTTATGTTATTTCATATTTTAATTTTACTAATATGAGAATGATTTAGTGCTGATCCAAGTGTTTGTTGTGTTTTCTTTTTTTGCAATACGCTCGGGTCTGCAGAAGCTGCAGTTAGCGAAGGTTGCAATAGCTTGGAGGGTGAAGATGAGGATTTGGTATATATATCAATTATAAGTATGTTCTTCCATTACACATCATTTCCGCTGCATTACTGTATATACTTGTATTAGTGTAACTCTGATGACTAGAAAATGTAACTCGAATGTATATGTATTTAAATGCTATTGAACCATTATTTGTTTATTATATGTTGTCCTTCCGCTGTGAGATTTTGTGATTGTTTTCTCTTATTTCTTCTTTTTCCCAATAACTACCTGTGCTGGTGATTTGTTTGGGTCGACATGTGTGGTTTATTGTCGATTTGAACGGTCAAAAATCCAGTTCGTTACAAAGTTGGCATCAGAGCGTTGCTTAGCGATAATCTTGGCTCTGTTTGCCAATTAACTCATTAAAGATAGGATTAGTAACATCCTAGAATGAGTTTGAGCGATATACGAGAGAGCTTATTTGTATTTTGGATATAAAATGGTTTTATATTGTGTTGGCTTGTTCTGTTGAATACTTATGGATTCTGGTCGATATATAGGACGCCATTGTATCGATAGGAATTTCTAAATAACCGAACAGAATGGATCGATGTAATATGGTTTCCGGTTATATTTTAAATATATCAAATATATTATTATTGTTTTTAGGTGTATATGCATTCGTTATTAGTAGGTAGTAATCTTATTACCTATTATGATTGATTAAATAATAAATCTAATGGGAAAATTTAAATGGTTTAGAGGAATTTGGAAATGTAATGTATTAAATACAATTAGGTGTAAATATATTTTGTATATAAAATAGAAACGAACTTGAGAACTCGATTCTGGTGTTTTTGAAAATAGTTTTGCCAAAATTATGAAATAATACCGTATCATAAGAAATAGTTATAGAAATGGTTTTCAAAGGATTTCAAGCGAAATAAGTGTATTCCCTTCGTGGACCTTAGGATGACTTCGGTAATGAGTGCACACATTATCGATGTTATTTTGAAGAGTCTGAGTGGGGGAGACCATTCAATGATTATTATAATTTGTTTGACAAAGGATTTTGGATTTAATTCCATATGGTATAAATTTTATATAATAATATTAGTATATGTTATTTAAAGTTGAATTTAAATTAAACCGGAATTGAAATTTTCTACGTTCTTTGTTAATTAAGGATTTGGATTAAAATTTTTATATGGCATGGTTTTCTATAAAATAGTATAAACATATATGTTATTTCAAAACTTAGTTATAAACCCGGAATCAAAGTATTTAAGTTCGCCTTAACTAATAATATAGATTTAAGTACTAATGTAACTCGACTTATTAGACTTTTGGTTATGAAACTGGGAAATTTGCTTAAGTATTAAAAAAAGAGAAATGGTCGTTGAAATGCTTAAGTATAAGCGAAAATAAGTTTAAACAAATTCCGAATTTGGTCGTGTAATAAAAGTGATAACCCGTGACTTGGCTAGTTTATAAGTATATTAAGTTAGTCGAGAAGGGGTTGAAAGAAATGTATGTTGTTGATAAAATATGAATGGTTGATAAATTAAAAATAAAGAAATTAATGGAAAATTGGTGTATATGTGAACTGAAGGCATAGAAAACTAAAATGGAAAAAACATGATTAAAACAATATGTCGAATGTAAATATTGGCATGGATAATGAAATGAATGGAACGTAACATCGTGTTAAACGAAATATAATTTAAATTGAGTAAAGGTATCAAGTTAAATAAAATTTAACTTCGACATCGAATAATCAGTTGAGAACGAAATATAAAATTTGAGCTATAAACATCGTCTTTAACTCAATTCATGATTCGAGAACTTAATAAATAAATTAAGTTAATAGAATAAATTTAACTAAAAAGGGAATATGTATATAAGTGAATAAGTTAAGTGGAATATCCGAAGGAATTTGGATTAAAGGTGACTTAATTTAAGTTATAAACTAAGCTAAGCGGAAGGAAACTTATGAAAAATTGGTTGAGTCGATTAAAATTTAATATAAAAGAATTAGATGTAATATGAATGAATTTGATTTGAATCCCCACTAACAACACGATGATCTGTGAATAGACCAATTTGGTTGAATTTTATTGGTGAAAGTGAATACTTAAAATCTATTTTGGAAATGAAACCATTGGGAATGAAAATGGATGTAAATGGAATTGGCAAATGAAATATGAAATAAGGTATAGGAAATATTAAACCGAAGTTTAGTTTATTAAATTTGAATATCAAAACAATATGGAACTAAACTCGAGAATATTTAAACTGGTCGATTTAGAACCAAATATAAATGAATGAAAAATAAAGTGAGGATGAACTTAAGAATTAGAATAAATAAACTCGGAATTTATTCAAATGAATGGTTAATCGAATATGGATAAATGGAATGACATTCAATGTGATACGGATAAAGCAAATAGGGATAAGTAATGAAATTTGGCAAATCGATCCATATTAATGAATTAAGGATTCAATATAATTGAGTTAGTTGGAAAGTAAAATGAGTTCAAGTTTCAACTAGAATTGGTGCTTGGAATGAAACGGGAAAACGAATAGAAAGTATATCGGAATGTAGTAAGCAATTAAATGGGAATCCGTTTCTCAAGTAAGTAAGTGATAACCAATTTTAAGTGTTAAAGAGTTACCAATTTTTTTTTGGAATTCGGAAGTTGAAACTCCAAATAAATCGACGGTATTGTATAGACTATGGAATTTATTCAAATGAGTGCATAATGCAATTTTGTTTCTTTGATGCCCAAGAAATAACGCCTATAGCTAATGTGAAATCCAAATGGAAGTAGATTTATTTTCACTGGCACTAGTTATCCAACTTGCATCAGTGTACCATTCCAATACAAGCAAATCCACTATAAAAAACTCCTAGATTTTTAGTCCTTTCGAAATAATCAAGTAATATTCCAATTTTTTTCCATTGATCTATATCAAACTACTAGTATATGGAGCAAGTTTGCATATTGCATATGTTATGTTATGTCTCGTATAATGCACTACATACATTTGTTTCCAATATCGCTTGCATGTTCAATTTAAGCAATATCTATTCTCTCATGTTTATTGAGATTGACACTTGATTCTATTGGGTTGCATCTTTAATTTTTAGTTGCACAAACTTGTGAAATGCTTTCTCAATAAAATGTGGTTGACTTAGTACATAGTTCGACTAAATTTATTAACTTTTATACCTAGAATTGTATCAACTTTTCAATTCATTTATTTTAAATTTTGAAGCTAGATATTTCTTGGTAACTTGTATTCTTTTCATGTTAGTGCTAAATATTAATAAATCATCTACACATAAAAAATTAGTTGTCCATATTGCTTAGTAAATTTTGATTAGAAACATTTTTCTATGCTATTATATGTAATACAATTTCGAAGTATTATCGAGTCGAATTTTTCATGCTACTATTTGGGTGCTTGTTTTAATCTGTATAATGATTTAATTAGTTTGCAAACTTTTCTTTCATATGCAAGAAGAACAAAGCCCTCGAGTAACCTCATTCATTAGGTTCGCTATTTAAAAAGGCTGTATTAACATTCAGTTGGTGGATATGAAACTGATAGATTGATGCTAAGGCTATTAATGCTAAAATGAATGTAATTCTTGCAACCGGAGCGTATGTACTAAATAAATTAATTTATTTATTTTGTATAAATTCTTTGGCTATTAATCAAGCCTTGAAAGTTTGCACACATCGTTGTTTCATTTTCTAATAAATATCCGTTTTCAGCCAATAGGTTTTGACCCTTGAGATAAGTCTACTAGTATGTAGGTATTGTTTGTTAAAATTGAATCCATTTCATCATCAACTGCCTCCTTCCAAAAAGCAGAGTCTCAAGAAGTCACAACTCTTTGTGTGTTTTTGTGTCATCTTCTATATTCATCACTACAGGAGTTATGTTTGCAACTTCATCTCATGTTCCTTCTACGACATACCATAGCTCAAGATGATATAAAAGATGGACTAAAGTTTTCCCATCTTCCCATTCTTTACATTCTTCTTGTTTCTTTGTTTGTTCTTCTACCACCTTTCTCTTATTGTTAGTAGAAGGTGTAGGAGCATTTACTGGTGTCTGAATGACATTAGGGCTTAGCGACTCAGTTGCAGTTAAATAGTTCATGAATTTGTTTTCCATAAACTCGGCATCTTTTGATTCAACAATTATGTTAGAAGATAAACCTAATATTTCATATGCTTTGGAGTTTTATATGTATCCTCTCTCTATATATATACTTCTCAAGGCTCTTGAACTTAGTTTAATTCAATTAGGATCACTCATTCAATAGAAGGCAATACACCCATACACCTTTAGGTATTTTAGATAAGGTTTTCAACCACTCCGTAATTCATAATGAGAGATTTTAGTTTTCCTTAAGGTGACTTTATTATATAAATGATATGTAGAGTACAATGCTTTACTCCACAAATTGAGTGGTTATTTAGCATTCAACAACAAAAAATTCATGCATCAACCAAAGTTCTATTTTTCCTTTCATTTGTAGAATTCATCAGTGAAGGTAACGAAATACCTTTTTCACCTTTGGTTGAAAGTCCATTTAATTCACATATGTCAAAGTGAACTATGTCAACAAAATCTAAGAGTTTTGAATTCTTTTCCATGGGAAAGGTTTCTTAGTAATCTCAGCTTGTATACATATATTTCGCATTTATCATGTTTGTCATTAATAACAGAAATATGACCATGTTTAGACATTGTATTTTAGAGATTTATAGTTTAAATGTTTTATATTGTAGATAAGGAATCAACAGTTTTCGACATGCCATTACAACATAGCCTTACCCATAAACATGCAATTTATGGACATAACTAAATTTTCATCTTTCAAGACTATTTTGACATAGCCTTTTCATAAGATTGATGTAGAGACTAGGTTCTTTTTTATATCAGGAAGATGGAGCATATCAGTAAGAGGGTTTTGGAAGTGAAATGAATTTTCACGTTTACTCTTCGTAGAAATTTTGCGCCATTCCCGCTTCCCATGAGAACTGCTTTCTGGTTCCGGAACCTCCGTATAGTTTTTGAATAGATTTCTGTTGCTACAAATATGAACCGTTGAACCACGATTGAACCAACTATCTGAACATTTCATTTCAGCACTGGCCATGTGCGAGTCATTTATCATGTCAATATGTAAATCTAAAACCATAGCAATAATTTCTTTTACTTCCTCAGAATCAACCATATTCTCATTCATGGAATTTCCATTACAATATTTTGGAGGAGCAATGCATTCTCGCTTGTAGTGCCCAAGTTTAATGTAGCTAAAACATCCCTTATTCCCTTTTCCTCTTGGAATTAGAGTTGTTTTTCCGACCTCTCTTCTTGTTAGGTTTAAAATTTTGGTTTTGATTCTTCTTTCTCTTTATTCTGGAAACCCTATTATTCACATTAGTAAAACGAATAAGCACCACCATCGATTCTATTTTCATCTCCAATTCGAATGTGTTTTCCAATCTTTTCTAATGTGAGTTCCTTAGTCTAGTGGAAAAGATTTTTCCTATGGTTATTCCAACTTGCTAGAAATTTTGTAATTATAGACCCCATTTCCATTGATCTTGGAATTTGTACTTTCAAATCGCCTAGTTTACTATTAGGACTTATAAGTTGTAACGACTAAAGATTTTCAATGTTTAAAATTTGAAGTTAATTTAGATTTAGTATTGAAATTGATGTTTACACTTGAAATTTATTTAGAATTTTAAATCAAGTCTATTTTAACTTGGGTTTGAGTTAATTTTGTAAGTTTAAATTTAGTTTTAATATTTATATTTAAATGGTTTAGTTAAATTTTCGTGCTATTAATATTTAAACTAATTGAAATATAGTTGTTTGAATATTTATAAATAATCCAATTTATAAATTTTGACTTGAGAATTTATATTTTATTTAGATTTGAATTTTATTTAAATTGGTTTAAGGCATGTATTTGAAAATGTTTAAGATACACTGGTATTGGGTGTATACTTAGTATAATAAAATAGTGAACCCATTGGAAAATAATTCTTTATTTATGTTGGACACCTGTTGTGACGACCCGAAAACTCCTGCCTTCCAGACCGATTGTAAACCACACAGGTATGATCCAAAATGGTAGAAATTCTCGGATTGTTATGAGAATACGACACATCAGAACACAGAACAAGAGAAATTTTTATTGCTATTACAATAACTTTACATCAGAGTACAAGAATATTATAGTACAAATAATAGATACACGGCGGAAACATATCAAAGAATAATAAGAAATTACAAAACAGCGGAAACATAAATACATGAATACAATGCACAGTCAGAAACATCAATTAACATAGCGGAAGATCTCATAACAATCTAGAGAACACCTCCAACCATAATCTAGGGTCTTGTTTAATAAATATCTACCAAACCAAAACTACTAGCTACCCGTGTGAAAAATATGGGCACCCAGAGTTTTGGTGGGAAACAATAAACTCTGAGTCATCCATGGGACTGGTGTAAGAACTAAAAATAGTTATTAACTTTATTTTAAAGTTGGGTTAATCACGAGACCACGCTGTATAACACAGAACGGGTTTCCTCCACATGAATACCAGTAAATAAAACTCGCAATGCTTCTTGAAAAATGAAGCTATTAATAAGACTTAGGTCCCATCACACAATGCAAGTGCAAGCCGGAGGACAGAGTTTTACCTTATAATAGCCAAACATGCTTGATACGCGAAATTTCTCTTTTATTATTACTAGTGTATAATGTGAAATCAATTTAGAAAATAAATGTATCAATTTTAGATGGAATAATACCCCATTATATTATGTCGCATACAGGTTTACAACTGAAAAGTAAGGTTTGTAATAGAAATGGGATTTCCATCATGAGTCGAGGCAAAAGATGTAACGACCCGCATTCTACGCATCTGGGGATCGTAATATTAATTTCTTTCTCATGCGAAGTCATATAGCCATGTAACTTTAGGAGATGACTATTGGGGTCATTTCCCATGTTCATCATTTATGCCAATTTTTAAATGACCGTTTTGCCCCTAGCTGATCTTTTTTCGTCCATAACTTTTGATTGGTAAGAAGTTTTGACTTGAAATCACTTCCATTAGATCCGGATGATGGTTTACCTTTCCGTAGAGTGGTCACATTAGCCAAACGGACTAGCCGTTTGGGATATATGTTTGAAACAAGGTTTAGAAGGTGAAAAACAGCTTAACCGGGTCTAATTAGGGTGATTAGCAAGAGGGCCCATAACCCATTTCGGGATTAGGGTTATGGAGAGGTTGAGAACAGTAGGAAAACGATTTTTATTTTAATTTTCAGCCACCTAAAACATTTCTCTAACCCTAGCCATGACCTCCACCTTCTAATTTCATCTCAAATTGCTCCTAATCGCTTTCTAATTGAAGATTAAGCCAAGCTACGTCAAATCAAAAGGAAATAACACCAGATCAGAGATGGAGCTGCTGTGTTGCATTAGAATTCGGCCCAAAACTGATAATATTTTAGATCTATAGTTTGTTTGTGGCCATGGTGAGTGATTTGCATCGTTTTTCACTAATTACGGCTAATTAGGGGTGATTAATGGTAATTAGCGAAATTATACGTAATTAAATTCTGGAAATTTTGTAAAATTCCAAAATGTTGTTTTAGGGCTCTGTTAAAATTTCGGGTTAATCTGGGTAAGTTTTTCAAATCCTATCATTAGTTGTGCTTAAACATGATGAAGGGGAAAAACATGGGTTTTGTGTAGTTTTGATCCATTTTTAACTTATTGAAATTGTTGTTTTGGTGTTTGTGGTTGATTATACATGTTGCTATGACTGTTTGGAATGTTTTGTGATTACCTAGAATAGTTAGAAAGGTCGAAAACGCCGTCGTGTGGTGTAAAACGGTCACTGGAAGTTGAAGGAAATTATGCAGGGGACTGGATCGGACCGGTAGAGGAGGACTGGATCGGGTCGTGTAGCCCACCCACGAGCCGCCTCAAGTGCACGAACCAAACCGCATGCATGAAGTCATCAAACATCATCACGAACCGAACCGACCTGCTTGCATTGGAAGATCACGACCCGATGCTCTAGACAGGAGTTCGGGATCCGAAGCTTCACCAAACCGAATGTTGACCACGACCCGAACCCAGTGGGGCACCACGAGCCGCGAACCGATGTTGGAGCTTGATGTCATGAGCCACGAGCTGAAGGAGGAACCACAAGCCGATGCCCAGGGGGAAATCATGATCCAATCTTTGAGTTTGGACAGCGAACGAACTGAATTGAAGAATCACGAACGAAGATGATGACCAAAACCCAAGATGCAAAGGTAGTCCAAATTGGAAGTTTGTACTCAGGATCCAGACGGGAACCAACGAGTAAACTTCATGATTGGGATTTGATGCGGGACGTGTGCTAAGGAGTTATCGACGTCTATACCTTTGATTCACCACCAAGATGGATGTTAGGCTACGTATCAGTGCAATGTGGTAGTTACTACTCCATGGGGGCAGAGTGATCGTAGCATGGCTATGAGCCAGTGCAGTGGAGTCTTCATGACTTCACGGGGCAGAGTGGACATAGCCAGGACTAGTGGCTATGGATCAGTGCAATGGAGTCACCATGACTCCATGGGGGAGAGTGATTATAGCAAGGATTTGGGTGATTAAAGCAGTGGATATCGTATTCTTTATTCACTGAGTGAGAGATGTGAGGATGGTTGCTATGCTTGATTGTTTGACATCACTATGACATGCACACCCCTCCCCCCGTATCTTTACACCATATGTTAGTGTCACCTTAGAGTATTGTACATCTTGTTGTGCTAACTCTTTGGTTGCAGGTCCAGGTTCAGGTATGGTTTAGTATACCTGTTATTATTCTGTTTTGCTGCTTATCGCTCATACAGACTTTTTTCTGACCCAGAGTTTTATGTCTCTTCTTATTACTCTAGGTGCTCTTAAACGGGCATACTAGAGACAGGTTAGGTGGTATGCACGAGTAGTTGTACCGGAGACGAGTAGGAGGCTTCCACGTATGATATATAGAAATTCTCCCTGTGTCGCTGCTGGTCACTACTTTGGGCATTAGTAGTGTACCTTTCTTATTTTGCTTTAGAGACAGTTCTCCAAAGTTGTAATAATGATGATGTGGAACATAAGCTGTATTTTGAATTTTCGCTGCTATGATGATTATGGTTTAGTTCTCAGCTTATGCACTGTCTCGCCTATTTTATGTCAAGTATGTTCTTATTATATTTTATTCCATGCGTTGTGAGACATTCTACAGGTTTCTTATTAGTTCAAATTCCCTTCTTTCCTTTCTTTGGTGAGCGTCCCGTGCTGGTCAGGCATAGGCACATCGCACTTTCATTGGAAATGTCGGCTGGTGCGGGGCGGGCCATCACATTTGGTATCAGAGCTCTAGGTTGCGTAGTTAACCTAAGCAAGACACCAGGGAGAAATAGTACGTATATGAGAGCGCGTATTTGTGATATTTTGGTTTTCAAAAGCTATATATATACTATTAGTATATTTAAGGATGAAGTCGCACTGCACAGGCACCACTGAAGAGATGGTTAATCGTTTTCTCCTTACAGATTGAACAATGAGATGATATGCTAAGGGTACTGGTAGAGGAGATAATAATGGGAATGCTCCTGATACGATGACAATGTTCACTGACTTCATGAGAGATATGCTTAGAAATTGCAAGGAGCAGTTCCCAATGCTGCAATTGGTGGTAGTGCAATGGTGCAGGCGCCTAGAGCCGAATTCGCCAAACTTTGCAAGGCTTACACTAGTCTTGGTGGGAAGTCGTTCCATGGAACGGAATTGGCTACGGAAGTTCAGGATTCGTTGGATAGCTGTGAGCGTATCTTCGAAGACTTGGGTATCGAGGATGCGATGAAGAGAAAGCTAGCATCCCGTCATATGCAAGGACGGGAGGTGAATTGGTGGAATGCTATTAAGGCAGCTACTCCTGAGGATCAAGTTACTTGGGATCAGTTTAAGGCCCGATTCAGTGATAAATTTATCCCAGCTGATGAGAAATCAGATTTGTTTAGGAAATTTCTGGAGCTTAAGCAGAATGGTAGGGCAGTCTCGGAGTACATTGCTGAGTTCGATACTTTATCAAAGTATGGATTATCTATTATCGACACTCCCGAGAAGAAGAATGAGAAGTTCATAACTGGCTTAGATCAGTACTTGGGAGAAAGGCTTATAAATCATATTGATGAGACTTTCAAATCAATTGTTGGGAAAGCATTATGGTCAGAGAGCCTTTATCCTATGCCCAAGACTGAAGTCGCTGTTGTATATGCAGAGGGGCCAAAGTCGCAAGCAAGCGGTGGAGGTAAGAATAATTTTCAGAATAAGGGGAAGCAGAACCAAACTAAGGATGGTCAGGAAAAGAGTAAGAAAAATGTTGAGTGCTTTAGCTGTGGCAAGAAGGGCCATCATGCTAAAGAACGTCAAGCAACGCCTGCGGACAGGAAGTGCTTCAACTGCAGCTAAGTTGGACATCAAAAGGATAAGTGTCCGCAACCCCCTAAAGGAAAGCAGATTGTGAAAGCATATGCTATCAATGATGTTCCTTCTTCGTCGAATGCCCCAGCTGTAGCGAAGAAAGGAAAGAATGTCGTCATTCAAGGTATGCTTTCTATTTATGGTGTTCCTGTTCGAGTATTGTTTGATACTGGGGCTTCCCGTTCCTTCATATCTAATGACCTGGTAGATAGGTTGGGATTCGAATCCAAGATAGTAGATAGACCTTTAGCAGTGACGAACCCGATTGGTGGTTCGACTAGCCTTAGTATGATTTGTCTTAATGTAGCCTTATCGATTAATGGATGTATGTTTTCTTGTGATTGCTTTGTTTTGGACTTTACTGGGTTTGGCATTATTTTGGGAGTCAATTGGCTCTAAAGGTACGAGGTGGTGGTAGACTGTGAGGGCTTTTTGGTGACAGTTAGAGCGGATGATAGGCGGAAGGTAGTGTTTGGTGGTCTACCTAGCAATGGGGTAATGGCTAGTTTTCTAAATTCCCTCGACATCCCACATGATGAGTTGTCAGATGTGCCCGTGGATGGCCAATATCCGGACGTCTTCGAGGAGGTGACCGGACTTCCACCACACTGAGAGATTGAGTTTTGTATTGATTTAGTGAAAGATGCTAGACCTATAGTGATGCCACTTCGTCGTATGGCACCAAGGGAGCTGCAAGAGCTCGGGGTGCAACTAAGCAATCTTTTGAAGAAGGGATTTATCAAAAAAAGTGTTTCTGAGTGGGGAGCACCAGTTGTGCTTGCTACCAAGGAAGATGGTTCGCTTCGATTGTGTGTGGACTACCGCGAGTTGAATAAGGTGACGAGGAAGAATAAGTATCCTCTACTGCGGATAAATGATTTGTTTGATCAGTTGAGTAGCGCAAGAGCGTTCCCCCAGTTGGATCTCGTGATAGGTTTTCATCAGCTTAGGGTGGAAGTTGAGAGTATAGCTAAAACGACCTTTCGGACGCCGTCTGGATTCTATGAGTGGTTGGTCATGCCATTCGGGTTGACCAATGCACCAGCATATTTTGTGGATCTTGTGAATAGAGATTCCAAGATCAATTGAATAAGTTTGTTCTTGTAATCGTAGACGATATCTTGGTTTATTCAAGGACAGAGGAAGAACACAAGGAACTTTGAGGATAGTGATGGAGGTGTTGAGAAAACACCAATTGAAAGCAAAGTTTTCTAAGTGTCACTTCTGGAGAAGGGAAGTGAGATTCTTGGGCCATGTTGTTTCAGAGAATGGTATTGCCGTGGACCCACAAAGGTGGCTATGGTACAAGATTGGTCTATGTCCAAGAATGCAACAGACGTAAGAAGTTTCTTGGGGTCAGCTGGATATTATCGTAAGTTTATCTAAGACTTCTCCAAGATAGCAGCACCTTTGACTCAGTTGACCAAGAAGAATCAAGCTTTTGTCTGGGACGAAAAGTGCAAGAATGAATTCAAGGGTCCAAAAGATAAGTTGACATGTGCACCAGTTTTAGTCATTCCTAAGGGGAATGAAGAGATGGCAGTATATACAGATGCATGTGGTACCCGACTGAGTGCTGTATTGATGCAAGGAGGTAGGGTTGTAGCTTATGTGTGATGACCCCAAACCCCGTACTGACGGCGGCAAGGGTAATCTTTGGAATATAACACAGAAACAGATAATAGCGAAACAGAATTAAATAAATACACCAGATAATGCACAATAGAATATACTGGATAGACGTAATCATCAGAGTTACACAGTATACAGGATCATACTTAGTACAAATACAGTTCAGCTATACATAAATGTCTACAACGGAAATAAACATAAAATGTACAATAGGAGCTAAATAGCATAAAAAGAGATAAATGATAGAATCCATCTTCAGCTCCAGCTATCCAGAAAGAGCCTGCTAAACTTGGATACAAGGCTGCCCGTGTAGAAAAAGGGGTACCCGAGTTTGAAAGGTGAAACAAACTACGAGTCAATCATGGGACTGGTATGAGAAATCTACTTAACACATTATACAAATGGGCTAATCACAGGACCACGCCACTTTCGTGGAACGGGTTTACTCCATCGGATTGCCAGTGCTTTAAAACAAATAATTCCTTTAAACATCGCAATGCTTTTTTATCAAAATGAAGCCTTTATAAGACTCAGTTCCCATCACACAATGCAACGCAAACCGGAGGATAGAGTTTTACCTTATAATGACCAAAATATGCTTGATACGAATAAAACAAAAGCATTTGATATTATTACTAGTGTTTATAGGTTTCGAAAACAATTTCAATCATAACTATCAATCATAGACGGCATGGGTACCATATATCATGTCGCCATATATATATACAATCAAAACCGCACGATGTCGTATTTGGAAATTGGATTTCCGTCATGAACCAAGGCAAAAGATAGTCCCTACCGAATTCGAGACGCTCTAGCCCGTGTCTCTGGCACAGCCGCAACTGTACCTTGGATCGTCAGGGCCGGTCCACACAGAGTGGATTATAATGCCTGAACAATGCGTTTCCCTGCCCTATGGGGCGTCAATGAGCCAACGAATGACTCCATCGGACCCGGATCGTCCGATCTAACCGAGGCGCCTCTCAACAGTAACAACCACATAAGTCAAACTCGTCAGGGCATGTAAAACCACTGACGTCACTTCTAGCTAGAAAGAAACGCATGCCCTCCCTGATGTCCTCTCCTGTTTCTGGTTCATACCGGGGTGTGAGGCTCGCGAATTCACGTTATACACAAAGCTACGCCACACAGGCGGTGCTTTGATCATCACCACAAGACTTTGCTTTTCAACAGAAGCCTTGATCACTGCATCTTAGCATGCCACACACGCAATTCACACCAAGCAACTGATGGCTATCAATCACACAAAATAAATTCCAATGTCAGACACACAATCCATTTACCAGTCCGTTCTGGGTCTGAACGAAACCGGAGGCACTATATACCTCGCAAACCCATCGATCTCCACGTACGTCTAGACGATCACCACTCATTATCCATATTTCGGGATGCCTCCCAATCAGGACATCAGTTACCATCCAAACGAGGTGAAGATCTCCGGTCTTCTACCGCCGTCTTCATCTTCGATTTCTTATCGTCGATTCAGTTATTCAGAATGGGATAGACCCGGTCTTTCTGAGCAACCCGCGTATATAATAAACAAGTGCAACACAAACACACATACACCATATTCCAGTTCATTAGTCACTAACCGTAAATCAGTAAGAGAACGATTTCCCAAATATTAACCCCGAAGGCCGAAACCAACATCAGATCAAAATCCAGGAAACCATTCGACTTAGCCAACCTTCAGTTAGTTTCTAAATTTCACTTCCATATCGTCTATAATATTTTATAACGATTTATCACTATTTTTATTTATTTTAAAATAGCCAATTTATTCAAACGACGCTTCGGGCCACAACGGGGCGTGGCGCTGTTTTTCTTCAGATTTGGTTTACACATATATGAAAATCCAACCGTTGGATCTTCACAAAATTTACATCATTAGAAAGATCTTTTCAAAACGAATCCAACCGTTCCAGTTTCGGGAAAATCCGATGGTCGGATCTCCCGGTATAATCGTTTGAAGTTTCGATTTCAAAATACGAACTACAGCGTCGTTATTCGATTTAATATAGTTATATATATATATATATATATATATATAAATATAATCGATTCTGGCGCTGTTTTTCTTCAGATTTAAATTAAACATTCCAGACAATCCCGTTGGATTTTTACAAAGTTGGTGCCGTTGGACAGATATTTCCAAAGCGAACCCAAAGGTTGCGGTTTCGGGAAAATCCGATGGTTGGATCTCCCGCACTAATCGTTTGAAATCACGGTTTCAAAATACGAACTGCAGCCTCGTTATTCGATATATTTTAATTCTATTTGTATATATATATATATATATATATATCGATTCTTCGATTTCAAAACTATATAATTTTCATACATTTGATAAAAATGATATTTTTATCCAACTGTCTTCTATTTCAACACTTCACTATTTTTAACAATTCATGTATATAATAAAAATGTGATTTTTAATGTAAAACAATTTATTTCAAAACTCGACTATTTTATATAGTTAATATAGGTGATAAAAATAGGATTTTTATTATAAAACAATTTATTTCAAAGCAAGATTATTTTATATAGTTCATATTGATGATAAAAATAGGATTTTTATTATAAAACAATTTCTTTCAAAATATGAATACCATTCAGCACATGAATTTCAATTGAAAGAATGAATTTCGATTCAACACATGAAGGTTTTCTATAGTTTATATATATAGATAAAAAGGTGATTTTTATATTTAAAACACGAATACCATTCAACACATGAATTTCTATCCAACGAATGAATTTCAATTCAACACATGAAGGTTTTCCATACAACGAATAAATATAGTTTCGACAAATGAAAATAATTCTAACACATGAATATTATTCAAAATTTCGGCACAATAACGACAGGGTAGTTAAAACAGGGACCGTCCCTAGTACGGCTCCTCGCTCTACCTTAAAGCCTTGCAGCTTTTGACAATGGGGAATCATGCATCTATTTCGCATGGAGGCGGCATGTATATTTTTTTCATTTCCAAAAACTAATCCTATGTGGTTTCAACCAAATATTTCTCAACCACAAACGGGTATTTTTCAACCACAATCAATCAATTTCAACCACAAACAATTCTAATCAATCATTCGTAATCAACCAATTTTCACACCAATCACAACCAATAAATATCGTCCATGGTTTGTGGACAAGGGGCGTATATATATATTTTATATAAGCATTTCACTTCTATTTAAACACATATATAATTTTTACAACGTATATATAACTTATATATCGAACGTACAACTTATACAACGCTTATACAAGAGGGGTACAACGCTTATATAACTCATACATCGATTATATAATTTATACATCGTCGTTTTCCATATCGTTTATAATTAGAAATCTCACATTGGGTTCCACTCCACCAAAAATAGCAGAAGGCTCAGAAAAATATGCGGTCTCTTCTAGAATGTAGAAGACGTCCAAACGGTCACGATGTTTCCTGTTTCATCAAATTTCGTCAATACACGAAAAAGATATGATTTTTCAAAGTTTGCAACGATTTAAAGGTGTTAAAACTGTTGAAAATAAACATAGCCGTTACCTCAGTTTTTGATTCGAAACTAGGTTTTCACTTTTCGATCAAATGGTGCAGCGAGGCGTCGATCGGGTTGTACCACCGCGGAGAGCCTCGAGAGGCGCGCAAATGGGTGGTGGCGGCGCTAGGTGCGATGGTGCCTAGAGGTGGCGGCGGCGGTTCGAAGTCGTCGACTTCAGGAGGTCGATTCGGCCTCGACACGCAATGAAAAAATCCAACCTTTATATGGATTTGAAGATCTCGAGGAGCTCTACAAAATCTTCAACTGGAGGAGGGGCTAATTTTGCGTGGATTGATCGGAAATCGAATGGGAAGGTTTGAGCAATATTCCGTCGTTCATCGTGGGTGAGGGAGAGAGAGAGTGCTGAGATGGACGAATGAGGTTTATTTATTTATTTATATATTTCGAAAATACCTCTTTCACCCACGAACACCAATCCAAACCCAACGACTGTCGTCCCCAGCGTTTTACCCCCATTCCGAACACAATGGGATATGTTTCGTAGGCCCATTCGACTGTTTCAGTCAGTTTTCCTTCAATATAAAATATATAACACTCAATATTCGATTTGAACGTACATTTCAATTTGCCAGGGCCACAAACTAATTCGAAAAATTCTAGAAAAATAAATCTAGCTATGTTTTGACGATATGGTCCCAACAAAACTAGTTTCGTCGAATTCTGAGATCGTTTGAAAAATGTCCCATTTCTGGTCGATCCAATTTAACTATAACTGACCAAAACACGTTTACCTTTGCCACGCTCACATACTAGCTTCAAAAATTATGAAATTTGAAACCTAGCAATAACTTTACATCCCGGATCCAAGAAAAGTTGTTTCGTCGAATTCCGAGGTCGTTTGCAAAACGACCATTTTCACGGGCTATATAATTTCCATAGCGACCTTTCAGAAAATTCATTTGGCCATAACTTTTGCTTTCCGCTATGAAACTTTGATTTTTCATATTCGTTAGAAAGGTATTAACTAACAGATTTAAATATTTTTGGTTTCACTCAAATACGTTTTGTCTTGCACCCGGTACAGTCAGTCGAAGTTTGAATTCAAATTTTGAAACTACCGCGCCATTTCAAGCCTTGTTTATAATTCAAAGTAATTATATTTATTTTCAACTTCGATTCAAACATACTTTTCATTATTATTATTTAAAATATTTATTTTAAATATTTAAAATCCACTATTTTAGCCAATTTAAAAATTTTAAATTGGTTCAGATTTTTCGGGTCATTACAATCTCCCCCACTTAAAACTTTTCGTCCCCGAAAAGGAACAAAGTCGAAAGTGGTTTGATTAATCAACTCTACATTCAATCTGGCTTCCATTCTCCAACTTTTCAGTTTCTGAGAATTTTCAAATTCTTCAAAAATTTGGCTAACACCCGGAATTTTCGAAAAATTTCGCCATAACCTCCTTTGTACGGGGAGAGGTTTGGAAATTTATTGGGCCGTATTAGGTACCCAATAAATCCTATAAAGCATGCACATATTTATAGTGATATATTCCGGTGTTTACAGGGGAGCGTGTATAGATAATAACTCCAGAGAATAAATTCTCGTCACCCTGTCAAAGCCTGAGGGAGTGTGTATTTTAATTGCTCCAGAGGATAAATCCTCGTCACCTCGTCCCGTGTGGGAAATAAATAATCCATGTGCCATATCTAATGACTAGAGAGACGTGATTATTGTCAACTCCAAACCCGTGTGGGGTTTTTATTAATCTGGAAATTTTATCGTTACATTTTTAAATAGTCCATATCAGTCATCAGTTCAACCTTTAAAATATAGTCATCGCCATACATGCCTCTCGCTCATATGGTAAATCTTCCACCTCGTCACACAAGCTCCAAATGCTTATGTGGTATATGATGAAGTATGCCTATCTTCAGAAGTATGCCATGTAGTGTAGTTCAAAATTAATTGTTACTATCCTATGGCGACATTTATTATTACACACAGAACAACCAGCACTCCGCATCCAATGGCACTCACAGGAGTTGATATAATAATATTTCGCATCCAACTCATTAAGGTTTACCTATTTGTCGGGCACGCAAATAAAATCTTTACTCAACAGCTATCCAATTACCTGTTCAAACATATATAATGCACATGTATATATTTATATCTATTTTCTAATCAGTTCAATGTGTGATTTAATCGAATAAATTCTACTATTCATTCCATTATTGATTAATTAACTATCGTTTTAATAATTTAATTAATCAAATCCACTATCACACAACACAAACAACAAACAAATTGTTTTTAACTTTTCAAAATCATACAAATTAATTCATACACTCCTTTTTAAATTAAGCAGACTATAGAATTAAAAGTGCACATCCATGGAAAGAAAATAACAATAAAGTAGAGAACTAATTGGTAATGCAAAGTATGGTAAATGTACCTTGCACCGGAGTCAATCAGAGATATCCACTCGACACTTAGGATAGGCTTTCTGAATGCTCTCCTCAATTTCCCAAGTACAATCTCGCGGATCTCCACTCCATTGCACTTTGACTAAGTGAACCTTCTTGTTCCTCAGCTCTTTGGTTTCTTTGCCGATGATCTTTAGCGGCCCTCTTCTCACAACCAATTCTGGAGTAATTTCAATATCCTGTTGAGCTGCATCTTCCACGATCAAGTCTGGATCATGAACGTGCTTTCGAAGTTGAGATATGTGGAATACATGATGCACTCCAGGCAACCAATCAGGCAATTGAACCCTATAAGCTAGAGTTCCAATCCGTTCAAGAATAGGAAACGGACCAATGAATTTGGGCGCCAACTTCCCACTTTTACCGAACCGGATAAATCCTCTCATCGGCGATACTTTCAAATATACATAGTTGCCAACCACAAATAATATATCTCTTCTTCTCCTATCGGCATAACTCTTTTGTCGGATTTGAGCGGCCAGTAATCGTTTCTTAATAAAATCGACTTTGTCGGCAGCTTCTCGGATCATATCGGGTCCCAATACAAGTCTATTACCGGGTTCGACCCAACAAGCAGGAGATCGACACGGTCTACCATACAGTGCTTCGAATGGTGACATTGTCAGGCTCGCCTGGTAGCTGTTGTTATAAGAGAATTCAGCCAAATGAAGATGGTCTTCCCATGATCCACCAAAATCTAGAACACAAGCCCGCAGTAGATCTTCCAGTATACGATTCACCCTCTCAGTCTGACCATCTGTCTGAGGATGATAAGTGGTGCTTAGATTTAGCTTTGTTCCCAGTTCTACTTGAAACGCCTCCCAGAATTTACTAGTAAATATCGGGTCTCTATCACTGACTATACTGAGCGGCACTCCATGTAGTCTAACAATTTCCTTGAAGTATATCTGCGCCAGACTCTGAGCAGTTCTGTTTGATCTGACAGGTATGAAATGGGCAGTCTTTGTGAAGCGATCTACGATCACCCAAATACTGTCATTTCCTTTTCTGGTTCTGGGGAAACCATCTATGAAGTCCATGGAAATATGTTCCCACTTCCAACCTGGAACGTCCAGCAGTTGCAACAATCCAGCAAGTTTCTGTTGGTCGCTTTTGACTAGCTGGCAAGTAGGGCATCAACTAACATATAAATAAATGTCCCTCTTCATCGACTTCCACCAGAAAGTGCATTTGATGTCATTATACATTTTGCTTACTCCCGATGGATACTAAGTTTTGACTTGTGGCATTCATCCAGAACTTCCTTTCGGAGTTCAGCAAAGTTAGGAACACAGATTCAACATTTTAGCCTTAGAATCCCATCACTATCAACTTGAAAACTCGAGGGCTCGCCTTCTGAATTATCTCTCTGATCTTCTGAATGAAGTGATCATCCTTCTGAAGAGCAGATATTTTATCTATCAATGAAGTCGTGATAATAAAGCTGGCGATCATTACATCCTTTCGGCTTAACGCATCGGCCATGACATTGACTTTCCCTGGAATGTATATAGTCTCAAAATCGTATGCTGCAAGAAACTCTAGCCAACGTTGCTGCCTTAGATTCAAGTCTTTCTGGGTGAACAGATACTTTAACGACTGGTGATCTGTAAACAGTTCAAATCTCTCACCCAGAAGATAGTGTCTCCAGATTTTCAAAGAGAATATGATAGCCAACAACTCAAGATCATGAGTGACGTAGTTTTTCTCGTGCGGCTTCAGCTGACGGCTAGCATAAGCAATCACTTAACCCCTTTGCATTAACACTGCGCCAAGGCCTTCTCTAGAGGCATCTGTCTAGACTTTTAAATCCTGATTGCCGTCGATAATGGTTAACACTGGAGCTGTCGTTAATCTTAACTTTAGATCTTCAAAAGCCTCTTTACATTCCGGAGTCCATTTGAATTTTGAGTGCTTCTTTGTAAGCTTCGTTAAGTGACCAGATATCTTCGAAAAGTTTTTAACGAACTTCCGGTAATAACTAGCCAATCCGAGAAAACTGCGGACTTCTGTAGGGGTACTGGGATGCTTCCAGTTTTTAATAACTGTGATTTTACTTGGATCCACAGTAATTCCTTCTTCCGATACGACATGGCCTAGAAATTTCACTTCATCTTGCCAGAATATACATTTGGATAGTTTGGCTTTTAATACATTCCTTCTGAGGATTTCTAGAACCTGTTCCAAATGCTTTTCATGTTCGGCCTTTGATTTAGAGAAGATTAGAATATCGTCAATAAAAACCAGAACAAACTTATTCAAAACCCCTCTGAACACTCTATTCATCAGATCGACGAAGTATGCTAGAGCGTTACATAAGCCGAACGACATTACTAACCACTCGTAGAATAAATCTGGACCTCTGAATGCTGTCATTGGAACACACTCTTCGGCAATTCGAAGCTGATGGAAGCCTGTAGCTAGGTCCATCCTTGAAAATACTTGTGCTCCATTCAGATGATCCAATAAATCATCGATTCGCGGCAATGGATATTTGTTCTTTATTGTCTGCTTGTTCAAATCACGATAATCCACACATAGTCGCAGAGTACCATCTGATTTTGGGACAAATACCACTGCTGCACCCCAATCAGAGAAACTAGGCCTGATCAGACCCTTCCATATGAGCTTTCGTGTTTGATTGTCTAATTCCTCTTTCTCTTTCAAGGACATTCTTCGAATAGCGTGAACTACCGGCCTTGCATTCGGAATCAAAGCGATCTTGAAATCTATTTCCCTCTGCGGAGGTAAGCGAACAACTTCTTCGAACACATCCGCATAATTCTTGACGACAGGAATATCTTTTACAAGGTCGGGAATATTCTCTGTGACTACTGGGATATCTTCTATTTGGGCTGAAGAAACATCGAGAGCTGTCCGGAAGTCTTTTCTATTAGCACTCTGACCTTCACAGGGAATGGTTATATAATTCCCTGATTTAATCTTAGCCCTAACAACTCTCTCGGCGCATCTAACCTCTGCCTCATATTTGGTTAGCCAATCCAATCCCAGAATAATATCGAATTCAGTAAAATTCATGACGATAGAGATAGTAGGGAATTTATAGCAGGAAAAAGAGATAGGCACTGCACAAACCCAACTGAGATCGATGAAACCCCCAACCGGATTTTGGATAGTCATTGGTTCTTTGAGATTCTTCAAATTCAAATTCAACTTCTTAACTGCATTCTTGGCAATGAAGCTTCGTGACGTGCCTGTACCAAACAACACTTTAACTGGAATGTTTTTGACATTAAGCGTGCCTTCTAAAACATCCGGCCTTTCCTGACAAGCTGAGGGCTCAGAAGTTTCTGCCAATTCATTTACCTGAGCTTCTTTGGTCGTTTTTAACAGCCAGCAATCTTGCTTTACATGACCACCTTTTAGTCGCTTCTTCAAGGGTCCGCAGTTTATCGCAAAATGCCCTGGCTTCTTACAGTTACTGCATATGGCAGTCGTTACTTGTCCTTTCTCAGATTCAGCCCTTTTCCGATTTGCTTTGGGCTTCTTGCTGACCTCAGGACTATCAATCACAGACTCCGCTTTGTTACTAGAACTAGCTTCCTCTTCGTCCCGCAACATGCCTTTCTTATAGAGATCTTCATACTGATAAGCCATGTATATCATTTTTGAAAAAGGAAGCTTCACATTCCTCATCACACTATTCTGATATCTCCTTTGCAGGCCATGAATAAATCTCAGATTCTTCCTCTTTGGATCTTGAATCAGATGAGGAGCAAAGCGAGAAAGTTCGTTGAATTTCTTATGATATTCTGGGATGGTCATATCACCTTGTATCAGATAAGAAAATTCATCACATAATCGCTCGGTTGCTTCGGGAGGAGTATATCTTTCTAGGAAAATCACTTTGAATCTATCCCAGGTGATATCACCTTCTGGATTATCTTTAATAACCGAATCCCACCAAAACAAAGCTTCTTCTTTGAGTGCCTAAGATGCCAGTAATCTTTTCTGGTCATCCCTCAGCTTTAAACCCTCAAAGATTTTCTCTGCAGAATGGATCCAAGCTTGTGTTTCCATAATGGACTCTTTGCCTAAGAATGGTGATCCACCCAGATTTCGAAATCTCTTGAATAGAACTTCTATATCTGATTCTGGCTGTGGGAGCACAACTGGCTCATTAGCTGATCGAGCCATATGATTGTTTCTTCTGTTCCTGTCACTCATTTTCTAGTGCGTCTGCAATTGGCAAACAAAGTGTCAGGTCAACAGAAAAGATATTGCAAAACATAGAGACAAATACTTCAATGCAAATGTGTCTACTGGGGTGTATTTCATTCTTCTTTACTTATACTTGGATATTACTGATCCTATCTGTATAGAGTTACCCATCCTAGAACACTACTGGTTCTATTTATGACGAGTTCGTTCATATGTTATATTCCAGAACAAAGCTTAACCAAAGCTCTGATACCATGTTGTGACGACCCCCAAACCCCGTACTGATGGCGGCAAGGGTAATCTTTGGAATATAACACAGAAACAGATAATAGCAGAACAAAATTAAATAAATACACCAGATAATGCACAATAGAATATACTGGATAAACGTAATCATCAGAGTTACACAGTATACAGGATCATACTTAGTACAAATACAGTTCAGCTATACATAAATGTCTACAGCGGAAATAAACATAATATGTACAATAGGAGCTGAACAACATAAAAAGAGATAAATGATAGAATCCATCTTCAGCTCCAGCTATCCAGAAAGAGCCTGCTAAACCTGGATACAAGGCTGCCCGTGTAGAAAAAGGGGCACCCGAGTTTGAAAGGTGAAACAAACTACGAGTCAGTCATGGGACTGGTATGAGAAATCTACTTAACACATTATACAAATGGGCTAATCACAGGACCACGCCGCTTTCGTGGAACGGGTATACTCCATCGGATTGCCAGTGCTTTAAAACAGATAATTCCTTTAAACATCGCAATGCTTTTTATCAAAATGAAGCCATTATAAGACTCAGTTTCCATCACACAATGCAACGCAAACCGGAGGATAGAGTTTTACCTTATAATGACCAAAATATGCTTGATACGAATAAAACAAAAGCATATGATATTATTACTAGTGTTTATAGGTTTCGAAAACAATTTCAATCATAACTATCAATCATAGACTGCGTGGGTACCATATATCATGTCGCCATATCTATATACAATCAAAACCGCACGATGTCGTATTTGGAAATTGGATTTCCGTCATGAACCAAGGCAAAAGATAGTCCTTACCGAATTCGAGACGCTCTAGCCCGTGTCTCAGGCACAGCCGCAACCGTACCTTGGATCGTCAGGGCCGGTCCACATGGAGTGGATTATAATGCCTGAACAATGCGTTTCCCCGCCCTATGGGGCGTCAATGAGCCAACGAATGACTCCATCGGACCCAGATCGTTCGATCTAACCGAGGCGCCTCTCAACAGTAACAACCACATAAGTCAAACTCGTCAGGGCATGTAAAACCACTGACGCCATTTCTAGCTAAAAAGAAACGCATACCCTCCCTGATGTCCTCTCCCGTTTCTGGTTCATACCGGGGTGTGAGGCTCGCGAATTCACGTTATACACAAAGCTACGCCACACAGGCGGTGCTTTGATCATCACCACAAGACTTTGCTTTTCAACAGAAGCCTTGATCACTGCATCTTAGCATGCCACACAGGCAATTCACACCAAGCAACTGATGGCTATCAATCACACAGAATAAATTCCAATGTTAGACACACAATCCATTTACAAGTCTGTTCTGGGTCTGAACGAAACCGGAAGCACTATATACCTCGCAAACCCATCGATCTCCACGTACGTCTGGACGATCACCACTCATTATCCATATTTCAGGATGCCTCCCAATCAGGACATCAGTTACCATCAAAATGAGGTGAAGATCTCCGGTCTTCTACCATCGTCTTCATCTTCGATTTCTTATCGTCGATTCAGTTATTCAGAATGGGATAGACCTGGTCTTTCTGAGCAACTCACATATATAATAAACAAGTGCAACACAAACACACATACGCCATATTCCAGTTCATTAGTCACTAACCGTAAATCAGTAAGAGAACGATTTCCCAAATATTAACCCCGAAGGCCGAAACCAACATCAGATCAAAATCCAGGAAACCATTCGACTTAGCCAACCTTCAGTTAGTTTCTAAATTTCACTTCCATATCATTTATAATATTTTATAACGATTTATCACTATTTTTATTTATTTTAAAATAGCCGATTTATTCAAACGACGCTTCGGGCCATAACGCGGCCGTGGCACTGTTTTTCTTCAGATTTGATTTACACATATATGAAAATCTAACCGTTGGATCTTCACAAAATTTACATCATTAGAAAGATCTTTTCAAAACGAATCCAACGATTCTAGTTTCGGGAAAATCCGATGGTCGGATCTCCCGGTATAATCGTTTGAAGTTTCGATATCAAAATACGAACTGCAGCGTCGTTGTTCGATTTAATATAATTATATATATATATATATATATAAATATAATCGATTCTGGCGCTGTTTTTCTTCAGATTTGAATTAAACATTACAGAAAATCCAACCGTTGGATTTTTACAAAGTTGGTGCCGTTGGAAAGATATTTCCAAAGCGAACCCAACGGTTGCGGTTACGGGAAAATCCGATGGTCAGATGTCCCGCACTAATCGTTTGAAATCACGGTTTCAAAATACGAACTGCAGCCTCGTTATTCTATATATTTCAATTCTATATATATATATATATATATCGATTCTTCGATTTCAAAACTATGTAATTTTCATACATTTGATAAAAATGATATTATTATCCAACTGTCTTCTATTTCAACACTTCACTATTTTTAACAATTCATGTATATAACAAAAATGTGATTTTTAATGTAAAACAATTTATTTCAAAACTCGACTATTTTATATAGTTAATATAGGTGATAAAAATAGGATTTTTATTATAAAACAATTTATTTCAAAACAAGATTATTTTATATAGTTCATACTGATGATAAAAATAGGATTTTTATTATAAAACAATTTCTTTCAAAATATGAATACCATTCAACACATGAATTTCAATTCAACGAATGAATTTCGATTCAACACATGAAGGTTTTCAATAGTTTATATATATAGATAAAAAGGTGATTTTTATTTTTAAAACACGAATACCATTCAACACATGAATTTCTATCCAACGAATGAATTTCAATTAAACACATGAAGGTTTTCCATAGAAGAATAAATATAGTTTCAACAAATGAAAATAATTCTAACACATAAATAGTATTCAAAATTTCGGTAGCATAACGGTAGGGTAGTTAAAACCGGGACTGTCCCTAGTATGGCTCCTCGCTCTACCTTAAAGCCTCGCAGCTTTTGACAATGGGGAATCATGCATCTAGTTTGCCCGCAGGCGGCATGTATATTTTTTTCATTTCCACAAACTAATCCTATGTGGTTTCAACCAAATATTTCTCAACCACAAACGGGTATTTTTCAACCACAAACAATTCTAATCAACCATTCGTAATCAACCAATTTTCACACCAATCACAACCAATAAATATCGTCCATGGTTTGTGGACGAGGGGCGTATATATATATTTTATATAAGAATTTCACTTCTATTTCAACACATATATAATTTTTACAACGTATATATAACTTATATATCGAACGTACAACTTATACAACGCTTATACAAGAGGTGTACAATGCTTATATAACTCATACATCGACTATATAATTTATACATCATCGTTTTCCATATCGTTTATAAATTAGAAATCTCACATTGGGTTCCACTCCACCAAAAATAGCAGAAGGCTCAGAAAAATATGCGGTCTCTTCTAGAATGTAGAAGACGTCCACACGGTCATGATGTTTCCTGTTTCATCAAATTTCGTCAATACACGAAAAAGAGATGATTTTTCAAAGTTTGCAACACTTTAAAGGTGTTAAAACTGTTGAAAATAAACATAGCCATTACCTCAGTTTTTGATTCGAAACTAGGTTTTCACTTTTCGATCAAATGGTGCAGCGAGGCGTCGATCGGGTTGTACCACCGCGGAGAGCCTCGAGAGGCGCGCAAATGGGTGGTGGTAGCGCTTGGTGCGACAACGCCTAGAGGTGGCGGCGGCGGTTCGAAGTCGTCGACTTCAGGAGGTCGGTTCGGCCTCGACACGCAATGAAAAAATCCAACCTTTATACGGATTTGAAGATCTCGAGGAGCTCTACAAAATCTTCAACTAGAGGAGGGGCTAATTTTGCGTGGATTGATCGGAAATCGAATGGGAAGGTTTGAGCAATATACCGTCGTTCGTCGTGGGTGAGGGGGAGAGAGAGTGCTGAGATGGATGAATGAGGTTTATTTATTTATTTATATATTTTTAAATTTCGAAAATACCCTCTTTCATCCACGAACACCAACCCAAACCCAACGACTGTCGTCCCTAGCGTTTTACCCCCATTCCAAACACAATGGGATATGTTTCGTAGGCCCATTCGACTGTTTCAGTCAGTTTTCCTTCAATTTAAAATATATAACATTCAATATTAGGATTTGAACGTACATTTCAATTTGCCAGGGCCACAAACTGATTCGAAAAATTCTAGAAAAATAAATCTAGCTATGTTTTGATGATATAGTCCCAACAAAACTAGTTTTGTCGAATTCTGAGATCGTTTGAAAATTGGCCCATTTCTGGTCGATCCAATTTAACTATAATTGACCAAAACACGTTTTCCTTTGCCACGCTCACATACTAGCTTCAAAAATTATGAAATTCGAAACCTAGCAATAACTTCACATCCCGGATCCAAGAAAAGTGGTTTCGTCGAATTCCGAGGTCGTTTGCAAAACGACCATTTTCACGGGCTATATAATTTCAATAGCGACCTTTCAGAAAATTCATTTGGCCATAACTTTTGCTTTCAGGTATGAAACTTCGATTTTTCTGATTCGTTAGAAAGGTATTCACTAACAGATTTAAATATTTTTGGTTTCACTCAAATCCGTTTTGTCTTGCACCCGGTACAGTCAGTCGAAATTTGAATTCAAATTTTGAAACTACCCCGCCATTTCAGGCCTTGTTTATAATTCAAAGTAACTATATTTATTTTCAACTTCGATTCAAACTTACTTTTCATTATTATTATTTAAAATATTTATTTTAAATATTTAAAATCCACTATTTTAGCCAATTTAAAATTTTTAAATTGGTTCAGATTTTCCGGGTCGTTACATTATGCAAGTCGGCAACTGAACCGCATGAGAAAAGATATCCTACCTATGATTTGGAATTGGCAGCGATCATATTCATGTTGAAGATGTGGAGACATTACCTCTTGGAAGAAAGATTCGAGTTGTTTACTGAGCATAAGTCATTGAAGTATCTTTTCTCTCAGAAGGATCTAAATCTCCAACAACAAAGATGGTCAGAATTCTTGGCTTCCTATGATTTCGATATCGCATATACACCAGGAAAGGGCAATGCAGTAGCTGATGCATTGAGTAGAAGACATGCCAGTTTAGGGGCTATGTTTCTCGAGTGGAAGCAACTGGAGTACATCGCTGGGTATGATTTCAGACCAAAGTGCGAAGTGGATCCGGAAATGTTAGCAAGTTTGACAATCAGACCCACTTTGATTGAGGGAATTGGTTCCAGTCAGAGGGACAATCCTTACCTATTGACAATCAGACCCACTTTGATTGAGCGGAATGGTTGCAATCATTGAAATACTTCTTTAAATATTTATTCAAAATCGTTGCAAAAGATTATATAATCTCTTTACGCAAATTCGACTCAAATTAAGGATTGTAAGCCTTATCGGGGATATCGATTCTAAAGAAAGTATTCACTTGTGCCATTATCTCATTCCTAATCTATTCATCTTATGGAGCAAAACTGTTGATACTCCATATCTAACACCCATCGTGTTTTTGGTAAATTTAATTAACTCTTTACATTTTAAATCTAATTCAAGATTCATTAAAACTCTAGCTTAGTTTTAATCTTCAAAAACCATTATATAATGATTATTCAACTTTAGGAAATTAATCACGTCTTTAACTAGGCTAAAGAACAAATGTTATTTAAAACATCGTTCACAATAAACCCAAAATTAATTTTCTATTTAATTTCAATTTAATTTATAAAATTGGAACACTTTACTTTACTTTGGAAAGATTCCATTAAATCTTAATTAAAAAAATTATTCCATAAGTTCCTTTCTCAATTGAGTTTAAGAATAGTGTTATTAAAGACACCATTCACGACAAACCCAAAATCCAATTTGATATCAAATACAAGGCTAAGAATAGAAATCACATCAACTTATATTCAATACCAAATTCTGAAACCAACGGATACTGCATTGGGAATAACGATACCTATATCTTCCAAATTCCTCATAATAGTATTCGTATAACTACGTAATCCAATATTGAAATATCTGAAGATTATTTCCATTCAAATCCAGTCCAATTTATACTTGGAAAACTTCAATCATATTCAAACCTTTATAATTTAGTATGTCATTTAGAACCACTAGATTCTTTACTCTAGTTGTTAACTAGCTCATTTAGATAAAATATCCTTTATCTTTCCAAAACTTGAAACATTCCATCCAAAGTCTTTTCAAATCATTTATTATGATTTATCAGAATTTATTTATATTTTTAATAATTTGATTAAGGCCCTTACAGTCGGTTTCCAATTTCGACCACCGAATTGCATCCATAGCGACCTTTTCCAAAATAGATTGGACTTCTATAAAAATCAAACTGTCGGATTTCAAAATTTCTTATTTTATTTGAAAACTCATTTCATTTCGGACATAAGTTCCATTTTCAGGAGAATCCGACGGTCGGATTTCCCGATACGTCAATTCGAAGTTACGGGATGAACTTCGCGAACTATCACTACGCGACACGTCCTATTCAAGCCAAAATCAATTTATAATTTAAAATAAATCAAAATTCTTCCAAAATATTTTATTAAATACATATAATTATCTTTGCAAATTATATTACAGTCATTACACTTCAAAATCAAATATTTTCAATATTAAGTCAATTTAATATTTTTTAAATCATTAAAATAATATTATTTTTTAAAACTCGGTATTTTAATTCCAAACATTCCTGATAGTCGTTATAAAAATAAACAAGAAAATTTCGAAAAGAAATCACTTTTAAAATGCTTATTAAATAGCCTAATCGAACTTTTCTTTGCAATGTTATTATTCATTTCGAAAATAAAACTTTGATATGCCATAAGTATGTGAAATTTACTTCAAAACCATTCACTACAGTTACAAATATTCATCTATCTTTTAATAACTTCGCATTTATCCAAAATTGGACATCAAAATCAAACTTCAATTTTTCATTGAATATTATATTATTAAAATATTCAGGTTTATTCAATATTGGAATGAAACTCAACCAAATACCATATAATTCCATTATATGGATTTCATACATCATATGGATCCAACAATAGTTATAAACAACTATTATACATCCAATTCATATCCATAGTTCAACTTCACCTGTATAAGCCTTAAATAAATAATTAACGCTTATGCTGGTCTGTCAATCAACCGATTAATAGGCAAATTAAACACTTGGGATTGGTGTAAATCAAATATCATCCCAATACTTGTGTGGGGTTTCCATCACACACTAGTGATTATTATCTACGCATTGGGAGACGTGTAAATAAATTGTCATCCCAATACCCGTGTGGGGTTTACATCACAATCCATGTGAACTTATCTACACACTTGGGTGACGTGAGGGATAATTATCGTCCCAAGACCCATATGGGATTTTCAACCAATAAACAGTAATTAATAAATTACTCAACCAGTTCAAATCAACCACAAATTCAAGCAATCAATAATAACTTGTTCATTTCAAGTTATATTTCAACTAAGTCAATTTCACTTAAAAAGATGAACGTTCATGCATTGTTCGACTTGAAATGGGTGTTTAACCCTACAACAACTATCATAAACACCTTAATAATGTTTTAACAAGATAATTAACCCAATTCAAAAACCAAATCATGTCACAGTTCAATCACCAATTCAATCATATTTCAACCAAACATTTAGCAACACAACTATGATTTTAGCTAGACAAACAAAGTATTTTTAGTGAGAAATTCTCACCATAAGCATCCTTACACCTCAACACTTCTTAGTAGGACTATACAAGCTCACAACGGATCCAAAATCATGTCTTTTTTACTTTGAACCACCTAGCTACTTCACGAATACTCTCTAACTCACTTTAATTTAAAGTGTATAAGGGAAAGTTAGGATTTTTAGGCTTTAGTTTTTGGAAGGGGACCTAGGGTGCATGGTTTGGATTGGTGGAGGAGAGAGGTGCATGGTGGTGGTGATGTGGGGCCTGGCATGGGGTGTGGTGTCCATTAGAGGTGGTATGAGGTGCTGTAGGCTGGTTTCGGGTTTAAAGGTGGTTTCCTTTTGGATTTTGAAAGGAGAAAGGGGTTTTGGTGCAAGGTAAGGGCCCACGGTCGGAAAGATGGATGGCGGGGGTGGTGGGGGAGTTGCGCCTGCTAATGATGGTGGCAGTGGGGATGCCTAGGGGGTGGCGTGAGCTTAAAGAGAGGATGGAGGAGTAAAAATGGAATTTTGCTTTAAGGAAGAAGAAAGGAGTTAGAAAATATGAAATGAAATAGAATTAAAATAATATTATGTACATATAGAAAAGAAGGAGAAGGAAGAGGGAGACAAGTGGCCGAGGAAGTACACGAGTTGTTTAGTTTATGGCTCGCAGGAATTTGTGTAAAAGGTTTAATTATTTTTTGAATTAATTATACGTCATAAACTTCGTTCTGGTCATGCGACCACATACTAACTCCAAAATTTACGAAATTTGAAATCTCTCTACGTTATGGAATTATGGTTCCAATGAACCTAGTCTTGTCGAATTCAGAGGCCGTTTGAAAAATCACCTTATTTCTATCTTAAATCGAATTTTGATAGAAATTTTAACTTATGTTTATATAATGTACACTCACGTATGCTTTCCATTTGACTTGAAATTTTAAATCCTAGTATATTTAGACATTACAGATCCAGTAAAATGGTTTCGTCAAATTTAGAGACTATCTCAAAAATGGTCCTTTTACAGATCATCAAAATAACATTAAAATATCAATTTGCAAAATCTCCACTTTTAAATAGATTTAAAAAGTTTTGTGACACTGTTTTAAGTCAAATAAAACATAAAACCAGATTTGAAATTTATTTTCAAATTTTATGAAGTCCAAAATCAGCATTTTCCATTTTAAATTCCATTAAAATAGATTAAAATTTAAATTTTAAACTGATCAAAAATATGGGTTGTTACATATGTCCAAACCTTGCTGAAACTAAAAAAACACTTGGACCATGTGTTATCTAATATCTAAGACAAACTCTACGCGTTTTCTTTCTTCTGTGTTTGTTTTTCTCCCTTCCCTTTCTTATTTCAATCGAGAAAACCTTTCTTTCCCTTTTCTTTTTTACTTCACCCAAATCCAAGCTTCCCTAATTCCTTTTTAATGTCCTCCTAATTGTTCCTTCTCTACCATATAGGAAACTCGCAGGCCACACAACCCACTTCAACAACCTCGAAGCCATCGTCACTACCTTTCCAATCAACTCCAACGGCCACTGCCTCCAACTCGTAGCACCTCAGCAATTCAAATCTATGCCATCCAATAGCCGATTTTCCATACGAAAGAACGAATATAAAGGTGAGTTATAAGCTCACGATTTACTTTACTCTAGCCTTTTAACCTTCATATAAACTAAATATAATAGACGCTGCTTGTTGTTATTGGCTGGCTTGTGGGTAACGTGCGATTGTCACATGTTGGTATGGGTTATTGCTTGTGAATTTCACCTTGATTTAGATGTGCACTCAGTTAACTTGTCCACTTCATTTGCACTGTTTATTAAATCTTCTTGCTCTTGAATTTGATATTGCACCAATTCGAGGCCTGCATACTTGTGCATGGTACTGGCCATGTTTATGTACTCTGGCTACATTTCGTGTCGTTGGCCTAACCCTAAAACTCTGTTTTGCCATATTTTCGTATAGTTGTGCATGTTGCCCATATGTTTGAGACATTTGAAACGTACACTATCCATTTGACGGTTAGGGTGTTGGGTAATATGTATATGTGGTATCCATAGTTGCATATATATATATATATATATATATATATATATATATGATGTATACACATAATTGGAATATGTGTACATGCTGCCTTGATTTGTTTGCGTGAACTATTAGCGAGACTGAATTAAACTTCCATGCCTAACCTGTCGTCGAATTTCGGACATGTCTTTGTTTGCATTAGCAAGTTTGCATATGTATATGTATATGAAAATCTATGTATATGTATGTGTAATGGCACTTATGTCATTTGACCCAAGTCTGTTTCCTTTCCTGTAGCTTAGCCTTTGGTTTTTGATTTATTAGTGTTTGTTTGATTGCAATGTCTTTCCCTCATGTTATTGCTGTAGTAAGTATTTTGGCATTTACTTGCAACTAGCTCCCTATATCTCACCTATTGTTTTAATCAATTATTGGAAACTTTCATGTTGCACTATCTTGACTTGTTCACATTTTAGTACCGTAGCTACATACGAACCTATACCTAACTTAGAACTATTGTGCTAAGTTGTATGTATTGTTATCCTTATAGCTTAGTGCTACACAAGTGTATGTGCTAGTTAGAATCGTCTATCCTTGTTTTTTATTGTAGCATGGCAATTTTCAAATAGATACTCTATATATAATTATTAATGAGTGCGGTGTAACGTGTAAGTGCGTAGCATTCCCTTACCCAGTTATAGGTATAAAAGACATCTCGGTTTTTGATTTCTTTACATTCATATGTAGAAAATTGCATGAAGTTAAGTACACATATAGTTAGGCAGGTATATTGTACATGACCAAAACAATCTATCGAAACACATATTGGTTTATCAAGTTGAACAAACTAATATTGTATTAGGTATTGGAGTAATGTTTGACACCCCTTTATTTTAGTGGTTGTTGGGATTCATGTGTTTGATTAAAAATTGGATTTATGTATTTAATCAAAAGTTATATGCTACTTATAATCTATGTTTTAGAATTTTTAAATAAAGAAATTTGTTGTCGGCTATTTGGAAACATAAAACACAATCTCATTTCCGAAGCAGAAATTACCCTAATATTTAGGAATATTAATTGTCGTATCAGCTTATGTTTTCTAAATTATCAATTTTCTACTACAAATATTTGAATTCCATTAATGTTAAGCTATCATGCATTTATAATTATACTTGGAAAATATACATATTTCAACTCTAACCGAGTTATATATTTTGGGAATTGAATCTGTATATCTACCTTATTTCACAGTAATAGAGCGAAATATAACACCTTATTTCACTCGATATTGGAGTATTCACCTTGTTGGGAACCAAACCGAAATACCCGTGTGTTTATTATATATTGTTTGGTTTACATGCATATGTACATTCTTTTCGCTTATGTTCCCATGCCAATTTGCTTGTGAGTTTACATGTTGGTTCATATATTTATTATTTGGACCTGAAATCTGAACTTAAACTCATGCCCTCCATGTAGAAATTTGGAGCATAGCATGATCTTTGTAACTTATAGTGTATGATCTCTACGCTAAAATTTTTACTGACTGGGTATTGCAGCAATGTGGTTTTAACTGTAACTAATTATCAGTTACGTATTCCCTTGCATTGACACAAATTATAACATGCATTTGTGACAACATTGACATGTTGCCCTTCCTAGCTGCTCTCATTCTTTAATAGTTTGACCCGAAACATGTATTGGGTTTAATACACCATGTTGATCACATGATATCTAGGCTTGCATGGCCTGCCTTATATGTATTATCGAATTTTGATGTGGCGTTCTAATGGAAAGGAAGGAAAACAACCAGTTTTACCATATTGAAACCCATAAATCATTGTTGATGTGATGTTTTGGGCCCTATATATATATATACAAAAAGGGTCAAGATTTACATTCCTGCCTCAATTTGTAGAAGTTGAACACGTATGATGTTTATGTTGTTCCCTTATTTAATTTAGGTATCCATTCAGAAGTAGAATTTCACATATTGGCTAGTATTAACTATTATATTTTAGCGTTTTATTGAAGTTGTCTTACTTAAATATAGTTAATCCTAATTCGAGTGTTTTGAGTTTGGTACGAAACGCTCGGGTCAGACCTGAGTGTTGCAGATTTAGAATTTTCAACTGTCAAAGCGAGAGGCACATGAAGACGCTCACTTTAGGTTCGTCCATCTATAAAGTTCATTTAATTAAAACTATATATATTTATTTCCACTTTAAAATATTGTTAACATTGATATTTTTGTATAAAATTCCACTATGAGATATTGTTGTCTATTTTTATGTGTTGTGATTATGTGTATATTTCTTTAAACCCTATAAGCAATAACAATTGTCGTTTTGAACGGTTCTAGTTAGTTTAATCACCAACTTGAAGTGATCAAAAAGGCAGATCATTGTAAAGTGGTATCAGAGCTTTGGTTTGACAAAGCTTAGCTTATCGAGTTTAAAACCCATTAGAGATAGGATATCAATATCCTAGAATGAGTGGAATTGAGACTAGAATCACTTTAGAAAGAGCACATTTTGAAAGATAAATTATTTTAAAAATACAAAGTATTTTGAAATTTTAAAATTCCTTTTCAAATCCGTGTTTTCGATAGCTCTTTCGATAACATCTACTTAGATACCAATTCCATTCGAAATCCATAGTCGAATTGCTCAAAATTTATCAAAGAAATTATAAATGAATTAACGAATTGGTTATTTAACCAAGTATTTCGGAAATTTCCCCGTGATTCTGAAAAGGAAGGATATTCGACTATATGAATCTTAAATGATTTATAAGTATTGATTTAGGCTTTTGAAAGATTTTATCTTATATGAATATAAAAATTATTTGGAAATCTTGAAATATTCAAAAATTTGATCTAAAGAAATTTGATACGAATTATAATGATTTTAAACGATTTTGTGAAGCTTTTGATTTGGAATTTGAAAAGCTTGAATTTGTATGATACTTGTTTAGAAAATCGTATTGATTAAATATAGATTTCCAATTATTGAAAAGGAAATTTGATTTTCTAACTATTTGGATATGATGAATATTTTATAAAATTGGTTTATAAACAAAGAAAATTTCGATGACTTGAATCCCGATATTTGAAATGTTTTGAAGACAGCAATACTATGATTGAAAGTACTTGTAAATTATTTTCAAGAAATGATTTCTAACTTCGGGATATGAAATGATTTGTTATGTCGCCATGGAATTGGGTAACCCATGATTGAAGGATGGGTGTGTGATTAGGGTTGTAAGAGCCCTTGATGACGGTCATCTCTATGGTTCAGAGAGACATCATTTATCGATATTGAATGCGTGTGATAGGCCGTCCCTAGGCCTTGTCATCGAAGGAGAAACGGGTGAAATATGTCTTGATATGATTCTATCATAGTTTGTTTGAAATTTTCGAAAGCGATTTTGTTTTTAAGTCTCGAAGTGAAGTATGATTCGATATGAAAAGAATTATATAGTATTCCAATGATCTGAAAGTAAAAATCGGGATTTTAAGTTGAAGAGATTATTTATACTTTGATTTCAAATTTTATTATTATCAATTAGATTTTTAATAAAATAATTTAATGGAATTTAATTTATATGAAAATTTTCAAGTTTTAAAATCCTATTGTTTGTTTTGTTTTAAACTAATTTTTTTAGTATAAGTATTTTATCGTATATATAAATACGATTTTTACAACCTCTCCTTTTCGAGGACGAAAAACTTTTGGTGGGGGGAGATTGTAATGACCTAAGATTTTCGACGTTTAAAATATGAAGTTAATTTAGATTTAGTATTGAAATTAATGTTCATACTTGAAATTTATTATAATTTTAAATCTAGTCTATTTTAACTTGGTTTTGAATTAATTTTGTAGTTTAAATGAATTTTGATATTTGAATTTGAATGATTTACTTAAATTTAAGTGTTATTAATATTTAAACTAATTGAAATATAGTTGTTTGAATATTTGTAAACAATCCAGTTTATAAAATTTAACTTGAGAATTTATAATTTATTTAACTGAATTTGATTTAAGGCATGTATTTGAAAATGTGTAAGATACACTTGTATTGGGTGTATACTTCATATAATAAAATAGTATGTACCCTTTGGAAAATAATTCTTCATTTAAGTTGGAATGCTTTCCAAACCTTGCTGAAAAAACACTTAAACCACATGTTATCTAATTTCTAAGACAAACTCCATGCGTTTATTTTCTTTTGCATATTTATTCTCCCTTCCCTTTCTTATTTCAATCGAGAAAACCCTCCTTACCCTTTTCTTTTTCATTTCAACCGAATCAAAGCTTCCCTAATTCCTCTTTAATGACCTCCAAATCGTTCCTTCCTTCGCCAAATACAAAACTCGCAGGCCACCGCAACCCACTTCAACAACCTCTGAGCCTTCGTCGTTGCCTTCCTAATCAACTTTAGCAGCCACCGCCTCCAACCGGCAATACCTCGGCAACCCAGATCTGCGCCACCCTGTAACCGGTCTCCCCTAAGGAAGCACGGCTGTAAAGGTGAGTTATCAGCTCATGATTTACTTTATTCGAGTATTTCAACATTGATATAAACTAAATATAATCGTTGATGCTTGTTGTTATTGGTTGGTTGTGGGTACTATGGGATTGTCACATGTTAATACAGGTTGTTGTATGTGAATTTCACCTTGATTTAGATGTGTAATCGGTTGACTTGTCCACTTTGTTTGAATTTTTATTAAATCTGCTTGCTCTTGACATTTGTATTGTACCAATTCGAGGCCTTCATACTTGTGTGTGGTACTATCCATGTTTATGTGACTCTGGCCACATTACTTGTCGTTGGCCCGACGTTGAATCTCTGTATTTCAATGCTTTCATACATGCTACTGGGTATTGGACAGTATGTATATGTGGTGGCCATAGTGTATGTGTGTGTGTGTATGTGTGTGTGTGTGTGTATATATGTGTGTGTGTGTGTGTGTATGCATACACATAATTGGCATGAGTGTACATGTTGCCTTGATTTGTTTGCATGAACTATTAGTGAGATTGAATTAAACTTCCACTCCTGACTTGTCAACGAAATTTGGACGTGTCTTTATTTGCATTTGCAAATCTGCATATGTATATGCATATCTATACGTATGTATGTATGTATGTGTGTGTGTGTGTATATGCAATGTCACTTGTGTAATTTGACCTAGATCTGCTGCTTGACCTATAGCTTAGCCTTTGGTTTTTGATTCATTAATGTTTGTTTGATTGCGTTGCCTTTCCTTTGTGTTATTACTGCAGTAAGTATTTTGGCATGCACTTGCCACTGGCTCCCTGTATCTCACCTATTGTTTTGAACAATTGTTAGGGACTTTCATGTTGCACTATCTTGGCTTGTTCACATTTTACTACCTTAGCTACATATGAACCAATACTAACTTAGATCTATTGTAATCAGTAGTATGTATTGTTATCCTTATAGCATAGTGTTACACAAGTATATGTGCTAGTTAGAATTATTTGTTCTTGATTTTTATTATAGTCCGATAAATGTCAAATAGATATTTTATATAATTCAAAAAAAAAAAAGTGCGCTGCAATCTATCAGCTCCCCTTACCCAAAAAATAGTTTATAAGACATCTCGATTTTTATTTGTTTACAATCTTATGGAGAAAAATGCATGTAGTTAAGTACACATATAGTTAGACATATTATACATTACCAAAACAATCTACCGAGACACATATTGGTTTATCAAGTTAAACAAACTAATATTGTGTCAGGTATTAGAGTAATGTATGACACCCCTTTATTTTTGTGGCTGTTAGAATTCACGTGTTTGATTAAAAGTTGGATTTATGTGTTTGATCAAAAGTTATATTCAACTTATAATCTATGTTTTAGAATTGTTAACTAAAGAAAATTTGTTGCTAGCTATTTGGAAACATAAAACACAATATCATTTCTGAAGCAGAAATTATTGCAATATTTAGCAATATTAATTATCGTATCAGCTTATGTTTTTTAAATTATCAATTATCTACTACAAATATTTGAATTCCATTAATGTTAAGCTATCATGCATTTATAATTATACTTGGGAAATATACATATTTCTGCTCTAACCGAGTTATATATTTGGAATCTGAACTTGTATATCTGCAGTAATAGAGTGAAATATAACACCTTATTCACTCGATATTGGATTATTCACCTTGTTGGGCACTAACATGAAATACCAGTATGTTTATTATGTATTGCTTGGTTCATGTATATATGTACATTCATTCCACTTAAGTTTCCATGCTGACTTGCTTGTGAGTTTACATGTTTGTTCATATATGTATTATTTAGACCAAGAATCTGAACTTAATACCCATGCCCTCCATGTTGAAATTTGGAGCATAGCATGATCTTTATGACTTGCAATGTATTATCTCTACACTAAAACTTTTACTAGTTGAGTATTGTAGCAGTATGGTTCTGACTGCAAGTAATTATCATTTATGTATTTCTTTCCATTGATACAAATTGCAGCATGCATTTGCCACAACACTGACATGCTTCCCTTCCTAGCTTCTCTCATTCTTTAATAGTTTGACCTGAAACATGTATTGTGTTTACATGTATTGTGTTTAATACACCATGTTGAACACTTGATATTTAGGACTGCGTGGCCTGCCTTATATGTATTTTGCCATGCGCAGAATTTTGATGTGGCGTTCTAATGGAAAGGAAGGAAAAACTCCCAGTTTTTCCATATTGAAACCCATAAATCACCTGTTTCTATGATGTTTCGGGCCCTATATATATATACAAAAAAGGGTCAGGATTTACACTCCTGCCTTTATTTGGAGAAATTGAACATGTGCAATGTTCACATTGTTCCCTTATTTAATTTAGGCATAAATTTAGTAGTAGAATTTTGGTTATAGGCTAGAATTAACTATTATATTCTTAGCATTTTATTGAAGTTGTCTTACTTGAATAAAGTTAATCTTGAATCGAGTGCTTTATAGTTTGAATGAAATGCTTTGGTCAGACCCGATTGTTACAAATTTAAAGATTTCAACTATCGAAGCTAGAGGCATGTAAAGACGCTAGCTTTGGGTTCGTCCATCTGTAAAGTTTATTTAATTAAAACAGTATGTATTTGTTTCTGATGTAAAATATTATAAACTCTGATATTTTGGTATAAAATTTTGCTATGAGATATTGCTATTTATTTTTCTGTGTTGTGATTCTGTGTATTTTCTGTTTAAACCCAGTAAGCAATTACAATCTATCATTTTTGTTTGAGAATGGATTTTTGATGACAACAACCTTATTTCGATATTAATTGACTACAAAAATATACTAACACTTTTGTATAGAATATATATATATACACACACGCATGCACATATGCAAGATTTATATATAGGAAATATAACTGAAGGCTGTACAGTATAAAGATACTAGAGATTTAGAGTTCAGAGAAATTTCAAGACTCATGAGTATTAAAGATTTCAAGAGTTCAAGACTTATATAGTAATAGAGTCTAGATTATGTAAGACTCTAAATAGCACTCCATGTTCAAATTCAAATTCTGATTTTCAAATTCTGATTTCAAATTTTATCTTCAATCCTCTCTATTTTATTTTCTATCCTTTCTAATTTCCTTTCTTACTTTTATTTTCAAGCTCAAGTTTTATAAATTTTATATATTTATACTTTTATACACTTTATATTTATATAGTTTTAATTCTATAATTTTATAAATATGTTTATAAGCTTTATATTTATGTTTTAATATGATTTACTACATTATAATATTTATTTATAACACTATATTCTAATTCAAGAATTTCCCGAATTATATTTTTATCAAAACACTTGAGAAATGCTCAAAAATTAATTTTACAATATATGTATGTTGACATATAAAAAACTCTATGTCGACATATAACTGTCTTTTTTTTAATTTTGAAAGGAAGTGTCTTTTCACTAACTGTGATGGTTCTGAAGCGTTGCAACCTTTCATACACTATAAAAAGGGATTGAATTCGATATTTTAGTTATCTCTTCTTCTTTAATTTCGCTTTCTTCCATTACACCATTATTCTTAATCATTTTTATGATTTCTACACTTATGCTCTACCGAATTCAATTCTGTTTTGATCAAACTTCTTCTCTTCTCAATCTCTACTCATTACTCTCTGAATCAAGTGCTATTAAAGAATTATAGGCTGTTTGTAATTGTTTGGGTTGAGTAAAGAAATCAGTGGTATCCCTTGTAGCCGTGAAATCAAGGACAGGAAATCGGTGGTATCCCTTGTAGCTGTGAAATGAAGGAAGGTATACTTGATCAAGTGTGTGGGTGGAAACAGTTATCCCTTGTACCCGTGAAATCAAGGAGGGTTGTAATTCGATTTTGATACAGTAATAAAACTCTACGCAATCCATCACTGTGTGGGACTGGACGTAGGAGCAATTCCAAACCAGTATAAAATCCAGTGTGTTCTTTCCTTTTCTGTATTTTTATTTCTGTTTATTTTGCATATGTGTTTGATTTTGTGTATGTGATTGTTTCAGTGATGTTTGATTCATCTAGTAATTCACATAAGTTATAGATTTTGATTAAATTATCAAGAACACTATTCACCCCCCCTCTAGTGTTTGTTTTGCCCTAACGATCCTTTCCACAATCCCTAACAATTGGTATCAGAGTAAGGTCCTTCAAGAAGTTCATAATCTATTTTCTGAAAAAATTTAAAATGGTAAATTTTGAAATATCTATTAATACTAGTGTCAATTCATGCATTGTATCAATGTTGAAAGAGTCTGCATATAATAATGTTAAAAGGGCATGTGATTTACTGAAATATTGTTCAATGCGGAAAAAAAATGAGTTATATGATTTTTGAAAATTCAAATTTTGAAAAGGTAGCTGTTGGAAATTCATATTCCGATCTGGTGTGTTACATGGCTATAGAGAATTCAAATTCTGGAAAGCAATATGTGGAAATAAAGAAGGACAAATGGATACTGGATAGTGATTTTTCAAAACATATGACTGGAAATCTAGAACTACTCAATAATCTGAAATATGAAGATTGTGGAATGGTGAACTACGGAGATAACTCTAAAGGATACATTATTGGAATCAGCAATGTCGGTAATTCTGAAACTCCTACTATTTCTGATGTTTTATTAGTTAGGAATTTAAAACAAAACTTGCTAAGTATAAGTCAACTTAACAATAAGGGATATAAAATAAATTTTGAAAAGAATAAATGTTTTATAGAAGATAGGAATTTAAAAGTTATATTCGAAGGGGATAGAAGGAAAAATATCTATATATTGAGTATGAAAATCTCCAGTGAAAATCTATGTCCTATGGCCAATACAAATGACCCTTGGATTTGGCATAAGTGATTTGGTCATATAAATTTTAAACATATTTCTAGGATTTCTAAACTAGATTCAGTTGGAGGATTACCCAAAATGAAGTTTAGAGTCAATAACTTATGCGATGCTTGTCAATTCGGAAAATTAAAGAAAAGTTCATTTAAATCAAAAGAGGAAATCACTACATCAAAACCATTAGAGTTAATACACATTGATTTATTTGGTCCATCTCAAGTTCAATTGATAAATCATAATAGATATGTTTATGTAATAATTGACGATTTTTCTAGATTTACTTGGACTTTATTTCTTGAAAATAAAAGTGATGCTTTTAGTCAATTTAAAACTTTTTCTAAAAGAATTTAAAACTTATTATCACTAAAATTAAAACAATACGTAGTGATCATGGCGGAGAATTTGAAAATGAAAAATTTGAAAAATATTGTAATAAAAAGGGAATAACTCATAATTTTTCAATTCCAAGAACCCCTCAACAAAACGGAGTAGTTGAACGTAAAAGTAGGACGATACAAGAATGTGCGAGAACTATGTTATCGGATAGTAATTTACCAAGGAACTTTTGGGCTGAGGCAGTTGCAACAGCTTGCTATATTAATAATAGAATTTCAATTAGACCTTTAACTCATAAAACCCCATATGAACTTTTGTATAACAAGAAACCAAAAGTATCATATTTTAAAATAATTATAAGTAAATGATTTATACTATATACAAAAGATAATTTAGATAAGTTTGATTTGAAATTCGATAAAGGAATATTTATTGGATATTCAGTTAGAAGTAAGGCATACTGAGTTTCAGTACTCGAACCAATACCATAGAGGAAACTCTAAATGTATCTTTTGACGAAAACTATAAAAGTATAATTCGAAATAGTGAAAATGATATTAATGAAACAAATCATGAAGATAATCAACCAAATAAAAGAATTAGATCACTTAGATATTGTTGGCTCGCTTTTTGACCAAGCCACCCAAGATCATTCGTAAGAGGAAAGCATGAAATCACGTTCTCCAAGAATATGAAGGAACGGATCGCACACTATCGACTCGCCCGCGGAGAATTGCGTCTCGACGGATCGCCCACGGAGGATCGCGACTCGACGGATCGCCCCCATGTCATCAGCGAAACGATGCCTCTAGGCGATCCGATCCGTGCATCTGTTGCTGCCCAGTGTTGACCGATCCGATTCCCTGATACGTGGCGAATCCTCTGACCCATTCAAGCATGAGCAAGTCTTCAGCGATCCGAGATGCACGGATCTAGCGACATGTGTCCCTAACCGTCATTCTGACCGATTCTCCTCATCTGCACGATCCGATTTTCAAGGAGATCGCGACACCTGTCCGCAACGGCTAATTTGACTATTTCTTCAACGGAGGCGATGCGATCCGATGTTCTCGGGATCTGTGCCACGTGTTATCACGACCCGCCTGACAAAATCAGCTATAAATAGCCCAGAGCTTGGCATTTTTTTGGGATCTTTTGGCAATATTGAGTACAGAATTCGCCATTATTGTCAAAGTACGAGAGTATTGAGAGAAATCCTTGTTGTATTAGCCTTCAAAGTATAATCAATAATATATAAAGTGGACGTAGGCTCGTTAACGCCGAACCACTATAAATTCTGTGTGCTATTTTCTTTTTCCTCATTCTTCATTTGAAACTCTATAACATTCAGAACAATTTGGGTGTTAGGTCCAAATTTTGATCTAACATTTTGGTGCTTTCACTGAGAACACAATCCTAAAGTTTCACTATTCGGTTCTTTGAAGATTCCAGGGATTCAGATATCATGGCTGGAAAAAGATCTAAGGAAGTGCGAGCTTCACAGATCAACGAAACGATTGAAGAGAGTGTGCACGAGCTGGGCAATGAAGAAACTCTGGATCGCGGAGCGCAGGGGGTGAACCGATCCGATGAAGACACCACGCTCCGAGTCGATGAGAACGAGACGATCCGGGCCACTGAAGGGGTTGTTACTCGATCCCGAGGTAACGCCTCGCATCCTCCGCGTACCACGACCGCGAGTCGACCTCCGGGGGGCGAAGCGAATCGCCATCCACGAACCGCAGCTATCCGAATTAATGATCAGACTACAGCTCGACCTGGGAAGGAGCCTATGACCCTCTCCTATCGTCCTGGCCCCTCTGCTCGACCCGGCTCGAGCTCTTTGCGCATAAGAGAGAGTGATGATGACCAATATAATCCTGCTGCTCCTGTCACTGAGGGGGATCTCTCTCGCTTCGCCGAAATGTGGGATAGATTGTTTGATGAGTTGGCTGCCCAAAGGCAGGAAAGTTCCGTCCTGCGACAAAATTTGACGGCTATGGATAGAAGGCTTGACGAACTCGCAAGGCAAAGAACGCCGCCGGTTCGTTCACCCACTCCGGGATATTCTTCTTCGTCTGAGGAATCGCCAAGACCTCCGCGACGACCGTATGAGAGAGCCGAGAACATAGAGAAACTTCAGTTCGGAACCTTGCCATCACAGGAAGAAGAAGCACTGGGGGCGGGGCCCTCAAACCGTAATGTGAACAATCAAGCCGCAGCTCCCAGGGCTCGAGATGTGGACAGTCCTGTGCATAACAGACTACCTCAGCCCCGTCGCCGCGCACCTTCTCATGGTAACAGGGGGCAACGGAGCCCTATCCGAGCCCCGGATTTCGTAACTGCTCCCGGAAGAGAAATTAGAGAACCCCGCCGAGCCAGAGGCACTGACCCTGAACCCCCTTTGACCAGTGCAAATGTTGCAGCCATGATCCACCAGATTCTGGCAGATAGCCGTCGACAACGAAATGAAGATTGGGGGATCGACCGCAGTCACACCCCTTTCACTGATGATATTTTGGATGCGAATTTTCCAAGGCGTTTCAACATGCCACAAATGAACCGATATGCGGGTAGGTCTGATCCTGTCCAGCATCTGATGAGATACTCTTGGTCAAAGACCGCTGCCGCAGCCTCTGACGCTGTTAAGTGCAAAGCGTTTCCCATATTCCTAGAGGATGTGGCTTTGTTATGGTTTACTCGCTTGCCGGCGAGATCGATTTCTAGCTTCAGGGAGTTGAGTGAGAAGTTCGTAGAACAATTCCGTATCTACGCACAGAAGACAAAAAGTGTGATCGATTTGTTCCTTGTCAAGCAACGACCAGGCGAGAGTTTAAGGGTATGCCTGGATCGTTTCAATTTGGCCGCTACTGAGGTTAAAGATCCCCATGAACCGACCGTTGTCGCAGCACTGATTGACGGAGTAGATAAGGACACTGAATTCGGGAGGTACCTGGCAGGCAAACCGCCCCACACCAGAGAGTTATTCTACGAGAAGGCCAACGTACATTTACGTCGGGAAGAGGTATATGCTAACCGAAAGGCAAAAACAGCCAATAAGGAGGAAATCCAGAGCAATGTCGCCATTAAGCAGACAGGAGACAGCTCGGGGAAAGTTGAAGTAAATGTCGGAAATCAGAATCAGGGTGGTCGTCAGCCTGGTAACAACAATAATAATGGTAACGGCAACAACCGGAAGAGGAACCGAGGGAACGACTCCCAGAGAAGGACTCGTCCTAGGGCCTTTGAAAGTTATACACCAATAAATGATACTCTGGAAAATATCTTCATGGATGCGTATGAAGTCCTTCAGAATAAGAGGCCACCTCCCAGAGAGTCGACGGAGAAAGAGCGTGAAACAGGGAAGTTTTGTCTCTTTCATCAGATTCACGGCCATTCGACGAATGAATGCCGTCACCTAAGAGATGTAGTCGAAAGGCTGCTTCGAGAAGGAAAGCTGGATGAATACAGAGTAACGCCCAGGGACAGGGGGCAAGCAGTGCAGGCCCCAAATCAGAACCAGAATCAACTCGCTGCTAGGCCGACTGCCCAGCAAAAGGGAAAGAATATTGTTATCAATACCGTAATCGGAGGACTTTATCTCGCCGGGCATAGTTCCAAGGCATTGGATCAATACGTCAATGCAGCCAAACAACACCTCGAGGTAGGGGAGTGTAGCAACCCCGAGGACAGTATCCCGGTGAAACAGCAAAAGATGATGACCGACGATGTCGTCTTCCGAGAACGAGAAAGCATTGGAGTCCACGCTCCGACAGAAGATCCATTTGTAATTACAGTACCTATTGGACCAGCCACTGTTCATAAGGTTCTAGTGGACAACGGGAGTTCCGTCAACATTCTTTTCAAAAGGACATTTGACCAGATGAACCTCGAAATAAAAGACTTGAAGCCTTGTCAAGGATGGATTCGTGGATTCAACGGAGCATCTACCGCTCCAATGGGTTATGTGGAATTACCGGTCACGCTTGGGGAAGGAGAACGCCAGAGAGTGAGAATCCTTCCCTTCGTCGTTTTGGACGTTGAATCACCCTACAACGCCTTCTTGGGCCGACCGGCCCTCACAAAGTTTAGAGCCTGTATAGCCCCCTGGTGCTTGTTATTGAAATTCCCCACAGAAGCTGGCATTGGTATCGTCAGAGGGGATCAGGTTGCCGCGCGAGCATGTTATGTTGCCGAACTAAAGCTACTCCGCAATGGAGGGGATATCGAAACTAAAGGCGCTTCTCCCCTACGGGGGCGGAGACCTTATAGCAACCAAAGAGGATAGTCGTTGGAGAGTCGCCCAGAGAGATGCCCGAGGATATAGATCCCAGAGAGGATCAAGAACCCGGGGGCAGAATGGCGATTCCTAACGAGACGACTGTGGATGTACCGATCGATGACAGTGACCCGGAGAAGGTCCTTAAGATTGGATCCCAGTTAAATCCGAATCTCGCTAAAGAATTGACGGATTTCTTAAAAAATAACTTGGATGTATTTGCTTGGACTCATGCAGATATGTGCGGGATATCCCCATCAATCATGAGCCATTCATTAAGCATTAACCCTAAACATCCTCCCGTAAAGCAAAAAAGGCGAATGTTGGGCCCGGAGAGGTCTGCTGCCTTGAAAGAAGAGGTCGGAAAGCTAAAGAGTAATGGATTTATCAGAGACTCGACCTACCCAGACTGGATTTCGAATCCAGTCCTGGTAAAGAAGGCCAACGGGAAGTGGCGAACGTGTATCGACTTCTCGGATTTGAACAAAGCCTGTCCAAAAGATAGTTTCCCGTTGCCCCGGATTGACCAGCTGGTAGACTCAACGGCAGGTCATGAGCTTCTCTCATTTATGGATGCTTATTCAGGATATAACCAGATTTCGATGAATGTTCCAGATCAAGAGCACACTAGTTTTATCACGGATCTGGGATTATATTGTTATGTGGTGATGCCCTTTGGTTTGAAGAATGCAGGCGCTACATATCAACGTTTGGTCAACAGGATGTTTTATAACCAGATCGGGAAAACAATGGAAGTATACGTCGACGATATGTTGGTTAAGTCCAAGCAATCTTCTCAACACACTACTGACTTGGCAGAGATGTTCGGCATTCTTCGAAAGTACGGAATGAAACTCAACCCAACCAAATGTTCGTTCGGTGTTGCTTCTGGAAAATTCTTGGTATTCATTGTCAGTTCCCACGGTATTGAGATTAATCCAGATCAGATCGCGGCAATCAGAGACATTCAGGAACCTAGGCAAATTAGGGATGTGCAAAGCCTTGCCGAAAAAGTGGCCGCATTAAGCAGATTTATCTCCAGGGCTACGGATAAGTGCATCCCATTCTTCGAATTAATAAAGCGAGGAAAACGCCACTTCAAATGGACACCCGACTGCGTAGAAGCATTTCGGAATTTACTCAGGCACTTGGAGAAACCTCCGATATTATCTAAGCCAATAGATCACGAGGACTTATTCATGTATTTGGCAGTGTCATCCCATGCGATCAGCTCAGCATTGGTAAGAGAAGAGGATAAGGTCCAAAGACCTGTGTATTATGTGAGCAAAAAATTGACAGCAGCAGAGCGTAATTATCCACGAATAGAAAAGTTGGCGTATAGTTTGCTGATCGCCTCTAGAAAGCTTCGACATTATTTTCAGGTGCATCCTATCACCATATACACCGATCACCCGCTCAAGCAAGTCCTACAGAGACCAGAGGCATCTGGAAGGTTACTCAAATGGAATATTGAGCTAAGTCAATTTGATTTGAACTTTCAGCCCAAACGGTCAATTCGGGGGCAAGTGATAGCCGACTTCATAGAAGAGTTCACTGTCCCTGAGGAAGATATAGCAAACGAAGAAGCTGATCCTTCAAAATTACTTTTCGATCCCAATGCCTGGGGATTGTATAGCGATGGCGCTAGGAATAATGAAAGATCCGGCGCTGGGATAGTGCTTGAAACCCCCGAGAAACGATTGATAACCTATGCAGTCCGAATTGAGTTTCATGCCACTAACAATGATTCCGAATATGAAGCTCTGATAGCCGGATTAAAGATTGCAAAGGAACTAGAAGTCACAAAGCTGAACATCTTCTGCGACTCCAAGTTAGTTGTGAACCAAGTCACTGGAAAATTCCAAGCTAAAAGTGCAATATTGATTTTATACTTAAAGAAAGTGAAAGAATTGCTGAACGATTTTGATCACTACAGCATATTTCATATTCCGCGGTCAGAGAATCAGCAGGCATACAAGTTGGCCAAGATGGCTAGTTCCGACGATCCTGAAGTGACTGGATTAGCCCCCGTTGAAGTACTTCGGTCCCCTAGCATAGATCAAATGGAAATCGACCTAGTACTAGATACGGAACCGGAAAGGGAGTCCTGGATGACCCCTCTGAAGAATTTCCTGATGGATGGAACGCTTCCGACCAAGAAAAGCGAGAGGCGTAAAGTAATCCGTAAAGCCGCCCGATACGTTCTGCAAGGCGGAGTTCTTTACAGACAAGGGTTTTCAATGCCCCTCCTTCGGTGTATAGCCCACGATGACATCAAACGTGTGCTGCAAGAAGTCCACGAAGGCGAGTGTGGCGACCACACTGGAGGGCAAACTTTGTCAAAAAAGGTGGTGCGGCATGGTTATTTCTGGCCTACGGTGAACAAGGATGCAGCAAGATACGCACGACGGTGTGATGCGTGCCAGAGATTTTCGAAGATACCTAGAGCACCTCCTAATCAGTTGAAAACAATGATGAGCCCATGGCCTTTCGCTATGTAGGGGATTGATATCATTGGAAGTCTCCCCATAGCAAGGGGCGGAGCAAAATTCGCCATTGTGGCTGTGGATTATTTTACTAAGTGGGTCGAGGCTGAGCCACTAACTACAATCACAACCAAACGAGTGATCAGCTTTATCATGAGAAACATCATCTGTCGATTTGGGATTTCAAAGATTGTAATAACAGATAACAGAACTCAGTTCGATAGTGTTGAATTCAGAAACTTCTGCCAAAGATACCACATCGAGAATCGATACACCTCTGTGGCGCACCCGCAATCGAAAGGACAAGTCGAAGCGGCAAATAAAGTAATTAAGTCCATTCTGAAAAGAAGAATGAAGCGGGCTAGAGCCATGTGGGCTGACGAATTGCCCTTGGCACTATGGGCCTACAGGACAACCTATAAATCGGCAACAGGACACACCCCGTTCTCCCTTGCTTTTGGAACGGAAGAAGTCATCCCGGTTGAGATAAAGGTACCTTCTCACCGGGTGACTTATTATGATCCAATGACCAATAATGAATTGCTCCTTGAGTCCCTGGATATGATCGAAGAAAAGAGGGATGAAGCAGACCTGCGTGCCTTGAGATGCAAACAACAGGTCGCCCGCTATTACAACAAAAAGGTTCGAGCCCGAACGTGGGAACCCGGAGACTTGGTTCTGAAACGTGTCTTCCCACCCCCAACTCATATGGGAGCGAAGTGGGAAGGACCGTACTCCATTCTGAGCAAGCTTGATAATGGAACCTTCAAGCTGGCAACCGTAGATGGAAAGGAAATCCCCAGAGTGTGGAATGCCCAACATTTACGACCATATTTAACATGAAAGTTTCAAATTTATTCTTTTGCTTTGTTAAAAAACCATGTACAAGGCACGACTTGCCTAGAATAGTCTGATTCCTTAAAGCAAAAGATTATAAAGTGGACGTAGGTCATGATTCGACCGAACCACTATAAAATATTGTGTGTCATTTACCTTTATTGCATCTCTATTTGCCTATTTATTTTTATGGAAATCAAAAGAATAATGCAGGTATCCGAAGTCTGTTGCCAACCGTTCCTCCCGTAGATTGTTTGGGGGAACTCAAAGCCTTGGCAAGAGCTCCAACTGCTTGTCCGACTGGTTTCAATCCTCGAAGCTTGGATTAAAATATACGCCTAGGACGAGTTCGATGAACATACACGATTGCAGACTGCTTGACCCGTGACTCTAACTCTCCAGAATAGAGAGAGAGTATAAAGGACGCGAAGATGACGTCCACGAAACATGGCGGTGAACCATGATCGGAGCCGCCTGAGCAAAAGATTAACCTCAGCGACAGCCAGGAGAATATAAAAGCGTCTCCGATTGAGCGCTGAGAAAGAGCTCCTTTCCCGCTGAAGGATCGGGGAGCGAATGAATCGCTGAGTTCGAACTCTAACTCTAAAGAGAGAGAGAGAGAGTATAAAAGCGTCTCCGATTGAGCGCTGAGAAAGAGCTCCTTTCCCATTGAAGGATCGGGGAGCGAATAAATCGCTGAGCTCGAACTCTAACTCTCCAGAGAGAGAGAGAGTATAAAAGCGTCTCCGATTGAGCGCTGAGAAAGAGCTCCTTTCCCGCTGAAGGATCGGGGAGCGAATGAATCGCTGAGCTCGAACTCTAACTCTCCAGAGAAAAAGAGAGTATAAAAGCGTCTCCAATTGAGCGCTGAGAAAGAACTTTTTCCCTGCTAAAGGATCGGGGACCGACTGAACCACTGAATTCAAACTCTAACCTTGGCAACCGTCAGGAGAGTATAAAGAAGTCTGTAATTAAGCACTGAGAAAGGTGTCAGAAATTCGGTGCCACAAGAACAATTATCCTATGAAATCTTCCAAGTCCCCCATATTCAGAAATAGGGGGCAACCTGCTGACAAGGCTAACCAATTCTTAGTAAAACCCTGTCAGCTGCTATGATAACAACTGATTGGGGCCACATATACTCATATACATATACTGAGCTTTAATACAGCAATGCAGCATGAAAATTTTCTCTTGGCTATCTGTTGTTTGACTGATTTGTAGTTATTATTAGATGGCCTATGACTAAACATGGAAAGTTTATTTGAATACAGGTACGTAATGATGCAAAAAGAGATAAACTTTCATTTATATACTACAGACCAACAAAGTGAAAAACAACCTAGAAAGGAAAGTGAGGGCCAGTCTCACAATTACACTTCCTGGCCAGTGGAAAACCTAAAAACAAAATATCAACAAACAACAAACATCCTATTTACGCTTTGGCCTCTTCTCTTGCTTCTGCCTCTCCAACCTCGCCTTGTCAGCATTAGATGGATCCCCTTTCTTCCTCTTCCTTTTATCTATGAGGGGAACATCCGACTCCTCTGAAGATTCCTCTTCCACCTCTTTTCTCTTCCTCCTATCGGAAAGGGAAGCCGGGAAGTCATCGGGGTTTGCAAAGTGAAGCTGTCGACTGATGGATTTGGGCTAAATCTTCACAATCATCCCAGTTTTGGGATCGAATTATGCAAGAGGGACTACTTCCAGAGCTTCATCTCCCACCTTCTTCGAAGCCAACTCTTTCTCCTGCCTGGCTTTTCGGCTGGCCAAGGTTTCCTCGTCATCATCATCGGCCTTTTTGGCGCCGATAATGTCTTCTTCGTCATCTACATGGCGCCCATCCATGTCTTTCAAAGCTTCGATAGTCTCAGCATCTTTGGGTACATCAGTGCTAGGTGCCCGGATGCTTCTTTCTGCTGTTGTGACCTCGGCCTGCTTTGATACATCAATACCAGCACCTGGCAAGACAGCCTCCTTCTCCACCTCTTTCTCTTTTTCAGCACCCTTGTCGACGGGCTCGCCACCTGTATTACGAGGAACACACATTACTAATTCAATTGGTTGTTCTGCCAGACGACGATAATTCACAATTGCTTTGACGAATTGTGGGGAAGAGAGAGAAATACCTTCAGCAAATGCTTCTTCTTGAATAGTTGCAGGGGCTCCAATGACCATGGGAGTTCGACCCAAAGGGATTAATGGATCATCGGGATGGTATTCCTCAACCCCGGAGGTCTTGGGCTCCACAGCCGAACTCGAGCCCTCATCAGCTTTTCCTTTACCCTTAGCCAGGGCCCTCTCCTTTTCCATCTCCGCCAGAATCAGGCGACGACCCTCTGCCAGGTCCTCAGGCTCATTGTCCCTTAGGATGCTCTTCATCAATTCATCCTCATCGATTTCTTCGACCCCCAATCTATGTTTTTCACCCTCCACAATAGAATCCCATAAGTTGGCCAAAGTAACATGGTAATCCGGGATCCATGAGATATTGCGAGTTTTGAGAACCTGGCCAAGGAAATCGAAAATCATCTCTTCAAACCCCTCGATCTCCTTCTCCCTTTCGAGGAGCTTGTTGTTAGAAGCAGTGGCCAATTCGATGGCACTTTCAACATTCTTTTCGGCGAGAGCTGCCCGTCTCTCCGCGTCCGCGAGCTGGTCATTCAAAATCACCTTTTCTGCTTTAGCCAAGGCCAAATTTTCTTCTAAACTCGCTTTTTCTGCCTCCCAAGCAGCCTTCTCAGCTTCAAAATGGCCTTGTGTTGTTTTCAACTCGATGTTGGCCATTTTGAGATCTTCAACCTCCTTCTTTAAGGTCATTTTCTCTTGGCTATTGGAGTCCAGTTCCGAATGAAAGCGCTGCTTGGCATTCTCTAATTCAATCTTATAATTTTTAGTGTCCCTCCGTGCTAAAGCAAGCTGGGACTGAGCATCTTCCAGGTCCTTCTCCATTTTTGTCCTGGCCCTTTCATTGTTTTCAAGTTTCGCCTTAGACCTGTGTGCTTCTATTTCGAGTGATCGGATGACTTCTGAAAGGTTAACTGCGTGTTTTTTCATCATCTCATATTGCCTGGCCACGTGGCGGATGTGCCCGATAACTTCATTATCCCAATTTTTAGGAACCGGTTCCAAGGCAGGAACAAACACCATCCTGTCGAAGAATATGTCTGGGAATTGTTCCCGCAGCTTTCCCAGCCTACCTTGGATCTCGGGACCATGGACGTAATCCCGTGACCCGGGGGCAGCCAACTCTGGCTAGCTGGAGGGGACAATGTCACTTCTCTCCTTCTCAGTCTCTTTGGATGAATCTTTGTCCCTATCTTTATATTCGTGATGCTTTTTGGACGACCGGCTGTGGGAAGGTGCACTCTTTGGAGGAGTTAACTCTTTAGGAAGTTTCTTTCCCCCTGTAGGAATTGCCGGATGATTGGAAGGCCTGGTAGAGGTCGACTTTGGTGAAGACCGAGGTTGCGAGGAAGTCGGGCTGTGAGAAGGACCACGAGAGCGCTCAGTATCCGAATGAAGGCTGGGTGTGCCCTCACGAAGAGAACGATACGAGTAAGATTTCCTGCGGGACATCGTTCCTGCAAAAAAGAGAAGAGCATATTAAAACTTTGAATACCCACGATATAAGAGTGCAGGGTCATATAGTGTGTGTGATGTGTGCATCCCATATAATTCCCCCTAACAGACCCGGGCCTGAAGACAGGCTCATCTGACCAGTTTCTCGTCCTCTAGTTGGAGCGATGATCTCTTCAGAAACAGGGAAGAAAGGCCCCTCTCCAAAGTCCTTCTCTGTATATACATCATCGGGTAGAGGGATTTTATTCAGCTCGTCAAATAACTGCTCTTCTGTCAAATCACCGGGAGCAACGGTTTCAATTGGAGCAGAAATAGGAATTTCCTTGGACACGTCACCGCGGACCTCATCTCCTCTGTATATGTTCAAGTCTTTATCGTCTTGGATGACTATCGGAGAAGGACTCTTGCGAAATTTAGTTGTTTCTATCGCTTGTGAAGTTCCCTCTCCCTCTGTTGGGGGCACGTACTTATAAGGTTTGCCGCCAGTGCCAAGTCCAAATCTTCTATCTAGAAGGCGATGCTTATGAAGATTGTCATCAGTAATGCATTTTTTGATCCTTAAAAAGTCGGACCTGCTTTGAGAAAGAATGGATAAGCGATTGCTGTATAGTGGACCCTCCGTTTTCGGGAAGACATGATCTGTTTGAGATAAAGGGAGAATGTTAATGTCTAAACTTCTTGAACAAGATATTCGATTAGAAGCTTAAAAGTTTACTTGATTTAAGCCATCTTTGTGAACATCCGGCCTGTTTCCTTATATAAAACCAATCAGACTTAGGGTCCCCTATATTGCTATATCCATCGTACAGGACCTTCCTATTTGCCACCGATTCGAAGAAAGAGAAATTTGGATTTGCTGAAGAACGGTGCTTGAAAAGAAAGAAGAATGTCAAATCTCTGAATTTAAGTTCGGCGTGTAGGACCTCCGCGTACGCAACATATAGGGCGAATAGGGATGCGTAAGCATTAGGATGGAGCTGCATCGGAGCAATACCCAATTGCTTTAAAGTTTCGATAGCGATTGGAGGAAACGGAGGAATAGCTCCTACCAAACACATGGTTCGACTAATCGCCATATATCCTTCCAGGGCTAGGTGGGGTCTGTCTTCGCTACCGGGTGTCAAGACGTCATCCCAAGGAATTCCGTGTCTCAAGCAGATTCTCTTAAGCTTTATATCGTCGAGTTTAGATGCTAGAGAATCAGAAAATTTATCTATTCCAAGTGCGCCCGGAATCTCATCGGGGGCTCGTCTGTCTATCTCAGATCCTTCACCAGATGAAGTACTCCCAGACGAATCTGACTCCGTTGCCTCGTATTCAGAGCCAGAATCTTCACCTCCTGGGCTAATTGGAGGAACCTTCGGATTGTATTGCTCGGGAACCTCAGACTCTGTTTCTGTAGCGGATCTCGAAGAAGATTGATTATCCGACATTGCTGTTAGGCGAGAAAACATGACCAATGAGATTAATACTACCCGACCCCCGTGTGCGCAAGTGCCGGTGTGTGTACTTGTGTGTGCATTGAAAATAAAATATGAAAGCAATCGAGATCATCAAAATATTAGTCGTCATATGCAGCCGAATTATGCAGTCATTTAGTCCAGAAAGTTCAACATCAGGGCCCTAGCCTAACTATTCAGAATTTTATGGTGACTAGGCGTCGATTAAAGTTTGGAATTTCTTCGTATCGTTAACTATGATTCGGATCGCAAGGCAGAGGGATCGCCCCCCATCGAATCGCAGGGCAAAGGGATCGCTCCGTCACGAATCGTTGCAACCCCCACGATACGCACCTTTGTTGCCACCACGATCTTTCGTCTTGCCACTCTCCTTCGTCTTCTCTCCTTGACCACGATCCGAACCGGCCTTCCCTCTTCTTCTTCCTCCTTCGTTTTCCTTCTCTCCTTTCCATCCTCGAATTCCAAGCTTTACGTCAGTCAGCCATGGCGTTTTGATGTTTTCTTTAGAAAAGCGCAAATTTCCATCGTTTCTCTCTCAAGTTAGTCGAGAAAGTTCATGAAAGAGCGGCGTTCACGAATAAGAATGCTTTTTGTGGAGTTACCTTTCTAAAAACTGAGGGAATGCTTGGATTTTCGAAAGTTTGAAAAAGTTGGGTTCGTTCTTCGACAGTGCAGGCGAGACGATACGGCAGAAAGAAAGAAGAAGGAAAATGAAGAGGGGAGGGTCGGCTTATATAGGCAAAGAGGGCGACCGTTTGTCTCCCCTTCTTTGTCCTATTCGATCAACGAAAAACCGGCGGGCCGCGAACCAAAATCCCACCACGACTCGAGGAGGAGCCCGCTTCGTTCCGAGGCCCAAGTGCACACCCAAGAGCGGAACGAATATCTCCCTAACGAACCACGACTCGAGCCTGCGATACGAATCGATAAATTCAGAAATGAGGATTCTGAAAAATCCCCGAAAGAGAATCGTTCTCTGATCCGCGACTCGTTGAGAAAAGGTGATTCTATAGCTTCAAAGCATGTTCCATCATCGATAAAACATACTTCGAGGGGGCAAAATATTGGCTCGCTTTTTGACCAAGCCACCCAAGATCATTCGTAAGAGGAAAGCATGAAATCACGTTCTCCAAGAATATGAAGGAACGGATCGCACACTGTCGACTCGCCCGCGGAGAATTGCGTCTCGACGGATCGCCCATGGAGGATCGCGACTCGACGGATCGCCCCCATGTCATCAGCGAAACGACGCCTCTAGGCGATCCGACCCGTGCATCTGTTGTTGCCTAGTGTTGACCGATCTGATTCCCTGATACGTGGCGAATCCTCTGACCCATTCAAGCGTGAGCAAGTCTTCAGCGATCCGAGACGCACGGATCTAGCGACACGTGTCCCTAACCGTCATTCTGACCGATTCTCCTCATCTGCACGATCCGATTTTCAAGGAGATCGCGACACCTGTCCGCAACGGCTAATTTGACTATTCCTACAACGGAGGCGATGCGATCCGATGTTCTCGGGATCTGTGCCACGTGTTATCATGACCCGCCTGACAAAATCAGCTATAAATAGCCCAGAGCTTGGCATTTTTTGGGATCTTTTGGCAATATTGAGTACAGAATTCGCCATTATTGTCAAAGTACGAGAGTATTGAGAGAAATCCTTGTTGTATTAGCCTTCATAGTATAATCAATAATATATAATGTGGACGTAGGCTCGTTAACGCCGAACCACTATAAATTCTGTGTGTTATTTTCTTTTTCCTCATTCTTCATTTGAAACTCTATAACATTCAGAACAATTTGGGTGTTAGGTCCAAATTTTGATCTAATAGATATCATTCTGTAGAAAATATTTTAGGAGATATTGAATCCATTGTTAGAACGCGTAATCAATTAAATAATATGAGTAATATAGCTTTTACTTCAACTATTGAACCTAAAAATCCAAAGGAAGCACCTTCCGATGATTCATGGATACTTGGTATGCAAGAAGAACTGAATCATTTTACTAGAAATGATGTATGGCAATCTGTTCCTGGACCTGAGAATTAAACTATAATAGGAACCAAATGGATCTATAAAAATAAAATGAATGAACGCGGTGATGTAGTAAGAAATAAGGCACAACTAGTAGTACAAGGTTTTACTCAAGAAGAAGGAATTGATTACGATGAAACTTTTGCTCCTGTAGCAAGACTAGAAGCTATTAGGATATTACTAGCTTTTGCAAGCCATAATAATTTTCAGTTATATCAAATGGATGTCAAAAGTGCTTTTCTAAATGGATTTGTTAAAGAAGACGTTTATGTAAAGCAACCAACTCTATTTAAAGATGGAAAATTACCAAATCATGTATATAAGTTAAATAAAGCATTATACGGATTAAAACAAACTCCTAGGGCTTGGTATGATAGATTAAGAAATTATTTGTTACAATCAAATTTTGAAATAGGAAAATTAGATGATACTTTTGTTTATTAAGAAAAATAATAAATATATCCAATTAGTAAAAATATATGTTGATGATATAATTTTTGGGTTGACAAACGATAAGATAAATAAAGAATTTTCAGATATTATGGCTAAAGAATTTGAAACGAGTCATATAGGAGAACTATCATTCTTTCTAGGATTGCAAATTCGTTAATTAAAAATTGGAATATTTATTAATCAAGAAAAATACGCAAGAGATCTAATCAATAAATATAATCTAACGACAACAAATGAGAGACCAACACCTATGGCAACTAATATAGCTTTAAGTAAAGATGATACATCAAAAAACACTGATCAGAAAATATATAGAGGAATGACAGGATCATTACTGTATATAACTGCTAGTAGACCAGATATAATGCATAGTGTATGTCTCTGTGCAAGATATCAATCACAACCTAAGGAAACATATTTAAAAACCGTAAAACGTATTCTAAGGTATGTAAAGCATACATCAGATTTCGGATTGTTTTACCCTAAGGATGATTCATTCGAATTAGTTTCGTACTGTGACGCTGACTATGCGGGATGTAAATCAGATCGTAAAAGTACTATAGTACATGTCACTTCTTAGGACATTCACTAGTCTCGTGGTTCAGTAAAAAGCAAAATACTGCATCTTTGTCAATAACTGAAGCATAATATATCTGTACTACTTTGGCTTGTTCACAAGTAATATATATGCAACAAACTTTAAAAGAATTTGGTTTAAATATAAATAAATGACCTATATATTATGATAATAAAAAAGCTATAAATATTTATAAAAATCCAACTCATCATTCAAGAACTAAACATATCGATGTAAGACATCATTTTCTAAGAGATAACGTAAGTAAAGAAAAGATTTCACTCGAATTTATAGAATTTGATAAACAAATAGCAGATATATTAACATAACCATTAAACGAAGAAACTTTCACTAAATTTTGGAGAGAATAAGGCATATGTTCACTAAGTGAGTTCGAATAATTAAATATTTTATAATATATAAAAATAACATAAGAAATTAGAAAAATAAAATTTAAAACTAAAGTATGTTGACATAAAGTTTTTTATATGTCGACATATAACTGGCAGAATTTCAAATTTAATTTCCTCCTAAAATTAGCTATTTTAGTTATTTAAAACTTCTACTTCGAATTTTCTTCTTCATTTTCATTTCTCTTCTCTGTAAAAACTCTAAATTAAAAAATACAATGGTCTCCACTAATCTAAACACCCAAATCAACTCTGATTCATACGTTGGACCATCTGAGAGTGCTTTTCAACGATCTACGCTATCTCGGGTTATCAAAATCGAAGAAAATATGGAATCTGTTCTGCAAATGATGGCAGAAATACAAGTACTCTAGATTAGGATGAATCAAGAGCAAAATAGGCAAGGGAAAGTAGTAAGGAATCTAGTTAAATATAAAATGGATAATCAGGCTAATCCGATTATCATTGATGTTGATAATCAAGCCATGGAAGTGGAGGAAGAACCTGAGGAAGAACCAGAAGAGCAAGAAGAAATGATGGAGGAAAAAGAACAATAAGAGACTCAATCAATGATTACGGAAGAAGACGATAAGGTTGCATGTGTATTCGACCAAAATGGGAATGTGATTGAAAATAATGGAGAATTTTGTCTCCATTATCCAAATTGTCCAATTCACAAATCTCTCATTGTCAAAAATAATTAGTGTTTAAGGTTGTAACAACCCGTAAAATCAGAACCAATTAATTTTTTTTAAATTGGCGATTTTAGTGGATTTTAAATATTTAAAATAAATATTTTAAATAATAACGACGAAAAGTAAGTTTGAATCGATGTTTGAAAATAAATATAATTAATTTTAATTATAAACAAGGCCTGAAATGGTGTGGTAGTTTCAAAATTTGAATTCAAACTTTGACTGACTTTACCGAGTGCAAAATAAAATTGATTTTAGTGAAACCAATAATATTTAAATTTGTTAGAGAATATCTTTCTAACGAATTTGAAAAATCGAAGTTTCGTAGCGGGAAGCAAAAGTTATGGCAAAATGAATTTTCAGAAAGGTTGCTATGGAGTTTATATATCCCGTGAAAATGGCCATTTTGCAAACGACCTCAGAATTCGACGAAACCACTTTTGTTGGATTCGGGATGTCAAATTATTGTTAGGTTTCAAATTTCATAATTTTTGAAGCTAGTATGTGAGCGTGGCAAAGGAAAATGTGTTTGGTCGATTTCTGTTAAATTGGATCGACCAGAAAAGGGCCATTTTTCAAACGGTCTCCGAATTCGACGAAACTAGTTTTGTTGGGACCGTATCGTCAAAACATAGCTAGATTTATTTTTCGGGAATTTTTAGAATCAGTGTGTGGCCCCGACAAATTGAAATGTATGTTCAAATCAAATATTAAATGTGTTATATTTTAATTTGAAGGAAAACTAACTGAAAAGGTCGAATGGGCCTACGAAACATATCCCATTGTGTTCGGAATGGGGGTATTTAGCTAGGGACGATAATCGTTGGGTTTGGATTGGAGGTCGTAGGAGATGAGGGGTACTTTTGGATTTTTAAAATATATAAATAAAATAAAAATCTCTCATTGGTCCATAAAATTCTCTCTCCCCGATAAACACTCCAGACGATGGCGGAAAACAGTTCAAACCTTCTCTCCTCCACTCAATAAAAACCCATGGCCCTTTGGAGAATCCTGTAGTACTACTCACGATCTTCACATCCATATGAAGATTGGATTTTTTCGGGACCTATAGAGCTTGAATCGAGCTCGGGAATTTGGCCACTTTCGACGGCCGCCGGGGCGAATTCCGACCACCGAGTGGGCCCACTCCACCGCACGCAGGAGCACCCTCCGCTCCCCTTCGATGCTGCGTAGCCCGATCGTCCAACCCCTTCACGGATTTCGAAAAAAATCAGTACCTAGTTTTGAACAACTTCAGAGAGGTACGGCTGATATTATTTTAAACTATTCTATAGCACTTTAAAGCGCTACGGTTTTTGATTTCACTGTAAAAATCATATCTTTTTCATTTGTTGATGAAATTCAGTGAAACAAGAGACAGTAGAATCGTGTGGACGTCTTCTACATTCTAGAAGAGACCGCCTATTTTTCTGAGCCTTTTGCTTTTTTTTGGTGGAGTGGAACCCAATGTGAGATTTCTGAATTATAAACGATATGGAAATGACGATGTATAAATTATATATTCGAAGTATGAGTTATATAAGCATTGTACACCTCATGTACAAGCATTGTATAAGTTGTACGTTCGATGTATAAGTTATATATGCGTTGTAAAAATTATATATGTGTTGAAATAGAAGTGAAATATACTTATATATATATACACCCCTCGTCCACAAACCATGGACGATATTTATTGGTTGTGATTGGTGTGAAAATTGGTTGATAGCGAATGGTTGATTAGAATTGTTTGTGGTTGAAATTGGTTGATTGTGGTTGAAAAATACCCGTTGGTGGTTGAGAATTATTTGGTTGAAACCACATAGGATTAGTTTGTGGAAAAGAAAATAAACATGCCGCCTGCGTGCGAACTAGATGCATGAAATCCCCATTGTCAAAAGCTGCGAGGCTTTAAGGTAGAGCGAGGGGCCGTACTAGGGACGGTCCCAGTTTTAACTACCCTGCCGTTATGCTGCCCAAATTTTCAATAATATTCATGTGTTAGAATTATTTTCATGGGTTGAAACTATATTCGTGTGTTGAATAGAAATTCATGTGTTGAACGGCATTCATGTTTTGAAATAAATTGTTTTATAATAAAAAACATATTTTTATCATCTATATGAACTATATAAAATAGTCGTGTTTTGAAATAAATTGTTTTATAATAAAAATCATATTTTTATCATCTATATGAACTATATAAAATAGTCGTGTTTTGAAATAAATTATTTTACAATAAAAATCACATTTTTATTATATACATGAATTGTTAAAAATAGTGAAGTGTCGAAATGAATGTCGGTTGGATAAAAATATCATTTTTATCAAATGTATGAAAAGAATATGGTTTTGAAATCGAAGAATAGATTATATTTTTATATATATATAAATATAATTAAAATGAATCGAATAACGAAGCTGCAGTTCATGTTTTGAAACCGTGATTTCAAACGATTAGTGCGGGAGATCCGACCATCGGATTTTCCCGAAACCGAAACCGTTGAGTTCGCTTTGGGTATATCTTTCCAACGACACCAACTTTGTAAAGATCCAACGGTTGGATTGTCTGGAATGTTTAATTCAAATTTGAAGAAAAACAGCACCAGAATCGATTATATATATATATAATTAAATTAAATCGAATAACGACGCTGCGGTTCGTATTTTGAAATCGAAACTTCAACTGAGTGTACTAGGAGATCCGACTGTCGGATTTTCCCAAAAACTGGAACCGTTGGATTCATTTTGAAAAGATCTTTCTAATGATATAAATTTTGTGAAGATCCAACGGTTAGATTTTCAGATATATGTAAATCAAATCTGAAGAAAAACAGCGCCATGGCCGTGTTATCGCCTGAAGCATAGTTTGAATGAAATGGCTATTTTTAAAATAAATAAAAATAACAATAAATCGTGATAAAATATTATTTACATTATGGAATGGAAATAAACTGAATTTGCTCGGTTTACGTGATATTTGATGGTTGAATGTGTTTGGTGTGAATTGTTGTCGAATAATTTAACCATTGAAATGAATTGATTTAAATTCTAAATATACGTGAATTATTTGAAAAGGCCGAGTTAAATCTCATTTCAAATAATTGATCGGCGATAAGAAGTCGATGATGAAGACGGTGGTTGAGGACCAGAGATCTTCACCTCGGTTGGATGATAACTGATGTCCTGATTGGGAGGCATCCCGAAATATGGATAATGAGTGGTGATCATCCAGACGTACGTGGAGATCGATGGGTATGCGAGGCATATAGTGCCTCCGGTTTCGTTCAGACCCAGAACGGACTTGTAAATAGACTGTGTGTCTGACATTGGAATTCATTCTGTGTAATTGATAGCCATCAGTTGCATGGTGTGAATTGCCTGTGTGGCATGCTAAGATGCATTGATCAAGGCTTCTATTGAAAATCAAAGTCTTGTGGTTGATGATCAAAGCACGGCCTGTGTGGCATAGCTTTGTGTATAACGTTGATTCACGAGCCTCACACCCAGGTATGAACCAGAAACGGGAGAGGACATCAGGGAGCGCATGAGTTTCCTTCTAGCTAGAGGTGGTGTCAGTGCTTAAACTGGATGACATTTATATTATTTTCACCTGTGTGATTGTTGTTGTTGCGAGGCGCCTCAGATATATCGGTGACTATGTGAAGTCGATGGAGTCATTCGTTGGATCGTTTACGCCCCAAAGGGCAGGGAAACGCAGTGTTCAGGCATAATAATCCACATCGGTGGACCGGCCCTGACGATCCAAGGGTTGATGCGTTCTGATCCTGAGACATAGGCTAGATTGTCTCGAATTCGGTAAGGACTATCTTTTACCTTGGTTCATGACGGAAATCCAATTTCCAAATACGACACCGTGCGGTTTTGATTGTATATATATATGGCGACATGATATGTGGTACCCATACCGTCTATGATTGATAGTTATGATTGAAATTGTTTTCGAAACGTATAAACACTAGTAATAATATCATATTCTTTTGTTTTATTTTTATCAAGCATATTTTGGCTATTATAAGGTAAAACTCTATCCTCCGGTTTGCGTTGCATTGTGTGATGGGAACTGGATCTTATAATGGCTTCATTTTTATGAAAAGCATGGCGATGTTTAAAAGATTTACTTATTTTAAAGCACTGGCAATCCAATGGAGTAAACCCGTTCCGCGAAAGTGGCGTGGTCCTGTGATTAGCCATATTATGAATGTGTTAAGTAGATTTCTCATACCAGTCCCATGACTGACTCGTAGTTTGTTTCACTTGCAAACTCGGGTGCCCCTCTTTCTGCACGGGCAGCCTTATGTTCAGGTTTTAGCAGGCTCTTTCTGGATAGCTAGAGCTGAAGATAGATTCTACCATTTATCTCTTTTTATGCTGTTCAGCTCCTATTGTACATATTATGTTTGTCTTCCGCTGTAGACATTTATGTATATCTGAACTGTATTTGTACTAAGTATGATCCTGTATACTGTGTAACTCTGATGATTACGTTTATCCAGTGTATTCTATTGTACATTATTTGGTGTATTTATTTATTTCTGTTCTGCTATTATCTGTTTATGTGTTATATTCCAAAGATTACCCTTGCCACCGTCCTACAGGGTTTTAGGGTCGTTACAAAGGTTTTCTTTGATTTTTGTTTTGTTGCGCTTTTACGATGTATCATACTTGTATAAATTCGTGTCGTACAAACTCAAGTTTAATGAAATTACCGTTTATGTTTATAATTAGTTATAATTCTATAAAATAAAATAATATAAGAATATGCTACGTAGGGGGAGTATTTTTATTTTGAATTAGTTATAGATTAAGGGGAATACCATAATTAGGTTTGTGACTTAAGTTCTACTTAGATAGTTATACAATTTAGGGGGAGCAATTTTAGAGTTTCTTTTTGATAATGCCAGAGGGGAATTATAAAAATAAATATACTAGAATTCATATAGATAGGAGGAGTATTTGAAGGGTCATCAGCAACAGGTATGTATAAGTATGATATTATATAAACTAAGGTTGTCATCATCAAAACGGGGGAGAATGTTGGAGAATGGAGTTTTGATGAAAACAACCTTATTTAAATATTAATTGATTATAAAATATATACTAACACATTTGTATAGAATACACGCACACACACATATGCAGGATTTATATACAGGAAATATTACTCAAGACTGTGCAGTTTAAAGATATTAGAGATTCAGAGTTCAGAGAAATTTGAAGACTCATGAGTATTCAAGAGTTCAAGACTAATATAGTAATAAAGTCTAAATTATGTAAGTTTCTAAATAGCACTCCAGGTTCAAATTCAAATTTGAATTTCAATTTCTATTTCCAAATTCTATCTTCAATCCTCTCTATTTTATTTTTTATCCTCTCTATTTTCCTTTCTTACTTTACTTTTGTTTACAAACTCAAGTTTTATAAGTTTTATATACCTATATACTTTTATGCACTTTATATTTATATAGTTTTAATTCTATAATTTTATAAATAAGTTTATAAAGTTTATATTTACGTTTTAATATGATTTCCTACTTCATAATATTTTTTACAACACCATATTTTAATTCAAGAATTTCCATAATTATATTTTTATCAAAAAACTTGAAAAATGCTCAAAAATTAATTTTACACTATATGTATGTCGACGTATAAAAACTCTATGTCGACATATAACTTTCATTTTTTCAATTTTGGAAGGAAGTTCCTCTTCACTAATTGTGACGGGTCTGAAGCGTTGCAACCTTTCACAACTATAAAAAGGGATTGAATTCGAATTTTTAATTATCTCTTCTTCCCTGACTTCACTCTTTTCCATTACACCATTATTCTTAATTATTTTTATGATTTCTACACTTATACTCTGCCGAATTCAATTCCGTTTTTATCAAACTTCTTCTCTTCTCACTTTCTACTCATTACTCTCTGAATCAAGTGCTATTAAAGAGTTATAGAACTGTTTGTAATTCTTTGGGTTGAGTAAAGGAATCGGTGGTATTCCTTGTAGCCGTGAAATCAAGGACGGTTAATAGGTGATATCCCTTGTAGCTGTGAAATCAAGGAAGGTATGCTTGATCAAGTGTGTGGGTGGAAACGGTGGTATCCCTTGTGCCGTAAAATCAAGGAGGGTTGTAATTGGTATCCCTTGAGCTAATCTTTTTAGTTTGTATTTTGCTTTTAGTGCATCTTAGGTCTCTTAGGTTACTTCATTAGAGTATGCAGGCCATTTAGAAGGTCAAATAAGGTGTTAAGAATGTAACTTCAACATATTAGTTAATCTTTTTCGCATTTCAACATATATTGCTTTAATTCTTCAATATATTTTTAGGTTATAGGAGGAAGCAGTGGAAGGTTTTCATCTAGTACATGGGAGGCCTTTAGGGTGGTACGTAGGAACTTCATTTAGTCTTGTTAGCATGTGAAGTTGGTACCACCCAGTCTGTCTAGCCTAATAAATTCTTGGTTCATTGATTTAAATGCAGTTTCTGATCCTCTCTCCGTGGTAAATATTGCTTCAAGTTTGTTGGAAGTAATTGTAGAAGATTATATATGATTTGGTTTTGAGGTGTGGTGATTCTTTTCTTAAAGCAATATTTCCTATACTAATTCAGAGCTTGTTAACAAGTTAATGAAAAACTGCTTTTCAAGATATAACAAAACCTGAATCCAGAGATATTGTAATGTCTCATATTTTTGGTAGTCAAATATTTAATTTAATTTATTATTTTAATATTTATTTGGAATATTAATGTATTTTAATATTGAAATTGTTTATAATACGAAGTTTGAGCATTATAATTTATATATAATATAAATTGAGCTCAAAATGGCGTGGTAGTTCGTAATATTGAGTATTGAACTTTAGTTGAATATATAAAATCCGTTTTAAGTCGAAATTCTGTGAAACAAGCAACTTAGAATCTTGTTAATTATAATTTTCATATGGAAGAGAAAAATCCAGATTACGTGTTATAGATTTTTAGTTACATCTAAATCAAATTTTAAAATAGTCGCTATGGAAATCATTATTAAAATATAACGTTTATTAATTAAAATAATAGGGTTTTAATATAATTTGGACAATGTTTAACTCGAAATTGATGATACTGAGCTGTATAATTTTTATTGGAAGCTATATGATATTTTCAGTTGAGCATTTATGATAATAATTTATCATTCCTTTTATTTGAATTAATTCGGAATTTAAATAATATTTTAATCGATATTATTATAAGCCTTAAAAGTGGTCATTTTGGGAAAAGAGTCTGTTTTTGACGAAATTAGTTTCATTGGAACCGTAATCTTAAATTATTGTATGGTATTAAATTTCATGGTAAACCGATGTTGTATGTGACAACGGCAGTCGTAAACACCCAGTCATTTTCTGTAGCATGTAATTAAATTAATTTAATTTAATAGAGGAGTATTTGTGTATAACTTCAGCAGATGATTGAATTAATCCCCGAAACCAATTCCGTTGAGTTCGCATCAACGTTTAGAGTCAGAATAGGCAGGTAGTTTGTTATTTTTGGACACTGGGTATTTTGGTGTCCAAAATAGCGTTGTTTGGCATATAAAAAAGCGCATCGGGAAATAGTCTCGGAATGCGAAGAAATTAGTGCTATTGGATTCGTATTAATTAATTATTATAGGATTTCAATTTTCAATTCAATCAGACTTATCGTTTGATCATGGCAGCGATAAACGCCTTAATCATTTATATTATTTTGGTCAATTTAGACAGGGGTAACTTTAACTGAATTAATGACTAGCTAAATGAACTCTGATTTTAATGAAATAAATTTCATTGGATCCGTATGGAAAAGGTCTAGTATAATTTCAAAGTTTCAAGTTGATCGGATTTATTTTGTGATCGTGGAAAATTAAAATGCGCGATTTTTAGCCTATGATTTATAAAGGACTTTTCACAAACGACCTCGGAATTTGACGAAACCTATCCCATCGGGTCCGGAATATTTTTCTATGCTAGGATTACCTTATTTTTTCAAAAATGGAGATTGTATGGGTTTGTTTTGGAGTGTTACTTCACATTGAGGTTCGTTAACTTAAAATAATATTTAAATTCTTCCCATTCCTATAAAAATACGCGTCAAACCCTAAGTTCTCTTGTCAATGATTGTTTTCGCCTCCACCCTAATAATAATGGCAGAAAATAACCCGTTTTCTTCTTCTTCAATCTTCAAATTCACTTATCGAACCGGAACACGTTCTATAGCAATCTTGTTCATCTCAATTAGGGCTTTCATTAGATCGTCCATGGTTTGTGTTGGGGAACTGTAGTGGCCGGAATTGGCGAAGAAAGGGGGGCCATTCAAACTGAATTTAGTGGCAAAAGGAGCCATCACGAGGCTCGATTCTCAGGACTGGTGACGACCAGGTTAAGGGGAACTAGTTGGCATACTCTGATGATATTGCGGTGGACTTGGGAGGCTTGCGGCAGTTGCTTGAGGAGGTTGATGGTGCGTGGCTTTTGAAACACGAAGAAGATGGAAGCAACGGCCTGTTTCAATAAGTAATTAAAATGTAATTAGGATACTAATTTTATTAATTCTAAGTTAATTAATAATTAAAATTATTTACTAAAACGCATGTCACTTTTATGACTTGAACGGAAGCAGTATGCGTAATTTTGGAACAAAAACAATAACATGAAGGATCAAAAGGGATTAGATGGACCTAAATACATCAAAGAGGAAGCAACAGAAAACCATCGGTCGTGTCACAAAAGTAATTTGGTTTTATTAAACTATAATTAAGGGAATTTTTAAAATTAATTTAAACATATATTAGAATGATCTTTAACTTGTGTAGAATCACGGGAACAATGTATTCAGAAAGGAGTAAACAAATGAGGAAGCAAAACTATGTTAGCCTTTGTAACTCATAAACAAAAGTAATTAATATATTAATTAGGCGATTAAGGAATTGTTATTTAAATTTGTAATGACCCGGGGGATTTACGACCATGGTAATCGACATAAACTCAATGTCGACTATCCAAGCTCGAAGATTCAACGGGTCGTTACAAAATTAAACTCGTATATATTGAAATATTGATAACTAATCCATATGTGATCAGAATTGGACAAACTAGGATGCGTTGGACTCGCATTGACGAGCACTATATTATGGAATAGAATTGGATGCTACTAGAATCAATCGAGATTTTAATTAAAACCAACTGTTTATGTAACGACCTGGCATTTTGCCTGTCTCAAATTGGTATTTAAACCAACTTGAAACGTTCAAAATGGCAGATTGTTATTAGCTTACGTGGTTTAAATAGAATTAACACAGAATCACATAGTACAATTGCAGCAGGATTAAATTTCATAAAATATCAGAGTTTTACAAACATTTGTACAACGGAAGAAAAATGTAAATTTGTACATAAGTTTCATAGAATAAAACTTTACGATTTTTGTTGTCGAGCTAGCGCGCGTATGCATCTCTGCGTGCCGTCTTCACGTCCCTCTCCAGTTTGCGAGCTGAACCTTTAACCTGGAACACTTAGTGCCTGACCCGAGTGTCCCTTGCAAAATACACAAAACACCGAGTCAGGATTAAACTTATTTAAAGTTATCACACTTCAACAAACACATAAATATGATTAATTAAACCGAGAAAATTATTTATGACTCAAGCACAGGGCCTCATGAACTACCGAACTATATATGCATCATAATGAGTCGAGGAACTATCATTAATCAAACAATCGAGGGATGGCAGTAGTAAAGTGGCACACAGTAGTGTTAAGATATTCAAAATACATGTTTATGCTGACCAAAAGCTAACAGTTTCATGGAAATCAAGATTCAAATTGGAAGAAAGCGCTTGGATAACCAACGCAACATCATAGGGTTTAAATGTATAAATATTCTATTTGGCATGGTGTAATTTTAGAAGTTCCAGTCTAGCTAAACTGGGCAGTCCATGCGAAATAAGCATGTAACAGAATAAAAAAAAATACCTATTTCAGTTGGGAATAAGGTGTTAAGGGAAGGAATGTCGAACCACGTGTCCATACATGTAGTAAAGCATAGAGGCCTTGGACCGAATAAGAGACTACATAACTAATGTACAATGCAAGGTGGTTAAAGAAACATACTCATATAAATCTTACAAGGACTCGACTGTGAACACCAGTACAACCCTAGCAATAAGAGATGGGCTAGACCAAAAGGCATTAATATTGGAATCCCCTAAGTAGATCTATATGCATGCGAAACTTAAATATATATCTTACGCATTTTATTTTGGTATGTTCAAGTTATAAGCGTCCATGTTGCAAACAAACCAATCTTGTGCTTAGGGATGGTGGCAAAGCATGTATTAAGGAGTAATCAAGCCATTTGTGATCAAGAATGTGTTTAGAAGCAAGGTCCCAGGGATACAAGGTCACGAATACATGCAAAAATTTAGCTTTGGACAAACAAATTATATGTTGTTCAGTAAATAAAACAGGGCACGTTTGGCCAGTTTGTTACCCAAATACGATGTGAACTCAGATTGAACTTAAAACTTTCAAAGGCATGGCTAAAGCCGTATAGATACATGTCAGTCAAGAAGTGCCATATTTGAGTCCTACATTACCGAGTATTAATTTGTGTAGAACCAGAATGGTAGCAAAAGTAAGGTGACACAAGGTAAAGGCCAAATAATTTCTTGGTTATCTAACAAAATGCGATGGTTTGAAGTTTTTTTGTTTCCCCTCGTATTAACGTATAAGGACTTTACCAAACAATAGGCCAACAAAGAGAACAGAGATAAAATGTAGAGTCTAACAATCATGCTTAGCGAACTGAAGTAGCAACTTAAAATAATTTCAATTGAAAGCTAGACTAAACTTTGGTTGCGACAACGAACAATAGACGGGGCTCGATCAGATGACATGCAAGTTCATGGCGACAGTCAGCAGAGGACCGAATGTAAAGCGAAGGCTGCCGCAATAGCAGTACTTGCTTGGCTTGCTGAACAAAGCGGTGCAGAGCTTGATGACCTCGGCCAGCAGGGTCAGATGACATCCCATTCAGTGAGGAAGAGCTAAACGAATCAATGTTGAGTTCAGTTCAGTAGTTCTGACGCCGTCAGGCACAACAACCAGTTGGGAAGAGGACATAAACGTGGGGATGAGGAAGACAATGGGCTTCGAAGGGTAGCAGGTTGGCTCACAGAAGTGGACGCCTTGACGAGGGTAGAGTGACGGCGAACGGCAACGGAGGCCGTGGGAGATGAGCATGTTTTGAGGTGAGAAGCGGCGGACATTATTTGGTTTGGGAGGAAGAATAGATTGATTTGGGCTAACGATTTTTTTTAGTGGAGAGTCTTATCCTTTTTTTTGTTTGGGTAATGAAAGAGAAAGAGTGTAAAAAAAGAAAAGGAAAGGCTTGCTTTTGCTGTGAACGTTTGGAAGAGTACGCCCCTTTTTATAATTAAAAAATGAGAGACCAGAAGCAGGAGAAGAACACAACGTGTAATGTAATCTCAGAGAGGGCATGACAAGTATTGAAGCTACAGACTGGTGAAGACAGATGGTAAAAGTTTTCCACCGCCCAAATCTTGAGTATAGATTTTTATCAGAATTTGGCACCATTTTAAATTCAAAGGATTGACTAGTAAGGAAATGTTTCAAATTCTCCAAGCTTTATATTTTGTTCAGCTCTAAAACTTTGGGCTGAACAAAAGAAGGTGGTTTTAAATGAAATATTAGGGAACGGTTTTACAACGTTACGCTGAAGCACAGCTGAAATGAGAATGTTGCTTACCTATTTTAACTACGTTATACATTTTAGCAAATATTAACGGTAAACTAAATTAAATGGTAACGCAATAATACGCAAAACATATCACACGATTCATTTCTCCCTTTACACTACGTTAACCGTATTCACTTTCATTGTTTACTTGTTTACAACACGAAAAATTCAACAGCTACTATCTGTCAATAAAATACACGAATTTTATTTCACAGTTAAAATTTTCCCTTTTTATTACATCGACTTTATTACAACTCGCGATGCTTTTAAATATAGATTTAAACTTGGCGTTGTATTCAAGTAAATCAACCAACTCTTTAAATTAAATTTCCAATTATATTTTAAAAATCAAATTTGCTAACGATAAGTTATATCTTATTTAAATTAGAACTTTTTGGTTTACCTTCATTAATTCCAAAGCTAAATACAATAAATTCAGTAAAAGATAAACGAGTTAAGCAAAAGTTTTGAACACTATATTTAAAATAGTTAAGTGCAAATAGTCAAGAAAAAATGAAACTAAATAATTAAGCACAAATCTAAAAGCAAAATAATATCTACATTCGTTAAATACAAAATAATTTAGAAGGTTAGAAAACTTTAGTACAATAGAAGGTAGAAATAGCTAAACACAAGTAAAGCCGTAACCAATGCAACAAAAATCCAAACTCTAAATTGCGACAACGTTCATATTAAAATTAAAAGATAGCAAGGCTACATGTACGAATAAGTTTAAAATGTTTGAAAATTACAGAAGGATAAATTTAGGAGTAAACACAACTACATTAAAAATAGACACATTCCAATTCTTATGTCAAAACCCAAATATATATATATATATCATTTTCTTCAACATCAAACTTAATTTAGTCAAAAATAGAAGCATTATATGCATCATAATGAGTCGAGGAACTATCATTAATCAAACAATCAAGGGATGGCAGTAGTAAAGTGGCACACGGTAGTGTTAAGATATTCAAAATACATGTGTATGCCGACCAAAAGCTAATAGTAACATGGAAATAAACATTCAAATTGGAAGAAAGTGCTTGGATAACCAACGCAACATCATAGGGTTTAAATGTATAAATGTTCTATTTGGCATGGTACAATTATTGAAGTTCCAGCCTAACTAAATTGGCAGTCCATGCGAAATAGGCATGTAACAGAATCGAAAAGTACCCATTTCAGTTTGGAATAAGGTGTTAAGGGAAGGAATGTCGAACCACGTGTCCACACACGTAGTAAGGCATAGAGACCTTGGACCGAAGAGACTACATAACTAATGTACAGTGCAAGGTGGTTAAAATAACATACGCATGTAAATCTTACAAGGACTCGACTGTGAACACCAGTACAACCCGAGCAACAAGAGATGGGCTAGACCAGAAGGCATTAATATAGGAACCCCTTAAGTAGATTTATATGCATACGAAGCTTAAATATTTATCTTACGCATTTTATTTTGATATGTTCAAGTTATGAGCGTCCATGTTGCAAACAAACCAACCTTGTGCTTAGGGACGGTGGCAAAGCATGTATTAAGGAGTAATCAAGCCATTTGTGATCAAGAATGTGTTTAGAAGCAAGTTCCCAGGGATACAATGTTACGAATACATGCAAAAATTTAGCTTTGGACAAACAAATTATATGTGGTTCAGTAAATAAAACAGGGCACGTCTGGCCAGGTTCGTTACCCAACATACGATGTGAACTCAGATTGAACTTAAAACTGTCAAAGGCATGGCTAAAGCCATATAGATATATGTCAGTCAAGAAGTGCCACATTTGAGTCCTACATTATCGAGTATTAATTTTTTTAGAACTAGAATGGTAGCAAAAGCAAGGTGACACAAGGTAAATGCCAAACAATTTCTGGTTATCTAACAAAATGCGATGGTTTAAAGCCTTTTTGTTTCCCCTGGTATTAATGTATAAGGACTTTACCAAACAATAGGCCAACAAGGAGAATAGAGATAAAATGCAGAGTCTAACTATCATGCTTAGCGAACTGAAGTAGTAACTTAAAATAATTTCAATCGTAAGCTAGGCTTACCTTTGGTTGCGACAACGAACAGCGAACGGGGCTCGATCAGATGACATGCAAGTTCATGGCGACAGTCAACAGAGGACCGAACGTAAAGTGGAGGCTGCCGCAACACCGGTAACAACAGTACTTGCTTGCCTTGCTGAACAAAGCAGCGCAGAGCTTGGTGACCTCGGCCACCAGGGTCAGATGGCGTCCCATTCAGCGAGGAGGAGTTGAACTAATCGATGTTTAGTTCAGTTCGGTGATGCTGACGCCGTCAGGAACAACAATGAGTTGGGAAGAGGAGATAAATGTGGTGACGAGGAAGACAGTGGGTTTCAGAGGGTAGCAGGCTGGCTCACAGCAGTGGATGCCTTGATGAGTGTGGACTGACGGCGGGCGGCAACGGAGTCCGTGGGAGATGATCACGTTTTTGGTTTGGGAGGAAGAATAGATTGATTTGGAGCTAACGATTTTTTTAGTGGAGAGTCTTATCCTTTTTTTTTGTTTGGACAATGAAAGAGAAAGAGGTAAATACAGAAAAGGAAAGGGTTGCTTATGCTGTGAACATTTGGAAGAGTACGCCCCTTTTTATAATTCCAAAATGAGAGACCAGAAGCCGGAGAAGAACACAACGTGCATTGTAATCCCAGAGAGGGCAGGACAAGTGTTGAAGCTATAGACTGGTGAAGACAGACGGTAAAATTTTTCCACCGCTTAAATCTTGAGTATAGATTTTTATCAGAATTTGGCACCATTTTAAATTCAAAGGATTGACTGATAAGGAAATGTTTCAAGTTCTCCAAGCTTTATATCTTGTTCAGTTCTAAAACTTTGGGCTGAACAAAAGAAGGTGGTTTTAAACGAAATATCGGGGAACAGGTTTACAACGTTAGGCCGAAGCACAACTAAAATGAGAACGTTGCTTACCTATTTTATCTATGTTATACATTTTAGCAAATATTAAAGGTAAACTAAACTAAATGGTAACATAAAAATACGCAAAACATATTACATGATTCATTTCTTCTTTTACGTTACGTTAACCATATTCACTTTCATTGTTTACTTGTTTACAACATGAAAAATTCAACCGCTACTATCCGTCAATTAAATAAACGAATTTTATTTCATAGTCAAATTTTTTCCTTTTTATTACATCAACTTTATTCCAACTCGCGATGCTTTTAAATATAGATTTAAACTTAGTGTTGTATTCAAACAAAATCAACCAACTATTTCAATTAAATTCAACTTATATTTAAAAATCAAATTTGCCAACGATAAATTATATCTTATTTAAATTAGAACTTTGTGGTTTACCTTCATTAATTCCAAAGCTAAATACAATAAATTTAGCAAAAGATAAACGAGCTAAGTAAAAGTTTTAAACACTATATTTAAAATTTTTAAGTGCAAACTGTCAAGACAAAATGAAACTAAATAATTAGGTACAAATTTAATAGCAAAATAATATCTACATTCATTAAATACAAAATAATTTAGAAGGTTAGAAAACTTTAGTACAATAGAAGGTAGAAATAGCTAAATACAAGTAAAGTCGTAACCAATGCAACAAAAATCCAAACTCTAAATTGCGACAACGTTCATATTAAAATTAAAAGAATGCAAGGCTACATGTACGAATAAGTTTAAAACATTTGAAAATTACAAAAGGATAAATTTAGGAGTAAACACAACTACATTAAAAATAGATACATTCCAAATCTTATGTCAAAACCCAAATATATATATATATATCATTTTCATCAACATCAAACTTAACTTAGTCAAAAATAGAAGTATTCTAATAAATTTAAATTATCTAACAAATGTTAATATGTTCTTTTTAACACATATATAGATACAAATTAAATCCACAAAAGTAAATTTCTTTATACGTTCAAGCAAAACTTAAAAGTATAAATTATACATTCAAATAATAATTATGTTCAACTATGTTCAAAATAAATTTCAAATTCTATATCAAAACCCACTATAAATATTTATTTTTAACTGTAAACTCTAAATTAATTTATATTCTAGATGTCAAAAATTCTGGTTCATTACAGCCTCCCCCACTTAAAGTTTTTTGTCCTCGAAAGGAGAGTTGTAGGATTTATACTTAAGTAAAACAAATCTCACTTATAAAATTTATCAAAACCAAATATAACTAAAAGTTATCAAATCAGATATTCACAATTTCTAATAAGCTTGAAATTTATAGAAAGGTTCTTAATAGATTAATACAAAATTTAACATTGGAAACTCTTATATAAACTATTATTTAAGCAAAACTTAAATCATTGTATAAACTAAATAAGAAAATTTCCTATATAGTGTAGAAGAAGTTTTATGTTCAAAGTACAAGATAATTTAAGGGAAAGTAGTTTAAAAATGATAAAGCTACTATGAAATAAAGAGTAGATTTAATAAAATCCAAAGAGTTTAAGGTAAAGTAGCTTTAAAAGCTACAATAAAATGACCAAATGTAAGCAATTTTTTAGAAAAACCTAGTAGAAAATAGATAATGTTATACAGTAGTAAAATAATGTAAGTAAAAGAACTTTAAATGGATAAATCATAGGTACAAATGCGAAATATAACAGTTTAAATGAGATGATAAGTTAAGTAAATGAACAAATTAAATAAGTTAAATTAAAATACTATATAAGTAACTATATCTTGAAATCATAAATTTCAAATCATTTGAAAGCTTCAAAATAATTTCTCCGAACTTAGAATCCCATTTTTATTTCAAACCATTTGAAGTATTATACATGTCTTTTATATGGAATCATACTTCACTTCGGGATTTCAAAACCAATATCGCTTTCAAAACTTCAAATATATATATATATATATATATATATATATATATATATATATATATATATATATATATATATATATATATATAATGAATCGAAGCTTAACAAGTCCATCGTCGTCCTTGCAAACTTTAGATATGCGTTAATTAGGGGCGTGACTAAAATATACAAGTGTTAAATATACTTGTTTCAACTTCTCTAACTTCTCATCAAAAATTCTGTTTATTTCCTCAAGTTTCCCATGACAAGGCCTAAGGGCAGCCTATCCTACGCAATAATATAGATAATTAAGATCGTTCTGGACACCTAAAGCAGACCATCATCAAGGGTTCTCAAGCGAAGTGTACATCATGGTTTTCGTCCAGACATGGACCCCCAAGAACAAAATCGCGGAGCACATATATCTCGGTTTTTCATCTAGACACGAACACCGTATATGCCTAGGTTGCTCTTCCCAAATACCATCATCGAGGGATCCCAAGCGAAGTGTATCTCATGGCTTTTGTCTAGACACGGACCTCCAAGTATAAAATTGTAGAGCACATATAACTCGGTTTTCATCCAGACACAGATACCGTATATGCCTAGGTTGCTCACCCTAAATCACACGCGTCCTTCTTTTAGTCACGGGTCCCCCAAATCCATGAAAATATATCAAATCATTTCATATCCCAAAGTTGTAACATCCCATAATTTTCAGTATATTTAAATTTAGATTTAAAATAAATAAGTGGAATAATATTTGATAAAAATCAAAAATTTGTTAATTTTTAATGATGGTGATTGTTTGAATTGGGTATAAATAGATTTTTTAAAATTTAATTTTATTTAGAAAGGCTGTAATTTGAAATGTATTATTTTAATAATTAAATTAATTTGAGTGGGTTAATTTCAAAGTAGGATTCAAATTTAAATTTGAGATGGGGGAATTTTAAGTCGTTGAATTATAATTGAAATTCAAATCAAAAATCAAATAATCAAGTTAAGATTTAAAGTGTGTGAAATAAATTTATAAAATTTATTTAGGTTATAATTTGATTTAAATGGAATTTTTATCAATATTTAAATTGAATTAAAATAGTTACGCGAATAATGGAATATTTTGTTAATTAATTAACTATGGAATTTAACCATTTTGGCGACTATCTCGGAATTCGATGAGACTTGCACCATTGGATCTGGAATGATGAATTATAGTAGGATTCCAATTTGCGTTACAAACGGTCTTGTAGTTTGACCGTACGAGAGAAAGTGTGAATAAATTCAATGTAGTATAATAATGGGTTGTTTCTCTTATTGGACCTTATATGCACATATAAATGAAACCCAATTACCACCCTATCAGCCATTCTCTCTTGTACGTTCATTATTCCTCAATCAAACTTTTCTCTAATGGCTGAAATATAATTTCTAAACCCTAGATCAGAAAAATTCAAGCTTCAAAATTAAATCTCTCCAAACCATGGCAAATTATATATCAAAACGAAGAGCTTGACGATACGAAGCTACGGGTACCCTCTGTTTCGACATGCAGTGACTAGAGTTGTCGGAAATCTCAGTCAAAGCTTGCTGGAAATGAAACCCTAAGTTTCAAATTAGGGCTTTTTGATTCGTGAGTTAATCGAAGAATCAAAGAATCGAAGATCTGGGCTTTGTAGAGGGGATCGTGAGACGACCCGTAACTTCCTCGGTAAGGAAAGAACGGATTGCTTTGAGGACAAGACAAACCATAACACTAGCAGAAGAACATTTCATTGTTAATTACAACAATTCATTAGAATGCAAGAATATACAGAGTATAAACAAATAATATACATTTGATAAATATCAGAGGTTACAATACATTACGTAGCAGCGGAAAAATAATACAATACACAACTGAAAGTAATACACGGATACAGAGCTTTCCGAGTATCATTCCAGCTGTAAGCCAGGATCCTGTGAATATAAATCTGCAAAACCAAAACTACTAGCTGCCCGTGTCAAAATGAGGGCACCCAGAGTTTAGGTTAAAATAATAAACTCTACGTCAGTCATGTGACTGGTGTGAGAACTAAAACATTTATAATCTTTATTTTAAAGTTAGGTAAATCAAGGGGCCATGCCATATAACACGGAACGGGTTTCCTACCAAGAACACCAGTGCATAAAACAAACAACGCAATGCTAAATAAAGAAAAATGAAGCTATTATAAGACCCAGGTCCCATCACACAATGCAACGCAAGCCGGAGGATAGGGTTTTTACCTTATAATAGCCAAAGAATGCTTGATACGCTAAATTTCATCTTTTGATTCTTAATCAGACTCCAACCGTAAATTAGTAAGAGAACGATTCCCTAAGTATTAACCCGGAAGGCCGAAACCAACATCAGACCAATACCCAGGAAACCACCCATCTTAGCTCGTTTCCATTTAGTTTCTGATTTTATATACAATCATAAATATCAATCATAGGCGGCATGAGCGCCCCATCCCACTATGTCGCCATATATAGAATTACAATCAAAACAGCAAAGTCACGTATTGGAAATTGGATTTCCATCTGCGAACCAAGGCAAAAGATAGTCCTCTACCGATTCGAGACAATCTAGACTACCATGTCTCAGGAACAGCCGCAACTGCACCTTGGATCGTCAGGGCTGGTCCACCGATGTGGATTAAAATGCCTGACCACTACGTTTCCCCACCCTATGGGGCGTAAATGAGCCAACGAATGACTCCATCGGACCCAGATCGTCCAATCAAACCGAGGCGCCTCGCTATCCATCATCCACATAAGTAAAATATCATCCAGTTCAAGCACTGACACCACTCCTAGCTAGAAAGAAACGCATTCTCTCCCTGAAGTCCTCTCCTGTTTCTGGTTCACAACCGGGGTGTTAGGCTCGCGAATTCACGCTACACAAAGCGATGCCACAAAGGCCGTGCTTTGATCATCAACCACAAGGCTCTACTTTTCAACAGAAGTCTGATCATTTGCATCTTAGCATTCCACACAGGCAAACCACTCCATGCAACCGATATCCATCAATCACACAGAATGATATCCAATGTCAGACACACAGTCCATTTACAAGTCCGTTCTGGGTCTGAACGAAATCGGAGGAACCTCATTCCTTGCATATCCATCGATCTCCAACTACGTCTGGACGATCACCGACTGCTTCCCTCCTCTTGGGTGTACATCCCAATCAAGATCATCAGTAATCACCCAAACAATGTGAAGACCTCGGGTCTTCAACCACCGTCTTCATCCTCCACCCCACGTCGAATCAGTTATTCAGAATGGGATAAACCTGGTCTTTTCGAATAACTCGCATATATAATAAACAAGTGTTACACAAACACAACATACGCCTCATTCCAATACATCAGTCACTAACCGTAAATTAGTAAGAGAACAATTCCCCAAATATTAACCCCGAAGGCCGAAACCAACATCAGATCAATACCTAGGAAACCATTCATCTTAACCAATCTTCAGTTAGTTGCTAAATTTCACATTCTTAGGGAAAGGTTCCTATTAATTTTATCAAAGATAAATTCTTTCAAATTTATTCTTTAATCTTCCTTTGAATATCACTTCAACCTAGTCGGGAATAGCGAACCACATCGAAGTAATTATTTATTTTATTTCTCAATCCCAACCAATTCATCCCAAGGAGCAAAACTGGTAATACTCCATATATAACACCACAGTGTTACCGATAAAGTTAATTACCATTTCACGTTCAAATCTAGTTAAAGATTTAACTATCGCTTGGAGCAAAACTGGTGATACTCCATTCTCGATCATTTCAATCTAAAGATTCATTAAAACTCCACTTAGTTTTAATCTTTAACTGGGTTAAAGAATCAATGTCATTTAAAACACGGTTCACGATAAACCCAAAATCACATTCCATTCTATCAGCCTTTAACCGTAAAATAGCAAGTGAGCAATTCCCTAAGTATTAACCCCGAAGGCCGAAACCAACATCAGATCAATACCCAAGAAACCATTCAACTTAACTAATCCCCAGTTAGTTTCTGATTTTCTTAACTCCGTTGGGTCTACGAACAGTATTATTGTAGATACCGTTCACGACAACCCAAAATCACATTCCACTAATTATCGGGTTAAAGAACAAGTGTTATTTAAAACACTGTTCACGATAAACCTAAAAATCAATACCAATTCAATTCCAATTAAATATTATTTAATTGGTACACTTCATTAAATCTAAATAAAAAGATTTAATCTTTTTCACAACTGGGCTTAAGAGCAGTGTTAATGAAGACACCAATCACAACAAACCCAAATCCCATTTGATATTAAATACAAGGCTCTGAATAGAAAATATATCGTCTTATATTCAATATCAAATTCTACGACCAACAAATATCGTATTGGAAATAACGATATATATATATATATATCTTTCAAATTCCCATAACAATATCAATATCATCACGAAATCCAACATCGAAATATCCCAAAGACAATTTCGATTCAAATCCATTCCAATTCAATTATTGGAAATTCTAGTTACTTTTAAAACCATTTCAAATCCACTTTATTTATTTTAAAAATAAATTGAATTATAATTCTAGTTCAAAACTAGTTCATTTCGATAAAAATATATTTTTATCTTTTCAAAATGGAAATTTTCATCCTAATTCTTCACAAATCATTTCTTATGATTTTACACAAATTATTACTATTTTTAATAATTTTATCAAGGCCCGTACAGTCGATTTCCATCAACGGCCATCGAACTGCACTTACAACGACCTTTTCCAAATTTGATTTAGACATAATTCCAATTCCAACTGTTAGATTTCAAATCTCTAATATTCGTTAGAAAGTTCTTTTCGATACGAACCCAACAGTTCCGGTTTTAGGAGAATCCGACGGTCGGATCTCCCGTAATATCCATTCGAAGTCAATGGTCGAAATTCATGAACAGCCGTAGCGCGACGCGTTCTTTTCAGGCCATTCTATATATATAATATGTATATTATATATATTTCATCGATTTCCTTTCAAAACATATTTTATAAATCATTTTAAATTCGTTTTCAAAACAGTTTCAACTTCATATTCAATTTTAAATCAGAATTGAATTTTTCCTTATAAATTCGTTTTAAATTCATTTCGGTTCAATTCAAATTTCAAATTCATTTCAATTCGAATTCATTTTCTATTCAATTCAATTCGAATTCATTTTCTATTCAATTCAATTCGAATTAATTTTCCATTCAATTTCAATTCGAATTCATTTCTATTCAATTTCAATTTGAATTCATTTCTATTCAATTTAATTCGAATTTCATTTTATTTTCAATTCAATTCATTTCAAAATATTCGATTTAATTCGAATTCATTTCAAAATATTCGATTTTGAAATCACTTATCGATATTCATTATAAAATCAACAAAATTCACGTTTGCGTTGAAATGGCGTTTAACTACTTAACATGGCTTCCCAATTCAATTTTCATTGAATATTATTTTTAAATTATTCGATACTTTTGAAGTGGAATCACACACGGTCAATTACCATATAATTTCAGTTATATGGATTTCATCCAATTCATATATACAACAATGAAGATAAACAATCAACCATCATCCAAAGTGCGTTCTACACTGTATAAGCATCAAATATAAATAATCAACGCTTATAACAGTCCGTCAATCAATCGATCGACATACAACTAATTATTTGGATTAGTGTATGTCATATATCAACCTAATACCCGTGTGGGGTTTCAAACAGTCAAACACATATTTTATTTGTGCAGTTGGGCGATGTGTAAAATTTATCGTCCCAATCAATATAAGCCAAATGTGTGTATATAAACAAATCGTCCGATTTGTTTATATTTATTTATTTCCTTTTATATACAGTTAAAAATTCTATTTTTAACTATAAGATATTTTTCCACTATAAAATATGTTATATCATTTCACATCACACAATCAATTTTCACAACATAGCAATCAAACAAACAAGCCATCCATGGTCTGTAGACGACGGGTGTCGGGTGCTACTAAACACTGTCTGCATCCTAGTATATATTTCAAACTACAAGTAAAAATAAAAGTGAAAAGTTCTCACCGACTAGCTACCAATACATCGCGACTCTTCATATGTAGATATCTTCGTCGTGCTCGCCCTTTGTCAATTTCATTGTCCGTAGCCACTACGTATATAAAAATCGAATTTTTATCACCACTTCAAATATATAAAAATTGAATTTTTATCGCTACTTCTAATATATAAAAATCGAATTTTTATCGCTACTTCTAATATATAAAAATCGAATTTTTATCGCTACTTCTAATATATAAAAATCGAATTTTTATCGCTACTTCTAATATATAAAAATCGAATTTTTATCTCTACTTCTAATATATAAAAATCAAATTTTGTATCGCTACTTCACATGATAAAAATTATATTTTTATACCCTGCTCATATCAATAAAGATCTAATCTTTATATGCTAAAAATATAAATAAAAATTATATTTTTATATCGTTATATATCAATATTCAAAATCACCTCTTGTTCATTTAAAAAATCTCTTCTTTTATGAAATAAAAAGCAGTTCTTTAACTAAATAAAAATCAGTTCTTTAACTAAATAAAAATCCAAGGACTCACTTTTTTTAGGGTTTCACGCTGGCGCCGGAGGCTACTGGCGGCGCAGTCGATCGGAGCGGGGTGGGGTCTTCGCGGATGCGAAGTGGGGTGGCGGGCCTCTCGATTTGGGTGCCTAGGCTTTGGGGTGGGGGTCTATTCGAGGAAGGGGAGAGGAGGAATCAGAGTTCGATTTGGAGCTGGAGGAGGGAAGAGAGAGGCGATCGGAGGGCTTCGTCGCGGTGGGGGAGGTCGCCAGCTCCGGCGGCGGCCTGAGGGACGAGGCGGCGGTCGATCGAGATGGGGCGACGGGTTTTCACGATCGCCTTTTCTCCCTTTTTTTCATTTTTTATTATTCAACGTTGACTGGGAATGAAGAAAAAGGAGGGGCAAAGGTTATTATATATATTTAATTTATTGTTGTTTTATTATTTATCTCTTCAAAAAGTAATCTTTTATTTTGAACTCGAAATCAAAACCACCGACTGTCGTCCCTAGCTAATTATCCCCATTCTGAATACAATGGGATATGTATCGTAGGCTGATTTGGCTGTTTCGATCAGTTTTTGTCAAAATCAAAATATAACTCTATATATTGAATTTGAACGCACATTTCAATTTACTGGGGCCACATACTAATTCGAAAAATTCCAGAAAAATATTTTCTAGCTTCATATTGACGATACGGTCCTAAGAAAACTAATTTTGTCGAATTCTGAGACCGTTTAAAAAATGATTATTTTCCAGTCGATTAAAATCAACTGAAACTGGTCAAACGCATTTTCCTTTGCCACGCTCATATATTGATTCGGAAAATTACGAATTTTGAAACCTAGCAATAATTTGACATCCCGGATCCAACAAAAGGGGTTTCGTCAAAATCCGAGGTCGTTTGCAAAATTTCCATTTTCAAAGGCCTTTATATATATTAAAAAATATATATATATATTCCACAACGACTTTTCTGAATTTTGAACTAGACATATCTTTCAATTTCTAAAGTGAAACCTCAGTTTCTTAGATTCGTTAGAAAGATATCATCAAACAGTTTCAGATATTTATTGTTTCATCCAATTCCGAGTTAAAACGAATTCTGTATATTGATTTGAAATTCGAAGTCTTCAAACTACCGCGCCATTTCAGGCTCGTTATATAAATAAAATAAATTTATTCGTTTTAACTTCGTCGAAAATAAATTTTCCGTCGTTATTATTTAAAATAATTCATTTTAAATATTCAAAATTCACTAAAATCGCCAAAATAAAATTTTTGAATTGACTCAGATTTCCGGGTTATTACAAATCGATATGAGTACAACGATGGTATTCATGTGATTTATTGTGGAGTAGAGCGTCGGGAATTTGTGTTTTAGGGTTTGGAGGTGGTTCCGCTCAATGCTTTGGCAACGGCGAATGGCGCCACCGGAGGTGGTGATGCCGGTGCTTGTGGATGCGGTTGAGGGAGCTGGTTTGTTTGCGGGTGGTCGAAGATCCTCAAATGGACGGTGGACGGAGAGATCAGCGATCAAAGTTGGCCTGAGATAGGTTCTTCGGTCCTCAAGTTTACTGTAGCGGAGCGATGGAGCGGGAGAAAGAAAGGCGCTGACGTGTCGAGGTTTAATTGGGTGATGGATTATTTTAATAAATTTTATATATATGAAAAAAAATCCAAATGATTAAACGTTGATAACTTCCGCGTTTTATCTCGGATTTGAGCGCGGTTGGGTGCTTGGGATTGCGGCGAGATTGCGGACGATTTGAGACTAGTTTCGCTGCATTTGGGGACTGTGAAATTTTGGGCTTTGGTTGGGCGTCCGATCCACTAAGGACCCAAAGGTGAGTGATTTTTCCACTCACAATGAACTGAATTATTCCCATATTTATTGAATTAAATTACGAAATAAGTGTGGTTGCATGGTTGTGATTGGCTGTTGAAATTGGTTGCTTACATTTGATATACAAGTGTGTTAACATGCAAAGTAGATCGATAAGTAGTTATTTAATTTAATTAGATTTCTAATTGGAAATTTTGGACTCTTGAAAATCCATGGAACAGACTAATACTGATTAATTAGATGGAATGGTTGTAATGGACTTTTGGTTGAAATTTATTTCTAAATTGATGTTGACACTGCTAATGCTTAGTATATTGTGTTGCATGTTCAATTTGACGATGAATCCCATTTTCCCTTGATGTTGCGGGCATCTAATAAACCCGGGGTTTATCGATAAAATAAATTAAGAAGATGGAGTGAAATGATAAATCTCTGTGACCCCGATTTGGATTAAAATGATAGATCCATCCCTGAAATATCGAGTAATTAAATTTAAAATCACTTGGACATTGGATAGATAATTAAATACAGACATCGGTTGGTTAAATGATTTTAAATATTTGGAAATTTTATTTGATAGAATTTCATTAGAAGAATGTGCCAATGCTCGACAAATCCATTTCTTTAAAGATTCTAAACTTGGGATGTTTATTAAAAAGGGTTAAGGAAATTTTCCTAAACAAAGTGGAAATTCTTAAATTGGGATGTGGGTATGATTTGGAATTTTTCAAATTTATGGGGTGGATTTGAATAAATAAATTCTTATTGAATTAAATTTTGAATAAGGGAATCAAGGAATTCTGAGCTGTTAAACTCAGTTTTGAATATTGATTTGAATTCTTGAAATTGAAAGATTGGTTTGAATGGCGGTTAAAACAAGATATTGTACTATGTAACTCCATTGAGACTGGGGTATGGGTTTAAGTATTAGAAGTTCGGAAGAAAGGAGAAATTTTGATTAAAGAAATTTATATATATATATATATATATATATATATTTACAATGTTTGATTTCAAATAAGTTATTCTTTCCTTAAAATTTATTATTTAACTTTTACCTATAGACTATTTAATTTATCTTAAAATTTTCTTATACTTTTTATTTTATTTATTTTATTTAAACTAATTAGTAAGTTTTATTTTATATATATATATTCATAATGATGTAAATTATCTTATTTTGTTTAACCATTATTTCTATACATATATGTTTATATAATGATTTTATTTAAAAACATCTATTTTCAAGTATATTAAATAATCATAAATTTCTTCTGAATGGAAAATGCTGGACATAAACCCTAGTTCGAGATGGAGTTGAGATAATGGATTCAAATATGAATCGACTTTAACTAATTTTACATGGAAATGTAATTGATAATTTATTCAAATATAATGGATTCCATAAAAAATATGAATGGGTTGTTATGGGGAATTTGCACTCTATTGAATATGAATGGATTTCGAATTCAAATCGATTTGAGATAATTATAATCTTTGATATGAAGTATATTCTACTTGAATATAAATCGATTTGGTTAAATATTATATGATTATAATATAATGAAATGAAATATATTCTAGTTTGGAATATAATCGGATTGGGAATGATTGGGAGATTTGATATGGAATTATATTCTATTTTGAATATAAATTTGGTTCGAAACAAATACGATATTTTGATATGAAAACGAACCTTTGAGAAACGTAAAAGAACCAACCGATGAGGAAAATATAAGCGTTGGTTGTTAAAGAGACCGGAGTCGACAAATGGCATACTCTCTGTCAGTGTTGATACCACTTTGACAACTGTAAATGTTATGACGTATCCAGAACGAGTATGATGACTTGGAGGCGATTATTGAATCGAAGAAGATGAACGATGACGAAATTGCCCTGACCTTCGGGTCGGAATTGAAATGACTAAAACAGGAGCTATACCGTGACTAATTGAGGTAGCACCTTTGATCGGGCACACTTCTTCGATACTATTTCTATGACTATGATGATGATAATGATTTGGGCCCATTTATGATTTTGGGAGTGTGTTCCGAGATGGGCGATAGTGGCTGCTATGCGTTACCACCGGTCCAGGAGTGCAATTTGTAGAATCCTACCCTGGGCATTGCCTCGAGTGCCTTGTCATATTATCCTTATCGAGCCCCATATGATTTTGATTTGTATCGTACCTATGGAGTTCCCTCTGATGCCATCGTTTACAGTGGGTTTACGGTACTGTATAGACTACGGTATTATAAACGGTGTAAGGGTAAAAATGTAATCCCGCTTACGCTATTTTCAGTATTTATACTTTACTGAGTTGACACTATCATAATAGTGTATTATACTATGTATTAGTTTAACGGATCCTTAAGAGATGGAAAAATCCCGTAACATCTCTTGAGTTACTGCACCCATGACACTGATGTTATTTCGTATTTTGATTTGACTAATATGAGAATGATTTAGTGCTGATCTGAGTGTTTGTTGTGTTTTCTTTTTATGCAGTACGCTCGAGTCAGCAGAAGTTTGTAGTTAGCGACGATTTCTTTGCCTTGGAGATCGAAGACGAAGATTGGGTATCCATCTATTATGCATATGTATTTCCGCTGCACTTTGTTTCTGTAATGACCCGCATTCTACGCATCGGGGGATCGTAGAATATTTATTTCTTTCCCGTATGAAGTCGTATGGTCATGTAACTTTGGGAAACATCCATTAGAGTCATTTCACATGCTTATGATTTTTTTCGATTTTTAAATGACCGTTTTGCCCCTAGTTGATCTTGTTTTGGCCATAACTTTTGATTGGAAAGGAATTCTGACCTGAAACTACTTCCATTAGATTCGTTTGATGGTTTACCTTTCCGTAAAGTGGTCATAATAGTCAAACGGACTTACCGTTTGGGAGATATGGCTGAAATAAGGTTTGGAGGGTGAAAAATTGCTTAACCGGGCCAAATCGGGTGATTAGTGAGTAGACCCATAACCCATTTCGGGATTAGGGTTATGGGAAGGCTGAAATGAGTTAGAGAATCATTCCATTTCAGTTTTCTAGCCTCCACTTATCACCAAGGAACCCTAAAAATGGCCTCTGACCTCTAAATCACCTCCAAATCACCTTTTGGTCAAGGATTTGGCTTAGCAACCTCTAATCAAGGAAGATCTACACCAAAGCAACATTGGAGCTGCTGTTTAGCATTGAGATTCACATAAAATCAGAGATTTATTTCAGATCTTAGTTTATTTGTGGCTAAGGTGAGTGATTTGCATAGTTTTACACTAATTATGGCTAGTTAAGGGTAATTAGTGTTAATTAGCGAATTTAAGCATGATAAAATTCTGGAAAAATGTTCATAAATTCCTAAATGATGTTTTAGACCTCTGATATGAATTTGGGTTAGTTTGGTTAAGTTTTGCTAATCCTATCATTAGTTTCACCTAAACATGCTTAAGGGGAAATATGGGATTTTGGGTATGTTTGATCCATTTTAACCTATCATATTGATGTTTTGGTGTTTGTGGTTGATTATGCATATTGCTATGACTGTATGATATGCTTTGTGATTGATTTCAATAGTTAGAATGGTCGAAAACGTCGTCGAATGGCGTAAACACTTGCTGGAACAGTTTCAGAAAACAGTGCAGGGTTCGGATCTGATCGGATATGGGGCTCGGATCGGATATGTTGAACTGGGCAAGGGATTTGATCGGATCGGAACCTGACACTTGGGAAAATTGGCAAAAAGGAAGGCCACGCTAACTGAACTGGGATCAGATCGGATTAAGGAGGAGGGATCGGAGCGGATAGAGGAGGATGGATCGGATTGGAGCACGTGAAGGATGAGGAGGCGGATCGGAGCGGAAGCACGAACTGGAGGGGGATGGCACCCGACCTGACCCGAGGAGAAACACCCGACCCGAACCGTACCAGAAGAAGACCCGACCCGACCTGATGGAGGACACCCGACCCAAACCGACGGCTTGAGGAGGAACCCGACCCGACCTAGTATTGACCAATAACCCGAGATGCAAAGGTAGTCCAATATGGGAAGTTAGAGCTCAGGATCCAGTTGGGAACCGATGAGTTCACTTCATGGTTGGACTTTGCTGTGGGACATGTGCTAAGGAGTTGTCGACATTCATAACTTCGATTCACCACTAAAAATGAATGATAGGCTACTTATCAGTGCAGTAGAGTCATTATGACTCGAGGGGCAAGGTGATGGTAACAAGACTACGTTATCAGTGCAGTAGAGTCATTACGACTCGAGGGGCAAGGTGATGCGTAGTAAGACTATGAGCCAGCGCAGATGGGTTGAATAACTCCATGGGGCAAGTGGACATAGTAAAGGATTGGTAAGACTATGAGCCAGCGCAGATGGGGTGAATAACTCCATGGGGCAAGTGGACATAGTAAGGATTAGTAAGGCTATGAGCCAGCGCAGATGGGGTGAATAACTCCATGGGGCAAGTGGACATAGCGAAGGATTAGTGGCTACGTTATCAGTGCAGTGAAGCCATTTATGACTTCATGGGGCAAAGTGATCGTAGCAAGGTATGCTGGGTGATCGAAGTGGTGAATATCGTATGCTTTACGCACTGAGTGAGAGATGTGAGGATGGATGCTATGTTTGATTGTTTGCCATCACTATGACATGCACACCTCCCTCACCTCCGTATCTCTATACTATTTGATATGGCACCTTAGAGTGTTGTACAGTATGTAGTGCTAACTCTTTGGTTGCAGGTCCAGGTTCAGGTATGTTTTAGTCTACCTGTTATTGTTCACTTTAGATGCTTATCGCTCATACCAGGCTTTATGTCTGACCCAGAGTTTTATGTCTCCTCTTATTACTCTGGGTGCTCAAACGAGCAGACTAGAGACAGGTTAGCTGGTGATGCGCGAGTAGCTGATTCGGAGGCGGGCAGGAGGCTTCCACGTATATATATATATATATATATATATATATATATTCTCCCTGTGTCGTTGGTGGTCGCTACTTGGGCATTAGTAGTGTATCTCCTTTATCTTACTTTTGCTTTGAGACAGTTTGAAAAGTTGTAATAAGCTGTATTTTGGATTTCCGCTGCTATGATGTTTAGTTCTGGTTTTCAGCTTATGCACTGTCTCACCTGTTTTATGTCAAGTATGTTATTATTATATTTTATTCTATGCGCTGTGAGACATTCTACAGGTTCTTTATTAGTTCATTTCCTTCTTCCCTTTCCTTCTGACGACCCGTTCCGTGCTAACTGGACATGTGTACAACGTACCTTTGGAGTAAATGTCGGTTGGTGCGGGGCGGGCCGTTACAGTTTCCGCTGTCATGTATGTATACCTGTATATGTATAACTCTGATAATCATGGTATGTTATAGCTATATGTAACTTTCAACTGTTATTTAATTATTATAAGTTGTCCTTCCGCTGCGTGAACTCTGTTTTGTCTTTCTCTTCTTTCTTCTTTTCCCAATAACTACCTATATTTGAGATTTGTTTGTGTTGGCATGTGTGGTTTATTGTCAATTTGAACGATCGAAAAATCTGGGTCATTACAGTTGGTATCAGAGCGATGGTTAGCGATAACCTTGGCTCTGTTGGAAATTAACTCATTAGAGATGGGTTAGAAACACCCTAGAATGGGTTTGAGTGATATAAGAGAGCGTACTTATATTTTTGATAAATTGGTTTTTCATTGTGTTGATTTTTTCTGTTGAATATTTATGGATTTTAGTCGATATATGGGACGCCATAGAATCGATAGGAAATTTTAAATAATCGAACAGAATGATCGACATAATATGATTTTGGATTATATTTTATATATATTATATATACTACTAGTGGTTTTAAGTGTATAATCATTGGTCGTTGCTATGTAATAATATTGAGCTAATACCCATTATAGTTGATTCGATAGTAAATTTAATAAGAAAAATAAATGGTCTTAGAAATATTTGGAAATGAAATGATACCTTTAAGTATCATTAGGTGAGAAAGGTTTGTGATTAAAAAAGAAATGAACTTGAAATTTGATCCTGGGGTTTTTTTGAAGATAGTTTGATAATGTTTTGAAATAACATCGTATTATAAATATTTTCGAAAGAAATGGTTTAAAGGATTTTGAAAGAAATAAGTGTGTAATCCCTTCTCGGACATCAGAAATAACTTCAGTAATGAGTGCATGCATTATCGATGTTTATTATGAAGTGTCTAAGTGGGGGAGACCACTCTGTACTTTCATAGCTGGTGGGAAAAAGTTTTGGATTTAAATTCCATATGGTATAAACTTTTATGTAAAGGTAGTAGAATATGTTATTTAAGTTGAATTTAAATTAGACTAGAATTTAAATTTCTATGTTCTTAGTTAATTAAGAATTTGGATTTAAATTTATGGTAGAATTTTCTATAAGTCTTATAAACTCATATATTATTTAAACTTAGTTATAACCCGGAATCAAGCCATTTAGGTTCATCTTATCTAATGACATTGGTTTAAGTGCGAAAATTAACTCGATCCATTAGAATTTTTGACTTCGAAAATCATGAAATGGACTTAAGTATTAAGAAGAATCGTCACATAACTCTTAAATAGGGATGATAGTAAGGTTTAAACAAATTCCAAATTTGGTTGGTAAAAGTATTAGAGTATCGAGAATTTACCATGAAATAAAATTTAACTTAAGTCAACTAAAATGAATTGAAGAATTAGGTTGTGTAATAAAAAATGGTAACAACTTATGGCTTAGAATAGTTAATAAGTGTGTGAAGTAGTCGAGAAGGAGTTGGAAGGAAATTTTATGTTTGATAATAAATTATGAATGGTCGATAATTAAAAATAGAGGAATTAAATGGTGAATTAGTGTACGTGAGAAATGAAGTTTTACTTGAGGAGTGTTAAATGAATTGAATTTTTTTTAAAGAAAAACAAAACCAATGGAGAAGTAAGTACTTAAGAAATGGTTAAGAAATGAATAGAAGGGCCGAAACAAGATAAATGAGAAGCAAATATAAAAATTTGGCTTATTCGGAATAAGATAATAGTTAAACTGGGAATTGGAAATATAAAACAAGGCACGGGAATTGGAAGAATTTGGAACTAAGTGGATTTAATTAAGGCGAATGAATTTGGATAATGAAAGTAAACTCCAGAAGTCTTAATTGGTCGATTTAGAATTAAATTTAAATGGACGAATGAATAATGATTTAGCATTTATAAAAAAATGAACAAGCATTTGAAAGATGGAATAAGGCTAAATTCAGTCGAGTCAAGCAAATTGACTCAATAACGGTAACTTAAGGGACCATATAAAATTGATTTGAGAATTAAGTACTTAGGAGGGAAATGGGTTATAAAAGTTTGGCTAATTGATTCATGGTAAGGAATTAAAGATCTCATGTAACCAAGCTCGTTGGAAATTTTAAAATGAATGCAGGTTTTAATCGGAAGTTAACACTTGAAATGAAATTGGAAATTGAGTAGAACGAATATGAATGTATTTAAGGAATAAGGAAAAACTATATTTAAAACATATTGGATTGATAACCCATTTTAGATCGCTAAATTTGGCTTAGGTGTTGAAAATCGGAAGATTTAAACTTCAAGTGAAACAAAATGGGTGTTATGTAAAACCTGAAATATTGGATAAGCTGAAGTAAAATGGTCATAACTTTTGAATGGTTGATCGAAATATGACGATTCAGGACAATTTGGAAACCTTGGAACCTGAATTAAAACTTTTTCTAGTAGAGCCTTATCTAATTTTCATGTTTATTAGATTGAAATCTGAGAATTGGTTGTAGTTGTATACGTAGAAAATGAAAATCTGAACTGAATACCAATGTTGTTTTGGTCATAACTTCCTAACGGAGCGTCAGATTTTAATGTGCGAGTACAATTCGGAAAGCTCAGGATCTGAACTAAAACTTTTCCTTAATGTGCTGAGTGGAATTCTGAGATTTAAAGGCACAAAAACTGGGTTGAACAACTCAGATCTGCAATTTTATGTGTATGACCTGAAGTGTTCGTCTTCACTATAATAGTCATAACTTTCGAACGAATTATCCGAATTCGACGAATCCAGACAATTCAGAAAGCCTGAAACAATGGCTACAACTTTTGCCTAGTGTGTTTTAGTCAAATTCCATCATTTATAGAGTGATAATCGATGATTTGTTTGCTGGCATGTCGTGAATATTATAGTTGTGTAGTGAAATGTCGATGATATGTTGTGTAAGTTATATGCAATTGCTATTTAGTGTATATATGTTTGATTCTCATGTATATGTGAGTATGTAGCAGGTGTAGGGAAGTCGCGCTACGCTTCGGATCTCGCTTGCGCTAAGTGCTAAATGCTAAGATAAATATATTGCATATAAACGCTAAAGAAGGTACGTATTTGGGATATATGGTTTTGTAGATGTATAAATATTTGTTTTCCCCATTTTGGGATGCCTCATCGTAGGATGAGATATATAATTAAATCTATATATATGTTGGGATTTTCCCAGACCCCTCCGTACAAAGGAGATGCTGCCGAAATTTTTAACGATGGTGATTATTTGAATCGGGTATAAATAGATTTTTTAAAATTTAGTTTTTTTAAAAAAGGCTGTAATTTGAAATTTATTATTTTAATAATTAAATTAATTTGAGTGGGTTAATTTCAAAGTAGGATTCAAATTTAAATTTGAAATAGGGGAATTTTAAGTCGCTGAATTATAATTGAAATTCAAATCAAAAATCAAATAATCAAGTTAAGATTTAAAGTGTGTGAAATAAATTTATAGAATTTATTTAGGTTATAATTTGATTTAAATGGAATTTTTATCAATATTTAAATCGAGTTAAAGCAGTTACGCGAATAATGGAATATTTTATTAATTAATTAACTATGGAATTTAACCATTTTGGCGACTATTTCGGAATTCGATGAAACTGGCGCCATTGGATCTGGAACGATGAATTATAGTAGGATTCCAATTTGCGTTACAAACGGTCTTGTCGTTTGACCGTACGAGAGAAAGTGTGATTAAAATCAATATAGTATAATAATGGGTTGTTTCTCTTATTGGACCTTATATGTACATATAAATGAAACCCAATTACTATCCTATCAGCCATTCTTTCTTGTACGTTCATTATTCCTCAATCAGACTTTTCTCTAATGGCTGAAATATAATTTCTAAAACCTAGATCAGAAAAATTCAAGCTTCAAAATTAAATCTCTCCAAACCATGGCAAATTATATATTAAAACGAAGATCTCGACGATACGAAGCTACGGGTACCCTCTGTTTCGACATGCACTGAATAGAGTTGTCGGAAATATCAGTCAAAGCTTGCTGGAAATGGAACCCTAAGTTTCAAATTAGGTTTTTTTATTCGTGAGTTAATCGAAGAATCGAAGATCTGGGTTTTGTAAAGGGGATCGATACGAGTTCAACGATGGTATTCATGTGATTTATTGTGGAGTAGAGCGTCAAGAATTTGTGTTTTAGGGTTCGGAGGTGGTTCCGTTCAATGCTTTGGCGACGACGAAGGGCACCACCAAAGGTGGTGATGCCGGTGCCTGTGGATGCGGTTGAGGGAGCTGGTTCTTTTGCGGGTGGTCGGAGATCTTCAAACGGACGGTGGACGGAGAGATCAACGGTCAAAGTTGGCCTGAGATGGGTTCTTCGGTGCGCGGGTTTACTATAGTGGAGCGATGGAGCAGGAGAAAGAAAGGCGCTGACGTGTCGAGGTTTAATTGGGTGAGGGATTATTTTAATAAATTTTATATATTTAAAAAAAATCCAAATGATTAAACGCTGATAACTTTTGCGTTTTAACTCGGATTTGAGCGCGGTTGGGTGCGTTGGGATCGTGGAGAGATTGCGGAAGATTTGAGACTGGTTTCGCTGCATTTGGGGACTGTGAAATTTTAGGCTTTGGTTGGACGTCTGATCCACTAAAGACCCAAAGTTAAGTGATTTTTCCACTCACAATGAACTGAATTATTCCCATATTTATTGAATTAAATTATGAAATAAGTGTGGTTGCAAGGTTGTGATTGGCTATTGAAATTGGTTGCTTACATTTGATATACAAGTGTGTTAACATGCAAAGTAGATCGATAAGTAGTTATTTAATTTAATTAGATTTCTAATTGGAAATTTTGGACTATTGAAAATCCATGGAACAGACTAATACTGATTTATTAGATGGAATGGTTGTAATGGACTTTTGGTTGAAATTTATTTCTAAATTGATGTTGACACTGCTAATGCTCAGTATATTGTGTTGCATGTTCAATTTGACGATGAATCCCATTTTCCCTTGATGTTGCGGGCATCTAATAAACTCGGGGTTTATCGATAAAATAAATTAAGAACACAGAGTGAAATGATAAATCTCTATGACCCCGATTTGGATTGAAATGATAGATCCATCCCTGAAATATCGAGTAATTAAATTTAAAATCACTTGGCCATTGGATAGATAATTAAATACAGACATCGGTTGGTTAAATGATTTTAAATATTTGGAAATTTTATTTGCTAGAATTTCATTAGAAGAATTCGCCAATGCTCGATAAATCCATTTCTTTAAAGATTCTAAACTTGGGATGTTTATTAAAAAGGGTTAAGGAAATTTTCCTAAACAAAGTGGAAATTCTTAAATTGGGATGTGGGTATGATTTGGAATTTTTCAAATTTATGGGGTGGATTTGAAAAAATAAATTATTATTGAATTAAATTTTGAATAAGGGAATCAAGGTATTCTGAGTTGTTAAACTCAGTTTTGAATATTGATTTGAATTCTTGAAATTGAAAGATTGGTTTGAATGGCGGTTAAAACAAGATATTGTACTATGTAACTCCACCGAGACTGGGGTATGGGTTCAAGTATTAGAAGTTCGGAAGAAAGGAGAAATTTCGATTAAAGAAAATTTTATATATATATATATATATACACAATGTTTGATTTCAAATAAGTTATTCTTTCCTTAAAATTTATTATTTAACTTTTACTATAGACTATTTAATTTATCTTAAATTTTTCTTATACTTTTTATTTTATTTTATTTATTTAAACTAATTAGTAAGTTTTATTTTTTATATATATTCATAATGATCTAAATTATCTCATTTTGTTTAACCATTATTTCTATACATATATGTTTATATAATGATTTTATTTAAAAACATCTATTTTCAAGTATATTAAATAATCATAAATTTCTTCTGAATGGAAAGTGCTGGAATTAAACCCTAGTTCGAGATGGAGTCGAGATAATGTATTCAAATATGAATCGACTTTAACCAATTTTACATAGAAATGTAATTGATATTTTATTCAAATATAATGGATTCCATAAAAAAAGGGGTTGTTATGGGGAATTTATACTCTATTGAATATGAATGGATTTCGAATTCAAATCGATTTGAGATAATTATAATCTTTGACATGAAGTATATTCTACTTGAATATAAATCGGTTTGGTGAAATATTATATGATTATAATATAACGAAATGAAATATATTATAGTTTGGAATATAATCGGTTTGGGAATGATTGGGATATTTGATATGGAATTATATTCTATTTTGAATATAAATTGGGTTCGGAACAAATATGATATTTTGATATGAAAATGAACCTTTGAGAAATGTAAAAGAACCAACCGATCTGGAAAATATAAGCGTTGGTTGTTAAAGAGACCAGAGTCGACAAATGGCGTACTCTATGTCAGTGTTGATACCACTTTGACAACTGTGAACGTTATGACGTATCCAGAATAAGTATGATGACTTGGAGGCGATTATTGAATCGAAGAAAATGAATGATGACGAAATAACCCTGACCTTCGGGTCAAAATTGAAATGACTAAAATAGGAGCTATACCGTGACTAATTGCGGTAGCACCTTTGATCGGACACACTTCTTCGATACTATTTCTATTACTATGACGATGATAATGATTTGGGCCCATTTATGATTTTGGGAGTGTTCTCCGAGGTGGGCGGTAGTGGCTGATATGCGTTACAACCGGTCTGGGAGTGCAATTGGTAGAATCCTACCCTGGGCATTGCCTCGATTGCCTTGTCATATTATCCTTATTGAGCCCCATACGATTTTGATTTGTATCGTACCTATGGAGTGCCCTCTGATGCCATCGTTTACAGTGGGTTTACGGTACTGTATAGACTACGGTATTATAAACGGTGTAAGGGTAAAAATGTAATCCCACTTACGCTATTTTCAGTATTTATACTTTACTGAGTAGACACTATCATAATAGCATATTATACTATCTACGTATTAGTTTAATGGATCCTTAAGAGATGAAAAAATCCCGCAACATCTCTTGAGTTACTGCACCCATAACACTGATGTTATTTCGTATTTTGATTTGACTAATATGAGAATGATTTAGTGTTGGTTCGAGTGTTTGTTGTGTTTTCTTTTTATGCAATATGCTCGGGTCAGCAGAAGTTTGCAGTTAGCGACGATTTCTTTGCCTTGGAGATCGAAGACGAAGATTGGGTATCCATCTATTATACATATGTATTTCCGCTGCACTTTGTTTCCGCTGTCATGTATGTATATCTGTGTATGTATAACTCTGATAATCATGGTATGTTATAGCTATATGTATCGTTCAACTGTTATTTAATTATTGTATGTTGTTAAATATGCTAAGCCGAGTATGGTTTATGCTCGCCACTAAGCCGAGTATGGTTTGTGCTCGCCACTAAGCCGAGTCTGGTTTATGCTCGCCACTAAGCCGAGTATGGTTTATGCTCGCCACCGTCTTAAGCCAAGTGGAATAAAATGCTCGACCCATGGTTTATTTTGTATTTGCAGGAACCAACTTTTGTACCAGTGGCGATCATCATCTCGGCCTTAATACGTGTAACGACCCAGAAAATCTGAACCAATTTAAAATTTTTAAATTGGCTAAAATAATGGATTTTAGATATTTAAAATAAATATTTTAAATAATAGCACTGAGAAGTGAGTTTGAATCGACGTTTGAAAACGAATATAATTAATTCTAATTATAAACAAGGCCAGAAAAGGCGCTGCAGTTTCAAAAATTGAATTCAAACTTTGTCGGACTGTACCGGGTGCAAAACAAAACGGATTGGAGTAAAACCTAAAATATTTAAATCTGTTAGTGAATACCTTTCTGACGAATCTAAAAAATCGAATTTTCATAGCGGAAAGCAAAAGTTATGGCCAAATGAATTTTCAGAAAGGTCGCTATGGAATTTATATAGCCCGTGAAATTGGCCATTTTGCATACGACCTCGGAATTCGACGAAACCACTTTTGTTGGATCTAGGATGTGAAGTTATTGCTAGGTTTCAAATAACATAATTTTTGAAGCTAGTATGTCAGCGTGGCAAATGAAAACGTGTTTTGGTCTATTATAGTTAAATTGGATCGACCAGAAATGGGCCTTTTTGGAAACGGTCTCAGAATTCGACGAAACTAGTTTTGTTGCGATCGTATCGTCAAAACATAGCCAGATTTATTTTTCTAGAATTTTTCGAATTAGTTTGTGGCCCTGGCAAATTGAAACGTACGTTCAAATCAAATATTAAATGTTTTATATTTTAATTTGAAGGAAAACTGACTGAAATAGTTGAATGGGCCTACGAAACATATCCCATTGTGTTCGGAATGGGGGTAAAATGCTAAGGACGACAGTCGTTGGGTTTGGATTGGTGTTCGTGTGTGAAAGGTGGTATTTTCGAAAATTAAAAATTTATAAATATAGAAAAATTATCTCATTGGCCAGTATTTTTCTTTCTTTCTCCTCGATTGGTACTGCGCGCGACGGAAGGCAGGTCGCCACCTTCTCTCTTCGATTTCTCCCCCGTTTCACAATGAAATCGAGTGATTCTTGATTCATTTCAAAGCTCTTCGTTTCCTCTTTAAATCCATCTAAGGTTTGTTAGTTTTCATCAAGTGAGGAGGGAGATACGAGTCCTCAAAGTCAGTGACTTTGGAGCGCTGCCGAGCCTTCATGGCGCCACCGAACTGAGCGAGACCACCGGTGCCGGGAAGGTGGTTCGAAGCTCTTCGATGCTGTATGAGCCGATTCTCCTATCGCGCAACAGTTTGATCGAAAGATCAAAACCTAATTTTGAACCATCGTGAAAGGTGGGTCCTTTATTACATCTAAACTTTGAAAAATCATATCTTTTTCGTTTCTTGACGAAATTCGATGAAACAGGAAACATCGTGACCGCGTAGACGTCTTCTACATTTTAGAAGAGACCGCATATTTTTCTGAGCCTTCAGCTATTTTTGGTGGAGTGGAACCCAATGTGAGATTTCTAATTTATAAATGATATGGAAAACGACGATGTATAAATTTTATAGTCGATGTATGGGTTATATAAGCGTTGTACACCTCATGTATAAGCGTTGTATAAGTTGTACGTTCGATGTATAAGTTATATATGCGTTGTGAAAATTATATATGTGTTGAAATAGAAGTGAATTGCTATATATATATATATATATATATATATATATATATATATATATATATATATATATACGCCCCTCGTCCACAAACTATGGACGATCTTTATTGGTTGTGATTGGTGTGAAAATTGATTGATAGCGAATGGTTGATTGGAATTGTTTGTGGTTGATATTGATTGATTGTGGTTGAAAAAAATACCCATTGGTGGTTGAGAAATATTTGGTTGAAACTACATAGGATTAGTTTGTGGAAATGAAAAATATATACATGCCGCCTGCATGCGAACTAGATGCATGATTCCCCATTGTCAAAAACCGCGAGGTTTTAAGGTAGAGCGAGGAGCCGTACTAGGGATGGTCCCGGTTTTAACTACCCTGCCGTTATGCTGCCGAAATTTTGAATAATATTCATGTGTTTGAATTATTTTTGTTTGTTGAAACTATATTTATTCGTTGAATAGAAAGCCTTCATGTGTTGAGTCGATATTCATTCGTTGGATTGAAATTCATGTGTTGAATGGTATTCATATTTTGAAATAAATTGTTCTATAATAAAAATCACATTTTTATCATCTATATGAACTATATAAAACAATCTCCTTTTGAAATAAATTGTTTTATAATAAAAATCACATTTTTATCATCTATATGAACTATATAAAATAATCTCCTTTTGAAATAAATTGTTTTATAATAAAAATCACATTTTTATCATTTATATGAACTATATAAGATAATCTCCTTTTGAAAGAAATTGTTTTATAATAAAAATCCTATTTTTTATTACCTATATGAACTATATAAAATAGTAGTGTTTCGAAATTAATTGTTTTACAATAAAAATCACATTTTTATTATATACATGAATTGTTAAATATAGCGAAGTGTTGAAATAGAAGACAGTCAGATAAAAATATCATTTTTATCAAATGTATGAAAAGAATATAGTTTTGAAATCGAGAAATCGATATATATATATATATATATAGAATTGAAATATATCGAATAACGATGCTGCAGTTCGCATTTTGAAACCGTGATTTCAAACGATTAGTACGGGAGATCCGTCCATCGGATTTTCCTGAAATCGCAAACGTTGGGTTCGCTTTGGAAATATCTTTCCAACGGCACCAACTTTGTCAAAATCCAACGGTTGGATAGTCTGGAATGTATAATTAAAATTGAAGAAAAACAGCGTCAGAATCGATTATATTTTTATATATATAAATATAAATATAATTATATTTAATCGAATAACGACGCTGCAGTTCGTATTTTGAAATCGAAACTTCAAACGATTATACGGGGAGATCCGACCGTCGGATTTTCCCGGAACTGGAACCGTTGGATTCGTTTTGAAAAGATCTTTCTAATGATGTAAATTTTGTGAAGATCCAACGGTTCGATTTTCAGATGTGTGTAAATCAAATCTGGAGAAAAACAGCGCCACGGCCGCGTTATGGCCCGAAGCGTCGTTTTGAATAAATTGGCTATTTTAAAATAAATAAAAATAGCGATAAATCATTATAAAATATTATTAACGATATGGATGTGAAATTTAGAAATTAACTGAAGGTTGGCTAAGTCGAATGGTTTCTTGGGTATTTATCTGATGTTGGTTTCGGCCTTCGGGGTTAATATTTGGGAAATCGCTCTCTTACTGATTGACGGTTAGTGACTAATGAATTGAAATGATGCGTATGTATGTTAGTGTTGCAGTTATTTATTATATATGCGAGTTGCTCAGAAAGATCGGGTTTATCCCATTCTGAATAACTGAATCGACGATAAGAAATCGAAGATGAAGACGGTGGTCGAAGACCGAAGATCTTCACCTCGTTTGGACGGTAACCGAGGTCCTGATTGGGAGGCATCCCGAAATATGGATAATGAGTGGTGATTGTACAGACGTACGTGGTGGTCGATGGGTTTGCGAGGTATATAGTGCCTCCGGTTTTGTTCAGACCTAGAACGGACTTGTAAATGGATTGTGTGTCTGACATTGGATTTTATTCTGTGTTGATTGATCTCTATTAATTATACATCTATTTGGCGGCGGAGAATTTATTCTTTTGCTTAACGCCCTTCTCTGAAACGCACGAGCTCAGAGGTTGTATATCGATGGACATCAGTCGCATGGCATGAATTGCTAGTGTGGCATGCCTAAGTGGCAATTGATCAGGGCTTCTGTTGAAAAGAAAAGTCTTGTGGTGATGATCAAAGCACCGCCTGTGTGGCATAGCTTTGTGTATAACGTGAAATCACGAGCCTCACACCCCGGTACGAACCAAAAACGGGAGCAGGACCGCAGGGAGGGCATGCGTTTATTTCTAGCTAGGAGTTGTGTCGGTGTTTTTACATGGCCTGACATTTTACTTATGTGGTTGTTACTGTTGCGAGGCGCCTCGATTAGATCGGACGATCCGGGTCCGATGGAGTCATTTGTTAGCTCATTTGCGCCCCCATAAGGCGGGGAGACGTATTGCTCAGGCATTTTAATCCACATCGGTGGACCGGCCCTGACGATCCAAGGGTCACTCGAGCTCTGATCCTGAGACATGGTAGGCTAGATTGTCTCGAATTCGGTAAGGACTATCTTTTGCCTTGGTTCATGATGGAAATCCAGTTTCCAAATACGTGACTGTGCGGTTTCGGTTGTATATATATTTGGCGACATAGTGGCATGGGACGCTCATGTCGTCTATGATTGATAGTTATGATTCAAAATTGTTTTTGAAACATGTAAACACTAGTAGTACTATCAAATGCTTTTGTTTTATTCGTATCAAGCATATCTTGGCCATTATAAGGTAAAAACTCTATCCTCCGGCTTGCGTTGCATTGTGTGATGGGAACTGAGTCTTATAATGGCTTCATTTTTATAAAAAGCATTGCGTGGTTTAAAAAGAAAGATTTTTTTTAAAGCACTGGAAATCCAATGGAGTAAACCCGTTCCACGAAAGTGGCATGGTCCAGTGATTAGCCATATTATAAATGTGTTGAGTAGATTTCTCATACCAGTCCCATGACTGACTCGTAGTTTGTTCCACTTTCAAACTCGGGTGCCCCTTTTTCTACACGGGCAGCCTTGTATTCAGGTTTAGCTGGCTCTTTCTGGATAGCTGGAGCTGAAGATGGATTCTATTATTCATCTCTTTTTATGCTGTTCAGCTCCTATTGTACATATTTTGTTTGTTTCCGCTGTAGACATTTATGTATAGCTGAACTGTATTTGTACTAAGTATGATCCCGTATACTGTGTAACTCTGATGAATACGTTTATCCAGTGTATTCTATTGTACATTTTCTAGTGTATTTATTTAATTCTGTTCTGCTATTATCTGTTTCTGTGTTATATTCCAAAGATAACCCTTGTCACCGTCAGTACGGGAAGTGGGGTCGTCACATTTGGTATCAGAGCTTTGGTTAAGCTTAGTTCTGGAATATAACATGTTAACGAACTCGTCAGAAATAGAACCAGTAGTGTTCTAGGACGGGTAACTCATTACAGATGGGATCGGTAATATCCTAGTATGAGTTGCAGAATGAAATAACACCTAGATAGACACATTTACATTCAAGTAATTGTCTCTATATTTTGAAATATCTTTTCTGTGACCTGACGCTTGATCTGTTGTTTGCAGAAGTACTAGACAATGAGTGCCAGAAACAGAAGAAGTAATACTGACCCGGATATAGAAGCTCTATTTATGACATATAGAAATCTGGGTGGAAAACCCTTCAGGGGTGAAGAATCTATTATGAGAACACAAGCTTGGATTCGTTCGGTTGAGAAAATCTTAAAAGGATTAAAGATGAGGGATGACCAGAAAAGATTACTGGCCTCCTGGGCACTCAAAGACGAAGCTTTGTTCTAGTGGAATTCGGTTATCAAGGATAATCCAGAAGGTGATATCACCTGGGATAGATTCAAAGTGATTTTCCTGGAAAGATTTACTCCTCTAGAAGCAATTGAACGACTATGTGATGAATTTTCTTATTTGATACAAGGAGATACGACCATTCCAGAATATCATAAGAAATTCAACGAACTTTCTCACTTTGCCCCTCATCTAATTGAAAATCCGAAGAGGAAGAATTTTAGGTTTATCAACGGACTTCAAAGAAAATATCAGAACAGTGCAATGAGGAATGTGAAGCTCCCCTTCTCTGAAATGATATACATGGCTTATCAGTATGAAGATTTCGATAGGAAAGGTATGTTGCGAGACGAAGAAGAAATCAGTTCTAGCAGCAAAAGAAAATTCGAAGCTGATAGCCAAGAGACAAGTGTGCAACCTAAGGCAAGTATAAAGGCTGAGGTCAGAAAGAGGCCAAAAGGTCGGTCAGAAAAAGGTAAAGGCAGTCGTGTGTCTAAAGTGTAATCAGCAAGGGCATTCGATGAGGAACTGCAGATCTTCGAACAGAGGAAAGGATCAAGGGTCTAAATCCGGGATGAATTTTCAAGAGAATAGAAAGTGCAGTCAATGCCAACAGGCCGGTCATCTGTTAAAGGCCTGCCCGCTATTCAGAAAACCTAAAGCAGTGCATGTAAATGAAGTGGCAGAAGTGCCTGCATCTTCGTCTACTCAGGAAAGGCAAGATGTTTTAGAAGGCACGCTTATGGTCAAAGATATTCCAGTTAAAGTACTGTTTGACACAGGCGCGTCACGAAGCTTCATTGCCAAGAATGCAGCTAAGAAACTAGATTTGAATTTGAAGAAGCTCAAAGAACCAATGACTGTCCAGAATCCGGTTGGGGGTTCCATTGATCTCAGTTGGGTTTGTGGAGTGCCGGTTTCTTTTTCTCGTTATCGGTTTCCTACCATCGCGGTCGTCATGAATTTTAAAGAGTTTGATCTTATCTTGGGGTTAGACTGGTTGACCAAATATGAAGCTGAAGTTAAATGCGCCGACAGAGTCGTAAAGGCGAAATAAAATCAGGCGATTATATAACCATTCCCTGTGAGGGTCAGAATGCTAATAGAAAAGACTTCTGGGCAGCTTTGGATGTTTCTCCAGCCCAAATAGAAAATATCCCTGAAGTCACAGAGAATATCCCTGACCTCATCGAAGACATTCCTATCGTCAAGAATTATGCGGATGTGTTTGAAGAAGTTGTTCGCTTACCTCCACAGAGAGAAATAGATTTCAAGATCGCTTTGATTCCGAATGCAAGGCCGGTAGTTCATGCTATTCGAAGAATGTCCTTGAAACAGAAAGAAGAATTTGACAATCAAACATGACAGCTAGTATGGAAGGGTCTAATCAGGCCCAGTTTCTCTGATTGGGGAGCAGCAGTGGTGTTTGTCCCAAAATCTGATGGTACTCTACGTCTATGTGTGGATTATCGTGATTTGAACAAGCAGACCATAAAGAACAAATATCCATTGCCGCGGATTGATGATTTGTTGGATCGATTAAATGGTGCACAAGTATTTTCACGAATGGACCTAGCTACAGGCTTCCATCAACTTCGAATTGCCGAAGAGTGTGTTCCAATGATAGCATTCAGAGGTCCCGACTTATTCTATGAGTGGTTAGTAATGTCGTTCGGCTTATGTAACACTCCGGCTTACTTTGTCGATCTGATGAATAGAGTGTTCAGAGGGGTTTTGAATAAATTTGTTCTGGTTTTCATTGACGATATTCTAATCTTCTCTAAATCGAAGGCCGAACATGAAAAGCATTTGGAACAGGTTCTGGAAATCCTCAGAAGGAATGTATTAAAAGCCAAACTATCCAAATGTATATTCTGGCAAGATGAAGTAAAATTTCTGGGCCATGTCGTATCAAAAGAAGGAATTGTTGTGGATCCAAGTAAAATCACAGCTATTCAGAATTGGAAACAGCCCAGTACCCCTACAGAAGTCCGCAGTTTTCTTGGATTGGCTAGTTATTACCGGAAGTTCGTTAAAAACTTTTCGAAGATATCTGGTCACTTAACGAAGCTTACAAAGAAGCACTCAAAATTCAAGTGGACTCTAGAAAGTGAAGAGGCTTTTGAAGAGCTAAATTTAAGATTAACGACAGCTCCAGTGTTAACCATCATCGACGACAATCAGGATTTAAAAGTCTGGACAGACGCTTCTAGAGAAGGCCTTGGCGCAGTGTTAATGCAAAGAGGTCAGGTGATTGCTTATGCTAGCCGTCAGCTGAAGCCACACGAGAAAAACTACGTCACTCATGATCTTGAGTTATTGGCGATAGTATTCGCTTTGAAAATCTGGAGGCACTATCTTCTGGGTGAGAGATTTGAACTGTTTACAGATCACCAGTCGTTGAAGTATCTGTTCACCCAGAAGGACTTGAATCTGAGGCACCAGCATTGGCTGGAGTTTCTTGCAGCATACGATTTTGAAATTATATACACTCCAGGGAAAGCCAATGTCGTGGCCGATGCGTTAAGCCGAAAGAATGAAATGATCGCCAGTTTTATCATTGCGACTTCGTTGATTGACAAGATATCGGCTCTCCAAAAAGACGACCAATTTATCAAAGGAATGAGTCAGCGAATTCGTGAAGGCAATGCTTCGGATTTCCAGCTCGACAGCGAAGGGATTCTGAGGTTAGAAGGACGAATTTGTGTTCCAGAATTTCCTGAACTCAGAAGGGATGTGCTTGATGAATGCCACAAATCTAAGCTCCGTATCGATCCGGGTGTGAGTAAAATGTATAACGATATCAAGTGCACATTCTGGTGGAAGTCGTTAAAGAGAGATATCTCGATATATGTTAGTCGATGCCCTACTTGCCAGCTAGTCAAAAGCGACCAACAGAAACTGGCTGGATTGTTGCAACCGCTAGACGTTCCTGGTTGGAAGTGGGAACATATTTCCATGGACTTCATAGATGGTTTGCCCAGAACCAGAAAAGGAAATGACAGTAATTGGGTGATCGTAGATCGCTTCACGAAGACCGCCCATTTCATACCTGTCAGATCAAACAGAACCGCTCAGAGTCTGGCGCAGATTTACTTCAAGGAAATTGTTAGACTGCACAGAGTGCCGCTCAGTATAGTCAGTGATAGAGATACAATATTTACTAGCAAATTCTGGGAGGCGTTTCAAGTAGAACTAGGAACAAAGCTGAATCTAAGCACCGCTTACCATCCTCAGATAGATGGTCAAACTGAGAGGGTGAACCGTATATTAGAAGATCTATTGCGGGCTTGTGTTCTAAATTTTGGTGGATCATGGGAAGAGAATCTGCATTTGGCTGAATTCTCATATAACAACAGCTACCAAGGGAGTCTGACAATGTCACCATTTGAAGCGTTGTATGGTAGACCGTGCCGATCTCCTGCTTGTTGGGTCGAACCTGGTAATAGACTTGTGTTGGGGCCAGATATGATCCGAGAAGCTGCCGACAAAGTCGATTTCATTAAGAAGCGATTACTCGCCGCTCAAAGCCAACAAAAGAGCTATGCTGATTGAAGAAGAGGAGATATATCGTTTGCAGTTGGCGACTACGTATATTTGAAAGTATCGCCAATGAGAGGAGTTATCCGATTCGGTAAAACTGGAAAGTTGGCTCCCAAATTCATTGGTCCGTTTCCTATTCTGGAACGGATCGAGACTCTCGCTTATAGGGTTAAACTGCCTGATTGGTTGCTTGGAGTTCATGATGTATTTCACATATCTCAACTTCGAAAGCACGTTCATGATCCAGACTTGATCGTGGAAGAAGCAATTCAACAGGATATTGAAATTACTCCAGAATTAGCTGTGAGAAGAGAGCCGCTAAAGATTATCGGCAAAGAAACCAAAGAGCTGAGGAACAAGAAGGTTCACTTAGTCAAAGTGCAATGGAGTGTAGATCTGCGAGATTGTACTTGGGAAACTGAGGAGAGCATACAGAAAGCCTTTCCTAGATGCCGAGTGGATATCTATGATTGACTCCGGTGCAAGGTACATTTACCATACTTTGCATTACCAATTAGTTCTCTACTCTGTTGTTATTTTTTTCCATGGATGTGTACTTTTAATCTATAGTCTGAATGATTTTAAAAGAATATAGGAATTGATTTGTATGATTTTGAAAAGTTAAAAACAATTTGATTGTTGTTTGTGTTGTGTGATAGTAAATTAGATTAATTAAATTATTGAAACGATAGTTAATTTAATTAATAAGAGAATGAATGGTAGAATTTATTCGATTATATCACACATTTAACTGATTAGAAAATAGATAGAAATATATACATGTGCATTATATATGTTTGATCAGGTAAATGGATAGCTGTTGAGTAAAGATTTTATTTGCGTGCCCGACAAATAGGTAAACCTTAATTAGTTGGATGCGAAATATTATTATATCAACTCCTGTGAATGCCATTGGATGCGGAGTGCTAGTTATTCTGTGTGAAATAATAAACGTCGCCATAGGATAGTAACAATTAATTTTGAACTACATTACATGGCATACTTCTGAAGATAGACATACTTCATCATATACCACATAAGCATTTGGAGCTTGTGTGACGAGGTGGAAGATTTACCATACGAGCGAAAGGCTTGTATGGTGATGACTATATTTTACAGGTTGAACTGATGACTGATATGGACTATTTAAATTGTAACGATAAAATTGCCAGATTAATAAAAACCCCACACGGGTCTGGAGTTGACAATAATCACGTTTCTCTTGTTATTAGATATGGCACATGGACTATTTATTTCCCACACGGGACGAGGTGACGAGGATTTATTCTCTGGAGCATTTAAAATACACACTCCCTTAGGCTTTGACAAGGTGACGAGAATTTATTCTCTGGAGTTATTATCAATACACGCTCCCCTGTAAACACCAGAATATATCACTATAAATATGTGTATGCTTATTAGGATTTATTGGGTACCTAATACGGCCCAATAAATTTCCAAACCTCTCTCCGTACAAAGGAGGTTATGGCGAAATTTTTCGAAAATTCTGGGTGTTAACCAAATTTTTGAAGAATTTGAAAATTCTCAGAAACTGAAAAGTTGGAGAATTGAAGCCATATTGAACGTAGAATAGATTAATCAAACCACTTTCGACTTTGTTCCTTTTCGGGGACGAAAAGTTTTAAGTGGGGGAGATTGTAACGACCCAGAAAATCTGAACCAATTTAAAAATTTTAAATTGGCTAAAATAATGGATTTTAGATATTTAAAATAAATATTTTAAATAATAGCAATGAGAAGTGAGTTTGAATCGACGTTTGAAAACTAATATAATTAATTCTAATTATAAACAAGGCCTGAAAAGGCGCTGCAGTTTCAAAAATTGAATTCAAAATTTGTCAGACTGTACCGGGTGCAAAACAAAACGGATTTGAGTGAAACCAAAAATATTTAAATCTGTTAGTGAATACCTTTCTAACGAATCTGAAAAATCAAAGTTTCATAGAAGAAAGCAAAAGTTATGGCCAAATGAATTTTCAGAAAGGTCGCTATGGAATTTATATAGCCCGTGAAATTGGACATTTTGCATATGACCTCGGAATTCGACGAAACCACTTTTGTTGGATCCGGGATGTGAAGTTATTGCTAGGTTTTAAATTTCATTATTTTTGAATCTAGTATGTGAGCGTGGCAAATGAAAACGTGTTTTGGTCTATTACAGTTAAATTGGATCGACCAGAAATGGGCCTTTTTGCAAACGGTCTCAGAATTCGACGAAACTAGTTTTGTTGGGACCGTATCGTCAAAACATAGCCAGATTTATTTTTCTGGAATTTTTCAAATCAGTTTGTGGCCCTGGCAAATTGAAATGTACGTTCAAATCAAATATTAAATGTTTTATATTTTAATTTTAAGGAAAACTGACTGAAACAGTCGAATGGGCCTACGAAACATATCCCATTGTGTTCAGAATGGGGGTAAAACGCTAGGGACGACAGCCGTTGGGTTTGGATTGGTGTTCGTGTGTGAAAGGGAGTATTTTCGAAAATTAAAAATTTATAAATATAAAAAAATTATCTCATTGGCCAGTATTTTTCTTTCTCTCTCCCCGATTGGCACTGCGCGCGACGGAAGGCAGGTCGCCACCTTTTCTCTTTGATTTCTCCCCCATTTCACAATGAAATCGAGTGATTCTTGATTCATTTCAAAGCTCTTCGTCTCCTCTTTAAATCCATCTAAGGTTTGTTAGTTATCATCAAGTGAGGAGGGAGATACGAGTCCTCAAAGTCAGTGACTTTGGAGCGCCGCCGAGCCTTCATGGCGCCATCGAACTGAGCGAAACCACCGGCGCCGGGAAGGTGGTTCGAAGCTCTTCGACGCTGTGTGAGCCGATTCTCCTATCGTGCAACAGTTTGATCGAAAGATCAAAACCTAGTTTTGAACCATCGTGAAAGGTGGGTCCTTTATTACATCTGAACTTTGAAAAATCATATCTTTTTCATTCCTTGACGAAATTCGATGAAATAGGAAACATCGTGACCGCGTGGACGTCTTCTACATTTTAGAAGAGACCGCATATTTTTCTGAGCCTTCTGCTATTTTTGGTGGAGTGGAACCCAATGTGAGATTTCTAATTTATAAACGATATGGAAAACGACGATGTATAAATTATATAGTCGATGTATGGGTTATATAAGCGTTGTACACCTCATGTATAAGCGTTGTATAAGTTATACGTTCGATGTATAAGTTATATATGCGTTGTGAAAATTATATATGTGTTGAAATAGAAGTGAATTGCTATATATATATACGCCCCTCGTCCACAAACCATGGACGATATTTATTGGTTGTGATTGGCGTGAAAATTGATTGATAGCGATTGGTTGATTGGAATTGTTTGTGGTTGATATTGATTGATTGTAGTTGAATAAAATAACCATTGGTGGTTGAGAAATATTTGGTTGAAACCACATAGGATTAGTTTGTGGAAATGAAAAATATATACATGCCGCCTGCGTGCGAACTAGATGCATGATTCCCTATTGTCAAAAACCACGAGGTTTTAAGGTAGAGCGAGGAGCCGTACAAGGGACGGTCCCGGTTTTAACTACCCTGCCGTTATGCTGCCGAAATTTTGAATAATATTCATGTGTTTGAATTATTTTCGTTTGTTGAAACTATATTTATTCATTGAATAGAAAGCCTTCATGTATTGAGTCGATATTCATTCGTTGGATTGAAATTCATGTGTTGAATGGTATTCATATTTTGAAATAAATTGTTTTATAATAAAAATCACATTTTTATCATCTATATGATCTATATAAAATAATCTCCTTTTTAAATAAATTGTTTTATAAAAAAATCACATTTTTATCATCTATATGAACTATATAAAATAATCTCCTTTTGAAATAAATTGTTTTATAATAAAAATCACATTTTTATCATCTATATGAACTATATAAAATAATCCCCTTTTGAAATAAATTGTTTTATAATAAAAATCGCATTTTTATCATCTATATGAACTATATAAGATAATCTCCTTTTGAAAGAAATTGTTTTATAATAAAAATCCTATTTTTATTACCTATATGAACTATATAAAATAGTAGTGTTTTGAAATGAATTGTTTTACAATAAAAATCACATTTTTATTATATACATGAATTGTTAAATATAGTGAAGTGTTGAAATAGAAGACAGTTAGATAAAACATCATTTTTATCAAATGTATGAAAAGAATATAGTTTTGAAATCGAAGAATCGATATATATATATATATATATATATATAGAATAGAAATATATCGAATAACAACGCTGTAGTTCGTATTTTGAAACCGTGATTTCAAACGATTAGTACGGGAGATCCGACCATCGGATTTTCCTGACATTGCAACCGTTGGGTTCGCTTTGGAAATATCTTTCCAACGGCACCAACTTTGTAAAAATCCAACGGTTGGATAGTCTGGAATGTTTAATTCAAATCTGAAGAAAAACAGCGCCAGAATCGATTTTATATATATATATAATTATATTTAATCGAATAACGATGCTGCAGTTCGTATTTTGAAATCGAAACTTCAAACGATTATACCGGGAGATCCAACCGTCGGATTTTCCTGAAACTGGAACCGTTGGATTCGTTTTGAAAAGATCTTTCTAATGATGTAAATTTTGTGAAGATCCAACGGTTAGATTTTCTGATATATGTAAATATAATCTGGAGATAAACAGCGCCACGGCCGCGTTATGGCCCGAAGCGTAGTTTTGAATAAATTGGCTATTTTAAAATAAATAAAAATAGCGATAAATCGTTACAAAATATTATAAACGATATGGATGTGAAATTTAAAAATTAACTGAAGGTTGGCTAAGTCGAATGGTTTCTTGGGTATTGATCTGATGTTGGTTTCGGCCTTCGGGGTTGATATTTGGGAAATCGCTCTCTTACTGATTGACGGTTAGTGACTAATGAATTGAAATGATGCGTATGTATGTTAGTGTTGCACTTATTTATTATATACGCGAGTTGCTCAAAAAGACCGGGTTTATCCCATTCTGAATAACTGAATCGACGATAAGAAATCGAAGATGAAGACGGTGGTCGAAGACCGGAGATCTTCACCTCGTTTGGATGGTAACCGAGGTCCTGATTGGGAGGCATCTCGAAATATGGATAATGAGTGGTGATCGTCCAGACGTACGTGGTGGTTGATGGGTTTGCGAGGTATATAGTGCCTCCGGTTTCGTTCAGACCTAGAACGGAGTTGTAAATGGACTGTGTGTCTGACATTGGATTTTATTCTATGTTGATTGATCTCTATTAATTATACATCTGTTTGGCGATAGAGAATTTATTCTTTGGCTTAACGCCCTTCTCTGAAACGCACGAGCTCAGAGGTTGTATATCGATGGACATCAGTCGCATGGCATGAATTGCTAGTGTGGCTTGCCTAAGTGGCAAATGATCAGGGCTTCTGTTGAAAAGCAAAGTCTTGTGGTGATGATCAAAGCACCGCCTGTGTGGCGTAGCTTTGTGTATAACGTGAAATCACGAGCCTCACACCCCGGTACGAACCAGAAACGGGAGCAGGACCTCAGGGAGGGCATGCGTTTCTTTCTAGCTAGGAGTTGTGTCGGTGTTTTTACACGGCCTGACATTTTACTTATGTGGTTTTTACTGTTGCGAGGCGCCTCGATTAGATCGGACGATCCGGGTCCGATGGAGTCATTCGTTGGCTCATTTGCGCCCCATAGGGTGGGGAGACGTATTGCTCAGGCATTTTAATCCACATCGGTGGACCGGCCCTGACGATCCAAGGGTCACTCGAGCTCTGATCCTGAGACATGGTAGGCTAGATTGTCTCGAATTCGGTAGGGACTATCTTTTGCCTTGGTTCATGACGGAAATCCAGTTTCCAAATACGTGACTATGTGGTTTCGATTGTATATATATTTGGCGACATAGTGGCATGGGACGCTCATGTCGTCTATGATTGATAGTTATGATTCGAAATTGTTTTTGAAACATATAAACACTAGTAGTACTATCAAATGCTTTTGTTTTATTCGTATCAAGCATATCTTGGCCATTATAAGGTGAAAACTCTATCCTCCGGCTTGCGTTGCATTGTGTGATGGGAACTGAGTCTTATAATTGCTTCATTTTTATAAAAAGCATTGCGTGGTTTAAAAAGAAAGATTTGTTTTTAAAGCACTGGCAATCCAATGGAGTAAACCTGTTCAACGAAAGTGGCGTGGTCCTGTGATTAGCCATATTATAAATGTGTTGAGCAAATTTCTCATACCAGTCCCATGACTGACTCGTAGTTTGTTTCACTTTCAAACTCGGGTGCCCCTTTTTCTACACGAGCAGCCTTGTATTCAGGTTTAGCTGGCTCTTTCTGGATAGATGGAGCTGAAGATGGATTCTATTATTTATCTCCTTTTATGCTGTTCAGCTCCTATTGTACATATTTTGTTTGTTTCCGCTGTAGACATTTATGTATAGCTGAACTGTATTTGTACTAAGTATGATCCTGTATACTGTGTAACTCTGATGAATACGTTTATCTAGTGTATTCTATTGCACATTATTTGGTGTATTTATTTAATTCTGTTCTGCTATTATATGTTTCTGTGTTATATTCCAAAGATAACCCTTGTCACCGTCAGTACGGGAAGTGGGGTCGTCACAATACGGTTTCCGATAGTTGTTGGTTTTCTGGCCTTAATACGACCTGGCATGGTCGTTGGATTTCTGGTCTTAATATAACATCGAACCATCGGTTTTCTGGCCTTGATATGGTCTAGTGCAACCATAGTAGCTCGAGCATTTGTGCTTCAGTTCTGATTTCAGAATACACCTCCCCCTGTTGATGAAGATACACTCTGAGGGGCAAAGTGTTGGCCCTCTTTTTGGCACTAATCTTATCGGGCCAAAACCAAAGCCCAAACGCACAACCAAATACAAGTTGCGATCCAAGAGGCCCATCAGGGGTGCTACATCAAGCAATGGTATATCGGCCCAAATCGAAATCAGTCAGATTGACTGCGCATTACTTGAAAAATTGCTTACCGGGGCGACCGAGTTTCTCACTTCCAGAAAGAACTCGTCGACCGATTATCTCGGGCCAGCGTGGAAGATTTCTACAGAGCCTGTCCACTTAATATCCCGACTTCCATGGAGATAATGGCGGTCAGCCATATGCGGGCAAAGCTCTGCTTTGGATATACCTCTCCACGGATGTCACGTCAGCCTCAACTTTCGAGGATACTATATATGAGCAGTGGAATCAGTCTTCCAGCCGCAATTCGAGCCAATGGATGGATTCCACGTGTCTGGACCTTTCCTAAATGGCCGGACCATTTCACAACAGCCCAAGCAGCATTTTCCACCTATAAATACCTCCAAGCTTAAAGAGAAAAAGGACGACTTCTCTTGGCCAGACGGCTTTCTCCAAACTTTTCATCTCTACTCACCTCCAGAATCTTAATCTCTCAAAAGGAAGAAAGGAAAATAGTCATTTTCTTTCTTTTCTCCAAACAGAAAAAGCATTGTATTTGTAATAAAAAAAGAGAGAAATAATATATAAAGTGGCGTAGGCACTGTCTTTGCCGAACCACTATAAAAATTCTGTGTGTGCTCCCCGTTCTTTTACTTTTTATTGCGTATTTTATCTTTATTCGTGTGTAGATCACGCGATTGGGGGTTGATCGTCACTAGCGACTAACTTTTGACGTCAACAGTATGTTATAGCTATATGTATCTTTCAACTGTTATTTAATTATTGTATGTTGTCCTTCCGCTGTGTGAACTCTGTTTTGTCTTTCTCTTCTTTCTTCTTTTCTTCTTCTCCCAATAACTACCTATATTTGAGATTTTTTTGGGTCGGCATGTGTGGTTTATTGTCGATTTGAACGGTTGAAAAATCTGGTTCATTACAGAAGTCGTAAATTATTTCGCAACAATAATTTGCAAATACTTTCAATATTAGTAATTGTTGTTTTTCAAACATTTCAAATATTGGGATTCGAGTCATCAAAAATTTCTTAGTTCATAAATCAATTTATAAACTATTCATCATATCCAAAATAATATGGAAAGCAATTTCTTTTAATACTTTGCAAATTAATTCAATCAATTGAAAGTGCAATTTTCAACTTTCAAGCATACAACTTATGTTTTATATTTCGAAATTAAGGATCTTATTCAAACATTCCAAGTCTTTCAAATTCTTCAGATTAAAGACTTTAAGGATCATTATATCAAGCTTTATAAATTTCAATTTATTTTGAAATAACACTTTCGATAATTACACATAAGTTGATATCTTTTAAAAGATACACTTTTCCATAAAATTTTCCTTTCAATTGTTGGAAATCAAATTCGCGATCAATACGATTTTCTTATCTTCTTTCAAATCAAGTAAGCTTTTCAAATTTTAAGAGATTATGAAAATTGTTTATAATCTATACATTAGTCATAACAATCTTTCGTTAGATCAAATTTCCATTTCAAATTGTTTTGAAATGTTTCCGTGGTTTCCAAGTAAATTTCATATTCTCATAATATAAAATTTTGAAAACTTCAGTCAACGTCTTAGGAATCATTTACAAATTCATAAAATTGATTTCTTTCTTTTCAAACATTATTTCCATATCTTATTTCAAAATTCTTTACACCACCATACAGTATTTGTATTCATTCTCATTTCAAATATTACACCTTGTTTGGAAAGTTCACATTTTCCTATCGGCGGGAAAATCTCTTGTAACCTTTTTATTTAAAACACCATTGTGCTTCCTCTATGCACTCTGATTATGCATATACTCAAACTAGTATTGGTAAAACATTCCAAAACATTGATTTCAAAATCTTCGGAATCGAAACCTCATAATTAATATGTCAAAATCCAAAGTTTGTGTAAGTTGGAAATAGTTAAATATTATGTAGAGCTCATTTCTTGAGGTTCCGTTAATCATAATATTCTGGACAAATCAAAATTATCTAGTTTGAATTATACCTTAGTTACGTTCGATACATGGCACAAAGGGTATGCATTCATGGATCAAATCAGATTCCATGTATTAAAAATAGAAGTTCAAGATCAAATGGACATCCATCAAGTATGCCGATTCGAATCAAAGACATTCGGCCAAATTCATAAGGTGCAGGGTACAAGAACAACGGTTCAAATCCGAAGGATGAGCTTTTATCGAGGCCACGATAGGAAGGTCAAATGTACACAAGGATACAAGTTTCAGCAGTTCAATCATGGGATGCTCGATATTTCTCATTAAATTTTCTCTTGTGTAAATCTTACTTTAACATTTTCATTTTCTTCCTTTGTATTTCAAGTGAATGCTTATTGAGAAATTTTCTTTCGACTTACTCGTTCTTATCGGTTTCTTTCAATAAAGAAAATATATAATTCAGTCACTTTGTTCAATTTGTTTCACTTAAAATACATATCGTATTTTATCGTATTAACCTTGTTGCTCAAACTTCGTATGGCTTCAAGTGGGGAAAATCAGTTTTCTCCCCCACTTAAGACATTTGTTATAATCTGATTCAATTGTATTATCCAAACTGAAATATCGGTGATGTTTCTCAACATATCTTTGTTATGATAAATATGCTCACTTACATGCATCTTCAAAATTTCACCTTTCACTTTCTTTTAGTGAGATTCATTTCTAAAATACCTCTTTTTCAGTTATCAACAAATTGGTTCGATATGCACTTATCTCTTTTATTTATCTCGAACTTAACTTCAACCTCAATTTATTTTTCTTTCTAAATCGACTCAATTCCGCAGTATCATTTCAGAAATCCAAATTCAGTTTCTCAAATAAATCTAGTTATCAAACATCATATTTGATTTCAATTTACGCCGCGTGCACCGCTCCTTGATCGAATCTTCCAACTTAATTTACCTGGACCACAATGCGGATCGAGCCACATTTACTTTTAAATGGTTCGAATAAAATAGTAGTCTGAATAGGGAAAGTTTGCGTAAAAGATAAGATAAAAGCTTCATATAATATAAACTAGATAAATAGTCAAATGCAACATAGTTTAAAGAAAAATGGTTTGAGCAAGTGATACAACATTTGATAGAATAAATCGTTTGGACAAAGGTCACAAATAGATTAGAAAAATTAGAAAATTTAGGACAAATAGAGAATAGATAATAGCTGAATTAAATGGTAAAATGGTCTTAAATAAACAATAGTTTTAAAAAAAGTCAAATTAAATAAAGCAATAGTTAAAATACTATAAATACTATTACTTTAGTCAAAATAGGATATTAGGCATAAATATAAAAGAGTTTAAGCAAAATAAAGAAGATGCTATATAAAAGTTAAATACAACAGCTTTAGCAGAATAACAAGTTGAAATAAATTAATTAATATAAATAATTTTAGAAAAGTAGAAACCTAAGTATACATATTAAACGAATAATTTCGATAAAGTACTTAAGTAAAACAATGGATTACAGCTAATGTAAATAGTATTAGCTTGAAACAATTAAGAAAATAAGATTACTTTCAAACAACAGAGGTAGAATATATTAAGTAATTAATTACCAAATTTAGTCCGATTCGAGTCAATTTCAACACCGTTTCAACTCACGTTTCAACCGTCGTTCCTCAATCGAATATCATCAACTCCGCTTCGTCAAATTTCAAGATATTTTCAAAATCCGTACCCGCCTTTGATTTTTCACAAAATCTCTTTCAAAAATCACTTGGAAGATTTCATACACGTGGAAAACACCATTCATATGTTGCTCATTTTCTTTTATAATTTTGAACACTTGACAATTGATTTCGAAAATCTTTACCACAAAGATTTCGAAAATATTTTCTTTAAAATATTTTATATTTAAATCTTCTTTAAATATTTTTAATTTTTTTTCAAAATTCGCAAATCTTAGCATCAATCCTGCTCATTCTAAGGTATTTCTACCTTATCACTAATGAGTTTTTAAACCGGATAAGCCAAACTTTATATGAACCAAAGCTCTGATACCAAGCTGTAAGGACCTGGAATTTTTCCCGTCTCAAATTGGTTTACCAACTTGAAACGTTCAAAACGACAGATTGTTATTGGCTTACACGGTTTAAACAGAACTAACACAAAATCACAGAGTACCAAATTTGCAGCGGGATAAAATTTCATAAAATATCATAGTTTTACAAACATTTGTACAGCTGAAGAAAAATGTAAATTTATACATAAGATTCAAAGAATAAAACTTTACGGTTTTTTTTGTCGAGCTAGCGCGTGCGGTCTCTGCGTGCCATCTTTACGTCCCTCTCCAGTTTGCGAGCTGAACCTTAAACCTGGAACACATAGGGCCTGACCCTAGTGTCCTATGCAAAATACACAAAACACCCGAGTCAGGGTTAAACTTATTTCAAGTTAGCACACTTCGACAAACACATAAATATGATTAATTAAACATAGCAAATTATTTGTGACTTGAGCACAGGGTCTCATGAACTGCCGAACTATATATGCATCATAATGAGTCGAGGAACTATCATTAATCAAACAATCAAGGGATGGCAGTAGTAAAGTGGCACACGGTAGTGTTAAGATATTCAAAATACATGTGTATGCCGACCAAAAGCTAATAGTAACATGGAAATAAACATTCAAATTGGAAGAAAGTGCTTGGATAACCAACGCAACATCATAGGGTTTAAATGTATAAATGTTCTATTTGGCATGGTATAATTATAGAAGTTCCACCCTAACTAAATTGGGCAGTCCATGCGAAATAAGCATGTAACATGCAGAATCGAAAAGTACCCATTTCAGTTTGGAATAAGGTGTTAAGGGAAGGAATGTCGAACCACGTGTCCACACATGTAGTAAGGCATAGAGACCTTGGACCGAATAAGAGACTACGTAACTAATGTATAGTGTAAGGTGGTTAAAATAACATACGCATGTAAATCTTACAAGGACTCGACTGTGAACACTAGTACAACCCGAGCAACAAGGGCATGTTTGGCTAGTTTGTAAGGTGGTTATGCTATACGCATGTATAGTGTAAGGTGGTTAAAATAACATGGGCGTCCATGTTGCAAACAAACCAATCTTGTGCTTAGGGACGGTGGCAAAGCATGTATTAAGGAGTAATCAAGCCATTTGTGATCAATATGTGTTTAGAAGCAAGTCCCAGGGATACAAGGTCACAAATACATGCAAAAATTTAGCTTTGGACAAACAAATTATATGTTGGTCGGTAAATAAATAACGGCACGTTTGGCCAGTTTGTTACCCAACATACGATGTGAACTCAGATTGAACTTAAAACTTTCAAAGGCATGGCTAAAGCCGTATAGATACATGTCAGTCAAGAAGTACCATATTTGAGTCCTACATTACCGAGTATTAATTTGTGTAGAAGCAGAATGGTAGCAAAAGTAAGGTGACACAAGGTAAAGGCCAAACAATTTATGGTTATCTAACAAAATGCGATGGTTTGAAGTCTTTTTGTTTCCCCTGGTATTAACATATAAAGACTTTACCAAACAATAGGCCAACAAAGAGAACAGAGGTAAAATGTAGAGTCTTACAATCATGCTTTGCGAACTGAAGTAGCAACTTAAAATAATTTCAATTGTAAGCTAGGCTTACCTTTGGTTGCGACAACGAACAGTAGACGGGGCTCGATCAGATGACATGCAAGTTCATGGCGACGGTCAACAGAGGACGGAATGTAAAGCGAAGGCTGCCGCAACAGCAGTACTGCTTGGCTTGCTGAACAAAGCAGTGCAGATCTTGGTGACCTCAGCTAGCAGGGTCAGATGGCATCCCATTCAGTGAGGAAGAGCTAAACGAATCAATGTTGAGTTCAGTTCGGTGGTTCTGACGCCGTCAGGCACAACAACCAGTTGGGAAGAGGACATAAACGTGGTGACGAGGAAGACAGTGGGCTTCGGAGGGTAGCAGGTTGGCTCATAGAAGTGGACGCCTTGACGAGGGTAGAGTGACGGCGGACGGCAACGGAGGCCGTGGGAGATGAGCATGTTTTGAGGTGAGAAGCGGCAGACATTATTTGGTTTGGGAGGAAGAATAGATTGATTTGGACTAACGATTTTTTTAGTGGAGAGTCTTATCCTTTTTTTGTTTGGGCAATGAAAGAGAAAGAGTGTAAAAAAAAGAAAAGGAAAAGCTTGCTTTTGCTGTGAACGTTTGGAAGAGTACGCCCCTTTTTATAATTAAGAAATGAGAGACCAGACGCAGTAGAAGAACACAACGTGTAATGTAATCTCAGAGAGGGCATGACAAGTATTGAAGCTACAGACTGGTGAAGACAGATGGTAAAAGTTTTCCGCCGCCCAAATCTTGAGTATAGATTTTTATCAGAATTTGGCACCATTTTAAATTCAAAGGATTGACTGGTAAGGAAATGTTTCAAGTTCTCCAAGCTTTATATTTTGTTCAGCTCTAAAACTTTGGGCTGAACAAAAGAAGGTGGTTTTAAACGAAATATTAGAGAATGGTTTTACAACGTTAGGCTGAAGCACAGCTGAAATGAGAACAATGCTTACCTATTTTAACTACGTTATACATTTTAGAAAATATTAACCGTAAACTAAATTAAATGGTAACGCAATAATACGCAAAACATATTACATGATTCATTTCTTCCTTTACATTACGTCAACCATATTCACTTTCATTGTTTACTTGTTTACAACACGAAAAATTCAACACCTACTATCCGTCAATAAAATACACGAGTTTTATTTCATGGTTAAATTTTTCCCTTTTTATTACATCGATTTATTACAACTCGCGATGCTTTTAGATATAGATTTAAACTTAGCGTTGTATTCAAACGAAATCAACCAACTCTTTAAATTAAATTTCTAATTATATTTTAAAAATCAAATTTGCTAACGATAAGTTATATCTTATTTAAAATAGAACTTTTTGGTTTACCTTCATTAATTCCAAAGCTAAATACACTAAGTTCAGTAAAAGATAAACGAGTTAAGCAAAAGTTTTGAACACTATATTTAAAATAGTTAAGTGCAAATAGTCAAGACAAAATGAAACTAAATAATTAAGTACAAATCTAAAAGCAAAATAATATCTACATTCGTTAAATACAAAATTATTTAGAAGGTTAGAAAACTTTAGTACAATAGTAGGTAGAAATAGCTAAACACAAGTAAAGCCATAACCAATGCAACAAAAATCCAAACTCTAAATTACGACAACGTTCATATTAAAATTAAAAGATAGCAAGGCTACATGTACGAATAAGTTTAAAATGTTTGAAAATTACAAAAGGATAAATTTAGGAGTAAACACAACTACATTAAAAATAGACACATTCCAATTCTTATGTCAAAACCCAAATATATATATATATATATATATATATATATATCATTTACTTCAACATCAAACTTAATTTAGTCAAAAATAGAAGTATTATAATAAATTTAAATTATCTAACAAATGTTAATGCGTTCTTTTTACCACATATATAGATACAAATTAAATCCACAAAAGTAATTTTCTTTGTACGTTCAAGCAAAACTTAAAGTCCAAATTATACATTCAAATAATAATTATGTTCAACTATGTTCAAAATAAATTTCAAACTCTATATCAAAACCCACTATAAATATTTATTTTTAACTGTAAACTCTAAATTAATTTATATTCTAGATGTCGAAAATTCTGGTTTATTACAGTTTAGACAACAAATCAAATCAAGATGAGTTAAACTCACTCAGTACTTCCCACTTATATTTTATATAAGTCGGGTTTTTATTTTGTTTGTTATGGTTGCTAATGATTGACTGTTTATTAAATATATCTGCATATATTTATTGAACCCATGAGATTAAACGTTGTTTAATTTCAATGAAACACTAAATCATTATTTTAATGATTGGTCCCACTTAATGTAACTTACCTTGTTGGACACGTTCATAAAATAAATGTTAAATTGTTTGAGTTGTTTTGTAAATTGGTTGATTATTAATAGTCGTTATTTACCGTTATAGAAATAATCAATTAAACTGAATTGAATTATATTATTTGAGATAACCTATTTAAATACAGGGAAGAACATATTGGGGGGATCCAACGGGATTCCTCAAATGTATTTTACGAAATTTATTTTCATATTATCATTATATGAACTGTTCTGATGAGATGATTGATTTGGATGTTGACCGTTGAACTGAGATTCAACAGTTGTTTTGTTTAAACCAATGGGTAATACTGGTTGGGTAATTGGCAGTATATAGCCTATGAATCAATCGCTTTATAATATAAATTTACGTCAGGTAAATCGATAGAAAGGAAGTTATTAAATTTATTTTATAACTGAAATAGATTTTAAAATCTATTATTTCGAATAGAAGTTTGTTAAAAGAAAATAAATATTTATTATTTATTATTCATTATTTAAGTTTATATTTAATTACTAAATGATTTTTAAAGCAAATTCTGATGTTAATCAGATTTATAAGCAAGAGGATAGAAAATTAACCTAACGGTTAATAGTTGAATAATTGTTTTCAAGAGACAATTAAATGGAGTTATTTAAATTAATTATATTAGTAACTAATTTAAATAAAAGACTAATTGGAACTGGTTAACGAGATAACCGTGTTTTGAGTTAACTGAGTCAACCGTTTAACTGAGAATAATTATTAAATTAGTTGTTTGAATTAATCTAATGAATATTGGTTTTAATTTTTAATAAGATTTCAAAAGGAAATTTACTATTTATTTTGTTGATAAAGAAGTTAACCACTTATACGGTAGTTAACGATGATGTAAACTTTTATTTTAATTAATATTAATTTAGGTATAGTTGTATTAAAATTGAATTGAATTGTGAAAGAAGTTTATGAACGTGTTTTGTATTAAAACCTGAGTTTTATTAACGAAATTATAAAAAGGATTTTAAGCAAATAGGATAGCTTAAATCAAATATTTACATAATACTTAAATTAAATAAAAGGAAATTGAGGTAAAAAGGGTTTATATTAGACCAGAGTTTTATAAGTGAGATTTATAAAAGATATGTGGAGTAAAGCGTTAACTTTAAATCGAAGTTGCTTAATAATGGAATTAAGTGAAAGGATGAAATTAGAAAAAGATCCTAGAAAGAGAAATGGTTTAGGGTAAAGGATTTTGTAAATAAAAATCTGTGTTATAAAATAAATGGGTTAAAGGAATTTAAAGAAAAATGGAATGTTTAAATAATCGTTTACTTAACCAATAAGTTAAGTAATGATAATGGTATTTGAAAAGGAGATTTTCAAAAATAAGAAATGGATTATAAAATCCTGATTTAAGTAAAATAGTTAAACGAGATTTAGTTGATATCAAAATAAACATTGGGTTTTCAATTACAACTCAGATCTATCTCAAGATAAGAACGTTGTTGATCAAGACCTGAGACGTAAATTGATACCCCAACTTGAACGACTTCAGGATTATCTGAGAATGATATTAGTTTGAAATGGGAAGAGGTTAGAATAATTTGTTATTTCCATATAAAAAATAATAATACAACATTAATTTCAAGAATCGAGAATATATAGTGATATTTCCAAAGTAATGAAAATAAGAAGATTGGAGAATATATAATGAGATTTCCAAATTAATGGAAATAAAAGGATATTGTATTTAAATTATAACTGTATTTTCAAAAGTAAAGGACGTGAAAGTTGAGTTTTGGAATGGGTTTATTCCAATAGAATAAGAGTTGATTATTGTTTTCAAATAATGAAGGAAAAGGAATTTCGTAACGTTGTTCTACGAATGATAATATGAATTGATTTCCCAATTATAAATAATGGGATATGACTTTGCAAATGTTTTTAAAATGATAGTAAATTAGAAAATTAGATATAATTATAGAATATTTTCCTATGTAGTAAAATAAAATAGTTTTGAAATATAACTTATGTTAAATAAGAAGTGAAAAGACATATTCATAGTATTGAAAGATTAAAGAGTTTTACATTAACCATTGTTTAATTATTTTAATTAATAGGCCAAGTAACGCCGAGTACTGAATCAATGAACTCATTTTATTCTCATGATTATTTACTTGATAGTTAAATAATCGACTATCAAACCTGGCCAATACGATGTTGGAAGACCGGGATTGAAATTATATTCAAAAATCATTCCAAACCAATAAATACGTGAAGATGCAGATTTAAGATGGAGCATCGAAGACCGTAGATCTTTATAAGCGGAAGAACCACTAGTTGAATTTCTCTGGTTTAGCGGCCAAAGATATTTCAGCAGAGATTCTGTCATGGTTGAAATCTTCGAATTGCAAGGACTACTCGCTACTGATCCATGGGGTGAAACCTATACAAAATGAGGTAGGAGGGTGCCTACAGTTCATCCTACTCCTGGATGACTTGTATGCACAAGTGTCTGACAAAGTATTTCCAAAGGGATCACGTATATTGACTTCCTACAAACATATTTTTGTTGGTGATGGAGAAGACTGGACACTTCTTTAGCTTAATGCTCAGAGTATTTTTGTGGAAATCAACATTAGTGATATATGGTGGATCTGACGATGTGGCATTCAAAGTGAATGGAGATGCGTTGTTTTGAAGGATAAGTTTAACCTCTAGCCTCATCAACAGTGAAATGCTTAAAATCGGGTATGTCGCATGGCTATGTGGACCGCACCCATCAAAAGAGTATATCAATACCTGATCTGGAGAAATCAAATGCCTTGGGTAATCCATTTTTATATTTTTGTACGTATGCTATCGGTTCGGTTGGCTGGCCCCCAACCGTGGTGATGATATATTCGGTACTCTCAAGCGAAGTGAGGGGCCAGTCATGTTTAGCCTGGATTGCAAGATGTTCTTGTTGAACCCCCAATGTATTCATCTCTGGAGGTACATTGTCGGAAAGGTGGTTGCCCATAGCTTACCATGGAAATCCATTCTCTAATAAGTTCCCACGGTTTTGATTGTATACTATGTATGTAGAGCGTGAGATGCAAGCATTCTACTAGATTGATATTTATTTGTATTTAGACGCCATTATAATATTAGAAAAGATATTGATTTCAAAAACATTTTGGGTTATTGTAAGGTAAAAACCATCCATATTTATGAGTGGATTTGGTCTTACGATTATCCTTTTCTTTCGAAAAGATTTTGGACTTTAAAAATCAAGTGTGTGATACCTATAAGCTTAGAGTGGCTTTCACACTCTAATTCACCAGACTGATTTGGCGTTTATAATGCTCGGGTTAGACCGGGTTGTACAGTTTCAGGTTACCGGATGCTATGAAATATAGATGTATGTTATATGGTTGTTACTCCGCTGTGTGTTGTATATGAGGACAGGATGTTATAACTGTCCATATATGTTGATATACTCTGATGATTGTAAGCTTTTATTTAAAGCTCTCTGTAAAGATTTATTTCTATATTATATTTTGTTCCGCTGCAATGTTTATAATCAATTAGATTTCGATGTAGAATATATTAGATTTTTAAAAGATAATGGGATATAGCATTTGTAACGACACGGATTTCGCCCGGACCTAATCGATCGCTTAATCGACCAAGACTGTTTAAATCCCGCATACGCTAACTCTGGGCATACAACACATCATAAAAAATAACACAAGACTTTTAATACATCATAATAAGATAACATCAGAGTACATCGAATATAATAATACTGCAGCAGAAGATTAATTTACAACAAATTTAATACAACGCAGTGGAAGACTATCAATGCTCTGGACATAGCTTTAAGCTTCAATCCAAAATCCTGTTCAATAAATAAATATCTGTAAAACAAGCCACTCGACTGCCCATGCGGAAAATATAGGCACCCAAGTTTGCAAGTGAAACAAACTACGAGTCAGTCATGGAACTAGTATGAGAAATCTTTCTTAATTTATCTAATAATAAGGCTAATCACAGGGCCACGCCGCTAACGCGGAACGAGTTTACTCCATTGGATTGCCTGTGCATAAACAACAACCAAAAATAAACTTATGGATCTACAATGCATCATACAACATTCAATTTTTTCCAATCTACCCATTTAGGCTTAATCCCTAAACTTAGATTTCAAAATCCAATTCCCTTTACAAAAATTATTTCTTCGGACTTTATTTCCTAATTTCTTTTATTTCAAATCATTTGAAATACATATCTAGTTTTTATAATAAAGTAGATTTCACTTCGGGATCTCAAAAACAAAACATTTGGAAATATGAATTCCAAAACGTAACAATGTATACAAACAAGGATGCAACCAAATATCGGTCATGTTCCCTCAGACAAGGCTATACGCGCCTTAACCAATATATATATGTGCACCTAACGGCTACACTAACGATGCACCATCCCACCTATGGGGGAAAACATACACCGTCCTCCACTTTTAGTCACTCTCGGGTCACCCGATATCTAGCCACATACTTGCTAAATCATTTTGTATCCTGAAGTAGGGAAAATCACTTCATAACATAATAATCACAAGTATTTTCAAACCTATATAGATTTCACTTCCAAAACATTTCGAAATATCAGGTATAGCCCTCGAAATCCTTTCTGTTTTATAAAACATTTTATAAAACATTCCCTGTACAAAATCGGGAATACTATTCTTTTTACTTAATAAATATCATTTCAAAATCATTTATTAAATTTTGAAATAAACAACATCGCTAAACACCTTATAGTCAAATTGTGAAGTGTTTCATAAGGTGTTAGCACATAGATATTTTTACCCAACTCAATGTTAAATGTAAAAGCATATTTTGCTCATAAACTGGTTGAGCACAATCCAAACAGTCAATCCATCACAATCAATATCAGCAACCAAGAGTATTTGGTTCAACCACATTTCATGTTTTGGCTAAATATTTTCTACATTTCATATGTATAAATATAAAGAATATTTTATTGTCCACACATTTTTACATTTCATATGCATACAATAAAAAGAATATTTTATTGTCCACATACTTTTACCTTTCATATGCATACAATAAAAAGAATATTTTATTGTCCACACATTTTTACATTTCATATGCATACAATAAAAAGAATATTTTATTGTCCACACATTTTTACATTTCATATGCATACAATTAAAAGAATATTTTATTGTCTATACATTTTTACATTTCATATGCATACAATAAAAAGAAAATTTTATTGTCTATACATTTTTACATTTCATATGCATATAATAAAATGAATATTTTATTGTCTACACATTTTTACATTTCATATGCATACAATAAAAATAATATTTTATTGTCTATACATTTTTACATTTCATATGCATGCAATAAAAAGAATATTTTATTGTCTACACATTTTTACATTTCATATGCATGCAATAAAAAGAACATTTTATTGTCTATACATTTTTACATTTCATATGCATACAATAGAAAGAATATTTTATTGTCTACAAATTTTCTACATTTCATATGTAAAATAAAAAAAGTATTTCATTGTCTACATATTTTCTATGTTTTTAATGACAAATAAAAAGAATATTTTATTCGCATTACATTTTCTATGTTTCTAATGACGAATAAAAAGAATATTTTATTAACATTACATTTTCTATGTTTCTAATGACAAATAAGAAGAAAATTATACTTGCATAACAATCTCTATGTTGCTAATGACAAATAAAAAGAAGATTTTATTGTCATGACATTTCCATGTTGCTAATGACAAATAAAAAGGCAATTTTCATTTTCAACCAATCCTATGACAAATAAAAATATTATTTTTATTTGTACACAAATTTCTATATTTACATATGACAAATAAAAAGATGATTTTTATTTTCATGACATATCTATGTTGCTAATAACAAATAAAAAGATAATTTTTATTTACAACCAACTCTATATCCATATATGACAAATAAAAATATGATTTTTATTTGTATACAAATTTCTATATTTTCTAATGACAAATAAAAAAAGGCTTTTTACTTGCATACAACTTTCAATATTTTCTAACGACAAATAAAAAGAGATTTTTTTTACTTGTATATAATTTTCAATATTTAACATAACAAATAAAAACGAATATTTGTATTTGTATACAATATGCAACAATTAACATGACAAATAAAAATGTATATATTTTCTTTATTTGTATACAATTTCACTATTTAACATGACAAATAAAGATGAATATTTTTATTTCTATACAATTCCATTTAAACATGACAAATCAAAAGAAATACGTTTATTTGCATACAATTCTAATTTCAACATGACAAATAAAAAGAAATATCTTTATTTGCATACAATTCCATTTAAACATGACAAATAAAAAGAAATACTTTTATTTGCATAAAATTTCAATATTTAACATAGCAAATAAAAATGAATATTTTTATTTGCATACAATTTTAATATTTAACATGGTAAACAAGAATGAATATTTTTATTTGCATACAATTTTATTTTAAACATGACAAATAAAAAGAAATATTTTATTTGTATACAATTCTATTTTAAACATGGAAAATTAAAAGAAATTTATTTATTTGCATATAATTCCTACGTTAACATGAAAAATAAAAATGGTATTTTTACTTGTATACAAATTTATTTTAACATGACAAATAAAAATGATAAATTTTTTATTTGTCTACAATTTTAATTTCAACATAACAAATAAAAATAAATATTTTTATTTGTTTACAATTTCTATTTTTCCATTATATTCAATTAAATTAATAGATCGCCACAAACAACATCAACCAATTTAAATCAAATCACGTACATGTAAGAATTTCTAAACACGATAATAATTAATTAATTTTTAATTATTTAAATAAGAAATCTCACTAATGGTTTCCACTCCCCCAAAAATTGAGACGAGCTCCAAATCAATCCAAATCAGTTTTGTTGCGAAGCTCTCGACTCCATGATCGCAACGGATCCTATTTCATGTGATTTGGAGTTCTGGCAAAAAGATATTAACATACGAATATGAAATATTATTTAAATAATAATATCGCTATTCACCTTATTCTCCAAACAACACCCTCAACTTAAAATGCTTGTCACGACCAAACCCTAAGTCAGAATTGCACGAAACCAGTGCCAGTCTCTCCGACTTCTCTCCCTCTTTCCAAAGCTGGTGGTCCACCCTCCAGTTTGCCACATGGGCCCCACGATCTGTAGTTGAATAGAAAACTGCAGTTTCCATTCTTTTTGGTGCTGCGGTCGCCACGTTGCGCCAAACGCCACCCAATTTTACCAGTGGCTAGATTTTGACCTCCCGGATAACTTTCATTTGAATCACTTCGCCTGAAAAAGCACGGATTTGCGGGAAATTGATCTTTTTCATGATTGCCTCATTTTTCAACACCCCTCCAATGAACTTGACATTCCGGCCAACTGCAGTCACCTAAGACCATGCCACCACCACCAAAACCTTTGTATGCTTCCACTCTACCTTCCCTCCAAACCGCTCGACCAATTCTCTACGTGGGGTCCGCAGCAAGCAAAATACAAAAAATGAGCTGCTGCACTATGATCTCGATTTCTACCAAATCACAAATCTAATCACCGCCAAATTTTAGGCGTGAGTAGCTCTCTTCATTCTCTAGATGCTCAAAAAATTTCTTGGCCTAATTCCTTATGGTTTGGGAGATATAAATTATTTAAGTTTAAGGGGTTTTTCTGCAAAAAATTGAGAGAGAGAAGGGGAGAGAGGGAGAGGGCTGCTGTACCTTTTGAGGAAGAAGAGAAATGAGGGTTTGTGGAGAGGAAAAAATATTATACAGTGGAGGGTTTTATTATATTATTAATTCTCTAGTTTTATTATTAATTTTCCCATTTATGCTCTCTTCGTTCGATAGTTATTGATGCCATGGTCACATATGAACTCCGTTGGCAATGAAAATTGACACGCTACTATGTCTTGACGACACGGTCCTAATAAAATTGGTTTCGTCGAATTCCGAGTCCGTTTTCTCAAAATGCCATGTTTTTGGCCTTATATGGCTGATCGATTCACAATTAATTGCTCACGGCCACATACTAGTTCCAAAAATTATGAAAATTGGAATCTAGTAATAATTTGACATTTCGGATCCAAAAAAAGTGATTTCATAAAAAACGGAGGTCGTTTGCAAAATGGCTATTTTTAAGGGCTATATATTATATTAAAATATATATAAATTCCATAGCGACTATTCTGAATTTTAAACTGGACATAAATTTTTATTCCCGTTATGAAATCTGGATTTTTCACATTCGTTAGAAAGATATAATTCAACAGATTTATATATTTCTAGTTTTGCTGAAATCCGATTTATTTTGAATCCTGTACATTCATTTGAAATTTGAAATCGAATTTTCAAACTGCCGCGCCATTTCTAGCTCGTTTTATAATTAGAATAAATTATTCGTTCTAACTTTGATTTAAATAAATTTTTCGTCATTATTATTTAAAATAAATAATTCTAAATATTTAAAATCAATTAAAATTTCTAAAATAATTTTTTTAAATTGGTTCAGAATTTCCGGGTTGTTACAACATTTTTTCTACCTTAGTAATTTAGGGGACGAAATTCCTTTAAGGGGAGAAGATTGTATTGTCCCATATTTTTGGTAGTCAAATATTTAATTTAACTTAATATTTTAATTATTTTATTTGTAATATTAATGGATTTTAATATTGAAATCGTTTATAATACGAAGTTTGAGTGTAACGATACGGATTTCGCTCGGACCTAATCGATCGCTAAATCGACCAAGACCGTTCGAAGCTCGGATACGCTAACTCTGGGCATACAACACATCAGAACAAATAACAGATGATTTTTATAAATATCATAATAATGTTACATCAAAGTACAAAATATACCAGAGTACATCAAAAAACAATACTACATTGGAAGATTAATTTACAATAAATTTAATACAATGCAGCGGAACCAATAAACTAACACAGCGGAACACTATCAATGCTTTGGACGCAGCTTTAAGCTTCAATCCAGAATCCTGATCAATAAATAAATATCTGCAAAACAAACCACTCGATTGCCCGTATGGAAATAGGGGCACCCGAGTTTGCAAGTGAAACAAACTACGAGTCAGTCATGGGACTGGTATGAGAAATCGACTTAACTTATTTAATAATAAGGCTAATCACAGGACCACGCCGCTAACACGGAACGGGTTTTCTCCATTGGATTGCCTGTGCATAAATAAAGTAAATTTTTTAAACAATGCAATGTTTTTTAGAAAAATGAAGCCATCATGAGACTCAAGTCCCATCACACAATGCAACGCAAACCGGAAGATAGAGTTTTACCTTATAATGGCCAAAAATGCTTGATATAAATAAAATGAAAATCATTTGATATTATTACTAGTGTCTAGTCAGGTTAAAACACTTTTCAATATAACCTTACATTGTTGCTTGGATCTAGAGAATAGAGCGAACGTCATCAATGGTGACTGCGACTGCGACTACGACTATGTCATCTTCTCTCTTCTCTTCTTCCATCTCTGCCACCTTCGATGCTACCTTCCCTCCTCTTCCCCCTCGCCTTTCTACCCATATTCCCCCGAACCCTCCTCCTTCTACTAGCAATCCGTCCTCCGCAAAACCCTCCGAAGTTAATAAAGTTGCTTCTGATTTTTTTCTGGATCCAAGAAAAGCTTCTACTTTGTAAGCCTCTTTTCCCTCTATCACGAAGACTGATTATGCGTCCTTGTTTAATTCGCTACCGAGGAATGCTGGATCCTATAAGCCTCTTCATTTTGACATTAAATAGGATTCCGCAATTGATTCCTGAATTAGTAAAGAATGGAGGAATAAAGGTTTGGGACATTTTTTGGATGGATCGCTACCATATCCTACTGTGGTGAATTCTTTGCTTCGATCTTGGAAATTAGAAGGTACCATTGATATAAAGTTTGACGGTGTTCATTTCTATTTCAATTTTGCAAATTATTCTGATATATCTAAAGTTCTCCAATCAGATCTGATATTCATTAGGGGTCGCATGTTCATCATTACCATTTGGGATCCCTCTACAGGTCATGCACAATCTCAAATAAAAAAAGTTCCTATGTGGTTGCATTTTTATAGAATTCCAATTATTCTGTGGACTCTTATAGGAATCAGTTGGTTAGCATGCCATATAGGGAAATTAATTTGTTTTGATACTAGCACTGAGAAATTGCATAGATTTCATTAAGCCAAGGCTTTAATTTAAATCTCTTCAGATTTTGAATTACCAGATTTAATTGTCGTTGGTGGATTAGGTCGGAATTGCCCTACTGTTCAAGTTAGCAATGATTGGAGACCGTGTATATGTACAGTTTGTAAGGTGTTCGGTCATGAAACTAGTAGATGTGAATTTAACTCTAGTACAGAGATGGAAACTAAGGAAAAGGAAACAGATAATACTGCAGATCAATGTGGCAGGAATTATGGCTTTAATGGTGATTTTTGTCAAAAAGTTTTTACTAAATCTAAGAATAGTGAATGGAATACAGTTAAAACCAAGAAAGTTTGGGCGAAAAAGGGAGAGTAGAGTTTTAAAGGGAATAAGGTAGTTCCTGATATTGTGGTGGATGATAACTTTAAACCTTTTGATGTTTTAGACTCAGAGAATACTGATGGTAATACTGGAGTTGATACTGGTGTTAACATTCCTATTAACAATAATGTTTCTGGTCATGGTGAAGGGGATAAGTCGGGTGATCTTAACGATGGTGTTAATGCAAATAAGAATATTTTGGAGATAATAATGGTTCAAATGTTAATGATGGTTTTTTTTTGTTCACAATAATGCGAGTTTGAATGGAGATAAGTCTTTTATGACTACTCATGATAATGAATCTTTATTTGGTAAACTGTTTGATGAAAATGTTGAAGTTGTGAATAATTCCTCTTTGGCAAATATATGTTCTTCTATCACTACGATAAGATTTGATCCTTCTAGCTCATTGTTGAATATCTCCTCATCTTCATTTGCTACCAAGTTTTGTTCATCCTTGTATAGTTCCAAAACAGCTGCTTCTAATTGCAGTAGTGGGAGTAAGTCTTCTCCTTACGCTAGCTTGAAGTCGCCTTCACATATACAACTTCCTCCTTCTAGTAGCTCTGCGTCAGCTAATCTAGTTTCAGGTTGTGGGCTCACCTTTCCTAAAGTCAATCCTGCTTTGTCTATTCCTAAGTCCAAGAATAGCAGGATAAAAGGGAAATTTTGGCAAGATCCAGATTAAGGTCTTGATCTTGATGATGGTATTGATTTCAGACTGGAAGAAGTGATGCCTTTAAGTAGTGGGTTGAAATCTGGTAATAGACGCACAAGGAGAAACCCAGTTTAGCTGTCTAAGTTATGGGTTTTGTATGGTCGCTAGTCTGGTTGTTGGAGCCTTTGATAGTTGTCATTTTGGCTTTTCTGTTCACTCATTTATGGATCTTAGTTGGTTGCGTTAGATACAGGCAGATATGAATGTTCAGTAATTGGTTCTTAGCTAGTTAATTTGCTAAAAGCTTCTCTGGAATAAGTATACATAGTCTTTGTATAGTGGTATGAAAAATTTATGCTGAGGACAGTATATTTGATAGGTGCATATAGTATTGAGTTTTTTATTCTGGTATATGATACTATTTTTTCTCAATACTATGTAGTTTGAGAGATTGGGGTGATTCGTACAGGTTTTGTATCCTTGTGTTGTATAGATGAGGGACAAGTAATAAGTGAGAGTTGAGGTACGGTAATTCTTGTATTTGTTGCTAATGTGAATAAAATTTAGTTGCCATTCTAATTAAAACACTTTTCAAAATAAATGTATCGATCCTAGACGGCATAGTATCCTATTATGTCGCCATATATAGGTTTACAATAAAATCCGTAATGTCGTATTGGAAATTGGGTTTCCATCATGAGTCGAGGCTAGGGATGGCTCCTCCCGATTCGAGACACTCTAGAAAATGTCTCAGGACTAGGATGCTGGCGAGACCTTGGATGTTGTAGGGCCGGTCCATACATACTTTAGTGGATTAATTATTCCTGAACAATACGTTTCCCGGTCCTATTAGACCAATCACTTGGCCAGTAGAGACCAATATCTGAGACGCCTCTCAATCCATCATCCACATAAGTAAAAATGTCTGGGCTCCATACCATGACACCGCTTATAGCTAGAAAGAAACGTAAGTTCTCCATACGGTCCTTATCCCGTTTTTGACTCATACCGAGGTGTGAGGCTCGCGAATTAATGTTATACACAAAGCTATGCTAATTAAAGTTGTGCTTTGATCATCAACCATAAGGCTCTGCTTTTCAACAAAAGTCTTGATCATTTGCATCTTAGCATGCCACATTGACAATCCACGCCATGCGACTGAAGTCTATCGATATATAACCTCTAAGCTCGTACGTCTTAGAGAAGGGCATTAAGAAAGAGAATAAATTTTCCGCCACCAAACAGATATATATTTAATAGAAATCAATCGACACAGAATAAAATCCAATGTCAGAGACACATCCATTTACAAGTCCATCCTGGGTTTGAACGAAACCGGAGACACCTTGTTCCTTGTTCCATATGTCTAATATGGAAGAGAGGTTCTCACATATCCGGACAATCAACAAGTACGTCTGGACAACTACCGCTTTAACCCTTTCCTAGGAGCTAACCAGTCCAGGGCATCAGTAGTCGTCCATTCAATATGAAGATCACCGATCTTCAACCACCATTTTCAATGTCTTTGACTTTAAGTCGTCGTATAATTATTTGAAATGAGATTTAACTCGTCCTTTTCAAATAATTCTCGAATATATATAATTCAAATCATTTCTTTTCTTTGGTTAAATTTAATTCAATTCTATAGATTAATGTCAAATAAATCTAACTGTCCATTTACTTTATAAACCAAGGGAAATTGGTTTATTTCCATTCCTTATCATTTATAATATTTTATAACGATTTATCGCTATTTTTATTTATATAAGAATAGCCCATTTAATTCGAACGACGTTTCAGGTCATTACACGGCCCTAGCGCTGTTTTTATTCAAATTTGAATTACACATTCCTCGAAATCTAACCGTTGGATCTTAACAAATTTAATATCGTTGGAAAGAGCTCTCCAAAGCAAACCCAACGGTTTCAGTTTTCGGAAAATCTAACGGTCGGATCTCTCGGTATAATATTACAATTCCAAAATGCGAACTACCACGCGCTATTTATTTAATTTTAATTATATATATATATAATTCGTTCAATGATTTCAAAACCATTTATTTCATTGCACGTAAATTTTGTACACTTCATATTCATGTTATAAAAATATTTTTAATGAACAAAAATATTTCATTACATGTTAATTTTGTACACTTCACATTCTTGTAAGAAGAATTTTTTTTTTTTGAAAACCAGGGTACTTTTATTAACAAGAAAAAGGATACAAGAGGATTAGAGGTGTTCAAAAATAAAATAAAACTTACAAAAGATACGATACACAAGAGAAAAAGAAAGGAACACGTCAGATCCAACGGCTAAAGAAACAAACAAACTACACGCGCCAACAAACAAAAATTAAAATACATCCCCGCGTGTCTGACTTTTCCTCAAACAAAGCAACACGTGTTATCTTCAATCAAGTTGGAAAGTCATACATCTCCTCCAATCTGTGATGCGCAGCATTAAATCCCCTTCTTCTAGGGTTTAGATAATCCCCTCTTCGAGCCATTTCACTTCTAATTTCATACGCCTTCAGCAGAGAAACAATTTCAGCAATTAACACCCTCGCTTTGATTACAGAAGGTATCGCAAAATTCTTGTAATTTCTCTTACATCTCTCACGCCATATATGATTAATTGTTGTAGTTATTGCAATTCTGTATACAGTTCGAATCCTTTTATTTTTTCTGCCCAATTTTATGAGATCTGGTAATTCTTTAGAAAAATTAGTAGAAGTCGGAGTTGCGAGATGAAATTTGCTTTTCACTGATTCCCAAATAAATTTTGAATAGGGGCAGTTGAACAATAAGTGATCCCTGGTTTCAATTGCTGTATAACATAATTTACAAAGTAGATCTGCGATATTATTCCATCTTGATATCCTATCCATAGTAGGAAGCTTATTCAAACATGCCAGATATGCAGTGAATGCAAATTTTTGAACCACTGGCTTCTCCCAAATGAAATTTGCCCATTCGAGATGACTCAAACAACGAAAAATAGAACAATAAGCAGATTTAATAGAGAATTTTCCTGATCTGTTAGCTGTCCATATCTAATAGTCGTTATTCTCATCAGTATGAATATCGACCCTCTTAATTTCATCTTTAACATGTGCAGGGAGTTGCAGATTATCCAGATTCCAATTGCCTTCTTGAATGATATTTTCCACTTTGGGAATGGAACCAAGGATAGAAATCAAGTTCTCTCCATTAATCCATGGATCAAACCACATGTTCGTGTTTTGTCCATTCACTATATTTTTATTAAAGAGATTTTTACAAATTCCTCTAGCCTTTAGCATCGGTCTCCAAGTATATGAAGCAGTAGTGTCCATTCTCATGATCCAGAAATTCTTGTCTTTCACATATCTAGTATATATCCACTTAGCCCAAAGAGAACTGCCTTGCATCAATTTCCAAATTAATTTTAATGACATTGCTTCCTGCAAACTTTTAATATTTCTCAATCCTACTCCTCCACTGCCCTTAGGTAGACATAAATGATCCCATGCAACCAAGTGATACTTATAATTCAATACAAAATTTGCGCATAATGATTCAATCTTATTAATAATTTGCATTGGGATTTGGCATGTCTGAATCCAGAAAAGGGTAATAGGATATATAGAAGACTTAATCAATTCAATCCTTCCAGTGGTAGATAAAAATCTATTGCTCCAACAGCTTAATTTCTTCTTAATAGAATCTAGTAAAACTGAAGCTTCCCTTTTGCCAATTTTCTTATTAGAAAGAGGGAGACCCAGATACTTGACTGGAAGGTTAGAGATCTGAAAATTTAGAGTAGAGGATATAAACTCTTTGGCACTACTCCCTTTGCTGAGATATATTTTTGACTTATCCTCATTCACATTTAGCCCTATCTCAGATAAAGAGATTAAAATTCTCTTAATTGCAATTATGCTCTCATGATTACATTTAGAAAACACAAGTAAATCGTCAGCATATATTAAATGAGTAATAATAGGAAAATTATTAAATATAGGTCTGATATTACCTTTGCTGTATTCCAAATCAAAAAGGATAAAACAATATTTCATAGCTAGAGCAAATAGATATGGTGATAAAGGATCACCCTGTCTAAGTCCTATATTACTTCTAATAAATCCCCGAGGAACTCCATTAATTAGTAGTGAGAATATAGGTATAGAGATACATGTATGAATAAATCTGCAAAATTTAGAAGGAAAGTTCATTTTCTCCATGATATAAATAATAAATTCTCTATTTATTATGTCATACGCTTTCTGCAGATCAATCTTCAAGCATAGTTTCTCTGATCCAACACGATTAAAGCCTCTGACCATTTCATATGCAAGCAGGTTATTCTCTTCCATATATCTACCAGCTATAAAAGCATTTTGATTTTCTGAAATAAGATCTGGTAAGAGAAGTTTTAATCTGCTACATAACACACTACTAATTATTTTATACAGAACATTACAACATGAAATAGGCCTGAAATCACTGGGCCCGGTAGCATTATCCTTCTTGGGAATTAAGCATATAAAAGTATGATTTATCTCTTTAATCAATTTTCCTTTAGCATAAGCATCATTAATGGCCAACAGCAAATCATCTTTGATATCATTCCAATCTATCTTGAAAAATTGAGCACCAAAGCCATCTAGACCTGGGCTGCTATTATCTTTCATTTTAAGAATTACATCATATATCTCCTCTATACTTATATGATTATCCAACATTTCTCTACCTGCTTCTGATATAAGTTTTTTAGGAGTAATATTAGGAAATGTAGACCTGGCAGGGAAACTATTGTACAGATCCTAAAAGTAATCAATGGCCTTAGTAGTAAAAATATTATTATCTATCATAGAATTACCATTGAGATCCAACAAATATTTAATTTTGATCCTCTCCTTGTTAGTTGTCATTTTGGAATAAAAATATTTTGGAGGCAAGTCATCTTCAACTAGGCTTTTTATTTTTGTTTTCTGCTTGAGCTCCATACTTTGATAATAAATGAATTCTTCAAGTTTTGTAAGAGTCTCTTGATAAAACTGCAACAAGATGGGATCATCTTGATGATTGAGCAATATTTTGTAAATTTTGTCATTCTCATCCCTCAAACTCTGTATTTGCTTTGAAAAAGATAAATGATCTCTGCTCCACTTTTTTAATAAAACCTTAATAGTTTTCATTTTGCATAGAATTTGGAATAATAAGTTGCCTTCAAATTTGCTTCTCAATATAGGAGTAACAATATCAAAATATCCTTTTCTAAAGTACCAACCATTCACATACCTGAAAGGGAACTTAGTAACACTGTTATAACCAACACTGTTGCAACTAAGATTTAAATAGAGGGGAGTGTGATCACTAGAAGAGTGATTTAGACACTGAACTACTAAATAAGGAAATATGTCAGCACATTTTTTATTTATAAGTACCCTATCAATTTTTGAATGGGTATTAAAGTTAAGGCCACCTCTCCATGTATAAAAGTTACCTTTAATTAGAGGCTCCAAAACATTGTGTTGAGAAACACATTGGAAGAAGTCATTATTAACATATTTCTTAGTTTTACTGAAGCTGAGCCTGTCATTTTCATATAATATGTCATTGAAGTCCCCTGCTATAAACCATGGACCTTCAATTTTACCTTGAACCTCCAACAGATGTTGCCATAAATGCTTTCTTTCAGATTACAAGTTGAAACCATATACAGAAGATATGAAAATTAGAAGACCTCCTGAATTAGAACAGCAACATGTAATACATTGATCGTCAGTTTTTAAAATTTGATATTTCCAATATCTCCTATCAAAACCAACCAGGATTCTACCTTTGCTTTCTATACTATTATTGTTTATGAAGTCCCAATGTTTAAACTTTAATGCAAAATTAGCTATAGAATTGTTAGATAACTTATGCTCAAAAATGGCCATGAGATTGATTTCCTTGCTATTAACTAAGTTCTGCAAATATCTCTGTCTAGTTATTGAATTTAAGACTCTTACATTCCAGAATAAAAGAGCCTTGTATTAATTTTTATTTTGGAGATACTCCTGGTTTTCACGCCACCAGGTTGGCAGCTTTCTTCTTTAGCTTTTTTAATTTTTTTCTTTCACCTTTACTTGTGTCATAAGATCCTGCCATTTAGGATTATCTTCAAGAAGTGGTTTTCCATTTATAAGAATCATTTCATCTTGTAAGTTTTCCAAATTAAATCTGATTTTCTTTTTCTTAAAACTACTAGAAGAAACATCTAAATCATCCATGCTAGTGTCTTCCTGCCCGGAATCTACCCCTGTATTGTTGCCATCATTAATGATGCCTTTCCCATTTTCTATTTTAAAATCTTCCACAATATTCTCAGTACCATTCATTTTATTTTGATGTGTTTCTAATTAATTTGTATCTCACTTTACTTCATTAACATCAGTGTCAATAGTCTCAACTGTTTCATTTTGTTCATCTGTAGCCAGAACTTCAAATTTATTAGCAGTAGAGACTATATTCTTTGAAGAAGAAGCCTGTCTGCAATTAAGAGCCTTCAAACTTACGTCAGATACATCCTTATTTAAAAGATAAGTTTCCCTTTCTTTTTTATTAGTCACATCTATTTCCATTGAATTATCTCCTGAATTATGAATGATATTACTCTTCTTAGAGGCACCATCTGTGTCGGCATGAACTGCATTCATATTTTGATTAATTTCCACTTCCATCTGAGAATTTTCCACATTATTGGCCTTTTGTCTCCACACCTTTTTAGCCACACAAGAAATATTATTGTGCCCAAAAATCTTGCAATTAGAACAGATTAAAGGTGGCCATTCATACACTACTCTCTGTTTAACAACCTTACCATCAAAGCATCAGACGGGAATTTCCAAAGGAAAATTAAAATTAACATCAATTTCTACCAAAATCCTCGCATAGGAAATTCTCATTAACTCTTCTGTCACTTGATCTAACTTGATAGGATTGCCCAAGACAGATGTTATTCTACCGATTGCTTCCACAGGCCAGAAGTCCAAATCTAAGTTAGGTAATTGTATCCAAATGGGAATTGAATGTAAAAATTCGCGAGAAAGCTTCATTCCTGGCTCATATTTCTTCATGAAGATTAGCTTTTTATTGTAGAAATAAGGACCTGCAGCGAGAACACTTTCACAATCTTCTAGATTATCAAACTTAATAATGAAGAAGCCATTTTCTCTTGTATAAAGCTGAAAACTTCCTTTGATAGGCCAAGATCTGCTGATGTATTCTCTGAGAAATTTGTAATACGACTTATTGCCATAAACATAGAAAATAATTGAGTTTTGCCACTTACTTCTGGCTTGATTGATGAGATTTTCTTCAATGCATGCGTATTTTGTATCTTCTTTAACTATTGGCTCATAGAATTTGAGCTAAATTGACTTGCTGTGATAATTGTTTTCTTTGATTATCTGAGTCCATGCTTTAGAGTATTCTTTCTTGTTTGCCCCTTGCGACATGTGAGAATTTGGAATCAAAGAGGGGAAATCTGCATGCAGTTCTAGATTAGGGTTTCCCTTAGAATTGGATGAAGTATTGAGCTGAGGCTGGAAATTGTCATTGCATGTGATACCATCAGCTGAAACGTTGTTAGAATGTTTGATTTCAGGAGGTCTCCACTGCTTAGAGAAAGTAGGAATCGGAAATTGAAAGTTAGAAGACGCCATGAACGCTCTTGCTTCGAGTAAATCTTTTCACCGATATCATTTTTATTGAATGTATAAGAATATTTTTAATGAACAAAAATATTTCATTACATGTAAATTTTGTACACCTCACATTCATAATAAAAAGAATATTTTTAATAAAAATATATTTCATTACATGTAAATTTTGTACACTTCACATACACATGTTAAAAAGAATATTTTTAATGAACAAAAATATTTCATTACATGTAAATTTTGTACACTTCTTACACATGTTAAAACGATATTTTTAATGAACAAAAATATATTTCAAGACAGGTAAATATTATGCACTTCCTACACATGTTAAATATGATATTTTTAACCTAACGAAACATATTTCAACATATGATTATTTTTATTCTCCATTGACATGTTAAAGATGACATTTTTAATCTAACGAAACACATTTTAACATATGATTTTTTATTCTTCACTAACATGTTAAAGACGGCATTTTTAATCTAACGAAACAAATGATTCTTTTTATTCTTCACTAACATGTTAAAGAGGACACATTTAATCTAATGAAACATATGATTCTTTTTATTCTTCACTAGCATGTTAAAGATGACGTTTTTAATCTAACGAAACATATGATTCTTTTTATTCTTCACTAACATGTTAAAGACGACATTTTTAATCTAACAAAACATATGATTCTTTTTATTCTTCACTAACATGTTAAAGACAACCATTTTTAATCTAACGGAACATATTTTAACATATGATTATTTTTATTCTTCACTAACATGTTAAAGGCGACATTTTTAATCTAACGAAACATATTTTAACATATGAGTCTTTTATTCTTCACTAACATGTTAAAGACGAAATTTTTAATCCAACGAAACTTATTTTAACATATGATTCTTTTTATTCTTCATTAACATGTTAAAGACGACATTTTTAATCTAACGAAACATATTTTAACATATGATTCTTTTTAATTTAACTAAAATGTTAAAGACGACATTTTTAATCGAGCGAAACATATTTTGACATATGATTCTTTTATTCTTCACTAACATATTTTAACATATGATTCTTTTTAATTTAACTAAAATGTTAAAGACGACATTTTTAATCTAGCGAAACATATTTTGACATATGATTCTTTTATTCTTCACTAACATGTTAAAGATAATGTTTTTAACTAAAAAAAAAATCATATTTTAACATATGATTCTTTTTAACTTCACTAACATTTTAAGATAATGTTTTTAACTAACAAAATCATATTCTAACATATGATTCTTTTTAACTTCGCTAACATGTTAATGATAATGTTTTTAACTAACAAACTCATATTTTAACATATGATTCTTTTTAACTTCACTAACTTGTTAAAAATATTGTTTTTAACTAACAAAATCATATTTTAACATATGATTCTTTCTAACTTCACTAACATGTTAAAATAATATTTTTAACTAACAAAATCATATTCTAACATATGATTCTTTTATTGGTTTATGCATACAATAAAAATGTAATTTTTATAGTTAATACATTTTCTTTCAAACATGAGTCTTCTAATAATGACCCGAACTTCCCTGGTCTCCGAAGAGAAGAGAAAGAACGGATTGAGTTGAGAACACAACAAATCAGAACACAAACAGAAGAACATTTCATTGCTATTACAATAATTTACATTAGAGTACAAGAATATACAGAGTATGAATAAATATTATACATTCGATAAATATCAGAGATTAAAATACATTACATAGCAACGGAAAATAATACATAACACAACAGAAAGAGATAAACGGATACAGAGCTTTCCGGATATCGTTCCAGCTGTAAACCAGGATCCTGTGAATATAAATCTGCAAAACCAAAACTACTAGCTACCCGTGTGGAAAATAGAGGCACCCAGAATTTAGGTTAAAACGATAAACTCTAGGTTAGTCATGTGACTGGTGTGAGAACAAAAACAGCTATTAATCTTTATTTCTAAAGTTAGGTGAATCAAGGGACCACGCCGAATAACACGAACTGGTTTCCTTCGGAGAATACTAGTGCATAAACAAATAGCGCAATGCTAAAGGGGAAAATGAAGCTATTTATAAGACCCGGGTCCCATCACACAATGCAACGCAAGCCGGAGGATAGGGTTTTCCCTTATAATAGCCAAATAATGCTTGGTATGTTTAATTTTATCTTTTATTATTACTATAAGTGAAGAAATCAACTTCAAATGTAAATGTATCAATCATAGGCGGCATGGGTACCATTTATCATGTCTCCAATACTAGGCTCTACAATCAAAACCGAAATGTCATGTATTGGAAATTGGATTTCCGTCATGAGTCGAGGCAAGGGATCATCCTCGTCGGCTTCGAGACACTCTAGCAAATGCCTCAGGGTTCGGACGCTGGCGAACCCTTGGATCTTCAGGGTCGGTCCACACATAGTGGATTAGTTATAAAAGAGTGCGATGCACCAGAGTCAAAAAGTGTACAACCTGGATGATCATAAAGATAGACTACACTTTCTACAGAAATATTACTACCTCGTTCCTGCTGAGGTGCCACTAGCGCATGAACCTGACCCCCCGAAGTGGATCCACCTTTCTGTCCCTGCCCTTTCTTCTTTGGGCAGTCCTTAGCTTGGTGCCTAGTCTCTCCACAATAGAAGCAACCACCCATCTTCGCCTTCCTTTTCCGGTAGTCTTTTAATATATGGCCCACAATGCCACAGAAATTGCACCTTCTCTTCTCACGGGGCTTATTGTTCTTCCCTCCTTTCTTGAAGTCTGTTTTCTTTGCTTGTAGACCCTCTTTCTTCTCTTCCACCTTAGTTTCTTTCTTGCCGTGGTTTTCCTCGTGTAGCAATGCCATGTCCACTAAGCTTTCATAAGCCGCTCCCGTGGATACATGGGTCATGGAAAGGCTGTGTAGAGGCTCATTCAAACCCTTGACGAAGCGAAGTGCTTTCTTGTGTTGGGTGTTTACTAAGTCTAACCCAAATCTGGCCAGCTGATTAAGCTGATTAACATATTCCCTGATCGTCATGCTCCCCTGTTTCAGAGTTAGGAACTTTTCCTTTTGCAGGCTTCTTTCTGCTTGGGAGAGGAATTTCATCTCAAACCTTGTCCTGAAGTCTTCCCATGTTTCCACCGCCCTCTGAGAATTGGTAACTTCCCACCAATAGGAAGCTTCATCCTTAAGCAACCATACCGCTAGTTGTATCTTTTGCCTGTCATCAACCCCGAAGATGACAAACAGATCCTCAGTCTCCTTTAGCTAGTTTCTTGCCCCTACAAAGGATTCTGTCCCATAAAAATCTTTTCCACCCATAGCCTTGAAGTCTCTACATGTTTTTGCGAAGGCATTTCCACGAGGAGGTGGAGGAGGAGGAGGAACCGCGGTCACTGGAGGAGGGATGTCTGCTGGGCCCACGCCATTGGCCCTTGCTTCTAAGTACCTCATAAACTAGCCAGGAATCGGCACTCCTTCCGGGAGGTAAGGTCTCCAGACATGCTGAAACAGAAAGGGAAAAATTCAAAATGAAGGATAGAGAGAGATAGATTGGGCACATGGCTTTGGGGGATTTTGTCTTTTATAAATATAACACTTTTTCTTGCAAAATGCTTCTTTAAATTTTCTTTTTGAAAACAATTTCAAAAACTTTTATCTTGTCTGGTAAACCTATGCTCTGATACCAAGTTAAACACCCCACCTCCGTTAAGGTCACTCACAAAGGGAATGCCTTAATTTTGGTGGAGGTTTATAAGTAAAAGCCACAGATAAACTCAAAGATAGATATAAATACACATATTTTAAGCAGCGGAAACCAACAGACTTTTATTTCATCAATACGTGTTCAAAACAAAACATTGTCTCAAAATACTTCCATCATTACAACCTCATAACTGTCTTGATTATTAAAGAAGCATAAAACATAAATAAAGTGACAAAAATCCCATAGTTATATCCAAAGCCATAGTCCGAGCAAAAGAGACCCAAATCATACATCTACGTTCTTGGAGCTTGTACAGAGCCTAACTTAGCTGAGCTATTTCCTCCCTGTGGACCTGGGGGGGAAATGAAAGAAAAGAAGACGAAAAGAAAATAGGGTCAGACATAAAGCCTGAGTAAATCTAGTAACTCTTCAGTATGTGAATAAGAAAAGGGCATGATAGATATATACTGAAAATAGGATGGTGTCACAAGCTAAGGGAGTGTCGAATGTACTATCGCACCCATACTATATCTCGGCATCTACTAGAGTTTACTCTAACTGGCACCCCATGGTGAGCGTGAAGTGATCCCCAACTTTATTTAAAGATCGGCTCCTACTCGCTTTAACATGTGTCATACGGCCCCCAAGAATTGTAGATACCTATGCTGGTCCCACCATGGGGTGTATCAAGACCCATGGTGGCGGCCCTGACACAAATTCTAGAAGACATAGGTTATACTATTGGTGTCCCCAGTGCCTTGGTTGTCTGCTCCGGAGTGTGTGCACGCCCGCACCCCGTTAGACCTGCACTGTGCACCCACCGCCGTCGTTTGACCGCTTATAATCAGCCCAGTAATAGTGCCCCACCCTGCCTAGTTTCAGGGTACCGTTGATACCTAAATTGGGTTACTGCTGAAACGGGTCCCTCGTTACCAGGATTTTCTAGTCAAACATGTTAAGTAGTTAAGTGTCTGTATTTACCTAACCCCCACCCATCAATTCTTGTTAACATGTTGAATTTGGTTAAGTGTTATAGTTGACTTAACCCTACCACCTGTCCTTAGCTTCTTAGGAGCACCAGACCACTCACATTAGACAGGTATTGCTACGGTTACTGGATATGCCGGTCGGTTCCGGGCAGGTTTACACCGTAGCTCAGTCTAACCTCGAGTCTTTATTGGGCTCAATGCTTAACCACCCACATTGGATAGGTATTGTTGTGACTACTGGACAGCAGGGCGGTTCCGGGCAGGTTTACATCACAACTCGATCCAACCTCGGGTTAAGCATATTGTGTTTTCTAAATTTACGTATTTTATTACTTCTCAAGTATATATATAAATGTCATGTCTTTTATTCTTGGGCATAACAATTTATACTGCTTAAATGTCATTGTCATTGGCATGTGCCAAACACGCCAACATATGTTTTCATGTTTTACACCCAACGTTATTACCTGCGTTTATATGTTCGCAACGTTATAACAAATGTTGGGCTCGACACAATTCAGCCCAACTTTATAAGCGTAAGAAAAGGGGAAATCAAGAACATGTAATATTTTACAACATATAAGGGTGTGTGGCGCATGAACTTGCAATTTAGCGATACTAACATAAATGATGGGTCATGTGAACATGCATTCAGATCAAAGTTTAACTAAGTAGGTGGCATATGAAATGGCATAGTTTAGGCTAATACAAACTTGTGTTTAAACATGTTTAACTTGGCATAATGTCAAACACAAAACTAGGATGTTGTATACTCACCAAAATGTTCAATTATAGCATCTAATCACATAGCCTATTTCAACATGAACTTGCATAGTTTTTGAAACCCAAACGATACTTAACATAGATCCAATTATACTTGCAAATAAACATGAACTTGCATAATTTATGAAACCCAAACGATGCTTAACATAAATCCAATTATACTTGCAAATAAACATGAACTTGCATAGTTTATGAAACACAAACGATACTTAACATAAATCCAATTATACTTGCAAATAAACATGGAAGTGATAACATAGGCTTTGGGTCATATAGGCAGAAAAGGTTTCGAGTCTAAATCATGTTTACATAAGCCTTAATTTAGGCTTAATGAATGTACAAGGTCCATGTCATAGGCATAAACAAAAAGGGATAAATTTCTAGTTTTTGCCACAAACTTTCAAGTGCCATTGATTTCATATACAAATGTTCAATAGGCTTGCATCAATCAATTTATGCCATAAACACCAATACACAAGTCATGATAGAACCATCACAATACATAGAATTTATACAATAACAATTCTATTTTCATTTATATCGAATCACATCACAATTCTTATTCATATTCTGAAAGGTCACTATACTTACAACAAATGCAGAATCTTGAATTCTGGATTCTGAATTCTGAAATTGAGATGCGCTCCTTTGGGTAGACTAACGTTGCGTTGATAAATTTGATTAAACATTTAATCTTCTTCTTAGTTTGATTCGTCTCTAGGCTTTTCTCTTGACGGCTATGTTCAATTCCTCCCTAGCAGCATGACGACTCCTTTCTCATTTCTTTGTGTGAATTTTCAGTTGAAACTTAGGGTATATTTATAGATTTTTAAGTTGTTTTGAGCTGTCAGATGAAGATAGGAGGAATCTAGGCCATTCCAAGTTCAGAGAGCCAATCAAGAGGTGTCACGTCAGCCCTAGTGACACACAGAGCCTCATAAATTTGAGCCAGAGCTAGATCTAGCCAGCCAGGTCGACCAGGCAGGTCGACACCCAGGTCGACACTATGGTCGACCTGGGGGGGACCAGGTCGACACTGTGGTCGACCTGGGGTGACCAGGTCGACACCATGGTCGACCCTGTGGTCGACCTAGTCTCTGGGCGGGAATTTTCCCACCCAGCCCAGTTTGAACCTGAAATTCGAAATTTTGAAATTAAACTGAGCTATTTGAATCTAAATTTGATTATGAAACTTCCGAAGGCCATAACTCCTTCATACGGAGTCCGATTCGCGCAAACTCGGACAATATCTCAAGCAGAATTCCGAGACGAACGCAATGGCGAAACCAGTTTCCCTTAATTCGTTCATTTATAATTAATTATACTTTAATTTTTGAAGCTTAGCGTTATTGAATTCACGGGGTGTTACATATGCCACACAGGCCGTGCTTTGATCATCAACCACAAGACTCTGCTTTTCAACAGAAGCCTTGATCATTTGCCACTCAGGCATGCCACACAGGCAATTCACTTCGTGCGACTGATGTTTATCGATATATAACCTTTGAGCTCGTACGTCTCAGAAAGGGAATTAAGCAAGAGAATAAATTCTCCGCCGCCAAACATATATATATTTAATAGAAATCAACCAACACATAATAAAATCCAATGTCAGACACACAATCCATTTTCAAGTTCGTTCTGGGTCTGAACGAAACCGGAGGCGCCTTATTCCTCGTCCCATGTGTCCAATACAGGAGAGAGGTCCTCGCATATCCGTTGGTCTCCAAGTACGTCTGGACGATTACTACTTATTACCTTGTATTGAGTGTGCTGCCCAACCAAGACATCAGTAATCATCTAAATGATGTGAAGACCTACGGTCTTCAACCATCGTCTTCATCGTCGAATAGGTTATTCAAAATGGGTATAAACCCGGCCTTTCCGAATAACCCGCGTATATAATAAACAAGTGCTACACAAACACAATATACGCCTCATTCCAATTCAAAATATTCTTTTATTCAAATATTCACATCATTAGGGAATAGGTTCCCATTAATTTTATCAAAGATAAATTCTTTTAAATTTATTATTTAATCTTCCTTTGGATATCAAACCATATCAAGGTTTTCCAAACTAGTTGGGATTAGTGAACCACACCGAAGTAATCATTTATTTTATTTCCCAATCCCAACCTATTCATCCCATGGAGAAAAACTGGTAATACTCCATATCTAACACCACAGTGTTATCGGTAAATATTAATTACCATTTCACGTTCAAATCTAATTAAAGATTTAACTATCGCTTGGAGCAAAACTGGTGCCATTCCCAATCATCTCCTGAATTTGATAATTTAAATTATCACATTCATATTTCAATCTAATTAAAGATTCATTAAAACTCTAATTCAGTTTTAATCTTCCCAAAAATCAATGTTAATGATTATTCAAATCTAGGAAATAATTTATATCTTTAACTAGGTTAAAGAACCCATGTCATTTAAAACACGGTTCACAATAAACCCAAAATCACATTCCATCAGTCTCTAATCAAAAATTAGTAAGAGAACAATTCGCTAAGTATTATTCCCGAAGGCCGAAACCAACATCAGATCAATACCGAGGAAACCATTCAACATAGCTAATCTCCGGTCAGTTTCTAATTTTCTTAACTCCATTGGGTTTAAGAACAGTATTATTAAAGATACCAGTCATGACAAACCCAAAATCCAATTTGATATTAAATACAAGGCTCTGAATAGAAAATATATCGGCATATATTCAATATCAAATTCTGAAACCAACAAATATCGTATTGGAATACCAATATATATATCTTCCAAATTCCTCTACAATACCCGTAAAATCACGGAATCCAATATCGAATTATTCTGAAGATAATTTCGATTCAAATCCATTCCAATTCATATATTAAAAATTTTGGTTATTTTTAAAACCATTTCAAATCCAATTTAATTATTTAAAAATATTGGATTATAATTCTAGTTCATAACTAGTTCGTTTCGATAAAAATATATTTTTATCTTTTCAAATATGGAAATTTTCATCCCAATTCTTTCCAAATTATTTATTATGATTTTACACAAATTATTGATATTTTTAATAATTTTATCAAGGCTTCTACAGCCGATTTCCATAAATGGTCATCGAACTGTACATACAGCGATCTTTTCCAAATTTGATTTGGACATAATTCCAAATCCAACCATTAAATTTCAAATCTATTATATTCATCGGAAAGCTCTTTTCGATACGAACCCAAAGGTTCCGATTTTAGGACAATTCGACGGTCGGATCTCCCGTAATTTTTGTTCGAAGTCCATGGTCGAAATTCGCGAACTGCCGCGGCGTGGTGCGTTCTATTCAGGCCATTATATATATATAATATTATATATATTTCATCGATTTCCATTTAAAACATATTTTATAAATTGTTTTAAATTCATTTTAAAAACGGTTTCAACTTCATTTTCAATTTTAAATCAAAATTGAATATTCTATATCATTAACATATAAATGATAATATTTTCAAACATCAGATTTTGAAATCACTTCCTTTTCGATATTCATTATAAAAATGAATAAAATCGATATAAATATCGTTCGTGTCTAAATGGCGCATATCTAATCCACACGGCTTTATATATTTAAATATATTCGTGTCCATCCCAAATCGGACATCAAAATCATATTTTGATCCATTTACTGAATATTATTTTATTTTATTCAGCACATGAATTTTTTTTTTCAACACATGAATAATTTATATGTTTTATATTCAATAAAAATGATATTTTTATTGTTTAAATATTTTTATTCAACACATGAACATCTTATTTTATTCAACATATGAATATATATTTTTATTCAACACATGAATTTTTATTTTTATTTAACACATGAATATTTTCTTATTCAACCCATGAATATTTATTCCTTTTCTGAATATTATTTTAAAATATTCTTTATTTTCCAAATTGAAATGAGGCCCAATCCATTACCATATAATGTTATTTATATGGATTCCATACAATATATGTATATAATATCAATCATAAACAATCAGCCATCATCCAGAGTGCATTCCACAACTGCATACGAATTAAATATATATAATCAACGCTTACAATAGCTTGTCAACCAATCGATTGACATACAACTAAACAATTGGGATTAGTATACATCAAATATCATCCCAATACCCGTGTGGGGTTTCAATCAACAAACACTGAATATTATTTGTGCAGTTGGGCGATGTGTAAAATGTACCGTCCCAATCAATATCCATAAAAGGAGTGTACATAAAAAAATCGTCCGATTTGTAAATGAAATTTATTTTATTTCAACACATGAATATATTTTTTTATTCAACACATGAATATTTTATTTTATTCAACACATGAATATTCTATACAGTCCATTTCACATCACAACCAATTTTCATAACACAATCAAACTAACAAGTTGTCCATGGTCTGTGGACGACGGGGAACAGTTCATATATACAGTTATGAAATAAATAACTGTATAACAATAATTTTGGTGAGAAGTTCTCACCTTGGGTTTTCACTCCTCCATTCTTTATTTCTGAACGGTCTGTATTTTCCCGTAACTCCAACGCAATCTTCTTCACGCTGTTCATAGTAAAAATCACATTTTTAATATGATGTTTATATATTAAAAATCATATTTTTATTTCTCTCTCTCTATATATATAAATCATATTTTTATATTGTTAATGTATAAACAAAAATCACATTTCTATATTTTCAAAAATCATATCTTCATATTTTCAAAAATCATAACTTCATATTTCCAAAAATCGTAACTTCATATTTCCAAAAATCACAACTTCTTCCTAAATAAAAATCAAGTCTTTTTCATATCAAAAAGTCAAATCTTTTTCACATGAAAAAATCTAATCTTTTCCTTTTCTATTAATTATATTTTTATTTATTCTACATACATATAAAAATCTTATCTTTACAAATTATAAATCATGTTTTTAAATAAATAAAAATCTTATCTTTACCTTGCCATTATATGTAAAAATCGAATTTTTATCTAAGAAAAACAACTCCATATTGATTTACAATGGTCAGAAATAAAAAAACTGAATTTAATTAATTTAAACTAATTATTTAAATTAAATAAAAATAAAAACTTACTGTGTTTCGGTTTTCTTAAGGAGGGGCTTGCGTTGGGGTGCTGAGGCTTGGGGGGATGCTGCGGCGTCGAGGTGGTGGTCCAAGGGGGTCAACGGCGGTTTCCATCGGGTTTTGGGCAAGGGCGTTGGGTTCGGGTTCGATCAGAGGGGGAGAGAGAGAAGCGCGATGGGGGGGACCGGAGCAGCGGCGTGCCGCGGTGGGCCAGCGGCCAGTGGCGGCGCGCCTGGGGTAGCGACATCGATCTCGTTGCCCTTTTTTTCTAAATCTGAAAAGAGATGGGGGGAGGGAGAAAGTAAGGGGTAGACGGTTATATTAAAATATATACTATTATTATTTTAATTTATTTTCAAAGAGGGTTGACTTTTTGTTTGAACTCCAGACGAGACCCAATGACTGTCGTCCGTAGCTATTTACCCTCATTACGAACACAATGGGGTATGTTCCATAAGCCAATTTGCCCGTTACGATTAGTTTCCATTAAATTTAAAATATAAATCAATATATATTGAATTTGAACACACAATTCAATTTACTGTGGCCACATACGAACCCCAAAAATAAATCTGGCTATGTTTTGACGATACGGTCCCAACAAAACTAATTTCGTCAAATTTGGAGATCGTTTGAAATACATTCATTTTCCAGTCGATTAAAGTTAAACTGAAATTAATAAACACGTTTAAATCCGCCACGCTCACATATTGATTCAAAAAATTATGAAAATTGGAATCAAGCAATAATTTGACATTACAGATCCAACAAAAGTGGTCTCATCGAAAACGGAGGTCGTTTACAAAATCGTTATTTTTAAGGGCTATATTTCCATAGCGACTATCCTGAATTTTCAGTTGGGAATAACTTTTTATTCACGCTATGAAATTTCAATTTTTCAGATTCTTTCGAAATATATTTTCAAATATATTCTAATATTTTTGGTTTCGCCAAAATCCAGTTTAGTTTGAATCCTGTACATTCATTTGAAATTTGAAATCGAATTTTCAAACTACCACCCCATTTCTAATTCCTTTTCCAGTTAAAATAAATATTTATATTCTAATGTCGATTCAAATCAATATATACGTTCTTATTCTATTCAAAATAAATTTCTAGTCGTTATTATTTAAAATAAATCATTTTAAATATTCCAAATTCATTAAGATTGCCAAAATAAAAATTTTAAATTGGTTCTGATTTTCCAGGTTATTACAATTCTTAATGATTCCTACATACTATAAAAATGTAATTTTTATTGTTGAAATATTTTCTTTCAAACATGAATCTTTTTAATGATTCCTACATACAATATAAATGTAATTTTTATTGTTGAAACATTTTTATTTAAACATGACCAATTTTGTGATTCATACATACAATAAAAATGTAACTTTTATTGTTAAAATATTTTGTATAAACATGAATATTTTTTGGTGATTCATATAATAAAATATTTTTATTCAAACATTACTCTTTTTATGATTCCTATGTACAATAAAAATGTAATTTTTATTGTTAAAACAATTTATTTCAAACAATTAATATTTTTTTTATTCATACATTTAATAAAAATATAATTTTTATTGTTAAAACATTTTACTTCAAACAATTAATATTTTCGTTATTCAAACATTTAATAAAAATATAATTTTTATTATTAAAACGTTTTATTTCAAACAATTAATATTTTTCTTATTCAACACATGAATATTTTATATAGTTTATACATTCAATAAAAATGATATTTTTATTGTTCAAACCTTTTATTCAACACATTAATATTTTGTATGGAATATTCATTATTTTAAAATATTCTTTATTTCTGAATCGGAATGTGACTCAATCAATTATCATATAATTTTAGTTATATGGATTTCATGCACAACAAGTATTCAACAATAATGACAAATAATCATTACACATTCAAACATCATCCAAAGTGCAAATTACACCTATGTAAGCGTTAAAATAAATAAATAACGCTCATCACAGTCTATCAACCCATCGATTGACATATAATTAAATTTAGGAGAGATGTGGATAAATTATCATTCCCAGTCCCGTGTGGAGTTTTCAAACAACAATAGTTTATTTAAATAAATTATTGGTTAACAAATTAAATCAATTCTAATTCGGTTTGAATTATTTTTCTAGTTAGCCAATTTTCACTGGTTAAAATTATAAATAGATGTTTATAATTTAATATCAACTACCACATTAATGTTAACATTATTTTTAATGTGTTAATTATTTCAACAACAAAATCAACACACAATATAGCCAATTAAATCGGCCATGGTTTGTAGACGAGGGAGGTGAACAAACAAGCACCGTATACAATTTATAATGATTAAAACTAATAAAAATCTACACTGGATATTATATATATATATATATACATGAATATAATAACATGATAAAGAATAATTTAGTGAGAAAGAGTTCTCACCTTGGTTTCTTACTCTGCCAAATCTTTATGCGAAGGAATGTGATCTTTTCGGCTCCACGGTCCACATACGACATCCAACTCACTCCAAATTAGTTTATTACGAAGCTCTCATCGATACGGTTCCAACGCATCTTGTTTCGCTAAATTCTGAGTTCGTATGGAAAAAGTTATGCTTTTTACAAGTTTCATATACGTATTAGTCATTAACAATTAAAATAAGTAATTAACCTCCTAACCTTCTCTAATCTCTCTTCTTCTCCAAACACCCTCATGCAACAGCCAACTCCAAAACGCACGTTGTCCATATTCATCTCGACACTTTTTGTCTTCGAATCGCCACAAATTCGGCCACAACGTGCTATTCTATCTCCTAAATAGCAAAATAAACTCGAATTCATGCATTGTTGCTTCTATTTCACGAATTCATCAAACCTAGCCTGCATAAACCATATGCTGGAAAAACACAGCATACAAAATGTTCTTGAACCTCTCCCATACTCATACCAAATCGAAAAGCAAGCTATAAGAATCACATATATATTTATCTCATGATTTTATAGCTTTGTATTTTGTTTGATTTTGATTTTAGAAACGGAGGAAACTCACGTTGAAGAGAAAGGGGAGCGGCAGCGTGATATTGAGAAAATAGAATTAGGTTAAGGAAGTGAAAAGGATATTATATAGTGGAGGAAATTATTATTTTTAATAATTCTATATTTTATTATACTCAATTTTCGCTTATTTTCATCGTTAAAAATTCCGTGTGGTCACCTACGGATCCCCTTTTCAATGAAAATTAACATGCAATTATTCTCTGACATTACGGACCCAACAAAACTTGTTTTGTTGAATTCTGAGTCTGTATGCACAAACAGCGAAATTAAGTCAAATATTGTCTGTTTTTTACTTTAAAAATCTCTCCCGGTCACAACTGATTTTAAAAAATCATGAAATTTGGAATCTTACCATTATTTGACGCTAAGAATTCAATAAAAATAGTTTCATCGAATTCTGAGGTCGACTCAATAATGTTTTTTTGTAAAATTGCTCAAATTAGCTTCAAAAATGTGATTTCAGCGTACCTTTTCTTCTTGTACGCCCAAATGCTAAATTCAAAAATAATGCCCTTTTGGATTTAACCATTATTTGACGATACGAATCCAAAAAAAAAAGTGGAATCGAATTCCGAGATCGTATCAATAATGTTCCTTTGTAAAATGACTGCCTGTTTTTGAACAAATAGTTTTGCTTCGCACAGCTACATACTGACTCCGTTCGACACGCACTTTGGAACCCAACAATGATTTGTCATTATGATCCCGAAAAAAAATTGTTTCATCGAATTCCGAGCACATATGCAAAATTTCAATTTTTAAAGGGCTATGCGTTGATTTTTAAAATCTAATTTTCAAAATTTCAAAAATAAAGCTTGTAAATCAATTTAATAATTTTACTAAGTTTATTTTAAGTCAAATAAAATATAAAAGTAATTTTAAAATTATTCTCAAATTTTATTTAGCTAAAATAAACCAATTTATATTCATAAATTACATAAAATAGCATAAATCAAAATTTTAAATTGGTTCAGAATTTTTGGGTTGTTACAATCTCCCCCACTTAAAATCTTTTCGTCCTAAAAAAGGAACGGAGCTCAAAGTTATTTAACTAACCAACTCAACTTTCATTCTTTTATTGGTTTCAGTTGTTTTATTAGTTGAACTAATAATCACACATCACAATTATCAATTAATTAGTTGATTAGCTTTTCAAATATATATAACTTTTATATATTCAAAAATCATATTTTCTAAGATCGGATTATATATATAACCACAAATACATTAATTATAAACTTCATCACTCTCAACTCATTCTACGGCATTTCTAACCCCATTTCTAGCGAGTATCTCATTCTAGCATGCTACTGATCCTATCTCTAATGAGTTTTCTTTCATAGGACATTACTAATCCTACCTCTGACGAGTCTTTTGTTCAGTTCTAACGAGTTGTACCTGTAACAACCCGTATTCTACGCATCATAGGATCGTAGAATATTTATTTCTTTCTCACATGAAGTCGTGTGGTCATGTGGCTTTGGGAGACGACCATTGGGGTCATTTCCCAAGTTCATGATTTTAACCGATTTTTAAATGACCATTTTGCCTCTAGCTGATCTTGTTTCGGCCATAACTTTTGATTAGAAAGGAATTCTGACCTGAAACCACTTCCATTAGATTCATTTGATGGTTTACCTTTCCGTAGAGTGGTCATAACAGCTAAACAGACTTACCGTTTGGTAGATATGGCTGAAATAAGATTGGAAGGTGAAAAACTGCTTAACCAGGCCAAATAGGGTGATTAGTGAATGGGCCCATAACCCATTTCGGGATTAGGGTTAATCGGGCCAAAAAGTGCTTGAACATTGTATGGCAACGCGACTTGGAGACTCAGATCCGACCCGGTGTGCTCTGAAGGAGGCCGATCCGATTCATCATCCTAAGAAGACCTTCGATCCAACGTTGGGACAAAAGGAGGAAGCCTATGCTCCGACCCGAACCGATGCTACCTTCCGATCCGATCCGAAGAAGCTTGCCTGGGAGTGTAGACCTTGATCCGATCCGGAGCAAAGAGGAAGGTTTGTACTGGAGATTTCGATCCGATCTGATTGCTTAGGGAGGAGCATTCCGATCCGAACCGAACTGATGATTAGGGGGAGATCCGAACCGACCCGGTGATGACCAATAACCCGAGATGCAAAGGTAGTCCAAATGGAAGTTAGAGCTCAGGATCCAGTTGGGAACCAATGAGTTCACTTCATGGTTGGGCTTTGCTGCGGAACGTGTGCTAAGGAGTTGTCGACGTTCATAACTTCGATTCACCACTAAAAAGGAACGATGGGCTACGTATCAGTGCAGTAGAGTCATTACGAATCGAGGGGCAAAGTGATCATAGCAGGACTACGTATCCGTGCAGTAGAGTCATAATGACTCATGGTGTAACACCCCGTAATTTTATAACATTAAAATTCACATATTAAAGTATACTTAATTTTTAGAAAAGAATTAAGTGAAATGGGTTGCACAGAGAAATATATATATATTGATATATATATATATATAAAAATTAAAAATTAAATAAATAAATATGCGAAAAAGTTCAAAACAGCGAATTGGGAGGGGGAATAACCGAACCGGCCCATTTTTGAGGTCGACCCAAGCCCCGCTGGGTCGACTAGGGGTTAATCCAGGGTGTTTGGCTGTCAACCCGTGGGCCGATTCGCTCAAATGCAGATTTTGCATTTGATTGGTTCTCATGGTTCAGGGTTAATCTAATGGTCCTAAATAACTTCCTACACCTATAAATACATCCTAATGCTAACCCTAAACCTAATTAAAATTGGAACCAAAGCCGTTATGCCGTCGCCATGGAACTCAGTGTAGCCGCCGCCAACTAAAGTGGAAGATAGCAAATTAATTCAACCTAATTCAAGCTTAGAGCTTCAACAACGAATCAACTAACGTCGCTACAACAATTCTGCATCAAGTTTGATAAATTGTTCATAATTCTTTAACCACGAAAGGCAAGTTCGATTTCTCTAATCAAGATAATTATTAAATTAAGTAAGATTAGATATAATTGTGGATTATATGGATATGACGTGAATTATTGACCGTATGATATGATTATGATGTTAAATTGTGATGTTATCATACATGTTGTAAATTCTATGATTTTATGTTGTCATCTATGTTGTAAAGTTATGATCTATGTTGTAATTCTACGATTGGCTTACGTGTAATCAAATCATCATGTTGTTTAAATGCTAGTTTGGTTATGTTGATTCATATGATAGATCATTTGTATGTATGCAAGATTAGATGTTGATTTAGACGTAAATCACATGCAAGTTAGTAAATATTATGACATCTATTTTAGATCAAAAGTTAGGCTATGATATGCATAAGTTACATGCCAAATCTGTACATGCTAGTTTGTATATTTAGAGGTAAATTTACACCATTGTTATGTTGCATAAATCACATATGCAAGTTTATAAAAAAAATATGAGTTTGGAATATGAATCATGTTATGCAAATTTTTGGTTATTGCCTTTTTAAGTTTTGTGATGAAAATCTTGTTCATAACATGTAGGTTCATACTTTTAGGCCTATGTTTAGATTGATGATTTTATGCAGGTTATGTGGTATATTCTCATATGCAAGTTAGGCCTATTTTGTATGTTATGTGAATATGTGGTGTTTTCCCTTTTCCATGTGTTAGACTATTTCTTAGTCTATCGTATATTCTATGTGAATGGACGTCGCGGGGGTTATGGGGAAAAATATTGATTATGTTAATAAATGTGAATTGGCATGTAATGGCCTTAAAAGAGGCATATATGTAAATTGAAATATTAATTGGTAAAGTGATATATGGACATAATTAATGTGAATTATGGTCATAAAGATAATTGGAATTTTATTAACATATTCGATTAGGAATAATTAATCCAAATATGGGATGAAAATATTATGTTAATGAATGTGAATTGGAATGTAAATGAGTCATATATGTAAATTAATTTGAATTTGAATACGGATATTAAATAGTGAGATAAAAGGCCTTTAATGGCATATAATAAATTTGTGACGAAATTGGTATAATTTTGCATACCATAAATGGATGGACATAATTGAGTCAATTATGGACATCGTTAAATTTGGAATTAATTGATAATTTGAATAGGGAAAATAATTCAAATTGAGGTAAAGGATTATAAGTGATAATCAATGCTTAGGACACGAAGTTGGACTCATTTGTGACGTAAAACTGCCGGACCCGCCCGGCAAATCCAGTAGTCACAAACGGTAGCCCAATGTGAGAGGTCCTAGGCCAAATTAAAAGTGAACAGTTGTAAAAACACGAGGTTAGGCTCTTTTATGGTATAAGACTGCCCGGACCCGCCCGACAAATCCAGCTGCCATAAATGTCAGTCTAATGTGAGAGGTCATTATAAGGTTACGGCCTTAATGAATTAAGAAATACTTAACCAGATAAGCATGTAGTGGGACATGAAGGGGTTAAGTGGGTGCCTTAGGTGGCATGAGGAATCTAGTGGGTGACATGTGGATGTCATGAGAAATACGATTAGAAAAATGGAGTAATTTGAACATAAACAATTATGACATGTAATTCAAATTATTGGATAAAATAGGTATTGACACCTATGAAGGGAAAGGTTTTAATTAATTGATTAATTAATTAAAAATGGACATGGTAAATGAAATGGACTACTTAACCAAATCTGATCCCTAGGGATTGTAAGAACTTAAGTTTAAGTTGGGGGTTAAGTAAACTGGGTTATACGAAATGAGTGGATTAAGTAAATCTTGGGTAGGTGGATAATATTAGTAAATATAGGCCCACAAACTTAACCGTAAATTAAATATGTCCGAACCAGTGAGGGGGTTAAGTAAATCTTGGGTAGATGGGTAATATTTGTGTATATAAGCCCACAGACTTAACCAATACAACCTATTAATTAAACAAAAGGGTGAGACTAGGTTAAATTAGAAAACACTTAACCAAATTTATACATGTAAGTGGACATGGGGTTAAGTGGGATATATTAGAGGGGACCAAGCCTAAGTGGGAAGCCTGGTGGGGGCCCTTTTCAGTCCAGTAGCCCATTAAGTATCTTTGTGAGCTCGACCCAAGTCGAGGACGGGACACTCCTACTGGGCCTGATTGTTAGAGGCCAAAATGGGTTAGCGGTGGCAACGCAAGTCCAACGGGGTCATGTGCGTGTGTGGGCCTGGGCTGGTAGGTAAGACGTTGTTGCATCGTGTAGGTATAAGCCGTGCATTCCTTGCGTAGTATAAGGTTTCCATATTGGGGAGTGATACACCCCATTGTGGGACCTGCACGGGTATCTACGAGTTAGGGAGCCGATTGAATGGGGCAGGGTAGTGGGTACATCTAGTGGAGATAGGAGCAGGCGGCACCTATGTAGTCAGCTAGGGGTACACGAAGCTACCATTATTAATTAATCATTAAAGGGGTACACCTAGTGGAGATAGGAGCAGGCGGCACCTATGACGTCAGCTAGGAGTACATGGAATTACCATTGAAGGGGTACATCTAGTGGGGATAGTGGGTACATCTAGTAGTACACGAAGCTATCATCATTCTATTTAGTCAAGTGGGATCAAGTTTCTAGAGTGACTAGTATGGGTGCAGTTAGTGTTAGTACAGTGCAGTACGGTACAGTACGGTAGAGTATGGTAATTACCCTATATTGATTAGGAAGCGCCTTTAACGTTATCTTTGCTCATCCTATTATTTTTGGTTGCTTGGTCTTGCCATTAATTTACAGTCATTTCCTTATTTACCAAGCTTATGTCTTATCCTAGTTACTTTGATAATTATATTGTTGGAGTTATCGGACTTGCCAGACTTTATGTCTGACCCCCTTTGTTTCCACCTCTTTTCTTCCTTCCCCCCCCCCCCAGGTTCTTAGGGTGGGAAGCTTGATTTGGATCTCTTTGGAAGCACTTGGATTTGGATTGCTGAAGTAAAGCTCAACCTATCTCTTTTATGGCTATTTATCGGATTATGCTTTTTATATTATGTACTCTGATTTTGTCAAGATGGATATTATGTACTTGACTTTAGTCTTTGGGTTTTGGTGATGTAACCAAACATATTTACCTTCCGTTGCAATAAATAAAGTTTTAAATTTTCAAGTACTATTTCATATCTGTCTTGTTGTGATTTTCTGTTCTATATTCACTTAAAACGCTCCATAGAAGTTAATGCATTCCCTTTGTGAGTGACATTAATGGACATGGGGTGTTACACGTGGTATTAGAGCTGAAGGTTACCAGAACAGATAAGATATTTTGAGAAACTATTTTTCAAAAGCATTTTTATAAAGAATACTTTCAAATATATGTTTGTAGAAGAGTATTTTTGAAAGAAAGGTTTGTTTTAAAAACATAATCACCAAGAGCCATATATCTTTCCTTCGATTTTCCGTTTTGAATCTCTTCCTCTTTCTCTTTTTGAATTTCCCCCTCTGCGTATAGATGCTTTTTCTAAGATAAATAGGGACTTCCATACGAAGGACGAAAAACCACTTCAAGGGACTTAGACGTTTATCGGGCTAGAAGTTAGTTCAAGGATGTGGAGGACTTTTTGATACCTTTAAGGTAGACGATGGGAGGAAGGTTCAAATAGCTATTGGTTAATGAAGGACGAAACCTCATCTTGGTGGAAGGTCACGAATGGGGAATGTGAATAAGAAGGCTAGTAGTTATCCTTTTGGAGAAATAGGACACCTTATTAGGTTTGTCCAAAGAGGCAAGGGCAAAGTACAGGATCTTCTGGAGGGTAGTTATATTCCCCCACGGCTGGTATACCTGATAGGGGTAGGACCGTCCAGGTAGAAATTTGGTTTCCTTTATCATCCTGTTCGAACTTTGTTTGATTCTGGCGCTTCATACTCGTTAGTATCTGCTTCGTTAGTTGAAAACACTGCACCTAAATACTAGTCTGGTTAAGGATCCCATCGTAGTCTCAAATCTTTTTGGTGGTTCGGCTCATCCTTCAATGGTTTGTCGGGATTTGAGAGTGTCTATCTTGGACGTTGGATTTGAATGCAATGCCTTCGTCCTTGGTTTCACGGGCTATAGTTTGATTCTAGGGGTGGATTGGCTACCCAGGCGAGGTGCCATCCTAGATTGTGAAAGGAGGGTAGTTAGACTATTGATTCATTATGGAAAGACCCTCATATTTCTTATGACCCTAGGGGTTCAGTGATGTTTAGCTGTCTAGAATCTCTTGACGTATCCAACGGTGATTTGGAATCTTTTCGTGTGGTCCGTGAGTATAGTGACGTCTTCGATGAAGTGCGGGGTTTACCTAGAGGCACGAGGTATTCGTGTGTGTCTAGGGGATAATGCAAAGTCAGTTAGGTGATTAGTGATGGTTTTGAAGCAAGACTTGCGAGGACAGCCAGAGTCGGTTAAGTGCCCAATTATTTGTTTTGCTAGTATCATCTCACGTAGACTGTCTGAAATCGGAGGAGGTATTCCTTGGGTGCTTGTCTGATATTGGTTTAGGCCTTTGGGGCTTGTGCTTGGGGGATATCTAGTTCGAATAGGACGGCTTGTGTGGGAGATGGATAGTTGCGATGAGTTCACATGGATAGTATCTCGATAGATTTTGTTGATGGATTACCAAGATCGAGGAAGGGTAATACGAGGATTTGGGTTATAGTAGACAGACTTACTAAGAGCGCCCATTTTATTCCCGTGAAGAGTAAGAGGACTGCTCCATGGTTAGCTTCTGTATACGTCCGAGAGATAGTTCGTTTGCATGGTGTTCCTTCTAGCATAGTAAGTGATCACGATCCTATCTTCACTAGCGAATTTTGGAGGAGCTTACAAGAAGCGGTAGGGACTCAGTTATGTTTGAGCACCTCATATCATCCTCATACGGACGGCCAAACCGAGAGGGTGAATCGTATTCTAGAGGACCTTTTGAGGCTATGTATCCTAGACTTTAGAGGTACATGGGAAGAGCATCTTCCATTGGTAGAGTTCGCATATAATAATTGCTTTCAGTCTAGCATTGGCATGTCACCTTTCGAAGCTCTTTATGGACGACCTTGTCGTTCACCTACATGTTGGTGGGAATCTACGGATAAGATCTTACTTGGGCCCGATATGATTAGAGAGACTTCGGAGAAGATTGATTTGATTCGAAGAAGGATGAAAGCAGTGCAAGATAGGCAGAAATCTTATGCGGATAAGAGGAGGACAGATCTTGAGTTTGAGGATGGGGACATGGTCTTTATCAAAGTGTCTCCATTACGGAATGTTGTTCGCTTTGGGTCCATTGGGAAATTAGCACCAAGGTTCATAGGGTCATTTCCTATAAAGGAGAAGATTGGTCAGATGGCGTATAGAGGGGAGTTGCCTGAGAGACTTAGTGGTGTACACGACGTATTCCATGTATCATATTTGAGGAAGTGCTTACACGAGACCACGGAGGTAGTGGAGCCGAGCTTGCTTAGAGAGGTGGAAATAGAGTGTGATGCGATGATTCGACGAGCTCCTACATGCATTCTTGGGTCGGAGATCAAGAAGTTGAGAAATCGAGAGGTCATACTAGTCAAAGTACAATGGGGAGACGATGAGAGTAACGCTACTTGGGAGACGGAAGAGAAGATGCATTCATTGTACCCTTTTCTTTTCGAGGGTATGTCTTTTAATTTCTCCTTTATCGCTTAGCTTGTGCTTATCTTATCTTTAGTATGTCCTCTCGCTAGTATCTTTGACCTTTAGTTAGGGAAATCCTATGGTTGAAACATGTGTTTGAGACATGTTATGTATGATGGATGCAAAGTGGATGCAAGTGTTCGCTAGTGGTTGCTCGTGGATGCATATACACACACTATTAGGCACCAGATCGGCTCAGTCACTTAATATTGCATATATATGGATGTATTTAGTAAAATGGATGTATAATGGTTGTATTATCATATGGTTGCTGCATTCGGGTGGATGGTTGTGCACGCATATAGAATTAATATGTATCATTAGGAATCTTTTGCATACATATTGGACGCATGGCACTATCATGAATTGCACAAAGGAGGTCGACCGAATCAGTAAACCGCCTAATTTTGCATTAGATATGGACATATACACACACTGTGCATATAAACATTAAAGCAATAGAAGTCTTTTAAGGACAATGGATGCTGGTGTTTGATGGTTGAGTAGATGGACGATTAGATGGTAGGATATACATTCTTCTTGGCTTGGAGATTTCGGGGACGAAATCCTATAAGGAGGGGAGAATGTAACACTCCGTAATTTTATAACATTAAAATTCACAAATTAAAGTATACTTAATTTTTAGAAAAGAATTAAGTGAAATGGGTTGCGCAGAGAAATATATATATATATATATATATATATATTGATATATATAAAAATTAAAAATTAAATAAATAAATATGCGAAAAAGTTCAAAACAGCGAATTGGGAGGGGGAATAACCGAACCGGCCCATTTTTGAGGTCGACCCAAGCCTCGCTGGGTCGACTAGGGGTTAATCCAGGGTGTTTGGCTGTCAACCCGTGGGCCGATTCACTCAAATGCAGATTTTGCATTTGATTGGTTCTCATGGTTCAGGGTTAATCTAATGGTCCTAAATAACTTCCTACACCTATAAATACATCCTAATGCTAACCCTAAACCTAATTAAAATTGGAACCAAAGCCGTTATGCCGTCGCCATGGAACTCAGTGTAGCCGCCGCCAACTAAAGAGGAAGATAGCTAATCAATTCAACCTAATTCAAGCTTAGAGCTTCAACAACGAATAAACTAAAGTCGCTACAACAATTCTGCATCAAGTTTGATCAATTGTTCATAATTCTTTAACCATGAAAGGCAAGTTCGATTTCTCTAATCAAGATAATTATTAAATTAAGTAAGATTAGATATAATTGTGGATTACATGGATATGATGTGAATTATTGACCGTATGATATGATTATGTTGATAAATTGTGATGTTATCATACATGTTGTAAATTCTATGATTTTATGTTGTCATCTATGTTGTAAAGTTATGATCTATGTTGTAATTCTACGATTGGCTAAAGTGTAATCAAAACATCATGTTGTTTAAATGCTAGTTTGGTTATGTTGATTCATATGATAGATCATATGTATGCATGCAAGATTAGATGTTGATTTAGACGTAAATCACATGCAAGTTAGTAAATATTATGACATATATTTTAGATCAAAAGTTAGGCTATGATATGCATAAGTTACATGCCAAATCTGTACATGCTAGTTTGTATATTTAGAGGTAAATTTACACCATTGTTATGTTGCATAAATCACATATGCAAGTTTATATAAAAATATGAGTTTGGAATATGAATCATGTTATGCAAGTTTTTGGTTATTGCCTATGTAAGTTTTGTGATGAAAATCTTGTTCATAACATGTAGGTTCATACTTTTAGGCCTATGTTTAGATCGATGATTTTATGCAGGTTATGTGGTAAATTCTCATATGCAAGTTAGGCCTATTTTGTATGTTATGTGAATATGTGGTGTTTTCCCTTTTCCATGTGTTAGACTATTTCTTAGTCTATCATATATTCTATGCGAATGGACGCCGCGGGGGTTATGGGGAAAAATATTGATTATGTTAATAAATGTGAATTGGCATGTAATGGCCTTAAAAGAGGCATATATGTAAATTGAAATATTAATTGGTAAAGTGATATATGGACATAATTAATGTGAATTATGGTCATAAAGATAATTGGAATTTTATTAACATATTTGATTAGGAATAATTAATCCAAATATGGGATGAAAATATTATGTTAATGAATGTGAATTGGAATGTAAATGAGTCATATATGTAAATTAATTTGAATTTGAATAGGGATATTAAATAGTAAGATAAAAGGCCTTTAATGGCATATAATAAATTTGTGACGAAATTGGTACAATTTTGCATACCATAAATGGATGGACATAATTGAGTCAATTATGGACATCGTTAAATTTTGAATTAATTGATAATTTGAATAGGGAAAATAATTCAAATTGAGGTAAAGGATTATAAGTGATAATCAATGCTTAGGACACGAGGTTGGACTCATTTGTGACGTAAAACTGCCCGGACCCGCCCGACAAATCCAGTAGTCACAATGGTAGCCCAATGTGAGAGGTCCTAGGCCCAAATTAAAAGCATAACAGTTGTAAAGACACGAGGTTAGGCTCTTTTATGGTGTAAGACTGCCTGGACCCGCCCGGAAAATCCAGCTGCCATAAATGTCAGTCTAATGTGAGAGGTCTTTATAAGGTTACGGCCTTAATGAATTAAGAAATACTTAACCAGATAATCATGTAGTGGGACATGAGGGGGTTAAGTGGGTGCCTTGGGTGGCATGAGGAATCTAGTGGGTGACATGTGGATGTCATGAGAAATACGATTAGAAAAATGGAGTAATTTGAATATAAACAATTATGACATGTAATTCAAATTATTGATAAAATAGGTATTGACACCTATGAAGGGAAAGGTTTTAATTAATTGATTAATTAATTAAAAATGGACATGGTAAATGAAATGGACTACTTAACCAAATCTGATCCCTAGGGATTGTAAGAACTTAAGTTTAAGTTGGGGGTTAAGTAAACTGGGTTATACGGAATGAGTGGGTTAAGTAAATCTTGGGTAGGTGGGTAATATTAGTACATATAGGCCCACAAACTTAACCGTAAATTAAATATGTCCGAACCAGCGAGAGGGTTAAGTAAATCTTGGGTAGGTGGGAAATATTTGTGTATATAAGCGCACAGACTTAACCAATACAACCTGTTAATTAAACAAAAGGGTGAGACTAGGTTAAATTAGAAAACACTTAAACAAATTTATACATGTAAGTGGACATGGGGTTAAGTGGGATGTATTAGAGGGGACCAAGCCTAGGTGGGAAGCTTGGTGGGGACCCTTTTCAGTCCAGTAGCCCATTAAGTATCTTTGTGAGCTCGACCCAAGTCGAGGACGGGACACACCTACTAGGCCTGATTGTTAGAGGCCAAAATGGGTTAGCGATGGCAACGCAAGTCCAACAGGGTCATGTGCGTGCGTGGGCCCGGGCTGGTAGGTAAGACGTTGTTGCATCGTGTAGGTATAAGCCGTGCATTCCTTGCGTAGTATAAGGTTGCCATATTGGGGAGTGATACACCCCACTGTGGGACCTGCACGGGTATCTACAAGTTAGGGAGCCGATCGAATGGGGCAGGGTAGTGGGTACATCTAGTGGAGATAGGAGCAAACGGCACCTATGTATTCAGCTAGGGGTACACGAAGCTACCATTATTAATTAATCATTAAAGGGGTACACCTAGTGGAGATAGGAGCAGGCGACACCTATGACGTCAGCTAGGAGTACATGGAATTACCATTGAAGGGGTTCATCTAGTGGGGATAGTGGGCACATCTAGTAGTACACGAAGCTATCATCATTCTATTTAGTCAAGAGGGATCAAGTTTCTAGAGTGACTAGTATGGGTGCAGTTAGTGTTAGTACAGTGCAGTACGGTACAGTACGGTAGAGTATAGTAATTACCCTATAATGATTAGGAAGCGCCTTTAACGTTATCTTTTCTCATCCTATTATTTTTGGTTGCTTGGTCTTGCCATTAATTCACAGTCATTTCCTTATTTACCAAGCTTATGTCTTATCCTAGTTACTTTGATAATTATATTGTTGGAGTTATCGGACTTGCCAGACTTTATGTCTGACCTTCTTTGTTTCCACCTCTTTTCTTCCTCCTCCCCCCCCCCCCCCGGTTCTTAGGGTGGGAAGCTTGATTTGGATCTTTTTGGGAGCACTTGGATTTGGACTGCTGAAGTAAAGCTCAACCTATCTCTTTTATGGCTATTTATGGGATTATGCTTTTTATATTATGTACTCTGATTTTGTCAAGATGGATATTATGTACTTGACTTTAGTCTTTGGGTTTTGGTGATGTAACCAAACATATTTACCTTCCGTTGTAATAAATAAAGTTTTAAATTTTCAAGTACTATTTCATATCTGTCTTGTTGTGATTTTCTGTTCTATATTCACTTGAAACGCTCCATAGAAGTTAATGCATTCCCTTTGTGAGTGACATTAATGGACATGGGGTGTTACACGTAGGGCTAAGTGATTGTAGTAAGACTATGAGCCAGTGCAGTGGAGCCATTGTGACTCCATGGTGCAGAGTGGACACAGTAAATGATTAGTAAGGCTATGAGCCAGTGCAGTGGGGGTGTGTATGACTCCATGTGGCAAAGTGGACATAGCGAAGGATTAGTGGCTATGGATCAGTGCAGTGAAGCTGTTGTGACTTCATGGGGCAAAGTGATCATAGCAAAGTATTGGGTGATCGAAGTGGTGGATATCGTATGCTTTACGCATTGAATGAGAGATGTGAGGATGGTTGCTATGTTTGATTGTTGCCATCACTATGACATGCATACCCCCACCCCCATATACTTGTACACCATATGTTAGTGGCACCTTAGAGTGTTGTACAGTATGTAGTGCTAACTCTTTGGTTGCAGGTCCAGGTTCATGTATGGTTTAGTATACCTGTTATTGTTCTGTTTAGCTGCTTATCGCTCATACCAGACTTTTTGTCTGACCCAGAGTTCTATGTCTCTTCTTATTACTCTGGTGCTCTCACGAGCAGACTAGAGACAGGTTAGCTAGTGATGCGCGAGTAGCGGATTCGGAGGCGAGCAGTAGGCTTCCACGTATGATATATATATATATATAGATATTCTCCCTGTGTCGTTGCTGGTCACTACTTTGGGCATTAGTAGTGTACCTTTCTTGTTTAGCTTTTTGAGATAGTTTTTAAAAGTTGTAATAATGTTGGCTTCGGATCATAAGCTGTACTTTGGATTTTCTGCTGCTATGATAGTTTGTTTTCAGCTTATGCACTGTCTCACCTGTTTTATGTCAAGTATGTTGTTATTATATTTTGTTCTATGCGCTGTGAGACATTCTACAGGTTCCTTGTTGATTCTTCATCTTCTTCCTTTCCTTCCGACGACTGTTCCATGCTAACTGGACATGTGTACAACGCACTTTTGGAGTAAATGTCGGTTGGTGCGGGGCGGGTTTTCACAGTACCCCAAAGATTTGTGTTAACCAAAGCTATGATACCAACTGAAACGATACAGATTTCGCTCGGACCTAATCGACCAAGACCGTTCGAAGCCCCGGTACGCTAACTCTGGGCATACAACACATCAGAACAAATAACAGAAGACTTTTATAAACATCATAATAATGTTACAACAGAGTACAAAATATATCAGAGTACATCAAAAAATAATACTACAGCAGAAGATTAATTTACAATAAATTTAATACAATGCAGCGGAACTAATAAATTAACACAACGGAACCCTATCAATGCTCTGGATGCAGCTTTAAGCTTCAATCCAGAATCCTACTCAATAAATAAATATCTGCAAAACAAACCACTTGACTGCCCGTGTGGAAATAGAGGCACCCGAGTTTGCAAGTGAAACAAACTACGAGACATTATTGGGACTGGTATGAGAAATCTACTTAACTTAATTAATAATAAGGCTAATCACAGGACCACACCGCTAATGCAGAACGGGTTTTCTCCATTGGATTGCCAGTGCATAAATAAAATAAACCTTTTAAACAATGCAATGTTTTTTAGAAAAATGAAGCCATTATAAGACTCAAGTCCCATCACACAATGCAGCGCAAACCAAAGGATAGAGTATTACCTTATAATAGCAAAAAATGTTTGATACGAATAAAATGAAAATCATTTGATATTATTACTAGTGTCTAGTCAGTTTAAAACAATTTTCAATATAAATGTATCAATCTTATACGGCATAGTACCTCATCCTACTGTGTTGCCATATATAGGTTTACAATCAAATCTGAAATGTCGTATTGGAAATTGAGTTTCCATCATGAGTCGAGGCTAGGGATGGCTCCACCCAATTCGAGACAATCTAGCAAATGTCTCAGGACTCGAACGCTGGTGAGCCCTTAGATGCGGTAGGGCCAGTCCACACATACTTTAGTGGATTAATTATTCCTGAACAATACGTTTTTCGGTCCTATCGGACCTATCACTTGGCCAGTAGCGATCAATATCCGAGGCGCCTCTCAATCCGTCATCCACATAAGTAAAAGAAAGTCTCGTCTCCATACCATGACACCACTTCTAGCTAGAAAGAAATGCTAATTCTTCCTACATTCTTTATCCCCTTTTTGACTCATACTGGGGTGTAAGGCTCGCGAATTAATGCTATACACAAAGGTATGCTAATTGAAGCTGTGCTTTGATTATCAACCACGAGGCTCTGCTTTTCAACAAAAGCCATGATCATTTTCATCTTAGCATGCCACATTGACAATCCACGCTGTCTATCGATATATAACCTCTAAGCTCGTACGTCTCAAAGATGGGTGTTAAGTAAGAGAATAAATTTCCCACCACCAAACAAATATATATATTTAATAGAAATCAATTGATACAGAATAAAATCCAATGTCAGACACACATCCATTTACAAGTCCGTTCTAGGTCTGAACGAAATCAGAGACACCTTATTCCTAAGTTCCATATGTCCAATACGGAAGAGAGGTTCTCGCATATCCATACAATCAACAAGTATGTCCTGACAACTACTACTTTAGCCCTTTCCTAGGAGCTAACCAATCCAAGGCTTCAGTAGTCGTCCATTCGATGTGAAGATCACTGGTCTTCAACCACCTTCTTCAATGTCTTCAACTTTAAGTCGTCGTATAATTATTTGAAATGAAATTTAACTCGGTCTTTTCAAATAATTCTCGAATATGTATAATTCAAATCATTTCTTTTCTTTGGTTAAATTTAATTCAGTTCTATAGATTAATGTCAAATAAATCTAACCGTCCATATTACTTTATAAACTAAGGGAAATTGGTTTATTTCCATTCCATATCGTTTAAAATATTTTATAATGATTTATCGCTATTTTTATTTATATAAAAATAGACCATTTAATTCAAACGACGTTTCAGGTCATTACGCGGCCTTGGCGCTGTTTTTATTCAAATTTGAATTACATATTTCACGAAATCTAACCGTTGGATTTTAACAAATTTAATATCATTGGAAAGATCTTTCCAAATTGAACCCAACGGTTCCAGTTTTGGGAAAATCCGACGGTCAGATCTCTCGGTATAATCGTTTAATATTATGATTCCAAAACGCGAACTACCACGCGCGGTTCATTTAATTTTAATTTATATATATATATATGTAATTTATTCGATGATTTCAAAACTATTTATTTCATTACATGTAAATTTTGTACACTTCATATTCATGTTATAAAAAGTATTTTTAATGAACAAAAATATTTCATTATATGTAAATTTTGTACACTTAACATTCATGTAAAAAGAATATTTTTAATGAATAAAAATATTTCATTAGATATAAATTTTGTACACTTCACATTAATGTTAAAAAGAATACTTTTAATGAACAAAAATATTTCATTACATGTAAATTTTGTACACTTCACATACACATGTTAAAAAAATACTTTTAATGAACAAAAATATTACATTACATGTATAATTTGTACATTTTCTACACATGTTAAAGATGAAATTTTTAATGAACAAAAATATATTTCAAGACATGTAAATTTTATGCACTTCCTACACATGTTAAAGATGATATTTTTAATCTAATGAAACATATTTTAACATATGATAATTTTTATTCTCCATTGACATGTTAAAGATGACATTTTTAATCTAACGAAACATATTTTAACATATAATTCTTTTTAATCTTCACTAACATGTTAAAGACGACACTTGTAATCTAACGAAACATATGATTCTTTTTATTCTTCACTAACATGTTAAAGATAACATTTTTAATCTAACGAAACATATGATTCTTTTTATTCTTCATTAACATGTTAAAGACAACATTTTTAATCTAACGAAACATATGATTCTTTTTATTCTCGACTAACATATTAAAGACGACATTTTTAATCTAACAAAACATATGATTCCTTTTATTCTTCACTAACAAGTTAAAGACGACATTTTTAATCTAACGAAACATATTTTAACATATGACATTTTTTATTCTTCACTAACATGATGACATTTTTAATCTAACGAAACATATTTTAAAATGTGATTCTATTATTCTACACTAACATGTTAAAGACGACATTTTTAATCTCATGAAACATATTTTAACATATGATTCTTTTTATTCTTCACTAACATGTTAAAGACGACATATTTAATCTAACGAAACATATTTTAACATATGATTCTTTTTAACTTCATTAACATGTTAAAGATAATTTTTTTAACTAATAAAATCAAATCGTAACATATGATTCTTTTTAACTTCACTAACATGTTAAAGATAATGTTTTTAACTAACAAAATCATATGCTAACATATGATTATTTTTAACTTCACTAACATGTTAAAAATAATGTTTTAAACTAAAAAAATCATATTCCAACATATGATTCTTTTTAATCACTAACATGTTAAAAATAATGTTTTTAACTAACAAAATCATATTCTAACATATGATTCTTTTATTGGCTTATGCATACAATAAAAATGTAATCTATTTATATTATAATTCCCACTAATCTTTAATGATTACTAATTGGTCCTACCGTAAAATACCCAAATTGCCCATATTTACCAAGGTAATTTAATTAATCTAACCTTTGGTCCGACCTTGAATTATTGCCACTAATCTTTAATTATTCCAACTTTGTAATGCTATAAATTGATTAAAAATATTATTTTATTGTAGTTTTTAAAATTATTTGAAACTACATACGAATAACAGCATATTAAAAAAATTACTTGTATTGTTACAAATTAGGAATGATTATTCTAACTAACCAAGCACATGCAAATATTAAATACATAAATAAATATTCAACAAAAAAGTCTAAAAGGTTAGAAATAATGATTCAAATTATTTAACCGTTAATCTATTTATTTAATTAAATCACATTAGTTTCAAATTTTATCTTATATACGTTACTTATGTTATCCTAAACAAATTAAAATAACATAACATATATCGATATAATTATTAATTAGTCTAGATTCATTTAGAACTTTTCTAAGTTTCGTTTAAATAAAAGCAATATTTTATTTAGTTTCACAAATAAAGTTTTATTATAGTTTAATGTGTATATAAATCAGATTTATCAAACATACTCTTATATACATATTTGTGCAAAGTGATTACTTATTAAATTTATCTAGATAAGGAAACCTTTCCTTTTCTTTCTCTTAACTTATTAAAAGGAGCACAATTTTGTTTAAGGAATAAATTTTTTTGCTTTCTTCACTTAACTTATTTCAAACTGGCAAGGATGGCAAATGATATTAATTGGAGTTAGAAAACTTTACATTTCCTTCCCTAATCTTTTTTACAAATGAAAATTTTCGTTTTCTTCACTAATCTTTTTGACAAATGTATATTATTTGTAAAAATAACATACATAATAACGTTTTCCATAATATTTCTAGAAATGATTTACATAATATGACGAAAAACTTTATTAGTATATGGAAATGCTTTACATAATATACGTAAATTTAAGATTTCTTACTAAATATGATGTGTTATTTAATACATAATATTTTTGGAAACGCTGATATGACAGAAAATTTCTTATCACATACATAATATTTTTGGAAATAGCTGTGAATAATTAAAATCTGATATATTAACGTTTTCAATACTCTTTCAACTATACATGGCATGTATTATTTATTGAAATAACATACATAATAACATAATATACGTAAATTTACTAATCTTTTTTAGTTTTGGAAATAACATACATAATAACATACATAATATACGTAAATTTACTAAATCTTAAATTCACTAATTTTTTTTACAAATGTATATTATTTGTAAAAATAACATACATAATAACATTTTCAATAATATTTTTGGAAATGCTTTACATAATATGATGAAAAACTTTATTAGTATATGGAAATGCTTTACATAATATATGTAAATTTCCTTTCTACGTTTCTAAATTATCAATTAGCCTTTCCTAATTCTCTCTCTATTAAATTATCAATTAAACTTTCTAAATTGTCAATTAAATTGTCAATTAATGTAATGACCTGAAAATCCGGTCCAATTTGAGCTGACTGTAATGACCCAAAAATTCGGGCCAATTTGAGCTGACCAAAAACACAAGTCCAACCCCAAATTAAACTGAAAATCAGGAAATTAATAGAAAGAAAACACAGGGTGAGGAAAGATAAGATAGAAACTTAGAATAGAAGAAGAAGAAGAACACAAAATCAGAGTAACATGAATCTCACAGCGGAACGAATAACATATAATATATGTAACATAACTTTGAAATACAAATATGTACTTGAATATACATATTGTAACACCCCGTAATTTGAACATAAAAATTCACAAATTAAAGTATACTTAATTAAGTGAAATGGGTTGCGCAGAGAAATATATATATATTGATATATATATATATATAATTGAAAATTAAATAAATAAATATGCAAAAATGTTCAAAACAGCGAATTGGGAGAGGGGAATAACCGAACCGGCCGATTTTTGAGGTCGACCCGAGCTCGCTGGGTCGACTAGGGTTTAATCCAGGGTGTTTGGCTGTCAACCCGTGGGCCGATTCGCTCAAATGCAGATTTTTCATTTGAATGGTTCTCATGGTTCAGCTTTAATCTAAAGGCCCTAGATGGTTCCTACACTTGACTTCTTCCCCAAGACATGCTTTGATGGCTAGGATCTAAACTAAGGTTAATCCTATGGCTAAAACTATCCTAGTCTTCTATAAAAAGACCCCTAACCTAAACCTAAATGCTCATTATTCAATCCTATAGCTAAACTATGCCAAAATGTTCTCTCATGGCCTCCACCCTCATCCTCTTGTCATAATCTCCATCTCTAATCATATGAGAGAGTTTCTAAAGAAGTATAAGAGTTCCTAAGCTTGCTTAAGTGTTTCTAAGTTTGATTCAAGGCTTTTCTTCATCAAAGCTAGGATCTTTATTATTGATTTGGCTCAAGGGTTTTCATTTGGAGCATTCTTATTTGGAGTTTTTGAGTTGATAGCTTAGTGGCTTCGTCTCAATCTTTTAATATATTCATAAGAAGGCTAATCAACAAGTTGTGAGTTTTCTATAGCCTTAATGACCAATTATTGAAGTGATTATGATAGGATATGATGAGGTTATGGCTATGAATGTGGATCAATGCATGTTATGCAAGTTATATGCTATGTGTTAATGATGTTATGCATGTTATGCAAGTTATGTTCTATATGTTCATGAAGTTATGCAAGTCATATGATACATGTTCATGATGTTATGCAATTTATGCAAGTCATATGCCATGTGTTTGAGGTATTATGCAAGTTATGCAAGTCATATGATATATGTTCATGAAGTTATGCAAGTTATGCAAGTCATATGATACATGTTCATGATGTTATACAAGTTATACAAGTCATATGCTAGGTGTTTATGATGTTATGCAAGATATGCAAGTCATATGAGAAACATTGATCCATTATGACACCATGATATGCAAGTTTGGTGTATGATTATATGCTAGTTCATACATGATATGTTATGCAAGTTTGGTGTATGATTATATGCTAGTTCATACATGATATGTTATGCAAGTTTGGTGTATGATTATATGCAAGTTCATCTATGATATGTATGCAAGTTTGGTGTATGATTATATGCAAGTTCACATATGACATGTTATGCAAGTTTGGTGTTTGAAGATATGCAAGTAACATGTGCAAGTTTACACCTTAGTATGATATGCATACATATGCAAGTTAACCCCTTTGTATGTCATACATATAGATATATATATATATATGCAAGTTTACCCCTTTGAATGATATAAGACACTTATGCAAGTTAACCTCTTTATGACATATGTGATTCATGCAAGTTTGGGTTGATTATTTATGCTAGTTGGGTTGATGCTATATGCATGTTGACACCTTTAAACCCATGTTGATGCTAATGTTATGCAAGTTGAACCCATTGTATTTGTGATGAATCTTCCCTTTTATGTCATGTTGGCGAATTACGTGGGGAACGATGGGGTTAATAAACATGTTAATGAAATGGTGAGAAGTTGGTATGATTATGCATACCATAAAGTGGATGGACATAATTGAGTCAATTTTGTACATCGTTAAATTTGTAATTAATTAGGAATAATTAATACAAATTATGGGGGCGATTAATTAGGTGTAATTAATCGACTAAGACACGAGGTTGGACCCTTTTGTAGCATAAGACTGCCCGGAACCGACCGGCATATCCAGCGGCTACAAATGATTCGCCCAATGTGAGAGGTCTTAGGCACAAACTATATACGTGACAAGTGTAAAGACACGAGGTTAGACTCGGTTATGGCGTAAGGCTGCCCGGACCCGACCGGCAAATCCAGCTGCCATGAGAGATAGTCTAATGTGAGAGGTCTCTACAACGGTTACGTTCTTAATCAATTAAGAAACACTTAACCATATTAGCATGTAGAGGACATGGGGGGTTAAGTGGGTGCCTTGGGTGGCATGTGGAAAAATCTAGTAGTTGCCTTGGGTGGCAATAGAAAATACGATTAGAATACTTAACCGAAGTGGAATATGTAATTAAACATGATTAAAGGGTTAAGTAAGTGCCTTGGGTGGTATGGGAAAATCTAGTGGTTGCCTTGGGTGGCAATAGAAGATAAGATTAGAATACTTAACCAAAGGGGAACATGTAACTAAACATGATTAAAGGGTTAAGTGGGTGCCTTGGGTGGCATGTAGAAATCTAGTGGGTGCCTTGAGTGGCAATTAAAATGTGATTAGATGACTTAACCAAACCTTAACATGTAGGTCGACATGATTATGAAAAAGTGGTTAAGTGGGATGCACTAGATTAAATGACAAGCTTAAGTAGTAGCTTGTGGGGGCCTTGAGTGGCAATTGAAATAAGATTAAATGACAAGCTTAAGTAGTAGCTTGTGGGGGCCTTGAGTGGCAAATTGAAATAAGATTAAATGACAAGCTTAAGTAGTAGCTTGTGGGGGCCTTGAGTGGCAATTAAAATATGATTAGATGACTTAACCAAACCTTAACATGTAAGTGGGCATGATTATAAAAGGGGTTAAGTGGGACGCACTAGATAAAATGACAAGCTTAAGTAGTAGCTTGTGGGGGCCCATTTCAACCAGTAACTCATATGTATCTTATTGGGCTCGACCCAAGTCGAGGACGGGACACGCGTACTGGGCTTGACTGTAAGAGGCCAAAACGGGGTAGCGGTGGCAACGCGAGTCCAACGGGTTTCATATGCGTGTGTGGACCCGGGCTGGTAGGTAAGACGTTGTTGCATCGTGTAGGTATAAGCCGTGCACCATTGATTATCGGGTTGCTACTTTGGGGAGTGATACACCCCACTGTGGGGCCAGCACGGGTATCTACGTTAGGGAGCCGATCGCTTGGGGAGTAGTGGGTACACCTAGTAGAGATAGGGGCAGACGGCACCTATGTAGTCAGCTAGGCGTACAAGAAACTACTGGGTAAAATTACTAAGTACACTTAGTGGGATCAACCTTTAAGTAGGAATTACCCTTGGTGGGTAGAACTGGTGTGGTGCAGTGTAGGAATTACCCTTGGGTGGGTAGATCTGGGGTGGTGCAATATAGTAATTATCCTTGGGTGGATAGGCGCGTCTTTACCGTTATCTTAGTTTATCCTAAGTCGAGTTGGCTACTTAGTGTAGTCATTTATCCCCAGTCGTACCGTACCAGGTTTATATCGTACCCTAATTACTTTAATGATTGTATTGTTAAGGTTATAGGGCTCACTCAGACTTATGTCTGACCCCATTGTTTTTATCTTTTTTCCCAACCCTCAGGTTCTCATAGTGGGCCTAGCACTAGTGGGCTTTGATCAGATTGCTTTATCTATCTTTTGGAGCTTGGACTCTTGAAGAAAAGCTCGATTATCTCTTCTATTATGGCTATTAGTATGTAGTGGGATTATGTACTTATGTTTTAACGAGATGGATATTTTGTACTTGACTCTTGTTGGTTTTTGAGACGTAACCAAACATGTTTACCTTCTGCTGCATTGAAATGATGTTTTAAATTTCAAGTATTACTTATATCTGTCTTGTTGTAATTTTCTAGTTCTATATTCACTTAAATACTCCACCAAAGCTAAGGCATTCCCTTTGTGAGTGACCTTAGTGGGAGCGGGGTGTTACACGTGGTATCAGAGCTTAAGGTTATCGGAACAGATAAAATTTTTAGAAAACTATTTTTCTAAAAACATTTTTGGAAGAAGTATTTTCAAAAACATGTCTTATGAGGGAAAAGTTTTTGAAAGAAAAGCATAATCCCCAATAGCCATATCTTTATCCTTCGGATTCTCCATTTTGAATCTCTTCCTCTTTCTCTTTTTGAATTTCCCCTCTGCTTGTAGATGTCTTTTTAAGATAAATAAGGACTTCCGTATGAAGGTCGGAAGAACCACTTCAAGGGACTAAGACGTTTTCCAGGCCAAGAAGTTAGTCCAAGGAGGTGGAGGGCTTATGGGTACCTTTAAGATGGACGAGAGAGGAAGGTTCAAATAGCTATTAGGTAAATAAAGGACGAAACCTTATCATGGTAAGAAGGCCACGAAAGGAGAATGGGAAGGGGAAGGTTAGTTGTTTCGGAGAAATAGGACACCTTTTAGGGTTGTCCAAAGAGGTAAAGACGAAGTACAGGATCTTCGGGAGGGTAGATGTATTCCCTCACGACGGGTATATCTGATGGGGGTACGACCGTCTAAGTTGAAATTTGGTTCTCTCGATCATCCTGTTCGAACTTTATTCGACTCTGGCGCACCACATTCGTTTATCTCATCATCATTAGTTGAGTCACTACACCTAGACACCAGTTTGGTAGATGATCCCGTGGTTGTTTCAAACCCAATTGGGAGGGCTCCACTTATTTGTCCATGATATGTTTGGGTTTGAAGATTTCCATACTTAGCGTTGAGTTTAGAGGTGATGCTTTTGTTTGGGCTTCACGGGCTATGGGTTGATTTTGGGCATGGATTGGTTATCTAGTAATGGTGCCGTTCTTGATTGTGAAAGGAGAGTTGTTAGGCTTATGACCCGCTTGGGTAACACTCTCGAGATCTTTTGAAATCCCATAGATTCTGTTATGCTAAGTTATCTTGAATCGCTTGACGCTTCGGTCGAGAGTTTGCGATCTGTTAGAGTGGTCCGGGAATACTCGGATGTGTTTGGGGAGGTGAAGGGCTTACCTCCGAAGCGGGAGATAGACCTCCGAATATATCTGGTAGACGATGCTAAACCAGTATCTGTGTCAGTGCGCCACATGGCTCCTCGTGAGAGGAGGGAACTCCATAAGCAAGTAGGGGAGTTGCTTGAGAAGGGGTTCATAAGACGAAGTATATCGGAGTGGGGTGCTCCAGTAGTTTTAGCCACGAAGGCGGATGGGTCCCTCAGACTTTGTGTAGACTATAGAGAACTCAACAAGCTCATAAAGAAGAATAGACACCCATTGCCAAGGGTTGATGATCTTTTTGATCGGTTGGTTGGCGCCTCAGTGTTTCGCAGTGGGACTTGGCCACGGAGTTTCATCAGTTGGGAGTGACTGAGGATAGTATAGAGAAGACCGCCTTTAGGACTCCGGATGGTTTCTATGAGTGGCTGGTGATGCCATTTGGTTTGACAAACGCCCCCGCATATTTTGTTGATTTGATGAGTAGGGCGTTCAGGGAGTACCTAAACAACTTCGTAGTGGTCTTTTTGGAGGACATCTTGGTCTTTTCTAAAAGCGAAATAAGTTTTCGTGTGTGCTGAACAGGTTAAGCGAAGCCAGTTATTTGATCTACGGTGGTTCTGGAGTGAGACTGGCAAGGACATCCAGAGTTGGACAAAGGCTTAATTATTCAGTCGTTTTTACTAGTATCATCTCACGTAGGTTGTCTGAATTCGAAGGAGGTGTCCCTTGGGTGTTTGTCTGATATTGGTTTAGGCCTTTGGGGCTTGCATTTGGGGGATGTCGAGTTCGACTAGGATAGTCTGCGTGAGAGATGGATAGTTGTGACGATTTTGTATCAGAGAATATCCTGGTTTTCTCCAGAAGTGGAGAAAAGCATGCCCTACATCTTAGGGAAGTGTTGGAGGCTCTTCGAGCGCATAGTCTTGAGACAGCAAAGGTGGATGGAGTTCTTAGCATCCTATGATTTCGAGATAGCGTGGTGGCGGACGCCTTGAGCGGAAAAAGGTTGTCCTTGAGTCCATTGTTCGTGGAACGACGAAGCTTGGAATTTATCTCGATGTTTGATTTCAGACCTTCCATTGACTTTATACCCGATTTGCTAGCATCCTTGGAGGTCAGACCTACCCTTTTGAGACGGATTGGCGAGGCACAGAGGGACGACCCACAGTTGGTTGAGTTGGTATAGAGGCTCATAAGGGGGGAGTCGTCCAGCCATTTGAGTAGGTACACCCTAGACGATAGGGGGTGCTTGCGTAGAGACAGTAGACTTTGCGTACCGCAAGACGAGGGTTTGAGGAAGGCTATTCTTGATAAGGCGCATCGTTTTAGGATGACTATTCATCCCAGTGGGGACAAGATGTACCAAAACATGAAGCGAGTTTTCATTTGGGCCGGTATGAAGAAAGATGTGGCCAAGTATGTCGCCAGATGCTTGGTGTGTCAACAGGTGAAAGCGGAGCAAAAGAAACCCGGTGGGTTTTTCACCCATTGGAAGTTCCGCAATGGAAGTGGGGTAGCGTCTCGATGGATTTTATTGATGGGTTACCTAGATCGAGGAAGGGTAATACGGGAATTTGGGTTGTGGTAGATAGAATTACTAAGAGTGCCCATTTCATACCCGTGAAGAGCAAGAGGACTGTGCCATGTCTAGCTTCAATTTATATTCGAGAGATAGTTCGATTGCATAGGGAACAAGACGTATTCCATGTGTCACATTTGAGGAAGTGCCTACATGAGACCGTAGAGGCGGTAGAGCCGAGCTTGCTTAAAGAAGTAAAGGTAGAGCGTGATGCGATTATTCGACGAGCTCCTACCCGCATCCTTGGGTCAGAGATTAGGAAGTTGAGAAACAGAGAGGTTCGACTAGTCAAAGTGAAAAGGGGAGAAGGTGAGAGCAATGCTACTTGGGAGACAGAAGCGAAGATGCGTTCGTTATACCCATTCCTTTTTGAGGGTATGTCCTTTAAACGTCTCCTTTATCGTTTGTCTAGTGCTTATCTTATCTTTAGTATGTCCTCTTATTAGTACCTTTGACCTTTAGATAGGGTAAACCTATGGTTGAAACATGTGTTTGAGACATGTTATGTTTGATGGATGCAAGTGGTTGCTCGTGGATGCATATATACACACTCTAGGCACTAGATCGGCTCAATCACTTCATATTGCATATTGCATAAAATTGTGTGTAGGTAGCTATATTAATGGATGTATAATGGTTGTGTTATCACATGGATGATGAATTTTGGTGAATGATTGTGCACTCATGTAGAAATAGTATGTGTCGATAGGGATCTTTCGCATACATATTGGATGCATGGCACTATCATGGTTTGCATTAAGGAGGTCAACTGAATCAGTAGACCGCCTGATTTAGCATTAGTATACGGGCATATACACACACTTTTTGCATATGTTCATACGTCATTAGAAATTTTAAGGACAATGGATGCCAGTGTTTGATGGTTTAGTAGATGGTTGTTTGGTTGGTAGGATACGTTCTTCTTGACTTAGAGATTTCGGGGACGAAATCCTTTAAGGAGGGGAGAATGTAACACCCCGTAATTTGAACATAAAAATTCACGAATTAAAGTATACTTAATTAAGTGAAATGGGTTGCGCAGAGAAATATATATATATTGATATATATATATATATAATTGAAAATTAAATAAATAAATATGCAAAAAAGTTCAAAACAGCGAATTGGGAGAGGGGAATAACCGAACCGACCGATTTTTGAGGTCGACCCGAGCTCGCTGGGTCGACTAGGGGTTAATCCAGGGTGTTTGGCTATCAACCCGTGGGCCGATTCGCACAAACGCAAATTTTGCATTTGAATGGTTCTCATGGTTCAGCTTTAATCTAAAGGCCCTAGATGGTTCCTACACTTGACTTCTTCCCCAAGACATGCTTTGATGGCTAGGATCTAAACTAAGGTTAATCCTATGGCTAAAACTATCCTAGTCTTCTATAAAAAGACCCCTAACCTAAACCTAAATGCTCATTATTCAATCCTATAGCTAAACTATGCCAAAATGTTCTCTCATGGCCTCCACCCTCATCCTCTTGTCATAATCTCCATCTCTAATCATATGAGAGAGTTTCTAAAGAAGTATAAGAGTTCCTAAGCTTGCTTAAATGTTTCTAAGTTTGATTCAAGGCTTTTCTTCATCAAAGCTAGGATCTTTATTATTGATTTGGCTCAAGGGTTTTCATTTGGAGCATTCTTATTTGGAGTTTTTGAGTTGATAGCTTAGTGGCTTCGTCTCAATCTTTTAATATATTCATAAGAAGGCTAATCAACAAGTTGTGAGTTTTCTATAGCCTTAATGACCAATTATTGAAGTGATTATGATAAGATATGATGAGGTTATGGCTATGAATGTGGATTAATGCATGTTATGCAAGTTATATGCTATGTGTTAATGATGTTATGCATGTTATGCAAGTTATGTTCTATATGTTCATGAAGTTATGCAAGTTATGTAAGTCATATGATACATGTTCATGATGTTATGCAAGTTATGCAAGTCATATGCTATGTGTTTGAGGTATTATGCAAGTTATGCAAGTCATATGATATATGTTCATGAAGTTATGCAAGTTATGCAAGTCATATGATACATGTTCATGATGTTATACAAGTTATGCAAGTCATATGCTAGGTGTTTAGGATGTTATGCAAGATATGCAAGTCATATGAGAAACATTGATCCATTATGACACCATGATATGCAAGTTTGGTGTATGATTATATGCTAGTTTATACATGATATGTTATGCAAGTTTGGTGTATGATTATATGCTAGCTCATACATGATATGTTATGCAAGTTTGGTGTATGATTATATGCAAGTTCATCTATGATATGTATGCAAGTTTGGTGTATGATTATATGCAAGTTCACATATGACATGTTATGCAAGTTTGGTGTTTGAAGATATGCAAGTAACATGTGCAAGTTTACACCTTAGTATGATATGCATACATATGCAAGTTAACCCCTTTGTATGTCATACATACATATGCAATTTTACCCCTTTGAATGATATAAGACACTTATGCAAGTTAACCTCTTTATGACATATGTGATTCATGCAAGTTTGGGTTGATTATTTATGCTAGTTGGGTTGATGCTATATGCATGTTGACACCTTTAAACCCATGTTGATGCTAATGTTATGCAAGTTGAACCCATTGTATTTGTGATGAATCTTCCCTTTTATGTCATGTTGGCGAATTATGTGGGGAATGATGGGGTTAATAAACATGTTAATGAAATGGTGTGAAGTTGGTATGATTATGCATACCATAAAGTGGATGGACGTAATTGAGTCAATTATGTACATCGTTAAATTTGTAATTAATTAGGGATAATTAATACAAATTATGGGGGTGATTAATTAGGTGTAATTAATCGACTAAGACACGAGGTTGGACCCTTTTGTAGCATAAGACTGCCCGGAACCGACCGGCATATCCAGCGGCTACAAATGATTGGCCCAATGTGAGAGGTATTAGGCACAAACTATATACGTGACAAGTGTAAAGGCACGAGGTTAGACTCGGTTATGGCGTAAGGCTGCCCGGACCCGACCGGCAAATCCAGCTGCCATGAGAGATAGTCTAATGTGAGAGGTCTCTACAACGGTTACGTTCTTAATCAATTAAGAAACACTTAACCATATTAGCATGTAGAGGACATGAGGGGGTTAAGTGGGTGCCTTGGGTGGCATGAGGAAAAATCTAGTAGTTGCCTTGGGTGGCAATAGAAAATACGATTAGAATACTTAACCGAAGTGGAACATGTAATTAAACATGATTAAAGGGTTAAGTAAGTACCTTGGGTGGCATGGGAAAATCTAGTGGTTGCCTTGGGTGGCAATAGAAGATAAGATTAGAATACTTAACCAAAGGGGAACATGTAACTAAACATGATTAAAGGGTTAAGTGGGTGCCTTGGGTGGCATGTAGAAATCTAGTGGGTGCCTTGAGTGGCAATTAAAATGTGATTAGATGACTTAACCAAACCTTAACATGTAGGTCGGCATGATTATGAAAAAGGGGTTAAGTGGGATGCACTAGATTAAATGACAAGCTTAAGTAGTAGCTTGTGGGGGCCTTGAGTGGCAATTGAAATAAGATTAAATGACAATCTTAAGTAGTAGCTTGTGGGGGCCTTGAGTGGCAAATTGAAATAAGATTAAATGACAAGCTTAAGTAGTAGCTTGTGGGGGCCTTGAGTGGCAATTAAAATATGATTAGATGACTTAACCAAACCTTAACATGTAAGTGGGCATGATTATAAAAAGGGTTAAGTGGGACGCACTAGATAAAATGACAAGCTTAAGTAGTAGCTTGTGGGGGCCCATTTCAACCAGTAACCCATATGTATCTTATTGGGCTCGACCCAAGTCGAGGACGGGACACGCGTACTGGGCTTGACTGTAAGAGGCCAAAACGGGGTAGCAGTGGCAACGCGAGTCCAACGGGTTTCATATGCGTGTGTTGACCCGGGCTGGTAGGTAAGACGTTGTTGCATCGTGTAGGTATAAGCCGTGCACCATTGATTATCGGGTTGCTACTTTGGGGAGTGATACACCCCACTGTGGGGCCAGCACGGGTATCTACGTTAGGGAGCCGATCGCTTGGGGAGTAGTGGGTACACCTAGTGGAGATAGGGGCAGACGGCACCTATGTAGTCAGCTAGGGGTACAAGAAACTACCGGGTAAAATTACTAAGTACACTCAGTGGGATCAACCTTTAAGTAGGAATTACCCTTGGTGGGTAGAACTGGTGTGGTGCAGTGTAGGAATTACCCTTGGGTGGGTAGATCTGGGGTGGTGCAATATAGTAATTATCCTTGGGTGGATAGGCGCGTCTTTACCGTTATCTTAGTTTATCCTAAGTCGAGTTGGCTACTTAGTGTAGTCATTTATCCCCAGTCGTACCGTACCAGGTTTATATCGTACCCTAATTACTTTAATGATTGTATTGTTAAGGTTATAGGGCTCACTCAGACTTATGTCCGACCCCGTTGTTTTTATCTTTTTCCCCAACCCTCAGGTTCTCAGAGTGGGCCTAGCACTAGTGGGCTTTGATCAGATTGTTTTATCTATCTTTTTTGGAGCTTGGACTCTTGAAGAAAAGCTCGGTTATCTTTTCTATTATGGCTATTAGTATGTAGTGGGATTATGTACTTATGTTTTAACGAGATGGATATTTTGTACTTGACTCTTGTTGGTTTTTGAGATGTAACCAAACATGTTTACCTTCTGCTGCATTGAAATGATGTTTTAAATTTCAAGTATTACTTATATCTGTCTTGTTGTAATTTTTCAGTTCTTTATTCACTTAAATACTCCACCGAAGCTAAGGCATTCCCTTTGTGAGTGACCTTAGTGGGATCAAGGTGTTACACATATCATTATTAAAGTACAACACTTACAACATAGCGGAAATACTATAACTATATGATCCTGAAGCCTCCTGCTCCAAGCTCTTCCGGTATATCTGTAAATCCCGACTACTTGACTGCCCGTACAAATTTAGGCACCCAAGAGTTTAGGGAAACAAACAAATAAACTCCGGGTCAGTCATGGGACTGGTGTGAGTAAAACAGTTTAAAACAGTTCAAGCAGGTAATCGATATTTCATAAGACCATGTCGTATAACGGAACGGGTTTTTCCGTTATGAGAATCCAAATATCTTTATATCAAAAACCCTTTTGATATTATAATAATGTCTATCAACACAATATAATAATCATCTAGCAGAAACGCTTTCATCTCACGTTCTACATATATAGTATACAAGCAAAACCGCAAGCACGTATTGGGTAATGGATTTCCAACTATGACAAGGTATGGAACCACCTTTCGCTAGTGTACCTCTAGGAAGGAATACACTGGGTTCAACAAGAAACATCTTGCAACCTGGCCACACATGACCGACCACTCATTTCGCTTGAGCGTATCGAATGTATATCACCAACGGTTGGGATCAGCAACCGTTTCCCGAATGGGACAACATCAACAATAGATTTTTAGAAGTAAATGAAACTCTAGATCAGGTGATTATACACCCTACTTCGTTGCAACCGACTTAGCCATGTTACCTGCCTGATTTCTGTCATTTACCGGATGTGAGGCTAGAAGCTACGCTTTATCATCACACCAGATTCACTTCGAATGTCACATCGTCAAATCCATCAAATCACCGATTGACGTCCTCAACCATACATTATGTGTTAGCTAAAAGAAGATTCCTTCTCCGCTTCCACTCTTGGTATGGTTGGAGAAATCAATATACGTGATCGTCTGGAAATACTCTGTCAGACATCCGTCCATACAAGTCATCCAGGAACAGGATGAACCGAAGGCACTATTCTGTAAATAGGATAGCCCTTGCATAACTCCGTCTTCAGTTATCTTTGACATATATGATTCGCAACGCTTATGCCAATACAGAGTGGTTCTTTGGATAATAATCCAACCGGTCTCTCCATATTAACAACGTTAAAATGGTCAAAACTTCGATAGTCTGTGATTTAACTATCGAAGAAAAACAGGTGTGCAAACAACGATATTATTTCCAAATGGACATTTATATCGATCAAACATCATTCAACATTTATCTCTTTATTTCGTTAATTTACTTATCTCCTGTTTCCCTATATTCAATATTTCTTATTTTCTAAATTTGGAAAATATACGTTATTAACAATGGAAAACATTTCCATTTCTTGTTTTCTTTATTAGAAAACATTTCTGGTTTCTTATTTGGAAAACATTTCCAAAGCTTCTTCATTGGACTTAGACAGATGTTTAAACAAACCATCGCGATGCCAACTCAAACCATTTCCTTTAATTACTAAATTCACTTAACCATCCTTTACTATCGAACCTTAACCATTCCTTAGTTAAAAATGAAGTCAATCAAGTTGGGGTAATACTACCTCTCAGACCTTAACTGAACAACGTTTCTAACCTTGAAATAGGCAAAGTTCACTTTATATTTCTTTAACTAACTTCCTTACTTAACCCTCCTTCGAATCATCTCTTATTCGATAATTCTTTCCTTCGAATAAGGTGTATTCGATAACTCTATTCAATTTACTCTATTCGATTAACCCTTATCAATTAACTCTATTGGACTAACACTATTGGATTAACTCTATTGGACTAACGCTAGTGGATTAACTCTATTGGACTAACGCTATTGGATTAACTCTATTGACTAACGCTATTGGATTAACTCTATTGACTAACGCTATTGAATTACTCATTTCACTTAACCCCTTTCGAATAAACTATATTCGATAACTCCTTTAACTCTATTCGAATAAACTATATTCAATTAACTCGATTGATTCTATTCGAATAAACTATATTCGATTAACTCAATTTACTTTCTATTCGAATAAACTATATATTTGATTAACTTATTTTCTTTAACTCTAATTGATTAAACTATCGATTAACTCCTTTCGATTAAACTAACATCGACTAACTCCCTTTAACTCGATTAAACTAACATCATTTAACTCCTTTTACTTTCTATTTGAATAAACTATATATTCGATTAACTCATTTGCTTTAACTCTAATCGATTAAACTAACATCGATTAACTCCTTTCGATTAAACTAACATCGATTAACTCCCTTTAACTCGATTAAACTAACATCGATTAACTCCCTTTTACTATTCGAATAAACTATTCATTTATAAAGATTTCCTTTTTAACAACATTTATTCATTTTAAAGATTTACTTTTAGTAACGGTTCTCCACTTTAAAATGATTTCCTTCTTATAACAGTTTCCTTTTTATAACGTTTTCCCTTTTTCTAAATATCTCCTATTTATAAATATTCCAATTTATAAATATTTCTTATTTATAAATATTCCATTTATAAATATTTTATTTTCAAATATCACTTTGAAAATATTCCCTTATCAACATTTTGGTATGTTATGGTATTCAACATATCAAATCACGATGATCAGTATCGTCCAAACACATATAATCGACAACAGATTATATATCACATCATATATCACAATATATGAATAACAGTAAAATAAATGTTGAGGAATCCAGTTGGATTCCTCCAACCTGTTTTCCTGCATCCACAGATGTTATACAATAAAATCAATATCACTTTCAGTTTCATATGATATATTCTGTTAAACAGAATCAATATAGAAATTCAACTAACTGACTAGCAGTTCAATCAAACAATCAACACACAGTCAATCAGCCAATATTTAACAGCTTTAAAAATACAACATGTAAATATAAACTGTTCAGAATTAGTGAGATTTACTCACTTTGGCAGCTCATCGTTAAAGAACGATAAACTGTTGTTCGATTTGTATCAAACATTTTATTTCGCCATAAATTGTAACGAGCTCGGATTCACTCCCGGTCAGTCTCATTGTGGAGTGCTCGTCCATACGATCCTAACGCAACTTACGGTTCTCGATTCTGACCTCGTATGATCAAGTTACACACTTTTAAAGTTTGAATACAATCTAAATAGTTTTAAACTTGGATTAAATTTATAAATGGGCCAACCTCTTTCATTTAGCCCAACACCACTTCACAAAGCCCAGACCGTAAACTACTTCTCCCCCAAACACACCATGACTTTCTGTAGCCGAGAATGTCCATTTCCCCAATTTCAAACACCTCGTTCACCACCATCTCTCAACCGAACCACATGGAACCAACACCAAACTCCTTCTCCTGATCTCCACTTCATCCCTATACCCACGGCATTGAACTCGAACTACCCCCTGAATCACGATCATCCACCTCGACGGCTCGCCTAGCTACAGGCAGCGTCACTTTTTGGTCCCTAATTTCACCAAATTCCTCCCAAACCTTCCATTCGATCTCACGAGTACTAAGGCGAACTCGAATTCACGAATCAACGCTTCAACGATCCACACAGTGTAACCCTAGCTCGTCCATAGCTGACGCTGTAAATGTCGAGCTCTGAAAATCTTAATCGCACTCAGTAAAACTAGCATAGGTTGAAAGCTCTTCTTACAAGGATCTCACATATACTTGATTAAGAATTTCTAGATTTTTGTTTGATTTCTTTTTTATTTTAAGAAGAGGAAGTTTTCATGTTTTGCTGAACAATTTTGTTGGCGGCTTAGAAAATGAAGCGTGGACCTTTTCTAGGTTTAGGATGATGGCCATGTATTTATAGGTAGATATTTTTAAGATATTTTGGTTTTAGATATTTTCTTTTTATATTCATTTATATTTGTTCTACACTCTGAAAGTTCCTGTGACCATATACGATACTCAGAAATCACCAAACTGGACATGCAGCTACAGTTCGACATTACGGTCCCAACGAAATTGGTTTCGTCGAATTCCGACTTCGTATGCTCACACATCGTATTTTTAATTGTCGAAATACTGACTGTTTCTCACCCTAAAAATCCGTACGGCCACACAGTGACTCTAAAAATCACGAAACTTGATATCTAACAATAATTTGACATTGCTGATCCAACAAAATTAGTTTCGTCGAATTCCGACTTCGTTTGCAAAAGTGGCTATTTTTAAAGCTCTGGATGACCCATTTAAATATATAAATATATTTAAATATAATTAAATTAAATATTAATTAATTTAATATTATCGTATATATTCACAGTGGAATACCATACAGCTCTAGAATATTCCTATATGAATTTCTAACTTGATATTCACTTCTGGGTCAACCCGATATTCGATTTATATTGAAATTCCTTTTTAAAATATAAATAATTCCTTTATAAATTATAAAGGAATTCCACAACGACTTTTCTGAAATTTGATTTGGACGTGAATCAAAATCTACACGACGAAATCCCAATTTTCCTCTTCCACTAGAAAGATATACTCCACCAGCTCCACACGTTTCTTGTTTCACAGAAATCCGGCTTAAAATGAATCCTGTACATTCAATTGAAGTTCAAATCGCCAAATAGCGAACTGCAGCGCCATTTCAAGCTTGATTATAATTATATTATAATTTATACATTCAACCATCGTTAATTAAATATATTAATTATTCTAATTCAAATTCTAAACTGAATTAAATATCACAGATGATCCAGTTCACACCATATCGCCATTTCAGCCAATTCTGATTATTTTAGAATTAAATATATTATTTATTTTATTATTTTAATTAAATATTCATTAATATTTAATTCTATGACCATTTAATTTACTAAACCACCATTTATATAATTAAATTAATTAATTATAATACCTCTGCCAACGCGGGTCATTACAATCTTTCCCACTTAAAATAACTTCGTCCTCGAAATTGCTAAAAGGTAGAGAATTACCCTATCGATTGGTTTGAACATATTAGTTCACTTCTACGTTTCAGTTTCAACTAAACTAATTTAATTTCAATTAAATTATTAATTAATTCTTATCAACGAAAATTTTCAAAAATCCTGAAAATTTTCTAACGCCTTTACTCTTCGAAAAATTTCGCCAGCACCTCCTTTGTATTGGTCAATCGGTCAAACTCCAACTCGCCTCTCTGGGCCTTCTCCAACCCAAAAGAAAACCAAACAGCCAAGCAGCTTGCCAATTCGGCTCATAAATCTTATATCCAATAGAAATATAAACTTGTACCTTTTGTCGACATATCATTATATCCTTTCCACCTGTTATCAATTCAACATATACCAAAGTTATCCCAATCAAATTCCAATCTGCTTTTATCCCTAACCCAACCATTCGCTTATATCTGAGCCAAATATCATTTCAACTTGAGTTTCTTCTCGATTCCCAACTCTTAACTTGATTATCACATTACACTTCAAATTTGAATCTCACAATCCAATTCGTCTTGATATCACTCTAATTCAATCTCAGTTACCACTTTACTGGCTTTACTTTTAGTTCCACTTTGCTTTCACAAATTTCTGTTAAATTTGTTTTTAATTCAAACAATCTTTCCTTGGGAGTTTTCAAACAGTTTACTCTTTTCAAAAATCAAATTTTCCTTTTGAACATATCATTGAGCCCTTAATTAATATTCCATTAATTAAATCACTTCTCTATTTCTTTATCAATATTTGTTAACCAAATATTTTCAATAACCATATTGGCCTTTTATGTTATTTGGAAAACATTTCCGAATATCGCCTTCCTTTATTTTCTAAACTTTAGAAAATATATGCTATTTATAATTGGAAAATATTCCAATTACTTATCTCTTTTTCGATCTCGTTTATTTCTATACTTAGGAAATATTCTTTATTATATTTCCAAGCTTACACTTATTTGGGTTAAAACGGATGTTGTGTAAAACATCGTTACGACAACCCAAATACTATATTCAACTAACTCTTATTAAACCTTGATCTTCGAGCCTGAAATCTTACTATTTATTTTCTAATAATGAAATCAATCAAGTTTGGGTATAACTACCTCTCAGACCTTGACTGAATAACATTTATAACGTCAAAACAGATATGACTACTTACTCGAATAATCAATACCATACAACTACTTATTCACTTTTAAACACGCATACGCTTCCTCTTTCTGTTCTTACTAAATTTTATTCTTAATCTTCCTTTTTGATTTCACTATTCTATTTCTAAGTTCGTTTCCTTATCGACTTCTATATATATATATATATCGATACGTTGATTTCTAACTATCAAATTATCTTAAAAATATTCTAACTCCTTAAATTTTCAGAAAAATTCGCCATAACCTCCTTTGTACTAGGAGCATTAGGATATTTCAAATAGCCTCCCATGGCCCTCACCAATCCAAAAGAAAAAGAAAAAGCCAAGCGGCTAGCCGATACGGCGCATAAAATCTCATATATGAATTAAATACATACCTTTCGTCGAGTATTCTATTTATACTCTTCTAACACTCCATTCCAAACCTGTTTAACCTATATCCAACCATTCCCTTTTTTGTTTCAACTCAATCAAAAACTTTTAACTCGTTTCGTTAAGTACTTCGCTAATTGGCTCTTTTCCTTATTGCACTTTATATTTGAACACAACATGTTCAAATCTAAGTTTTACTTGTTTATAACAAATTGAATTCCTTTTCAACTTACATATCAAATTTCGAAATCTAAGTTCTCAAATCCCATTTACCTTTCAAAGTACAACTTTAATTAAAAATTTCATTAATTAATTTCTAGTTAACTGTTTTGCCTATTTCCCCCTTTCATTTTGAATATAACCTATTCAAATATAAGTTTAACTTATATATCACTAGTTGGATTCCGTTTTCAATTCTATTTGAATTTTATATTCAAATTCTATATCAAATTCATATTTGAACTTCTCTATTCAAATTCTGTATCAAATTCATATTTGAACTATCTTCAAACTTCATTTATTCATTCTTTAAACAAGTCTCGATTTCAATTCCTTTTGAAATCGATATTTCTACCTTTGGAAAATAGATTTCCCTTTTCAATTCCACACTTGTATTTTTATTTCTGGATTATCCAATGAAAATTCTTTTCACTTTATTTATAAACTTTTTTTTATAAAAGAACTATTTATAAACTTCGTTTATAAAGAAACCACTTGTTTTATTTTTCAAAACAAGTTTATATTTCAAATCAATTTAAAAATTCAAATTCTATATTACAAATCCCATTTGAATTTCTATATTCAAATTCTATATTTGAATTCCTTTTGAATTCTATATTCGAAATTCCATATATTCAAATTCTATATTTGAATTCCTTTTGAATTCTATATTCAAATTCCATATATTCAAATTCTGTATCACTTCCATTGAATTTCATATATTCAAACTCCCTTTGAATTTCTATATTCAATTTCTATTTCAAACTTTCTTTATTCATTCTTTATTATAAATCCCATTTGAAATTCAACACAACTTGTCTTTCCCAAGACAGTATCTCTGGTAGTAATTTTCACTTACAACTCGAAAATGAATACTGATGATGCAGCTGTCATCATCAGAATCTATTTTCCAGCGATCGAAGTGAGTTCAATACTATAAAACCATTTCTAAACATTTCCACTTTGAAATTCATTTCAAAATATAATCCACACGGCTTGTAAAATAATTTAAAATCTCCCAGGATCTTAAATTTTCCTTATTTTTAGTCCAAATCCATTTACAAACACTTATCCGATTCTCCAGAGTTTTAATTCAATTTTGGTTTAAATTTCAGATTTAACTCATCTGATATCACGTATTTCACTTATATAAATTCTGATTGGTTATTTACATAACCATTTAATTTATAATCTTACTTGATTATAATAACAACCAATATATCCACTATATTATAATTTTGATATATATACCTTCTCTATATCAAGATATACCTTGGGTAAACTTAGTTTAATTTACCATCTTTTCAAAACATATCGTGTCGACCCATCGTATTCGAGTTTTTATAAACTCTTATAGATACAGTGGATCAAACTGTAACGAACCAGAAAATCTGAACCAATTTAAAATGTTTAAATTGGCTAAAATAATGGATTTTAAATTTTTAAAATAAATATTTTAAATAATAGAGATGAAAAGTGAGTTGAATCGACAATTGAAAACGAATATAATCAATTATAATTATAAACAAGGCCTGAAATGGCGCTGCAGTTTCAAAAATTGAATTCAAACTTTGTCGGACTGTACCGGGTGCAAAACAAAACGGATTTTAGTGAAACTAGAAATATTTAAATCTGTTAGTGAATACCATTCTAACGAATCTGAAAAATCGAATTTTCATAGCGGAAAGCAAAAGTTATGGCCGAATGAATTTTCAGAAAGGTCGCTATGGAATTTATATAGCCCGTGAAATTGGCCATTTTGCATACGACCTCGGAATTCAACGAAACCACTTTTGTTGGATCTGGGATGTGAAGTTATTGCTAGGTTTCAAATTTCATAATTTTTGAAGCTAGTATGTAAGCGTGGCAAAAGAAAACGTGTTTTGATCAATTACAGTTAAATTGGATCGACCAGAAATGGGCCTTTTTGCAAACGGTCTCAGAATTCGATGAAACTAGTTTTGTTGGGACTGTATCGTCAAGACATAGCTAGATTTATTTTTCTGGAATTTTTCGAATCAGTTTGTGGCCCTGGCAAATTGAAATGTACATTCAAATTAAATATTGAATGTTATATACTTTGATCTGAAGGAAAACTGACTGAAACATTCGAATGGGCCTTCGAAACATATCCCATTGTGTTCGGAATGGGGGTAAAACACTAGGAATGACAGTCGTTGGGTTTGGATTGGTGGTCGTGTCAGAAAACCCCTTTAAAACTCCACCGGCCAATCAGAATTTTTATTAAAAAAAAGGAAAAATCCTTTTTTTCTCTCTCCCCGCTGAAGCTATATACGGCGGAAGTGGTTCGAAGCTTCCTCCTCAGATTTCGGCCGCCATCATCCACGCCAGGCTTCGCCACCACCCACGTTCGAAAGCACCTTCCCTCCTCTTCAAATCCGACCAAGTCCCACCACCCCCCATCGCGCCACCTGCGAGAACGACCTCCTCAAAGTTGCCCCCTTTCGACCGCCGCCACCGCCGGTAGGGACCACCGAATCGCCAACCACCACCACGCATGTAAAGCCCCTTCCTCCCTCTACGACGCCGCACCACCTGATCGGCCCCTCGTGCAGCGGATTCGACGAAAAACCGAGATCTAGTTTCGAATAAATAATGAAAGGTATGGCCTTGATTAATTAAAACTGTTTTTAACAGTTTAAAACTGTTGCAAACGTGTAAAAATCATATCTTTTTGTTGTGTTAACAAAATTCAGTGAAACAAGAAACAGTGGACTCGTGTGGACGTCTTCTACATTTTAGAAGAGACCGCATATTTTTCTGAGCCTTCTGCTATTTTTGGTGGAGTGGAACCCAATGTGAGATTTCTAATTTATAAACGATATGGAAAGGACGATGTATAAATTATATAGTCGATGTATGAGTTATATAAGCGTTGTACACCTCTTGTATAAGCGTTGTATAAGTTGTATGTTCAATGTATAAGTTATATATGCATTGTAAAAATTATTTATGTGTTGAAATAGAAGTGAATTGCTATATATAAATATATATATATATATATATATATATATATACGTCCCACGTCCACAAACCATGGACGATATTTATTGATTGTTATTGGTGTGAAAATTGATTGATAACAAATGGTTGATTGGGATTGTTTGTGGTTGATATTGATTGATTGTGGTTGAAAAATACCCACTTGTGGTTGAGAAATATTTGGTTGAAACCACCTAGGATTAGTTTGTGGAAATGAAATAAATATATACATGCCGCCTGCGTGCGAACTAGATGCATGATCCCCATTGTCAAAAAAACCGCGAGGTTTTAAGGTAGAGCGAGGAGCCGTACTAGGGACGGTCCCGGTTTTAACTACCCTGCCGTTATGCTGCCGAAATTTTGAATAATATTCATGTGTTTTAATTATTTTCATTTGCTGAAACTATATTTATTCGTTGAATAGAAAACCTTCATGTGTTGAATCGATATTCATTCGTTGATTAGAAATTCATGTGTTGAATGGTCTTCGTGTTTTAAATATAAAAATCGCATTTTTATCTATATATAGAAACTATAGAAAACCTTCATGTGTTGAATCGATATTCATTCGTTGAATTAAAATTCATGTATTGAATGGTCTTCGTGTTTTAAATATAAAAATCACATTTTTATCTATATATAGAAACTATAGAAAACCTTCATGTATTGAATCGATATTCATTCGTTGATTAGAAATTCATGTGTTGAATGGTATTCATATTTTGAAATAAATTGTTTTATAATAAAAATCCCAATTTTAACATCAATATAAACTATATAAAATAATAGTGTTTTGAAATGAATTGTTTTAAAATAAAAGTTACATTTTTATTATATACATGAATCGTTGAAATGTGAAGTGTTAAAAATAGCCACTCGTTCAAATAAATATGCATGAGTTGAAATATTAATTAATTAGCTAATGATATGATTTTTGCCTATGCATGCAACATTAGAATGAATGGTGTTTTTAGACCAAATGGAATCAAATATGAAGTTGAATAGAAAATGATAAGTGATAAGAACTGTATATATATACATGCATATTTATTGAATAGGTTATAGCAAAGGGGCTAGAGAAGAGGAATAAAATTTTGTGCCCGACAAATAGGTACACATTTACTGTTTTGTTTGGGTGAGGATTTTATGAGCCCGTTGGCTAGCCGCTTGGCTTTTTCTTTTTCTTTTTGACATGAGACGCCCGTGTCGCTGTTTGGGAATTTTCCCAGCCCCTCCCGTACAAAGGAGGTTATGGCGAAATTTTCCAAAATTTAAAGGCGTTAGTGAAATATTTGAAGTGAAAACGATATTGAAATTGTTGAACGAACTATATTTATATAAATATAAATAAAATTAAAACGAAACGTGGCCGTGCAGTTCGTGTTTTTAAACCGTGATTTCAAACAACTAGTGCGGGAAATCCGACCATTGAATTTTCCCGAAACCGCAACCATTGGGTTCGCCTTGGAAATATCTTTCCAACGACACCAACTTTATAAAAATCCAATGGTTGGATTGTCTGGAATGTTTAATTCAAATCTGAAGAAAAACAGCGCCAGAAACGATTATATTTATATATTTATATAATAAATATAATTATATTTAATCGAATAACGACGCTGCAGTTCGTATTTTGAAATCGAAACTTCAAACGATTGTACCGGGAGATCCGACCGTCGGATTTTACCAAAACTGGAACCGTTGGATTCGTTTTGAAAAGACCTTTCTAATGATGTAAATTTTGTGAAGATCCAACAGTTAGATTTTCAGATATGTGTAAATCAAATCTGAAGAAAAACAGCGCCACGGCCGCGTTATGGCCCGAAGCGTCGTTTTGAATAAATTGGCTATTTTAAAATAAATAAAAATAGCGATAAATCGTTATAAAATATCATAAACGATATGGAATGGAAATAAACTGAATTTGCTCGATTTATGTGGTATTTGATGGTTGAATGTGTTTGGTGTGAAAATTACATTAAAGAACAAAATTGGTGTTGTCGAATGATTTAACCATTGAAATAAATTGATTTGAAATTCTCAATATACGTGAATTATTTGAAAAGGCCGAGTTAATTCTCATTTCAAACAATCGACCGACGATGGAAAGTCGAAGATGAAGACGGTGGTCGAAGACCGGAGATCTTCACCTCGTTTGGATGGTAACCGAGGTCCTGGTCGGGAGGCATCCCGAAATATGGATAATGAGTGGTGATCGTCCAGACGTACGTGGTGATCGATGGGTTTGCGAGGTATTTAGTGCCTCCGGTTTCGTTCAGACCTAGAACGGACTTGTAAATGGACTGTGTGTCTGGCATTGGATTTTATTCTGTGTAGATTGATCTCTATTAAATATACATCTGTTTGGAGGTGGAGAATTTATTCTTTTGCTTAACGCCCTTCTCTGAAACGCACGAGCTCAGAGGTTGTATATCGATGGACATCAGTAGCATGGCGTGAATTGGCTGTGTGGCATGCTAAGATGCAGTGATCAGGGCTTTTGTTGAAAAGCAAAGTCTTGTTGTGATGACCAAAGCACCGCCTGTGTGGCGTAGCTTTGTGTATAACATGAAATCGCGGGCCTCACACCCCGGTATGAACCAGAAATGGGAGGACCTCGGGGAGGGAATGCATTTCTTCCTAGCTAGGGTGGTGTCAGTGACCTAACAGCCCTGACATTTATATACAGTTCACCTGTGTGGTTGTTGCTGTTGCGAGGCGCCTTGGTTAGATCGGACGATCCGGGTCCAATGGAGCCATTCGTTGATTCGCTTACGCCCCAAAGGGCGGGGAAACGTAGTGTTCAGGTATTTTAATCCACTCCGTGTAGACCGGCCCTGACGATCCAAGGGTCGATGCGTTCTGATCCTGAGACTCGGGCTAGGCAGTCTCGAATTCGGTAAGGACTATCTTTTGCCTTGGTTTATGATGGAAATCCAATTTCCAAATATGTGACTGTGCTGTTTTGATTGTATACCTATATATATGGCGACATAGTGGTATGGGGCATTAATACCGTCTATGGTTGATAGTTATGATTTGAAATTGTTTTCAAAACATATAAACACTAGCAATAATATCAAATGCCTTTGTTTTATTCGTATCAAGCATATTTTGGCCGTTATAAGGTAAAAACTCTATCCTCCGGTTTGCATTGCATTGTGTGATGGGAATTGAGTCTTATAAAGGCTTCATTTTTATAAAAAGCATTGCGATGGTTAAAAGAATGATTTGTTTTAAATGACTGGCAATCCAATGGAGTAAACCCGTTCCACGAAAGTGGCGTGGTCCTGTGATTAGCCATATTATATATGTGATGAATAGATTTCTCATACTAGTCCCATGACTGACTCGTAGTTTGTTTCACTTTCAAACTCGGGTGCCCCTTTTTCTACACGGGCAGCCTTGTATTCAGGTTTAGCTGGTTCTTCCTGGATAGCTGGAGCTGAAGATGGTTTCTACCATTTATCTCTTTTTATGTTGTTCAGCTTCTATTGTGCATATTTTGTTTGTTTTCCGCTGTAGACATTTATGTATAGCTGAACTGTATTTGTACTAAGTAAGATCCTGTATACTGTGTAACTCTGATGATTACTTTTACCCAGTATATTCTATTGTTCATTATCTGGTGTATTTATTTAATTTTGTTCTGCTATTCTGTGTTATATTCCAAAGATAACCCTTGCCACCATCAGTATGGGGTTTGGGGTCGTCTCATTTGGTATCAGAGCCTTGGTTAAGCTTAAGTCTGGAGTATACCACATGAACGAACTCGTCAGAAATAGAACCAGTAGTGTTCTAGGATGGGTAACTCTATACAGATAGGATCAGTAATATCCTAGTATAAGTAAAGCAGAATGGAATACACCCCAGTAGACACATTTACATTGAAGTATTTGTTTCTATATTTTGAAATATCTTTTCTGTTGACCTGACACTTTGTCTTCTAATTGCAGACGCACTAGAAAATGAGTGACAGGAACAGAAGAAAGAATCGTATGGCTCGACCAGCTAATGAGCCAGTTGTGCTCCCGCAGCCAGAATCCAATATAGAAGTTCTATTCAAGAGATTTCGAAATCTGGGTGGATCGCCATTCTTAGGCAAGGAGTCCATTATGGAAACACAAGCTTGGATTCGTTCTGAAGAGAAAATCTTTGAGGGTTTAAAGCTGAGAGACGATCAGAAAAGACTACTGGCGTCTTGGGCACCCAAAGAAGAAGCTTTGTTTTGGTGGGATTCAGTTATTAAAGATAATCCAGAAGGTGATATCATCTGGGACAAATTCAAAGTGATTTTCCTAGAAAGATTTACTCCTCCTGAAGCGACGAAGCGATTGTGTGATGAATTTTCTTATTTGATACAAGGTGATATGACCATCCCAGAATATCATAAGAAATTCAATGAACTTGCACACTTTGCTCCTCATCTGATTCAAGATCCAAAGAGGAAAAATCTGAGATTTATTCATGGCCTGCAAAGGAGATACCAGAATAGTGTAATGAGGAATGTGAAGCTTCCTTTTTTTTGAAATGATATACATGGCTTATCATTATGAAGATCTCCATAAGAAAGGAATGTTACGCGACGAAGAAGAAGTCTGTTCTAGGGACAAAGCAGAGTCAGAAACTGATAATCCCGAGGCCAGTGCGATATCTGAGGTGAGTAAGAAGCCCAAAGTAAATCGAGAAAGGGCCAGATCTGAAAAAAAACCCAGCAACGATGGCCACCTGTTCTAACTGCAGGGAACCAGGGCATCTCACCAGGAATTGTAAAACCTCGAAGAAACGAAAGAAGGGGTTTAAACCCGATAACCAGTTTCGAGAGAATAGAAAATGTTGTCAATGTCATCGGATTGGCCATCTTGAAAAGGATTGCAGGCAATTTAAGAAGTCCAAAACAGTACATATAAATGAAGTAGCAGAAGCGTCTGGGCTCTCAGCTATTCAAGAAAGGCCAGATGTTTTAGAAGGCACGCTAACTGTCAAAAATATTCATGTTAAAGTACTGTTTGACACTGGCGCGTCACGCAGCTTCATTGCCAAGGATGCAGCTAAGAAACTGGATTTGAATTTGAAAAAGCTGAAGAAACCAATGACTGTCCAGAATCCGGTTGGGGGTTCCATTGATCTCAGTTGGGTTTGTGGAGTGCCGGTTTCCTTTTCTCGTTATCGGTTTCCTACCATCGTAGTCGTCATGAATTTTAAAGAGTTTGATCTTATCTTGGGGTTAGACTGGTTGACCAAATATGAAGCTGAAGTTAAATGAGCCGACAGAGTCGTAAAGGCGAGGATTAAATCAGGTGATTATATAACCATTCCCTGTGAAGGTCAGAATGCTAATAGAAAAGACTTCTGGGCAGCTTTGAATGTTTCTCCAGCCCAAATAGAAAATGTCCCCGAGATCACAAAGAATATTATTGACCTCATCAAAGATATTCCTGTCATCAAGGACTATGCGGATGTGTTCGAGGAAGTTGTTCGCTTACCTCCGCAGAGAGAAATAGATTTCAAGATTGCTTTGATTCCGAATGCGAGGCCGGTAGTTCACACTATTCGAAGAATGTCCTTGAAAGAGAAAGAGGAATTAGACAATCGAACACGACAGCTAGTATGGAAAGGTATGATCAGGCCTAGTTTCTCTGATTGGGGTGCAACAGTGGTGTTTGTCCCAAAATCTGACGGTGCACTACGGTTATGTGTGGATTATCGAGATCTGAACAAACAGACAATAAAGAACAAATATCCATTGCCGCGGATTGATGATTTGTTAGATCGATTAAATGGAGCACAAGTATTTTCATGAATGGACCTAGCTACAGGCTTCCATCAACTTCGAATTGCCGAAGAGTGTGTTCCAATGACAGCATTCAGAGGTCCCGACTTATTCTACGAGTGGTTAGTAATGTCGTTCGGCTTATGTAACGCTCCTGCTTACTTCGTCGATCTGATGAATAGAGTGTTCAGAGGGGTTTGAATAAATTTGTTCTGGTTTTTATTGATGATATTCTAATCTTCTCTAAATCAAAGGTCGAACATGAAAAGCATTTGGAACAGGTTCTGGAAATTCTCAGAAGGAATGTATTGAAAGCAAAGTTTTCCAAATGTATATTCTGGCAAGATGAAGTGAAATTTCTGGGCCATGTCGTATCGAAAGAAGGAATTGCTGTGGATCCAAGCAAAATCACAGCTATTCAGAATTGGAAACAACCCAGTACCCCCACTGAAGTCCGCAGTTTTCTCGGATTGGCTAGCTATTACCGGAAGTTCGTTAAAAACTTTTCGAAGATATCTGGCCGCTTAACGAAGCTTACAAAGAAGCACTCTAAATTCAAATGGACTCCAGAGAGTGAAGAGGCTTTTGAAGAGCTAAAGTTGAGATTAACAACTGCTCCAGTGTTAACCATCATCGATGGCAACCAGGATTTGAAATTCTGGACTGATTCTTCTAGAGAATGCCTTGGCGCAGTGTTAATGCAAATGGGTCAAGTGATTGCTTATGATAGCCGTCAGTTGAAGTCGCACGAGAAAAACTACGTAACTCATGATCTTGAGTTATTGGCTATAGTATTTGCCTTGAAAATCTGGAGACACTATCTTCTGGGTGAGAGATTTGACCTGTTTACAGATCACCAGTCGCTAAAGTACCTTTTCATACAGAAGGACTTGAATCTGAGGCAGCAACGTTGGCTGGAGTTTCTAGCAGCATATGACTTTGAAATTATATATACTCCAGGGAAAGCCAATGTCGTGGCCGATGCGCTGAGCCGAAAGAATGTAATGATCGCCAGCTTTATTATTACGACTTCCTTGATTGACAAAATATCTATTCTTCAGAAGGAGGATAACTTTATTAAGGATATGATCAAAAGGATTCAGAAAGGCGAACCCTCGTGTTTTCAAATACATAAGGACGAGACCTTGAGGTTGAAAGAAAGGATTTGTGTTCCTGACATCCCAGAGTTAAAAAGGGAAGTGTTAGACGAGTGTCACAAGCCCAAGCTGAGTATTCATCCTGGTGTATCCAAAATGTATAACGATCTCAAATGAACACTCTGGTGGAAGGCCATGAAAAGAGATGTTTCAATACACGTTAGCCGATGCCCTACTTGCCAACTAGTCAAAAGCGACCAACAGAAATTGGCTGGATTGTTACAACCGCTAGAAGTTCCTGGTTGGAAGTGGGAACATATTTCTATGGATTTCATTGATGGTCTGCCCAAAACCAGAAGGAATGACAACATTTGGGTGATCGTAGATCGCTTCATGAAGACCGCCCATTTTATAACTATCAGATCAAACAGAACTGCTCAGAGTCTGGCGCAGATTTACTTCAAGGAAATAGTTAGAATACATGGAGTGCCGCTCAGTATAGTCAGTGATAGAGATACAATATTTACTAGCAAATTCTAGGAAGCATTTCGGGTCGAGCTGGGAACGAAGTTGAACTTAAGCACCGCTTATCATCCTCAGGCAGACGGTCAGACTGAGAGGGTGAATCATATTTTAGAAGATCTTTTGTGGGCTTGTGTTATAGATTTCGGTGGATCATGGGAAGACCATCTGCATTTGGCTGAATTCTCATATAACAACAGTTACCAAGCGAGCCTGACAATGTCACCATTCGAAGCGTTGTATGGTAGACCGTGCCGATCTCCTGCTTGTTGGGTCGAACCCGGAAATAGACTTGTGTTGGGTCCTGATATGATTCGAGAAGCTGCCGACAAAGTCGATTTTATTAAGAAGCGATTACTCGCCGCTCAAAGCCGACAAAAGAGCTATGCCGATAGGAGAAGAAGAGATATATCCTTTGCTGTTGGCAACTATGTATATCTGAAATTATCGCCGATGAGAGGAGTTATCCGGTTCGGTAAAACTGGAAAGTTAGCGCCCAAATTCATTGGTCCGTTTCCTATTCTGGAACGGATCGGAACTCTCGCTTATAGGGTCAAACTGCCTGATTGGTTGCCTGGAGTTCATGATGTATTTCATATATCTCAACTTCGAAAGCACGTTCATGATCCAGACTTGATCGTGGAAGAAGCAGCTCAACAGGACATTGAAATTACCCCCGAATTAGCTGTGAGAAGAGAGCCGCTAAAGATCATCGGCAAAGAAACCAAAGAACTGAGGAACAAGAAGGTTCACTTAGTCAAAGTGCAATGGAGTGGAGATCCGCGAGATTGTACTTGGGAAACTGAGGAGAGCATTCAGAAAGCCTATCCTAGATGCCGAGTAGATATCTCTGATTGACTCCGGTGCAAGGTACATTTACCCTACTTTGCATTACCAATCAGTTCTCAATTCTGTTGTTATTTTCTTTCCATGGATGTGCACTTTTAATTCTATAGTCTGAATGATTTTAAAGAAATATATGAAATTGATTAGTATATTTTTGAAAAGTTAAAAAAACAATTTGATTGTTGGTTGTGTTGTGTGATTGTAGATTTGATTAATTGAATTATTAAAACGATAGTTAATTTAATCAATAAGGGAATAATGGTAGAATTTACTCATTTAAATCACACATTGAACTGATTTAAAAATAGATAGAAATATATACACATGTGCATTTTATATATTTGAACAGGTAAATGGATTAGCTGTTGAGTAAAGATTTTATTTGTGTGCCCGACAAATAGGTAAACCTTAATGAGGTGGATGCGAAATATTATTATATCAACTCCTGTGAATGCCATTGGATGCGGAGTGCTGGTTTTTCTGTGTGAAATAATAAACGTCGCCATAGGATAGTAACAATTAATTTCGAACTACATTACATGGCATACTTCAGAAGATAGGCATACTTCATCATATACCACATAAGCATTTGGAGCTTGTGTGACGAGGTGGAAGAGTTACCATACGAGCGAGAGGCTTGTATGGCGATGACTATATTTTGCAGGTTGAACTAATGACTGATATGGACTATTTAAAATTGTAACGATTAAATTTGCCAGATTAATAAAAACCCCACACGGGTCTGGAGTTGACAATAATCACGTCTCTCTAGTTATTAGATACGGCACATGGACTATTTATTTCCCACACGGGTTAGGGTGACGAGAATTTATTCTCTGGAGTTATTATCAATACATGCTCCCCTGTAAACACCAAAATATATCACTATAAATATGTGTATGCTTATTAGGATTTATTGGGTACCTAATACGGCCCAATAAATTTCCAAACCTCTCTCCGTACAAGGGAGGCTATGGCGAAATTTTTCAAAAATTCCGGGTGTTAGCCAAATTTTTGAAGAATTTGAAATTTCTCAAAAACTGAAAAGTTGGAGAATTGAAGCCAGATCGAACGTAGAGTTGATTAATCAAACCACTTTCGACTTTGTTCCTTTTCGGGGACGAAAAGTTTTAAGTGGGGGAGATTGTAATGATCCAGAAAATCTGAACCTATTTAAAATTTTTAAATTGGCTAAAATAATGGATTTTAAATATTTAAAGTAAATATTTTAAATAATAGAGATGAAAAGTGAATTGAATCGACAATTGAAAACGAATATAATTAATTATAATTATAAACAAGGCCTGAAATGGCGCTACAGTTTCAAAAATTGAATTCAAACTTTGTCCGACTGTACCGGGTGCAAAACAAAACGGATTTTAGTGGAACCAGAAATATTTAAATCTGTTAGTGAATACCTTTCTAACGAATCTGAAAAATCGAATTTTCATAGCGGAAAGCAAAAGTTATGGCCGAATGAATTTTCAGAAAGGTCGCTATGGAATTTATATAGCCCGTGAAATTGGCCATATTGCATACGACCTCGGAATTCGACGAAACCACTTTTGTTGGATCCGGGATGTGAAGTTATTGCTAGTTTTCAAATTTCATAATTTTTGAAGCTAGTATGTGAGCGTGGAAAAAGAAAACGTGTTTTGATCAATTACAGTTAAATTGGATCGACCAGAAATGGGCCTTTTTGCAAACGGTCTCAGAATTCGATGAAACTAGTTTTATTGGGACCGTATCGTCAAGACATAGCTAGATTTATTTTTCTGGAATTTTTCGAATCAGTTTGTGGCCCTGGAAAATTGAAATGTACATTCAAATTAAATATTGAATGTTATATACTTTGATCTGAAGGAAAACTGACTGAAACATTCAAATGGGCCTTCGAAACATATCCCATTGTGTTCGGAATGGGGGTGAAACGCTAGGGACGACAGTCGTTGGGTTTGGATTGGTGGTCGTGTCAGAAAACCCCTTTAAAACTCCACCGGCCAATCAGAATTTTTATATAAAAAAAATTCCCCTTTTTCTCTCTCCCCGCTGAAGCGATATACGGCGGAAGTGGTTCGAAGCTTCCTCCTCCGATTTCGGCCGCCACCGTCCACGCTAGGCTTCGCCACCACCCACGTTCGAAAGCCCTTTCCCTCCTCTTCAAATCCGACCAAGTCCCACCACCTCCCATCGCGCCACCTGCGAGAACGACCTCCTCAAAGTTGCCCCATTTCGACCGCCGCCACCGCCGGTAGGGACCACCGAATCGCCAGCCACCACCATGCGCGTAAAGCCCCTTCCTCCCTCTACGACGTCGCACCACCTGATCGGCCCCTCGTGCAATGGATTCGATGAAAAACCATGACCTAGTTTCGAACAAATAGTGAAAGGTACGACCTTGATTAATTAAAACTGTTTTTAACAGTTTAAAACCGTTGCAAACTTGTAAAAATCATATCTTTTTGCTGTGTTAACGAATTTCAGTGAAACAAGAAATAGTGGACTCGTGTGGACGTCTTCTACATTTTAGAAGAGACCGCATATTTTTCTGAGTCTTCTGCTATTTTTGGTGGAGTGGAACCCAATGTGAGATTTCTAATTTATAAACGATATGGAAACGACGATGTATAAATTATATAGTCGATGTATGAGTTATATAAGTGTTGTACACCTCTTGTATAAGCATTGTATAAGTTGTATGTTCGATGTATAAGTTATATATGCGTTGTAAAAATTATATATGTGTTGAAATAGAAGTGAATTGCTATATATAAATATATATATATATATATATATATACGCCCCTCGTCCACAAACCATGGACGATATTTATTGATTGTGATTGGTGTGAAAATTGATTGATAACAAATGGTTGATTGAGATTGTTTGTGGTTGATATTGATTGATTGTGGTTGAAAAATACCCACTTGTGGTTGAGAAATATTTGGTTGAAACCACCTAGGATTAGTTTGTGGAAATGAAATAAATATATACATGCCGCCTGCGTGCGAACTAGATGCATGATCCCCATTGTCAAAAAAACCGCGAGGTTTTAAGGTAGAGCGAGGAGCCGTACTAGGGACGGTCCCGGTTTTAACTACCCTGCCGTTCTGCTGCCGAAATTTTGAATAATATTCATGTGTTTGAATTATTTTCATTTGCTGAAACTATATTTATTCGTTGAATAGAAAACCTTCATGTGTTGAATCGATATTCATTCGTTGATTAGAAATTCATGTGTTGAATGGTCTTCGTGTTTTAAATATAAAAATCACATTTTTATCTATATATAGAAACTATAGAAAACCTTCATGTGTTGAATCGATATTCATTCGTTGAATTAAAATTCATGTGTTGAATGGTCTTCGTGTTTTAAATATAAAAATCACATTTTTATCTATATATAGAAACTATAGAAAACCTTCATGTGTTGAATCGATATTCATTCGTTGATTAGAAATTCATGTGTTGAATGGTATTTATATTTTGAAATAAATTGTTTTATAATAAAAATCCCAATTTTAACATCAATATAAACTATATAAAATAATAGTGTTTTGAAATGAATTGTTTTAAAATAAAAATCACATTTTTATTATATACATGAATCGTTGAAATGTGAAGTGTTAAAAATAGCCACTCGTTCAAATAAATATGCATGAGTTGAAATATTAATTAATTAGCTAATGATATGATTTTTGCCTATGCATGCAACATTAGAATGAATGGTGTTTTAAAACCAAATGGAATCAAATATGAAGTTGAATAGAAAATGATAAGTGATAAGAACTGTATATATATACATGCATATTTATTGAACAGGTTATAGCAAAGGGGCTAGAGAAGAGGAATAAAATTTTGTGCCTGACAAATAGGTACACATTTACTGTTTTGTTTGGGTGAGGATTTTATGAGCCTGTTGGCTAGCCGCTTGGCCTTTTCTTTTTCTTTTTGACATGAGACGCCCGTGTGGCTGTTTGGGAATTTTCCCAGCCCCTCCCGTACAAAGGAGGTTATGGCGAAATTTTCCAAAATTTAAAGGCATTAGTGAAATATTTGAAGTGAAAACGATATTGAAATTGTTGAATGAACTATATTTATATAAATATATAAATATAAATAAAATTAAAACGAAACGTGGCCGTGCAGTTTATGTTTTGAAACCATGATTTCAAACAACTAGTGCGGGAAATCTGACCATTGGATTTTCCCGAAACCGCAACCATTGGGTTCGCCTTGGAAATATCTTTCCAATGGCACCAACTTTGTAAAAATCCAATAGTTGGATTGTCTGGAATGTTTAATTCAAATCTGAAGAAAAACAGTGCCAGAAACGATTATATTTATATATTTATATATAAATATAATTCTATTTAATCGAATAACGACGTTGTAGTTCGTATTTTGAAATCGAAACTTCAAACGATTGTACCGGGAGATCCGACCGTCGGATTTTCCCGAAACTGGAACCGTTGGATTCGTTTTGAAAAGACTTTCTAATGATGTAAATTTTGTGAAGATCCAACGGTTAGATTTTCAGATATGTGTAAATCAAATCTGAAGAAAAACAGCGCCACGGCTGCGTTATGGCCCGAAGCGTCGTTTTGAATAAATTGGCTATTTTAAATTAAATAAAAATAGCGATAAATCGTTATAAAATATCATAAACGATATGGAATGGAAATAAACTGAATTTGCTCGATTTATGTGGTATTTGATGGTTGAATGTTGTGACGACCCGAACTTTCCCGGTCTCCGAAGAGATGAGAAAGAACGAATTACTGTGAGGACAAGACAAATCAGAACGCAGACTGAAGAACATTTCATTGTTATACAACAATTCCATCAGATACTAGAATATACAGAGTATAAATGAATAAATTTCATTCGATAAATATCAGAGATTACAATAAATTACTCAACAGCGGAAAAATAATACAAAGCAAAACTGAAGGTGATATACGGATACAGAGCTTTCCGGATATCATTCCAGCTGTGAACCGGGATCCTGTGAATATAAATCTACAAAACCAAAACTACTAGCTGCCCGTGTCGAAAATAAGGGCACCCAGAGTTTAGGTTAAAACAATAAACTCCAAGTCAGTCATGTGACTGGTGTGAGAACTAAAACAGTTATTAATATTGGTTTTAAGGTTAGGTAAATCAAGGGACCACGCCGTATAACACGGAACGGGTTTCCTCCCAAGAATACCAGTGCATATCAATAAACAACGAAATGCTTTTTCGGAAAATGAAGCTATTATAAGACCCAGGTCCCATCACACAATGCAACGCAAGCCGGAGGATAGGGTTTTCCCTTATAATAGCCAAACATGCTTGGTACATTTAAAACAAATCACTTGATACTATAATAAGTGTATAGTGTCAAAACATTTCAATCATAAATATAAATCATAGATGGAATGGGTACAATATATCATGTCACCATACTAGTTCTACAATTAAAACCGCAATACACGTATTGGAAATTGGATTTCCGTCATGAGTCGAGGCAAGGGGCAAGCTCCTCTCCGCTTCGAGACACTCTAGCAAATGCCTCGGGACTACACACTCTGGGCAACCCCGGATGCGGCTGGGCCGGTCCTCACTTGCGTTAGAGGATTAATTATGCCTGAACACACGTTTCCCGGTCCTTACAGACCTATAATCGAGGCGCCTCATTCCAACAACCACAAAGGTGAAAAGTATATAAATGTCAGGGCTGGTAAGTCACTGACACCACCAAAGCTAGAAAGAAACGTCGTGCTCTCCCAGCGGTCCGTATCCCGTTTTTAACTCATACCGAGGTGTGAGGCTCGCGAATCCACGCTATACACAAAGCTACGCCACAAAGGCCGTGCTTTGATCATCAACCACAAGACTTTTCTTTTCAACAGAAGCCTTGATCCATGCAACTCAGCGTGCCACACAGGCAATTCATGCCATGCGATTGATATCTATCGATATATAACTTCTAAGCTCCTACGTCTCAGAGAAGGGCGTTAAGCAAGAGAATAAATTCTCCGCCGCCAAACAGATATATATTTAACAGAAATCAATCAACACAGAATAAAATCCAATGTCAGACACACAATCCATTTACAAGTTCGTTCTGGGTCTGAACGAAACCGGAGGCACTTTCCTCGCATATCCATCCATCTCCAAGTACGTCTGGACGACAACCAACTGATTCCCTCATCTTGGATGTACAGCCCAATCAAGATCATCAGTAATCACCCAAACGATGTGAAGACTTCTGGTCTTCAACCACCGTCTTCATCTTCGACATATCGTCGAATCGGTTATTCAGAATGGGTATAAACCCAGCCTTTCCGAACAACCCGCGTATATTAAAAACAAATGTTACACAAACACAACATACGCCTCATTCCAATTCCACATTCTTAGGGAAAGGTTCCCATTAATTTTATCCAAGATAAATTCTTTAAAATTTATCCTTTAATCTTCCTTGGATGTCATTTCAAACCAAATTATGGTTTTCTAAACTAGTCGAGATTAGCGAACCATACCGAAGTAATTATTTTTTATTTCCCAATCCCAACCTATTCATCCCATGAAGCAAAACTGGGAATACTCCATATCTAATACCACGGTGTTATCGGTAAAATTAATTACCATTTCACGTTCAAATCTAATTAAAGATTCAACTACCGCTTTGGAGCAAAACTGGTGATACTCCATTCTCGCTCATTCTCTATATTTGATAATTTAGATTATCAATTCACATTTCAATCTAATTGTAGATTCATTAAAACTCCTTTTACTGGGTTAAAGAACTAATGTCATTTAAAACACAGTTCACGATAAACCCAAATCACATTCTATTTATTATCGGGTTAAAGAACTAGTGTTATTTAAAACACCGTTCACGATAAACCTATGAATCAATTCTATTTAAACCCATTTCAAATCCAATTTATTTATTTAAAAATAAATGGGTTTTAATTTCAGTTCAAAACTAGTTCATTTTGATAAAAATCTATTTTTATCTTTTCAAATATGGAGTTTTTCATCCCAATTTTTCCCAAATCATTTCTTATGATTTTACACAAATTATTATTATTTTTAATAATTTTATCAAGGCCCGTACAGTCGATTTCCATCAACGGCCACCGAACTGCACTTACAGCGACCTTTTCCAAATTTGATTTGGACGTATCTCCAAATCCAACCGTTAGATTTCAAATTTCAAATACATGTTAGAAAGCTCTTTTCGATACGAACCCAACGGTTCCGGTTTTAGGAGAATCCGACGGTCGGATCTCCCGTAATGTCCGTTTGAATTTAATGGTTGAAATTCGCGAACTGCCGCGGCGCGGCGCATTCTATTCAGGCCATTATATTATATATATAATATATATTTCGTCGATTTCTATTTTAAAACGAATTTTATAAATAGTTTTGAATTCGTTTCAAAAACAATTTCAACCTTTATTTCAAATTCAAATCAAAATTGAATTTTCTATTCTAAATCCTTTTTACTTTCATTTCTATTTGATTCAGATTCAAATCGATTTTAATTCGATTCGAATTCATTTCCTTTTTTAATTCAATTCGATTCGAATTCGAATTCGTTTTCTTTTCAATTCAATTCAATTCGAATTCGATTTATATTCAATTCATTTCGAATTCATTCTATATTCAATTCAATTCGAATTCATTCTATATTCAATTCAATTCGAAATTGGTTTATATTCAATTCAATTTCTATTTCTATTCGATTCGATTCATTTTCTATTTGATTCAATTCAAATTGGTTTTCTATTCGATTCAATTCAAATTTCATTTCAAAATATTCGATTTCGAAATCACTTTTCAATATTCATTTTAAAATGAATAAAATCGATGTAAATATCGTTCACGTCAAAATGGCGTCAATCTAATCAACACGGCTTTATATATTTCAATAATTCCGTTATTCTATTCAACAAATGAATATTTATTCTTGTCAACACATGACTAATTTCAACGAATGAGTACTGTCCACGTGTGACTATTTTAGTTATTTAATATATTTTATGAAATTAAGGTATCTATCATTTGATATTGAATCAGACTCCAACCGTAAATTAGTAAGAGAACGATTCCCTGAATATTAACCCCGAAGGCCGAAACCAACATCAGATCAATATCCAGGAGACCGCTCATCTTATCTATTTTCCAGTTAATTTCTAATTTCATATATGATAAAGATGTAAATTTTATTGTTAAAATATTTCGTTCAACACATGACTAATCTCAACGGATGAGTACAGTCAATACATGAACCTTTACTTTATAATAATAAAGATATAAATTTTATTGTTAAAATAGTTCGTTCAACACATGACTATTCTCAACGGATGAGTACAGTCAATACATGAACCTTTATTTTATATTGATAAAGAAGTAAATTTTATTATTAAAATATTTCGTTCAACACATGACTAATCTCAACGGATGAGTACGGTCAACACATGAACCGTTATTTTATAATATTCTTTATTTTCTAAATTGGAATGAGGCCCAATCAATCACCATATAATATTAATTATATGGATTTTCATACATCACACATATATAATAGCATTGAAAAATAATCAACCATCAACCAAAGTGCACTACACTGTATAGCGTCAAATATAGATTTCTAACGCTTATAACAGCCTGTCAATCAATCGATCGACATATTTAATCAATCAGGATGAGTGAACTTCAAATTTCATCCCAACACCCGTGTAGGGTTTCAAACAATCGAACACAGATTTTATTTGTGCAGTTGGGCGATGTGTAAAATTTATCGTCCCAATCAATGTCAGTCAAATCAGTGTACATAAACAAACCGTCCGGTTTGTAAATGAATATTTATTTATTCACATTCACTATATTCATATTCACGTTAAAAATTATATTTTTAACGATAAAAAATTTTATTTTAACATTTGAATTTCTATTCAGTTCATTCTTTAAATAAAATGATATTTTTATTTTTCTAACTTATTTTAGAAAATTTCGGCGGCATAACGGCACGATACTAGAAACGGGACAAGGCCTAGCATTAATCCCCGGTCTAGTGAAGGCCCACGCCATTCACACATTAATCAAATCCATCCCATTTCACCAAACAATTCAATTCAAACCAAATAATCTAACCAACTACACAACCAAACAATTAAACAAACAAGCCATCCATGGTCTGTGGATGACGGGTGTCGGGTGCTACTAAACACCGTCTGCATCCTAGTATAGATATATAACTAGAAAAAGAAATTTTGAAAGGTGAGAAGTTCTCACCGATAGCTATCCAAACATCTTGACTCTTCTTTTGTAGAAGTCTTCGTCGTTTTCGCCTTTCGTCACTATCGTCGCCCGTATTCACTACATATGTAAAATTGAATTTTTACTTCGCTATTCAATATATAAAAATCGAATTTTTACTTCGCTATTCAATATATAAAAATCGAATTTTTACTTCGTTATTCAATATATAAAAATCGAATTTTTAATGCTACTATATAGATAAAAATTATATTTTTATCACGCTATTTTTCATATAAAGATTTCGCCTTTTCAAATATATCATTATAAAAATCACATTTTTATTTTTCTACACATATAAAGATGATATTTTTACTATCTTACCTATATAAAAATTATATTTTTCTCGAAGTAAAAATGTGCTTGGTGTGAAAATTACATTAAAGAACAAAATTGGTGTTGTCGAATGATTTAACCATTGAAATATATACGTGAATTATTTGAAAAGGCCTAGTTAATTCTCATTTCAAATAATCGACAAACGATCGAAAGTCGAAGATGAAGACGGTGGTCGAAGACCGGAGATCTTCACCTCGTTTGGACGGTAACCGAGGTCCTGATTGGGAGGCATCCCGAAATATGGATAATGAGTGGTGATCGTCCAGACGTACGTGGTGATCGATGGGTTTGCGAGGTATTTAGTGCCTCCGGTTTCGTTCAGACCCAGAACGAACTTGTAAATGGACTATGTGTCTGACATTGGATTTTATTCTGTGTAGATTGATCTCTGTTAAATATACATCTGTTTGGCGGCAGAGAATTTATTCTTTTGCTTAACGCCCTTCTCTGAAACGCACGAGCTCAGAGGTTGTATATCGATGGACATCAGTCGCATGGCGTGAATTGCCTGTGTGGCATGCTATGATGCAGTGATCAGGGCTTCTGTTGAAAAGCAAAGTCTTGTGGTGATGACCAAAGCACCGCCTGTGTGGCGTAGCTTTGTGTATAATGTGAAATCGCGAGCCTCACACCCCGGTATGAACCAGAAACGGGAAAAGGACCTCAGGGAGGGCATGCGTTGCTTCCTAGCTAGGGTGGTGTCAGTGACCTACCAGCCCTGACATTTATATACTTTTCACCTGTGTGGTTGTTGCTGTTGCGAGGCGCCTCGGTTAGATCGGACGATCCGGGTCCGATGGAGCCATTCGTTGGTTCGCTTACGCCCCAAAGGGCGGGGAAACGTAGTGTTCAGGCATTTTAATCTACTCCGTGTGGACCGGCCCTGACGATCCAAGGGTCGATGCGTTCTGATCCTGAGACTCGGGCTAGGCAGTCTCGAATTCGGTAAGGACTATCTTTTGCCTTAGTTCATGACGGAAATCCAATTTCCAAATACGTGACAGTGCGGTTTTGATTGTATACCTATATATATGGCGACATAGTGGTTTGGGGCATTAATTCCGTCTATGATTGATAGTTATGATTTGAAATTGTTTTCAAAACATATAAACACTAGCAATAATATCAAATGCCTTTGTTTTATTCGTATCAAGCATATTTTGGCCGTTATAAGGTAAAAACTCTATCCTCCGGTTTGCGTTGCATTGTGTGACGGGAACTGAGTCTTATAATGGCTTCATTTTTATAAAAAGCATTGCGGTGGTTAAAAGAATGATTTGTTTTAAAGCACTGGCAATCCAATGGAGTAAACCCGATCCACGAAAGTGGCGTGGTCCTGTGATTAGCCATATTATATATGTGATGAACAGATTTCTCATACCAGTCCCATGACTGACTCGTAGTTTGTTTCACTTTCAAACTCGGGTGCCCTTTTTCTACACGGGCAGCCTTGTATTCAGGTTTAGCTGGTTCTTCCTGGATAGCTGGAGCTGAAGTTGGTTTCTATCATTTATCTCTTTTTATGCTGTTCAGCTTCTATTGTGCATATTTTGTTTGTTTTCCGCTGTAGACATTTATGTATAGTTGAACTGTATTTGTACTAAGTAAGATCCTGTATACTGTGTAACTCTGATGATTACTTTTGTCCAGTATATTCTATTGTTCATTATCTGGTGTATTTATTTAATTTTGTTCTGCCATTATCTGTTTCTGTGTTATATTCCAAAGATAACCCTTGCCACCGTCAGTATGGGGTTTGGGGTCGTCTCACAAACTAATCGATCAGAACCCATAAACAACTCAACCAATGAATTTCCACAATATAAAACCACTTTATATCAAATTACAAATACGCACTCGTATATATATACTCAACTCAATCTAGGGTGTTACTAACCCTATCTTTACTGAGTTACGCCATAGAGCCAAGGTAATTCACTTAACTTAAGCTCTAATATCAACTGTAATGACCCAAAAATCCGGTCCAATTTGAGCTGATCAAAAACACAAGTCCAACCCCAAATTAAACTGAAAATCAGGAAATTAATAGAAAGAAAACAGAGGGTGAGGAAAGATAAGATAGAAACTTAAAATAGAAGAAGAAGAAGAACACAACATCAGAGTAACACGAATCTCACAGCGGAACGGATAACATATAATATATGTAACATAACTTTGAAATACAAATCTGTACTTTGATAATGATATGTATATTCAAGTACAGATTTGTATTTCAAAGTTATGTTACATATATTATATGTTATTCGTTCCGCTGTGAGATTCGTGTTACTCTGATGTTGTGTTCTTCTTCTTCTTCTATTCTAAGTTTCTATCTTATCTTTCCTCACCCTCTATTTTCTTTCTATTAATTTCCTGATTTTCAGTTTAATTTGGGGTTGGACTTGTGTTTTTGGTCAGCTCAAATTGGACCGGATTTTTGGGTCATTACAATTAACCTATCCTTTCTACGTTTCTAAATTGTCAATTAGCCTTTCCTAATTGTCTCTCTATTAAATTATCAATTAATCTTTCTAAATTGTCAATTAACCTATCCTTTCTATGTTTCTAAATTGTCAATTAGCCTTTCCTAATTCTCTCTCTATTAAATTGTCAATTAACCTTTCTAAATTGTCAATTAAGTTTAATATATGATAAATGTATTATTCATGTTATATTAGTGGACCAACATGTAGATGTTCATATTAGTGGACCAACATGTAGATGTTCAAATTAAATTGTCAATTAAATCAAACGGATTTAATGCTATATTAGTGGACCAATATGTAGATGTTCATATTGTGTACTATCATTGTATTACACACACACACACGCACACACACACACGCGCGCGCACACACACACACACACACACATATATATATATACGAGCGTCACGGCACGTGCTATGCGCGTGGTAATAACATGCGCTTCGCGCGTGATCGTGACACTCGCTTCGCGCATGAATTGTTATTTTTCAAATATTATGTATTTTAAACATGCAAGGAAAAATTATTGTACTGATGTTGCATGATTAATAAATTACCACTACAAAAAATAAAATAGTATACAATATAAATAAATTCAAATGCAATATCAATCATTAATAAATGCAAATCTAAATAAAAAAGTCTAACTATATGATAATGCTAAAAATATACAATTACCATATTAAAAAATGATAAAATTTATTTATTAATAAATATTTCATCTTGGTTATCTCCACTGTCACCATTGAGTTTCTTCCATATGCTTTACCTATAAAGGAAAAAAATATGATTAGATAATACAATTGAATAATGGATATTTTTTATTTTATAAATTAAATAATTGTATGAAGCTTACCAACTTAGACGTGAAACTTGCATCTTAACCGTACTCATCCACTAATAAGAACTTTTTATTTTTGCGCAGTTGCATGGTGTTGCGGATCGCATGAGCATTTACAGTTTTATATAGGTTCGGTGCAAACTATTGAAAACCAAATGCTGATGCAAACCAAGCAGATAAATCCGAAAAGACACAACTGAATACTGATGCAAACCAAAGTAGTTAAATGCATAGAATAATATACAGTACCTGTCTTGAAATCAGAAGCTTTCCCACTGCAATCAAAAGCTGGGGATCCTGAGAGTAGTAAACAGTTTAAATGACTCTAAAGGAAAAGGGAAGAATGAAGAGGGTAATTGATTTTGTGAGGTGGGGAAGAAAGATACAATATCATATTTATAACTAAGAAAGTGTACATATGAGCAAGATAAGATAGTGCATTTTAGGAATGCAATAAAATAAGTGCACTATTAATTATCGAATTAAAGTACAAAAATCTAAATTAGATTATTTTATATATGATAATTTTAATGCTATATACACTACCAATTATATTTGAATGACATAGGGCATATAAAGTAATTATACAATCAAATGCAATTAGAGTAAAAAAAAAGAGGAATGCAGCGTTTTACAAATTAAATCAACAATATATTTTTAGTGTGGTGCTAAGGACACCCCAATATGTTCTTCCTAATACCACAATTATAAAAATAAAAATTATTAAATTTTGTATGCTTCTTAATACCACATTACCTCTCCATTCTAATCTCTCACTCAACCATTATTTGTTGAATTAATCACGTATTCAGCTATAGTCTGAAAACCATAATCTCTCTTACTGATAATCAATCGTTGTCTTCTACACATTTCTCGCTCTCTCAAATGTTTGGTGATTTAAAAACCCTAAAACTGTGATATATTGATTTATATTTGTGTTAGTAATATAGCTGGAATGTTCATGCTTCATAAAAAAATCATTGAATATTGTTTAATTATATTTGCGTTAGTGATGTTGATGTTTCTTTTTTCATGGAATATGAGTTGTAATTTTTTTTCATCGATTGTAATCTAGGGTTTTCGAGCAGAGATTTGAGAAATAGAAGAAATACGGTGGTAGCCCCTATTCTTAATTGTTTGGTATTAGGAAGAGAGAAATGTATTATTTTGTGGTATTTTTTAGTTGTGATATTAGGAAGAGCATTTTGGGGTGCCTTTAGCAACACACTATTTTTAATCTATATATTGGAAATGTGGTTATATGTTCACAACTCAATTTTGGATGTGAGAATGCATTTACATGTAAATATAGTATGAAATAATCATAATTGGTAGAATTGGTATACCATAATTCTACCATAATACTAAAAATCTGTAATAACCTACAACTCAATTTAATTTGATTAAATGTATGCACAACTCGATATTTGGATTATGGTACCTAATATAGTAGAATTTTTATTACCAAATATGTACCATAATACAGTCTCATATTGTAATAATATTATATTTGGTAGAATTTGTACTACTGATTTAATTTTACCAATTATGAAATAATCCATTTATTCTTTATTTGAATTGGTATTTCATATTATTTTTGAATTCCAAATATAGTATCAAAGGTTCACAAATCAATTATATCTAGCAATTGAGAATCCATTTACAATCCTACCAATTTAAAATTATCATGTATAAAATAATACATTTATTATATACCAATTGAGAATCAATCCTACCATAATTCTATTAGTTAATAACCAAAAATGTTTAAAATGGAATGCATTTATATGTACCATAATTCTCGCTGCATGATTTATGATTTAATTGAAAATTATTAGTGGGCTCAAAGGGTATGACATGCTTTTTTACAGTAAAGGGCATTTTCGTCAGTTCAGGTGTACACCAAAAAGTGTGACACCATACCTATTCCGATTATTAGTAAAGAAGATATATACATAAATATATCATTGTATCACACACACATACATGCATAAATATATATACACATAGAAACATTTCCGTTAAATTCACGTCTAGATTCATAACATTGAGTATATAAAATAGGCTTAATTTTGAATACTAATTTGGTACTAGACCTTAGTAGGTGGGGCTAGACATTAATTGTTTTCAAATTGAGGTATTGTTCAATGTTTGGAATGTTTTAACTTCCCTTCACTTTTGGATTTATTCACAGAATAATATATTAAATTTAATCTTTTTGAAAATTTTCATGAATGATTTCCTTAAAACTTTGCATGCTAACTTTTCATAAATTCTCTCTTTCTTCTCCCTCAATTCCCGGTTGCCATGATTTTTATATCTACACACCATTGCCTTCCAGGTTTTTGTCACTTATGAGGGATTTGTGTGTTAATCTCTCACCTATCCAGGTTTTTGTCACTTATGAGTTTCCTTTGAATTTTGAATTCCCAGATTTTTTTTTATTCGTAGTTTTTTATTAATAATTTGCATACACAAAAATATTTTGATGTCTTTATAGCTGCGCCTATCCAATTTCTAGAGGTTTCATTTTCTTCTTAACGACCTGTTTTCTTCTTTGTAATTCCAGTGTTAATTTTAATCTCTACCTATGGAATGAAAAATATGAAACAATACTGTTGGTGCAGGTTAAGAGGACTAATAAGGATTTGAAATCCATTACTTCTTAAGCCATTAAGTTTCATGTTCTATTTTCGCTTAATTATTATAGCTTTTTATCTTGCTTATGTATGCTTAGATTCATACATCGTATTGTCATGTAAAGTTAATTTGTTTCAATTTACAGTGAAAGAAGAAACCTTCGCTCCATTATGGGAAAGATTGAAGTGTCATGTTAAGAATGGAATGCACTTCACATAGAAATGCATGTTTTTAGTAAGTTAGATATCTTTGTGTCTTCTTTTCAAAATTTCTTTTGTATATTCTTGATAGATTTTTCTGTAGATGTTATTTGGATTGTCCCCCTTCCCCCTCGATTTTTATCAGGATTTGCCTAATTTCTATACATGAGTCCATGGTAAATGAGGTAAAACCATGACATATATCCATGGCAAACATTCCATTATTGACATCAAATGCACATGAAGTTTAACCATATATTTGTTGGTCTTTTATCTGAATATCATTTAGGTAATAATAGGAAAATTTTGATTTTATTACCATACTATTAGCTTGGGTTTGTCTCTCAGTACTTTTATATCAAAGCAGATTAAATTGAGTACCATTTGGTTCATAAATGAAATTTATAAACATCATAGTATCTTTTTCTCAATGGGGTTATAATGATTATTAAAATTTTATATTTTCTTAATTATGATAGTTTACGTTTTGTTTTTTATTATGTATCTCTAGCTTTAGGATGTTTTTTTCCTTTTGCAATTACATCACTCCTATTTTCTACTATAATGTAATATCTTCATTAGAAAAAAAAATCCAAATTTGTGATTCTGATGACTATCATTTTTTTTTTAAATTTCAATGAAATCACATATATGGGAAAATTGGAGCCTATGGCTAGCTACTTTTGGGTTAAAAATGTGTGCATCACAAATTTGTGCTTCCCTTCATGTAACAACCATATGTATGTGAGTAGTTTTCAATTTTTGCTCTTTGGATAGTCATTCGCTGTTTACCATAGATTTAAGTTGATAAAATTATTGATTTGCACATTCTGTATAAGGTTAATCAAAGGATGTGCAACTTGCTTATTGTTGATGTTCTCTTCCAACTAATGCATTTTAGATTCTACCAAGGAATCTAATTGTGTGAATCTCTTTTGGTATTAAAGGAATACTTGGCTACCTGTACATATTACTTTGCACATGTAAAACACTAGCTATTCCTACTATTTGCACGGATTATCGTGCTATGTCTTTATTTTCATTTATTGAAGTTCCTTGCATGTAGACCAGCTCCATGCATGTAGACCTTAATTGCAATTTCAAGTTTATTGTGTCATGCCTTATACATTTATTGCTTCAACCTTTTGATTTTGCAACAATTTGATAGTGACCAGTTATGATAAACTGTTCATTAGATGTTACACATATATTAAATGCAGTGTACAAACATTAAGTATCTCTCTAAGCTATAATAATATTATAGTGTTATTTCCTCTGCCATAATTTAACGTTTATAGGAGAATCCAAGCTGTTCGTTTCAATTGCCTTGCTTATAATGCTATTTTCTTTGAGTATGCAATAAGCACAAAATTGTAGAAAATCCACTTTAAGCTGAATTGTGTTTCACCCCACCCAGTGGATCGGCTTTTCCTCACGTTATGTTTATTTGAAACCATTCTTAATTTTGAAAGGTATTCTAATATAAACTGAACTTGTATTATTTCCTAATAAACACATCATCTTCACTTCTGCAGAACAGAATAAGGAAACACAGTTTAGAGTTGCGGTTGATGTAGCATGGAAGAGCATTTAAGGTATTAAGTGCATCTTCACTCTAAAGTATTCATTCTCCTATATACAAGTGATTACAAGTTTGCACGATCATATTCCAATGGTATCTTCAACTAATGAATACCAAAAATAAAGATGCTTAACTAAAGAATTTTGTGCAGACTATTTGTAATGTTGAGCTCATTAAGCAAGATCTTTTGAATGTAAGAACAATTCATTTTTATTTGCTGCAAAAATAATTATTTCCCTTGGATGTTTAAATACTAAAATGTGCATGCAATTTCTCTTCCCATCGTGACTATTTATGGTTGCCTTATTTTTCTTATACAATATTTTAATTATCATTTACAACAAATAGAAGCATTAAATGGTCATGATACTTGCATAAATTTGATTAAAATTAATGTTATAAAGATGACAAAGATATCTATGTTAGCCATATTACAAATTTTAATTTTCCTTCTCCTAATTTTAAAAGTTTGACAAATTTTCTTTCACATTCCTCATTAAATTGGGACATTTCCGTTAAATTCACGTCTAGATTCATTACATTGAGTATATAAAAAAGGCTTAGTTTTGAATACTTATTTGGTATTAGACCTAAGTAGGTGAGGCCAGACATTAATTGTTCTCAAATTGAGATAATGTTCTGTTACGACCGGGAATTTCGCTCGATCCGAATCAGTCGCTAAACCGATCAAGACCGTTCGAAACGACTGATTATTTTGAGAACACAACAAAATAGAACGCAGACAGAAGAACATTTCACTGTATATTACAGCAATTCCATCAGATTACAAGAATTTACAGAGTAAGAATAAATATTACACAGATAATATCAGAGATTTAAATTACATTTAAATACATTACTGCAACGGAAAATAATAATACAATACACAACTGAAGGAGATATACGGATACAGAGCTTTCCGGATATCATTCCAGCTGTTAATCAGGATCCTGTGAATATAAATCTGCAAAACCAAAACTACTAGCTGCCCGTGTCAAAATAAGGGCACCCAGAGTATAGGTTAAAACAATAAACTCCAGGTCAGTCATGAGGCTAGTGTGAGAACTAAAACAGTTATTAATCATTATTTATTTTAAATCAGATATATCAAGGGACCACGCCGTATAACACGGAACGGGTTTCCTCCCAAGAATACCAGTGCATATAACAAAACAACGCAATGCTTTTTCAAAAAATGAAGCTATTATAAGACCCAGGTCCTATCACACAATGCAACGCAAGCCGAGGGATGGGGTTTTCCCTTATAATAGCCAAACATGCTTAGTACGTTTGAAACAAATCATCTGATGCTATTATAAGTGCATAGTGTATAAAACAACTTTTAATCATAAATATCAATCATAGACGACATGGGTACTATATATCATGTCGCCATACTAGGTTCTACAAATAAAACCGCAAAGTCACGTATTTGGAAATTGGATTTCCATCTATGAATCGAGGCCAGAGATCGTCCTCAACCGATTCGAGACTCTCTAGCCCGAGCCTCAGGAACAACCGCAATTGCCCCATGGAGCGATAGGGCCGGTCCACTCGATGTGGATTATAGTGCCTGAACAATGCGTTTCCCCGCGTAAATGAGCCAACAAATTACTCCATCAGACCCGGATCGTCCGATCTAACTGAGGCGCCTCGCAACAGCAACAACCACATAAGCCAAACTCGTCAGGGCGTGTAAAACCACTGACGCCTCTTCTAACTAGAAAGAAACGCATGTCCTCCCTGAGGTCCTCTCCTGTTTTTGGTTTACCATCGGGGTGTGAGGCTCGCGGATTCACGTTACACAAAGCTATTCCACACAGGCGGTGCTTTGATCATCAACCACAAGACTTTGCTTTTCAACAAAAGCCTTGATCATCTGCCACTTAGGCATGCCACACAGGAAATTCACTCCATGCGTTTGATATCCATCGATATATAACCTCTGAGCTCGTACGTCTCAGAGAAGGGCGTTAAGCAAGAGAATAAATTCTCCACCACCAAACAGATATATATTTAATAGAAATCAATCACACAGACTAAAATCCAATGTCAGACACACAGTCCATTTACAAGTCTGTTCTGGGTCTGAACGAAACCGGAGGCACCTAGTACCCCGCATATCCATCGATCTCCAAGTACGTCTGTACGACCACTAACTGATTCCCTCCTCTTGGGTGTACGGCCCAATCAAGATCATCAGTAATTATCCAAAAGACGTGAAGACCTCCGGTCTTCAACCACCGTCTTCATCCTCGACACCACGTCAAATCAGTTATTCGAAATGGGATAAACCCGGTCTTTCTGAATAACTCGCGTATATAATAAACAAGTGTTACACAAACACAACATACGCCTCAATCCAATTCATCAGTCACTAACCGTAAATTAATAAGAGAATAATTCCCCAAATATTAAACCCGAAGGCCGAAACCAACATCAGATCAATACCCAGGAAACCGTTCTGCTTAGCTAACCTACAGTTAGTTTCTAAATTTCACATTCTTAGGGAAAGGTTCCCATTAATTTTATCAAAGATAAATTCCTTTAAATTTGTTCTTTAATCATCCTTTGAAAATCAATTCAAACCAAATTTTGGTTTATCCAAACTAGTCGGGATTAACGAACCTTACCGAAGTAATCAACTGTTAAATTTCCCAACCCCAGCCTATTCATCCCATGAAGTAAAACTGGTAATACTTCATATCTAACACCACGGTGTTATCGGTAAATTCAATTACCATTTCACGTTCAAATCTAATTAAAGATTTAACTATCGCCTGGAGCAAAACTGGTGATACTCCATTCTCGATCATTTCAATCTAATTGAAGAATCATTAAAACCCCACTTAGTTTTATTCTTTAATTGGGTTAAAGAATCAGTGTCATTTAAAACACGGTTCACGATAAACCATAAAATCACATCACATTTCAATCAGTCCCTAACCGTAAATTAGCAAGTAAGCAATTCCCTAAGTATTAACCCCGAAGGCGAAACCAACATCAGATCAATACCCAGGAAACCGTTCAACTTAACTAATCTCCAGTTAGTTTCTGATTTTCTTAACTCCTTTGGGTCTAAGAACAGTATTATTGAAGATACCGTTCACGACAACCCCAAATCACATTCCATTAATTATCGTGTTAAAGAACAAGTGTTATTTAAAACACTGTTCACGATAAACCCAAAAATCAATACCAATTCAATTCCAATTAAATATTATTTAATTGGTACACTTCATTAAATCTAAATAAAAAGATTTAATCTTTTTCTCAACTAGGCTTAAGAACAGTGTTAATGAAGACACCATTCACGACAAACCCAAATCACATTTGATATTAAATACAAGGCTCTGAATAGAAAATATATCGGCTTATATTCAATATCAAATTCTATGACTAACAAATGTCATATTGAAAATAACGATATAAATATATCTTTCAAATTCCCATAACAATATATGTATCATCACGAAATCCAACATCAAAATATTCCGAAGACAATTTTGATTCAAATCCATTCCAATTCACTTATTGGAAATTCTGGTTATTTTCAAAACCATTTCAAATCCAATTTATTTATTTTAAAAATAAATAGAATTATAATTCTAGTTCAAAACTAGTTCATTTCGATAAAAATCTATTTTTATCTTTTCAAATATGGAGTTTTTCATCCCAATTCTTCACAAATCATTTCTTATGATTTTACACAAATTATTACTATTTTTAATAATTTTATCAAGGCCCGTACAGTTGATTTCCATCAACGGCCATCAAACTGCACTTACAACGACCTTTTCCAAATTTGATTTGGACATAATTCCAAATCCAACCGTTAGATTTCTAATTTCTAATATTTAGAAAGCTCTTTTCGATACGAACCCAACGGTTCCTGTTTTAGGAGAATCCGACGGTCGGATCTCCCGCAATATTCATTCGAAGTCAATGGTCGAAATTCACGAACTACCGCGGTGCGGCGCGTTCTTTCCAGGCCATTATATTATATAGTATATATATATATATATAATTTATACTTCGTCGATTTCCTTTTAAAACGTATTTTATAAATCGTTTTAAATTCGTTTTCGAAACGATTTCAACTTCATTTCAAATTCAAATCAAAATTGAATTTTTCCTTATAAATTCGTTTTAAATTCATTTCAAATTGATTTCAATTCAAATCGATTTTTTTATTCAATTTCAGTTCATTTTCAATTCAATTTCAATTCGAATTCTAATTCGTTTCAATTCAATTTCAATTCGAATTCTAATTTGTTTCAATTCAATTTCAATTCGAATTCAATTCTATTCAATTTCAATTCGAATTCAATTCTATTCAATTTCAATTCGAATTCAATTCTATTCAATTTCAATTCGTTTTCAATTCTATTCAATTTCAATTCGAATTCAATTCTATTCAATTTCAATTCGTTTTCAATTTAATTCGAATTTTAATTCGTTTCAATTCAATTAATTCGAATTTCATTTCAAAATATTCGATTTTGAAATCACTTTTCAATATTCATTATAAAAACGAATATAATCGATATAAATATCGTTCACGTCAAAATGGCGTCAATCTAATCAACACGGCTTCATATATTTCTATTTTCAAATATTCTATTTCAAATATTTCTTTTTCAAATATTTCTATTCAAATAGTTCTCTTCAAATATTCTACTTCAAAACTGGAATGAGGCCCAATCAATTACCATAGATTTTATTTCTATGGACTTGCATTCAACGCATGTACATATCAACAACGACAAATAATCAAACATCATCCAAAGTGCATTCTACACTGTATAAGCATCAAATATAAATATTCAACTCTTATAACATTCTGTCAATTAATCGATCGACATACAACTAATTATTGGGATTAGTGCATGTCATATATCATCCCAAAACCCGTGTGGGGTTTCAAACAATCAAACACAGATTTTATTTGTGCAGTTGGGCGATGTGTAAAATTTATCGTCCTAGTCAATATATGTCAAATGTGTGTATATAAACAAATCGTCCGATTTGTTTATATTTATTTCATTTTAAATACACGTTAAAAATTCTATTTTCAACTATAAAATATTTTAACTATATAAATATTTTATTTCATTTCACATCACATCACATCACACAATCAACTACACAGCAAAATCAAACAAACAAGCATACAAGTCGTCCATGGTCTGTGGACGACGGGTGTCGGGTGCTACTAAACACCATCTGCATCCTGTATATATTTTAACTAGAAAATTGAGTTAAAAGTGAGAAGTTCTCACCCAAGCTAAACCAAACGTCACGACTCTTCTTGTGTAGGAAATCTTCGCCATTCTCGCCTTTTGTCACTTTTGTTGCCCGTATTCACTACATATATAAAAATCACATTTTTATATTGTTGCTATGTATATAAAAATCACATTTTTATAAATACGCTATATGGATAAAATTTCTATTTTTACACCGCTACTATATAGATAAAAATTATATTTTTATTTCAACATATATATAATAAAAATCAAATTTTTATTACACTATATAAATAAAGATCATATTTTTATATCGTCTATTATATAAAAATTATATTTTTAACCTTTCTATATTATAAAAATTATATTTTTAACCTTTCTATATTATAAAAATTATATTTTTACCTCATCAAAATCATATCTTTGCTCTTATAAAAATCGTGTCTTTAAACACTGACATTATCGGTTAAAACTGAAGATAAATGTAAATAGATAAATAAATAATAAATAAATAAAAAACTTACTTTTCATAGCAGAAAATCGAATTTTTGCTGAAAGGGGGGGTGCTGCGTTGCGGGTGAGGTAGGGTGTCGGGTTTTGGTGCGAGGTTTCAATCAAGGGGAGAGAGAGTAGCGAGGAGAGAGAGGGGGTGGCTTGGGGAGGTGGATGCGGTGGCGCTCAGCGCCCGGAGGAGGGAGGTGAGAGGGAAGTCGTGGGGAGTTCGTGGAAGAGGAGGGAGAACGGAAGAGAGAAGTAGAGGAGAGGGGGAGAGAGGAGATAGAAGCGGAGGAGGGAGGCGAGGAGGGCACTGCGCCTCCTGGCGGCGGCGAACGATCGGGGGGTGCGGCGGCGTGAAACGCGATCCCCCCATTCTTTTTCTTCTTTTTTTTTTATTTTCTGATTGAATTGATTTCTAAGTGGGGGCCTGAGAGGGAATAAGGGAGAGGAGAGAGAGGGTATTTATTTATTTATTTTATTTATTTTTAATTTCAAAAAGTTGACTTTTTAATTCGACCTTTAAACGAGGCCCATCGCCTGTCGTCCATAGCTAATTACCCCCATTCCGTATACAATGGGATAATTATCGTAAGCTAATTCGATCGTTTCGATCAGTTTCCATCAATATCAACATATAACTCTATATTTTGAATTTGAACGTGCATTTCAATTTACCGGGATCACGCACGAACTCGAAAAATTCCAGAAAAATATTTTCTAGCTTCGTATTGATGAAACGGTCCTAACAAAACTAATTTCGTCCTATTCCGAGACCGTTTGAAAAATGGCCATTTTCCAGTCAATTAAAATCAATTAAAACTAGTCAAATGCGTTTTCCTTTGCCATGCTCACATATTGAATCGAAAAATTACGAAAATTGGAATCTAGCAATAATTTGACATCACGGATCCAACAAAAGTGGTTTCGTCGAAATCCGAGGTCATTTGCAAAATTTCCATTTTTAAGGGCCAGAATTCCATAGTGACTATTCTGAATTTTCATTTGGGCATATCTTTTGATTCCCGCTATGAAATTCTGATTTTTCGGATTCATTGGAAAGATATTCTCAATTTGATTCTAATATTTTTGGTTTCGCTAAAATACGGTTTATTTTGAATTCTGTACATACTTTTGAAGTTTGAAATCGAATTATCGAACTACCGCGCCATTTTCAATTCCCTTTTATAAATATAAATAATTATTTATATTCTAATGACGATCTATATAAATATATACATTCGAATTCTATTCCAAATAAATTTCTCGTCATTATTATTTAAAATAATTCATTTTAAATAATCAAAATTCACTAAAATTGCCAAAATAAAATTTTTAAATTGGCTCGGATTTTTGGGTTATTACATGTTCAACGTTTGGAATGTTCTAATTCCCCTTCACTTTTGGATTTATTCACAAAATAATATATTAAATTTAATCTTTTAGCAAATTTTCATCCATATTGACAACTTTAAAGGATAGGAGAAAATTAAGGATGAAAGTTGTTTAGTTAGGACTTACAAACACAACAAATGATTTTTTTTGAATTAATTTCACATAGTCCTAAATGTAGACTTAGTCTTGGGATATTTTAAAATTGTTTATAATTACTTTCTGTATGCCATATAATTCAATTTCTTAGCCTTTTTATAGGTTATATTTCGTTTATTTACTTATTGAATAAATTTCGACCTAGCTTTGGTATTTGATTATTTGTTAAGTAAACACAATGTTGCAAATGTATTAAATTTTCCATCGAATGCACTTACATCACAAATATGGAAGCTGAGTTATTGCTTAACATATTAAAGTAAGCAACATGCAGTCATCTTCAATAAAAATCCTAATTTTCGGTAATCTGTATGCTATTTTCTATTTCAAAGTTGACATGAAAATTTTCACATTGTTACTTCTTCACTTAATTTACTGCAAATGAGACTGTTATAAAGTATAATGTCTACATAAGTAATATGAAAACTACATGGATAGGGGAAAAGGTATTTGTTCATTAAAACTAGAATGAAATGGTTGACAATCTGAAATGAATTGTAGTCGCTTTCCTGAAAGGGGAGTATATGATTGCAACGATAATGGGCATTATGATGAGGATCTTGGATCATGCCACTTGGTAATAAGCCCTTGGATAGATGTTCTGATGAAACCTGAAAATGTAGTTCTGGAAGTTGGTGGATGTACGCTGATGGTTATTTTTTATACAATGTACATATTATTATTTTTTCGTAAGGAACGACTAATTAATATTGTGCATTTATTCAAATGTTTATTGCACTGCAGGAATAAAGAATATTAAAAAAAGTGGAAGTCATGAAGTTATGTTGGGAACAAGATTGGACTTGAACATAATTTTTATGTTTATTTTGCTCTGAAAACTACTATTGATTAATGTATTTTTCTATTGTGGATGTTTATTTTTACGTTGTGATTTGAAATTTCAGTTAGAATGCCGCTAATACATATAAAAATATATTTAAAACTTAATAACAAAGCATACATTGCATTATATTATATTTATTTATGTATATATATGATGACATCATATAAACATTTTAGCTTCATCAAAAATGTTAGCATACTGTAGTTTGTATATAATTTATATAATATTACTTGAATTGTATCATTTATATAATTTTAACGATTATTTGTTCAATTTTTCACATTTAAAGATCACAAAATAAGTTTAAATTGTAATGAATTAAGAACATATTTTCAAAATAAAATCACAAATAATCATTTTTTTTATATCTATGCTAAAAAATAACGATTCATAACAAAAAATTTAGATGGATAACAGAATAATTAATCAAATAATCATCTACGACAAAATTATTGTTGGATGAACAACATGATAATTAATTATTGTTACTGCATAAATTATTAGATGGATAACGGAACAATTAATCAAAATAATCATCCATAATAAAATTATTTTTGGATGAACAACAGAACAATTTATTATTATTGTCGCATACATTATAATATTTAAAAATATATATGTAACTATTTAATATTAATTACGTTACTTTAGTTTTCTTTTATTTTTGATATTTAATCATTACAGTATTTTTTTAATAAAATAAATTTTTCATTGTTATTGTTAAACATTTTCTTTCAAACATGAATCTTCTTAATGATTCCTACATACAATAAAATTGTAATTTTTATTGTTGAAATATTTTCTTTCAAACATGAATCTTTTTAATGATTCCTACATACAATAAAAATGTAATTTTTTACATGACCAATTTTGTGATTCATACAATAAAAATGTAATTTTTATTGTTAAAATATTTTATACAAACATGAACATTTTTTTGGTGATTCATACAATAAAAATATTTTTATTCAAACATGACACTTTTTATGATTCCTATAGACAATAAAATTGTAATTTTTATTGTTAAAACATTTTATTTCAAACAATTAATTTTTTTGTTATTCAAACATTTAATAAAAATGTAATTTTTATTGTTAAAACATTTTATTTCAAACAATTAATATTTTTGTTATTCAAACATTTAATAAAAACGTAATTTTTATTGTTTAAACATTTTATTTCAAATAATTAATATTTTTTTAATTTAAACATTTTATTCAACACATGAATATTTTATATAGTTTGTACATTCAATAAAAATGATATTTTTATTGTTCAAACATTTTATTCAACACATTAATATTTTGTATGAAATATTTATTATTTTAAAATATTCTTTGTTTCTGAATTGGAATGCGACTCGATCAATTACCATATAATTTCAGTTATATGGATTTCATACATCGCATGTATTCAACTGATAAATTATCATTACACATTCAAACATCATCCAAAGTGCAATTTACAACTGTGTAAGGGTTAAAATAAATAAATAAATAACACTCATCACAGCCTGTCAACCCATCGATTGACATATAATCAAATTCAGGGGAGATGTGGATAAATTATCATTCCACACCCGGGTGGGGTTTTCAAACAACAACAGTTTATTTAAATAAATTATTGGTTAACAAATTAAATCAATTCTAATTCGGTTTGAATTATTTTTCTAGTTAGCCAATTTTCACTGGTTAAAATTTTAAATAGATATTTATAATTTGATTTCAACCACCACATTAATGTTAATATTATTTTTAATGTGTTAATTATTTCAACAACAAAATCATTACACAACACAGCCAATTAAATCGTCCAGGGTTTGTGGACGAGGGAGGTGAACTAACTGGCACCGTATATAATTTATAATGATTAAAACTGATAGAAATCTACACTGGCCATATATATATATATATATATATATACGCACATGAATATAATAACATGATAAAGTACAATTTAGTGAGAAAGAGTTCTCACCTTGGTTTCTCACTCCGCCAAATCTTTATGCGAAGGAATATGACCTTTTCGGCTCCACAGTCCACATACGACATCCAAATCAGTCCAAATCAGTTTTATTATGAAGCTCTCGTCAATACGGTTCCAAGCATATTGCTTCGCTGAATTCTGAGTTTGTATGAAAAAGTTGTGATTTTTACAAATTTCATGTACATATAAGTCATTAACAATTAAAATAAGTAATTAACCTCCTAACCTTCTCTAATCTCTTCCTCTAATCTCTCTTCTTCTCCAAACACCCTCATGCAACAGCCAACTCCAAAATGCACGCTGCCGAAATTCATTTCGACACTTTTTATCATCAAATCGCCTTAAATTTTGCCACAACGTGCTATTCTACTTCCTAAACACCAAAACAAACTCGAATTCATGTATCATTGCTTCTATTTCGCGAATTCATCAACCCTAGCCCGCATAAACCATACGTTGGAAAAACGCAGCATACAAAATGTTCTTGAACCTCTCCCATACTCATACCAAATCGAAGAGCAAGCTATAAGGATCACATATATATTTATCACATGATTTTATAGCTTTGTATTTTGTTTGATTTTGATTTTAGAAAAGGGGAAACTCACGTTAATGAGAAAGGAGAGCGGCAGCATGATACTGAGAAATAGAATTAGGTTAAGGAAGTGAAAAGGAAATTATATAGTGAAGAAAATTATTATTTTTAATGATTTTATATTTTATTATACTCAATTTTCTCTTATTTTCATCGTTAAAAAATCCGTGTGGTCACCTACAGATCCCTTTTCAATGAAAATTGACATGCAACTACTCTCTGACATTAAGGACCCAATAAAACTGGTTTCGTCAAATTTTGAGTCCGTATGCACAAACAACGAATTTTTAAAGTCATAATATTGTATGTTTTACACTTTAAAAATCAAAAATCACGTCCGGTCACATACTGATTTAAAAATCATGAAAATTGGAATCTTATCATTATTCGATGCTATGAATTCAATAAAAAAAGTTTCGCCGAATTCCGAGGTTGTCTCAATGAAGTTCCTTTGTAAATTTCTAAAATTAGCTTCAAAAATGTAATTTCAGCATACATTTTCTTCTTGTACGCCCAAACGCTAACTTCAAAAATTATGCCCTTTTGGATTTAACCATTGTTTGATGATACGAATTCAGAAAAAAGAGTGGAATCGAATTCCGAGACCGTATCAATAACGTTCCTTTGTAAAATGACTGCCTATTTTGAGTAAATGGTTTTGCTTCGCACGACCACATACTGACTCCGTTCGACACAACTTTGGAACCTAATAATGATTTTTCATTATGATTCCAAAAAAAATTATTTCGTCGAATTCCGAGCTCATATGCAAAATTTCACTTTTTTAAGGGCTATGGTTGATTTTTAAAATCTAATTTTAAAAATAAAGCTTATAAATCAATTTAATAATTTTACTAAGTTTATTTTAAGTCAAATAAAATATTAAAATTAATTTTAAAATTATTCTCAAATTTTATTTAGCTAAAATAACTAATTTATATTCACAAATTACTTAAAATAGCTTAAGTCAAAATTTTAAATTGGTTCAGAATTTGCGGATTGTTACATTGAGCGTTATAATTTATATATAATATAAATAGAGCTCGAAATGGCGCGGTAGATTCATAATATAGAGTTTTGAACTTTAATTGAATATACAGAATTCGTTTTAAGTCGGAATTCTGTGAAACAAAAAACGTTGGAATCTTGTCGATTATAATTTCATATGGAAGAGAAAAATCAAGATTTTGTGTTATAGATCTTTAGTTACATCCAAATCAAATTTTAAAATAATTGCTATGGAAATCGTTATTAAAACATAACATTTGTTAATTAAAATAAAAGGGTTTTAATATAATTTGGACAACGTTTAACTCGAAATTGATGATACTGGGTTGTATAATTTATATTGGAAGCTATATGATATTTTCAGTTGAGTATTTAAGATAATAATTTACTATTATTTTTATTTGAATTATTTTGGAATTTAAATAATATTTTAATCGATATTACTATAAGCCTTAAAAGTGGCCATTTTGCAAACAGAGTCCGTTTTCGATGAAATTAGTTTCATTTGAACCTAACATTAAATTATTGTACGGTATTAAATTTCGTGGCAAACCGATATTGTATATGGCAACGGAAGCTGTAAATGCCCAATCATTTTCTATAGCGCGCAATTAATTTAATTTAATTTAATAGAGGAGTATTTTTGTATAACTTCAGCATATGATCGAATTAAGTCGCGAAACCATTTCAGTTGAATTTGTATTGACCTTTAGATTCAAAATAGGCATGAAGTTTGTTTTATTGAATACTGGGTATTTTGGTGTCCAAAATAGCGTTGTTTGACATATAAAAATAGTGTACTGGGAAACAGTCTCGAAATGCGACGAAATTGGTGCCGTTGGATTCGTACTAATTAATTATTATAGAATTTCAATTTTCATGTCAATCTTACTTACCGTTTGATCTTGGCAGCGATAAACGCCTTAACCGTCTATATTATTTTGGTCAATTTAGATAGGGGTAACTTTAAAGGAATTAACGAGTGGCCAAATGAACTCCGATTTTAACGAAATAAATTTCATTGGATCCGTATGGAAAGGGGATCTAGTATAATTTCAAAGTTTCAAGATTTATTTTGTGATTGTGCGAAAATTAAACACGTGATTGTTAACCTATGATTTATAAAGGACTTTTCACACACGACCTCGGAATTTGACGAAACCTGTCCCAACGGGTTCGGAATATTTTTCTATGCTCGGATTACCTTATTTTTTCAAAAACGGAAATCGTATGGTTTTTTTTTTTGGAGTGTTACTTCACATTGAAGGTTCGTTAAGTTAAAATAATATTTAAATTCTCCTCATTCCTATATAAATACGCGTCAAACCCTAAGCGCTCTGGTCAATGATTATTTCCGCCTCCACCTTAATAAAAACGGACAGAAACAACCCGTTTTCTTCTCCTTCAATCTTCAAATTCACTTAATGAATCGAAACACATTCTATAGCAATCTTTTTCATCTCAGTGAGGGATTTATTTGATCGACCATGATTTGTGTTAGGGCAATGTAGTGACTGGAATTGGCAAATAAAGGAGGGTCGTTCAAACCGGATTTGGTGGCGGAAGGAGGCATCGCGAGGCTCGACTCTCAGGGCAGGAGACGACTGGGTTAAAGGGAACTATTTGTCCTTCTCCGTTGATATTCTGGTGGACTTAGGAGGCTTGCGGCAGTTGCTTGAGGAGGTTGATGGTGTGTGCCTTTTGAAACACGAAGAAGATGGAATTAACAACCTGTTTCCAGAAGTAATTAAAATGTAATTAGGGTACTAATTTTATTAATTCTAAATTAATTAGTAATTAAAATTCTTTACTAAAATGCATATCACTTTATGTCTTGAACAGAAGCAGTATGCGTAATTTTGGAACAGAAACAATAACGTGAAGGATCAAAAGGGATTAAATGAACTTGAATACATCAAAGGAGGAAGCAGCAGAAAACTGTCGGCCGTGTCACAAAAGTAACTTGGTTTTATTAAACTATAGTTAAGGGAAAAGTTAAAGTAAATTTAAAAATATATTAGAATGATCTTTATCTAGTGCAGAATCACGGGAACAACGTATTCAGAAAGGAGTAAACAAATAAGGAAGCAAAACTATATGGGCCTGTGTAACTCATAATAGAAAGTAATTAATATATTAATTAGGTGATTAAGGAATTGTTATTTAAATAAACATGTATACATTGAAATATTGATAACTAATCCATATGTGATCAGAATTGGACAAACTAGATTGTGTTGGACTCGCATCGACGAGCACTATATTATGGAATAGAATTGGACGCTACTGGAATCAAACGATATTTTTTATTAAATTAAACACTCGTTTAATTTAATTAAAACCAACCGTTTAGACAACAAACCAAATCAAGATGAGTTAAACTCACTTAGTACTTCTCACTTATATTTTATATAAGTCAGGTTTTTATTTTGTGTGCTATGGTTGCTAATGATTGGTTGTTTGTTAAATATATTTGCATATATTGATTGAACCCATGAAATTAAACGTTGTTTAATATCAGTTAAGCACCAAATCTTTATTTTAACGATTGGTCTCACTTAAGTTAACTTACCTTGTTGGCCACGTTTATAAAATAAACGTGTTAAATTGTTTGAACTGTTTCGTTAATTGGTTGATGATAAATAGTCCTTATTTACTGTTATAGAAAAAATCAATTAAACTGAATTGAATAATATTATTTGAGGTGACCTATTTGAATACAGGGAAGAACAGGTTGGAGGGGATCCAACGGGATTCCTTAAATGTATTTAATGATATTTATTTTCATATTATCATTATATGAACTGTTCTAGTGAGATGATTGATTTGGTTGCTGACCGTTAAACTGAGATTCAACAGTTGTTTCGTTTAAACCAATGGGTGATATTAGTTGGGTAATTGGCAGTATATGGCTTATAAATCAATCATTTTATAAATATAAATTTACCGTCAGGTGAATCGATAGAAAGGAAGTTATAAGATTTATTTTATAACTGAAATAGATTTTTAAATCTATTATTTTGAATAGAAGTTAAAAGAAAATAAATATTTTTTATTTGTTATTTAAGTTTATATTTAACTATTAAATTATTTTATAAAGCAAATTCTGATGTTAATCAGATTTATAAGCAAGAGGGTTGAAAATTAACCTAACGGTTAAGATTTGAATAATTGTTATTAAGAAATAATCACAGGGAATTATTTAAATTAATTATATTATTAATAAATTTAAATAAAAGACCAATTGGAACTGGTTAACGAAATAACCGTGTTTTGAGCTGACTGAGTCGACCGTTTAACTAAGAATAATTATTAAATTAGTTGTTTGAATTAATCTAATGAATATTGGTTTTAATTTTAATAAGATTTTAGAAGGAAATTTACTATTTATTTTTGTTGATAAAGAAGTTAACAACTTATACGGTAGTTAATGATAATGTAAATTATTATTTTAATTAATAATAATTTCGGTATAGTTATAATAAAATTGAATTGAATTGTGAAAGAAGTTTATGAACGGGTTTTATATTAAAACACGAGTTTTATTAATGAAATTATAAAAAGGATTTTAAGCAAATAGGGTAGCTTAAATCAAATATTTACTTAATACTTAAATTAAGTAAAAGGAAATTAAGGTAAAAAGGGTTTATATTGAACTGGAGTTTTATAAGTAAGATTTATATAAGAGATGTGGAGTAAAGCAATATTTTTAAATGAAGTTACTTAATAATGGAATTAAGTGAAAAGATGCAATTAAAATATGATTCTAAAAAGGGAAATGAATAAATGGATTAAAAAAGGATTCTTGAAATGGTTTAGGGTAAAGGACTTTGTAAATAAAAATCCGTGTTATAAAAATAAATGGGTTACAGGACTTTAAAGAAAAATGGAATGTCTAAATAAGCATTTACTAAACCAATAAGTTAAGTAATAATAATGGTATTTGAAAAGGAGATTTTCAAAAATAAGAAATGTATAAAATCCTGGTTTAAGCAAAATAGTTAAATGAGATTTAGTTGATGTCAAAATAAACATCAGTTTTTGAATTACAACTTAGACCTATCTCAAGATAAGAATGTTGTTGATCAAGGCCTAATGCAACGACACAGATTTCGCCCGGACCTAATCGATCGCCAAATCGACCAAGACCGTTCGAATCCCGCATACGCTAACTCTGGGCATACAACACATCAGAACAAATAACAGAAGACTTTTATAAACATCATAATAATGTTACATCAGAGTACATAATATATCAGAGTATATCAAAATATAATACAGCAGAAGTTTAATTTTACAATAAATTAATAAAATGCACAGCAGAAATATAAACTACACAGCGGAAGACTGTAAATGCCTGGACACAGCTTAAAGAGTCAATCCAGAATCCTGCTTAATACATCAGAAAAATAAAACTACTCGACTGCTCATGTGGAAAATAGGGGCACCTGAGTTTGCAAGGGAAAAGCAAACTACAGGTCGGTCATGGAACTGGTGTGAGAAACTCTAAACAGTTATAACTTATTTATTTAATAGTACGGCATATCACGGGACCACGCCACTAATGCGGAACGGGTTTACCCCCATGAATGCCAGTGTATAAACAACAATCAATATAGACGTATGGATCTACTATGCATCAATCAACATGCAATATCCCAATCTACCCATTTAGATTAATCACCACACGTAGATTTTCTAAATCCAATTCGATTTGCAGAAATTATTCCTTTGGATTTTATTCCCGATTTCTTATTTCAAATCATTTGAAATACATATCTAACTTCCTATATCAAAGTAGATTTCACTTCGGGGTTTCAAATCAAATCGTTTGGAAATATGAATTCCAAAACATAACAATGCATACAAACTAGTATGCAACCAAATATCATGCTCCCCATCGACGAGGCAAAGGGTACGCACCTCGCAACTCAATATATATAAATGTGCACCTACCCCACAAAGGAGCAGGCTACACCGACGATGCACCTCCCACACATGGAGAGCATACACCGCCCTCTCACCCATACTTTTAGTCTTAGGGTTATCTGAATCTTTAGCCACATACTAAATCATTTCATATCCCGAAGTAGGGAAAATCATTTCACAACATAATAATCATAAGTACTTTCAAAATATAGTACTTCACATCAGTAATTCACACATATGATCAGTCACTATTAATCACATATCCTTTGAACTCGTACGTCTCAAAGAAGGGTGTTGAGCAAGAGAATAAATTCTCCGCCACCAAACAGGTACATCATCAATAGCAACTAATCGAATATGTGATGAACCACAATGTAACACATAATACATTTCTAAATCATTTTAGAAATCATCCGGTTTTGGGCCTCGAAATCCTTTCTGTTTTATAAAACATTTGTATAAAACATTCCCTGTCTAAAATTGGGAATATATTTCTTTTCACTTAAGGAAAATATCATTTCAAAGTCATTCATTAAACTTGAAATGAACTCAACATAGCTAAACACCTTATCGTCAAATCGTGAAGTGTTTCACAAGGTGTTAACACACAGATATTTCTACCCAACCCAGTGCTAAATGTAAAGGCATATTCTGCTCATAAACTGGTCGAGCACCATCCAAACAATCAATCAACCACAATCAATATCAACAACTAAGTAAATTTGGTTTAATCACATCACGTGTTTTGGTAAATTTAATCACCATTCATTCATCCAAATCTAATTAAAGATTTATTCAAACCCCAATTGGTTTCATCTCTAAAATCATTTCATATTGATTGTTCTACTTTTTGGAAATTAATCCTGCTTTTACGTGGGTTAAAGAACTGATGTCATTTAACCACAGTTCACGACAAACCCCAAATCCAATTTGATATTAAACACAAGGCTCTGAATTGAAAATGGTATCGGCTTATATTCAACATCAAATTCTGAAACCAACAAGTATCGTATTGGAAATAACGATATTAATATATCTTTCAAATTTCCACAACCATATCTGTATAATCACGAAATCCAACAACGAAATATTCCGAAGATAATTTCGATTCAAATCCATTCCAATTCATATATTGGAAATTCTGGTTATTTTTAAAACCATTTCAAATCCAATTTATTTATTTAAAAATAAATAAATTATTATTCTAGTTCAAAATTAGTTCATTTCGGTAAAAATCTATTTTTATCTTTTCAAATATGGGATTTTTCATCCCAATTCTTTCCAATTCATATACTATGATTTTACACTAATTATTAATATTTTTAATAATTTTATCAAGGCCCGTACAGTCGATTTCCAATAATGGTCATCGAACTGCACTTACAGCGACCTTTTCTGAAATTGATTTGGACATATCTCCAAATCCAACTGTCAGATTTCAAATCTCTTGTATTCGTTAGAAAGCTCTTTTCGATACGAACCCAACGGTTCCAATTTTAGGAGAATCCGACGGTCGGATCTCCCATAATGTCTGTTCGAAGTTAATGGTCGAAATTCGCAAACTGCCACGGCGCGGCGAGTTTTATTCAGGCCATTATGTATAATATATATTATATATATTTCGTCGGTTTCCTTTTAAAACGTATTTTATAAATCGTTTTAAATTCCTTTTCGAAAAGATTCCAACTTCATATTTAATTTCTAACCAAAATTGAATATTCCATATACACGACAATTTTATACAGTGTATATATATGTTAAAAATTATATTTTTAACCATCAACTCATTTTCACATTTCATATATATATATATCATTTTCATTTCATATAATCGTTTTCACTTTTCATATATATATATATATATAATATTTTCACTTTTCATATATATATATATTCACTTTTAATATATACGATATTTTCACTATTCATATATATATATATATATTTCATTTCACATCACGATCAATTTTCACAAAGAATACAACCAAACAAACAAGTCGTACATGGTTTGTGGACGACAGGTGTCGGGTGCTGCTAAGCACCGTCTGCATCCTAGTATATATAATTCAACTAGAAATAAATTTAAAAGTGAGGAGTTCTCACTTTGGTTTTCGCGATGCTAAAAATTGTAGGAAGCTCAGAAAAATATTCCGTCTCTTCTAGAATGTAGAGGACGTCCACACAAGTCCACTTTCTCTTGTTTCACTGAATTTCGACCACATATGAAAAAGATACGGCGTTAAATACATTTGATAATTTAAAACGAGTAATTAATTAAAATAAAGCGCTGTTTAAACCTTTTATAACGTTTTGAAAACGTTGCCTTCCTCCTCAATCGGCCCCCGTCCGTTCAACCAGCCCCTTAAAACTGTTGACCTCGTTTTGCGCGCGCTCCTACCACCCGGAGTTCGATTGGACGCCGCCATGCTGACCCCCGACGTGAGGCGTGCCCACGGCCAGAGCGCCGTTCAACTCGGTGGCCATCGTTGGCTGGAAAACTGCTCCAAGCGGCGCGATCTTGAGCTTTGATTTCGAGCAGCACACTACACCATCCGCGACCAAACCACTCTAGATTTGAAGATCACGAAAAGTTCCTTGATTTTTGCCTTGGATTGGTGTTAAAATTCGGACTGGATCGAGAGAAAATGGGGATTCAATTCGCGATAAACGGTGCGTTATTTTTGAGGGGTGCGGCTAGGGTTCTGAGAGAGGGAGGGGCCTTTTATAGAAAATTATTTTATATTTCTAATTATTTAATTCTTTTAATTTCATATTTGTCAGTTAATTCATACGAACTTCAATTCAAACCCAACAACTGTCGCCCCTAGCTAAATACCCCCATCTCGAAAACAATAGGATATGTTTCGCAAGCTCATTCGACTGTTTCAGTCAGTTATTCTTCAAATTAAAATATAAAACAGTCAAATATGGATTTGAACGTACATTTTAATTTGCCGAGGCAGCATATTGACTCTAAAAATTCCAGAAAAATTATCTCTAGCTTCATATTGACGATATGGTCCTAACAAAACTAATTTCGTCGAATTCCGAGACCGTTTGAAAAATGGCCATTTTCCAGTCGATTAAAATCAACTAAAACTGGTCAAACGCGTTTTCCTTTGCCACACTCACATATTAACTTCAAAAATTATGAAATTTGAAACCTTGCAATAATTTGACATCCCGGATCCAACAAAAGTGGTTTCGTCGAAAACCGAGGTCGTTTGCAAAACGGCTATTTTCAAGGCCTTTATATATATTAAAATATATATAAATTCCACTGCGACTTTTCAAAATTTTAAACTGGACATATCTTTCACTCTATAAAGTGAAATCTCAGTTTATTACATCTGTTAGAAAGATATCGTCAAACAGATTTAGATATTCCTAGTTTTGTCTAATTCCAACTTAAAACGAATTCTGTATATTCATTTGAAATTCGAAATCGAATTTTCGAACTACAGCGCCATTTCAGGCTCGTTATATAATTAAAATAAATTATTCGTTTTAACTTCGTCGAAAATAAATTTTTCGTTGCTATTATTTAAAATAATCCATTTTAAATAACCAGAATCCGCAAAAATTGCCAAAATAAAAATTTTAAATTGGCCCAGATTTTCGGGTTGTTACACCTAAGAGGTAAATTAATACCCCAACTTGAACGACATCTGGATTATCTGAGAATGATATTAGTTTGAAATGGGAAAGAGGTTAGAAAAAAATATTATTTCCGTATGAGAAATAATAACGCAACGTTAATTTCAAGAATCGAGAATATATAATGATATTTCCAATGTAACGAAAATAAGGAGATTAGAGAATATATAATGAGATTTCCAAAAAATGGAAATAAAAGGATATTGTATTGAAATTATAACTGTAATTTCAAAAGTAAAAGGACGTGAAAGTTGAGTTTTGGAATAGGTTTATTCCAAAAGAATAAGTGTTGATTATTATTTTCAAATAAAGAAGCAAAAGGAATTTCGTAACGTTGTTCTACGAATGATAATATGAATTGATTTCACAATTATAAATAATGAGATAAGACATAGCAAATGTTTTAAAAATGATAGTAAATTAGAATATTGGATATGACTATAGAATACTTTCCTATGTAGTAAAATGAAATAGTTTTGAAATATATCATATGTTAAATAAGAAGTGAAAATACATATTCATAGTATTGAAAGATTAAAGAGTTTTAAATTAACCATTGTTCAATTATTTTAATTAAAAGGCCAAGTAACGATGAGTACTGAACCAGTTAACTCATTTTATTCTCGTGATTATTTATTTGATAGTTAAACAACCGACTATCAAATCTGGCCAATACGATTGTTGGTACGGAAAGACTAGGATTGAAATTATATTCGAAAACTATTCCGAACAAATAAATACGTGAAGATGCATATCTAAGATGGAGCATTGAAGACCATAGATCTTCATAAGCGGAAGAACCACTAGTTGAATTTATCTAATTTAGCGGTCAGAGATATTTCAGCAGTGATTCTGTCGTGGTTGAAATATTTGGATTGCAAGGACTACTCGCTATTGATTCGTAGGGTGATACGTATATAGGATGTGGTAGGAGGGTGCCTTTGGTTCATCCTGTTCCTGGATGACTTGTATGGACGAGTGTCTAAAAGTATTTCAAAGGGATCTCATATATTGACTTTCTACAAACGTACTTTTGTTGGTGGCGGAGAAGACTGGACACCTTCTTTAGCTTAACGCTCAAAGTATTTTTGTGGAAATCAACATTTAGTGATATATGGCGGATCTGACGATGTGGCATTCAAAATGAATGGAGATGCGTTGTTCTGAAGGATAAGTTTGACCTTTAGCCTCATCCGGGAAATGGTTAAAATTGGGTAGGTCGCATGGCTATGTGGGTCGCACCCATCAAAAGGGTATATCATTACTTGATCTGGAGAAATTAAATGCCTTCGGTTGTCCCTTTTTGTATTTTGTATATATGCTATCGGTTCGGTTGGCTGGCCCCCAATCGTGGTGATGATATATTCGGTACTCTCAAGCGAAGTGAGGGATCGGTCATGTTTAGCCTAGGTTGCAAGATATTCTTGTTGAACCCCAATGTATTCATCTCCGGAGGTACATTGTCAGAAAGGTGGTTTCCCATACCTTGCCATGAAAATCCATTCTCCAATAAGTGCCCACGGTTTTGATTGTATACTATGTATGTAGAGCATGAGATGCAAGCGTTCTGCTAGATTGATATTTATTTGTATTTGGACATAATTATAATATCAGAAAAGATATAGATTTCAAAATCGTTTTGGGTAATCGTAAGGTAAAAACCTTTTGTATTTATGAGTGGATATTGTCTTACGATTATCCTTTTTTTCGAAAAAAAATTGGACTTTAAAAATCAAGTGTGTGATACTTCTTCTTTCTACTTTAATATTCCTCTCTTTCTTATCTTACCCTCTAATTTCTTTCTAATAACGTTCATGTGTTTTCGATGCTTGAAAGGCCCGCATTTTATAGGGTAATTGTATTTATTCGATTTTCGGGGTCGAAAATCTCCTGTTCGTTACAGATATAGCAATGTCTGTAAATTGAATAGGAGTTAATTGGCTTTAAAATAGAGAAAAACATAAAAATGAAGACAAAACTGAGCTTGGAGATGTTTATATTGTGTATATGTGGATGTTTAGCTTTGCGACTTTTAGAAAATAATCATAACTAATTACAAATAACGGTTCAAATTTGAGGAGGATTTTTTTTTAAAAAAATACGACTTCCATACCACTTTCAAATGCCTTCTCATACATGTGCACGTGCATAGTGTTAAGTGCTTTCCATGAGTGCATGTTATGGTGGTGCCGCTTTTTCTTCTCCCTTAGTTATTTCAATTAATAAAGCATGTGATGCTTCACATATATACATAAATACTAAAACAAGTCTCCTGAAGTTGGACTAAAATATATGCTCTCCTTCCAGTAAACAATCAACTTTAATGTGTGTAACTTTATTTCAATCATTAAATTTTAAATTATCTTTAAAATAACAAAGCCTTTTAGGAATGGATTTCATCTTTTGCTTACGTAATCGTTAGTAATCATTATAATGCATTCTTTTACGTGTAGCTACATATACAAAACAATCCACTATGTAGTAAAGTATTAATTGTTCTCAACCGTTTCCCATCTCTTACATTTGAAGGAAAATATTTTTGTTCCCAACTGAACTATTTTTTAACATTAAGTTTAATGACTCATATTTCCTTGAAATCTAGAATTATTTTTTCAACACTAAATTTATCAAAACTTTTCTTGAATCTCAGTACTAGCTAGGTGCTAATTGATAATATATTTGTCTCCATAAGTTCATAACTAATTTAGCATCTTTATTGACAAATTTTTTGCTTAATTTAGCTCTTAATGTGAAATATATTCGGTTTTCATTTTACTTTGGTTGGAGTGGACTTGCTATTGCACTTGGAACATTTGTAACGACCTGAATACTTTTCCATATATTTTTAATTCAAAACTTATTAATATTTTAGTTAAGAATATTATGTTTTAAACATAATATTCATATCTTGATAGAATAGAATAGTAAAGACCTTCAAATTAGAGCCCATTTAAATTACATTATTGAAATTAATTGCAAAAATTTAAATTGTTTGAAATCATTCTATTTAAAGGCAATAAAATGTTGATTGTAACTAATGAGTTTAATAAAAGAAATTCACATTTGCAATGAAATAAAAAAACTTTTTTAATGAAAACAAAAAATGGTTGAGAAAAATAAAATGAAAGTTTTCAATTTTTAAGTAAGTACATTTTTATAAACAGAAAATAGTGAATTTTATAACAATTTTTTACAACTATTAAATAATAGTGGTAAGTGGTACAGAAGTGATTTTAAAATTAACTTTAAATTTTAGAATAAATTAACTATTTGAGTTTGTGATTATGCATTGACAAAAAACGTTGTTTTAAAATAGGAATCGAACTCCTAGTTAAATTTAATTTTGGATTTTTTTTTAAACAAAATATTCTAGAGGTTTTCCTGACTAAAATGCCAATACTCATTTCGTCTAATTCCGATCTTTCTAGGTTTGCTTATTATAGTTTGAAGTTTTATTATATATTTTGTAGTAGCATATTTGACAGTTATGGTACTTATTTTGCATCAGGTTTAGCGCAAAGTTAAGCTTGTGATATTATTTGTCTTCTCTTACTGATCATAATGATATTCTTAATGTTTGGATACCCGTTGTTCAGTGCAGATTTGTTGAACTATAGATGGTAGGGTACTGCAATATGAATTAAATACGAGCGCACATCTATTGGAGCAAACCTCTAGGTATTACTACTCTATGCATTCTTTTTATTCACTTCATAAAAGTTGTGAATTTTTTTATAACCGGACCATACTAGCGCTATTATAAGCTCTATTAGCTTGCTCATAATTGTCTTTCTTGCTTAAAACCAAGTACTTATGTATCTTTAAAATTTGGTTAATGAATAACTTGTGTTTTCTGTATCATGAACCATCACATATATCATAAACCATTAAAGTAAGATTTCCCATTATTATGTTGATGATAAATTCTCAATTTTATAAACAGAAACAGTTCCAACTGCATATTTCACAATATGCAGCCTCATTCTGGAGGTGCATGCATTGGATGTTCTATTATCTAAATATTCATATAATAATAAGATATTTCAAATCCTTAACATGAAAGAACGATTTACCATAAAATATAAGTAAAATTGGATTTTCAGTTAGTAATTACTTCTAGATTTTTATTGTAAACTATACTATTTCTAAAATCAACATTCAAATAACATACAATAAATATATATACATATATAATAACATCACAAAAACAAACAATCGAAATAAGGAAGAATAATAGGGTTAACATCTCCCTTACAACCCATATAAATAACATTCATATCATGAAGACTTAACTTGAAAACAGAAGAGCAGGTATGGGCATTTAGAGAGCAACATTTGGCAATAGTATTAAAATTGGTGAGAGACTACTAGCCATTGGTTACTGCATGAATAATATTCTAAATGATTGTAAAATTTTTGCACGTAGCATTAAAAAATGTAATCCAAATCAAAAAGTACTTATATATATATGTGTGTGTGTGTGTGTGTCGACCACACATAACTCCTGCACTTAACAAGAGGAATATTGCGCTTAAAGACGTGCCAGACAGCAATGGACGATCATCGGAGTAAGATAACACAAGTGGAACTTGTCGTATAACTCACAGCGCGAAGATAAAATATAATAAAAAATATATAACATGCATTAATAGTGAAGCATAATTGAGAAGAAACTTAAACTTTCATATCAACATGAAATATCCATACATCCTTTGGAACACATCATAAAAGTACGTACAAAATGCCTCACTACAGTCACTCAGAGAAACATAAATCAACATAATTGCAGAAACAACTAATAGTAGGCAGTAGCAAATAATACGTAAGCCTCTGGCTCGTCGTTTCTCATTAGTATCGTCCTCATCAAGATCTATCACCTATCACTTGTTACTCAGTCTGCCCAACCATAACACAATGGATGCACAACCCAAAGTAATTAGAGGAAACATAAAACCTTGATCCATAAAAACTTTATCCATAAAACAGTCTTAATGAGCGATAAAACAGCTATCTAACATCACCAACAAAGTATATGAGAAATAGGTTGATCAATCATCTAATCTACCAACACATCAAAGAAGAACCCAACCTGCCTCCTTCACATCCGATAGTGATAGCCATTACAACAATCAAAAATAAACAACAGTACATTCATAACAACCAGTTTTCAAGAGTAGACCATCCTAATCGAATTCGAAATTTCTCAAGCACAATCCCCGAAGGCCTAAACCAACATCGGACAAGCACCCGAGGGATTTCTCGTTTGATGTCGGATAATCTACACAAGACGATACAAGCAAAACAATCATCACCCATGACTCTGGATATCATCGCCAATCCTGCTTTGAAACCATCATTAATCATATGACTGGCCAACCTTGCCATCAGTCAAGGGCTAATGGTAACCCCGGTTCTAGCAAAATTCCATACGACATCGTTACTCGTATTTAGGCCCATCGTGACTGCCCAGGGTACTCGACTATCCCATAGTCTTTTAGGCGTCCCTATTATACCTTTGCATTGAGTTTGCTAGAACCTACGACAATGATAATTCCTCGACCTTCAATATATCTAGCCATCCAACTCAATGACCTTTCATAAGCTCAAGCGACTTCTCGAGCAACCACTATCCACGAACTCACAACTTTGAGTCTTCTTCACATCCATTGCAATACGACGATCAACGGACACTTTAAAACACTTCAAACATTCCAACTTGAATTCACTTCGAAGCCATGACCATCATTGAACCAAAAATACACTTCGTTTGGCCGATATCTGATTTACAACATTTCATTCTTTGCTATAAATCACAATCACATTGTTTTATCTCTTTTCACAGCATTTTGAAACATTATCGTTCCCGTCTGATCCATCATGGAGCGGCTTGCCCGATCCATCAGATCCGCCTTCAAAACTCGGTTGATCTATCAATTAACACAAGCCCTATCCACGCTCCAGTATTGTTTGATCCAGCCTTATGGCCAACACCGATCTACCGTGTAGCCCCTTGCCTTATCCACTGAAAATCCAACCGATCCATTACTTCAGCGATGACCGATCCATCCTCAAACACAACACTTTAAAGCGCTACTCATCCATGTATTTTTGCAAATCAATTCATCCAAATTGCGCAAGCCCGATCCACCAACAAATCTTTCTCAATCCATGCAAGAATACTGTGTCGATCCATCAACTTGAATGTTGCCGATCCATGTGCTCCGATCCATCAAAAGTGGCAATCGATCCATTTAAGAACTTGGTGTAATCCACTAGAGTTTCCTTGCCCGATCCAACTTCATGTGCTACCGATCCAAGCCAAACACTACACCAAACTCAATTCATCCATAAGTTAGAACTCACGCATTCAACTCGACCAAAAGCGATTCGATTTCAATCAATAAGTAAATAACAAATTCAAGCAACAATTGAACAATTGTAAACACATTAATTACCATTATCCAATCATAAACTCTTCACCATATTATGATAAATCAACAAATAAACCAATAACCAAATCTAAACTTGCATAAATGTAGAATTAACATATGAAATTTACTGTTATAAATTGCTGGATTAGATCCTATGGTGACTCGAATGAAAATATACTTACCATGAGGTATATCTAGGTGAAAATAACTGGAAATGATGAAAATAAGATCGAACAACACATATACTTGATTGAATCCGTGTGATAGATTCTTATCACTCACCAAATCCACAAATTAGGTTAAAAACAAAGATCTACAAATCTGGACAGCGAAGAACGATCTCTGAATCAATAATTTTGATGTGATCTACCTTTCTTCAATGTTGACCTTCAATCTTCTAATCTAGATCTATGAAATTAATGGAGTGGAGAGGTATTTGATAGGAGTAGGGAGAATCTCAAACCCCAACAAATAGAGAAATGAAGAAACCAAACATTTCTCCTTGCCTCTACCAATATTTATAGCCATCTAACCAACCACTAATGGGCTACACCAAACCAGCCACTAATGGGCTAAACCAAATCATCTTTATAACTGTACAATCTTCAGTAATATTTCCTGTATATAATTCCTGCACACACACACACACACACACACACACACACACATATATATATATATATATTCTATAAAAAAGTGTTAGCATATATTTTATAATCAATGATAATTGAAATAAGTTGTTGTCATCAAAACTCCATTCTCCAACACTAGTTATTTAATTAGCTTGTAAACAAATATGTAATATTCTGAAATGTGACCTCCTGCATGGAGCTTAGTGTATTCTAGTAATATAGCTAGCTCCAGAGCTATAAGCCTAGTAGGTAGAGTGGACGAAATATTATAAACATTGTAGGAGGTGGATGGTCCACCTTAAAAACCAAATTAGTTGATTGTAACCACAATCACCTGTGTTATACATTATTTTTATTATTGGTTATAATAAAAAAAAAAGTGTTACGGATCACTATAAAAACCGGTCGTGTAACACCCCGTAAATTTCAATGTTAATGTTCACAAATTAAAGAATAACTAATCTCAGACGTGAGAATTAAGGGAAACAGATTGGAGGTTATGGCCATTAAAAGTTTCAGAAAATTCAAAACAGATTTCAAAAATTCAAAATTCAGAGTCAGATGGGCTAGGCGGGAAAATTCCCGCTAGGGCCAGGTCGACCTAGGGGTTGACCTACCCTAACCAGGTCGTCCTACCCCCCCCCCCCCCCCCCCCCCGTGGGCAGATTTGAGTGATGACCTGTTTATGACTGTATGCTGACTCGTTAGGATTTCTGATCTGCTCTGATTGGCTGGGATTAATTTTGGGTTGATCAGACGACCTAAACTAATCTAAACTCTATAAAAAGACATGTAGACTCAAACCCTAAAATCAAATCAAAATTAGATCAATGGCCGTCATGTTGTCACTCCAAACCCTAGAGTAGCCACCACCGACTAGAAGCAAATTAAAGACAACAATTCAATTCAAGCCTTAAACTACAACAACGAAATTGTCTACAACAAGGGAACGCTAATCAATTACAGAATTCAGATCCCAGAACTCAAGACCCCTTTTTCGGTGAGTTCTAGTCACTTTTAGGTTTAAATAAATAAAAGTGGATCGTGGTAGACTATGATTTGGGCATATGTTGTTTGTAGTTATGCAAGTTGTTATGTTATGCAAGTTGTTAAACATGTTGTAAAACATGACACTATGTGAGTTGTTAATTATGTTATTAATTCATGAACCTATGCAAGTCATCTATGCAAGTTGTTATCATGAACCTATGCAAATTGTTATGAGATCATGCAAGTCACCTAAACAAGTTATTATTCATGGACCTATGCAAGTTATTATTCATGAAACTATGCAAGTTGTTATGTTATGCAAGTTGTTAAACATGTTGTAAAACATGAATCTATGTGAGTTGTTAATTATGTTGTTAATTCATGAACCTATGCAAGTCACCTATGCAAGTTGTTATGTTGTGAATCATGAACCTATGTTAGTGTTACTTATGTTGTTAATTCATGAACCTATGCAAGTTGTTATGTTGCAAAATCATGAATCTATGCAAGTTGTTAATTATGTGGTGAATCATAATTATATGCGAAGTTATCATGTCATTTTTCCTAATTGTCATGCTTATGCCAAAATTGTACTGAAACGATCACCTTGTCATTCCCTTTATTTTATTGTTATGGCGAGGCTACCTTGTAGCCTCGAAGACGCCAAAAAGGCAAATAGTTACGCTAGTTAAGAAACGGGGAAAAAGGGGAATTTGTAATAGGCAAAGTGATTATGTAAATTGGACACATGATTCTACTTGGGAAACATATAAATAATTACCTATTATGACATGGATAAAATTGGGTAAAAATGGTATAATTTGAATATGACCATTTATGGATAGGAAATTCAAATTGTTAATAAGATAGTATTGACACCTATAAAAACGAAAGGATTAATTAATTAACTTAATTAATCAAAAGAGGAATGTTTAAGCAATTGAAGTCTGAAGATTTAATATTGAGAATTGGCATAAATGCCTTAAATGACATAAAATAAATTTGTGATGAAATTGGTATGATTTTACATACCAGAAATAGATGGACATAATTGAGTCAATTATGGCCATAGTTAAATTTGGAATTGATTGATAATTTGAATAGGGAGATTAATTCAAGTTAGGGAATAATTAATCTTGTGTAATTAATCGTCTAAGACACGAGGTTAGGCTCTTTTGTGGTGTAAGACTGCCCGGACTCACCCGGCAAATCCAGCTGCCACAAATGCCAGTCTAATGTGGGAGGTCTTAGGCATAAATTAAATGCGTGACAGTTGTAAAGACACGAGGTTAGGCTCTTTTGTGGTGTAAGACTGCCCGGACCCGCCCGCCAAATCCAGCTGCCAAAAATGCCAGTCTAATGTGGGAGGTCTTTATAAGGTTACGGTCCTAATGAATTAAGAAACACTTAACCAGATAAACATGTAGTGGGACATGAGGGGTTAAGTGGGTGCCTTGGGTAGCATGTGAAATACGATTAGGTGTCCCAATAATTAATTAATGCTGATTAAAGACTACTTAACCTAACTTAATACATATGGACTATATGATGATAGACATAAGTTAGGGCTAAGTAAAACGAATTGGATTGTGGGTGGGTTAAGTACAACTGATGGGTAGGTGGGTAATATTAATATATATAGGCCCACAAACTTAACCATTAAATAAATAGGATTAAATAAGTAGGAGGGTTAAGTACAACTGAAGGGTAGGTGGGTAATAATAATACATATAGGCCCTTAAACTTAACCGGATAAAAAGGGTTATGTAATTAAAGACACCTAATGGTATACATAACCGGGGAAAAATAGTAAAGTTATGTATTAAAGACACCCATAGGGGTACACATAACTAATGGGAATAGATAGAGTTATGTATTAAAGACACCTATAGGCATAACCGATAGGTAGAATATGGGTTATGTATTAAAGACACCTATAGGTACACATAACTGATTGAGGGCTATGTAATTAAAGACAGCTTAGGGTATACATAGTCAGTAGAAAACCTAGTGGGGATACAAGACATAGGGGAGAACTTGTATCATGTTGTGTGGGACCCATTTCAGTCAGTAACCCAGAGAGGTATCAAAGTAAAGAACTCCGTACTATGTGGGGAAGGGTCACGCTTACTGATTGATTGTAAGAGATCCAAAACGAGACGGATGGTGTGGGCGGCGCAAACCGACCGGGGACATGTGCGTTAATGGGCCGGGCAGAGGGGGACAAGACGACCATGAACCAGTAGGTATAACTGTGCACACCTTAGGTTGCCACTTTAGCGAAATGATACCCCCTAGTTGTGGGACCAGCACAGGGTATCTACAGAGTAGGGAGCCGATCGATTATTGGTTAGGGTATACCCGGACGTATTCCCTAAGTCTACCAATTTATAGTAGGATGGTAGCAGGTACGACTAGTTGAGATAAGAGCAGGCGACACCTATGACAGTAGCTAGGAATACACGAAACTACCACCATCGTTATCATTAGTGGAAGGGATCATCCCATCTTGATTTGACTAGTAATAGTGCAGAGTAGTAAGTAGTGAAGCATGCATACACCTTACCTTATTTTTCCGGTCATACCTATCATCTGTACCGTGAATCCTCTTATCTACTTTGTATGCCTGTCATGTTTACCTTTATTTATTTACTGGCTAAAAGTTACTGGACTCACCAGACGTATGTCTGAACTAGTTTGTTTCACCTCTTTTCTTCCGTTCCCCCAGTTCTCAGGGAGGAAACACCCATGTTTAGTCAGGATTCTGATATCATCTTCTAGGAGCTACTTCTGAAGTATGGCTCGAGTCTCTGTCTCTTATATGGCTTGCTCTTTAATATGGGGAATGATGTTTTTTTGAAATACCTATGTACTCTGATAATGTAAGACAGAAGTGTTTTAATGGTTTTATGACTCATGGTATTATGTAACAAAGTATTTTGGTGATTTAATAAAGTTGTTTATTTTCCACTGCAAAAATTTTATATTTGTCTTGTGATATTCTGTGTCTGTTTACCAAAAACGCTCCACTGAAGTTAAGGCATTCCCTTTGTGAGTGACCTTAATGGAGGAGGGGTGTTACACTTAGTATCAGATCTGAAGGTTACCAGATTAGATAAAAGTTTTGAAAATATTTTTCAAAAAGGTTTTAAAAGAAAGTATTTTCAAAAAAGGAAAGCCTGTTTTGAAAAACATTCCCTGAAAGGCCATATGTAGTATCTTTCGGTCCTTTTTCTAAAATCACTCCCTTTTTCTTCTTAGCATGTATGAGAATCTTAACCTTCCAGAGGGTGTACCGATGCCAGGATGGTTTAGGAAGTATTTGGAAGCTAGGGCCACCGCCGTAGGTCCAACAAATGTTCCTCCTCCCCTAGCTGCACTCGTTCCTCCTCCTCCCCCTCCTCGTGTTGATACTTTTGCAAAGATATGTAAGGACTTTCGGGCAATGGGCGGGAAACCTTTTCACGAGTCGGAGACGTTTGTTGAAGCTCGAAATTGGCTAAAGGAGGTGGAAGAATTGTTTGGAATCTTTGAGGTAGAAGATGGAAGAAAGGTCCAGTTAGCTTCCTGGTTAATGAAGGATGAGGCCTCGTTTTGGTGGGAGGTCACTAATGGAGAGCGTACAGTTGATACATGGCCGGATTTCAGGCATAGGTTTGAGGCAAAATTTCTCTCACGAGCAGAAGAAAATCTATATATGGAATGGTTCTTGGCATTGAAGTAGGGGGGATCTGTCAGTAAAAGAGTACGCCAACAAGTTCAATCAGTTGGCGAGGTTTGGCTTAGACTTGGTGAAAACACCTGATAAGAAGGCTCTGAGATTTGTTAATGGCTTGAATGAACCGCTACATGGATTGGCTATGACCCACGTTCCCATGGGGTCCACTTTTGAAAAGCTGGTGGATATGGCCCTAATGCATGAAGAGGACAAAGGAGCAAAGAAAAAGGAAAAAGTTGAAGGGACATTGAAAAATGAGAAGACGGGACCCAAGAAAGGACAGCAACAACAGAAGAAAGGCGAGAAGAATAACAAGGGAAAGGATAAAAGGAAATGCCACTGTTGTGGGAAAGAAGGTCACCTAGTCAAAGAATGTAAAAGGAGGAAGTTCAATTGCTTTAAGTGCTGAGAGTTCAGACACTTCTTCAAGGAATGCCCGAAGGCGCAAGGATCGCAAGGGACTTCTGGAGGGCAGGCGAATGCTCTCGTGGCAGATGGATAGGATAGAGATAGGAAAAATTTATGTAAAAGGTTTAATTTCCTTATGAAGTTAAGACTCTTTTGGATTTTGACATTTTGACTTTGTAATTGAGACTCTGCACTTTAATACTAGTCTTGTTTCTGATCCCGTAGTTGTTTCAAACCCCTTTGGTGGTTCGGCTCATTTATTGGCGATTTGTAAGGGGTTGAAATTATCTGTGTTAGGCGTCAAAAATTTGAATGTGATATTGGTGTGCTCAAGTTTATGGGCTATGGGTTGGTTCTAAATGGACCAGCTTTCTAAGTAGAGGGTCGTTCAAGATTTTGAGAGGAGGGTCGTTAAGTTTCTAACTTGACATGGGAAGACCCCCAAAATTTCTTGTGACCCGCAAGGGTCTGTTATGCTTAGCTTTCTTAGAATCATTCTATAATCTGATCTGTACTAGTAGTCTGTAAGTATCTGGATATTTCTGAGGGATAGGGGTTTCTACTCGATGCATGAAGTAGATCTCCAGTTTTGACATTGTTTAATGAGGGTAATTCTTTGGGTGTCAGTCTAATGTTGATTTCGGTCTTCGGGGCTATGACTTAGGGAATTATTCTCTTAACCGATGTCAAATGGGAACAGAGCTTTTGTTTTAGTTATATCATTTATTTATATCCCATCGACCAGATCTTCGACCTTTAGATAGGAAATCCATGGATGTAAACATGTGCTTGGGACATGTTATGTTTGATGGTTGCAAGTGGATGCAAGTGTTTTCTAGTGGTTGCTCGTGGATGCATTTACACATATTAGGCACTAGATCGGCTCAAATCTCTTTCATATTGCTTATAAATGTGTGTGCATATTTAGGTTAATGGATGAACAATGGTTGTGTTATCATATGGATGCTGCATTTTGATGAATGGTTGTGCACACATGTAGAAATAACATGTAACATTAGGATTCCTTCGCATACATAATGGACGCATGACACTATCATGATTTGCATTAAGAAGGTCAACTAAATCAGTAGACTGCCTGATTTTGCATTAGATAGAGAACATATACACACACTTCTTGCATATGTTCATACATCATTAGGAATTTTATAAGGACAATAGATGCATGTGTTTGATCGTTGAGTAGATGGTTGTTTGGATGTTAGGATATGCATTCTCCTTAACTTGGAGATTTCGGAGGCGAAATCCTTTAAGGAGAGGAGAATGTAACAACCCGTAAATTTCAATGTTAATGTTCACAAATTAAAGAATAACTAATCTCAGATGTGAGAATTAAGGGAAATGGGTTGCTCCATTTTGTTCATCTCGGAATTCTGGTTGAGATAGAATCTGGGTTTGCGTGAATTGGACTTCGTATGAAGAAATTATTGCCATCGGAAGTTTCAGAAAATTCAAAACATATTTCGAAATTCAAAATTCAGAGTCAGAAGGGCTAGGCGGGAAAATTCCCGCCAGGGCCAGGTCGACCTGGGGGTCGACCTACCCTAACCAGGTCGACTATATGGTAGACCTACACCACCCTCCTCCGGGCAGATTTGAGTGATGACCTATTTATGACTGTATGCTGACTCATTAGGATTTTTGATCTGCTCTGATTGGCTGGGATTAATACTTGGTTGAACGGACGGCCTTAACTAATCCTAAACTATATAAAAAGACATGTAGACTCAAACCCTAAAATCAAATAAAAATTAGATCAATGGTCGTCATGTTGTCACTCCAAACCCTAGAGTAGCCGCCACCAACTAGAAGCAAATTAAAGACAACAATTCAATTCAAATCAAGCCTAAAACTACAACAACGAAATTGTCTACAACAAGGGAACGCTAATCAATTACAGAATTCAGATCCCAGAACTCAAGACCCCTTTTTCGGTGAGTTCTAGTCATTTTTAGGTTTAAATAAATAAAAGTGAATCATGGTAGACTATGATTTGGGCATATGTTGTTTGTAGTTATGCAAGTTGTTAAACATGTTGTAAAACATGAATCTATGTGAGTTGTTATGTTGTTAATTCATGAAACTATGCAAGTCATCTATGCAAGTTGTTATCATGAACCAATGCAAATTGTTATGAGATCATGCAAGTCACCTATACAAGTTATTATTCATGAACCTATGCGAGTTATTATTCATGAAACTATGCAAGTTGTTATGTTATGCAAGTTGGTAAACATGTTGTAAAACATGAATCTATGTGAGCTGTTAATTATGTTGTTAATTCATGAACCTATGCAAGTCACCTATGCAAGTTGTTATGTTGTGAATCAAGAACCTATGTTAGTGTTACTTATGTTGTTAATTCATGAACTTATGCAAGTTGTTATGTTGCAAAATCATGAATCTATGCAAGTTGTTAATTATGTGGTGAATCATAATTATATGCGAAGTTATCATGTCATTATCCCTAGTTGTCATGCTTATGCCAAAATTGTACTGAAACGATCACCTTGTCATTCCCTTTATTTTATTGTTATGGCGAGGCTACCTTGTAGCCTCGATGACGCCAAAAACACAAACGGTTACGCTAGTTAAGAAACGGGGGAAAAGGGGAATTTGTAACAGGCATAGTGATTATGTAAATTGGACACATGATTCTAGTAGGGAAACATATAAATAATTACCTATTATGACTTGGGTAAAATTGGGTAAAAATGGTATAATTCGAATATGTCCATTTATGGATAGGAAATTCAAATTGTTAATAAGATAGGTATTGACACCTATAAAAAGGAAAGGATTAATTAATTAACTTAATTAATCAAAAGAGGAATGTTTAAGAAATTGAAGTCTGAAGATTTAATATTGAGAATTGGCATCAATGCCTTAAATGGCATAAAATAAATTTGTGATGAAATTGGTATGATTTTACATACCAGAAATATATGGACATAATTGTCTCAATTATGGCCATAGTTAAATTTGGAATTGATTGATAATTTGAATAGGAAGATTAATTCAAATTGGGAAATAATTAATCTTGTGTAATTGATTGTCTAAGACACGAGGTTAGGCTCTTTTGTGGTGTAAGACTGCCCGGATCCGCCCGGAAAATCCAGCTGCCACAAATGCCAGTCTAATGTGGGAGGTCTTAGGCATAAATTAAATGTGTGACAGTTGTAAAGACACGAGGTTAGGCTCTTTTGTGGTGTAAGGCTGCCCGGACCCCCCCCCCCCCCCACCCGGCAAATCCAGCTGCCACAAATGCCAATCTAATGTGGGAGGTCTTTATAAGGTTACGGTCCTAATGAATTAAGAAACACTTAACCAGATAAACATGTAGTGGGACATGAGGGGTTAAGTAGGTGCCTTGGGTGGCATGTGAAATACGATTAGGTGTCTCAATAATTAATTAATGCTGATAAAAGACTACTTAACCTAACTTAATACATATGGACTATATGATGATAGACATAAGTTAGGGTTAAGTAAAATGAATTGGATTGTGGGTGGGTTAAGTACAACTGATGGGTAGGTGGATAATATTAATATATATAGGCCCACAAACAGAACCATTAAATAAATAGGATTAAATCAGTTGGAGGGTTAAGTACAACTGAAGGGTAGGTGGGTAATATTAATACATATAGGCCCACAAACTTAACTGGATAAAAATGGTTATGTAATTAAAGACACCTAATGGTATACATAACCAGGGAAAAATAGTAAAGTTATGTATTAAAGACACCCTTAGGGGTACGTATAACTAATGGGAATAGATAGAGTTATGTATTAAAGACACCTATAGGTACGCATAACCGATAGGTAGAATAGAGGTTATGTATTAAAGACACCTATAGGTACGCATAACTGATTGAGGGCTATGTAATTAAAGACATCTTAGGGTATACATAGTCAATAGAAAACCTAGTGGGGATAAAAGACATAAGGGAGAACTTCTATCATGTTCTGTGGGACCCATTTCAGTCAGAAACCCGGAGGGGTATCAAAGTAAAGAACTTCATACTAGGCGGGGAAGGGGCACGCTTACTGATTGATTGTAAGAGATCCAAAACGAGACGGACGGTGTAGGCGGCGCAAACCGACCGGGGACATGTGCGTGCATAGGCCGGGCAGAGGAGGACAAGACGACTGTGACACTAGTAGGTATAACTGTGCACACCTTAGGTTGCCACTTTAGGGAAGTTATACCCCTAGTTGTGGGACCAGCACAGGGTGTCTACAGAGTAGGGAGCTGATCGATTAGGGTAGTGGTTAGGGCATACCGGACGTATGCCCTAAGTCTACCAATTTATAGTAGGAGGGTACTGCATACGACTAGTTGAGATAGGAGCAGGCAGCACCTATGATAACAGCTGGGAATACACAAAACTACCACCATCGTTATCATTAGCGGAAGGGATCATCCCATCTTGATTTGACTAGTAATAGTGCAGAGTAGTAAGTAGTGAAGCATGCATACACCTTACCTTATTTATCCTGTCATACCTGTCATCTGTACCGTGAATCCTCTTATCCACTATGTATGCATGTCATGTTTACCTTTATTTATTTACTGGCTAAAAGTTACTGGACTCACCAAACGTATGTCTGACCTAGTTTGTTTTGCCTCTTTTCTTCCGTCCCCCCCCCCCCAAGGTTCTCAGGTGGAAACACCCAGGTTTAGTCAAGATTTGGATATCATCTTCTAGGAGCTACTTCTAAAGTATGGCTCGAGTCTCTGTCTCTTATATGGCTTGCTCTTTAATATGGGGAATGATGTTTTTCTTTTAAATACCTATGTACTCTGATGATGTAAGACAGAAGTATTTTAATGGTTTTATGACTCATGGTATTATGTAACAAAGTATTTTGGTGATTTAATAAAGTTGTTTATTTTCCGCTGCAAAATTTTTATATCTGTCTTGTGATATTCTGTGTTTGTTTACCAAAAACGCTCCACTGAAGTTAAGGCATTCCCTTTGTGAGTGACCTTAATGGAGGTGGGGTATTACAGGTAGACTATGCCAAGCAAAGCATATACAAAGTCAAAAAAAGCAGGAAGTAAATTATTAAAATAAATAAATGTAAAAAGGACGATGATAAATTGTTATATATATTCTTTTGAATGGTACAAAACATACTTCCATTAGCATGAATTTTAAAAGAATCCAATAAGAAGTATAAACTAAATCAATTTTGTTTAGGAAGAATCAATTTGAATTTATTGGTGTTCCTGCCAAATATGGAGTAGCGAAGTTCCTGCCAGAGTAGTAGTATAAAATAATTATACAACTAAATTAGTTAAGCAAAGGATAAATGTAGAGTAGCTTGGAAGAAAATGAGTAAATTTGTATTATTATTTTAAAGAAACATGGGTGCCAAAACAAACTAAACACATAATATAATTATATGGAGAAATTTAGCAAATCTCCATCTTGGCATCAGATTTACTAAGTACTACACAGTCATCCACTTACAAATCACAGAACAAAATCCATATTTATATTGGTGGACCAATTGTTATAAAAATCATTATCATTATCTGATAGGCATTATTGCAAAAAATATATCATGTCATCAAAATATAAATTCATAAAACTCAAAGCTTGTGAAAATAGAATTACATAAATCAAAGCCTGTTCTAATAGGAATCAACAATGCAATTGCAAGGTGACATTTGCCTCAAATGACAACCTATCAGCTGCAAAAAATTATTAGCTAGAAAATCAAGCGGAAATGATATGTGAATTTGTTATGTAAGTTCAAAGGTGAGAAGAAGTGCGACAATGGAATCAACATGAATAACTAAGATCCAAATGCATAAAAGATGCTTGATGAAGATTCGAAAGAGAGGGATTAAAATTATGGTTAGGTTATTAAATCCAAATGAGAGATGAGATAAAGGTCTGAAAGGATAATGAAATATATATGTGAAAAAATGAAGGGATACGCACTTACAAAATAGCAAACAACGACCTTTCTAGGGTTGTTCTTGAACCAATAACAAATGTATGTTATAAATTTTATTCTTCTACAAAAGAAGCTATAAGTTCAATCTAAGGAACAAAATGTTTATTTGAAATCATAACACCTAAATAGATCAAATATCATATAATTACCTCATTCTGTAGTCCTTCTAGAGTATTAATTCATAATCTCCTTCGATTCATGATCCTTCAGACATCCAATGGAACAAAAATTAAAAAAATTATGATCGAATTTATATCGAATTAGACACAAACCGCAACAAATGGAAAACACTTACTGTTCTTTTTAAAGCACCAGACCAATTCTAATAAAGCCAAAGAAGGCGAGGTGGTAGATCTACAGAAAAGGAAACTTAGATGAGGGACCACAAAGGCAAAAGGCTAGGGTTTGTCCATTGAGAGCAGCACTGAATGATTTTCATTATCAATACAGAACCATATATAAGATTTCTCTTATTAGCGTTTTTATCAGGGATTGGAAGATAAGAAAAAAAACTGGTAAATGGAACTAAAATGAACAAAAAAAGGTGCAGCCACAGAATTATTTTGATACCTTGCCTATATAGTTTGGCTTATTAGGTTTTACAACGTAAAACACCACTTTGTATCTTTACTTATATTTTTGTTCATTTAATAACCATGACTGTTGCATAAACGTTATTCCCTATTGCAGTCACTAGCCCATTTTCTTGTAGAGAATATAATTGATGTTTTTAAATGTTAAGGATAATCAAATACACTTCGTAAAAAGTTCATTATGATATCGTAATAAGAGTTTTCTACTGGAATAGCTTGACCATCTAGAAAGGAAAAATAATGTAAAAAAAAGTAGATGTAATTTAATTTAATCGGGATGAGGAGAATAAATAATCACTTCTGCTTCATAAACGAACGTTGGAAACCCGAAATGTAATAATAATTGATACTTAGTATTAGAATGGGATATGCAATTTTTGTTCTGTAATGTATTTTCATATTAAAAATTGTTTTGATGAGATATATTTCGTTAAGTACAAAATAATGATAAAAGAACTCTTCTATGTAAACTTGTTACAGTATGTAAAATAAATAATATATATTAAGTGAATATTTGACTTTTGAATTCAATGTTTTGTTATAATAATGACGAAAATAGCGGGAACATGCCATATAACACATTGATTGCATCAAGTTACGAAAATTGTTCTCATAGTACGTTCCTTAATTATTTATGAAATAACGACTATTTTTGGTGTCAACTTGAAAATAAACATAGTTATATTTCAATGTGAATATTATGAATATTCAACATGAAATATTAATAACAAAATTGATGCATCAAAAAATACAAAAGTATCTAATATTATTTATAGTTATTTTTTGAATTATAGACTATGCCACAGTCTTGAGAAATTATTTAATTATACGATTATGAAAGATGTGATATTGGTTAATTATATCATAATGGTATGACTTGCTTACCACTAAAGATGATGCTTAATACATCCTTAGTATTCCTATGCCAATTATTTAATGATTAGAAAAAAGTTCATTTAGGAAAAAAGGAAAGTAGACATAGAATATAATCTCACAATAGAATGACAAGTTATAATATAACAATAATCTTTACACAAATAAAGACTGCAAATTTAGTATATACATCAGAGAATTAATCTTTGAAATAGTCTGGAGAGCTATAGCAATTTGTCATTACAATGTTGAAGAATAGAATAAACAGACACAATAGAAAAAAATAAAGAAATATACGAGAATATGTTTTGGCTCTTCAGCTCCTCTCTTGAAGCTTCAAAGGAAAACGAATCTAATCTTACCTTAAAATATACCCGGTCTGACCCGAGTATTACAATAAAATAACATTCAGATTAATCGGGTAAACTAGCGTGAGAAAATTCAAATCACAAGTAATTTATTCTTTAGCTTATAAATCTTTGAAATCAAAGGTATCTCGTAAGACAACCCAACACATAAACACGAATGGTTTTTTTTTCCTTACAATAACCAAAACGCTTTTATTATATTATCTAGAATCCACAAACAAATATGTTAAAATAACCAGAATGCTTGCATCTCACGTTCCAACATAATAGATACACATTAAAATCTGAAGGTTTGTATCGGGGAATGGATTCCAACTATGGAAGCGTAAGGTTCAACACACTGAATACATACATCTTTAGATAAAATGTATGGAAGACTGTGTTAATTTTGCACCTCATCTACTCAGGACTGAACCATCCTTAAAAACTGGATGACACCGAGTATAATCACACCTGTTAGTAAACAACCATATATGGCCCCCAAGCATACATGGATATCAACTCTAGATATGGAATGATCATATCGTAATCGGAGTGACCCAGATAGCATGTATCATGCCTCTGCTTTAATCATTTACTGGGTGATGAGGTTAAATGTTAAGTTTACCTTATAAATAACAAAATATTTTAGAATGCTAACATGACCTTTTAAGGAGATATGCGATGCTAGCATTCATCCATACAAGTTCATTTTGGGTCTGAGCGAAACTGAATAACTCCATATTCAATAATCATCAGAATATTTCTAGTTCGAAATGCTTTAACTAGATTGAAGTGGTTTCCGGACAACCTAGTCCGACCTCAGTTTCTTTGAAATGACAATCAAACATTTTACCCAAATTTAATAATAAAACAATTTGGCAAGACCGTTCGGTTAATAATATTCGATTATTTAACTATTAAATATATAAACAACAATCATCCAATGATTTAATAACCCACAATAATCACTAAGCACCTTTAAAATAAACATTTCGTTAAAAAAAAAATCTTATTTCACAGTATTTATTTAAAAGTATTCGTATACTTATCTCATTGACCTAAGTACACTTGCAAAATGTTATATTCTCGATACTTACAAAATATATTCATAACTTATATTATTAATAAGAATATTCAAAAATCATTCTTATTTCTAAATCTTAGTGAAAGGGTCAAACAAAGTTATTTAAAAAGAAAGGGATTTAAGAGTAAACCCAAAAACGATTCCTCCGGTGTAAAGTGTATAATAGTTATCCTTCCACTATATTTAAGAAGATCAAATTTAGGAGAATCAAATCTTAGTTCCTTTTTCAAATCTCTCCGATATATCCTTTTTATGAAATTTATTATTAAGAACTCATACATATACTTTAAGCACTTTTTAAAAAATCTTTAATAAAAATAATTTATATTTCAAATAATTTACTTAAAGGGTCTATCGCTCTCAATAAATAATTAAGTAAGAAATTTTACTTAAATAACCATGTTAAAGAGTAATATTATTACTGAATAATAAAAACACTTTCAAACCTCATAATTAAATGAGTTCTTATTTTAAAACTAATATAAATAAAATAAAATAATTATTTTAAAATATCCTTAATGGATAATTAATAAATCTTCAAATTATCATAAATAAATGATTATTTATTTATACCAAACAAATAGATAATCATTAATTTTTAAAATAATGATACTAATTCTTTAAACCGTTATTAAGTACATAATAAATAATTGTCTTTTAATAATATAAACTGTTAGTTATAATCATTATTGATAAACAAATATTATACTTAAAACATTGTTAATAAGATAATTATTAACTTCAAATCCTATTAACAAAAAAATAATTCAAAATTTTAAATAAATAATTATTAACTATTAAATCTTCATAAATAAAAACATAGTTAACTTTAAACATTATTATAAAATAAATTAAAATACTTTTAAATGGATAATTATTAACTTTAAGATATGATTAATAAATAAATTAACTTTATTTCAAACCATTATTGAATAATGATTCTTCTTTTAAAAAGATTATGAAATGTAAATCAATAATGATTTAAAAACATTTATTTCAAATGAACTTAGTGACTGCAGGTACGCGATGGTTACGTCTCTATCTCAAAGATACCATAAGCAACTATAGTCAAAGTTCAACAATTTAAAATATTTGTTCAACAATTTAATCACAAGGGTATTTAAATAAGCTACCATATTTTCGATATCTTCCAATCAACATGCCATTTACATAAACGTACATGTGAAAACAATTAACAATTAGCACTTAACAACTAATATAACACTTGTTCTGTATAAATTAGTTGGCATAAACAAAATGTCCAAATTAATATAATAGTAGAACAGAGTTTTATTCTGCTAACAAATGTCTATTAGAAAAAGCTCAACCAATATTCAAGTGGTGTTTATTTAGCCAAATAGAGAATACCAAGCATATGATTCAAGTTTACTTCGTTATAATTAAACAGTGCAATCAAATCAATATGATTCAACGATACACATATGATCGAATATTTGCAATGAATTCGAATATAAAATAAACTCAAAACTTTCTAATAGTAATTTGAGATGCTATAGGTGATCCTAAATCTGATTCAACCAATCTAATAGCATTTCAAGATGTTATATCACGATCCTAATTTTAATTCAAGCAATTAATCAATTCAAACAAACAATTGACAATATGATAATTAGTTCAAACTCAACAAAAAGAAAATTGCACAATTTAGCAAAAAACCTATATTTAAATCTACTTTATACAATACTAGTTAATTCAGAAAGTTGAGTTTTACTCACCATTTCCTTTCATTCCAAATAGCGTTCGAAATTAGGAAAAAAATGTAACAATCCGGAAAATCAGAACTAATTTAAAAAATTTATTTTGATAATTTTAGCAAATTTGGAATATTTAAAATGATTTATTTTAAATAATTACAACTCGAAATTTATTTTGAATAGAATTAGAATGTATATACTTTTTTGAATCGAAATTAGAATATAAATATTTATTTTAATTATAAAAGGAATTGGAAATGGCGCTATAGTTTGAAAATTCGATTTCAAATTTCAAATGAATGTACAGGATTCAAAATTGTTGGCTAGCTTTTGATCAAGCCACCAAGACTCATACACAAAGACAGTATGGAGCCTCACTCACTAAGCCACTGGAGACCAAATCGCGGTCGCCCCATCTTCAATGGCTCGTGATGCTGATACCATGACCCCCGATCGTGACCACTGATAGCGACCCGATCCCTCCACGCCAATGCTCCACGACCCAATCCCTCTCCATGATCTCATCCTCACGGCCAAAGAATGAAAGCGATAACTTGGTCTATCACGACCCGAAAGGCCCGGATCTCGTGATATCTGTCCACAACGTCCATTTTGACCATTTCTACATCCTCTCATGAACCAGTCGATCCTCGGGGTTTGTGCCACATATGACCATGATCTGCCTGCAAACATCACCTATAAATAGCCCACTGTTTGGCATTTTTCAGGATCTTTTGGCAGTTTGGAGTGTTGATTCCACCGTTGCTGCTATTCTATTATTTCTTATCAGTCTTAGCTCAAAATTATTGAGTGAATCACCGTTGTAAAAGTGAGATTGAGAAAGAAATCATTGGTTGTACTTGAATCTTACGTATAATCATAGATATAAAGTGGATGTAGGTTCGTTAACGCTGCACCACTATAAATCTTGTGCGTTTTCTGTGTTTTTCTTACAATTCTAGATATTAATCACTGCTTATTCAGATAATTTGGGTGTTAGAGCCATTTTTGGATCTAACATTTTGGTGCTTTCACTGAGAATTGAAGTCTCAGCATATCTGGCTAACGCTCTACTGTTTGGATACTCAAGTCCAAAGAAGATAGTCCGAACCTTCACTGTTTTGATTTTTAAAGAACTCAGCAAACTCAAAGTATTATGGCTGGAAAGAAATCCAAGGATGCACGAGCTTTGCAAGCCAGTGAAGCTACGAACGAAGCTCACAAAGATAACGTCCAAGGGCAGGTTGGTGTAAACTCTCCGGATCGTGGTGAGGAGGGGGCGACCCGACCCGGTCGTGGTAACACGACTCGAGTGGCTGAGGGTGTAACGACTCGATCCCAAGACAACGCCACCATCCCCCTACTAGCATTACCACAATCTGACCTCAGGGGACCACCACGAGCCAACGCCAAGAGGGTACCACGAGCCATCAGGATAGGGCAACCATGACCCGAAATGATAATCAGACCACTACTCGACCTAGGAAGGAAATTATGGCTCGTTCCGCTCGTGTTAGTATTTCTGCTCGACCTGGCTCGGGTTCCTTGCGTATAAGAGAGGATGTTGATACCCAATTTAACCCCTCTGCCCTAGCTACTGAAGGAGATCTCTCTCGCATCATTGAAATGTTGGATAGGACGAATGATGAGTTGGTAGCACAAAGACAAGAAAGCTCCTTGTTGCGACGGAATATCGCTGCCTTGGACAAGCGTATTGATGATCTCTAAAGGCAGAGGACACCCCCTCCAGTCCATCCTTTTACCCCAGGATACTCATCCTTGTCCGAAGAACCTCGAAGAAACCGGCGATGGCCCCCATTAGAAAGGGCTGAGAACATAGAGCAGCTTCGATTTGGGTCACTTCCTTCTCGAGAAGAAGAGGCGCTTATTCAAGGGACTAATAACCATAACTTAAATGAGCCCGCTCTACCACCTAGGAATAGAGGCATTGTTGACCCTGCTCAGAATCAACCCATTCCTCCCGCTTGTCACGTGATTGACCGTGGAAATAGGGGCAAGGGAGTTTTTCTTAGGCCCCAGACTTTACAGCAACACGTCAAAGAAATGCTGGAGGGGCCCGTAGGGCAAGAAGTGCTGATCCTGAATCCCATGCAGATGTCGAAGTCATGATCATACAAATGATGGTAGAAAGTCGCGGACAAAGGAATGAAGATTGGGGTATAGGCCACAGCCATACGCCCTTCACGGATGACATATTGGAGTTTCAATTCCCAAGGAAATTTAACATGCCATGTATGAACCGTTATGCAGGAATGGTGGATCCAGTCCAGCACCTAATGAGATATTCATGGTACATGAATGCAGCTGCCGCCTCCGGCGCTTTAAAGTGTAAGGCATTCCCGAAATTTCTGGAGGATACGGCATTAATGTGGTTTACTCATTTGCCAGCGTGATCGATATCCAGTTTCAGGGAATTAAGTGAACAATTCGTGAATCAGTTCTGGCTGCACACTCAGAGATCTATGAATGTCATTAAATTATCCCTCATTAAGCAACGCCCGGACGAATCTTTGAGATCCTATCTAGATCGCTTTAATCAAGCAGTTACAGAGGTTAGAGATCCCATGAACAAACTATTTTGATAGCCTTGATCGACGGAGTAGATAAGGATACAGAGTTTGGAAGATACTTGGCTGGCAAGCCACCGCTGACCAGGGAAATATTTTATGAAAAAGCCAACATCCACCTGCGTCAAGAAGAAATCTACGCCAACCGAAAGAGGAAGGCCGCTGACAAGGAAGATATACAGAGTAATGTGGCTATCAAATAAACTAGGGACAACTCTGGAAAGGTGGAAGTGAACGTAGGTAATAAAAACCAGGGGAATGGACGTCAATCTAGGAACGGTAACAAGAGGAGGAATCAAGGAAATAACTCACAGAAAGGCCTCGATACCTGCCATTCGAGAGTTTCACCTTATTAAATGATACCTTAGAAAATATATTTATGGATACTTACAACGTCCTCCAGTATAAGAGGCCCCCACCTAGGGAGTCTACAGAGAAAGAACGAGAGCCGGGGAAGTTATGTCCTTTCCATCAAACCCAGGGACACTCCACCAAAGAATGCCGACATTTGAGGGATGTTGTTGAGAAGTTACTTCATGAGGGAAAGTTAGACGAGTATAAGATTACGCCGAGAGACAGGGGGAAAGCTGGACAACCCCCGAATCAGAATCAACCTGCCACCAGACCTACCGCTCAACAGAAAGGAAAGAACATTGTCATCAACTCTATAATAGGAGGACCTCATCTTGCTAGACACAGCTTTAGGGAAATGGATCAATATGTGAATGCAGCCAAACATCTTGAGGTAGGGGAGTGCAGTAATCCTGAAGTTGTAGCCCCGGCGAAACAGCAAAAAACTATGTCTGATTACGTCGTCTTTCGCAATAGAGATAACGTTGGAATTCATTCCCCCACCGAGGACCCTTTGGTGATCACCGCAAATATTGGCCCCGCATTAGTCCCCAAAGTTTTAGTGGATAATGGAAGTTCGGTAAATATATTATTCAAAAAGGCGTTCGACCAGATGCAGTTAGAAGCGAAAGATTTGAAGCCTTGTGATGGATGGATACGCGGCCTCAACGGAGCCTCAACATCCCCGATCGGATATGTAGATATGTCAGTCACTCTAGGAGAGGGAGATCGCCGGAGAGTGAGAATCCTCACATTTGTAGTGTTGGACATTGAGTCGCCTTATAACGCTTTCCTGGGCCGACTGACCCTAGCAGAATTCAGATCCTGTATTACGCCTGGTGCCTATTGTTAAAATTCCTGACAAATGCAGGAGTGGGGGTTGTTATGGGCAATCAAGTCGCAGGAAGAGCTTGCTATATAGCAGAATTAAAATTGTTACTCAAGCGATTAAATATCGACCCAAAGGATACTTCTCCGCCTGAAAAGGAGAATACAACATAGGAATTAAAGACAGTTCCAAGGAAGCCGCCAAAGTAACTACCCGAGGATATAGATCCCAGAGAGGACGAGAAACCCAAGGGCAGAATGGCGACTCCTAACGAAACAACTGAGGACGTTCTGATCGATGATAATGACCCAGTGAAGGTCTTAAAGACCGGGTCCCAGTTGGACACTGTTCGTGCGAAGGAACTAATCAACTTTCTGAAGGCCAACTTGGATGTGTTTGCCTGGAGTCACGCTGATATGTATGGCATATCTCCGTCAATCATGCGCCATTCACTGAGTATTAATCTGAAGCATCCACCTGTCAAGCGGAAAAGGCGAATGTTAGGCCCAGAGAGGTCGGTTGCCTTAAAAGAAGAAGTTGAGAAGTTGAAGAGCAACGGGTTTGTCGGAGACTCGACTTACCCGGATTGGATTCCAAACCCGGTTTTGGTAAAAAAAGGCCAACGGAAAATGGTGTACATGTATCGATTTCTCTGACTTGAACAAGGCTTGCCCGAATGATAGCTTTCCACTTCCCAGAATTGACCAATTGGTGGATTCAACGGCATGTCACGAGCTCCTCTCCTTTATGGACGCTTATTTTGGATATAACCAAATCCCCATGCATGTTCCAGATCAAGAACATACCAACTTTATCACAGATTCAGGATTATACTATTATGTGGTGATGCCTTTCGGCCTAAAGAACGCCGGAGCGACTTACCAAAGGCTCGTAAACAGAATGTTTTATAACCAGATCGGGAAGATGATGGAAGTATACGTAGATGATATGCTAGTAAAGTCTAGACAGTCAATGAATCACATTTCTGATCTAGCTGAAATGTTCGATATACTCAGGCGATATGGAATGAAGCTCAACCCTTTGAAGTGTTCGTTTGGAGTTGCTTCTGGGAAGTTTTTAGATTTTATTATTAGTTCGCGTGGAATTGAGATCAATCCAGATTAGATTACAGCAATCCAAAACATTCAGGAACCAAGGAAAATCAAAGATGTGCAGAGTCTCACTGGAAAGTAGCTGCGTTGAGTAGATTCATCTCCAAAGCTACAGATAAATGCATCCCATTCTTCGATCTGATCAAGCGAGGCAAGCGCAACTTTAAATGGGCTCCTGATTGTGTGGAAGCGTTTCAGAACCTATTGGATCATTTGGAAAAACCCCCCGATACTATCTAAGCCAGTGGATCATGAAGATTTGTTCGTATATTTGGCAGTATCATCCCACGCCATAAGTTCAGCCTTGGTAAGAGAAGAGGATAAAGTTCAAAGGCCCTTGTACTACATAAGCAAGAAATTAGCGGTCCCAGAGCGAAATTATCCAAAGATAGAAAAGCTAACATATAGCTTGCTAATCGCATCAAGGAAACTTCATCACTATTTTCAGGCTCATCCCATTACAGTATATACGGATCATCCGTTAAGATAAGTATTGCAAAAACCCAAGGAGTTGGGAAGGCTATTAAAATGGAATATTGAATTGAGTCAGTTTGACCTAAACTTCCAGCCCCGAAGATCGATAAGAGGGAAAGTACTGGCAAACTTTATAGCAGAATTTACCATCCTTGAAGATAATGAAGTGAGTGAAGAAATGGATACCCTAAAACAACTTCTTGACCCTAAAGTATGGAGACTATATACCCACGGAGCCAGGAATGATAGAAGATCAGGTGCAGAAATTATATTAGAAACCCCCGAAAAACGATCAATATATTATGCTATGAGGTTGGAGTTCGACGCCACGAATAATGATTAGGAATACGAAGCCCTTATCGCCGGGCCTAGTCTTGCCAAGGAGTTGGGAATAACAAAGCTGGGTATCTTCTGTGATTCGAAGATAGTTGTGAATCAGGTCAATGAGGAATTCCAAGTTAAAGGGCCGAGACTGGTGTCATATCTAAAGAGAGTAAAGGAAATGCTGAGTAGCTTAGAACATTATAGCATTACGCACATCCCTCGATCAGAGAATCAAAGGGTCGATAAGCTAGCCAAAATGGCTAGTTCTGATAACCCCGAGGACATGGAGATGGTCGCGGTAGAAACACTTCAGACTCCAAGCATCGATCAGATGGAAATTGATCCTTTGCTGGAGACTGAGCCAGAAAGGGAGTCATGGATGACACCCTTGAAGAATTTCCTAGTCAATGAGACACTCCCAACCAAGAAAAGTGAGAAACGTGTCGTGATTCGGAAAGCTTCGCGGTATGTCATCCAAGGTGAAGTTCTATATCGGCAAGGATTCTCGATGTCGCTCCTCCAGTGTATAGCCCATGACAATATAGAAAGGGTATTAAAAGAAGTTCATGAAGGAGAATGCGACGACCACACTGGAGGAAAATACTGGCAAAGAAGATATTGCGATATGGGTATTTTTGGCCCACTGTAAATAAGAATGCAGCTAAGTATGCTCGACACTGCGACGCATGCTAGAAATTCTCAAAGGTCTCCAAGGAACCTCCTAACCAATTAAAGACAATGTTGAGTCTGTGGCCTTTCGCGGTGTGGGGAGTTGATATCATCGGAAGCCTCCCCCTAGCGAAGGGTGGAGCAAAGTTTGTTATAGTGTCCATTGATTACTTTACAAAATGGGTTGAAGCAGATGACAATGATTTCAACCAAGAAGGTGATCAACTTCGTCGTGAGAAATATCATATGTCGGTTTGGAATCCCGAAAGTTATCATAACTGATAATGGAACCCAGTTCGATAGCTCTGAGTTCCGAGAATTTTGTCAAAGATACCATATCGTGAAGAGGTTCACGGCTGTGGCACACCCACAGTCAAATGGGAAGGTAGAAGCGGCAAACAAAGTGATTAAGTCCATTTCGAAAAAGTGACTGAAGCGGGCCAAGGCCAGGTGGGTCGATGAGCTACCTTTGGCTCTGTGGGCCTACCGAACAACTTTCAAAACAGCTACCGGGCATACTCCTTTCTCCCTTGCCTTCGTGTTGGAAGCAATCATCCCGGTAGATCTAGAAGTACCGTCCCACAGGGTCACTTATTACGACCCAATGACTAATAACAAGCTGCTTCTCGAATCTCTGGATATGATAGAGGAAAAGAGAGACGAAGCGGACCTACGTGCCTTGAGGCACAAGCAGCAAGTTGCTTGGTATTACAACAAAAGAGTTCAAGCTCGAACCTTTGAACCCGGAGACTTGGTTCTAAAGTATGTCTTTCCACCCCTAGTGCATTTGGGACCAAAGTGGGAAGGACCCTATGCCATCCTACGGAGGCTTGATAATGGATCCTTCAAGCTAACTACCGTGGACGGAATTGAAATCCCCAGAGTGTGGGATGCCCAGAATTTGCGACACTATTTGACATGAAAATTGGCATTCTTATTCTTTTGTTTGTAGGACCATGTAATAAGGCTTGACTTGCCTAGAACAGTCCAGTTATATGAACAAAAGATTATAAAGTGGGCGTAGGTCATGATTCGACCGAACCACTATAAAATATCGTGTGTCATTTACTTTTATCGCACCTTTACTTACTATATTATTACTCATGAATTATCGTAAACTATGTAATTACTAACAATATGCAGGGTATCGAGAAGGCGATAAAGTAAATGACATAATCATCGAATCTCTACTTCTCAGGACCTGAGAAGTACATAGAACAAGAAAACAAATTGTCTGCGAGATGTGAAGGTGCACCATGGTTTTAAAGACTGTCTCGACTAACACTCTACCCTTGGTATTCGACGAAAGAGTATAAAGGCGTTGGAGATTCAGCGCCACAAAAGAACTCCTACTCCGCTGAAGGATCGGGGAACAAACTGAAAGCAGAGTTCGAAATCTATCATGGGCATACGACAGGAGAGTATAAAGGCGTTTCAACTAAATGCCGCTTAAGGGCTCCTATCCCACTGCAGGATTGGGAACGAGGATGAAAGCTGAGCCCGACCCCCTCAATTCTGGACATGGGGGGCAACCAAAGTGTGACTCTAATCAATCCTCAATAAGCCCTGGCCAGGCATTATAATAATGATTGACTGGGGGCATATTCATAAAACACTTCGTATTTGTGTATACTTCACATTTACTTAGCACACGAACTTTTCAATGATTATCATCTATGACTTCAACGCTAGTTGTGATTGTCTACATTACTTATGATTATATTTAATGTCTGTGATTTAGAATGGTAAACTTTGCAGATATTATAAACTTGCAGGTATAAGATACAAAAGAAACAGATTGTCATTTACTAAGTGCAGAATTACAAAATAAAGCTAAGCAAAAGGCGAGGGCCATAGCTGCAGCTAGATCCTAAGGCTAGTGGAAATACTAAAAAGAAAGGCATAATTAAACTAGCACTACTTGGGCTTCGGGGACGACCTCAGCCTCTTCTCCTTCTTTTTCTTCCCCGTCTCCTCCTCCTTGTCAACATCGGCTTTATCATGCTTTCTCCTCTTCTTTTTTCGGAAGGAGGATCCACTAGAAGGTTGGTGGATTGGCTTGCAAGCTGCGAAGTTATCGACTTAGAGGGAACTTTATGATCAACCCGTTTTGGGATTAGCAGCAGTGATAGGAGGCACATTTAGAGGCTCTTGTTCCTCTATTTTCAAAGCCAACTACTTATCCCTCCTCGTTTTCATCTCAGCCAAAGTCTCACGCTCGGGATCTTTGGTTTTTCCATGATGTCTATCTCATCTTCATCCTCGTGGCCGTCATCAATATCATCCAAGGCCCCAATAATTTCAGCATCCTTTGGGGCATCCTTGCTGGAAGCTTTAATGGTTTCCTTAATTATCTCAGTTTCGGGCTGCTTTGGATCTTCAGGAGTGACCTCAGTGATTGGAGGCACACCAACCTTCTCAACATCCGCCGGCTTCTCTGTAACTTCCTCGATAGACCTGACACCTACATTATGAGAAGCAATAGCTATTAGTTCAGGAGAAAGTATGGTCCTCCCAATTGACTGCTCTGTATCATGACGATAATTAATAACGGCTTTGACAAACTGTGGAGAAAATGTGGAGATAACTTCTGTTGATCCTTCAGGCGAAGCCGCAGTGGAAGCCCCAACGGCATGAGGGACTGGAATTCCAGATATCAAGGGATCGTCGGGCTGTATTCCTTAACTTTAGAAGTTTTAACCTCCGGTGTTGAATTGGATTCCTCGTCGATTTTGGTTTTGCCTTTGAGATCGGTTTTTCCTTTATCCATGGCCTCTCGAATCATACGTCTACCTTCTTCTAAGGCCTCAGGCTCTCCACCCTTAAGGAAAGTTTACATAAGTTTGCTTTCGTCGTTCTCATTAACCCCTAACCGCTGCTTCTCTCCATCGACCATCATATCCCAGACATTAGCCAGAGTGATGTTATAATCTTGGATCCAGGAGATGTCTCAGGTGCGGATAACCTGGGAAAAAAAGTCCATAAGTAGCTCCTCAAACCCTTCAATCTCCTCCTCGGCTGCAGCAAGGCGAGTAGTGGCAATGGAAGCCGACTCAAGAGCAGCATTGGTATTACTCTCGGCGAGAGCTGCCCGTTCTTCGGCATGGGCGAGTCTATCGTTCAAGCTTGTTCTTTCCTCTTCCCAAGTGGCCCTTTCTATAGCAAATCGATCTTGTGCAGCTTTCAGTTCAGCATTAGCAAGTTTTAGGTCTTCCACCTCCTTCTTCAAGGCCACGCGCTCTTGACTATTTGAATCAAGTTCGAGGTGGAACCATTTTGTGGCATTTTGTAGCTCAGTCGTAAAGTTGTTAGCATCCCACTAAGCTATCGCAAGAAGGGCCTGTGTATCCTCAAGATCTTTTATTGCTTTATTTCTGGCCCTGGTATCATTATCAATTTTTACCCTCGCTCTAGCCGAATCCGTCTCTAAGGTCGGATAACATCCGAAAGATTCTTGGCATGTTTTTTCATCATCCTATATTGCTTGGCTACATGGGCGACGCGTCCCACAACTTCTTCATCCCAATTCTCAGGAACCGGCTCTAGGTCTGGGACTAAGACCATCATCTCAAAATAGATTTTGGGAAATTGCTTCCGCAGGCGCTCCAGTTTTGCCTTACTATCAGGAGCCAAGGCCACTTCTTACGTAGTTGAAGACTCAAAATGTTGTTGACCCGAAGAAGCGAGAGCTGCTTTCTCTTGCTCTTTACCTTTGCTTGGTTCATTTTTTTTTGCCCTTGGGATCATGAGGCTTTTTAGAAGATTTGTTATGCGGAGGTAAGCCCCTTGGAGGAATTGGCGCCCTAGGAATCTCTTTACCCCCAGTATGTGGCTGTTGGCTATTGTGGGATTTACTAAGATCTTGCTTAAAAGGAGACCGAGAGCGTGGGGAATGAGGTTGATAGGAATCAGAACGTCTTTGACTATCCCTCCAACGACTATCGTTGCGGTCATACTCGGACATGGAAGAAAGCCCGGGAGTATTCTCACGAAGAGCGTGGTAGGAGTAGGAATGATGACGAGGCATGCTTCCTGCAGAAAATAACAAATGAAGAACAGGGTTACAGATATGACTAGTGTAAAGGTGTCGTGACAAGTGGTGCATGTGGTAGGTGTGTATGCCCGTGTAATCCCCCTAACAGACCAGGGCCCGAAGTCTGACTTGTCTGCACGGTTTCTTTATCTTTAACTAGAGAAGTCTCTCCCTTGGAGGTAGGGAAAAATGGTTCCCCTTCAAAATCTCCGGAGGTATAGAGGTCATCTGGTAAGGGAATCTTTTCTAAACCCTCACGTATTTGCTTATCTGTCAATGAGGGTTCGATTGGTGGTGGAGTTTCACGGGAGACTGTCCTTTAGAGGAAGGGTTGTCTTTTGGCTCGCTAATTCGAGTTTCGCCTCCCTTATACACATTAAGATCCTCATCATCTTGGTCAATTAGAGGTGAAGGACTTTTAGGGATCTCAACCACCTTTGTGGCTTCTGTGGTCCCCTCTCCCCCAGCCGGGGGTATGCTGCTAGACTCCCCACCAGTAGAGGGCACATACTTGTAAGGCCTACCACCTAAGCCAAGCCCATATCTTATGTCCAAAAGACGGTATTTGTGAAGATTCTCGTCGGTGATACATTTCTTGATTTTTAAGAAATCAGATGTGCTTTTGAGAAGGCGGGACAGTCGATCTTCATATATTGAACCTTCTATTTTTGGAAAAATGTGATCTGCATAGAAAAAGGAAACATGTTAGCTCCTTGATTATGCAATTAGATCATGCATCAAGAGACTTAAGGCTTACTTGACTTTAGCCACTTCCTCGCACACTCGGCTTGGTGTTTTATGTAAAACCAATCAGCTTTGGGATCCCCTATATTGTTGTGACCCTCCGACAAAACCTTCCTGTTGGCCACTGATTCAAAGAAAGTGAAGTTTGGAGTCACTATGGAATGGTGTTTAAAGAGATAATAGAATTTCAAATCCTTGAAAGTAAGCTCAATCTGTAGAATCTCCGCATATGCAATACATAGAGTGTATAAAGCCGTGTACGCGTTAGGATGAAGTTGCATGGGGGCAATGCGTAGTCGCCTTATAGTCTCAACAACAATCGGTGGAAATGGAGGAATAGCGCCTACCCAATACATGAGCCTACTGATGGTCATGTACCCTTTTGGGGAAGAATGAGGCCTATCCTCTCCTCCTAGAGTTTTCACGTCATCCCAAGAGATCCCGTGTCTCAAGCATATTTTCTTAAGCTTTATATCGTCTAATTTGGAAGCTAGAGAATCAGTGAGTTTCTTTTCCTCAACACCGGGGATCTCGTCCGGAGCTCGGTCGTCTTCTTCTTTTTCTTCCTCGAGCGATGTGCTCTCGGAAGGATCTGATTCTGTATCTGTCTCGTACTCAAAGTCATAATTACTCCAATCTTAGCTTGATGGGAGCATGTCAGGATTGTGAAGTTGCGAAGACTATGGATCTGCTCTCCTTTCGGATATTCTCAAGGAGCGTCTATCTGACATTGCTGTTTTGGCAAGTAAACATGAAAGATTAGGATTCAGTTACCCATGAACCCTGTGCGTGTGCAAGTGCTGGTGTGTGCAAGTGTGTATAACACTGGAAAAGAAAATCACGAAGTAAATTGGATAAACGTAATAAGTATGTTGTAAAGTCATGTTGTTGATCAGCCCAGAAAGTTCGTCTCGAAGGCTCTAACCTAACTGTACGATATATTGTGATTACGCATTGTTTAAGTCAAAATGTATGTAGGATCATCGAAAAATCCAGTTCGTTGAAACCTTAGGGATCAGATCACGATTTACTTGGATCATGGGACTCGTGTCGGATCGTGAAGAACGGGTCGCCCACCAGTCTCGCCAGCAGATGGGCTTTGGGGTCGTGATACAGTTCAGTTTGGAGTATATAAGCGGGTCGTGAAACACTCCCCACGATCATCCTTAATTCCCAGTGCCACGACCCAATCCTTTTCCATTATCGCGATCTGATCCGTTGTCCAGTATTACACCACAATTTCCTCCCTAGCCCTTCTATTTCCACGACCCGAGCCAAAACATCGCCCACGAGTCGACCTGGCCTACTCCTTCTCCCTCCTCATTTCTCCTCTCCATCCATAAATCCATGAAATTAAACCCATTACCACCGTCACTAAACCCAACGCCACTAAACCTAACGCCCTCATCATCACCATTGCCATATCGATGAAAATTCAAGGGAAATAAAGACAAGCGAAAAAGAAACCAAACAAAATGGGAAACAAGCCTAACGCCGTTACCTTTTAACTGTAAGAAATTCTTGGTTTTTGGAAAAAGTCAAATTAGGGTTTCGGAAAGAAGGAAAGGCGACGGTAATTGGAGAAGAAAGTGAAAAGGTAAAAGAAGGGGGGTTAAAACAGTTTATATAGCCAAGGAGAAGACTCTTGACCTCCCTTTTTTGTCTCATGCGGCTCGTCTGGCCTGATCGGCCACGAAACATTTGAGGAGCCCACCATGGTTCGGACTTGGGCCTTTCCAGACAATGGCCTATGGCGTATAGGGCGGCCCTACCCAGATGTGTTGCACAATTTACCACGAATCGTGGTGTAAAGTGACGATCCGAATGACTAGTGGATCGATAAAAAAGGGTTCCGTATTTACAAAAAAATATGAAAGTTATTCGACACTATTTCTTACAAAAAGTTTTTAAGCTTAATTGACGAGATAATTGCGATATCCTCTGGAATTCAAGAGATGAAAGATACCAAATGATCAGGGGATTCAACTTGATATTTATACCCGTCAAAGAACATGACTCTTTGAAGCAGTACGACGTTCCAGACAAACAAGACTATTGATTTTTGTCATTTCATGAAGTAATGATTTAGCAATTTCGAAGCATGTTCCATCCTTGATAAAACATACTTCGAGGGGGCAAAATGTTGGCTAGCTTTTGATCAAGCCACCAAGACTCATACACAAAGACGGTATGGAGCCCCACTCACCAAGCCACTGGAGACCCGATCGCAATCGCCCCATCTACAACGGCTCGTGATGCTGATACCACGACCCTAGATCGTGACCACTTATAGCGACTCGATTCCTCCACGCCAATGCTCCACGGCCCGATCCCTCCCCACGATCGCATCCTAACGGCCAAAGAATGAAAGTGAGAACTTGGTCTATCACGACACGAAAGCCCGAATCTCGCGACATCTATCCAGAACGGCCATTTTGATCATTTCTACATCTGCTCACAAACCAGTCCGAGATCCCCGGGATTTGTGCCACGTATGACCACGATCGCGGCAAACATCACCTATAAATAGCCCAGTGCTTGGCATTTTTTAAGATCTTTGGGCAGTTTGGATTGTTATGTAACACCCCATCTCCGTTAAGGTCACTCTCAAGGGGAATGCCTTAACTTTGGTGGAGCGTTTTAAGGTACAAGATACTAATAAACTACAAGACAGGAAATTTATGCAGCGGAAAAAGATCAATATTATTTCATAAATACTTGTTCAACACAACAATTCAACAACTGTTTCAACCTTCCAAATTATTACAACTTTTCATCTGTCTTGAAAACATAAAGAAGCAATACTGAAAATAAAATGACATAAATCCCCAATAAGTGTTTGACCATAGCCATAGCTCAAAAAGTAAAGTCCAAGCCTTACATATACGGTCTTCAAGCTTTGGCTAACCTAGACTAAGCAGAAGTGTTTCCTCCACGCGGACCGGTGGGGAGGGGGGACAGAAGAAAAGAAGCGAAAGAAAAATGGGTCAAACATAAGTCTGGTAAGCCCTATTATAATATAGCATGTAAACAAGTAAAAGACTATGACATGAATAAACTGAACTTAGAATGTACCACAAGGATAGGGTAGTAAGTAAGATTTAACTAGATTTGGCTATCGCACCCACTTTTACTTCTCTGCACCCACTAAGAGCTGTTTAACTAGCAATGTATGTTCATGGTAAAGTGATCCCATTCATGTATTGATCGGCTCCTACTCGCATTCATGTATTCCCGGTGTCATGCAGCCTCACGTGATTTTTAAGTACTTGTGCTGGTTCCAGTATAGGGTGTACCAAGTCCAATAATGGCAACCCTGACACGATTCAAAGATGCACAAGTGTACGCCTGGTGCCCAGTGCATGCTTTTTCCACTCCAGAGCCCGTGCACGCCCGTACTCCGTCGGTACCTACACGGACGTACCTAACCGCCGCCCTTTTGACAGCTTATATTCAGCCCAGTATTCGTGCCCCACCCTGCCTAGTTCACGGTACCTTGATATATCCATGTTGGTTACTGCTGAAACGCGTCCCCATTACTAGGGGTTTTCTAGTGAACATGCTAAATTGGTTAACTGTCCTTGGTTTGACTTAACCCCTATCAATTTTGTCTAGTTAACATGTTAAGTTGGTTAAGTGTTTCCTCAATTACTTAACCCCACCAATCTTTTCTTGTTAACATGTTTAGTTGGTTAAGTGTTCCCTTAATTACTTAATCTCACCATTTCTAGCTTGATTGTTCATGAGCTTCAATCAATCAATTAATTAATTAAAGCACCAACCACTCACATTAGACATGTATTATTGTGGTTACTGGATGTGCCGGTCGGTTCCGGGCAGTTTTACACCACAACTCAGTCTAACCTCGGGTCTTTCTGGGCTTGATGCACTAACCTCTCACATTAGACAGGTATTGTGGTGGTTACTGGATGTGTCAGCCGGTTCCAGGAAGGTTTACACCACAACTCAGTCTAACCTCAGGTTAGGCATATTCATCTTTTACATTTTATATATGTGAATTTTCTACAAGTGTTTCATGTCACATATTTTAATTATGTTCAAGACTAATGGTATAAATTATACCATTCATGGCCTTAACCATTTACATGGTTTTGGGTCCACCTACATTATTAACATGTTTTGATTCAATAACTATCCCAACGTTACCCCCGTTTGTTCGTTCGTATTAATCACATAAAGTCATTGGGCCCGCATATTAGCCCAATTTATAAACAAGAGGTAAAGAAGGGAACATGCATAATATAGATTCAACCAAGCATGTAAATTTTGCATAAAACTTTATTCATATAATTTAACATGTCATATGAACTTGCATATAATTTAGACTTAGATAATCATAAGCCTAAAACATATTAATATGTAGATCTAGGCATGTATGAACATAACCTCAATTATAAAACTAGCATATGACATAATCATGACATGTCCAATCCCAAGGCATGTATAATTTTAACATTAACATATAGGTGTGAACTATATCAAACAAGGTGAACTTGCATAAGTCCACTTTTCAAACATGCATATAAATATAGCTCTAGTTTTGGATCTAACATGTAACTTGCATATGAACATATGTATAATTAGATCGTGACTTGGATCTATCATAAAACATATAACTTGCATTAATCATATGAACCTAGATAGATCTTGACACGGATCCAACATAAAACTTGTAACTTGCATATGAACATATGAACATATATATAGGCATATGGATCTAACATAAAGCATATGAATATATATATGTAGATCTTGATTTGATCTAACATAATACATACAACTTGCATTAATCATATAAACATATATATGTAGATCTTAACATGAAACATATAACTTGCATATGATATTGATAGTTTCATTCTCAATCTTTAATAGATCCAACACCAAGTCCAATAAGCCATAAACATTCCAAGAAGATTCATGACAAAATCATCACAAGAAACAAACATGAATTAGCATCGTCAATATTATACAACATGGTATAATTCTATTTTCACTTTATATCAAATCACGTCTTAAATTTATTTACATCTAAAAGATAACTACACTTACAAAAGACAATTTTGATTTTTGGAATCTGTATTCTAAAGTTGAAATGCTCGCCTTTGATGTAGACAATCGTTGTTTTAGTTTAATTTTGATTTGGTTTTTCTCTTTTAATTTGCTTCAAGTTGAACGGCGGCTACGCGAGGTTGTCCAACGTCAGCATGACGGTTCTTGGTTTGATTTTTAATATGATTTAGGGTTGAGGTATTAGGTTGCTTATATAGAAGTTTGATTTAATAGGAACCGTCAGATTAACCTAGAGCAAATCAAAGCCATTCAGACAAGATAGAATAGCCACATCAGCCCTAATGACTCAGCAAGGAGTCCATCAGAACCAATCAGATGCCACATCTGCCTTAGAGCGAATCGGCCCACGGGTTGACAGCCAAACACCCTGAATCAACCCCTAGTCAACCCAACAGAGCTCGGGTCGACCTTAAAAATGGGCCGGTTCGGTTATTCCCCCTCCCGATTCGTTGTTTTGAACTTTTTTGCTTTTTTTTATATATATACATCTATATCTATATATATATATTTCTCATATGCATACAAAGTTCAAGGCTTAATAACTTCTTTATAAGGTATCCGTTTTTTGCAAGCCAAATGTCTGTCTTGACCAAAATTTTGAGACGAACGTAATAGCGCAACCCATTTCGCTTAATTCTTCTTCTAAAAATTAAGTGTTCTTGAATTTGTTAATTTTAATATTCTCAGAAAATTCGGGGTGTTGCATTCTCCCCTCCTTAAAGGATTTCGTCCCCGAAATCATCCAGTTAAGAAGAATGCATCTTAACATCCAATCATCCATCTACTCATCTATCATCCACAAGCATCCATTGTCCTTAAAAGACTTCTAATGTTGTATGAACATATGCAGAGTGTGTGTATATGTCTCTTATCTAGTGCAAAATCAGGCGGTCTACTGATCCAGTTGACCTCTTTAATGCGAATCATGAGAGTGCCATGAGTCCATTATATATGCAATTTTTCCTATTCATAATTCTACATGAGTGCACAATCATTCATATAAATGCAACGCCCATATGATAACACATCAAGTTTCAATCCACATACAATTTCATGCGTTCATATGCAAATGCAATATGAAAGTGATTGAGCCGATCTAGAACCTAATGTGTATGTGCATATGCATCCACGAGCAATCACTAGCAACCACTTGCAACCACTTTGCAACCATCAACCGTAACATGTTTCAAATACATGTTTACATCCATTGATTTCTACTAAGGATCAAGAGATAGGACCGAGAAGATAACTAAGCATGAATAAACTTATGATAAAGGAGAGATCAAAGATGTACCCTCAAAAAGATAAGGGTAGGCTGTGCGTATCTTGCTTTCGGTCTCCCAAGTCGCGTCTTCTTCATTGTCACTCCATTGTACTTTAACAAGCTTGACTTCACGGTTGCGTAGCTTTTTGACTTCCGTTCCCAAGATACGAGTTGGGATTCTTCTGACTGTTGCTTCTCATTCCACTTCTACCTCTTCTAGTATCTTAGGTTCAACCACTTCTGCAGACTCATGTAAACACTTTCGTAGGTGAGAAACATGAAAGACATTGTGAACTCCAGCAAACTTTTCAGGTATCTCTAATCTGTAGGCCATCGTCCCAATTCTTTCAATTATAGGAAATGGTCCTATGAATCTAGGTGCGAATTTCCCTTTGGATCCAAAGCGAACAACATTCCTCAAAGGAGATACTTTAAGGAACACTCTGTCTCCAACCTCAAACTCAAGGTCGGTCCTTCTTTTATCTGCATAGGACTTCTGTCTATCTTGAGCAGTCTTCATTCGTCTTCTTATCAGGTCCACCTTTTCTGAGGTTTCCTTAATCATGTCTGGCCCTAGTATAAGCTTATCTGTGGATTCCCACCAACAGATTGGTGATCGACACGGTCTCCCGTATAAGGCTTCCAAGGGTGCCATGCCTATTGTAGCTTGGTAGCTATTGTTGTAGGCGAACTTCCACCAGAGGAAGATGATCTTCCCATGTCCCTCCAAACTCAAGAACACACAATCTCAAGAGATCTTATAAGACTCTGTTCACCCTTTCCGTCTGTCCATCAATTTGGGGGTGGTAGGCCGTGCTTCAACATAGTTGTGTGCCTACAACCTCTTGCAAACTCTTCCAGAACTCGCTTGTAAAGATAGGATCTCGATCGCTTACTATGCTGGGAGGTATCCCATGCAGTCGAACTATCTCTTTAATATATAGAGATGCTAGAGATAAGGCAGTCCTTCTACTTTTGATAGGTATAAAGTGAGCGCTTTTTGTGAGCCGGTCCACTATTACCCAAATATTGGTATTGCCCCATCTTGACCTAGGTAACCCATCAATAAAGTCCATAGATGGAGTATCTGTTCAGGTGACTCAAAGTCTCACCCCGAATCAGCTTATCTATCACATCTACTAGCTGAGGGTCTTCACATTGTGTGGTTCCTATTGAGTCAAAAAGTGTAGGCCGCACTTCCAGTGTTGCTAACAAGCCAGGTACAAATTCAAAGGAGGGTCTAAAGTCAAAGTTGGCTATGTACTCCAAGCTTTGCCTTTCTACAAAGAGAGGGCTTAAGGTCAGCTTCTTTCTACTCAGAGCGTCTGCTACCACATTTGCCTTGCCAGGAGTATAGGAAATGTCAAAATCATATGAGGCAAGAAACTCCATCCATCTTTGCTGCCTCAAGTTGAGATCTTTCTGCGAGAAAAGGTACTTCAACGATTTATGGTCAGTAAACAATTCAAACTTCTCACCTAGGAGATAATGGCGCCAAGACTTAAGAGCGAAAACGATGGCCGCCAATTCTAGGTCCTGGGTTGGGTAGTTTTCTCATGTACTTTCAACTGCCTTCCACCATAAGCTACTACCTTCCCTTCTTGCATCAAGATAGCACCTAATCCTGTACCGCATGCATCCGTGTATACGGTAAACATCTTGCTCCCATCAGGCATGTCAGAAATGGGGCTGTTGTTAGAGCCCTTTTCAAGCGTTGGAAAGCAATATCGCAATCCAAATCCTAAGAGAAAACTAGGTTCTTCTTCGTCAACCTTGTAAGTGGAGCTGAGATTTTCGCAAAGTCTTTGATGAACTTCCGGTAAAAGCCTACTAGCCTGAGAAAGCTTCGGACTTCAGTTGCGTTTCGTGGAATCTTCCAATCTTGCATAGCAAACACTTTTGCGTGGTCCACGGCTGACCCCTCTTTAGACACCACATGTCCAAGGAATCTAACTTCCAGAAATGGCATTTGGAGAATTTGGTTTTCAACTGATGTGCATGGAGAGTATCCATGACTTCCCTTAAGTGCTGAGCATGCTCTTCCTCACTCTTCGAGAAGATCAAAATATCATCCATGAAGACCACCACAAACTTATTGAGGAATTCCCGGAATACCCTGCTCATCAAGTCCATGAAATAGGAAGGTGCGTTTGTCAAGCCGAAAGGCATGACAAGCCACTCGAAGAAACCATCTGGGTCCTAAATGTTGTCTTGTCAATGCTATCCTCAGCCACTCTTAGCTGATAAAACCCGGTAGCCAGATCTAGTTGGAAGAAAATGGATGCACCTACGAGCTGATCAAACAGATCGTCAATTCTTGGGAGTGGGTGCCTATTCTTCTTGGTCAGCTTGTTCATCTCCCTATAATCCACGCATAGGCGGAGTGAACCATCGGCTTTGGTCGCGAACACTATTGGAGCACCCCATTCAGAAATACTCCGTCTTATGAACCCCTTTTCAAGCAGCTCTTTAACTTTCTTGCTGAGTTCTTTTCTCTCCCTTGGAGCCATGTGTCTAAAGGGTAAAGCAATGGGTTTTGCATTGTGAATGAGGTATATGCGGAAGTCTATCTCCCGCTTCGGAGGTAAGCCCTTTACCTCTTCAAACACATCCGAGTATTCACGGACCACTCTAACAGACTGCAAATTCTCAACAGACGCATCAAGAAATTCTAGATAACTTAGCATAACAGAATTCATGGGATTACAAGAGATTTCGAAAGTGTTACCGAGGCGAGTCATGAGTCTAACCACTCTCTTTTCACAATCAAGGACGGAACCATTACTGGATACCAGTCCATGCCTATAATCATCCCATGGCCCGTGAAGCCCAAAACATAAGCATTACATTTAAACCCAACGCTTAAAATAGAGATTTCCAAATCCAAACAAATCATTGACAAATAAACTGAGCCCCCAATTGGATTTGAAACAACCAAGGGATCCTCTACTATACGGGTGTCTAGGTGCAGAGATTCAACTAAAGCAGTAGATATAAAAGAGTTTGATGCACCAAAATCAAAGAGAGTACGAACAGGATTATCAAACAGATAAACTAAACTCTCAACAGAAATATGCAACGAGAGCATGAACCTGCCCTCCAGAAGATGATCTAGTCCTCTGTCCCTGCCCTTGCCTTTTTGGGAAGTCCTTAGACAAGTGTCCAATATCCCCGGACTGGAAACAAGTGCCCAATTTCCTCTTTTTCTTTCTACAGTCCCTAGCCAAGTGTCCAGGTATCCCACAAAAATTGCACTTCATCTTCTTACGAAATTTATTATCCTTCCTACCTTTCTTGGGGTCCATCTTCTTGTTCTTAGATCCATCTCCTTTCCTGTTTTGAGGCTCTTCCTTCTTCACCTCCTTATTGCCATCTTTGTTCTCCTCTTGCAATAGAGCCATGTCCACCAGTCTCTCGTAAGTTGCTCCCATAGTTATATGAGACATTGCCAAACCTTGTAGTGGCCCATTCAGTCCTTTGGCAAAGTGGAGAGCCTTCTTGTGTGGAGTGTTTACTAACTCCAGTCCAAATCGAGCAAGCTGGTTGAATTTATTGACGTATTCTTTGACCGACAAGCTGCCCTGTTTAAGTGATAGGAACTTCTCCATTTGTAGACTTTGCTCATCTTGTGAGAGGAACTTCATTTCAAATCTTGCCCTGAAGTCCTCCCAAGTCTCTATCGATCTTTCAGCATTAGTGACTTCCCACCAGAAGGAGGCCTCGTCTTTGAGCAACCACACCACCAACTGTAGTTTCTGCCTCTCATCTACTTCAAAGATAACGAATAAGTCCTCAGTCTCCTTGAGCCAGTTTCTGGCTTCCACGAATGATTTGCTCCCCTTAAAATCTTTTCCACCCATGGATCTAAAGTCTCTATAGATCTTTGAGAAAGCATTTCCTCTCGGAGGAGGAGGAGGAGCAGCTGGGGGAGGAATGTCTGCTGGGCCCGCATCATTGGCCGTAGCTTCTAGGTATCTCCTGAACCAACCAGCTATCGGTTTACCCTCTGGAAGGTTAAGATCCCAAGACTTGCTGAAACAAAAAGGAAAGATTCAAAACGAAGGATAGAAAGATAGTGCATATGGCTTTGGGGATTATGCCTTTTTAAATTAACACTTTTTCTTGAAAATGCTTCTTTATGACTTCCTTTTAAAAAATAGTTTCAAATTTTTTATCCGATCCGGTAACCTTTAGCTCTGATACCAAGTGTAACACCCCACCTCCATTAAGGTCACTCTCAAAGGGAAAACCTTAACTTCGGTGGAGTGTTTTAAGGTACTAGATACTAATAAATACAAGACAGAAAATTTATGCAGCGGAAAAAGATCAATATTATTTCATAAATACTTGTTCAACACAACAATTCAACAATTGTTTCAACCTTCCAAATTATTACAACTTTTCATTTGTCTTGAAAACATAAAGAAGCAATACTGAAAATAAAATGACATAAATCCCCAATAAGTGCTTGACCATAGCCATAGCTCAAAAAGGAAAGTCCAAGCCTTACATCTACGGTCTTCAAGCTTTGGCTAACTTGGACAAAGCAGAAGTGTTTCCTCCCCACGGACCTGGGGGGGAACTTAAGAAAAGAAGCGAAAGGAAAATGGGTCAGACATAAGTCTGGTAAGCCCAGTTATTTAATAGCATGTAAACAAGTAAAAGACTATGACATGAATAAACTGAACTTAAAATGATACCACAAGGATAGGGTAGTCCTAAAACGAGGTAAAGTAAGATTTAACTAGATTTGGCTATCGCACCCACTTTTACTTCTCTACACCCACTATGAGCTGTTTAACTAGCAATGTATGTTCATGGTAAAGTGATCTCATTCATGTATTGATCGGCTCCTACTCGCATTCATGTATTCCCGCTGTCATGCGGCCCTAGTGATTTTTAAGTACTTATGCTGATTCTAGTATAGGGTGTATCAAGTCCTATAATGGCAACCCTGACACGATTCAAAGATGCACAAGTGTACGCCTGGTGCCCAGTACCTGCTTTTTCCACTCCGGAGCCCGTGCACGCTCGTACTCCATCGGAACCTACACTGACACACCTAACCGCCGCCCTTTTGACCGCTTATATTCAGCCCAGTAATCGTGTCCCACCCTTCCTAGTTCAGGGTACCTCGATACATCCATGTTGGTTACTGCTGAAACGGGTCCCCATTACTAGGGGTTTTCTAGTCAACATGCTGAATTGGTTAACTGTCCTTGGTTTGACTTAACCCCTATCAATTTTGTCTAGTTAACATGTTAAGTTGGTTAAGTGTTTCCTCAATTACTTAACCCCACCAATCTTGTCTTGTTAACATGTTTAGTTGGTTAAGTGTTCCCTTAATTACTTAATCTCACCATTTCTAGCTTGATTGTTCATGAGCTTCAATTAATTAATTAATTAAAGCACCAACCACTCACATTAGACATGTATTATTGTGGTTACTGGATGTGTCGGTCGGTTCCGGGCAGTTTTACACCACAACTCAGTCTAACCTCGGGTCTTTCTGGGCTTGATGCACTAACCTCTCACATTAGACAGGTATTGTTGTGGTTACTGGATGTGTCGGTCGGTTCCAGGCAGGTTTACACCACAACTCAGTCTAACCTCAGGTTAGGCATATTCATCTTTTACATTTTATATATGTGAATTTTCTACAAGTGTTTCATGTCACATATTTTAATTATGTTCAAGACTAATGGTATAAATTATACCATTCATGGCCTTAACCATTTACATGGTTTTCGGTCCACCTACATTATTAACATGTTTTGATTTAATAACTATCCCAACGTTACCCCCGTTTGTTCGTTCGTATTAATCACATAAAGTCATTGGGCCCGCATATTAGCCCAATTTATAAACAAGAGGTAAAGAAGGGAACATGCATAATATAGATTCAACCAAGCATGTAAATTTTGCATAAAACTTTATTCATATAATTCAACATGTCACATGAACTTGCATATAATTTAGACTTAGATAATCATAAGCCTAAAACATGTTAATATGTAGATCTAGGTATGTATGAACATAACCTCAATTATAAACTAGCATATGACATAATCATGACATGTCCAATCCCAAGGCATGTATAATTTTAACATTAACATATAGGTGTGAACTATATCTAACAAGGTGAACTTGCATAAGTCCACTTTACAAACATGCATATAAATATAGATCTAGTTTTGGATCTAACATGTAACTTGCATATGAACATATGTATAATTAGATCGTGACTTGGATCTATCATAAAACATATAACTTGCATTAATCATATGAACCTAGATAGATCTTGACATGGATCCAACATAAAACTTGTAACTTGCATATGAACATATGAACATATATATAGGCATATGGATCTAACATAAAGCATATGAATATATATATATATATATATATATATGTAGATCTTGACTTGGATCTAACATAATACATACAACTTGCATTAATCATATAAACATATATATGTAGATCTTAACATGAAACATATAACTTGCATATGATATTGATAGTTTCATTCTCAATCTTTAATAGATCCAACACCAAGTCCAATAAGCCATAAACATTCAAAGAAAATTCACGACAAAATCATCACAAGAAACAAACATGAATTAGCATCGTCAATATTATACAACATGGTATAATTCTATTTTCACTTTATATCAAATCACGTCTTAAATTTATTTACATCTAAAAGATAACTACACTTACAAAAGACAATCTTGATTTTTGGAATCTGTATTCTAAAGTTGAAATGCTCGCCTTTGATGTAGACAATCGTTGTTTTAGTTTAATTTTGATTTGATTTGGTTTGTCTCTTTTAATTTGCTTCAAGTTGACGGCGGCTACGCGAGGTTGTCCAACGGCAGCATGACGGTTCTTGGTTTGATTTTTAATATGATTTAGGGTTGAGGTATTAGGTTGCTTATATAGAAGTTTGATTTAATAGGAACCGTTAGATTAACCTAGAGCAAATCAAAGCCATTCAAACAAGATAGAATAGCCACATCAGCCCTAATGACTCAGCAAGGAGTCCATCAGAACCAATCAGATGCCACATCTGCCTTAGAGCGAATCAGCCCATGGGTTGACAGCCAAACACCCTGAATCAACCCCTAGTCAACCCAGTAGAGCTCGGGTCGACCTCAAAAATGGGCCGGTTCGGTTATTCACCCTCCCGATTCATTGTTTTGAACTTTTTTGCATATTTATATATATATATATATATATATATTTCTCATATGCATACAAACTTCAAGGCTTAATAACTTCTTCATAAGGTATCCGTTTTATGCAAACCAAATGTCTATCTTGACCAAAATTTTGAGATGAATGTAATAGCGCAACCCATTTCACTTAATTCTTCTTCTAAAAATTAAGTGTTCTTGAATTTGTTAATTTTAATATTCTCAGAAAATTCGGGGTGTTACATGTTGTTTCCACCATTGCCGCTATTCTATTATTTCTTATCAGTCATAGCGCGAAATTGTTGAGTGAATCACCGTTGTAAAAGTGAGATTGAGAGAGAAATCATTGGTTGTATTTGAATCTTACATATAATCATAGATATAAAGTGGACGTAGGCTCGTTAACGCCGAACCACTATAAATCTTGTGTGTTTTATGTGTTTTTCTTGCAATTCTATATATTAATCTCTGCTTATTCAGACAATTTGGGTGTTAGAGCCATTTTTGGATCTAACAAAAATAAACCGGATTTTAGTGAAACCAAAAATATTTGAATCAGTTCGAAATATCTTTCTAACGAATCCGAAAAATTGAAATTTCATAGCGGGAATAAAAAGTCATGCCCAGTTGAAAATTCAGAATTGTCGCTATGAAAATATAGCCCTTAAAAATGGAAAATTTCCAAATGACCTCCGTTTTCGATGAGACCACTTTTGTTGGATCCGGAATGTCAAATTATTGTTATATTCCAACTTTCACAATTTTTGGAATCAATAAGTGAGCATGGCGAATTTAAACGTGTTTTAACAGTTTCAGTTAATTTGGATCGACCAGAAAATGGTCATTTTTCAAACGGTTTCCAAATTTGACGAAATTAGTTTTGTTGGGACCGTATCGTCCCAACATAGCCAGATTTATTTTTCTGGAATTTTTGGAGTCCGTATGTAGCCTCGGTAAATTAAAATGTTTGTTCAAATTCAATATATATTGATTTATATTTTGAATTTGATGGAACTGATCGTAACAGTCGAATTGGCTTACAGGACATATCCCATTGTGTTTAGAATGGGGGTAATTAGCTAGGGGCGATAGTCGTTGGGTTCGATTTCGAATTCGAAAAGAAAGGTAACTTTTTGGGAGAAATTAAATAAATAAAAATAAATATAGAAGTCAAACCAAACCCCCCTTCTCTCTCATTTCAGATCAAACCAAAAAAGAAATAAAAAAGGGAAAAACCCGATGTTCCCTCCCCATTCCCCCCCTCCAATCTCCAACGCGCCGCCGACGGAGGACCACCGTGCCTCCCCATCAACCACCTCCCTCTTCCCTTCTCTCTCCAGCGTGAAATCCAAGCCTAGCCCCCTCCCCCTTAAATCTGCGACGCAGGCAGCCCACCGCACCCGCCAGCCACCGCTCCACCACCGCAGCTCTCCCCCCTGCATCGACGGCGGCCACCACAGCACCGCGAGCACCAGACTCGCCCCCATCGGATTCTCTGATCCGAAACCCTAGAAAAAATCACAGTAAGTTTTCTGATTTCACTCCTTTACAAATATATGATTTTTGTTTATAAAAAAATATAGGATTTTTATTACATGAAAAATCTGATTTTCATTTAAATGATGGTATGATGTTTAATTACATAAAGATTATACTTTTATCATTAAAAAAATAGATTTTTAACTATGAAAAGATAAGATATTTAACTAAGAAAGACAAGATTTTTAACTATGAAAAGATAAGATTTTTACTTATGAAAAGTTGAGATTTTTAAGTATATAAAGCGAAGATTTTTATTTTTATAAAAATATGATTTTTATAATGAAAACATCAAAATAAAAATATGATTTTTATATAAGTATTAGCGATATAAAAATGTAATCTTTATTTATAAAGTAGCAAAATAAAAATGTGATTTTATTATGTAAATGGAGATATAAAAATATAATTTTTATATATGTAGAGAATATGAAAATATGATTTTTATAATATAAACATTGTTATAAAAATGTGATTTTTATAGCGTTGAGATAAAAATGTGATTTTTAATATAAAAATCGTGTGAAACAGATTGCGATGCGACGGACTGAAATCAAATCCAAATCCAAACCGTTTAGAAATGAAATGGAGGAGTGGATCCCAAATGTGAGAACTTCTCACTTTAATTTTATTTTCTATTTAAAATATATACTAGGATGCAGACGGTGCTTAGCAGCACCCGACACCCGTCGTCCACAGACCATGGACGACTTGTTTGTTTATTTGTGTTGTCTGGTGGATATTGATTGTGCTTGTGATGTGAAAGGAAAACAAAATATTCATGTATTGAAATGAATATTTTATAGTTAAAAATATAATTTTTAACGTGTATATGAATAAAATAAATATTCATTTACAAATCGGACGATTTGTATTTGTACACACAATTGACGAATATGGATTGGGACGATAAAATTTTACACATCGCCCAACTGTACAAAGAATAATGTGTTTGTTGTTTGAAAACCCACACGGGCATTGGGATGATATTGGACATACGCTAATCCCGATGATTAGTTGTATGTCAATCGATTGGTTGACAGACTGTTGTAAGCATTAAATATCTATATTTAATGCTTATGCAGTGTAGAATGCACTATGGATGATGGTTGATTGTTTATCGTTGTTGGTCTATACATGTGTTATATGAAATCCATATAAATAACATTATATGGTAATTGACTATGTCCGATTCTAGTTCAGATAGAATGAATATTTTAAAATAACGAATATTTTAAAATAATGAATATTTTAAAATAATATTCAGTAAAAGATCAAAATCTGATTTTGATGTCCGATTTAGGATGGACACGAAAATATTTAAATATATAAAGTCGTGCTGATTAGATTAACGCCATTTTGACGTGAACAATATTCATATCGATTTTTTTATTCTTATAATGAATATAAAAAAGGAAGTGATTTCAAAATCTAATGTTTTGAAAATATTATCATTTATATATTAATGATATGAAATATTCAATTTTGATTTAAAATTGAATATGAAGTTGAAATCGTTTTTAAAACGAATTTAAAACGATTTATAGAATACATTTTGAATGGAAATCGACGAAATATATATTATATATATTTAATGGCCTGAATAGAACGCGCCGCGCCGCGGAAGTTCATGAATTTCGACCATTGACTTCGAATTGACGTTACGGGAGATCCAACCGTCGGATTCTCCTAAAACTAGAACCGTTAGGTTCATATCGAAAAGAGCTTTCCAACGAATATGAGAGATTTGAAATCTAACAGTTGGATTTGGAATTATGTCCAAATCAAATTTGCAAAAGGTCGATGTAAGTGCAATTCGACGACCGTTTATGGAAATAGACTGTACGGGCCTTGATAAAATATTAATAATTTGTGTAAAATCATAATAAATGATTTGGAAAGAATTGGGATGAAAAATTCCATATTTGAAAAGATAAAAACATATTTTTATCGAAATGAACTAGTTATGAACTAGAATTATAATTCAATATGTTTAAATAAATAGATTGGATTTGAAATGTTTTTAAAAATAACCAGAATTTCCAATATATGAATTGGAATGGATTTGAATCGAAATTATCTTCGGAATATTTCGATATTAGATTCCGTGATTATACGGATATTATGGAGGAATTTGGAAGATATATATATCGTGATTCCAATACGATATTTGTTGGTTTTAGAATTTGATATTGAATATAAGCCGATATATTTTCTATTCAGAGCCTTGTATTTAATATCAAATTGGATTTTGGGTTTGTCGTGAACAGTGTTTTAAATAACACTTGTTCTTTAACCCGCTTAACAATGGAATGAGATTTTGGGTTTGTCGTGAATGGTATCTTTAACAATACTGTTCTTGAACCCAATGGAGTTAAGAAAATTTGAAACTAACTGGAGATTAGCTAAGTTGAATGGTTTCCCGGGTATTGATCTGATGTTAGTTTCGGCCTTCGGGACTAATACTTAGAGAATTGTTCTCTTACTAATTTACGGTTAGAGACAGATGGGATGGGGTCTTCAATAACACTGTTCTTAAACCCCGTGCAAAAAGAATAAATCTTTTAATTAAGATGTAGAGAAGAATTACCAATTAATTAACATTTAATTGGATTTGAAATGGAATGTGAATTGGGTTTATTGTGAACTGTGTTTTAACGACATTCGTTCTTTAACCCGATTCACAGTGAAATATGATTTGGAATTTATAAATCCTTTAATTAAGATTTAGGAGAAAATTTCCAAAGAAAAGTTTTCCAATTTAATAAAATAAATTGGAACGGAATGGAATTCGATTCGGTAATAATCGAAGTGAACTTCTGTGGAGGAAGACTGTTACTATATATAGAATTTAGAGGCTTTGCCGTTATTCCATTTATATTATCGGTTGGATATGGAATTTTATATCGATTATATATATATATATATATATATTGATTTGTTTTCCCGTGAAGATTCCATTGTTAATGGAATGTGATTTTGGATTTATTGTGAGCTGTGTTTTAAATGACATTAGTTCTTTAACCCGGTTAAAGATAAGATTTATTTCTTAACTTTGAATAATCATAAAGTAATGATTTTTGGAAATTAAAACTGAATTAGAGTTTTAATGAATCTTTAAATAGATTGAAAGGAGAATTTGATAACTAAAATTATCAAATTTGAAAAATGATCGAGAACGGAGTATCACGAGTTTTGCTCCAAGCGATAGTTAAATCTTTAAATAGATTTAAACATGAAATGGTAATTAAATTTACCGATAACACCGTGGTGTTAGATATGGAGTAATACCAGTTTTGCTCCATGGGAAGAATAGGTTGGGATTGGGAAATTAAACAAATGATTACTTCGGTAAGGTTCGCTAATCCCGACTAGTGTGGATAAACCATAATTTGGTTTGAATGGATATCCAAAGGAGGAATAAAGAATAAATTTTAAAGAATTTATCTTTGATAAAATTAATGGGAATCTTTCCCAAAGGATATGGATATTTAAATAAAAGAATATTCAGAATTGGAATGAGGAGTATGTTGTGTTTTTATAGCACTTGTTTATTATATACGCGAGTTATTCGGAAAGGCCGGGTTTATACCCATTTTGAATAACTGATTCGTCGATACGTCGATGATGAAGATGGTGGTTGAATACCGGAGGTCTTCACATCGTTTGGATGATTACTGATGTCTTGATTGGGCTGTACACCTAAGACGAGGTAATAAGTGGTGATTGTCCAGACGTACTTGGAGATCGACCGGATATGCGAGGGCCTCTCTCCTGTATTGGACATACAGGACGAGGAATAAGGTGCCTCCGGTTTCGTTCAGACCCAGAACGAACTTGTAAATGGATGTGTGTCTGACATCGGATTTCATTCTGTGTGATTGATGGACATCAGGTCATAGCGTGAATTGTCTGTGCGGCATGCTGAGATGCAAATGATCAAGGCTTCTGTTGAAAAGCAGAGTCTTGTGGTTAATGATCAAAGCACGGCTTTAATACAACATAGCTTTGTGTAGCGTTAATTCGCGAGCCTCGCACCCCGTTGTGAATCAGAAACGGGAGAGGACCTCAGGGAGGGCATGCGTTTCCTTCTAGCTAGGAGTGGTGTCTGGGTTTTGCATGCCCAGATGTTTGACTTGTGTGGATAGTGGATAGCGAGGCGCCTCAGATATATCGGCATTGTGGGGCCGATGGATGGTATGGTCTTTATACAGACCAATTTTATGCCCCATAGGGCAGGGAAACGCATTGTTCAGGAATTATAATCCACTAACGTAAGTGTGGACCGGCCCTAACGATTCAAGGGTCGATGCGTTCTGACCTTGAGGCTCGGGCTAGAGAGTCTCGAAGCGATAAGGACGATCCCTTGCCTGGGTTCATGATGGAAATCCAACTTCCAATACGTGACTTTGCAATTTTGATTGTAGAGCCTAGTATCCGCGACATAGTAGCATGGGATGCTATGCCATCTATGATTGATACATTTATATTGAAGTTGTTTTCATACACTTTACACTATAATAATATCAAATGATTTGTTTTAAACGTACCAAGCATATTTGGCTATTATAAGGGAAAACCCTATCCTCCGGCTTGCGTTGCATTATGTGATGGGACATGTGTCTTATAATAGCTTCATTTTTTCCAAAAAGCATTGCACTGTTTATTCTATGCATTGGTATTCTGGGGAGGAAACCCATTCCGTGCGGCGTGGTCCCTTGATTTACTTTATTTTAAAGTAAAGTTTTAAATAACTGTTTTATTTCTCACACCAGTCACATGACTGAACTGGAGTTTATTATTTTAACCTAAACTCTGGGTGCCCCTATTTTCCACACGGGCAGCTAGTAGTTTTGGTTTTGCAGATTTATATTCACAGGGTCCTGGTTTACAGCTGGAATGATATTCGGAAAGCTCTGTATTCGTTTATCTCTTTCAGTTGTGCTTTGTATTATTTTCCGCTGCATTGTAATTTGTAAATCTCTGATATTTATCAAATGTATATTATTTGTTCAAACTATGTATATTCTTGTACTCTGATGTAATTATTGTAATAAGCAATGAAATGTTCTTCTGTTTGCATTCTGATTTGTCGTGTTCTCAACTCAATCCGGGCTTTCCTATACGGGGAAGTTCGGGTCGTTATAAAAAATCTTACTATCTCCAAAAACATACAATCTAATTTCACAACGTAGCCTACATCATTACGAACCCAACGCGAATGACCATGTTGGATTCCAATATCGTATGAATGAGGTGTTAAGGTTTTAAATTTTCAATTTGATTTAATAAATTAAATAGCTTAATCTTTTCCAATTATCATCAATTAAATTAGATGTATTAATTTAAATCATTCTTCCCACTTATAACCAAGCCAACACCCGATCCTCTCCAAACCCAAAAGTCGATCCCTTTCCACCATGATTCTGACCTACTTTCTCTACTGAATCACCCCATAACTTCACCGTTTTCCTCAACTCCCCGAGCTGTTCCTCCTCACCATCGTCTGCCACCCAAATGTACCCTTTGAGAGGCGTCAATCCTTTCCTCGTGCTGCCTACAGTGTACGCACGCGTTACATGACACCAAACCGCACCTCGCCAAACTTCGTCATTAGGAGACCTTAACCAGACAAACAGATTTCCATTGTCAAATTCTCCAATCTACACCCCAATCCTCGACAAACGCTAATCCTAGGGTTGACGGTTCAAAAACGAGCGGTCAGGAACGTGATCGAATATGGCTAAATGGGTACGGGATGGTAGATCCCGTCGATAAGAAATCAAAGATGTTTGTTTTGGAATTTATTTTTGTATAAATCATTAGATATTGGGTTTAGAATTAAATGTTGTTTTCATTTTCATGTACAGTCTTTAGCCGAAGAGAAAAGTGCTGGAGGGAGACATGAAATGAAAAATGTGTGTTGTCTAAATTTAAATTTAGGGGAAGTGAGTATTTAGTTTATATTAAATTTTTTGGTGTCAAGCTGAATAGAATTTTATTTACAAATGGTCTCTGATCGACTCAACAAAATTAGATCGTGCTTAAGGCAATGACAGAATCTCAAATGAATAATAATATTCTTCAATTGTTGGTTTTTTAAAATCACAAAAACACCGCTATTTGCTAAAATAATCTCCAAATTAAATTTCAATATTTTCCAAATTAAAATAATGGAAAAATCAAATAAAACAAACTAAAAATACATCGACAGATATTGGGTCGTAATATTAACGATAAATTCTCTGGTTATATTTTACTTGCTTGTTACTGCAATTTGCATTTGCAAATTGAATTTACCACTATTATTCAAATAAGAAGGAATTAAAATCAAAACATCAAGTCCATTAAATTGATATTCAATTTGGAACTCAATTACTTGAATTTTGAATAAGTATGCAAGTATTAAATTCCAAATATCAATTATTATAAATAATTTCCACATCTGAATTCTAGTTATTAACTTGAAATTAGTGCAATATCCGAATTTAAGTCATCAAACCATTTTAAACCAATATTTTAATATTCAAACTTAATTAAATATTTAGCACAAAAAATCTAAGTTATTACATATATCTAAAAAAAGGTATATGCAATGTCCCCATTCAGTGAGAGCATCATAATAGTTGATGATCTGTTTGGAATAATGTATATAGACGTATACAATCATAGCTTTAAATACCAAAACAGTTCCACGTATTTCATTATAGTTGTTGTTCAGTTATCATTAACATGGACATGTGTATTTGAGATATATGTAACATCTCTATAAAACCATGGAATGTTCAATAGGAGTAAATACTGTAACATACTATAAAAATGATTTTATTTGATTAAATGAGTGTGTGTTGAGAAAGCTTCTGAACGTATCTAAAATGAGTAAAGATTCGATATCAAAAGCCAATCCTCCAAACGATACAAAACGATGTATCAATAAAGCACAACACTAGACTTTTAGTTTACCAACGATTTTAATTGTTACATTCATTTGTAATGGTTATAATCGTAACCAGCAAGCATGTGGTAATATTCCCAACTAGTTTACCTATGCTTATGATAGTTGGGAATGATGAATTTCCTAACAGTTATAACAATTGGATATTAGTATTATTTTTCCAATAACTATTGTGTAGTGATAGTAGTTGAACATGCTACTTTTTGTATATTAAGAATCATGTATTCCTGAAGTGATTAGAGGATGAGTTAATAGAACTCTTAATGAGATCTATACTCCATTTGGAGTGGAGTACCTACCATCAGCAGTGCTCTTGATAGATTCACCTATGTAGATGTGGGAATGTGGTTGTTTCTTATGAAGTTTTGGGAAAAACTTCTAGAGCGTTCACTAAACTGGAATAGACGTGCATGACCACTAACGCACAGACTTATTTGATTGCACCATAGAAAAGGTTGTGTGTGGTCGGATGTCAGGAATAGAGTTCAAGACCACGTGTCACTCTAGTAAAAACTGAATCTTATCCACTATGCAAAGGTTCAAGTCGGAAGACACTTTTGTTTATGCACAATCTTATGTTTTTAAAAACTGCTTGGAAAATATTTTAAAAAAAATTTAAGTGGAGGATTGTTGGAAACGTTTTGTACATGTAATGAATTTATTTTAAAAAAATACAGTTACTACGAATTTATTATTGATTCGTTATTGCAACAGAGTCGTTGAAAGTTATAATCGTATATATATATATATATATATATATATATATATATATATATATATATATATATATATATATGAACCATTATTGTGATTGAGCAGTTACACTAGCACAACGACCATATATTTATGAGACTTTTTATCGAGCTGTTACAGAAACAAATGGTATTAAAATATTGTTATAAATGATAATAAATTATAACTTACTAAGATTCTTCACTTTTGAAATGTATACAATTTACACGTTATATGTTGCAGTTTTTTGACCGTTTCTTTTATTTATTATGATATTAATTGTGATTCAACTTTTCTCCCACTAACATAGCTACATTACATTTTTTGCATTCTGTCTATATAAGGAATATAATAGACAAAGTAAAATAGAACAATTTTGTTCATCTTCCTCTCTCTTAAAAAACCTCCTTATGTTCATTGAAAAAAAAAATCAATACAAAAAAAAAAAAAAAGCAATACTGTTTTTTAATTTGAATGCAAATCAGGCTCAGTTCGTTCGTACGAGCTAATTGATATTGAAAAAGATGTTGGAGGCAGCGATGAAAGGTACAAACTGCATTGCATCATTGAGCAAATCGCCGAAACGTCTTCAAACGAGCGACGTTGTCAACGACTCAACCGTTAGCATTCCAACAATTAACAGGTTATAATTGTAACTAGCAAGCATGTGGTAATATTCCCAACTGTTTTACCAATAATTAAAACAATTGGAAATGATGAATTTCTGAATAGTTATAACAACTGGATATTACTATCTTCTCAATAACTATTAGGAACGGAGAATTTCCCGTAGGTTATTACTGCTGGGAAAGCGGCCATATCTAACGTTTATAACCACTAGAACACACCCCATTCCCGACGGTTATAACAGTTGGCAAAAAAAACAATTGGTAATTTTGAATTTTTCCAATAATATTCAATGATAGATACATAGGAAAAAGGAAATAGTTATTTAAATACTATATTTTAGAATGAAAAAAACACAAGGACATACTAAAATAATTGAGTCGGGCGTCATAAGATATAACATCCAACTTCATTTCGGTTCCAAACACCTTCCAAAATATCAAAAAGTACAACATTAGTACGCATGTCAATAATTTAGAAAATACACATTACAAGTTTGCAAAAAGACTCTCTTAAACTCATCCATATTTTTAGGGCCAGAAGCAACAGCAAGGGTAAGACAATTTTGCATACATTCTCTTCCCATGAATATGGGTTCCCTCTATCCAAAATCAACATAATATATTGGTAACCCTGCCAGCTTATCACCTATAAATTGCTCTTTTGCATAACCCACTTTCCTTTTTGTGATTCTTTTGCGTTGTTTAGTATCTCTAAGCAATCTATTAGTGAACCAATGCAAGTACCATCCTGCTTTTTGATTGCTTCAGTTACCTTGGAAACACCATACTAGAGTACATCTGACAAAATTCCACATGAAAATAGTCCCCAATTTTATATTCATGTTAGTTGAATCTCGAGAGGTCTAAGAGTCTCTGCAATTATATTAGAGCTTCATTTTGAACTGGTGTTATAACAATGGAAATGATCAGACTAAGTGTACAATGGATGTATTCATTCATAAGGTAAATGAGAAGCTAAACGTTTGTTTGTTTATTACCTGTTTGGCAGTGATAGAAGCACGAAATATCTAGCCTACCTCAACTAACTATGATCGCAGGTTGAAGTTCTTGGTACCCAAATTCCGCAAGAGGTTCCAACTTTTCTTGAACCAAAAAATTTACCAACTTACTATGAGTTGTTAACATAAATTATATATATAATAAAATTTTCCTATTTTGCAAACACGTTCTATTTGCAAAATGTTGAACATGGAAAGTTGTCAACCAACTAACAACACTAGATAATTGGAATTTCATAGAAAATATATTGATATTTGCTTGAGATCAAGAGCAATCGGTATAAAAACATTGAAAGGTGTAATGAGATCTACAAGCTTATGTTGAGGCAACAATATTTGTTAAAGAAGATATTCATTATGATGATAAAATGGTAATTAACTCATTGTAACCCAAACAAACAAACAAACACCGCAGTTGCGTAGCCGGAAAATTCACATGGGGGCAAGATAATAATTTAGGGGGGTTCGGGGGCGGTAGCCCCCGATTTTTCTTCTTCTTCATGTTGACTATATGATTATGTATATAAACATCATTTCACACCATCAAACAAACACAACTAAATATAATTATATCATTATATCCGATTACAAAAATGATCAATTATTGATCTTTCAAACGAAACAAAACATGCATATATGGTACTACTTTAAAGTTGCCCACGTCGAGTTCTCGTGTTTTCAAAGCGATCGAGAATTGTATCATTGCAAACCTCTTTGAATATATCTTTCTCAATGTATGCAACACAACTATCATTCAACCATTAATCTTCCATTCGATTTCATAGGTCAATTTTCCACTATATTCATAGCAGAAAATGCTCTCTCCACAGTTGTAGTTGAAACCGGTAAGATAAGGGATACTGTTAAGAGCTTGTAAATCAAATTATACACGATATTTTTTTTCGTCAACACCAACTTCCTATCCAAATCACCGATCCCTTTCACATCTTTAAACATATCATTAGACTTCATATCAATTTCATAAATCTCCAACAGATTATAAAGATCCATACGTTCTGCTTCAGAAAAATCATCGGGATAAAATTCAGATAATCGAACTAGCTTCACTTTATCAAAGAAGGCAAATGAATCGACTGGACTAAAAGCGGACATACAAAGAAGTAATTCTGAATTTACCTCATCAAAGCGGTTGTTAAGCTCAATAATCTGCTCATCTAGACAAAGGTAAAACCAATCAAACTTCAATGGAAATATCTTCAATGGTTCTCTTAAAATATTTTCGCATATGTACAATTTTTTAAAAAAATTACAATCTATTTTTTCAATACTCAGTTATAGACATTGGCAATATAAATTGAATCTATTAACACTCTTTTTGCATCCTTTCTACCATTTGGCAATTTATCATTTCAAAACACAGCTGCAACATTCAACAAACTTCCCAATCCAAATTCTTCCCCAACTTACATCCCAATTATTTAAAGAAGCAAATAAGATTTGCACGATTAAAAAAAGTTTGTAGCTTAAGAAGGGCTGTGGAGATGTGTGGCAAGTCATTGAATCTAATAATGCTTTTTGAGCCTCTTTGCATACGAATTCCTATCTTGTAATTTTTTAAGCAGTATTTGGAAACGCTATTGCAAATTTAATTTAAAGCGTTAGTGGAAAAGAATTCACAAACTCTGTTCTTTTGTAGAACCAGACAAGAGTGAAAGCACATAACAATCTATCAAAAAACATGGTTGAAATCAATGGATTGAATTTGCATTATCAGCTCCAGCCAACAAAGCGTCCACAGAGTGACAGAAATACATGGATTCAATCCTATTTTTCAACTAATAGTTTATGCCTTTCCTCTCACTCTATGAGGCCGTATTGTGTCCATTTTCAGCAATTAAAATGATTGACTTACCACCCATTTTTGGAGGCTGGAACGGAGGGCAACGATGGTTCGCTGGAGCTGAAGCTTGGAGGAGGCTGGCTGAATCTGGATCTTGAAGGCGGCTTGTCGGACCTGGAGGCGGCTGGCTTGAGCGGCGCCGGTTCTCTGGATTTTGGAGCTTAGGGTTTTATGTCTTTCGATTTTATTTTCGGTGAGGCAGCGAGATATGTTGCCTTTGTTTCCGTTATTGTGGGTCACGTGGCCAGGCCAGCCAACAGATGGCTCCGCCCCTCCGCCCGTGGGTCACACACACAAAAAAAAAAAAAAAAAAAAAAAACTAAAATGGGAAACAAAATTCGGATCAATCCATATTGATTGACTGCCTCCATGATGTTGTTGCGGGCTGTTTTTAGTTTTGGATCTTTTAAATCATTCCCGCAATAGATCCGAACCAAATTTTTTCTGATCCTTCGATAAATTGTACCTCTTATGTTAGCTTCGTATTTCGCTTACGCTAATGCTTAATCAGCCGGCAGTTAATTAGTCAAAAAACGCGGTAGGCATACAGATCGATGGATTCTTCTCCATCCGTGTTTTGCATTCAATTTCCACCGCGTATTTCCAGATACGGTGATTTTCACCGTAATTTTTTCGGTCATTCTAGCATTACTCGTTTGCTTATGACATCTATGCAACTATATTTGCGCAGGTTTGTCTCTAATAAAGGTACACCTCACTTTTTCCTAGCTCAAACATATAATAATCCTAATCAAATAAATGGCAAATTAAATTCTGTATTTATTGCTGTTGAAACTGAGATCTTGGTTAGTAAATTACCGTACCTTTCTTTTAGGGTGTTGTTATTGACATTCCAAATATTGTTAAAGGGGGTCAAATTTTAAAAACACTCCAATCATAAAAACATGTTAGGGGGAGTCACGTACTTAATTTTTTATGTTCCCTTTTTACTCTGGTAATAATATCAGTTACCATCCTAATCCCAATCAATTTTAAATGCAAAAAAACTAAATCCCTAAATTATTTGTAAACAAAAAAAGAGCAATCGTTTGGGGAGGAATAATGGCGCAAACGAATAATGTGAAACAAATGAGATTGTTGATAATTTAACAAATGAGAAATGAAATTATTAAGAAAAAAAAAGCAATCGACAGATGAGAAATGAAATTATTATTTTTTTTTTAAAAAAAAGCGATCGACAAATGAGGTTATTGATATTTTGATATAACAATCTAATGTAGTTTGATTAATATACCGTATAATTTTTTTAATTAACAACTAAAAAAAGGATTATTGTAAAGAAGACTAATTTGGTAAAACAAACTTTATTTGTTAAGGGGGTGCTCTCTGCATTGATACTCCCCTTAACAAATTCTTTACTTTTTAGATGTGCTGCTATTCACACCCCATTTAGACTACTGACCATCTTTAAAAAATTAATAGATTGTATTATTTTTGACATATTTCCTACCACCACTTTATTTCTTTTCACTCAGTCAATAACAACTGTATTGTCTCGTCTCTTCTCTTCTCAATCACCGTAAACTCTTAGATATCAAACCTAAACCATAAGAAAAAAACATTTTTTTTTTTTTGGGCTGAGTAGAAGATGGAAGATAAAGACAAAAAAGGGGTTATGAAGAAGCATTCACACCAATTTGTAAACTTCAATTGTCAACGATTTTAAACCCATTTCTAAAACTATAGCTAGCATCGATTTCAAACAAAAAAAAGGGGGGTTCGAATCTTATACACTTAGACGACTTCTTCCCTCTTGTCATCGTGGCACGAACGTTATCAGCTGATCGAACGCTTGAAATTGCGTTGGTAATTTATGGAAATCTTCAAGCTTGTAGAGCGATGGGGAAAATTTCAGAAAGAAGACATTTTTTTTTTTTTTTTTTTTTTGAATGATGAAGAAATAAAGGCAAAGGTGGTAGCCGATTAGAAATTAAATAATTTAAGTGGTGTAAAGGAGTAGAGAGACATAAAAAAGAGATGGCCTTTATATAGTTGGTCAGTAGTCTAAATGAGGTTGTGAATAGCAACCCACTTTTTAAAACTGATCCCTCCTTAACAATACTTGGAGTGCCAATAACAGTCCCCTTCTTTTATTCCTTTTTTTTTTTTTTTTTCTAGTATTCAATCAACCATCTCTTTCTAATATTTGTTCCAGTGAAAATTGAAATAACAATCAACTAACAAAGAATGCCTTGTTTATGATGTTTCTTCCTTGAATTTAGAATCTAGAAACTGGCCTCCTTTCTTGTTACCTCCTGCCAAGATGAAATCTCCAAAGAACTTAATTTTTCTTTCTTCTTCAAATGTTAAAAACTGAAAGGGCATATCTGATAAAATATAAACCTATGTCATAAAGTTATCTGCCTCTAGAGTGTCCTAGTTGTACACGACTTTCTCATCATTTCCTGTGTTGGATGTCAAGAACGTTCTCCATTCGTCATGTCCTCATTGTTAGAGGCATACTGATTATTTACCCATTTACGGGGAAAAAAAAACAAAAATTAGTGCATGAGTATGTCAAAAACATCAATATAGTAGCTAATACTATATTTGACAATACTGAATTGTAACCTATATGTTTCATATATTTGACATTTGACATTTGAGACTAGAGAAAAAAATTAATGATTTTGATATGTCATCACATATCATTGTTTCCTATTGTCATCCTTTTATCCTTAGAAGATTTCATATTGTTTTGCGTGTTTAGTGAGTTGCACATTTCATGTAAACTTCTGGCCAAGTCTGTTACTTTTGAAACAACAATAATTTGATAATTAATAAGTAGTAGACTCTGAAGGAATTGTTGTAACCCATTGCTACGTATGGTAATAGGAAATGGAATTCAAGAGATACGTTTAGAAGAAACATACAATAATTAGCTTGCTATTTCAAAGAAATTACAATAAACACCGTTAGAGTTATGCGTAATAAATAAAGGGAAAATGTATATGAATACACAATGATGACACAACATTAAATATATAAATTGGAGACCATTGGATATCCATTGAATTTCACCACTCATGTAAAGACAAACAAATCCAATAGTCTACAATTTGTGTATTTAATTTTAGATCACCGTATTGTATTCAAATAGACGCTCCCATAGATAAAATTGGAAAAATCGAGCAAGTGAATCAAAAAATATCAGCTATCAAATATGGTTTCTTATAGACTCATTGCTATAAAATTAAATGACAAATTTTATTCATACCTTAGAATTTACTGAGTTCACCCAGATTTTTTTTTTTTTTTTCATTCATGTCGCAATTTTCATTCATACCGGAATAAAGCACTAAACATTAAACACAAAATCAACCCACCCTTAAATAATATAAAACATCTAAAGCATAACACAACATCCATAATCATCAAGCACTAGTATATTTGGTCACGACCTTAGTTCCCCTAAACACGACATGTTTGGCGAGCTCGCCAGGAAGAACCAGACGAACAGAAGTCTGAATATCACAAGAGGGTATGGTGTTCTTCTTGTTGTACCTTGCCAGTTTTGAGAATTCCTAAGCAAGCTTCTTGAAAATGTCGTTGACGTAGGAATTCATAATCCCTATTGCCTTGCTTGAAATCCCAACGTTAGGATGAACTTGCTTCGGAACTTTGAAGCTGTAGATCTTGTAAGTTTCAACAGACTTTGCCTTTCTCTTCTTTTCCTTGTCAGCCGAGGCACCTTTGGCAGGAAGCTTCTTCTCTACTTTGGGTTTCTTGTCGGCTGACGCCTTTTCCGCTACAGTTGACTTCTTCTCGGCAGCTTCTTCGGCGGTGGGTTTTTTCTCAGCAAACTTCTTTACATCTTTGGGTGCCACGGCGGAAATTAGGGCTTGGAGAATAGGTCGAAGTTGAGGGGGAAAATGAAAAGCTTTTGGGATGATATAGGAAAATTGATAACAAATCTATCTATTTTTTGCTATATTTTTTTAAATTTTCAGCATAACTCGTAGATCCCCTACGATGTACCTTTAGGGTACCTCATAGGGCCCCTACAAGGTAACTTTAGAGCATCACGTAGGGCATCCACGAGAAAGCGTAAAATTGACATTTTTATATACACGGTGAACTCAGCAAAATGTTGGGTCCCTCCAGTTTTTTCATATTTTCTAGGTGAACTCAGAACTTTTTAGGATATAAATAAAATTTGCATATACTTTCAGACAAGATATATAAAGGTGAAGTCTCCATATTATGGAGCTTGATTTGACTAAATTTTGTTTCGGCATTATCTAATTTAAAAACCACTTACAGGCTTAACTATACTGTCTAAATTCCATGAATTATCCTAAGAAATATTGATCTAAATTTTATATGATTTAACACAATCAGTGGTCTTAATATGCTTCATTAATGAATAATGATACTAGAATCGAGTAAGTTATGTTAAATGTTGTTGAATACGGTTGATATGTAATTTGTTTAAACATGGTTCCTGATTTGGAATTATCATGTACAACATTTCCTACTGAATTCATAATTTTCTTTACCCAATAGAGTTATGTAATAGAAAAATGGAAAAACTAGTTTATAAGAGATTTAACTATTAGTCAAAACTCTTCTATATAAACATTTTAAAGCATTCATAATTGCTTCAAAAGATCTACTGTTCCCATACTTCAAAATACCACTGAAAACTTTTTCTTAAAGTTTTCTTTTTCTTTTTTTTGCTTTCTTTTCCCTTTGATAACACTATGGAGATTGTCAAATGCATATAATTTATTTTGTTATATGACTTTTGTTGTTACTTTCCATAAATAGATAGCAGAAAACTCAAATGAAAATCAATGCACTGATCTACAAAAGAAGAAAATATTTATAGCATGAAAATATTAAGTTAAAATAATCAAACCTAAAAATTCAACTTTGACGTCTGAAAATGTTTTAGAAGTTGTTAACTCACCTTTTTACAACGTCATTACACGATGGACTCACATACTAGGATTTCGAAGCCATCGCGGTAGACACTCCAAAGAGATGGTTGGATCGCTCGGAAATGGACACATATATAAATGTACGAACAATTGAATTCACTTGAGTAACAATCTAGATTTGGCTAAGTCGGGAGAATACTTTAGAAAGCTAGGGATCAATATGGATTTGAAGCACAAGAACCTCGAAACATCGATGAAATTATGTTCACAACTCAAAAAATAGTGAAGGATCAAAGCAATCAAGCACAAAAAAAATCGAAGAGAGACCTACCCTAGGGTTTGTACCATGATTGGGTGCAACCCAAGGTATCGCTACCATTCCGAACCCTATTTTTAAGACTCGGTTGTCCTGCTATAGAGATTCTGTGCGATTTCATACCAATTATCGTCCTTTTTAGCTATAAATAGACCTTTATTTGCTCTGAAAAAAATGGTCTTCCTCTATTCTCCAGGCAGAAGTTCTTTCATTACTTTAAGACAATAATAACATCATCTTATCTCTACATCCTTACAAACAAACAACTGTATTTGTAATCCTATAAAAATTAAATATTACTTTAAGTGGACATAGGCTAAAGTTTGCCGAACCACTATAAAAATTACGTGTTATCCGCTTTTACGGTGATTGATTCTGTAGTTGTGATCACTCTAAACTCATCTGGGTGTTAGTGATTATTTGATAAGAAAAACAAGTCTAACATTTTGATGTGTTAGGAAAAGGGTGAATTTGATCAAAAGTTTAGGAATTCAGATTTGTGAGAACTTGGAAAAGGGTAGAAATGGCTATGAAGAAGAGAGCTAGAGCTTAAACAGAAGAGACTGGATAAGGAGGGAGTCCAGAGGCTTTCTATAGCGGCAATCCTTCCATTTACAAGAAAATGGAGGATATAGATGCCATAGTAAACTAACTACCGGATAGGTTGGTGAGACAAGAAAAATGTCGAACAGACAGAAAGAGATGACAACGACTTTCTTCCGAAGGATTGGACAAGAAAATGGGGTTGAAAAACGAGAATTTCATCATAGGAAACACAATTCGAATACAGGAAAAACAAAACTCAATAGTCGGAACCATCACGAAGAGTGGGAACTCGAGTCGGTGCAGACTCCTCTCGATCAGACACAATCCCTCACAAATGGGGGCAAACGTCTGATCAACTTAGAGTTTAGAAATTCTAGATTGGCACAACCAATTTGTATATGACTGTCAAAGTGGATCGACCAGGGGAAAACCCCATCCATGGGGATTGGGTCCGGACTGAACTCCCCAAAGGAATTGGTACTAGTACCATAAACCTTAGATGCATATCCCCAAGTTGGATGGATGCTAGTGCAGGTAGGTCTATGGCTGATTTGGATGTTCAAACGGTAGGAGTTCAGAATGTTGGTTGGAGACCATTTCTTGACGATAATGATGGATTTATGGATATTATTCGTCAAGCTATGAGGGGTGGATTAGTGAAATAAAGAAATAGATAATATACATCGCTACTCATTCTCTTCGAACACTAGAAACTCAAGGACTCTACCAAACTTTAAACTACTTAAGTTGGAGGCCTATGACGGGAGGTCAAACCCAACCATTCATCTAATACGATACATAAGACAAATGGAAGTACTGGGGGAATCGAAGGAGATGATGGCCAAATACTTCTCACTTTTCTTATCAAATATTATTACTCCGCGATTCAAATAACTGTTAAAAAGATTAATTAGTAGTTGGGTCGAACCAGTGTGAAGATTCATAAGCTAGTTTAGGGTCCATATCACTTGATCCAAAAATGTTACGACTCTACGACGATCAAAAAAAGAAATAGAGAATGCTACCTGAGTTGTCTTTATTTAATATAGCTTTAGCATTGGTGGGTCGGCCAGATCCATCAATGGTTCAAGTTGTGGTTGTCTCTAGAATCTTATCTAACTTTATGAGGCTGATTGATTTTTACATAGGGAAGATTCAAAGGCAGATAATGAGGACTTGAAAGTATATGTTACCAAGGATGGAGGATTGTCCAGCTTGGAAAAAAAAGTAAAACGAAAGGCCAATGTTGAAAATGGTGTTCGAAAAAAATAAGGAGAGAACTGAGTTTCTTTTCTTATATCAATTTGAATGTTAGCTTAGAAAAAATATGCATGGAGACTAGGGAATGTTTTCCATATCAAAGGACAACAAGGGGAACCCCTTAAAGCACAAAAGAACTTTCGGAAAACATTGTTCGTTCCATGAAATTTACTGATGTGGCACTAATGAACGAAAGCACACGAAGGATGAGATCGAGAAGATAGTAAAAAAAGGAAAACTACCACAGTATGTCTTGAATAGAGTTGCGATTACAAAACCAGAGACAACTGTCAACTACACAAGTCAGAGTAGGTCCAGTTCTAGGCAATGTATCACCATTAAATGATGGCATGGAAATCATATCATAAATGGTCATGTACGAGGTTAGGACTCGATCCCTATGGATGCTATTAGTTGATAATCCATTCTTCTTATTTTTGTTTTAGTAAATTTGTAATAGAAATGGCTAAACAACTTACACTTGTCCGAGAATTGAGGATATCCCAAAGAAAGCTTTAAGATGGTGATAAATCAATAATTTCAAATGCAACAAAACTTATGTTTTTTATAATTTACTAAAATTATTTAGCACGTATTGCTCATACCCACCGAATATTAAACCAGGACAGATTTTCTAACTTTAATAATTTAATAGATCATCGTATGTTGTATACACACTACAAGGCATAGGAAATTTTGTCAAGAAATTGGTAAGGAATTCAATTCAAGATCTTCAAGTGTGAATTCAATCATAAACATCAAGCATGACTTAAGCTTGGTAAGGGTCAAGCAGTTCCAGATGGAGGGTTCCCTCAAATAGAATTATCAAGTGTAGTAAGGCTCGACAAGAGCCTGGTGAGGCTAGGATCATCAAGTGTAGATAACACTTGTCAAAGGTCGAGTCGTTCTTCATACGGGATAACTCGATCAGGATCATGAAGTGTGGATAACGCTTGTCAATGGTCGGGTCATTCTATGCATCGTGCATGACTCGATTGGGATTACCAAGGGTGGATAACACTTGATAATGATCAAGAGGAACCATGTATGGGATGACTCGATTTGGATTTTCAAAAGCAATAGTAATTAGAGCCTGGTAAGGCTACAAATTGTTAAGTGCAACAACGCTCAGAAAGGTACTGGTGTGGCTAGGATCACCACATATGGGTTATGCATGGCATAAAAAGATCAGGGTCATTAAACATGGATTACACTTGGTTAGATCCCAATGAGGATACTATCGCTAAGTATGGATATCGCTTAGCACGAGAAATGACAACAATTGTTAGGTATAGATTGTGCCTAGCAAGGTGCAAAAAGACCAAAGATTGATCTGAAAAAGGACGAGAATTTTAATATTGGTCTAGTGAGACCATCGGTGTGAATGTAAGTTTAACAACACACCTAGAATTAAAGCTGCTCTAAATAGGTCATTGGCATTTATAATAAAAATTAAATAGAGCCAAACTATAATGAGATCATAACTCACAATAGAATGGAAAAAATATAATAATAAAATAGATGTACTATATCATAAAATTATCATAAAGTTGGAACATATCGTAGTCCAAATGTCATAAACACTAAATTAAAGCCACATCGTAATAAAAGATACAACAAGATATAATCAAATAAGATAGTAGCTACCATAGTCAAGTCCATCATTACCAAGCTTGATCCACAAGACTATCCTACCTAATCTGTGTTGTTTAAAGAAGGGGGTCAAAACAATAGTTTTAATGAATAAAACTAGACAAAGAACTATGATGACAGATGAAAGTGGAGTTTGCAACGAAGAGGTAGAGTTTGATCCTTCGAATCAATCACAATTTGATAAGATCAAGAAGAACTCCAAAGGCAGTCAACGAATCAGTGTGGTTACAAAGCATTATTTTCTAATCTACATATACCATTTTGGGAAAAGTTTATCGATTCGTGAATGATGCGGGAAGCTGTGACAATATTATTTTAAAGGAAGCTATTTAGAATCTTGGAATCAATAAAGAAAAGCATCCTCGACCATACAAGCTAGCATGGTTGAAGAAAGGAGGAGAGGTAACGGTTTCTAAACGAGCATTTATTCCTTTTTCTATTGGGCTTAAGTATAAAGATGAAATTTGATGTGACATTATGAATATGGATGTATGTCATCTCTTGTTGGGGAGGCCATGACAATATGATAGGGCTGTACAACATGATGAGGGCATAAACAACTATAGCTTCATGTTCGAAGGCACTAAAATCACTTTAGTTCCTAAGAGGCATAATCAAAGTGGAGCAACATCTGACAAGAAGATGGCGTCGGTTAGTTCGCTATCAATTAATGACTTTTGTGGACGAAGTGAAAGAAGGCGACGAGATGTATATGCCAGTGGGATTCAACGCTACAAAAAGTGATCCCTGAACCAGTATAGCCATTATTGTGTGAATTTGAAGATGTATTTCTGAAAGAGGTACCAAATGGTCTACAACCACTTAGAGACATTCAACATCAGATGGATTTGGAACCAGGTGTTGTTTTACCATATATACCACACTACAGAATGAGTCCTAGAGAACATGAGGAATTGCAACGACAAATGGAGGATTTGTTGAGTCAAGACTGCGTTTGTGAAAGCCATAGTCCTTGTGTTTTTGTGCCCGCATTATTAGTGCCGAAGAAAGATGGTTCATGGAGGATGTGTATTGACAATCGAGCTCTTAACAGGAGCACTGTGAGATATCGTTTTCTTATTCCACGTCATAATGATTTACTGGATCAATTAGTGGATCAGTTATTTTCTCAAAGATTGATTTGAAGAGTGGATATCATCAGACCGGTATTAGGCCAGGTGATGAATGGAAAACTGATTTCAAGACTAGAGAAGGGTTGTATGAATGGCTTGTTATGCCTTTCAGGTTGTCGAATGCGCGAAGTACTTTTATTAGAGTAATGACTCAAAGTTTCAGGCCTTACATCTGGAAGTTTGTGGTTGTTTACTTCAATGATATTCTCATCTACAGTGCTAGCTCAAGTGGGCATCTACAACACTTGCAAGCCGTTATGATCATCCTTCATCAAGAACAGTTTTATGCAGCGATGAAGAAATGTATATTCATCACTCCGAGTGTGATGTTTTTGGGTTATGTTGTTTTGAAAGAAGATTTGCAAGTTGACTAGAACAAATTTGCCGCAATTAAAGATTGGCACATCCTAAGACTATCAAAGAAGTTTGTAGTTTTCATGGTTTGGCGTCTTTTTACAGGCAATTCATTCCACATTTTGGTAGTATTATGGTTCCATTTACCGACTGCATGAAAGGAAAACAATTTATATGGACTGAGAAGGCAAAGTAGGCTTTTAAGCATGTTAAGAGTCTGTTAACTTCGACACCAAATGTAGTACTTCCAGATTTCCATCAACCATTTGAACTTCACTCTGATACGTCAAAAGTTGGGATTGGGGGAGTGTTAAGTTAGAATGGAAGGCTTATTGCTTATGTCAATGAAAAATTGTCAGGGGCGAAGATGAGATACAACACTTACGATGTTGAGTTCTATGCAGGTTCAAGCTATCATTCATTGGAGACATTATCTTCTTCATAAGGAATTCGTTTTGTATACGGATCGTGAAGCTTTGAAACACCTCCAAGGTCAAGACAAAGTGGCAGCTAGACATGCGCCATGAATTGTCTATCTGTATCAGTATACATTTATAGTGAAGCATAAGGCGGAAGTTATAAATAGAGTAGTTGATGCATTAAGCCGGAGGAGTAATCTGTTGATAGCCATGAGAGTTGATGTGCTAGGATTTAACTCACTTTCAGAATTATTAACTATTGATCATTATTTCTCAAAGATTTTATACAAAATAAAGAAAGGTGAAGCAATAGATTTTTTTTATTGATGGAGGGATTTCTATTCAAAGAGAATCAGCTGTGCATTCGTAAATGTAGTCTTCGAATGAAGATAAACAAAGAACTTCATAGTGAAGGGCATGTAGGTCGAGACTGTACATGGCAGCTGATCTTGGATTCATATTATTGGCCTTCGATGCATAAAGAAGTGGAAAATTTTATGCAGAAGTGTCACATTTGTCAAATGTCTAAGGGGACGACAACTTATGTGGGGTTGTATATGCCATTGCCCGTTCCTTCTCGACCATGGGTAGATGTGAGCATGAATTTTGTTTTGGGTTTACTAAGGAACAACAAGGCAACTATTCCATTTACGTAGTCATTGATCGATTTTTGAAGATGGTTCAGTTTATTGCTTGTAAGAAAATGGCAGATGCAATGAATGTGACTCTACTATATTTTCGAGAAATATTTCATCTTCATGGATTACCAAACCCGATTGTTTCAGATCGTGATACTCGATTCGAGTCATTTTTGGATCAATCTGTGGAAGATGGTGGATATGGAATCGAAATTTAGCTGTACATATCATTCACAAACAGATGGACCAACAGTTGGGTAATTTGTTGAGTAGCTTTGTTAGTGATAACTTGAAAAGATGGGATTCGAAGTTATACCAAGCTGAGCTTGCTCATAACCATGCTGTCAATCACAATACTGGATTCAGTCCTTTCAAAATTGTGCATTCAGTAGTACCAAAAGCACCCGTAGATTTTGCTTTAGTGCTACGACAAGATAAAATGCAAGGAAAAGCCACTGATCTGGTCTCGGGATTACAAGAGCTTCATCGTGTGGTGCAAGAACGGTTGATTGAAGCAACTCACAAGTACAAGAAATCTAAAGATTCAAAGCATAGACATGTTGAGTTCCAGGAATGTGATTTTGTGTGGGCTGTGTTGATAAAAGATCGATTTCCTGTTGGGACATATAACAAATTAGCTTTCAGAAAGATTGGTCATTTGGAGATTGTTAAGGAAATCAACCCGACGCATATTAATTAAGGCTACCAAGTCATGTTCGCACTGCTGATGCTTTCAACATTAAACATTTGTTGTCGCACTACGAAAATGATTTGGCTAAAGAGATTGCTTTGAATTTGGAGACGATTGAACCATGGGAGGATGATGCAGCACAAACCTATACCAAGGATGACATAGCATTGGATTAATTGGTTTTGATATAACTTCTGTACAGTATCGGTTTCATTATTTTTCTGTTTCGGCTCTATGGTTTCGGTCTTGGTTCCATTGGGAGTTAAGCTGTTTTCATTATTTTCTGTTTCAGCTCAATAGTTCAGTGGTATCGCTATATCAGTTTTAGTTTACTTCGATAGCGGTATCGAAAATCATTTATTTCTTTAGCATATTGTTCAGCTCCAACTTCGGTATCGACACATGTAGACTTCTTTGCATTGTTGTTCCAGTTTCGGAGTGTTTGGTTATTTCTGTATTTTTGTGTCGATTAACTTGTAAGGGCTTGTTGGTTTCGGTATATCTTGTGTGTTTGTTGTTTTGGTACTGGTGTATCGGTGTCAGTGTCTATTTCCAAACACTATAAATAGGTGTTAAACCATGTAATAGTTAGCATCTTTTGGAATCAAAATTTGGCATTCCGCCATTGTTGGAAGCTCCAAAATTTATCTTTGTTTTTGGTATTCTTTGTGAATAAACGATTTGGAAGATCAATCTTCCCGACATCACTGATCAATGGAAAGTTGGTGACCAAGTTCCAGCATCATCTCGATCAACGTAATTAGTGTTATCATAGTCATCTCGAACTCATCGAGATCATCATGTTGAAGTTCCGTTTCGGTATCGTCATCACAATCAGCGGAATTCGGAATTGTATCGATTTTATCTACTATTTGCGATTTATTGTTGGAATTATCACGGTTTCGACATTAATTCGAAACTTTTATTGCTACCGGCTGCATTATGTCGCATCCATTGTGGATCATTTTCTTGTCTTCAAGTCAAAGGTAAGTGCTGGCCAGTGAACGGTCAAATCACGCTCGTCTCCATTGCGCAAGTTTGTATATTGGCTATGGAAGTTTGGTTAGCACATAACACTAGACACTTTCATACCTGGATTATTCACTTGTAGTTTCATTGAATTTGGTTATGTTATGCGACTCATGAAGCATGCAAAGACAATAGCGTGTAGTTGGAAAACAATTCTATTAAGAATGAAATATAACTAGGTTTGTCTTATTAGATAGTTCGAAGCAAATATGCATAAATTTCTACGCGAAATAGCATCGTTAATGTCCATCGTTCCATCTCGCTCCATCCCTTCTTAGTTGGAAGATGATCATCAATGTTCTAATTTATAATCAATGGGCTTTCAGGCCTCCTTGCTGCCCGTTTGGGTACCTCAGCTCTAGCCTCTAAGCGCTGCCTCCCCTCAATGGTGATTGGATGTCCAAGACCCACCTTTTTGCAGGCCTCCCACAAATTATTGGAGCTTTTTATGTATTAATTTTTTGATCGTACCATGAAGATGTTGATGCTCGTACGTCTTGTATCCATGCATGTCATGGAATCTACATAATTCACCAGATTTTTTTCTACTGCTTCGACGACTATCTTGGAGCAGGATTTGTGAACTGTTCGGTTCCATAAGAAGTTAAATAGATGTTATCAAACCGACCGTTAGAGAGGTTTGCCTACTGTAAGTGAAAATGAATTTTTTTCTGAAGCCAAAATTTAATTTCACATCCCTCTGATTTTGTTCCGTTTGCGTCCTCTTCTCCTGTTTTTCTCCGTTTTGCTGTATCTTCACCTTTTTCATTGATTTTTTTAATTTAAATTTCACCAAATGCCTGTGTTAAACCTAACTTCTCAGTTTCCCCCAAAATAATACGATCTTGCCTATCCCTTTTTTCTAAATCGATATTTTCTTGTCAATTATCTTACCGCTTTATCCAGCTAAGGAATCAGGTAAAATCATATTATTGTTCCTACTTGAAAGGACCTGATTTCAACAAGGATCCTAAGAACCATCGGCAATCTTCAATTACCAAACTCGCTCTTATCACCAAATTGTTCCACCGTTTCACCACTAAGCTTAAGTTCTCCACTCTGAATTTTGTTTTCTTTCCTCTCTTGACTATTTTTGAGAAAAAGGTACGCCCTTTGATTCATTATTTAGATTGAATTCATTATGTTGAAATTTAGATTATATTCATCATGTTGAAATTTCAACTTTTAAATTGATGGCCAGAAAAACCTGCATTATGTTGAAATTTCAACTTTTGAATTGAAGGCCAGAAAAACCTACAATGTCTATATAATATAGATTTTATACTTTGAATTATATAAGACAGACAATGTTTCTGAATGGATCAAATATAATATAATTTATAATAATGCGCAATAGAGGATTAACATCATCCTAATTAAGCAATTAGATAGAAATAATCATCTAAGCAAGAAAATCAATTATTATACAGTTGATTAGAAAATTAAGGTAGTAATATGGTAATTGTAATATGCATCTCATGCTACTAAGGGAAATAAAATAGTACTCATGCTCTTTAATATATTCAATTGAAAGAGGAACATGAAGCATGTTCAACTAAGGCGTATCTTCTTTTATTTTATGTTCTTTTTCATTGTTATTATTTATAAATTTATATGCCATGGTTTAATAATTTTATAAGTCAAATGAATAATTATATTAAGTGGTTAGTTGAGCCTACTGTTTCTTTATATTCCTTGCACTACAACAAAAAACACTTTTTGCAACATGCAATATCTGTTGCAGTAGACCAATCGCAACAGACCCGCGCCTGTTGGTATAGCCGAAGTTGCAAAAAATCAAACAACGTTTTCTGCCTGTTGCGATAAGACGTTGCGGTATACTTTTTTGCAACTGGCCTTTGTTATTGCAACAGATCATTTTGCCACAACAAATAACAGTTGCAAACCTATTATAGGCACTCGACAAACAAGATACCACAACTTTTTCTGACAATTGCAATTTGATTATTTACAACACAACATGCCTGTTGCAAAATTCAAAAAACTCATTTGCCTACTACAATCCACCATCATTGCATTTAATAATATAATAATGAAAGCATATATTATCAAAAAAATAAGTAAATATGCATTTCCAATAAGATTCACTAAATAAGTAAACATATATTATCAAGAACTAACATATATTTTATTTCAACAGAAATTCAATACTACATATGATTGCAGCAAAAGTTCACAAAATTTCCACACACTATTCACATATAACATAATTTCTATTCTCTACTTTAACAGATTTTCTGAAAATATTATTTGCTATGCAGCTCTATCAGAAGCATCCATCATCGTAAGAGAACACACTCCATTAACGAACCTCTTTACGTGTGTACGGTTCAACGAAGTGGTTCGTTTTACTTCACGAGATCAGCTCAGCTTTCCGTACGTTCTATGACGCCTAAACATATCAGGAGTCGATATGTTCCCAATATTTGTCCACATTTCACTTTTTCCTAATGCTCAGAAACAAAGAAATAGAAATAGAAAAAGATAATTAATCAGTTGATCTAAAAAATTTAAGCTAATAAAAAAAGCTTGCTTAGCTGCAAAGTTGACAGTCGATTTTCTTGTCAATTTTAGCTGGCCAACTTGATTTTTCTGTCAACTTCTGATTCTTGCCTGTGCAAGACCTGCATGAAATATTCATAAGATTGTGAACTAAACAATCTTTATGCACGTCAAATGGGAACACAATAAGATTTTTCCTTTTATATTTAAACGGATCAAACAGAAGAGCAAAATAAGGCAAAACGACAGTGCAACTCTAACGGCTCTATAATATCAGTACAGTACTGGAAGCAGACAACCACCTAGTAAATGCGTTGCTATAACCAGAGCTTATGAATACAAAGAATTTACTTAATAAAAAATACATCTAATGTATCTAATAATCAAGAGACTGAGCTTCTTATGAAGTAGTTTCAAGAGGCTGTCATTATCTATGATAAGAGTCTGCAAGGAAATTGCTGTATTTTATGAATTTAATCTATTTCAGTTGAAGACTCTGTATCTGCTATTTTATGTATCTTGTGTTTTCAATTATTAGAAGGTGCAAATACAGTAAATGTTACATCAAAATTCTCTTCTTAAGTTATAGTAAAAGACCAGAAGTTTCTCCTATTATTCATGTATTTATGATTGCATTGGAAGACTGGGTGTTGGGTTTGATTTCAAATTTAGATCTTAAAGACTGCATACTATTTGTAATATATGTATCGTACTTGATGCAAGTACCATACATTTTTTTAGAAAAAAAAACAATTGAAATAACCAACGACAACCAACATATGACAACAGTAAACATCAGTAATAAAAATCCTCACAAACAATATCTTGAGAAAAATAAATAAACTATACTGCCCTTTGAAATTAGATCCCATGCATTTCTAAAGTAGTCTATTAGATTAAATTTTATACTAAAGGGTAACAAGTAAATGAACTCCAGCCAACAGTTCATGAAGCATTTGACTGTCTGTTGCACACTCAGCAGTGGTGAAAGGCATGCAAGAAGTATGCTGCCATATTGCGTGGATAAACAATGAGTACAACATTGTACCGGCAATTGCACCATTTTAACCATCTAGCAAAACTGAGGTGCTTGCTTAGACCCAGAACTGAAATTTAAAACTGAATTCAAGCTTAGATTCTACTTTTTGAGAATCCAACTGAAATCCAAACAGAATGGGCTGATTTGAAAACAGGATTGAAATCATACAATTTTGATATTTATGTAAATAATGTGCTTGGTCGCTTCTTTATGTGGACGGTTGTATCGATTTAATAAAATACCTTACATTACCTATATATCCGCTCCTAGTTTTCCCTTTAAACATATTTTTATAATAGATCATTAGAGCGTTATTCTCAGAATTGACAAAATTCAGCTAGAATAAAACACACTCACAAGATGACATTAATCAATTAAATCAAAATCAAAACTTACATGGTTGGATGATTTTTTTTAACTTCTCCTTCCTAGAACAGGAATGGAATGAAAGCAAGAAATTGATCTCGGTTTATGCAAAAATGCAGGTTGACTTCCAATAAAAACTGAAGCTTCCATTGCGTGATTCATAATTCAACTCCTTTAATCTGAAACTGTACTGGCCAATAAGCAATTATTATTCCTACTTTTTATATATGAAGAGAAATACAGTGAAGTACCTTCATCCATATGCATCAAGACTATCATAAACATACGAGCAATCTGATTCTCTAAGCATGAGTAAAAGAACCGCTGCCAGTTAGTGTTATTTCCCCATATTCTTCAAAGCATTTGCGTCACCAGACTTCTCAATAGCATCAATGAATTCCATGACCTCGGCTTTGAAAGCTGTAGCAGGAGAAAACTTATGTGACATATATCATTTGAATCGTAAAATATAAACTATAAACAGTTAAGAGAGGCATAAAGAGAAAATGTGACAGCCGTGTAAGAATTATTAGGCTGTTTATTAGCAGGAAACTATCAATTCTGGGTTGATCATGAGGCAGTTTTCTTCCTATAAATATAGTTGGAACAAAAAATTAATAAAAAGAAAAAAAATGAGTAGCTCGCAACTCACCTCAGCACAAAAACATATACAGTTTATTTGCTACTCTCTAATATAATTGTTAATGTTTCATATCAACGTTCATTGATCTGCTCTGGTATGCGCTTTGTACAAAATTAAAAATGCAAATATATGTATGCACTTTGTAAATGAATTTCACCTTGCGCAAATGAGATTTCCTTTGTAAACAAACCATATCCAACACTACGAGTTTGCTTGTTGTCTCATAGTTACTGCGGACCGAGATTTCGGCATTTTCATTTTTCTTAAATGCAAATTATTCAGATAGATATGAAACTAAAGGCATCTATTTCATTTTAATAAAAAAAAGAAATAATTTAAATAAAATTAGAACCTGGAAAAATGCTTATATGTTGCTGCTCCCATAACAAACTTGTTAATCCCATGCCAAGATATAAGTTAAATTTGTCCTTTTGCAACATTATTTGAATCGATCACAACTCACAAGTTTTTCAGCATGTATCTAAATGAAGAAACCAAGTAATTAAGAGTATGAACAAACAAAATAAATTAAACAATTATGACGTTAATTCACCTTAAGTTCTTTTTTTTAATACGAAACAATTACGACGTTAATTCACCTTGAGCTTTTTTTTTTTTTTTTTTTTGAATATGAAACGAAAAAATAAATATTCAGCTTGTGAATGCACCGAATCAAACCACATTAATAATACGAGACTAAAATATCATTGAAAAATTAAGCAGTGCCTTAACATATCAAACTACATCTAATCAGTCGAAGAAAAATCAACAGAAAATCAGGGACAAAGCGGAGGTAGATAAGTATCATGTAGCAAACTTGAGGCTTAACTAACCGCTGGTAAATTTGGTGACGGCAACCTTGGTGCCCTCGGATATAGCGTGCTTAACGAGTTCACCAGGAAGCACAAGGCGAACAAAAGTCTGAATCGCCCTAGAGGTTATTGTTGGCTTCTTGTTGTACCTCACCAATTTAGAATATTCCTGAGCAAGCTTTTCAAATATATCATTGATGAAGGAATTCATGATTCCCATGGGTTTGCTGGAGATCCTGGTGTAGGCTAACAATAAATGGAATGACTGTACCAAGTTACCATCAGTTTCACATAAATGGTAACATTATTACTATTAAATGATGAAAATAATAATGATGAAAACATAAATGGTAACTTTAATCAGTATCCCACTATTCATCATGCGTTGGTCTGTATTACCATCAGTTTCGCATCAATAAGTTTTAACCCTAGACAACAATACGTTGATAATAAGTTGGGTATCAACTACTAATGATGAAAACAATAATGATACTATCATCATAATGTAAATTAACATTTTCCAATACAATAAATAAACAGCAAAACATAACCCTTAACTGGTAACTTTTGTACAGTTTCAAAAGGAAAGGAAAGCACTGATAATAATAACGCTACAACACTTCTTAGTGCATATCTTGAGCCAAAGCTATTGGGATGCCTTGTCTTTCCAGAAGCAACATAGGAACTCGGTACTTTGCATATATAAATATTCATTATAAAAGCAAGCGTCATTTTGATCATAAATCAATGAAATGATACAAGAAAAAGTTGTTATGAAAAAGATTAACCCACCTAATCCAGTATTGGAAGAACGGTGATGACAAATGTAAACTAACAATAAAGGTATAGTGCCGAATACTTTTTTGTTGATGCGTCATTAAGGCAAGAGATTAGAATTGTTGGTAATGAACTAATGATGACAGTAACATAATTGGTATTTTATGCAAATAATTGGATAATTTCACAAGTGCATAACACTATAAGCAAATGCTTCAAATACCATTTGTAAACTTAACAAAAAGTCATGGATGACTTCAACTAGTAGCATCTAAAAAATGAATAAGAATTCAACTGGATGGTAAGGGAAATATGATTAACAGCTATATTACACACCTTAAAGAATTGATTTCAGAAGTACAATTAAAAAAATAACTACAATAATGATGGTGATGATGATATACACAAAATGGCAGTTAAATAAAGTACCTTGCATCGTTTAAAACCTCTTCCTTTGGTTGTAGCAGTTGTGATTGTAGGACTAATATTACCATCGTTTTTACTCTTTTGAGGAATAGTAGCTGCCATATATAAGATAATGAAATTTTAATATGTTTATAAAAATAGTTCAGATTATAGAATGATAAGAACTTAGTATTTGATGTAGAGTGAGTACTGTACGATGCCTTCGAAACAATGTTTTATGCTGGATCCTGGCGTGCTAGCTTTCGTCTTCTGCTTGTGGAGGGGAAATAGTGTGATGGAGCAGTGCAAGCTCAAGCGCACTAAGCTGCACGCTCTTCTTCATGGATCCATGCAACACACCACAATATTCCTTGAGGTCCTCCACTAAAAGCTGCACACTAAGCCAATTTTCATTCCAATAAATGTTGCACTTAATACACGCGCTGGCACAAAGCTACACCTGCACAACACAAACGCACAAAGCTACACTTGCACATAATCATACTGCTATTTGCAACCCTTCATCACTTTCATCTTAATTTGATTTAATAACCTAGTGTTTTAGAATTACAGTATTTCAACTAGTAACCTCATTTGCATCCTAGTAGTTCAACCACTCAGGAATTAATAACAAACAACAAATCCTTGTCACTTCAAATTTCAGTAGAAAATTAATTTGACATAAGTATGTTTGCGAAGGCTTGATTGAGTTCCCATCCTTTGTGGACAACAGCTTGCTGTTACTGTTCGACTACGGCCCGGTCGCATCATTAAAACTATGATTAAACAAATGCAGAGATATCAAAATTTAGGTTGCTTTCATAACCGCAGATTTCTATGATTAAACTTTCCATGCATAAATGAATGAAAGAAACAGCCAAAACATACATATGCCGATTGATATCAAAAATCAGGTTGCTTTTATTAGTTTAAATAACCAGACTTCTAAAACTAAACTTTCCATGCATAAATGAATGAAAGATCTAGTCAATTCCTTGATGAAATTTGAAGCAATGTTCCAAATTTTAAGCTTTTGTGCATCCTCCTCTCATGACCACAAAAACACTCATTCAAACCATCTCGTTCAACACACAGCCCTTCCCACTGTCAACAACCATTTAACAAACTTCCACCACCTTCCTCTTCCACCAAAAACATTCAGTCAAACAGCCACACTTCCTTGGTAGTCTCATCACCACAACGCAAACAGCAAGTTTAATTTCAGCCACTCTTCGTCATCCTCCAAACACCGGACTCAACCAAAGGCACCTACTCCATCACAGTCCCTTCCTAGTTCAGCCGCATGTTCCTTCTCTCAATAGGACTGACTTCATCATCATAAACCCACACACATCTTTATAGTGAGCATCTCCTCCTTCCCCTTACTGCCTACATAACCCACCTCTGCAACCCAATCTACAACACTTTCTACCTTGCCAAGTCTATAGTGCCAGTCAGCCTCCATCACCTCAAAAAGCAACCAAACAACCTGCAATACAAATTATATCTCTACTGGCCAACGAACAACAACCCAAAACTACCCCTGGCCGCCTTCGTTTAATGTACCATAATTTCATATAAACCTGAGTCCTCTTTCCCCTCACCAGAACGCACGCCAGAACTAGTTTCATCATCCTCTATTGCAAACCTATAGCATCCTTTAAAAAAATAACCAGTAGCTTCCTTTTAAAAAAAATTTTGAAAGCTTGTACAAACCTGTAAGTCAGTCACCTTGGCCTCCCGTTCCTTGCCGTCACCCACCTCCAGTGACCTCTTCCGTGCATCGAACCATTACTCAGCCCCTCTCCTCCTTGTCTCATCATGTAACTAAGTGAATCGCGAAGGAGTCGGATGAATAGGAAGGGCAACAGGCTAGATTGGAAGAGCAGAAAAGATGGAGGGAGGCGAGATTGGGGAGAAAAGAACCAGGGCATCCGTGGATGGAGAGAAAGGGAATGATTTTGATTTTAGGGTTGGGGATTTTTGAAAGGTTAACAGTTTAATGATGGTGGGACTGGAGAATGAGGTGTTTCAGTAAAAAAAAAAAAGAAGGCGGTCAAATGAAAAAAAACGAGGGCGGGCATACAAAAAAAAACGAGGCGGTCAGATGAAAAACAAAGGCGGTACGGAGTAAATTTCGACCAGATGCTATTGGCATCAAACAATAAGAAGTACAATAGCCAAAAATATAGTTATGGCACAAAATGCCACTTGTAAAAATATTGTTATCGCAGTTGGTAGATTACAAATGCTAAAAATATGTATTTTCCAAATGGCATAGAAGCGCGATTTTTAATCATTAACTAAATTTATAATTATTAAATGTTATTATTAAATATTAATTGTAATTTACTAGTTATCAATAATTAATTGCAATGGTTTGTTACATTTAAGAAATAATAATTGACTATTATATTAGCTAGTAATTATAAATTTTTTAATCCTCAATTACAGTAATTGTGATATCAATCAATTATCGTTTATTTATTGGTTACAAATTATTTGATTGTCAATTATAAATGTCACTTTATAATAACTAAATTTTATTATTTAATAATAATTATTAAATATTAATCTTAATGATTATATAATTACTAGTAGTTAATTATTAAATAGTAAATATTTATTTAATTACTAATAGTTAATTATTTATTTATTATGAATTATGAATTTATTTAATTATATCTTATATACTTAATATTTAAACACTCATATTTCAAATTAATTGTTAATTATTATCTACTTGTTTTTTATTATTAATTTATTATTATTACTTATTTATTTTATTATTTTTAAATGTTAATTATTATTATTTGTTAATTATTAGTTATTATTATTTAATTATAAGTTATAAATATCACTTTATAATACTTAAATTTTCTAATTTGTCTTAATTATTATATAATTACTAGCAGTTGATCATTTAACAGTAACTATTTAAAATTAATTATTAAAAGTTAATCATTAGAAGCTAATACTTATTTTTAATTATATGTTTTTCGCAATTGGCTCAACCAGTTGTAAAAAAATACAGTTATTGCAAGTGGCGAAAACAGTTGCTAAAAATATTTATTCGCAACTGGCTTGGAAGCCTAGTTGCAAATAATATGTTTGTTGCAACTGTTAGGAAGTACAGTTGCTAAAAGTATGTTTTTGCAACAGGAACAAAAGTATAGTTGCTAAAAATACGCTTTTCGCAACAGGAAGAAAAAATATGTTGCTAAATCTCATCTATTGCAACTGCTATAATAAGACTGTTGCTAAATATCATTTACTGCAACTGCCATGTGTCGCCCGTTGCAAATAGCTAGTTGCAAAAGGGTATTTTTCTTGTAGTGTTGGTAATGTTAACTTCATCTATAGTGTAAAGATAGTATAGACCAAAAGTACAAAATTATAAACATTTAGATTTTGGAATTCATCGATTTCTCAATATTTTCTCATAATTTATTGAACTAATTTTCAGAATTACCTTGTATAATAATGTAAGTTATGGTATTATTATATACAATCATTTAAAAGAAAAATTGTTTGTAAGACATCACTAAATGCAAGGGTATGTTTAATTTGCATTTCCTATTTTAGATTGAGGTTTGCAAAATTTATTTAGATACTATCTGATATTTGAAACTATGATGGATTAGGTACCGTTGGAAATGGAAATTATGGAATACGTTAGGTTTGAAACTGCATGAAAACATTTCTTAATTTGTATGAGTTTTAAAAAGTCTCCACAGAAAATTTAGTCTGGGCCTATTGTTCTTTGTCTCAACTATGCCAAAATAGAATATCTACAATATACTCCCTTTGCATCATTTGAAGTCAAAATTAAATCAATCGGTAATCTTATACAAAGTAGTCGAGTATAAAATACCAGTTGCAGTTGGAATGCAGACTATTATTCATATAAGCTGTAGTTGAAAGGTATCATAATAGGATTTCCATGCTTCTAGCCGTGTCAAAATTAAAGATTGTGAAGACAATGATACTTTTGGGCCTCTAGCCAGGTTGTGGTTTACAATATGAATGGATTGTCAAAGTCGGGCAATGCCGTCAGATTTACAGTGGTTGATAAAACAATTGGTAGCTAATGGTATGTTTTATTTTTCTTGCATTAATTTTATTTTTGGCTAGATCTCGCAATTACTTTATTGGCATTAGTGGATGCAACTGTTTTATTTTGTATTTCCCAAATAAGTTGCATTCGAGTTGATTGAATTAATAGTAAATAATTTTGCACCTGGTTTCTATAACTAAATAGTAAGTAATCAATTATTATGTAAGATTTAAAGTCATTTCTGTTTTAGTTAGCTTTTGTTTGACCAAAGGTAAATTTTATTTTAAATTTCTTTTCTAACCATTACTGCTAAAATTAGATTTTATATGAATTCCATTTCATTTACCCCAAGAAAGGCAGAAAGAAAATACCTTGGCGAATTTTTTTGCTATCAGAAAATCAACAATTGAAATGCTAATAGTAATTAGGCTGGGCTCTGAAAAAAAAATCCAATTTTAAAACTTCTTGAAAGCTTACTATGAAATAGGTTAAGGACGTGGTTGGTTTGCTCATTTTAGTACCACTGTTTCCTTTCAATCATCAGCGCTGCATATACTTTAGCCTCCATTAACAAAGCCTTCTACATATCGACCTCAAAATTTTACTCCACTAATTTATTATAAAAGGTATTTATTATTCCTATTAAATTTTTTGATTTTGTTATTAATAGATTTTGATTGTAATGTATATTTACTCATTTATTAATATGTTTTGTACATACATCTGATTAGAGGTTAATTAGTAGTGTTATTTTTGTTTTGCACACCTTATTGTTACAGTTTGATTGCTATTTTATTTGAAATTTTATTTGAAATTTTATTTCGAAATGTAGTTTTTCCGTGTCTATTTCCATGTTAAACATGCTTTATGATTATAGCCGCATATGGTTGAAAACATAACCTGTGCCAGTAGATCTTCAAATTTGCAAATAAAAATTAGTGTTTCATTCTTTTAAATGTTCTAGAAGTCAATTATGCAAGTTTATACCACGTTTTTATTGAATATGGATATTATCATACCGTTGATCTTGAAACGTTAAATATGGCCATTTGAGATCTTCTATATATCGAACAAATCGCGGTTCTTAATTAGTTTTTCTTTTACTATCATATTTATTATGGCCTAAATTAATTTTATTTTTATAAGCATTTGTATGGGGATAAGGGTTTGAACTTCATTCTTTGATGCATTATTTTTGAAGTAGGAATGTTACATGGTATCTTCTACTTTGCTTACTTTGTTGGGACATAAGGGTTCTTAATTAGTTCCCGACACCTGTAGCTAAAAAATAGAATCATATTTTTATACATATATCCAATTTTGTAATAATGAATGATAGTAAATGTATTATTTTCTACTATTTTACTCCTTATTCATGCATTCTCATTTTATTCACATCTGTATGATGAGCAGAAGAAGTTGGCTCTCAAAGAGGAAAAAGTTATGTCTAAGGGTAATTCACCAACAAACGAGTAATGAATGGTTTGGAGTTGTGAAGCCTCAAGAAAAGAAAGCAATGATCAGCTAATAAATGTTAGGTTTAGTAGTTAAATGTGATACCTTTGATTGGTTATTACTGGAGTTTGTTATTATATATGCTGCTTATAAGGCATTTTCTTTGTTTCATGTTAAAGCATTGGTTGCTTTCATGCAGCTTATAACTACTATGTAATATGGTAAGAAGGTGTATTATTGTGTCTACTTTGTTGTTGCTTGGCAGCTATTTTGCAAGCTTAATGTATGCATGTGTTCTAACTTAAAAGCAAATTGTTGCTGCTAAAATAATAATAATAATTGGTCATTGCCTCTATATAAAATAAATATTTAACCAAATTGGTCATTGTGATTTAGTGCAGAGGCATTGTGCTTGAACCTTATTCATTGCATCATGGTTGTTCTATTTTTTGTGCAGCATTGCTATTTATAGGAAGGTGGATGGTTTCAGACTGATAATTGATTATGCATTTAAGAGCTTTTGAATGATTATTTTGGATATTGATTTGGATGCTGATTGTTGTGTGCAACGGATGTTTCTCCCTCGTGTTTATTTTATTTTTCTTCAGCAAAAATGTGCACAATTGCAACTTCTGTATTTGCAAATTGAATTCATATTGATTAGTAGGTCGGAACTTGGAATGAACTATTATATGTTCTGGTGATATTTGTTTGAGTTATAAAATTTGGGCAACTATATCAATATTGACATGCTTATTCATCTAAAGCAGTTTTGAATCCACCAGGTCATTTAGATGTCATCCCATTTTTAAATTCATTTAATAGCATTCAGGAATATATTGGGATATTCTAGTTTATCACTGACTACACACAAAAATAGCACTAATACCGCTAATTTTGTCGTTTGTGCCTTTTTATCCTCTCTTTTGGTTATTTTGTTAGTTATACCTTCTTATTATCCGTTTTTAGTTCATGTTAAGACGACTGAGATTGTCATAATTAGAAGTTAAAAAAACGTACGCTCTATTTATGATAGTTCAATAATACCTGAATTATTTCTTATATATATTTTATGCATTTTTTAAGTTAATTTCTCCATACGTATGATCTATATTTTAAGCTAATATTTGTTTCGTTTGCTTTTTAAATTTTCGAATATGTTAATAATTTAGAGTTAAAAAAACCCCAAAATTAAGAGTATATTAATCCTTGTTGATATAATATATATGTGCTTGTAAATGATATATATCAATATATCGATAGCAGATCCTCAATATCAAGTTGGTTTACATGCACAACTCCTAGTGTAATTGAATTTACACTTCCACAATTACTTTTTTTTTAAAACAAATTAGTTAAGAAAAAAAACTAACAATTTTTTTATTATAATATAATTTAACAGTCGGTTTGTGTGGTAATACTAGTCTATTGAATTATTAAGAGGATTGTAATTATTAAACGACAGGATCAGTGGCGAATACAAAAACAAATTTCAGTGGGGTTCTTACTAAACATAAACATAAAACTAAGAATGATAATAATCCAAAAAAATAATTTTTCAATATAAATTATAGATTTTCAGTGGGGTCCTGGCCCCCCACTGAATTGCCTTTGGATCCTCCTCTGGATAGGATCCTCCGGCTTCTCCTAGGATTTTGCCTTTTTATTGTGGTTTCAATTACCGCCCATCTAATGTTCATTGCATTTGTGCTGGATATTAAGAATTACATTTCTGAAATTTCATTTCTGAAATTTCATTCAAGTTATTTCACTGCCACATTACTCTAAACTCTTTTTTTTTAACAAGTAAAGATAAGGCCCAAAGCCCATAGAGAACGGGTTAGACCCGTGTCCCACAATACAAGTTAGAGGGAAATAAACCCTAGCTGACATATTTGACTACAATCAATCTCTCCTAGAAAAAACTTAAAAATGGCGAACGATGGGAGAAATTTCACCAATTTATTCCTCCAAACATGAAGACTTCATGGTGGCTTCCCGACAAAGTCTTCGTTGTCTTCGCGCATGCTCCTAGAGGAGTTAGGGTTTGTAAAATCAGAGAGAACCCTATCTTCAAATTTTCTGACAGTAATATCTTTAGATCTTCTTTTCTTCTTGCTCAACGAGCCTGAACAGCTTTCCCTTTGCCTCTTAAAGTTAAGATCTGATTCTGATAGCTTGATATCTCCTTCTTCCTAGCAAGAAAAGTGATAAATTTGGTTATTAATTTTGCTTCTATAGTGGTTGTTATCAACTTTATGGAAAAAGCTGCGAGCTTTTCTTATCTCCAGGAATTTGTTAGACTCTAGATCACTGCTAAAGTAGTTTCTTTCCGATTCGGGTAAAAGTAATGGGTTACTATTTGATTTGTATTTAATTAAAGGATGACACAGACCATTAATATGTTTACTTCCCTTACAGAAAAGATTTCTGTAATCAGAATTGTAACTTGCTTCAGGAAGGATGCAGGGTTGCAACGAATGTCCTGATGGCACTCTGGATCACTACTGGTTGGAAGATGATCTCCGTTCTCTGTGACAGGTGAAAACCACGCATTATTGTCCAATAAATTTGAAAAAAAAATATGATTGTCTAATTTTATGTGTTTACTTCCCTTGTAGAGTTGATGGTTGTTATCAGGGTTGAGATTACTTTCACCAGGCAGGAAGTCAGAGTGCTTGCTCTTGCCCTTGTTGCCTTTATCCCCCAGATCACTGGAATGTGGTACAGAAGTATGGTTGTGAAGCTTGTGAAAGCTTGCTTACTATTTAGTAAGAAATCTTCAACTTGCTTATTATAGTCAGCATCGTTACTAAAATTAACTTGATTAGTCTTGTAGTCAATCTTATGTATGCTTGCCTTTTTCATAATAACCTGATTGCCTGATAGAATCATCCTCCAAAGTTGGTAAAAACTTATAAATTTGTTTGTGTGAAGCCTTTGATTCCTCTCTTTTTGAATATAATATATCACAGTAGTTAAAAAAACACAAGCCTTAATAAAGTATTTGGACTTGGGTTTGAAATATTTTAAAATATAATCAATGTTGCTCCTTATGTTTAATGTAGGAATAAAATGATTGAATCCCAAAGTACATTTTTCATTATACCAAATGTACTGGGAATATTCACAATCAAAAAATAAATGACTGGAGCTTTACACTTCTTTTTTGCATAACAAACAAGTACTATCCAAATTCTTACTCCATTTACATCATCTATCCCTGGTAGGTAACTTATTGAGAAGTGCAAAAAAAGCACAGTGATCCATTTTTGGACAGTTTGTTTTGCTCCAAATAACTTTGCACCGGTCAACCTCCACTTCATCCCCTTTGAGATGCTCCAACATTTTTTTGAAAGAAAATTTGTTTTCCTTAGAACATAACTTCCAAACCAATTCATCTTTAAAACTGCTTTGATCAATTTGTATATTACTTATTGCCTCTTTGTAAATAAGAGCAGCAATACAATTATGAAAGCTCAGACAATTATTAACAATAATATTCTGAACTTTATCATTAATCCCCCCAAAAGATATAAATTGTTCTGACCAATAAGATTAATCAGAGATTTTACATATATCCATGGATTAAACCACAAACTGGTTTGATTTCCATCTTTTAATTTTCTTTCAATGAGATTTTTACCCATATCTCTACAATCAAGAATGTTTTTCCAGACATAAGAATGTTGACTATCTTTTCTAGTAGTCCAGAAGCTCTTACTATTCAGATATTTAGCTTTATTCCATCTACCCACAGTGACTTACCATCCATAAATTTCCGAAATAATTTAAATTTGTAAACCTTTGAAAGGTCTATGATGTTTCTAAGCCCAAGACCACCAAATTTTTTTGGCTTGCGTACTCTTTCCCATGCTATTTTATGTTGCTTGCCTCTCCAAATAAAATTTGCACACATTTTTTCAATTTTTTGAATAATACTAGTAGGAATGTTGTGTATTTGAGTCCAATAGATGATAACTACTGTGATGACAGTGTGTGTGAGTTCCATTCTACCTGCCATGGATATTAAATTTCTATTCCAACCTTCTAGTTTACCTCGAATGATATTAAGTAATCTAGAATAGTCCCTATCTTTAATCTGATTAATGCTTAATGGCAGGCCAAGATACTTGACTGGTAGCTTCCCCTCTTTGTATTTCAGCAGATTCAAAATATCTTCTTTATGAAAAGCATCTTTACTGAAATATATTTTGCTCTTGTCAAAATTAACCGTAAGACTAGCAAATTTTTCCATGTTATCCAGTATATTGCAAATTGTAATGGCATTGTTCTTGTTAGCTTTCAAAAAAAGAAGCATATCATCAGAATATAATAAATGAGTAATATGTGGCTTATTTCTATTAATAGGCTTAATGTTTCTGCTTATCATTTCAATTTCCATTTGAATTGAAAAGTGTTCCATAACAATAGAGAATGAATAAGGTGACAATGGGTCATCTTCTCTAATTCCTCTATTGCTATGTACAAAGCCTTTAGGGGTGCCATTAATCATAACAAAATAGGTCACATTATTTATACATTCTTTAATTAAACCAGAAAATGATAATTAAAACTCATGTTTTGCATAATGTATATGATAAAATTTCTATTTATCTTATCAAAAGCTTTATGCAAATCAATTTCATTGCATATGAGATTTTTATTTTTCTTATTAAAATCCTTTTATTAGCTAATAAGCTAGTAAAGTATTTTCAGAAATTAATCTCCCAGGGAAAAATGCACTCTGATTTTCAGAAATGATGAATTTAAGAAAATATTTCAATCTATTGCAGAGAACAGAATAAATAATTTTATAAATAAAATTACAGTAAGCAATTGGTTTATAATCATCTAAACCTAAAGGGGTTTCCACTTTTGGAATTAGAGTCAAAAAGTGTTATTAGTGTTATTTAACAATTTACCAGAATTAAAAAATTCTGATATGGAATCACGCAATGGGGATTGAATTTCAAACCAACGAGTTTTATAGAATTTTGCACCAAACCCATCAGGCCCAGGACTCTTGTCGTTAGTAGCATTAAAAATGAGTCTGACATGAGCAATCAAAATATCTGAACAGTTACTATTGGCAGTATATTTAAATTCAATATTGGAAAAAGAATTACAATACCTTGAAATATTATATAATGAGCAAAAGTAAGTAATGGCGCCTCTCTCAATGAGAGAGGCTTCATTAATTATTTTGCCATTTTTGTCTATAATTCTCCCAATATCATTTCTATTTCTCCTGTTAGACATTCTAATGCAAAAAAAACTTGCTAGCCACATCACCATTAGTTAACCAATCAACCTTGGCCTTCTGTTTAAGATTAACAGAATTAACATGTAAAGCATTAACAAGGTTGGCTTGAGCATTAAAAAATGAGTCTACTTTGACCTTGTCTGAGCAGTTATCATCTAAATCATTTTGGAGTTTTGCACACACATTCCTAATCTCAGTAATATCACTCTTATTCCTATTATTGTTCCAATGATTAAGATTTGATTTGATAATCTGCAAAGTTTTGTTGAATTTGTCTTGAGCAGTGTCAAATAAATTGTTATACGAACTGTTATGAACAACATCCTTATAATTATCTTCATACACCCACCATTTTTAAAATCTAAAAGGTGTGTTAATTACACCACTTTTTTTTTCTTTGAAAGAAATCCGGATGAGTGTATGATCACTAGAATTTTAGGGAAGTGTACGTCATTTCACATAGGAAAAAAGGTTAACAAAAATCTAGTTAAATAGAACCCTATCAATCTTATAGTGTATATTTCTGTATTCACCTGATTTCCATGTGAATTTGTTACCATGAATTGGGGGTTCTATTAATCTTGATTTTAAGATCAATTTGGCAACCCTTTCCAATTTTAGAAAGGGGACAAGGTTGCCACCTCTTTTTTAAAAACTGTGAAATACAGTGTTAACATCCCCAATTAAAATCTAAGGGATGTTATTAGAGTAGCTAAACCGCTAAATATAATTCCATAACTTTGTTCCATCCTCCTCAAAATTGGAAGCATATATACATGAAATCTTTAATAAAAGACCTCCTTTATTTTAAAAATACAATGAATATATTGCAAATCAATAAAGTAATTAATAAGAGACCATATACTAGGGTTACGCATAACCATAATCCTCCCATTATATTATTATTGATACAGTTCCAATTACAGAACCTTCTATTATGCAAATCAGCAATTTTTGATCATTAAGCTTGTGCCCAAGCAAACCTATAATACTAGGTTTGTATTAATTTAAAAACTAAGAAAGGTCCAATTGTCTTCCAAGGGAACTAAGTCCCCTAACATTCCAAGCAATAATATCCATATATATAATGTATAAAAATATAAAAGTAAGGATACAGAGTGCTTGTTGTTATCCACCTTAACCTCCATTTGTTTGCCACTTTTTTTGAAATTGGTATGATCAGTAGCTTTGAGCTGTTTTTCCCAATTGGCATTCTTGACAATATATTTTTTCCTGAAGTCGTGATCTTTTATGTATTCGATGTCTTCAATTGAAGTTATATCTGATAGACTTTTAGTTCTAGTCTTCTTCTTCGTTTTGAATACCTTTGCAAGTTTGGAGGCAGACAATGTTTGGTTTATATCATTCAGAATGTCAAGTTCAGAAATAGAAGAAGACTTGGCTGGTGCTAGACAAAATCAGCTAATAGTGAGGAATAAGTGAAAATTAGATCTGCTGAGAGAAGAGAAACACAATTTTCTATTCCTTTTTTCAATGCATTTTTATTTCAGAATTTGTAATAAAACTTGAGTCCTTCATATATGAGGAGGGCTCAATGACCTATTTCCATATGCCCGCATCTGTGATTTTTTATTGTTATTTCTTGAGATAATTTGCTCAGTCTTTTCTAAGGGTACTAAAACATTAGTTTCCTCAGCATCATTACAAGCGAACATACTCAGCAAATTTTCATCAGAAATTGTAGATTCTTGATTGGTTTGAGATGAGTTATTAAGATCAGAATTACCCACTTCAGAATTGATATTTGCTGTTGAATCGATGTTCATCTTTATTCCAACAAACAATTAGGGAATATACGATGGGTCAGGAGTATTATGAAAAATGTCTTCTGAATTGTTTCCTGACATATTGGTATCAATATTTGAGGCAGATTTTGTACCTTCTTTGGGTTCTTTGGTCCTTTCTTTACTGAAAATGCAATTATTCAAGGAGTGTCCAAAACATTTACAGAATTTGCATCTGTCAGGAATCAATTCATAAGTAATTTGTTGTGAAATGATTTCCCCATCATGCATATATATAGATGCTTCGTTGGGTAATTCTGCATCCACGCTAATCTCAACTAAGATGCGAGCATAACTCAAACGGGTTTCCTTTGTTGTTTGCTCATCTAACTTCAAAGGGACTCCCACTATGCTTGCAATGGCACTAAATGCTTTCTTGTCCCAAAGCCTTAAGTTTAATTCTGGTAGCCTTATCCATACAGGCATTGTGCTTAATAAATCGCGATCAAGAACCAATTTCTTGCTCCATTTCTTGAGAATGATTAACTTGCCATTAATAAAATGTAGCCCTTCATTTAATAATTTCTCACAATCTTCTATGTTTGTAAATTTGATAATGAAAAACACATTGTCATGGGTAAAGATCTCAAAAGAACCGATAGGATTCCAAGTGTGTAATGACCCGTATTCTACACATCATAGGATCGTAGAATATTTATTTCTTTCCCATGTGAAGTCGTATGGTCATGTAACTTTGGGAAACATCTATTAGAGTCATTTCCCATGTCCATGATTTTTGTCGATTTTTAAATGACCATTTTGCCCCTAGTTGGTACTGTTTTGGACATAACTTTTGATTGGAAAGGAATTTTGACCTAAAACGACTTCCATTAGATTCGTTTGATGGTTTCTCTTTCCGTAGAGTGGTTACATTAGCCAAACGGACTTACCGTTTGGGAGATATGGCTGAAACAAGGTTGGGAGTGTGAAAAACTGCTTAACCGGGCCAAATCGGGTGATTAGTGAGTAGGCCCATAACCCATTTCGGGATTAGGGTTATGGGAGGGCTGAAATGAGATGGAGAATCATTCCATTTCAGTTTTCTAGCCTCCACTTATCACCAAGGATCCCTAAAAATGGCCTCCAACCTCTAAATCACCTCCAAATCACCCTTAGGTTAAGGATTTGGCTTAGCAACCCCTAATCCAGAAGGATCTTCACCAAATCAACAAAGGAGCTGCTGTTTGGTATTGAAATTCGCATCAAATCAGAGAATCATTTCAGATCTTAGTTTATTTTGTGGCTAAGGTGAGTGATTTGCTTAGTTTTGCACTAATTATAGCTAATTAGGGGTGATTAGGGTTAATTAGCGAATTTAAACATGATAAAATTCTGGAAAAATATTTATAAAATTCGAAATGATGTTTTAGACCTCTGATATGAATTTGGGTTAATTTGGTCAAGTTTTGAAAATCCTACCATTAGTTTCACCTAAATATGCTTAGGGGGAAATATGGGGTTTTGGGTATGTTTGATCCATTTTTACCTATCATATTGATGTTTTGATGTTTGTAGTTGATTATGCATGTTGCTATGACTGTATGAAATGTTTTGTGATTGGTTAGAATAGTTAGAATGGTCAAAAACGCCGTCGAGGGGCGTCAACTGCTCGTTGGGGAAACTGCAGGAATCTGCCCGAACCGACCGGATCGGTAAGCATAGGGGCGATCCGATTCGGGGGCAACGATCCGTATGGCCACCCCGATCGCAAATCCTCTCCACGATCCGATCCAACTTGATGAGGCGTCACGATCCGAAGGGAGGAGCACGACTCGATCCACTTCAGGAACTCACGAGTCGATGGGCACTAGGCGAGGCGATCCGACCCGATCGGAAGACACGACCCGACCCGGATGAAGCAACCCGATCCGATCCGAAGTGGTGACACCGATCCAAATTAGGAAGAAGAGCCACGAGCTGGAGGACCACGACCCGATCCGATGCAAGAAGCGCGATCCGATCCGAACGCAGAGGCCGATCTGATCCGACAAAGAATGTGAAGGCTGATCCGATCCGATTCGATTGTGATGACCAATAACCCGAGATGCAAAGGTTGTCCAGATGGAAGTTAGAGCTCAGGATCCCGGAACCAGTTGGGAACCAATGAGTTCACTTCATGGTTGGACTTTGCTGCGGGACGTGTGCTAAGGAGTTGTCGACGTTCATAACTTCGATTCACCACTAAAAAGGAATGATGGGCTACTTATCAGTGCAGTAGGGTCATTACGACCCGAGGGGCAAGGTGATGGTAGCAAGCTACGTTATCAGTGCAGTAGGGTCATTATGGCCCGAGGGGCAAGGTGATGCGTAGTAAGACTATGAGCCAGCGCAGATGGGGTGAATAACTCCATTGGGCAAGTGGACATAGTAAGGATTAGTAAGGCTATGAGTCAGTGCAGTGGGGTTCTTGAGACTCCATGGGGCAAAGTGGACATAGCGAAGGATTTGTGGCTACGTTATCAGTGTAGTGAAGCCATTTATGACTTCATGGGGCAAAGTGATCGTAGCAAGGAATGTTGGGTGATCGAAGAGGTGAATATCGTATGCTTTATGCACTGAGTGAGAGATGTGAGGATGGATGCTATGTTTGATTGTTTGCCATCCCTATGACATGCACACTTCCCTCACCTCCGTATCTTATATTGTTCGATATGATACCTTAGAGTGTTGTACAGTATGTAGTGCTAACTCTTTGGTTGCAGGTCCACGTTCAGGTATGTTTTAGTCTACCTGTTATTGTTCACTTTAGATGCTTATCGCTCATACCAGGCTTTATGTCTGACCCAGAGTTTTATGTCTCCTCTTATTACTCTGGGTGCTCACACGAGCAGACTAGAGACAGGTTAGCTGGTGATGCGCGAGCAGCTGATTCGGAGGCGGGCAGGAGGCTTCCACGTATTTTATATATATATATATATATATATATATATATATATATATATACACACATTCTCCCTGTGTCGTTGGTGGTCGCTACTTGGGCATTAGTAGTGTACCTCATTTATCTTACCTTGCTTTGAGACAGTTTGAAAGTTGTAATAAGCTGTATTTTGGATTTCCGCTGCTATGATGTTTAGTTCTGATTTTCAGCTTATGCACTGTCTCTCCTGTTTTATGTCAAGTATGTTATTATTATATTTTGTTCTATGCGCTGTGAGACATTCTACAGGTTCTTTGTATGTTTATTTCCTTCTTCCTTTTTTCCTTCTGGCGACCCGTTCCGTGCTAACTGGACATGTGTACAGCGCACTTTTGGAGTAAATGTCGGTTGGTGCGGGGCGGGGCGTCACACTTGGTATCAGAGCCCTAGGTTGCGTAGTTAACCTAGGGAAAGACACTAGGGAGAGATAGTACGTATATGAGAGCGCGTATTTGTGATTACTTTGGTTTTCAAAAGCTATGTATGTATATACTATTAGTAGTATGAAGATGAAGTCGCACTGCACTAGCACCACTATGGGGTCGTTAATCGTTTCCTATTTACAGATTAACGATGAGCCGAGAGACGAGGGGTGCTGGTAGAGGGACCAACCAAGGGAATGCCGCTGACATGAGGGCTATGTTTACTAACCTCATGAGAGACATGCTTAGAGAAGTGCAAGGGGCAATTCCCAATCCCGGAGTTGGTGTTGGCCCGGTAGTGCAGGCGCCCAGGGTCGATTTCGCCAAGTTGTGCAAAGATTACACTAATCTTGGTGGGAAGCCGTTCCACGGAACGGAGTCGGCCACGGATGTTCAAGATTGGATGGATAGCTGTGACCGTATCTTTGATGACTTGAGTCTCGAGGATGCGATGAAGAGAAGGCTAGCGTCTCGTCAGCTGCAAGGGCGAGCGATGAATTGGTGGAATGCTATCAGAACAGCTACTCCAGAGGACCAAGTTACTTGGGATCAGTTCAAGGCTCGCTTTAGCGAGAAGTTTATTCCAGCTGCCCAGAAGTCAGTGTTGTTCAAGAGGTTCTTGGAATTCAAGCAGAATGGGAGGGCAGTTTCTGATTATATTGCTGAGTTCGACACTTTGTCGAAGTATGGACTGTCTCTTATCGATACTCCTGAAAAAAAGAATGAGAAGTTCATTACTGGTCTGGATGGGTACTTGGGGGAGAGGCTCATTAACCACATCGATGAGACTTTTGAATCGATCGTGGGAAAAGCTTTGAGGTCAGAGAGTCTTTACCCTAAGTCAAAGACTGAGGCTGCATCTACAGAAGGGCCAAAGCCGCAAGCAGGCGGTGGAGGCAAGAATAGCTCTCAGAATAAGAGGAAGCAGGACCAATCTAAAGGTGGCCAGAAGAAGAGCAAGAAGGATGTTGAGTGCTTCAGCTGTGGAAAGAAAGGTCATTATGCTAAGGAATGTCGGGCCAAGCCAGCGGAAAGGAAGTGCTACAACTGTGGCCAAGTGGGACATCAGAAAGATAAGTGTCTGCAACCTCTTAAGGAGAAGCAGATTGTGAAAGCATATGCTATTGATGCTGTTCCTTCTTCGTCGAATGCCCCAACTGCGGCGGAGAAAGGAAAGAATGTTGTTATTCAAGGTATGCTTTCTATTTATGATATACCAGTTCGAGTTTTGTTTGATACTGGGGCTTCCCGTTCCTTCATATCTAGTGACCTGGTAGATAGGTTGGGACTGGAACCCGAGATAGTCGATAGACCATTGATAGTGACGAACCCGATTGGTGGTTCGACTAGCCTTAGTATGATTTGCAGGAATTTGGTCTTATCGAGTCATGGATGTATGTTTGTATGTGATTGCTTTGTTTTGGGCTTTACTGGGTATGGCATTATATTGGGAGTCGATTGGCTCCAAAGATACGGGGTGGTGGTAGACTGTGAGGGCTTTTTGGTGACAGTGAGGGCGGATGATGGGCAGAGGGTAGTGTTTGGTAGTCTACCTAGTGATGGGGTTATGGCTAGTTTTGTAAATTCCCTCGACATCCCACAAGATGAGTTGTCATATGTGCCCGTGGTTGGCCAGTATCCGGACGTCTTCGAGGAGGTGACCGGGCTTCCACCACACCGAGAGATTGAGTTCCGTATTGATTTAGTGAAAGATGCCAGACCTATAGTGATGCCACTTCGTCGTATGGCACCAAGGGAGCAGCGAGAGCTCGGGGTGCAAGTCAGCAATCTTTTGAAGAAGGGATTGATTAGAAGGAGTGTCTCCGAGTGGGGAGCGCCAGTTGTATTTGCCACCAAGGCAGATGGTTCCCTTCGTTTGTGTGTGGACTATCGCGAGTTGAATAAGGTGACGAGGAAGAATAAGTATCCTCTACCGCGGATAGATGATTTGTTTGATCAGCTGGAAGGAGCTAGAGTGTTCTCCCAGTTGGACCTCGCGACAGGATTTCATCAGCTTCGAGTAGCAGATGAGAGTGTTCCGAAAACGGCATTTAGGACGCCGTCTGGATTTTATGAGTGGTTGGTTATGCCATTTGGGTTGACCAATGCACCAGCCTACTTTGTGGATCTTATGAATCGAGTATTCAGAGATCAGTTGAATAAGTTTGTTCTTGTGTTCGTGGATGATATCCTTGTTTATTCAAGAACAGAGGAGGAACACAAGGGGCACTTGAGGATAGTGATGGAGGTGTTGAGGCAACACCAATTGAAAGCGAAATTCTCTAAGTGTCATTTTTGGAGAAGGGAAGTGAGATTCTAGGGTCATGTTGTTTCAGAGAGTGGTATTGCCGTGGACCCTATGAAGGTGGCTACGGTACAGGATTGGCCTACGCCCAAGAATGCTACAGATGTAAGAAGTTTCTTGGGATTAGCCGGATATTATCGTAAGTTTATCCAGGACTTCTCCAAGATAGCAGCACCGTTGACTCGGTTGACTAAGAAGAATCAGTCCTTCGTCTGGGACGGAGTGTGTGAGGATGCCTTCAAGAGTCTAAAAGAGAGGTTGACGCGTGCGCCAGTGTTAGTCATTCCTAAAGGGAATGAAGAGATGACGGTATACACAGATGCTTGTGGTACCGGACTGGGTGCTGTATTGATGCAAGGAGGTAGGGTCGTAGCTTATGCTAGTCGACAGCTAAAGCCACATGAGAAGAAGTATCCTACCCATGATTTGGAATTCGCAGCGATTGTATTTGCGCTGAAGATGTGGAGACACTATCTCTTGGGAGAAAGATTCGAGTTGTTTACCAATCATAAATCGTTAAAGTATCTCTTCTCTCAGAAAGATCTGAATCTCCGTCAGCAGAGATGGTTAGAATTCTTGTCTTCGTATGATTTTGATATCGCGTATACACCTGGGAAGGGTAATGCGGTAGCCGATGCCTTGAGTAGGAGACATGCCAGCTTAGGGGCAATGTTTCTTGAATGGAAGCAACTGGAGTATATCGCGGGTTTTGATTTCAGACCAAAGTGCGAATTGGATCCAGTTATGCTAGCTAGTTTGACGATCAGACCCACTTTGATAGAGCGGATTGGTTCCAGCCAGAGGGACGATCCTAATCTACTAGAAATCATCTCCAAGTTAGAGATGGGTATCGATGAGGAGATGAGTGTGTATGGGCTTGATCGAGATGGATGGCTTCGGAAAAATGGAAGACTGGTTGTGCCCAACGTGAATGGTTTGAGAGATGAAGTGCTTAGAGAATGTCATCACTCAAAACTGACTATACACCCCGGTGGTAATAAGATGTATCGAGGCATGAGACAGACTTACTACTGGGAAGGGATGAAAAGGGACGTTGGGAAGTTTATATCCAAATGCATGAATTGCCAGCTAGTTAAAGCCGAGCAAAAGAAGCCTAGTGGGTTGTTGCAACCATTAGAAATTCCCGAATGGAAATGGGAGCAAGTCTCGATGGATTTCATCGATGGCCTACCAAGGACTAGATCGGGATATGATAGCATTTGGGTAATTGTGGATCGATTGACTAAGAGCGCAAGATTTATACCAGTCAAATCGACCAGAACAGCAGCCAAGTTGGCAGAATTGTATATGAAGTGGGTAGTGAGATTTCATGGAGTACCCAAAAGCATTGTGAGTGACCGAGACCCGTTGTTCACTAGTGGGTTTTGGAAGAGCTTACTAGAGGCTCTAGGGTCAGGATTACATCTCAGTACCGCATATCATCCTCAGACCGACGGTCAGACGGAGAGGGTGAATCGTATATTGGAAGATCTCTTGAGGGCGTGTATATTGGATTTTGGTGGATCATGGGATGACCATTTGCATCTAGTAGAGTTTGCATATAATAATAGCTACCAATCCAGTATCGGTATGGCTCCATATGAAGCTTTGTACGGAAGACCGTGCAACTCACCATCATGTTGGATAGAGACTGGCGAGAAGTTTGTGCTTGGACCGGATGTGGTGAGAGAAACGTCAGACAAGATCAAGATCATTCAGCAACGAATGAAAGCTGCCCAAGATAGGCAGAAGAGTTATGCTGATAAGAGGAGAAGAGACTTGAAATTCTCCGTTGGTGACTTGGTGTTCGTCAAGATCTCCCCGTTGAAGAGCGTGATTCGATTTGGCAGGAGAGGCAAGTTGGCACCAAGATTTGTTGGGCCATTCCCTGTTCTTGAATTAGTCGGGAATTTGGCGTATAGAGTTGGCTTACCAGAGAAGATGGCGGGAGTTCATAATGTATTTCATGTTTCCCAACTAAGGAAGTTCGTTCACGACTCAGATGTGACTATTTCACCTGATCAGTTAGAGGACTTCGAAGTAGAACCCGAGGCGGTTGGGAACCGCACGCCGATTCGTATTGTGGGGCACGATACGAAGCAACTTCGAAGGAAGTCGGTGAAGCTAGTCAAGGTTCAGTGGGGCGAGAACGAGAATGATTGTACTTGGGAGACAGAGGAGAGCATTAGGAAGGCTTATCCAGAACTCTTTGCCTGGTAAGATTTACTTTGCGATTTAGTTTTCCGCATGCTAGGATAGACTTGCTTTGCTTGTTTGCATGTTTGATTGTTGTTTTATGATTGATAGGCATGCGGGAACCTTTGTGTATGTTTGGATCAAGGAATTTCGGGGGCGAAATTTCTTAAGGGGGGGGAGAGTGTAATGACCCGTATTCTACACATCATAGGATCGTAGAATATTTATTTCTTTCCCATGTGAAGTCGTATGGTCATGTAACTTTGGGAAACATCTATTAGAGTCATTTCCCATGTCCATGATTTTTGTCGATTTTTAAATGACCATTTTTCCCCTAGTTGGTACTGTTTTGGCCATAACTTTTGATTGGAAAGGAATTTTGACCTAATACCACTTCCATTAGATTCGTTTGATGGTTTCTCTTTCCGTAGAGTGGTTACATTAGCCAAACGGACTTACCGTTTGGGAGATATGGCTGAAACAAGGTTGAGAGTGTGAAAAACTGCTTAATCGGGCCAAATCGGGTGATTAGTGAGTAGGCCCATAACCCATTTCGGGATTAGGGTTATGGGAGGGCTGAAATGAGATGGAGAATCATTCCATTTCAGTTTTCTAGCCTCCACTTATCACCAAGATCCCTAAAAATGGCCTCCAACCTCTAAATCACCTCCAAATCACCCTTAGGTTAAGGATTTGGCTTAGCAACCCCTAATCAAGAAGGATCTTCACCAAATCAACAAAGGAGCTGCTGTTTGGTATTGAAATTCGCATCAAATCAGAGAATCATTTCAGATCTTAGTTTATTTTGTGGCTAAGGTGAGTGATTTGCTTAGTTTTGCACTAATTATGGCTAATTAGGGGTGATTAGTGTTAATTAGCGAATTTAAACATGATAAAATTCTGGAAAAATATTTATAAAATTCGAAATGATGTTTTAGACCTCTGATATGAATTTTGGTTAATTTGGTCAAGTTTTGAAAATCCTACCATTAGTTTCACCTAAATATGCTTAGGGGGAAATATGGGGTTTTGGGTATGTTTGATCCATTTTTACCTATCATATTGATGTTTTGATGTTTGTGGTTGATTATCCATGTTGCTATGACTGTATGAAATGTTTTGTGATTGGTTAGAATAGTTAGAATGGTCAAAAACGCCGTCGAGGGGCGTCAACTGCTCGCTGGGGAAACTGCAGGAATCTGCCCGTACCGACCGGATCAGTAAGCATAGGGGCGATCCGATTCGGGGGCAACGATCCGTATGGCCACCCCGATCGCAAATCCTCTCCACGATCCGATCCAACTTGATGAGGCGTCACGATCCGAAGGGAGGAGCACGACTCGATCCACTTCAGGAACTCACGAGTCGATGGGCACTAGGCGAGGCGATCCGACCCGATCGGAAGACACGACCCGACCCGGATGAAGCAACCCGATCCGATCCGAAGTGGTGACACCAATCCGAATTAGGAAGAAGAGCCACGAGCTGGAGGACCACGACCCGATCCGATGCAAGAAGCGCGATCCGATCCGAACGCAGAGGCCGATCCGATCCGACAAAGAATGTGAAGGCTGATCCGATCCGATTCGATTGTGATGACCAATAACCCGAGATGCAAAGGTAGTCCAGATGGAAGTTAGAGCTCAGGATCCCGGAACCAGTTGGGAACCAATGAGTTCACTTCATGGTTGGACTTTGCTGCGGGACGTGTGCTAAGGAGTTGTCGACGTTCATAACTTCGATTCACCACTAAAAAGGAATGATGGGCTACTTATCAGTGCAGTAGGGTCATTACGACCTGAGGGGCAAGGTGATGGCAGCAAGACTACGTTATCAGTGCAGTAGGGTCATTATGGCCCGAGGGGCAAGTTGATGCGTAGTAAGACTATGAGCCAGCGCAGATGGGGTGAATAACTCCATAGGGCAAGTGGACATAGTAAGGATTAGTAAGGCTATGAGCCAGTGCAGTGGGGTTCTTGAGACTCCATGGGGCAAAGTGGACATAGCGAAGGATTTTTGGCTACGTTATCAGTGCAGTGAAGCCATTTATGACTTCATGGGGCAAAGTGATCGTAGCAAGGAATGTTGGGTGATCGAAGTGGTGAATATCGTATGCTTTATGCACTGAGTGAGAGATGTGAGGATGGATGCTATGTTTGATTGTTTGCCATCCCTATGACATGCACACTTCCCTCACCTCCGTATCTTATATTGTTCGATATGATACCTTAGAGTGTTGTACAGTATGTAGTGCTAACTCTTTGGTTGCAGGTCCAGGTTCAGGTATGTTTTAGTCTACCTGTTATTGTTCACTTTAGATGCTTATCGCTCATACCAGGCTTTATGTCTGACCCAGAGTTTTATGTCTCCTCTTATTACTCTGGGTGCTCACACGAGCAGACTAGAGACAGGTTAGCTGGTGATGCGCGAGCAGCTGATTCGGAGGCGGGCAGGAGGCTTCCACGTATTTTATATATATATATACACATTCTCCCTGTGTCGTTGGTGGTCGCTACTTGGGCATTAGTAGTGTACCTCATTTATCTTATCTTGCTTTGAGACAGTTTGAAAGTTGTAATAAGCTGTATTTTGGATTTCCGCTGCTATGATGTTTAGTTCTGATTTTCAGCTTATGCACTGTCTCTCCTGTTTTATGTCAAGTATGTTATTATTATATTTTGTTCTATGCGCTGTGAGACATTCTACATGTTCTTTGTATGTTTATTTTCTTCTTCCTTTTTTCCTTCTGGCGACCCGTTCCGTGCTAACTGGACATGTGTACAGCGCACTTTTGGAGTAAATGTCGGTTGGTGCGGGGCGGGGCGTCACAAAGTGCGAGTGACAAAACCCCTGAAATGATGATAGGCTGGCCTTTTTCCAAAAACATAAGCTGCTACCGATAATTCCCATTTCCCTTCAGTTCGATTACTAATCTCCTCGCTCAGCACTATAATCCTTTCATCACTGATGGTTTTTGTTGGAGGAATGAATTTCAGATCGAAATCTGAGCTTTTACCACCATTCTTGATTATTTATGCCCGTGATGACGGCTTTGTGGCATTTGGTAGAGTGTTCTTGGTCAAATGTCTTTGATTTTGAACATTCTTGCTTGAATTCTTAGGATGGAATCTATTGCCATTGGACGCAGGGAATGTCTTCTGTTTGGATTTGAAGGGGTATTCACTGGTTTTACCAATCCCCTTATGAATATAAGCTGTGGCATTTGATTTAAGATCCGGTTTTGATATCTCTTTCGATTTTGAAGAACAGTAAATTCCTCCACATCAGCGATGAACACGGATGAAGATTATGGAATACCAGTATTGAGGTTGGTAACAGGTGTAGAGGGAGGTGGGGAAGGAGAAGAGAAACCCCTACTCTAATCAGGGTTGTCCTTGAAAATAGGACTCTTGAATGTTTTGGAGGCAGCCATGGCTGCTAAGCTTGTTTTCTATTTTTGTGACTAACTGTCTACTCTAAAGTCTTTCAGCCAGCTAGTATGCATCATTATTTCTCTGCTTTTATTTTGCCTCCTTGCACATATATTGGGGCACTTTGTTGTAAAACGACCCAGAGTGAAGGAAGCTTTTCTATATCCATTCACCAAAATCTGTATCTGGGTAAACTCATTGTATCAACTCTATTGACACTTGTCCTCCTGAGGGTTTCTCACCTCAGTTACCGTGGTCCGTGGTATTAAATCTTTGTAAGTACTTCTTGAGCGACTCTTCCAGTATTTGGAATAAATTGGATAAAGACATGACATCCTTGGGGAAAGTCGCATGCATCCTGAACTGTCCGATATTTTTCTTGCTAATAATCGAGTGTGGCGATAAACTTGATGGTAGTTGAGTAGATCACATAGTTGCTAATTCTTTTAGAAAGATTTAGAAGCACCCATAGTTAACGACATCCGTTGCTCTGACAAAATCCGTATACTACTCATACTTCATAAAGTGCTGTCAGGATCTGTCTTACCTGTATATAACGGCATGATCAACATGTTGAACTTTTGTGGATACTCCTCACATAGAATAATTCCAGTAAATGGGTTTCGATGCAGAAAGGTACCCAAATGCTGTTATGATGCTCTTAATTTTCTCTTACAAGTCATCGTATCATTTATATCAAATCCAACTCCTATAAGTTTGTTGGTTGGCAGTAAATCTATGTTCTTCACTCGGTAAATGCCTTTGGGAAGTGCCACGGCACCTTTGTTCTCTAGAGTCTGGGAGGACCATCTTCCTAGCAGTTTCATGTTCACTTCTTGGTGGTAAATTAACAGCGGCCGTCTGACTTCTGGTGCCCTGGTCAATCACAGTGCATTCGGTTTGCGGACCGCCTCCAACACAAAGTCTAGACCTATATGTAGTGGATTTGGTTCAAACCCCTCTAGTTAGAACTGATCCCCATGCTTTGGTTGAGGTCGGTTCTCATCTCTTGCCTTGATGTCCAACGTTACATAGGTTTGTCATTTTCCTGTTGTTCCTCTGTTAATGCTTATATGATGATAAAATGTTTGATTTTGATTGCGGAGGAGTCGCTTCTCTCCTGCCTCCCCGATGGTTCTTGGGTTGGTTCATTAGTCTCTTATTTCCCTACATCTTCTGATCCATCTCTGCAAGGGTACCCTGCAGTTCCTTCATAATACATTCTAAATCAATCTTGGTTATGACATCCAAAGGATTCTGGACGTCTATAATAGCTAGCTACATAGCTTCATCAACATGATGGATATAAGAGTTCTTCGCTTCATTAGTGACTCCTGAGGTGGTAGCTTTGTTCCTTGGGGTCATTGAAAATAACTTCCTGTTGATTTTTTTATATATATATATATTTTTTTTTGGCAAATTCAAGTAGTTAAGCATCTAAATCTTTGTTAACCGTTGTAATACCTTTGGTGTCGCACATTTTTTATATCAACATAAACTTTCGAAAATTCCTTTCTATTTTAATTATCATAATAAAATCGCATCTTACTTTTTTCAATAAATTCAAAATTCTCATGGCTAGATATTAACAAATCTTAATATTCTTTGAATTTAAAATCCAACAAATAAATCTCTATAAATATTACCAAATCTTAGTGTCCTTTAAATGTGAAACATTGCAAAAAAAAATTAAATAAATTCGAAACTTTCTTCTATAAATATTACTAAATCTAATACCACTTAAAAATTAAATCTACTAGATAAACAATTCAAAAAATAATAATTAACACCTAAAACGTCTATCTACATCTGTTTACAAATATTTTTTAATTTTAATCCCAAAAAAAATTGGGGTTGACTAGAGATGGAATCTAAAATCAAATGACAAAGTCAATTTAGAGGTAAAAAAATATATCTTGCTTTTTTTAATAAATTCAAAACACTCTTCACTGGATATGACCATAACTCTCTGCAAATATTACCAAATCTGGGTGTTGTTTAAAAAATATCTAACAATTTTTAACAAATTCAACACTTTATTTTACAAACATTACCAAATCAAATCTACTTATAAATGAAACCCAACAAATAAATAATTAAAAAAAAAAAATTAACGCCTAAAATGTTCTTCTACATCCGTTGGCGTGACTAGCCCAATTGGTGAGGGATGCGTAGCGATCATGGATCAAAGACCATTGATGTCACATGTCGAGTCCCAACCAGCGGAATTTAGCATCCCTTAAGGCAGAAGTGGTTATTCCTCTTATATCCGATAAACATTGTGGAGGATTGATAGTAACGTTGAGCTAGCTTAAAAGAGAGACTGGTGTGGCGGACAGTCGAGTTCTTTAGTTTTATTACCCAAAGTAGAGTTTTTTATAAAATAAAATGATCAAATTTTAATATTACTTAAAAAGGGTATCTACCAAATAAACTATCAATCAATAATATAGATACAAATTCAAAATAGGAATATATTGTGATTTAAAAGGTTTAAATTAACTATAAATAATTCATGCGTGAAGCACATGATATTACGCTCATTTAAAGAAACCGAGTTTGTCTTTCAGCAGTCCAGTAGTAGATGATAGAACCAAGTAATATGAGAATCTCCCTATCAGTGAAAATACTAAAATATTTGCATCAAAAATGAAACTTACATCAAACAAAAGTATGTTGAGGATAAAAAGCAAAAAAAAAAAAAAAAAAAAAAAAAAAAAAAAAAAAAAAAAAAAACAGACTTTGTAGTTGTTTGGCAATCTTGTCCTATGTCCATTTGAAGAATTTCTGTTCATTTTTCATCAAATTTGTGATTACAAGATAGTGATATTTTGATCCTTGAACAAAAGAGAGTGAGAGTGTAACAACGACGTAGATATTTCTTTAATGATACATAGCTCATGCATTTATATGGGTAAACAAGAAAATATCTCATTGATACTTTTTTTGAAAAATCTCGCTGTCAAGACTAAGTATTTTAGAAAATATGGACCCCAAATAAGCTGGGGTTGGGGATCCGTACCGATCCCTGACTATGCATGCAAGGGTCTCCAAGCTTCTTTGCTTTGGTTCATCTCGATGTTGGTTTCATGTTTTCAAAAAAGGTCTGTTGGAATACATCCCTGGAAAGTTTGAAAATTAAAACGACATCCTCCCCATGTTTCATATTTAAAGCGGGTCCCTATTTTCGGAAGTTGCGTGTTTTCCACAAAGAAAATATGCGCTGATACATAAAAAAAAGTGAAAAATAGTGTGTCATCCCTAAAGCACTTCGAAATAAAAAGGGTCTCCCTCCCAAGTTTCGTTTTACGGCCCCTATTTTCACTGTTACGTGTTTTGGCCAGAAGAAAATGCGCTGACACTTTAAAAAAATGCATACATATATGCATTTATTCTAAATAAATGCATACATGTACGAATTTAAATGAATACACGTGAACTAAAATGTGCATGCCTTTTGAATAACTGCATGCAAGTATGCATTATTCAGAATAAATGTATACTTGTATGCAGAAATGTTTGAAGGCCGAAGGCTTCACACATATTTGCATGCTTGTATGCAGTTTTTCTGTATAACTGCATACTTGTATGCATAAATGCGAAGCGCATGTTTTATATGTAGATTTTAAATAGTTGCATCAAAAGATGCATTTATTTCACACAAAATCTGCATACGTGTATGCATTTATATGCAGTTTGACGTAAAACTGAAATAGAAGCATACTTGTATGCAACTATTTGAAATATGTGCATCTTAAGATGCATTTTACAGCATTTTCGCTGTTTTTTTATTTTTGGTGTGTTTTTCGAATGTTTTTCCACCTGAATTTGTTGACGTGTAATCGTTTTATTGAAATGTTAATTTTCTTTAAAAAAAAAATTACTTTTTTAATGAATTTTCGAAAAATAGGAATGTAATTTACAATATGTAGAATCGAATGTGAGCCTAATTTTGAAACTTAATAGGAACTTGAGCCAAACGCACAAAAAAAAAATTTGAAAAATTCTTAAATATTCCTGGAAGCATTCTGAAAAGAAAAAAAAAATGCGTACATGTATGCAACTATTACCAATAATTACATACATGTATGCATACATTCATCCAACATTTTCTATTGAAAAATCTGGATGAATATATGCAAATATGTATGCAACTATTACCAATAGTTGCATACATGTATGCATATAAAGTTGAACTAAGCCGCATGTGTTACAAATAGTTGCATACATGTATGCAACTATTATGTATAAGTGCATACATGTATGCAACAATGATAAAAAGGAAGAAGGCTTACGAAAACGTGCATGAATGTACGCGTTTATTCTGTATAACTGCATAAATATATGCGACAATATCTGAAAACTGTGTAGTTTGAAAAAACAGGCTAGAATTGAGTATATGCATAAAAAGATGCGTATATTGCAGTTTCACTGCATCCATGGATGCATATATACTGCAGTTTGATGCATCACTAAAATATATGCATGAATGTATGCAACTATATATAAGTAAGTGCACTTTTTGATGCACAATACTGCTGTTTCGCATGCCGTTCGTTTTTTGGGTTTTTGGTACATTTTTTGTTGGTTTTAACGTATGATTTTGAGGAGGAAGATTCCTTGTTTTATTTAATTATGAATTTACATGATTTTTTTAATTTTTTCGTGATTTTTTTATGATTCTTTTATGAATTTTCGAAAAACAGGGGTCTAATTTATATGAGAAGTTGAACCGGATGTGAGACTAATTTCCAAACCTTTTAGGGATATGAGCCTAATTTTCACTTTCAAAAATGTTTTGCATAGTTGTTAGAATTATTCGAGGTTCATACGATGGATCCACGATGAGTTGAATTACTGGTTTAGACTGTTTATGGACAATATGATGCATAGAAACCATGGAACAACAATTGAATTGGTCTCTTTGTAAATAGAGCAGTGTGAATTAGAAGTGAGACACATTCATATGCACCCTTGCGGATATGTACCGATCCCTATGTAGGATGGGCACCATTCAAGCACTTGGTGAGTTCCAGGATGCTACTCTTTGAGTTTATTCAACCGTCGTGTTATGGTATTGTTTGCACTTGGTTTCGCAGCCTAGGAGCATCTGTTTAGGCTACTTACCTCAAAAATCTTCAAGTCTAACTTTTTTAGTCAGTATAAACATTACCATATTGAATGGCAATATAACAAGTGAAATACGTATATGTATTTTATTTATTGTAAAATGACTAAAAGATGGTGAAATGTTAACTAGTTGCATTTCATACAACATTAGTTACTGTTTTTTTAGTTGTTTAATGCAAAGTTTGCACTTATTAAGTTTTGCATGAAAAATGTCTATGTCCATTTAGGTTCACTCGGGACTTCACTAGATTCAACTTTGGGGTCATTCTTGGTTGGGACAGGCATACAAAATTTTTGTACTATCCAAAACATTTTTGATTCCTTTAACCAATGATGAAATGATGAATGAAAAGTGCTTGAGTAATTCATTTGTCTCTAAATCACTAGATAGTCGTGTATAATTTACCCATTACAATCTAATTATCGAAAACTTGTGCATGATTGATTAGGTAAAATTTGCTATTTTTTAGTTCAAATTGCGGTAACTTCTTTATATTGACTTTCAAATAGATGAGACTTTAACCAATGAGCTCAATTCTTCGTTACAAACAACATGAAACACTTAGATACTTCATATTATGAATGCATGATGTAGTTATCCATGACGAATAATGATTGGATTTAGTAAACATCGAGGTACACCCCATCCAAACTTTGGTGTTTGATGAAAGATGGTTTTGAATTTGGAAATTTGAACATGAATCGAAGTTATTTTAGAATTTCAAACGGTAAAAAATATAATTTTCTATTAAAAAATTCTATTAGTCAAATCTAATTTTGCTAGAATGGTAATACCAACGTTAAGTGGGTTGAACAAGATCGACTTATACAAAATGTGTCAAATGGGATTCATCATAAATGCATTGAGTCATTTTTTATCCAAATTTTTCTAGACGATTCATTTCGTTTGATAGGTCTAATTCGATCTAACAAGTCGTATAGTTGGAAGGAAAATAAATTTCATGGAAATTCCTTTTTTTTTTTTCCTCCGTTGTCCGAAAGGAAATTTTTCCAAAACTACTATTTCCAAAGGTCACGGAATGCAGAAATTTAGGAAAAAATTAGAAAAAGAGATTTTAGATAAAAGGAAGAACGCAAGCCTTTGATTTCTTGGTGCATAACGCTTCATTTCCTCTCAAAATCATAGTGCATTGATGCATTTGTGACAAAGGCGTCAAATCTACTATTTGGACAGCTTCGCTGTAGAGGAAAAATGTTAATGGGTTGAAAGAAATGGTAAGCAGGGTTTTACACAACCCATCTCCAACCCGGCCCATCATAGTTTGGGTTGGATATATGTTACAATTTGTAATCCATACTATATATGAGTTGGGTATGATATTTTGTTCCATCCAACCTTACTTTAACCCAATCCAACTTTATATTAACGAACTAATTTAATATCTACCCACCTAAAATTAGAATAGTCTAATCCTAGAATGATGTTTATGTATTCTATAGAATATATACCAAAAAACATATTTTACTTCAATCCAAACTAGATGGAATTTGACAAGGATATTTTAAAGAGCATTTTAATGTATTTTAAGATGAAACACTTGTTTTACTATATAGTTTATTAATTGTATATGATGTGTTTTACAATGAAATTTTAATAAAATACGTGTTATAATGAATCGGTAATTTTAAATGCATTATGTTATATTATATTGAATATTTTAATATATTTTTAAAAAAATTCCCTTGTATTCTCATTTTTTGTTAGATTTATGCAACCCAAGTCTGCTAAACCCGATCCAACCCATGCTTCAACCCAACCTCATATAGGGTCGGATACAGGTTGAACTACTTTAAACTCATATCTATCCAAGTAAGATGAAGTATCTGATCTAACCTGATCCAACCCATACTTTGTGCAACCTTAATGGTAAGTCGACGGTTTTCCTTTTAATTTAGAGTTTATTTTTTTAAAAAAAAGTGTTTAGCTGTGGTCATAAGTATAAGACAAATTTGTATATGAATACCTTAGGTATTTTAGTTTGATTTAATTTCACTTGATGAAACCTCTTTCAATGGCGAAATGTCACTACTAGAAATAACTTCATGTTGGGGCTAATATTTGAAATAAGGGGGAAAATGGTATAATGAAGCTTATACCTTTAGAGTTGTATTTTCACGCGCTAAATATTAGAGAAAATGGAATGACCGAGCATATGTCTTTGGAGTTGTAATTTGGTATAAACGTGCATAGCTCAGTTGGTCAAGGTTCTAGCTATCATGAAACAATGTTTCTTATGATCATGGGTCTAGGTTCTAACAAGCTACACTATAAAACCCTTACGATGTTAAGCGATCATCTCTAAAAAAACAAGAATGCTTTGGAAACTGATGTTGGGTTTATACAAAAAGAAAGCTGGTGAATAAAGTTTTCGTTACTAATCCCACTTTTAGTTAGAATAGAGAAAGTGTATGTGTGTTTTTTCCTATTTTAAACGGATCATATGATCCTAGGAGCTCTTTTCCACATTGAAAGCATTTATTTGATTATGTATTTTAAATGGATCATATGAACCATGGAAAAAGGAAAGTTGCAACAACAAGCAAGGAAAAGAGCCCACATTGTTTGTTTGTTTTTTCTTTTTGGATCTTAAGGTTTTTCTTTTTTTATAAAAGCGGTGATGGTTCATTGGAGCAGAAAATAGTTTAATTTGGTATTGAAATAGGGCTATGTTCAAAGGATTGCGTTTGATCTTTTATTTTGTGCGTCTACGTTGAGTGTTGCTTTAATAGAAGACCTGATTAGTTTACAACTATTTACTCCCACAAAATCTAATTGTAATTATACATGAGTGTATCCAGGGCTGTCAATTTCCTACACGACCTGAAACCCAACCTGAAACTCACATGGAAATTAGCAGGTTAATCCGACTTGTTTAGTTGGCGGGTCATTTTCGGATCAATCCAAATTTGACCTATTTATAAATGGGTGGGTTTAGGGTTGATCAGCTAACCCGATTTTGACCCGCCAAACCCGATTATATGTTTCATCTCCTCCATGCTGTTAGTCTTTTATATGTTATTAGTGTTAGTCTTTTATGTATGCAGTAATCAGTACGCTCGTATATTCTTGTGTAAGCTATTATATTTTACTAATTTATTCTTATGTGATGTTAGTTATATTTTACTTATAACAACCGTATCTCTTTCATATTGTTAGTCTTTTATGTATGCAGTATGCTCATGCGTTCTTATGCATGGAGAATGATTTTTGGATATGGTAATTTCATGCTCTCTATATGTGCAGGTTGTTGCTGATTTTGTAAGTAGTTTCATGTTGGTGATTTGGTAACTTGCTGTCTGTTGGTGATTATATAATAGTGTTGTCTGTTAGTGATTAGGTGCTTTTGCTTTTTATATTAGTGGGCAATATTTATCAATGGGTCTAATGGGTAAACCCGACCCGACACAACCCGTTCAGTTAAACTGGTTACGTGGGTCGGGTGGGTCAACACGTTTATAAACGGATCGGGTTAGAATTGTGAAAAAATGACCCGTTTAATAAACGGATTAATTTGACTCGTTTATAAATCAATCCGAACTTGATTTCATCCAACCCGAACCCGACCCGATACGAGCCATTGACAGCGTTAAGTGTACCCTAACAACAGTGAATCCAATTACAACTACAACAACAGTGAATCCAATTACAACTATAATTATTTAATCATACTTCAACTTGTACCGATTGTATTTAACTACTTATTGATGTAGTTATATCAAAAAAAGTTCCAAAGAGCAGTGATATCTGAAACTGGAACTGAAATAGAATTTCAAAATGAAACTGAAAGTCTGAAAATCCCACATGACCAAAGTAGGGCAAAAACTGGAATTCAAACCACTTTGGACTTTCATTTTCAGACTGAAGTCAAAATTAAATGGAAGAGATCGAGAAGACATCAAGCCTGAGTTTGGGTTAATGATAAATCCTGAACTATGACATTGCTAGACAATATAATTCTAAAATTCAAGAAAATATAAGTCGATATCTATGTTTTAAAAATGCAAACAAATGTTATTTTGACACATTGTAATGAAAATTAAATATACGATATATTGACATGCACTTTCCTTTTCTTCTTATATTGAGTTTGTGATATAAATTGATCTTACTAGCGAAATATTGACATATTTCTATACAAGGATTTTAAAAGGTTGACTCCTAACATATTTCCATATAAGGATTTTAAATGATAGGAGGTGATAACACACTCTTGCCTAGAATGTTTCAATATTTGATTGTTAAGCCAAATGTCAAAAGCTAATTAATTCCAGCTGTGCAAGTAAAAATCTCATAGCAGCCTAACATATTAAAGCAGATTGTGTGACATATAACATATCTTGTACTCAAGCGTGACCCATGAAAAATGTCTAGGAATCGAACCTAGCTCAAATCATAGACCATCTTCAATCCATTTCACATATAATGTCATGTAAAGCTTTGTGTCCGCAATGTTAATTCAAGTTTATATATATATGAATACGAAGTTTATAATTTCTTTCCAATGCAAATATCAAAAGTTTTCATTTTTTGTGTTCATATCATTTTATTATTTGTAGAAGATTGATAAAATTATTCAACTCACTAATAATTGTATAAGTGTAAGAGAATCTTCAACCGTTAATTAATTTTAACGTAAATCAAGCCACATCAGGAATTAGAAAAATGTCTTTCAAAATACCTTTTCCATTGGTCTTATAATTTATAATTAGTAGATGACATTGTGAAGTGCAATGTCTAGTTCTAGACATTGTACTCCACAATGTGAATGTTACCATAAACAATTATCAATAAACAATATAAATTACTTACATTATCTGCGAATGATAGAATTTCACCTATCAGAAAAATGTCCATTCTTGAAATTTGAAGAAGTTGTAAATATCATTGTCATATATGCAAACATTGAATTAACATTGTTTATAACTAATTGACACATAAGTTTTACATGACATTATCTGTGAAATGGGTTGGAGATGCTCTAATACTTTAAATTGTGATGTGCAATGTCCAAAACTAGACATTGCACTTCAAAATGTCATCTTAAAATTACAAATTACATTAGGAGAAAGCACTATAAAAGACATTTATTATGGACTGCAGATGCTCTTAGATATTTTAGAACATACTAGCATCCTGGAGCTACTAACTTAGGAATATTATTTTGTTTTTTTGGTTGACTTTTTATTTTCATTTTTAACTATACACACACACACATATGCATACATACGCATTACCTGCATTACCTGTTGTCCTTGGGCTAGCGGTTGCCCTAGCACATGGGATTAGTGGAATACCCTCTGAACAAACATTGCTTTTATATATTTTTTAACAAAAAAATGATATACACCGAAATTGGAGGAAACAGTCTTTCTTCGGTGTCTCACAAAGACAGTAACAAAGTGCACAAAAAGAACACCCTAACGTAGAACAAAATTGAGCCAAAAGGCAAAATTATAAGACCCAAACAATGAATATTGACATATACAAATACAACACCATACAACCAAAAGAAAGAAGCATTCGAGCAGGATGGTCGGGGAGGAGCTTGATGAGCCCTTAGAACAGAAAACAAAGAGTGAGACAACATAATGCCCAAAAGAACCCAACTGCTCCTAGAACAAATCCGAGAAATCCCCGCTCCAGGATTCCTTAGCAAGCCAACCAACCCTAGAGCTCCAAAGTAAAAGCGAAACACAATTAAAAAAGACCGGGGAAAAGGGGGGTAGGAGGAGTAAAGAGAAGAAGAGATGTGAAACACCTCACACCCCTTAATGTCATCCATAAGAGGGTTTCGCTAAGGAATATGAAGCATATATGTTTAAATATGCATAACATTCATTACAAAGACTATCACAAGATATAATATAAAACACAGGGGAATCTATAACATAGTTTCCCATAAAGTGTAATTGTCGTTTGAACCCAAACAATTAAAATAGAACAAAACCAATATTTGCCTTATGAAAACCAATATCATATTATCACATAAAATTTTCCCCTCAAACATCAAGTACAATATCCAACAACCAAAATATGAAATAAGATGATAAAAGAACAAGTAAGAAGCAAATAAGCAAAAATGTCCAAGATGCCAAGCTGAACCTTGAACCAATTAACTCTATGCTCCACCACCCTGCAAGCCTGAGGAGGGAAAGGAAGGAAACTAGGTCAGACATAAAGCCTGGTGAGTTCTATAATTACTAGCATGAGTAATATAAGGGGAATATAGGCAGGATAACAGTTCAAGAAGCATATAAAGCACAGTAGCAGTAAATATAGTAAAGGAAAGATATTCAAGGATATGTTCAATTATTATCTCATTCGTATAATCTCGATTGTTGCACCCTTTATAACAAATCATAATTAGGATATTTCCTAATTCTACCCATCAATCAGTTCCTAAAGCATAGTGTGATAACCTGTGCCTAATATGGGCCTCGGGTTTATCAGGCGCAGCCTATCAGCTCCAAAGTCATAGCATAAATAACAGGCATTATAACATCTTATCTTCCCTAATTGGCGCGATGCACGATCATCTTGCCGCCTAAATGCACCCGTACCCACCTCGATTGGATCATATTACTACCTAGTGAAGTATAAAAGTGCCCTCTTCTCCTTCATATTGTGAGACCTCCATAGCGTGATAAGAGAATATTGCCTGGTATGAATCCCCAAGCAAAAATGCATTTTGACCCACATCACCCCCTAGACTTGGTCCCTATTATCCATTTATTATTATCGTTGATCGCCTAGTTACGTATACCCTTATGGAGTTGTCAACAAACGCCAAGGCCACCATGGAATTATCATCCATTGGTAAACCCTCATAGAATTGTCAACGAACGCCAAATCCACTACAGATTAATTATTTCATTGGCCACTTATTTTCCTCAATCAGCCTTTGTTGTCGGAACGAATCGCTACTATTAACCACTTATTTTCCCTAATCATCCATCGCTACCGGAACGGGCTACCACTACACGTTTATTTATTTATTAGGCCACTTATTTTCGCTAATCAGCATTCGATGCCTGAACGAACCCCTACTAAAATATGCTTATTAATTTATTTGTCACTTCATATTAAACTTAATCAATAATTTAAGTTTATATAAATAAGCATACCCCGTTCTTTACAATTTTCAGTTATAATTTAGGTTGTACTAAACATCTTTGTTTAGCTTGTGATACAGTTTTTCATTTTAGTTATACATTCTCATTCAATCCCAATTCCCATTCAAGGTTAATTAGAGAATTACTAAGTCTATCTATTTTAGACACATTCCCCGTTTTACAATTCGTTACTATACTACCATATTTATTCAATTTGCCAATTAACCTTTTTACCCAACAATTTCAATTTTCCTAATAAACGCCAAAATTAAAGGGTTATTTTATCCATATAGATTTAGGCTCTCGATAGGCCTAAACTCGGCATAAACATGCAAATTTATGACACAAAAGGACATAGCCCAAAACTGTAAAATAAATCAAACACAAAGAAGGGGGAAAGAAGAAGACCGAAGAAATAACAGTAAAATAGAAAATCCCTAAAAAATACTGTAATATAAATATGAACTGAAAAAAAAACCAGTAAATAACTTACAAAAACTATTTACATAAAATAAATTAAATAACAGAAAAACTGTAAGAAAGCTACTAAACTATTTCACTATTTAAGAAATCCCTAAAAAATATACAAGTCTAAATAATTATAGAAAAACTCACAGCTATAGCTTCCTCGATAGCCCTTTCCCTCTATAGAACCTCCTTCTTCAAAAATAAAAATATTTTAGAAAGATTTCTCTTTATCCACTTTGAAAGTTTAAATTTAATTTGTAACTACCTGAACAGGATAGGCTTGTGGGGAAGATGAGAAGAAGAAACGGTGTGGAGAATGAAAAGAGGTATACTTGTTTATTTATAGGTTTAGCCAGATGTCCTCGACCATCCGATTTAAATATTAAAGTTGACCAACCACATTAATGGACCAATAAGAGATTGCTATGCTAGCACAAGGTTTGAAATAAACTAATGAAACAACACCATCTCAGAATCAAAACGTTACAAAATAATATACGTTACTTATATTACGTGTAGCGCACGTAACCGCGTAAATTCAAAGGGATGGGTCGACCCATCCCTTGGATGTGTCAACCCATGGGTCGACCCATTAGGAGCGTGGGTCGATCCGTGTGTCGACCATGCCCAAGGATGGGTCGTCCCATCCTTGTACTCAACATATATATTTTTTATACTTTTCTTATTTTAATTTAATTTCCGTTAAATTTTCTTTTGCTTAAAACTTCTTTTTTTAAACCCGTTTTCAGCAATCTAAATTCCTATCTTAAATAGAAAATCGCAATGAACTCAATGACACTAGTTTCGTTGTCCAATTCGGATTATTTTATAGCTTAATATTTAATTTATCAATATTTTATTTAATTGTTGTTCATTAAAATTGTGGTTTGTTACATTTTCCTCTCCTTAAAGGATTTCGTCCCCGAAATCTCTAAGGCTAGAAGAATGATATACGTATTTTCACACAAATATCTACATCATCCATAATCTACTAGCATCCATCATTCTTAAGTTTTCTAATTCTTTTTAAGAACTTATGAAATAATGTAGTGTATACATCACTAACCAACGCAAGAAATTAGGCGATCCACTAATTTAGTTAACCTTCTTTTTATGCTGTTAAGCTATTGTCATACCTCCAAAATGTATGCAAGAAAAGTCCCTATGATAACATAAATTTCTACGTGTGTGCGGCAGTCACCATCCGAATGCAACTTCCAAGTGATATTCATCCATTATTTCATTCATAAAATAAATAAATGAAAAGTGCACACTCATCCATATGCAATTATGTAAGTGTCCTAATTTTCGATCACTAATTAGTGCCTACTATGTGTATATGCATCCATTACGTCCGCTTGTAAGCACTTGCAGCTACTTGCATACATCATACATAACATGTTCTAATAACACGTTTACAATCAATCCTACCATCTATAGGCTCAATCCTAAGATCTACCCTTCCCAAGGAGATTTAGAAAAAGTCCCTAATCAAAGGAAAAAGAAAATGATAGGATATCAAGAAGGAAACATCTATCAAAAGATCATGAGTAAGAAACTTGAATTCCCTAAAGACAACCAAGTTGTTATACCTAGAAGTTCTCTATTTGAGGTAAAATGTTACACTACTGAATTAATAAATGCCCCCAATTAACCCGTATTCTTCCTCCCAACTTCCAATTTGAATGGTTTCTCTTATAACTGTCGAGTTATTATAACCACATTTACTAGAGATCTTTTTTGTTTTACCTATCCTAAATCCTTTAGAAACAAATATTCCAAGTTTTCCATTTGCTTCCCTTTTGAACTAGTTTAACATAGCTAAATTGTTTGATTTGAAAATACCAAAGCCCACTCTACCTTAAAAGTAGGGTCACTTTTTATCATATCCAAAATCTGATTTCTAGTCTTTACCTTCACTGTCTTTTGTTCCCCCATTAGTTCCGCTTATACTGTCCAACCCTATAACGACTTACTTCTTTTCCAATTTCCTATATATATTTTCAAAACTTATATTACTATTGCTATTATATTTTTTTTCTTTTTTTTTTTTGAAAATCTTAGTGAGATAATTTTTTATTCATAAGGTCATAAAAAATTTATTTCATAAAATATATATAGTTACTTTTAAGAAATTCTCAAAAATACGAATTCCATACCAGAACACATATGCCTTTTAAATTTTCTATTTCTGAAATCATATACGTATATGCGGGGTTTAGACTCAAAGTGGTTCTACACATTTTTTCTTCTTCAAAACACCTCTTCTTCAAATTATTTCCTTGGAATACAAATATTTGTCCTTCCATTTATCGGTTTGAAATCTTTATATCCTTTAATGCCATTTATCCATTAGCCAAACTTTTTCTTACGTTAAATAGGCGGACATATAAAGATTTATCTTGCCAATCTGATCCTTATAATTAGGTTTCAACTTTCTCATAAATCATTTTTTTTCAAATGGAATTTATAGGATTCTTATCTCATGCTAGATGACATAACCTTGGCGAACACTAAACCCCAAACATAGAATATAACTAATGGTTAGTTCCTATCAAAATGTTAAGATATACCATCGGGTTAAATTCTCTTAAGGTTTTTACCATATCATAAGGTATTCCATTGAAGCTACATGAACTCTTATACCCAAAAGCCAAGAACTTAATGTCAACTACATTCTTACAAGGAGATCCCAAAAATCATTGTACGCTCGAAATCAATAATTCTTCCTTGTCTTAAGTTATAATATAAGGAACAACAAATCAACAACCCATGAGCACTGAAATTTCATCTTCCTCTATAATAGGTAATGGCCCCCACGACAACTAAAAAACTATTAGTAGCTAATCCAAGGTAACCACTTTCGTGGGTCCTCCAACCAATGCTACCAGCAGAAGGGATACTAAAATATCAACCCGATATCCTTTAAAAAAAATTCCTATTTTGTTTCCTTAAATGCTAAACATTTCTTGATGGGGTAGATCAAAAAAATATTTATCTTAGAAAGGCTTTCAATAACTTTCAAAAATGACCCACTTATCCAAGGAAATTTCCTACCTTCTAAAAGCGATACTAAGAGAACTTGGTCTTAGACCTATGTGATTATAGGTACTAAATACCCAATTTATCCCTTACCATTTCTTTGTTTAGACTACTAACATGTCATCTACAAAAGACCACTAGCAAATTACTTACAAAACATCACCAATCACCTTCCACATAAGTCATTAACTAGATCTAGGCAAAGGCTAGCTTAAAAGGTATGGTAACTATTCTTAAAATCCATTGGATGTTCTACGAAAAACTCTATCTCTTTATTTCCACTACTCAAAACTAGATGGAAATAACAAGCAAAGAAATCTAGTTATGAAGAAAAATATGGCTCTCAAAAAGACCATCTACATGGGTCGAAGAGAAATGTTTCTTCCAAAACAATTTACTTATGATTACACTGAGCCAAAGGAACTATCCATCACTGTAGCAAAGATGAGTGATGCTTCTCACCTAAAATATTTATTCTTACCAATACTTTTCCAAAAGTTCCTTCATTTGTTTCCCCAAAATCTTTCTACCACAGCTGAAGTACAACGACTTCTTCAAAATTACATTTGGAAAGTTCTCATCACATGCACTATACTCAATCTGCCCAAAAGATAGGTCTAAGGAGAAAAATAATCCATTCCAATAGATTCTCCATAGATTAATACTTGGGTATGTCCACTATTCGTACCCCTAAGAAACTACCCCCCACTCAACACCAGAAATGGCACATCATAAAGCTAATATGTATAAACTCCAAGCCAATCCACATACGTCAATGCTGTAAGCATGACTCCATATCTAGAAAAGATTCTAGTTATATGCATAAAACTCAATTCTTTCTTATTCCCATATAATCATGCGCTTTACCGATAATGTTACTAGTTTAGCATGCAACCCAAAACCAATATCACTTCTAGGAGGTAATCTTTTAACCTCTTCCAACACATGAAGGAAAGATAGAGGAAAATCAACGTGACTAACCCCTAGGGTCGCAAGAAATCTCAAGAGCTAGTCCATTACATATCCTAGCCTGACAACTCTCTTCTTGCAGTCAAAATAGTCTCACACTTAGCTAACTAATCCATCTTCCATTTTTTCCTATCTCAGAAGCCTCAGAATATAAGCATCTCCGTCAAACTCTATTACTACCATCAAAATATGAGATAACCAACTATGTGGCTAAACCATCTAGACCCAAAACTAATCCATACCCGAAAATGCCCCAAACATCGCCTAAATCAAAATTTCTAGTTTCAAACCCCTACTCACCATAGATAACCATCTCAATCTCCCTATGGAGTTAAGAAACTACTACTAGACAAATAAAATTGCAAACAATCAACTAGTGCTACTACAACACACTCGAAGAATTACTCTATCTGTAAAGGACACCTTCGTTAGGCCTACAATACAGATGTCCTATTGGGCTTGTCTAATATGAACGTGGCCATGGCCCAATTCAACCACCCCTAATGGAACGTCCCGGTTTTTAACTTGGCTTGTAATACAATTTATTGTGAATTATTTTAATAATTGATTTAAATAATAAATTGTGAATCATAAATATTGAGTAAACCTCCAAATATTTTTATATAAATTTTTAAAATTTATTTTAATCAATGTATATATGGTTAAATTGAAATCTAAATGACTTCACACACAAACATGTAGAAAATACGACCATAAAATGAAAGGGGCATAACATTTTTAAAATATATTTGTATACATAAATATGCTTAACACACATACCCATAGCTTGTACATATTTATAACAGCTAAGAGAGTAGACAATTTTCATTTAAACAATGCATATATGTAGACAACCTAGCTGTTAAAACTATTCAACACATACATTTCAAATCAGATGAGAACAACAACCTATGTAGTCACGGGTCTAGCATAACTTCCTTAGGAATTAAGTATAGAATTTTATAGCTTGCATAAAAGCTAAGCAATTTATATTTGCAAATGGCCTGTACAAAAGTTGGTACCTCAGACTGAGCATGAGCTATTGCCTGGAAGAAGGTAAGTATGAAAAGCCTAGACACAACACTTCAACCCTTTCAATCAAAACAAGAGTTTTACAGCAGTGCCATCTAACCCTGCATTTACTATTTGCACATGGATATAATTGTTGGAATAATTTAAAACTGCATTAAATATTGCATTAAATTGCATGCATTGATTGCATTTTCTGCTTTTATATATCGGTTTTATTTGGTATTGTTTTATTGTATCTTATCTATATTTTTCCTTTGGATTAGAAAATGCATGTATAAAAGAAGCATATCTTGTAATGTCAAGTAAGTCAAGAAATTAAGAGAAATATATGAAATAAAAATTTTGTCTTCCTCCACAAAAATCTTCTTCATCTCTTCCTCTCAAATTTATTATGTACAAATTGGTATCAGAGCCTGGTTGAAACTATGGCTTTTCTATTTGTTCTCACAAAAGAAAATTTCGAAGAGTGGAGTAATAAAAAGAAAGAAGAGTTGATCTCCAAAGGATTATGGGAGATTGTTGAGTATGCCAAAATGAGACGGCCCCGAACCCCGTACTGACGGTGGCAAGGGAGATCTTTGGAATATAACACAGAAACAGATAATAGTAGGACAAAAATAAATAAATACACCAGATAATGCATAATAGAATATACTAGATAAACGTAATCATCAGAGTTACACAGTATACAGGATCATACTTAGTACAAATACAGTTCAGCTATACATATATGTCTACAGCGGAAAAACAAACATAATGTACAATAGGAGCTGAACAGCATAAAAAGAGATAAATGATAGAATCCATCTTCAGCTCCAGCTATCCAGAGAAAGCCAGCTAAAACCTGAATACAAGGCTGCCCATGTAGAAAAAGGGGCACCCGAGTTTGAAAGTGAAACAAACTACGAGTCAGTCATGGGACTGGTATGAGAAATATACTCAACACATTTAAAATATGGCTAATCATAGGACCACGCCACTTTCGTGGAACGGGTTTACTCCATCGGATTGCCAGTGCTTTAAAACAAATCATTCTTTTAAACATCGCAATGCTTTTTATAAAAATGAAGCCATTATAAGACTCAGTTCCCATCACACAATGCAACGCAAACTGGAGGATAAAGTTTTTACCTTATAATGGCCAAGATATGCTTGATACGAATAAAACAAAAGCATTTGATATTATTACTAGTGTTTATATGTTTCAAAAACAATTTCAAATCATAAGTATCAATCATAGACGGCATTAATGCCCCATACCACTATGTCGCCATATCTAGGTATACAATCAAAACTGCACAGTCACGTATTTGGAAATTGGATTTCCGTCATGAACCAAGGCAAAAGATAGTCCTTACCGAATTCGAGACAATCTAGCCTACCATGTCTCAGGATCAGAACGCATCGACCCTTGGAGCGACAGGGCCAGTCCACCGATGTGGATTAAAATGCCTGAACAATACGTCTCCCCGCCCTATGGAGCGCAAATGAGCCAACAAATGACTCCATCGGTCCCGGATCGACCGATATATCCGAGGCGCCTCGCTATCCATCATCCACATAAGTAAAATGTCAGGCCGTGTAAAAACACTGACACAACTGCTAGCTAGAAACAGACGCATGCCCTTCCCGAGGTCCTTCTCCCGTTTCTGGTTCATACCGGGGTGTAAGGCTCGCGAATTCACGTTATACACAAAGCTACGCCACACAGGCGGTGCTTTGATCATCAATCACAAGACTTTGATTTTCAACAGAAGCCCTGATCACTGCATCTTAGCATGTCCCACAGGCAATTCACACCATGCAACTGATGGCTATAAATCACATAGAATAAATTCCAATGTCAGACACACAATCCATTTACAAGTCCGTTCTAGGTCGGAACGAAACAGGAGGCACTATATACCTCGCAAACCCATCGATCTCCACGTACGTCTGGACGATCACCACTCATTATCCATATTTCGGGATGCCTCCCAATCAGGACCTCAGTTACCATCCAAACGAGGTGAAGATTTCCGGTCTTCAACCACCTCTTCATCTTCGATTTCTTATCGTCGATTCAGTTATTCAAAATGGGATAAACCCGGTCTTTCTGAGCAACTCGCGTATATAATAAACACGTGCTACACGAACACTACATACGCATCATTTCAATTCATTAGTCACTAACTGCCAATCAGTAAGGGAACGATTTCCCAAATATTAACCCCGAAAGTCGAAACCAACATCAGATCAAAATCCAGGAAACCATTCGACTTAGCTAACCTTCAATTAATTTCTAAATTTCACATCCATATCGTTTATAATATTTTATAATGATTTATCGCTATTTTTATTTATTTTAAAATAGCCAATTTATTCAAACGACGCTTCGGGCCATAACACGGCCGTGGCGCTGTTTTTCTTCAGATTTGATTTAAACATATCTGAAAATCTAACCGTTGGATCTTCATTTGAAAGATCTTTTCAAAACGAATCCAACGGTTCCAGTTTCGGGAAAATCCGACGGTCGGATATTTCGGTACAATCATTTGAAGTTTCGATTTCAAAATACGAACTGCAGCGTAGTTATTCGATTCAATATAATTATATTTACATATATATATATATATATATATATATATATATATATAATCGATTCTGGCGCTGTTTTTCTTCAGATTTGAATTAAACATTCCAGACAATCCAACCGTTGGATTTTTACAAAGTTGGTGCCGTTGGAAAGATATTTCCAAAGCGAACCCAACGGTTGCAGTTTTGGGAAGATCCGATGGTCGGATCTCCTGCACTAATCGTTTGAAATCACAGTTTCAAAATAAGAACTGCAGCTTTGTTATTCAATATATTTCAATTCTATTTATATATATATATCGATTCTTCGATTTCAAAACTATATGATATTCATACTTTTGATAAAAATGATATTTTTTTATCTACTGTCTTCTATTTCAACACTTCAATATTTTTAACAATTCATGTATATAATAAAAATGTGATTTTTAATGTAAAACAATTTATTTCAAAACACGACTATTTTATATAGTTCATATAGATGATAAAAATATGATTTTTATTATAAAACAATTTATTTCAAAACATGACTATTTTATATAGTTCATATAGATGATAAAAATATGATTTTTATTATAAACCAATTTATTTCAAAATATGAATACCATTCAACACATGAATTTCAATTCAACGAATGAATTTCGATTCAACACATGAAGGTTTTCTATTCAACAGACGATATAGTTCCAACACAGGAAAATAATTCTAACACATGAATATTATTCAAAATTACAGCAGCATAACGACAGGGTAGTTAAAACCGGGACCGTCCCTAGTACGGCTCCTCGCTCTACCTTAAAGCCTCGCAGCTTTTGACAATGTGGAATCATGCATCTAGTTCGCACGCAGGCGGCATGTATATTTTTTTTCATTTCCACAAACTAATCCTATGTGGTCTCAACTAAATATTTCTCCACCACAAACGGGTATTTTTCAACCACAAACAATTCTAATCAACCATTCGTAATCAACCAATTCTCACACCAATCCAACCAATAAATATCGTCCATGGTTTGTGGACGAGGGACGTATATATATATATATATATATATAAGCATTTCACTTCTATTCAACACATATATAATTTTTACAACGCATATATAACTTATACATCGAACGTACAACTTATACAACGCTTATACATGAGGTGTACAACGCTTATATAACCCATACATCGATTATATAATTTATACATCGTCATTTTCCCTATCGTTTATAAATTAGAAATCTCACATTGGGTTCCACTCCACCAAAAATAGCAGAAGGCTCAGAAAAATATGCAGTCTCTTCTAAAATGTAGAAGACGTCCACACGAGTCTACTGTCTCTTATTTCACTGAATTTCATCAGGAAATGAAAAAGATATGATTTTTATATGTTTGCAACGCTTTTGAGTGCGATAAACAGTTAATTTTATTTCAGCCGTTACCTTCAATAAACCGTTCAAAACTAGGTTTGATTCTTGCTTCCAATCCGTTGCACGATACAAAAATCGGGTTGTACCATGTCGAAGAGCTAGGTTAGGCGCTCATGCGCAGGGGGATGGGTTCCAGTTCGAACTGGCCTAGCGGCGGCGGCGGCACTCTGAATGGCGGGACTTCGTGGTCTCGATCTGGCGAAAATCCACAACGATAACGGGCGAGACAGGTATGGATGTGGAGAGGGGATCGAGATCTTCAAAATCCTTAACTGGGTCGACTGGTTTCGTTTAGTGTGGAAGGAGCAATCGAAGAGAGAAGTTTCGAAGCCTTTTCCGCCGTGTGTCGCTTACTGGGAGAGAGAAAGCGGAATTTTCTTTTTTTCATTTTTTTATTAAAAATCTGATTGGCCGATATTTATATTAATTCGAAAAATAGGATTTTCGCACACAAACTCCAAATCAAACCCAACGACTGTCGTCCCTAGCGTTTTACGCCCATTCCAAACACAATGGGATATGTTTCGTAGGCCCATTCTACTGTTTCTGTCAGTTTTCATTCAGATTAAAATATAAAACATTCAATATTTGATTTGAACGTACATTTCAATTTGTCAGGGCCACAAACTGATTCGAAAAATTCCAGAAAAATAAATCCAGCTATGTTTAATGATACGGTCCCAACAAAACTAGTTTCGACGAATTCAGAGACCGTTTGAAAAATGGCCCATTTCTGGTCGATCCAATTTAACTGTAATTGACCAAAATACGTTTTCCTTTGCCACGCTCACATACTAGCTTCAAAAATTATGAAATTTGAAACCTAGCAATAACTTCACATCCCAGATCCAACAAAAGTGGTTTCGTTGAATTCCGTGGTCGTTTGCAAAATGGCCAATTTCACGGGCTATATAAATTCCATAACGACCTTTCTGAAAATTCATTTGGCCATAACTTTTGCTTTCCGCTATGAAACTTCGATTTTTCAGATTCGTTAGAAAGGTATTCACTAACAGATTTAAATATTTTTGGTTTCACTCAAATCCGTTTTGTTTTGCAACCGGTACAGTCAGACAAAGTTTGAATTCAATTTTTGAAATTGCAGCGCCATTTCAGGCCTTGTTTATAATTAGAATTAATTATATTCGTTTTCAAATGTCGATTCAAACTTACTTTTCATCATTATTATTTAAAATATTTATTTTAAACATTTAAAATCCACTAAAATAGCCAATTTAAAAATTTTAAATTGGTTCAGATTTTCCGGGTCGTTACAATGGCTACGAATGGCCAAAAGATAAGACGGAGAAAGAAAGTAAAGCATTTGTAATCTTGAGACGAAAAGATCTTCAAGCTCATAATTTGATGAGTGAGAACATTGATGGAGAAGCATGGGGACATATTTATGGGGAAAAATTCGCAAAAGATTCGTGGAATCTATTGAAAGAGGTGTATGCAATGGATAACACAAAAGCAGAAGAAGAAGATGAAGAGGAGGTCGAAGAAGAGGATGAAAGCAAAGAATCTAAAAAGGAAGTAACCGAAGCTAAAAGGGCAGATACAGATGCAAATATGGATAATATAAAACCTGCAAAGGCTAATGAAGATGCCAACATGGCCAATGCAGAAGCTGACAAGGCAGATGAAGAAGTAAAAGCACAGGAGAATATGGAGAGAGAAAACACATTAAAAAAGGAGGAAGAAGAGAAAGCTTCTAAAGAGGAAGAACCAGAGAAAAAGATAGAGCTTGAGGACAACGAGACTGAGGATGAGAACGAGAAAAATAGTGAGGCGGAGAGCAAGCCAGAAGCGGATGATGTGGAGACGATGGACATAAGATCAAACAAAAGTGAAGAAAATCTGGATGTGGAAAGAGAAGACAAAAACGAGAATGAAAACATGGATTCCAGTATGATTGAAGTTGAAGACGCTCAAGCAGAAGACAATTGGGATGAAAACATGGACAAGACAACAAAAGATGAAGGCAAAGAGGCAGAGAAGAAGAAAGAGAAGAAAAAAGAAAAAGAAAAGAAAGGAAAACAAGAAGAAGATGAAAATGCAGATGATGATGCAAAGGAGAAGAGATAAGGGAAAGAAAAGAAGGATAAATACAAAAAGGATGAACATGAAGAAGTGAAGGATGAAGAAGAAAATAAGAGTAAAAGTAAAGGAGATTAAAATGAAGAAGGCGATGTTAAGGAGAAGGAAGAGAAGCAAAGAGCATTATTACAGTTACACTGAACTGTGATTAATGAAAGCCAACAAGATGACCAGGAAGCGAACTCACACAAGCTAGAAGTTGATATTGAAGAAAACAAGAAACAATTGCTAATTGTTGGCTCCCAATTGCAAGAAGCAAAGCATGATCTTACAATAAAAGAAGAGTTTTTCATAAGCTTAAAAGCAAGTGAGGAGGCTTTACAGAATGAAAAGCATAGTCTAGAATGTTTTTTTTTTTGAGCAAAACGGATATGTAGCGCGAGACTACATAGCCGATTAATTAGTAGCTAGTAATAGTTTTCCAACTGACATACCCAGTTGGTGGTCCAAAATACAACCATCACTCCAAGATTAAGACATATCATGCAACATAGAGTACATAATACATATGCGACTACAGTAGCATGCAGAACAGAGTACCATCAGACATAATTATACAAATATAGCATAGAAAGCCAAAGACGCATTAGCATAAATCATGCAAGCTCCATACTGGATGCCGAGCCATTGCTGTCAACAGAGGACGCGGGAGAAGAGGCCACCGGTAAAGCGAACCTGAACACCGCAGCATGATTGTCTCCAGAACCTGACGATGACATGAAAATATGAAAGATGCGATGACAAATAAGCATGGTCGAACTAGATTTGTTTTTGAAAATCCTTGCATTTCTTTCATTCCACACACACCAACTATAAACAGCCAGGAAGGTATCAAGCAGTGTACAAGATTCGGATTCCCAGTGATCAAAGAAAGAAGAAATGGTGGGGATGTAGCCAAGTAAGCGGGCACTCGCTGCAGCCCAGATTGGGTAAGTAAAGTCACAAGAGAAGAATAGGTGGTGAATGGTTTCATCGTGAGAATTGCAGAGTGGACAGTTAGGGTTAGATACAACATTGCATTTGAACAGTTTGACTCTAGTATTTATCTTCTCGTGAATCAAACACCATTGGAGAAAAAGGATTCTTGGAGCCAGTTTGCATTTCCAGAGCCTAGAGAATTTAAACAATCTACCCGAGAAGTTCAAATAGCTATAACATGAAGATACAGAAAAGCCTCGAGATGGAGCGAGAACCCAAACAAAATGATCATCCAAGCTATTTAGTTGGGTGCAGCGAATGAGAGCAAAGATGCTCAGTAGCTGCGAGAGAGTGCGCCAATCAAAAAGTGAACCTGGAACTAAACTAATATGGCCATTGTTAAAAGCATCAACAACAGAAAGCATAGAATTAGATTGAAGAGAGAAGAGTGAAGAAAAAATGAGAGAAAGAGGTAACTGACCGTGCCAAATATCGTGCCAAAATAAACAAGACGTGCCACCCCCCAAGGAGACATGAAACAGAAATTTAATACGAGAAAGACAAGAAAGAATCCCATGCAAGAAGGGAGAGGGTCTAGAGGAGGGATGATGATGCAAAACAAGGTGGGGGTTAGAAGAGAAGTAGCGGGCCAGAATCCAATCTCTCCAAATGGAATTTCCAGGGGTGAGGAGTCTCCAGATCCACTTGGCCAACAAAGCCATATTAAAGTGGTTAAGATCAAGAACACCAAGCCCCCCCTGATCAAAATTCAGGCATACTGTTCTCCAATTAATTAATTTCTTGATGCTATGACCATTCCAAAGAAATGAACTTCTAATTGAATCAATCTTACAGATTACCCATTTAGGATGTAACAATCCAAGTTTATCGTTAGAATTAGATGAATCGGTTCAAGAATTCAATAGGCTAAAAAGTGTGGTCCACAATTTGTTTGCCAAAGTTGTAGAACTAGACAAAGAAACCCTGAATATTTTGAATCATTTTGCCAAAATGATACATGTATTTGAACAATACTATGGATTGTCTTCTCAGGCTATTAAACTCATAAAAGAGATGGAAAAGAAATGCGAGGAAAATATTTCAAAACAAAAGCAGGACATTCTGCAGGGATTGTTGCAAGCTAAGGAGGAGCATGCTACAATGTTCAGCAATGTTAAAAAAGATTATGAACAAAAGGAAGAGAAAAGTGACAAACACAGTACAGTAATATGGAAAACGATGGATGCTTGGAAAGAAGAAAAAAGAAATTGGGAAGACATAGCAAGATCTCTGATGCGTAGTTCAACCAGTTCTCATATGAACGAGATGTAGCAATAAAATGTACAATGCGTATGTGTGCGCTGCAAGATAAGTTGATGTCCCCACAGAAGAAGAGCATAATTAAAAAGGTCTGGATAATATCGTTATTTTTCTTGCCAAAGCACGTCAGGTATAAATCGAGATGTTCTCAAAGAAGATGACCGGATGACTGATATTTCAACAAAGGCACATAGCCGATGAATCTTCAGAAAAGTGCAGAAAATTTGGAAACAATAAGCAAGTTTTAATTTAGGGGAGACATTGTTGGAATAAATTAAAACTGCATTAAATATTGCATTAAATTGCATGCGTTGATTGCATTTCCTGTTTTTATATATCGGTTTTATTTGGTACTGTTTTAATGTATCTTATCTAGATTTTTCCTTTGGATTAGAAAATGCATGTATAAAAGAAGCATATCTTGTAATGTCAAGTAAGTCAAGAAATTAAGAGAAATATATAAAATAAAAAATATGTCTTCCTTAACAAAAATCTTATTCATCTCTTCGTCTCAAATTTATTCTCTACAATAACGTGTATATGAATTTCAAAAGGACTGCACACTTTATTTTCTAAAGCAATTTTTAAGCAAGTTATCACCTATATAAACAGGTTATACACACATATAGCTATATTCTTTAAATATATACATACGCAACTGTATGCACTAGGCACAACTAGAAACAATTCTAATCACTGTGTTTCCTTTCCTAGGCATGTATATTCTATTATTTGTTCTTGCCTATAAATACACAAACATGTTATTTCATATTTACACACTTTGCATAGAAACAAAACCTGTAACTAAAAGGGGGATGGCAGCAAACAAATGCTAAAGAATGAGGAACTAGAAATGCACAAAACTATGCATGACACTATGAATAAACTAACCCATTTGTATTCATTGATTTTTATAAGTTCTGAACATATTTATGTACATATATCAGCTCGAATATGTGTATTTAGTAAATTTGAAGTTCCATGTTAAAAATGAAGGCATATGGCATTATATAACATTTGTGAGTAAACCCCATCTTTCCATTTAAATTTTTATTTGCTGATTAAGATGTATGATGGTGCAAGCCATATGTATATTAATTGATACATATGTTTAAACGCTACTTAGTGCGTATGTGTATAGGAATGTGTGATTTGGTTGGGTAAATCTTCACAGTAACTAAACTGAAATGAAATAAATTTGTGTATACTAGAAACTCTTTTTCTTTAAGAGCTGGGCAAAAGCATCATTTTTGATGCAAAGGTGACGGAGCCAGCTTCGACGATGAGGATGCTTTCAGTGAATGAGATGGAGTTTGCCGGGTCGATGGCAGAGGGGTAATGGCCAGAGGCGAGGCTGCACACGAGTACAGTGCATGTAAATGAAGATTTAGTTAACTGTCTTGATAAACGGCTAATGATTGGACTACGTGGACTGAAAAATACAATTTAGTTGGAAAATCAGACGAACACTTCAGTATTCCAATAAGTTCATTGATGCATTAATTAATTTACTAATTTTACAATTTGAAAATTTTAATCTCAAAATAAAATACTCAATATATAAAGTCAAAATGAAAAGTGAGTTGCACCTCTAGGACCAAGATAACACCAACAACATCTGCAAGCTTATCGGCCCCAGCTAGGAGAGCAGTCCGGAGTACATGATGCATCTCAGTGGGGGAAGAAAACAAACTCCAAAGTCTAAACAATAAATCGTGAATAGCTCTATTAAATATTAGTATAGACTGTTAACATGAATTGAAATTATTTGTTATGGTTCAAAATTTGTGTAACAGAGCTATGTTGATCGCTGTCCTAATAATACCAAGCACGTATGTAGCGTTCATTTAGTTTTGATCCTGGCGAACGAAGAAAGACAACAGTGTAAGAAAAGAGAGAAGAGCAGAAGGAAAGGAGGAGGACATGAGAAGTTAGTGGACACTTAATTGCCTGGCGTGAAAATGGAAGAAGTGGCACTGTTTTACATTAATGCTTGCAGGTATGCGTGTGCTTTAGCTACATACACTAGCCAAGTTATAAACCTTGATAAGATTTTTCAAGGTTTAAATTTGGATAACTGAAATCTCGTTGAACCCAATGGTACCACTGTAACGAAAACTATCAAGTTTTAGTGAATTCCCGATATAAAAACAATAATAACATAAAGATATGCTAGTCTTGATTATCACGTTTTATTTCAACCCACTCCTAATATAAAATTGGTACTATTAAAATTGGTACAAAACAAGTGGGGAAAGAATAGGGAACAAAAGAAGAAAGAAAACCAAGAGAGAAATAGAAGACGGGATAGTTGCTGAAGCTTGGCAAAAAAGGGATGGATGCATGCACTATCCAGTGAAGTTGGAAGGAAAAAGGGAGAGTGAGAGTGGCTTGTATCGCCTGGTGTGTGCAACGAGGTGTTGTGAATAATTTGGCAAGAAAAGAAGGTTAGGAAGAAAGCACAGGAAGGGAAGACGTGCGGAAGAAAAAATGGAACGGGGAGTAGCTGCAAGAGAAAAACAGGAGAAGCTCGTTCGTTGCATATTCATGATGGGCGGCGAGTGTACATGTAAATAGGCTCGGCCCGGTGTTCTAGAAAAAAGGGGAAAGTTAAATTGTAACTTAAGTTTAAGTATCAAATAAGCAAATATATTCGTAGATAGATATATCTCTAAAGGTATGGCTGTTTAAATTGGCCTCGGTCCATTAAAATAATAAGAAAAAAGAAAAATGTTTGAGTTAAATTCTACTGTAATTTAAATATATTATATATTTAAATTATATACATTGACGTATATAATAGATCAAGAAGATATGTTCGAATAGTTTGGCCTGTGTTTTTGAGTGGATGGTGCATGTGTGTAACTCAAGTTATCGAGTTTTAAAACAATTCAAGTTGAAGTGTATTAGTTTATTAAGTAATTTTGTAAAACCCCGTGTTTTCTGTTAACATAATCTAACAAATTAAACAATACTTAATTTTAAATGTGAGAATCAAGGGGAACGGGTTACGCCATTGTGTTCGTCTCGGAATTCTGGTTAAGATAGAGTCTGAGTTTGCGTAAGTTGGACTTAGTATGAAGAAGTTATGGCTGTCGGAAGTTCCTAGAAATTCGAATTTAAATTCAAAAACGAATTCAGAATCAGAACTGGGCAGGGCGGGAAATTTCCCGCCCAAGGCCAGGTCGACCTTAGTGTCGACCTCCCCTATATAGGTCGACCTTAGTATCGACCTGGGGGTCGACCTGCCCCCCCCCGGGCAGATCTGAAAGATGACGATTTTGTGACTCAGTCCTGAGTCATTAGGGCTGAGGTGTCACCATATCTTCACTGGATGGTCTTGATTGATTCTAGGTTGATCGGATGGCCTAAATTAATTCTATATAAACACATGTAGACTCAAACCCTAAAACCTAATCAAAATTAGAACCATAACCGTCATGCTATCACCTTGCAACCTGGAATAGCCGTCATCAACTAGAGGAAAAGTAGAGCTAATCAACTCAATTCAACTCAAGTCTATAACAACTACAACAACAAATTTGTCTACTTCAAGGGCGAGCTAAATCAATTTCAGAACTCAGATCCCAAAACTCAAGACCTTATTTGAGTTGTGAGTTCTATTTCTTTAATAAGATAAGTAACAAGTTAATTAGGTATGAGTTGTGAGTTCTATTTCTTTAATAAGATAAGTAACAAGTTAATTAGGTATGGGCGGTAGAAAAAATGAAATGGGGTGTAGCTGCAAGAGAAAAACAGGAGGAAGCTCGTTCGTTGCATATTCATGGTGGGCGGCGTATGTACATGTAAATAGGCTCGGCCCGGTGTCCTAAAAAAGGGGGAAAGTTAAATTGTAACTTAAGTTTAAGTATCAAATAAACAAATATATTCGTAGATAGATATATCTCTAAAGGTATGGGCTGTTTAAATTGGCCTCGTTCCATTAAAATAATAAGAAAAAAGAAAAATGTTTGAGTTAAATTCTACTGTAAATTAAATATATTATATATTTAAATTATATACATTGACGTATATAATAGATCAAGAAGATATGTTCGAATAGTTTGGCCTGTGTTTTTGAGTGGATGGTTCAGGTGTAACTCAAGTTATCGAGTTTTAAAACAATTCAAGTTCAAATGTATTAGTTTATTATGTAATTTTGTAACACCCCGTGTTTTCTATTAACAAAAGCTAACAAATTAAACAATACTTAATTTTAAATGTGAGATCAAGGGGAATGGGTTACGCCATTATGTTCGTCTCGGAATTCTGGTTAAGATAGAGTCTGAGTTTGCGTAAATTGGACTTAGTATGAAGAAGTTGTGGCTGTCGGAAGTTACCAGAAATTCGAATTTAAATTCAAAAACGAATTCAGACTCAGAACTGGGCAGGGCGGGAAATTTCCCGCCCAAGGCCAGGTCGACCAGGGGGTCGACCTCCCCAATACATGTCGACCTTAGTGTCGACCTGGGGGTCGATCTGCCCCCTCCCCCCCCCCCCCCCCGGGAAGATCTGAAAGATGACGATTTTATGACTCAGTGCTGAGTCATTAGAGCTAAAGTGTCACCCTATCTTGACTGGATGGTCTTGATTGATTCTAGGTTGATCGGATGGCCTAAATTAATCCTAAATTCTATATAAACACATGTAGACTCAAACCCTAAAACCTAATCAAAATTAGAACCATGGCCGTCATGCTATCACCTTGCAACCTAGAATAGCCGTCATCAACTAGAGGAAAAGTTAAGCTAATCAACTCAATTCAACTCAAGTCTATAACAATTACAACAACAAATTTGTCTACTTCAAGGGCGAGCTAAATCAAATTCAGAACTCAGATCTCAGAAATCAAGACCTTCTTTGAGTTGTGAGTTCGATTTCTTTAATAAGATAATTAACAAGTTAATTAGGTTGAGTTATAATTTGGGTTATATGGTTATGTTTATAAAACATTGGGAAAATGCGATATTTTGTGAATGTATGCTGGTTGTACATAATGATAGTTTTGTTGTGAATCCCTTTTTATATACCCAATCATCTATGTTCAACCTGATTCATGTTTGACATCATTGTATATATGCTAGTTTCTATATGAATTGTATACAAGTTTACATGTGAATCAAACAAAGTGACTATATGCAAGTTTAGGTAGAAATTGGATTCACATATATGCAAGTTTACCCCTTTAGATTTAGATCTATGACATACATAGTTTTATGCAAGTTTGTGACTATGGCTTATTCTAGTTTTGGGTGAAAACTATATACATATATGCAAGTTTACCCCTTTAGATTTAGATCTATGACATATATAGTTTTATGCAAGTTTATAACTATGGCCTATGCAAGTTTTGGAATGAAAATTATATTCATATATGCAAGTTTTAGGTGAAAAACTATATTATATATATGCAAGTTCACACCTTTAGGCCTATGTTTAGATTCATGACAATACAAACTTTATGCAAGTTATGTTTTAATCCTTATTTACAAGATTTGATCCATTTTGTGTGTTATGCAAATTTGCGATGTTTCTTCCCTTTTATGTGCTAGACTAATTGCTAGTCTAATATACATATATGTCATGATAAACGAACGAACAACGTGGGGACGATGGGGGTAATATTGAATATACACATAGTGAGAATTGGCATAATGGACTTGAAAAAGGCATATAATTAATTTAAGACATTAATTGGAAAAATTGGCATTTATGGACATAATTGAGACAATTATGGACATAAGTATATTTGGAATTCATTAACAAATTTGAATAGGGATATTAATCCAATTTGGGGTTAAATGAAGATGTGTAATAATAAACTGCCTAAGACCCGAGGTTAGACTCTTTTGTGGTGTAAGACTACCCGGACCCGCCCAGCAAATCCAGTAGCCACAAACGCCAGTCAAATGTAAGAGGTCGAGGGCATGAATTAAATGCGTAACAGTTGTAAAGACACGAGGTTAGGCTCGTTTGTGGTGTAAGACTGCCCGGACCCGCCCGACAAATCCAACTGCCACAAATGCTAGCTTAATGTGGGAGGTCTTTACAAGGTTATGATGTTAATGAATTAAGAAACACTTGACCAGATAAAATGTGCTGGGACATGAGGGGGTTAAGTGGGTGCCTTGGGTGGCATGTGGAGTTAAGAGGGTGCCTTGGGTGGCATGAGAAATACGATTAGATGCACTTAACCAAGATTGAAACATGTAAGAAGACATGAATAAGAATGGGGTTAAGTTGGGAAAACCTTAGAGGGGACCAAGCATAGGTGGAAAGCTTGTGTCATGCATGGGGGCCCTTTTCAAACCAGTAACCCATTAAGTATCTTTGTGGGCTCGACCCAAGTCAAGGACGGGACATGCGTACTAGGTTTGATTGTAAGAGGTCAAAGTGGGTTAGCGGTGGCAACACAAGTCCAATGGGGTCATGTGCGTGTGTGGCCCCGGGCTGGTAGATAAGACGTTGTTGCATCGTGTAGATATAAGCCATGCATTTTTAGTAGTATCGAATTGCCACTTTAGGGAGTGATACACCCCACTGTGGGGCCAGCACGAGTATCTACGAGTTAGGGAGTCGATCGAATGTGGGTAGTGGGTACACCTAGTGGAGATAGGAGCAGGCGGCACCTATGAAGGCAGCTAGGGGTACACGAAACTACCATTATCATTATTATGTTTGGTAGGTGGGATCAACTTTTAGGGTGTTTGGTGTGGTGCAGTGTAGTAATTATCTTATAGTGATTAGGTGCGCCTTTAACGTTATTCTTGTTCATCTTATTTCCTTTGTTTGCTCTGTCATATCCATTTGTTCACAGTCATTTCCTTATTTTCCAGCTTATGCCTTGTCCTAGTTACTTAATGATTATATTGTTAAAGTTATTGCACTTGCCAGAATTTATTTGTGACCCCCTTTGCTTCCACCTCTTTTCTTCCTTCCCCCCAGGTGCTCAGGGTGGGACTAGCACTAGTGGAACTTGATTTTGGACAGATTTATCTCTTTCTTCAGAAGTTGCTTGGATCGCTGAAGTAAAAGTTCAGGCTATCTTACTTGTGGCTATTTTATGTTGGGGTTATGTCTTCCATTTTTGTGTATTCTGATTTAATCAAGATGGATATTATGTACTTGACTCTAGTCCTTGGGTTTTTTTGATGATGTAACCAAACCTATTTGTTTACCACTGCAATGAATGAAGTTTTAAATTTTTAAGTACTGTTTTATATTTGTCTTGTTGTTAAGTTTCTGTTCTATACACACTTAAAATGCTCCATGGAAGTTAATGCATTCCCTTTGTGAGTGACATTAATGGATGTGGGGTGTCAGAAATTTAAAAAATGGTTAAATACCAGACATTATTAAAAGTGAAAATTAGGCTCACATCCCTAAAATGAAACTTAATTCATGTCACATCCAGCCAATGTTTTCATGCGTTTCCAGTCCTTATTTTAAGGTGCCACCCAAAATTATTTGCCCCTTCCGCCTCCTGCCATGCAACGTTACGTGTTTTTTCCTTTTTGACCAAAAAAATGCGCCAGCCACTAATTTTTTTTTCAAAAAATAGGAAATATTCCCAGAAGCATTCGCCCATACTTCTGTGCAACAATGTCTGAAAAGTAGCATACATACATGCATATATTTATATAGTGTATTTCTGTTGAAAATCTGGACCAACATATGCATACATGATTGCAACTATTAGCAAATAAATCCATACATGTATGCATACAAAGTTGAACTGAGATTCACGTGTTACAAAAAGGTGCATACATGAATGCAACTATTCTGTATATATGCATGCATGTGTGCAAAAAATTCAAAGAGGGTGAAGACTTCTGAATATGTGCATGAATGTATGCATGTATTATGTACAAGAGCATAAATGCGTGCAATAATGTCTGAAAACGGCGAATGCTTGAAAAAACAGCCCAAATTTGAATATATGCATAAAAGGATGCGTATAATGTTTGTTTAACTGCATATATGTATGCATTTATACTGCAGTTGGACGCAACACTGAAATATAAGCACGAATGTATGCAACTATGTACGAATACGTGCATCTTTTGATGCAAAAACCTGTTGTTTCGCTGTTTTTGTGTTATTTTGGGTTTTGATGTGGTTTTTGATTGTTTTAACACATGATTTTTTGGGGTGAACGTGTTTTATTTAATAATGTATTTTTGTGATTTTTTATATATTTTTTAAGCAATTTTCAAATAATAGGGACCTAATTTATATGAAAAGTTTGACCGGATGTGAGCCTAATTTTGAAACTTAATAGGGACCTGTGAAAAACGGACTCTTATTAAAATTTATCGAATGTAAATTTAGTCGAAAACTAAGTTAACGCATTAAATAATGACCAATAAGGATCCGTAAATGAAGTTAATACTGAATTGATCACTCAATTATTTGATTGATTTACTTAGTGGTGTTTAATTACAATGATCGTAATTATATATTTTTATTGACACCCTGTTAGCAGAAATAAACAACGTTCTGCTATTATATCAGTTTTACATATTTTATCAGTTAATGTATATTGTTGAGTTATTATATTATATATTGAACTATATTTACATGGTTGTTGCGCAAATTGGATTAACGACTTAAATATCATCTGTTATAAGAACTGCTACATACTGTTGGAGCTGCTAAGCCATTTTCTGTAAAGTAACTCAGAAACGTAAGTTTTTAATTGGATACAGATTGTTATAAGAAACAATTAAATGGTTTTTTTAATTAATTATATTTGTAATTAATTTAAAAAGGAAAGATTTATTGAATTCGGTTAATCAGTTTGTTTGATGTAAATCACCTGTTTGAATGGGAAATTGATTATTTAATTAATTAGTTTCAATTAATTTATTATAAGGAGTTTTAATAAATGGTTGTTTGAAGACTCGATAATGTTTTAAACTAACAGATTGGGTAACATAATGGTGCAGTTAAATAGAGAAGTTAATTAAGTAATGTTTTTAACTTAATTAATCTTTTAATCAAGTAAGGTTTAAAGATAACTTAATTATCAGAAGATACGGAAATCAAGTCAAACGTTGAATTAAAATTCCCTGATTTAATATTTAAGTAAACTTGATGAATGGTTCAAAACAACAACATCGGCCGAAATGGTTTAAGATTTGGAAATCAATTGGTTTTACAAACTGGTTTGACGAATATTTTGAATATCGAACTTCTGTGAATCTTGACGATAAGAATGATTTAGACTCAAGGTCTGAGAGATAATTAAAATACCCCAACTTGAATGACTTCGCTATTTTCTGATTGATCGTATTAATTTATGTTTAGAATGAGTGTTGGAGTTGAATATCGTCTTCAGTTATGAACGAATATTCGAGAATGAGATTATCACGTAAGATTGATAATAATATTTTTCTAAGTTAATACGCATATTTCCAAGTATACAAAGTTAATATTGTATTGGACTATTTAAAGATTTTTTTAATAAGGCTTAGTGTATCCAACAGAAATAAATATTTTTATTTTATATTTGATAGTTAAATAACCGAATATCAAATCTAGACCTTTTCGTTATCGTTTTCGAAGAGAGCGGAATCCAAATTTCACTTTGATATGATTTATACGTTATAAGTCGGAGATTTTAGAAGACCATTAAAGACGAAGTTATGCAAGGGCTGCTCTATCAATCCTAGGTAGAAATTGCCTAAGATGGATTTACAGAATAGTGCCTTTGGTTTGTCCACTCCCAGGACAACTTGTATGGACGAGTGTATGACAGGGTATGCCTAATAAATTGCGTAAGTTTATCTCTTCAAACGTATTTACATTTGGTGGCGGAGGAATTCGTTTTTCTTAGCTTTATACCCATGGTACTTTTTGGGAGATCAATTTATGATTTTTCGGGTTTGACGATGTGGCATTCAAAGTGAATGACGACGTGTTATATCTAAGGGTAAGTTCAGCCTCAAGCTTCACAACCAGGAAATGACAAAAATCGGGCAGGCAGCATGGCTAAGCGGGTCGCTCCCAATTAGGGTGTATTGTCACTTATCTAAAGAAATTCCATTTACTTCTTAACCTTTCGATGTTGTCCCTTTCGTGAAATGGTGGGTAGCTCCCAACCATTGGCGACAATATATTCGGTACACTCAAGTAAAATGAGTGGTCAGTCATGTGTGGCCAGGTTGCAAGATGTTATTGTTGAACCCGGTGTATTCCCCTCTAGAGATACGCTATCGTAAGGTGGTTCCATACCTTGTCATAGTTGTAAATCAATTATCTAATAAGCGCTTGCGATTTGATTGTATACTATGTATGCAGAGTGTGAGATGCAAGCATTTTCCTAGATGTTTATTTACTTATGGTTGATAGACACTGTTACAATATTAGAAGAGATTTGATATAAAGATCATTTTGGGTTATCATAAGGTAAAAACCATCCATGTTTATATGTGGATTGGTCTTACGATTATCTTTTATTTCAAAAGGAATTTAAAAGTTAAACCAAGTATTCTAGGTTCTCATGAAGGAAAATCCTGTTCCGTTTTATACAACGTGGTTTTTTGAGATATCATTTATGTTCTCAAGCTGATTTAAAATCGTTTACTCACACCAGTACCATGACTGACCCAGAGTTTATTTTCTATGTTTTCCCTAAACTCTTGGGTGCCCAAAGTTGTACATGCAGTCCAATAGTTCAGGATTTTATAGATTTATCTGGAGGAGCAGGAAGCAAGAGACTTCAACGTTAGATATTTATAGTTTATTTCCAATGTATTGTATATATGATATACTCTGATGAAGTATATAAGTAATAAAACATTTTGTATTTCAAAAGTGATTATTTATATATTATATTTTATTCCGCTTCGATTGTGAGATTCTGTGTTGTTGTTCAGTTTTATCTTCTATCTATTTTCTTATATTCTAATATTCTATCTTTCTTATCTCATCCTCTAACTTTTTTCTATTAATGATCCGTATTTTCGTGCAGTTTGGGTTGGACGTGAGTTATATTCAGTCAATTCTAATGGTACAGATTTGCGGGTCATTACACCCAACTCGCAAATCAAAGATAAAGGAACGAACTTCTCCTTAATAAGATATGATATGATAACTATAAAGAACTAAAGATAGATAACATCTCTTTCGCCAACCTTTACCCAATTTTGCTCCTCGATTCTTATAACCACTGTCTTCCCTATAACCCTCTTGGCTTAGTGTCGCATCAACATTTTCCTTGTTATAGATAATAAAATCTTCCCAAATCTTTACAGCAATACCTCTTTGGTAAGCTTGCTATCCTTGTCTGCTAAGGTTATCTTATCTATGCTTAGCCCTACTTTATATCTCTCATGTTGCAAGTTTCCCTTTTCCTCGAATCCTGAGCTAAATGGATTTATCATAATTCAAGACTTTAACCACTAAAAAAATTTAGGCTTCTATACACATAGGAAATCCTAGATAGGTTACTCTATAGATAACTCAACAAAGAAAGGACAAAATAGGACAAGAAAAGGAGATGTACTTGTTGGAATTTTTATAACAATTTTATTTTTGAAAATACATTTTAAAATTTCAATTTATTATAGTCGTTGACCGCCTAACTACATAGACCCACATAGAATTTTCAATGAACGCCACTCCACCATAAAAATATCATCGACCGCTTAGTTATATAGACCTCCTTAGAATTGTCAATGAACACCAAGAGCAACATAGATTAATTATTTTGTTAGTCATTTATTTTTTCTAATCAACATTTGCTACCAGAATGGGCCACTACCATTTGCCATTTATTTTCCCAATTAATTGTTGCTGTTGTAAGGGGCTATCACCACACACATATTTATTTATCAGGCCACTTATTTTCTCCAATCATCCCTCACTGCAAGAACAGACCCTAACTTCAGCATGCTTATTAATTTGTTTGTCATTTCATAATAAACTTAATCCATAATTTAAGTTTATATTAATCAACCCACCCTGTTCTTTACAACTTCTAGTTATAATTTAGGTCGTACTAAACATCTTTGTTTAACTTATGATACAATTTATCATTTTAGTTATACAACCTCATTCAATCCCAATTACCATTTAAGGTTACTTAGTGAATTACCAAGTCTACCTATTTCTGTCACATTCCCTATTTTGCAGTTTATTAGCATATTACCATATTTATTCAATTTACCCAATTAACCCTTTTACCCAACAATTTCAAATTTTCCAATATACGCTAAAATTAAATGGTAATTTTTATTCTTATGGGTTTAGGCTCTCGACAAGCATAAACTCGTCGTAAACATATAAATTTATGAATGCAATAGGGCATAGCCCAAAGCTAAAACAAATCAAACACATAGAAGGGGGAAAGAAGAAGACTGAAGAAATAACAGCAAAATAGTGAATCTTCAAAAATATTGTAGTATAAACAGGAACTGGGAAAAGTCAATAAATAACTTACAAAACTATTTATAGAAATTAAACTAAATAACAAAGAAACTGTAAATATTGTAGAAAAGTATATATATTACTGAACTATTTTATTGTATAAGAAATTCCTAAAAGTTATACAAGACTAAATAATTGTAGAAAAACTCATAGCAATTGCTTTCTCTATATCCCTTTCCTTCTGTAGAACCACCTTCTCTAGAAATAAGAAACAAATATTTTTATTTCAGAAAGAATTATCTTTACCCCCTTTGAAAATTTAAATTTAATTTTGCACTACTTGTAGAGGACAGGCATGTGGTGAAGAAGAGAAGAAGAAATAGTATGGGGAATTACAGGAGACCTTCTTGTTTATTTATAGGTTTAGCCGGATGTCCTCACCGTCTAATTTAAAATTAAATCTGGACTAGCGACGTAACTAGACCAATAAGGTATCCCCAAGTCAACACAAGGTTTGAAATAAACCATTGAAACAATGCTAGCTTAGAATTAAAACGTTACAGAATAACACACGTTACTTATATTATGTGCAGCGCATGTAACTATGCAAATCCAAATGAGGGTCCATCCTTTGGATGTCTCGACCCATGGGTCGACCCATCAGAAGCAGAGGTCAAACCATGTGTCCACCCTACCCAAAGATCCATCCTTATAATCAATGTATATTATTTTAATATTTTTCTTAATTTAATTTAATTTTTGTTAAATCTGCTTTTTCTCATAAGTTCTTCGTTTTTACCCGTTTTCCACAAACTAAATGTCTGTTTTAACCAGAAAATTACAATAGACTTAATAGAACTAACCTCATTGTCCAATTTTGACTATTTTACAAATTAATATTTAATTTATCAATATTTTATTTAATTTTTGTTCATCAAAAATTTAGGTTGTTACACGATGGATGAATCAAACAATAGAATTGCCCAACTCTCATTGAGTCCTAGACCCTAAACAAATGTCTAGAGCTCAGGCTAGAAGGGTGGAAGAGTGGCTGAGGACACCACAGAAAGGTCTTCCGCATAATATGAAGACAATATCATACATAACATACACGATGGTAGCCCCGGAAGATATAATAGTTGTCGAACACAGACTTCTTCCTAGCATACTAAAGGTGCTAGAAAGTAAAGCTAGAGACGAGGCGAAAGAGGGTAGATCGAATATCTTTTCCTTTTCCCCTTGCCCGTCATGCTCAGAGGTCATAGAGGAGGGAAGGAACAGAAAAAGCATGATGGCTTAACAAGGAACCAAAATGCAACCAAACAGCAGAAGCCGAATTGCTTTCCCAAAGGAGATACAATATGGTTTTAACTGATCCATTCCCACACCATTGACACGGGACACTAGCGGGATACCAATCCTCATAAGGTTATCATCCAAAGGCAAAGCCTTGTGGAGGACTTTCCACATTGGTCTCATAGACCTTGGGAACAATACGCCCGTCCCAAATAGAAAGAAAGTCAGGGTTCCTAGGCACGAGAGTCCTAACCTAACTCCATTCCGCCCTTAGAACAAACAGTTTGCTATTCCAGGAAAAACCACGACCATTGTGGTCTAAAGTAGACTTCACTGATTGCATATGCTTCCACGTCTCACTGGCGTAAGAAGTGGACCCAGAAGAATCTGAAGGATTGAGACTTCTGTACTTGGGGTAAAGGAAAGAAGCCTATAGAGAGTCATCAAATGGAATCGGTCCCAGAGTTTGCACAACATCACGTGTCTTGTACAGGACAAGGTCGCCTTCGTGCCTTGGGAGGAAAAAAAAATTCAATGTTACCAAGTGATGTTTACAAACATCACGGCTGCCCTAGAAAATGGATGAGGCAATAGAGTTGTAAGACCAAAAGAAAAACCTCGCAAAGACATGGTAACCAGTGGAGTCAATGATCAATTTGATAAGAATGAGGCTTCCGGCTTGAGATAGAAGCACAAACTTCCATCTAGAAATCTTTCCCCTCACTTTATCAGCGAATAGATCAAAATAGTAGTTTGGCTTATGCCCCGATAGAGCTGAATATGGAGATTAGTTAGAGGAAAGAAGAAAACCTAAAACCAATGAAGGACGAGATCCGACTTATCTTTTGGATAGGACTAGATTGGGGAAAAAAATGAAGCATCTCTTCAAGACATTAATCATGTACCCCGAGTCTGTTCGTAAAGGTGGAGAAAATACCATAGCCGAGGAATAAATTAGTGAAGCCCATTAGTGAGAATAATAATGTCATCAGCGGTAGAAAGGGAAGAAAGGACAGGGCCTCTAGAAGTATTGAAGCGCAGGATTTGCCAGCGATTGTAAGAGAGTGAATACCACAAACCAGCGCCTCTGCAGCAATGACAAACAACGAAGGAGATAGGGTATCCCTTTGCCTTAAACCTCTACCTAAAAGGAAAAAACCTTTTAGTACCCCATTAATGAGAATAGTGAACCAACAGTTGAAAATGAGGTGTCGGACATGGTCAATAACAAACTTAGAGAAACCAAAATCCGAAGAGTATGAATGATATAGAATCATGACATACGATCATAGGCAATATCCGTATCAAGCTTGATGACCACGTTAGAACCACGCGCGTTCCTATCGATTTGGGAAAATAGTTCCTGAGCAAGAAGGACATTATTAGATATAAGCGGTCCTCTAACGAAGTCATTGGGAGGAAGAAATGGTACGGTCTAGTAGAGAGCCATCCTTATAGCCAGAATTTTAAAGATAACTTTAATGGAGAAATTGCAGAGACTAACAAATCAGAACTCAAAATAGGAAGTACGATTTTGGGGATAAGCGCAATATTCGTAGAGGTGGGAAGTGTAACAACTCGGAAAATCTGAACCAGTTTGAAAATTTTAAATTGGCTAAAATAGTGAATTTTAGGTATTTAAAATAAATATTTTAAATAATAATGATGAAAAGTAAGTTTGAATCGAAGTTGAAAATAAATATAATTACTTTGAATTATAAACAAGGCCTGAAATGGCGTGGTAGTTTCAAAATTTGAATTCAAACTTTGACTGACTATACCGGGTGCAAAACAAAACAGATTTGAGTGAAACCAAAAATATTTAAATTTGTTAGTGAATACCTTTCTAACGAATCTGAAAAATTGAAGTTTCATAGCGGGAAGCAAAAGTTATGGCCAAATGAATTTTCAGAAAGGTCGTTATAGAGTTTGTATAGCCCGTGAAAATGGCCATTTTGCAAACGACCTCGGAATTCGACGAAACCACTTTTGTTGGATCCAGGATGTTAAATTATTGCTAGATTTCAAATTTCATAATTTTTGAAGCTAGTATGTGAGCGGGGCAAAGGAAAATGTGTTTGGTCGATTTCTATTAAATTGGATCGACCAGAAAAGGGCCATTTTTCAAACGGTCTCAGAATTCGACAAAACTAGTTTTGTTGGGACCGTATCGTCAAAACATAGCTAGATTTATTTTTCTGGAATTTTTCAAATTAGTATGTGGCCCTGGCAAGTTGAAATGTAGGTTCAAATTAAATATTGAATGTTTTATACTTTAATTTGAAGGAAAACTAACTGCAACAGTCGAATGGGCCTACGAAACAAATCCCATTGTGTTCGGAATGGGGGTAAAACGCTAGGTATGATAGTCGTTGGGTTTGGATTGGAGTTCGTAGTTGACAAGGGGTATTTGGGAAATTTAAAAATATATAAATAAATAAAAATATCTCATTGGTCTGTCAACTCCCCCAAACCCGACAAACCCTCTCGACGATGGCGGATATTGCTCAAAACTTCCCCCTCTGATTCCTCCTCCTACACGCAATAAAAACCCATGCCCCAGTTGAAGTTTTTGTAGAACGTCTCGAGATCTTTAAATCCATATAGGGATTGTAATTTATCGCTCAGTATTTTGGGAGAACGGGCACCTCGAAGTCGCGCCGTTGAAACCGCCGCCGCCGCTTCCTCCGATCATCGAACGCCGCCGCACCACCAGCGCCTAGTGCGCCTCTCGCCCCTCTTAAACGCTGCACCGCCCGATCGTTGTAATACTACACGGATCTCGCAAAAATTCAAAACCTAGTTTTGAACATTTCAGCTGAGGTACGGCTGTTTTTATTTTAAACTATTTAATAGCAGTTTAAAGCGCTACGGTTTTTGATTTCACTGTAAAAATCATATCTTTTTTGTTTATTGACGAAATTCAGTGAAACAAGAGACAGTGGACTCGTGTGGATGTCTTCTACATTCCAGAAGAGACCGCATATTTTTCTGAGCCTTCTGCTATTTTTGGTGGAGTGGAACCCAATGTGAGATTTTCAAACTATAAACGATATTGAAAACGACGATGTATAAATTATATAGTCGATGCATGAGTTATATAAGCGTTGTAAAAATTATATATGTGTTGAATGGAAGTGAAATATACTTATATATATATATATATACTTATATATATATATATATATATATATATACACACGCCCCTCGTCCACAAACCATGGACGATATTTATTGTTTGTGATTGGTGTGAAAATTGGTTGATTACGAATGGTTGATTAGAATTGTTTGTGGTTGAAATTGATTGATTGTGGTTGAAAAATACTCGTTTGTGGTTGAGAATTATTTGGTTGAAACCACATAGGATTAGTTTGTGGAAATGAAAAAAAATATACATGCCGCCTGCGTGCGAACTAGATGCATGAATCCCCATTGTCAAAAGCTGCGAGGCTTTAAGGTAGAGCGAGGAGTCGTACTAGGGACGACCCCGGTTTTTACTACCCTGCCGTTATGCTGTCGAAATTTTATGAAATATTCATGTGTTATAATTATTTTCATTTGTTGAAATTATTTTCATATGTTGAAACCTTCATGTGTTGAATAGAAATTCATTCGTTGAATAGAAATTCATGTGTTGAATGGTATTCGTGTTTTGAAATAAATTGTTTTATAATAAAAATTATATTTTTATCATCTATATGAACTATATAAAATAGTCGTGTTTTGAAATAAATTGTTTTGCAATAAAAATCACATTTTTACTATATATATACAAACTATAGAAAACCTTCATGTGTTGAATAGAAATTCATTCGTTGAACAGAAATTCATGTGTTGAAAGGTATTCGTGTTTTGAAATAAATTGTTTTATAATAAAAATCATATTTTTATCATCTACATGAACTATATAAAATAGTCGTGTTTTGAAATAAATAGTTTTACAATAAAAATCACATTTTTATTATATAAATAAATTGTTAGAAATAGTGAAATGTTGAAATAGAAGTCAGTTGGATAAAAATATCATTTTTATCGAAGGTATGAAAAGAATATGGTTTTGAAATCGAAGAATAGATTATATATATATATATATATATATATATATATATATATATATAATTTTAACGAATCGAATAACGTAGCTGCAGTTCGTGTTTTGAAATCGTGATTTCAAACGATTAGTGCGGGAGATCCGACCATCGAATTTTCCCGAAACCAAAACCGTTGGGTTCGCTTTGGAAATATCTTTCCAACGACACCAACTTTGTGAAGATCCAACGGTTGGATTGTCTGGAATGTTTAATTCAAATCTGAAGAAAAACAGCGCCAGAATCGATTATATTTATATATATATAAATATAATTATATTAAATCGAATAACGACGCCGCAGTTCGTATTTTGAAATCGAAACTACAAACGAGTGTACCGGGAGATCCGACCTTGGATTTTCCTAAAACTGGAACCATTGGATTCGTTTTGAAAAGATCTTTCTAATGATATAAATTTTGTGAAGATCCAACGGTTATATTTTCAGATATGTGTAAATCAAATCTAAAGAAAAATAGTGCCACGGCCGCGTTATGGTCCGAAGCGTAGTTTGAATAAATTGGCTATTTTAAAATAAATAAAAATAGCGATAAATTGTTATAAAATATTATAAACGATATGGAATGTGAAATTTAGAAATTAACTGAAGGTTAGCTAAGTCGAATGATTTCCTAGGTTTTGATCTGATGTTGGTTTCGTCCTTCGGGGTTAATATTTGGGAGTTGCTCAGAAATACCGGGTTTATCTCATTATGAATAACTGAATCGATGATAAGAAATCGAAGATGAAGACGGTGGTCGAAGACCGGAGTTCTTCACCTCGTTTGAATGGTAACTGATGTCCTGATTGGGAGGCATCCCGAAATGTGGATAATGAGTGGTGATCGTCCAGACGTACGTGGGGATCGATGGATATGCGAGGTATATAGTGCCTCCGGTTTCGTTCAGACCCAGAACGGACTTGCAAATGGACTGTGTGTCTGACATTGGAATTCATTCTGTGTGATTGATAGCCATCAGTTGCATGGTGTGAATTGCCTGTGTGGCATGCTAAGATGCAGTGATCGAGGCTTTTGTTGAAAAGCAAAGTCTTGTGGTTGATGATCAAAGCACCGCCTGTGTGGCGTAGCTTTGTGTATAACGTGAATTCGCGAGCCTCACACCCCGGTATGAACCAGAAACGGGAGAAGACCTCAGGGAGGACATGCGTTTCTTCCTAGCTAGAGGTGGTGTCAGTGCTTAAACTAGCTGACATTTATATTATTTTCACCTATGTGGTTGTTGCTATTGCGAGGCGCCTCGGTTATATCGGTCGATCCGGGACCGATGGAGTCATTCGTTGGCTCGTTTACGCCCCAAAGGGCGGGGAAACGCAGTGTTCAGGAATTTTTAATCCACATCGGTGGACCGGCCCTGTCGCTCCAAGGGGCAGTAGCGGTTGTTCCTAGGGCTCGTGCTAGGCAGTCTCGAAGTCGGTAAGGACTATCTTTTGCCTTGGTTCATGACGGAAATCCAATTTCCAAATACGACATATGTGGTTTTGTTTGTATATATATATGGCGACATGATATATGGTACCCATGCCGTCTATGATTGATATTTATGATTGTGTATGAAATTAGAAACTAACTGGAATCGAGATAAGACGGATGGTTTCCTAGGTTTTGATCTGATGTTGGTTTCGGCCTTCGGGGTTAATACCTAGGGAATCGTTCTCTTACTATTTTACAGTTGGAGTCTGATTTAGAATTGAACGATAAAATTTACATTTTAAATGTTTTGTTCGTATCAAGCATATTTTGGCCATTATAAGGTAAAATCTATCCTCCGGTTTGTGTTGCATTGTGTGATGGGAACTGAGTTTTATAATGGCTTCATTTTTATAAAAAGCATTATGATGTTTAAAAGAATTATTTATTTTAAAGCACTGGCAATCCAATGGAGTAAACCCGTTCCGCGAAAGTGGCGTGGTCCTGTGATTAGCCATATTATAAAATGTGTTAAGTAGATTTCTCATACCAGTCCCATGACTGACTCGTAGTTTGTTTCACTTGCAAACTCGGGTGCCCCTTTTTCTACACGTGCAGCCTTATATTCAGGTTTTATCTGGCTCTTTCTGGATAGTTGGAGCCGAAGATGGATTCTATCATTTATCTCTTTTTATGCTGTTCAGCTCCTATTGTACATATTATGTTTGTTTCCGCTGTAGACATTTATGTATAGCTGAACTGTATTTGTACTAAGTATGATCCTGTATACTGTGTAACTCTGATGATTTCGTTTATCCACTGTATTATTTGTACATTATCTGGTGTATTTATTAAATTTTGTTCTGCTATTATTTGTTTATGTGTTATATTCCAATGATTACCCTTAACACTGCAGTATGGGGTTTTGGGGTCGTCACAGGAAGGGAAGACATTCCAAGAGCCTCAGAAGTTAGAACAAGAGATAGGATATGGAGCAAGACTCCATGATATGGGTCATTAAGAAACATGCACTGTAAAAGAGACCAAAAGTGGTCAAGAAAGGTCTCTTCCACTTCCACAGGTGAACCAAATAAGGAAGAGTCAGAGCGATGAATCAGGAGTATGGAGAGGATTTTGTTATTCTTCTTGATAGAAGAGTGAAAGAACTTTGAGTTGGTATACCCACGGCGGCTCACTTGGATCCGCGCTTTTTAGCAGAGAAATTCCATCTCGATGCTCAGCTCCCTGTTAAAAGCGAGCTATACAAGGTTCCAGATCTCTTTATTTGATGCGGGTGGATCTCCATTGAAAGAGGATTCTGCCAGAAGAAGACCTTCCATCGTCCATCTGACTCAGCCGAAAATGTTCTTGAAAACATTAGAGTTCCACATTTTAAGCCAGGATTTGAGGCATTTATGATAAAGGGAAAAGGAAGAAACAACGTTATCTGAGATCACAACATACTAAGACTTCTTAACCATTGGAAGGAGGTGATGTGAACTCCAAATCGATTAGAAGCAGAAAAAGGAAGATCTCGAGGTCGCTAGATCGGCACACTTACGGACCAAAGGGGCATGATTTGAGTTGGCACGATGAAGATGCTTGATAAAGAAGGCGAAAGGGAGCTCAAACCAAAGATCGTTGCCAAAGACCATACCCAACTGGGATTGGATCCGGTTAGGGCTTGCTGGCTATTACACTAAGTAAAGGCCGATCCAACGAAAGAGACATTGAATAGGCCTAAATGAAGAATGAAGGCACTAAAATCCTCGACAGCTACTCGATTAATTGAAGAGCCACCAACTTTCTTCGATGGGAAAGTAACGACATTAAAGTCACATCCATCAAAGGAGAGGCACCAAAACTACAACCCGATAGGGAGAGGATATCCTATCCTAAGGAATCCAAAATTAGTTATACCAGTGCATTCCTATCCTAAGAATCCAAAATTCGATGGGAAAGTAACGACATGTTATACCAGTGCATTCCTATCCTAAGGAATCCAAAATTTGTTAGAGACATTATGAAAGCCTCCGCAAAAATTTAGATGGATGACGAGCTCAGACAGAACCTCAAGCCGCATAAGGGGTTCCTGGAAAGCTACTATCCGAATAGAGTATTTCTTGATATTGCATTTGATCCGTGAGGTAGAAGCCTCGTTCATAACTCCATGGATGTTTTAAAATAAGAAGTTGGACATAAAGACTCAAATAAGGTAGATGTTATGTCTAGTGATTCTAACGTTAAGTTCCTTGGCCGCTAACGATCAAGTACGAATGGTTTTAGGAGTTAGGCAATTTATGTTCATAGCTTTCTTGTCTAACTTGGATTTAAATCTGTTAGGAATGAAGCAAGTCAGGGTGAAAAGCTTAAGGGTCACTGGGTTACTTGCCAGAGGTGAAAACCCCTCCCTACTCGAGAGAGAAGAGGGAGAAAGACTGGAACAAGTGCCAGCTAAGCAAAAAGATGCGTTGTCTATGAGTTAAGCTAACTAAGCATTAGTTAGCTGAATCTTTTCTATACTGAGAGATGAAAAGGGACGAGGGATAGAGGGAGATTATGAGAATTTCGAGACTCCTAAAGAGGGGTCTCATTTAATTGTATGGTCTCATTGTACATGTTACTTTCATGAGGTTGATCGGTAAGTGGCACTAGGATAGACCAAGAAGAAACAAGGCTACTAAAGAATGTCACTCCCTCGGCTTTCCACCAAAAGAGCCGCCTCATAGATGGAAGGGAATCAGAATCGTGAGGTCGTGTACTGGCAAGCTCACCAACAAAGGACAAAAACCAGGGGAGCAAAGCACCATAGAACGTCCCACAAAAACAAAGCCTAAATCCAGCAAAAAAACCAACAATAAACCACAACCTGATGATATCACTATCTAGCTATGGATTAACCGGTAGTGAACAAAGTACAGCCACGACCACCGGAACAAACTAGTGACGCCAATGACCAAGGCCAGAAAAAGGGTATCAAGTCTCTATTCGATCAGAGGAAAATGAATAGTAAATCCATACAAGCAGCGAGATCCAAAGAAAATAAAAATACCAACAAATGCCACAAAGCAATCCCAAAGGTACCATGGTTGCCAAACATCCTCAAACCCAAAAAGATGGAATAAAACCCAACAAAGGACCAAAACTGGTGAATCCCAACAAGCCAAAAATGAAGTAGTAACAACTAAACATGAATGGAATTAAAAGACCATACCATTGCAATAATTACATGCAATTCATTTCCAAGAAAAAATAGAGAGCAACCTAAAATAACACAACCCGATGAATAATCAGTTGCCTTTCTAAGAACTGGCTGCATTTGAAAGTCTTTACCACTGCAAATTGATAAGGAGACACCTATAAAGAGAATCCCACAATCGAAACCACCGTCCTAACGCCACAACAAAAACATGAATGGCCATTAATGGAAAACCACGAAGAGGTGACCCCATAACCAAAACCTAATAATAAACCTCCCTATCAATCACTTCCAACAAGCAAAGGGATGCCATGCCATACTCGCCAGGAGAAGGTTGCACCCTTATATTAGCTAATTACACCTCATCAGCGAACACTTTTTGCATTTCCGCTAGCTTTAGCCTGAATTCTCCCCCCATTAGCTACACACGACCACTGTTGGAAAAAATGATTAGGAGCAACACCACCCACAAAAGTCAATGGTGTTCGCCCCTAACCATTATGTGACATGCAACAATGGCTTAATGGGATTAAAAATTGCTAGGGGAGGTGGAGCTCGAGCGCGTGCACCATTACCTAAAAATGAACAACATTTGCTAGCTTTAAACGAATGGCCACTACAACAAAAAGACCTTATTACAACTGTAATTCTACAACTATCACAAAACATCAATTGTAATTTCGCTTTTTTACAACTGTATTATTTAGAAAGTTGTAGTAGATTAGTTTTCAATAACTCTTATATTTTGCAAGTTGTAATAGATGTATATTTCAACTATTGTTTTTGCCTGTTGTAAGAGATACTAATTAATATTAATAATTATTAAGTAATATTAATAATACCTAATATTATATACTTAATAAATTAATAATCAATAATATTAATGTTTAAGAATATTTAATATTAACCTTACAAATTAATAGTTACTATTAATGATTTATAAATAGTAATTAGCTTCTGACTATAACTGTTAAGTATTTAATAATTGATAATTAGTCATACATAATAATTAACTTTTAATAGAAAATATTAAATTACAATTAAGATGCAATAAATAATAAGTAAAAATTAAGGAGCGATAATTAATTGTAAATAGGTAATAATTAGTGATAAAATATTTGTTTATTAGTTCAAATTTATTATTTATTATTCACTAATTATAATTGAAAATTATATCTTGGAAATTTTGAAAAGTTGAAATTACTTAAATTAAATTTTGAAATATTCATAAAACTTGTATAAAACAATTAATATTGGTTATTAGTAATTGCTATTAGTAACTAAAAAGTAACAGTTAATAAATAGGATCAATATTTTATATTTAATAACTAATTTTTAACAATTAGTGATTAATAAGCAATATTTGATAGTTAAGAAGTAACATTAACATATAATAGTTCTTGTTCTTAATTTTATTTAACCTTTAATATTTCAAAAATCTTATAACTTGTAAGATTTCCAAATTAAATTTTAAAATATTTATAAAATTTTGAAATTTCATAAATTCAAAAATTAATAAATAAAATTTTAAGTAAATTTAAAACTTTATAGAATATTCAAATTTAAGAAAACTTATATATCCTTTTCAAAAATTTAGCATTAATTTTTCTTTTTATTTCTTACGTTAAATGAATTTCAAAATTGAAATGAATGTTTAAATGACTTAACCAATACGAGATACAGTGACATAAACGATTTGATGGTATAACATCAAAAAACAATGAAATACATCATAAAAACTCAAATTACAATTTACACGCATTGGCTTCAATCAAAATTTTTGCAAACTTTACTGTTCGAAAAGGAAGAACCGGGAGCTGTAATTTTTGGCGACTTCACTATTGTATTTCATTGAGCGGTGCCTGCTGTTTCTTTAATTATAAATATCTTCATCGCGTCCATATTCTCCGAAAACTAACCCATTCATCTCCCCCAAATTAGTCTAGGTTTTCACAAAATCCCTTAGTCTGTCTTATGCATGATGCATCATGATCAATTGATAGATGATTCAGATTCTCGACTTAAGAAGCGGGAGAGTAGGAGCTTTCTAGGTAAAGCACATGACTAACCATTACATCGCCTTCCTCATCGATGGCTGGTAATTCTCCGCCCCTTAAGTTTATCGTGCTACATCTTGTTGATAGTAAATTAAGGGCTCTTGTTAGTAAGGATATGCTGCAATAATCTTTATCCCATTGGAGTAATAACCTTGTGTTGTGCGTGGTTGGTGCGAGTCCATACTGCATCCATTTTTTGCTTATATTAGGTTTATATGGAAGCTCGTTGGACAGTCTGAATTGTTCCCCAAGTAGAAATAGATTTTTATTTGTTAAGTACAAATTGATGAGGATTTGGAGTTGTGGAAGCCTGTGCACCTACCATTGTCTCTGTTTCCGCTAATTTCGATCTTGCTGGTCCTCGACCGCCTTTTATTTCCTCTCTTCCTGCTGCGCACAATGTGCTTGCTGCTGCTACTCTAGAGGATTTAGCGCCTCTCAAGGTGGTCGATCCTATTCTGTAAGTATTTTCTCGTTTATGCGTGAGCGATAATTTATCCAAAGTTGAGTCTCTTTCTAAATTTAATTAGGCGCTTGATCTAAAGCACGGGCCTATTACGAGCAACCATGGTACGGAGCGCTGAAGCAAGCTAGAACTTGACACATAAGCTTTCCCCTATATCATTGGTTCTGATCCGGGAGCATTTTGATTTATTAGTTGCGATGGACATCCGACGTCGTTGCAGTGTTGGGTTCTCCGTGCACCGCCTCTCGCATGATAGGTATCAAATTAGGCTGGCTTCGGCATTGATCCTCCTTTGTGAGGTTGTTCTTGTTATTGGTTGCTTTTCTTTATTATGTACCATGGCATATCCTTTAATACAATTTCAAAAGTTTAATTATATCAACTAAATCAAAAGGAAGAAGAAAAATAATACTAATCAGGCCTAACTATAGAAAAATCCTTACTTTAACATGCAATCTCCAAATTAATACTTGTTTGTCGCCAACGAAGGGAACTCTTTCTGTTCTTACTTCTCATTTTTGAACTATATTTATTAGGGAAAATTCTATTTCAACCCATGTTTTTAGGTAGTAGCCCTCCCCCCCCACTTCTCCAAATAAAAAAACCGTATATCCAATTAATAAGTAACCCCCATCTTTTCCAAACTTACCCCTCACTTCACGTTGTTGTCCATTTCTCATGCAAATCAGTTCTTTCAACGCAAATCATTTCTAATTTAGGCGATCGCATTCATCAAAGAAGAGCGGAAAAAAGGTAAGCTCCGTCATACTTTTAGGGTTTCGGAGTTAGGGTTTTGAGTATTGATTTGTGGAATAATTATTTTGATTGAAGATTGACATTGTCCGTTGATGTTTGGGGTAACAATGATCGAAGATTGACATTATTTTGATCGATATTTGTTATTTCAGTGAGTTGTTAGCATTATAAAATTGGGGATTTTTTTAATCTGTCCAGGTTACCAAACATGAAAACTATGTGGAAAAATGATACACCACGATGAAATTGTATGAGGAATTTACTTTTACTTATAGAACTCCTTCGTGGTTATCAAATTTTCCATGTAAACAACTTCGTGCTTAAGTATATTTAGAAGTCCACTACGTATCTACATTGCGGGGTAAACCAACAAACCACGTATAGGTTCTCCGAGGAATTTACAGTAACCCCGTATCTTTCATACGTGGTTTGTTTATGTACCATGTAAATGTTCTTCGTGGGGAACTGTAATTTTGAAAAAAATGTGATGGTGACACTTCACTAACACATTCTTTTTTTATTTATAGATGCCTCCTCGTAAACGAATGACTATTTTTTGAAGAAAAAGGAGAGCGGAGAAGGTAGCCAAAGGCACAAGTGCAGACATGAATGTGGATAAGGATGAAGAGCAACATGATGATGCTGAGGATCAGTACAGAATTGCAATAAGGCAAAGTCAAGATTAGACAGAAGTAGAAGAACAACGAGATGAAGAAGAAGATGAAGAACAACAAGATGAAAAAGTGGGTAATGAAGAAGCTTTAAATGAGAAAGGAGGACCAAGAACCAATGATGTGATTAAACAATTTGATATTCATGTTGCTTCCATGATATGGCTTGACCAGGTACGTGGCTAGTACTTATATGGAATCAAATTATAATTACTTCATTTTTAACTTATAAATATATTTGTGTAGGACCGAGGACCGCTAACATGTGTAAATCATGCTCAAAAGATATCGGAGTGGAAGATGCCGGATAATGCTATTAGATTTAAAGCCATCATTGAGTTGTCATGTTTATATCACATTGTTAGCACTTGCTACAAGAGTGTCAACAAGTATTTGATCTCGGCTTTCATAAAATGATGGTATCCAGAGACTAACACTTTCCATTTGTCATTCGGTGAGATGACAATTATTTTGATGATGTCGTGTCTCTATTACACATTCCAATTGAAGGCGAACCGATACAAAGTAGGTCACATGACATGGAGCCGACCGCGAACCCCCATTCGGTGGCCCCACCCCATCGGAAACCACCTCCGAACGGAAGCCCTTTGGGCCAAGAATCCGTGAAAACCTTGCAACGAAAATTCTTCAAACTTGTGTAGATTTGTAGACCTCACTTAGTGCAACGAATTTGCTTTAGAAAGATCTAAATTTTATTGTGTAGATTTTGTAAGAAATGGGGGAGAGGATTCGAGCCATTTCCGCCCTATGATCGTGGTGAACGGCGGCTCAGATAAAGTGATGGCCAATTAGGGTTTTTTATTTATTTATAATTTTTTTAATATTATTTGCTTCTTTACTTCCTTTATTACTCATTCAACGTTCTAAACTCCAAATCGAACCCAACGAATGTCGCCCCAAGCCAAATACCCCCATTTCGAACAAAATGGGATATGTATCGTAGGCTGATTCGACTGTTACGATTAGTTTTTCTTTAAATTAAAATATAAATCAGTATATATTCAATTTTAACGTACATTTCAAATTACCGGGACCACATACTGACCCTAAAAATTCCAGAAAAATTATTTCTAGCTTCGTATTTACGATACGGTCCTAACAAAACTAATTTCATTGAATTCTTAGACCGTTTGAAAAATGGCCATTTTCCAGTCGATTGAAATTGACTGAAACTGGTCAAACGCGTCTTCCTTTGCCACACTCACCTATTGATTCGAAAAATTACGAATTTTGAAATCTAGTAATAATTTAGCATTCCAGATCCAACAAAAGTGGTTTCATCGAAATTCGAGGTCGTTTGCCAAATTTCCATTTTCAAAGGCCTTTATATATATTAAAATATATATAAATTCCACAGCGACTTTTCTGAATTTTGAACTGGACATATCTTTCAATTTCTAAAGTGAAATCTCAGTTTCTTAGATCTGTTAGAAAGATATCATCAAACAGATTCAGATATTTCTTGTTTTCATCCAATTCAAACTTAAAACAAATCTTGTATATTCATTTGAAATTTAAAATCGAATTTTCGAACTACCGCGCCATTTCAGGCTCGTTATGTGATTAAAATAAATTTATTCGTTTTAACTTCGTCGAAAATAAATTTTCCGTCGTTATTATTTAAAATAATTCATTTTAAATAATCAAAATTTGTCAAAATCGCCAAAATAAAATTTTTAAATTGGCCCAGATTTCCGGGTTATTACAATCTCCCCCACTTAAAACTTTTCGTCCCCGAAAAGGAACGAAGCCGAAAGTTGTTTCACAAATCAACTCAACTTCCAGTATTTTCACTACGGCTTAAGTTCTTCAACTTTTCATTTTCTAAGAACTTTTCAAATTTTTCAAAAATTTGGCTAACACCCTAAATTTTCGAAAAATTTCTCCATAACCTCCCTTGCACCGGGGACTTCGAGATATTTCATATAGCCTCCCATGGCCTTCTTCAATCCAAAAGAAAAAGTAAAATCTAAGAGCCTAGCCAATCGGCTCACAAAATCATCCAAAACCCAAGAAATACAATAAACATGTACCTATTTGTCGGGCAAACAATTTTACTCCTCTTCTCTAGCCTCCTTGCTATGACCTGTTCAATGTAAGTACATGTATATGCATGCTAATGTGACTAATTTTCAATACAACTCAATATTCGGTTCAATTGGGCTAAAGGTTCAACATTTAATTAATCAAACAATAATCAAACAACACAACCAGCAATCAATTAGTTGATTATCGTTTCAAAATCATAATTTTGATACATAGTCAAAAATCACAATTTTGATGCCAAATCACAATAATAAGCCCTATCTAATTTTGGTTCTCACACCAGTCTAATGGAAATATATAGACATCACACTTTTGAAACTCGAATATAAACACTGATGATGCACGTGCTATCATCAGTACCATCTCCAGGCAACTAGAGTGTGATTCTATATCTATCCAGTATATTAAAACTTCGAATACACGCGGATCAGACATATACGCAAAATCTTTATATACTGCATTGTCCAAATTCAATATAAATAAATAACCAAATACGAATAGTTGATTTAAATTTTTAAAACAAAATTTGTATTCACTTTTATTTCAAAAATACTCTTCACACTCGTTCTAGGATACTATTGATCCCATCTCTAACGAGTCATTCCCATTGGATATTACTAATCCAATATCTGTTGAATTCTTTCTTATGGTTCTAATGTGTCTTGTTCTCTGAGCTTTGTAAACCAAAGCTCTGATACCACTGTAAGAACCCGTAACTTCCCCGTGAAGGAAAGAGCGGATACTTTGAGAACAACACACAAAAGAACGCATACAGAAGAACATTTCATTGTATATTACAACAATTCCATCAGAATACAAGAACGTACGGAGTATTAACAAATAATATACATTATAAAATATCAGAGATTACAATACATTACATAGCAACGGAAAATAATACAATAGACAACTAGAAGTAATACACGGATACAGAGCTTTTCGAGTATTGTTCCAGCTGTAAATCAGGATCCTATGAATATAAATCTGCAAAACCAAAACTACTAGCTGCCTATGCGGAAAATAGGGGCACCTAAAGTTTAGGTTAAAACAATAAACTCCAGGTCAGTCATGTGACTGGTGTGAGAACTACAACAGTTATTAATATTGGTTTTTAAAGTTCGGTAAATCAAGCGACCACGCCGTATAACACGGAACGGGTTTCCTCCCAAGAATACCAGTGCATAAAACAACAACGCAATGCTGAATACAGAACAATGAAGCTGTTATAAGACCCAGGTCCCATCACACAATGCAACGCAAGCCGGAGGATACGGTTTTACCTTATAACATCCAAAGAATGCTTGATACATGAAATTTTATCTTTTGATTCTTAATCAGATTCCAACCGTAAATTAGTAAGAGAATGATTCCCTAAGTATTAACCCCGAAGGCTGAAACCAACATCAGACTAATACCCAGTAAACTACTAATCTTAGCTCGTTTCCAGTTAGTTTCTGATTTTATTTACAATCATAAATATCAATCATAGGCGGCATGGGTACCATATATCATGTCGCCATACTAGTTCTATAATTAAAACCGCAAAATCACGTATTTGGAAATTGGATTTCCATCTGCGAACTGAGGCTAGGGATCGTCCTCTACCGATTCGAGACTGTCTAGCTCGAGCCTCAGGCAAGTACTCAGTCAAGCATTTGGATCGTGAGGGCCGGTCCACCGATGTGGATTAAAATGCCTGAACACTGCGTTTCCCCGCCCTTTGGGGGCGTAAATGAGCCAACAAATGACTCCATCGGCTCCGCATAGTCACCGATATATCTGAGGCGCCTCGCAACAGCAACAACCACATAAGTCAAACTCGTTAGGGCGTGTAAAACCACTGATGCCACTTCTAGCTAGAAAGAAACGCATGTCCTCCCTGAGGTCCTTCTATCGTTTCTGGTTCACAACCGGAGTGTGAGGCTCGTGAATCAACGCTACACAAATCTATGCCACACAGGCCGTGCTTTGATCATCGACCACAAAACTCTGCTTTTCAACAGAAGCCTTGACCATTTGCATCTTAGAATGCCATGCATGCAAACCACTCCATGCAACCGATATCCATCAATCACACAGAATGATATCCAATGTCAGACACAAAGTCCATTTACAAGTCCGTTCTGGGTCTAAACGAAACTGGAGGCACCTTGTACCTCGCATATCCATCGATCTCCAAGTACGTCTGGACGATCACCAACTGATTCCCTCCTCTTGGGTGTACAGCCCAATCAAGATCATCAGTAATCCCCCAAACGACGTGAAGACTTCCGGTCTTCGACCACCGTCTTCATCCTCGACACCACGTCGAATCAGTTATTCAGAATGGGATAAACCGGTCTTTCTGAAAAACTCGCGTATATAATAAACAAGTGTTACACAAACACAACATACGCGTCATTCCAATTCATCAGTCACTAACCGTAAATTAGTAAGAGAACAATTCCCCAAATATTAACCCCGAAGGCCGAAACCAACATCAGATCAATACCCAGGAAACCATTCTTCTTAGCTATCCTACAGTTAGTTTCTAAATTTCACATTCTTAGGGAAAGGTTCCCATTAATTTTATCAAAGATAAATTCTTTAAATTTATTCTTTAATCTCCTTTTGAATATCAATTCAAATTAGTCGGGATTAGCGAACCACACTGAAGTAATCATTTATTTTATTTCCCAATCCCAACCTATTCATCCCATGAAGTAAAACTGGTAATACTTCATATTTAACACCACGGTGTTATCGGTAAATTCAATTACCATTTCAAGTTCAAATCTAATTAAAGATTTAACTATTGCCTGGAGTAAAACTGGTGATACTCCATTCTCGATCTTTTCAATCTAATTAAAGATTCATTAAAACTCCACTTAGTTTTAATCTTTAACTGGGTTAAAGAATCAGTGTCATTTAAAACACGGTTCACGATAAACCCAAAATTACATTCCATTCTATCAGCTTTTAACCGTAAAATATCAAGTGAGAAATTCCCTAAGTATTAACCCCGAAGGCCGAAACCAACATCAGATCAATACCCAAGAAACCATTCAACTTAACTAATCTCCAGTTAGTTTCTGATTTTCTCAACTCCGTTAGGTCTAAGAACAGTACTATTTTAAATACCATTCATGACAACCCAAATCACATTCCATTAATTATCGGGTTAAAGAACAAATGTTATTTAAAACACCACTCACGATAAACCCAAAAATTAATTCAAATTCAAATTCAATTCCAGTTTAATACCATTTAATTGGTACACTTCATAAAATCTAAATAAAAGATTTAATCTTTTTCTCACCTGGGTTTAAGAACAGTGTTTAATGAAGACACCATTCACGACAAACCCAAGTCCCATTTGATATTAAATACAAGGCTCTGAATAGAAAATAAATCGGCTTATATTCCGACCAACAAAAATCTTATTGGAAATAACGATATTAATATATCTTTCAAATTCCCATAACAATATCTGTATCATCACGAAATCCAACATCAAAATATTCCGAAGACAATTTCGATTCAAATCCATTCCAATTCAATTATTGGAAATTCTGGTTATTTTCAAAACCATTTCAAATCCAATTTATTTATTTTAAAAATAAATAAATTATTATTCTAGTTCAAAACTAGTTCACTTCGATAAAAAACTATTTTTATCTTTTCAAATATGGAGTTTTCATCCCAATTCTTTCCAAATCATTTCTTATGATTTTACAAAAATTATTACTATTTTTAATAATTTTATCAAGGCCCGTACAGTCGATTTCCATCAACGGCCATCGAACTGCACTTACAGCGACCTTTTCCAAATTTGATTTGGACATAATTCCAAATCAAACTGTAAGATTTCAAATTTCTAATATTCGTTAGAAAGCTCTTTTCGATACGAACCCAACGGTTCCGGTTTTAGGAGAATCCGACGGTCGGATCTCCCGAAATATCCATTCGAAGTCAATGGTTGAAATTCGCGAACTGCCACGGCACGGCGCGTTCTATTCAAGCCATTATATATATATATATATATATATATATTTCGTCGATTTCCTTTTAAAGCGTATTATATAAATCGTTTTAAATTCGTTTTCAAAACGATTTAAACTTCATATTCAATTTCTAATCAAAATTGAATATTCCGCATCATCGATATACAAATGATAATATTTTCAAAACGTTATATTTTGAAATCACTTCTTTTTCCATAATCATTGTAAAAACGAATATAATCGATATAAATACCGTTCATGTCAAAATGGAGCATATCTAATCAACACGGCTTTATATATTTCAATAACTTTATTTTTTCTATTCAACACATAAATATATATTTTATTCAATACATGAATTTATTTTCTATTCAACACATGAATTTATTTTCTAAATTGGAATGAGGCCCATTCAATTACCATATAATGTTAATTATATGAATTTTCTACAACACATGTATATAATAGCAACGATAAATAATCAACCATCATCCAGAGTGCACCACACAACTGCATAAGCATTAAATATAAATAATTAACGCTTACACAGTGTGTCAACCCATCGATTGACATACAACTAAACAATCGTGATTAGTATACGTCAAATCTCGTCCCAATACCCGTGTGGGGTTTCAAATCAACAAACACACATTTTATTTGTGCAGTTGGGCAATGTGTAAAATTTACCATCCCAATCAATATCAGTCAAATCAGTTATATAAAAAAATCTTCGATTTGTTTATTTCTATTTATTTTATTTACACGTTAAAAATCATATTTTTAAATATAAAATATTTTCCACTATAAAATATTTTATTTCATTCCACATCACACAACTAAATTTCACAACACATCAATCAAACAAACAAGCCGTCCATGGTCTGTGGACGACGGGTGTCGGGTGCTAATAAGCACCGTCTGCATCCTAGTATATATTTCAACTAGAAATTAAAATAAACGCGAGGAGTTCTCACCTTGGGGTTCCACTCCGCCATTTCATTTCTGAACGGTTCGGATTCGCTTGATATTCTAACTCAAACCTTCCCACGCTGTTCACAATAAAAATCACACCTTTAATAATGCTTTCCATACATAAAAATCATATTTTTATGTTCTCTACATATATAAAAAGATCGAATTTTTATTTTCACTTCCTATCTATAAAAATCGAATTTTTTTTATCTTCATGGAAACATGGTAAAAATCGAATCTTTACCTCATTCACATATAGAAAACTTATATTTTTAATATCATACATATATAAAAATCATATTTTTATTCTCTACGTTATATAAAAATTATATTTCTATATCACTTTCTTCATGATAAAAAAAATCCGGTCTTTCTATAATTAAAGATCTAACCTTTTAAACACTTGAAAATCGTATTTCTAAACACTTGAAAATCTAATCTCATTTGTTCATAAAAATTCAGTTTTTCTTTTGCTATGATATATATGTATATATATAAATTCATTTTTTATACCGCTCTTCATATAGTAAAGATTATATTTTTATATGGCTATTCCTATAGTAAAGATTATATTTTTTATATGGCTATTCCTATAGTAAAGGTTATATTTTTTTATATGGCTATTCCTATAGTAAAGATTATATTTTCTTATATGGCTATTCCTATAGTAAAGTAATGGTATTTTTATTTTCAAAAACCTATACTATTTCTATTTTTACAATCAATGTTATTTTTATTTTAAAACAAAGTATATTTAATTCTAAAACAAATTTATAAGCTATATTCTTAACAATATTATCTATATAAAAATGAATTTAAACACTATATTCTATAAATAAAAAAAATTGAATTTAAACTCTAATTACCATTTTTTTCTGTTCACCGTTGATTGGGCAGTCCAAAGGCCATAGGGCTTCATCATTCATGGTCCTTCTTCCCGATGGCTTTCAGGAAACCATGCTCCACATGAAAATTTACTGCCGCATCTTGTTTTTACCCCACAGGCGATCATCTGACACTGACGCGACGAGCGCCTTGGTGTCGTCTGCCACCCCTCACCGTCGCTTCGAATTCGAAGACCCCCCAACTCCCCCAAATCCAGTTCAAAACTTTGACTGCCCTCCACCTCCGCCACGATGCTCTGACCATCGATCCCCGGTGTCCACTCTAACCGCCTTGCTTCCCTCTCCCTGCACCGACAACGACCTCCCATTCGGTGGCCCCACCCCATCAGAAACCACCTCCGAACGGAAGCCCTTTGGGCCAAGAATCTGCGAAAACCTTGAAAAGAAAACTCTTCAAACTTGTGTAGATTTGTAGACCTCACTTAGTACAATGAATTTGCTTCAGAAAGATCTAAATTTTATTTTGTAGATTTTGTAAGAAATGGGGGAGAGGATTCGAGCCATTTCCGCCCTATGATCATGGTGAACGGCGGCTCAGATAAAGTGGTGGCCAATTAGGGTTTTTTTTATTTATAAATAAATTTTTAATATTATTTGCTTCTTTACTTCCTTTATTACTCGTTCAACGTTCTAAACTCCAAATCGAACCCAACGAATGTCGCCCCAAGCCAAATACCCCCATTCCGAACAAAATGGGATATGTATCGTAGGCTATTTCGACTGTTACGATTAGTTTTTCTTTAAATTAAAATATAAATCAGTATATATTCAATTTAAACGTACATATCAAATTACCAGGGCCACATACTGATCCTAAAAATTCCAGAAAAATTATTTCTAGCTTCGTATTTACGATACGGTCCTAACAAAACTAATTTCGTTCAATTCTGAGACCGTTTGAAAAATGGCCATTTCCCAGTCGATCGAAATTGACTGAAACTGGTCAAACGCGTTTTTCTTTGCCACACTCACCTATTGATTCCAAAAATTACAAATTTTGGAATCTAGCAATAATTTGACATTCTGGATCCAATAAAAGTGGTTTCATCGAAATCCGAGGTCGTTTGCAAAATTTCCATTTTCAAAGGCCTTTATATATATTAAAATATATATAAATTCCACAGCGACTTTTCTGAATTTTGAACTGGACATATCTTTCAATTTCTAATGTGAAATCTCAGTTTCTTAGATCCGTTAGAAAAATATCTTCAAACAGATTCAGATATTTCTTGTTTCGTCCAATTCTGACTTAAAACGAATCCTGTATATTCATTTGAAATTTAAAATCGAATTTTCGAACTACCGCGCCATTTCAGGCTCGTTATATAATTAAAATAAATTTATTCGTTTTAACTTAATCGAAAATAAATTTTTCGTCATTATTATTTAAAATAATTCATTTTAAATAATCAAAATCTGTCAAAATCGCCAAAATAAAATTTTTAAATTGGCCCAGATTTCCGGGTTATTACAATCTCCTCCACTTAAAACTTTTCGTCCCCGAAAAGGAACGAAGCCGAAAGTTGTTTCACAAATCAACTCAACTTCCAATATTTTCACTACGGCTTAAGTTCTTCAACTTTTCAGTTTCTAAGAACTTTTCAAATTTTTCAAAAATTTGGCTAACACCCTAAATTTTCGAAAAATTTCGCCATAACCTCCCCTACACCGGGGACTTCGGGATATTTCATATAGCCTCCCATGGCCTTCTTCAATCCAAAAGAAAAAGAAAAAGCCAAGCGGCTAGCCAATCGGCTCACAAAATCATCCAAAACCCAAGAAATACAATAAACATGTACCTATTTGTCGGGCAAACAATATTATTCCTCTTCTCTAGCCTCCTTGCTATGACTTGTTCAATGTAAGTACATGTATATGCATGCTAATGCGACTAATTTTCAATACAACTCAATATTCGGTTCAATTGGGCTAAAGATTCAATAATTCATTAATCAAACAATAATCAAACAACACAACCACTAATCAATTAGTTGATTATCGTTTCAAACTCATAATTTTGATACATAGTCAAAAATCACATTTTTGAGGCCAAATCACAACAATAAACCCTATCTAATTTTGGTTCTCACACCAGTCTAATGGAAATATATAGACATCACACTTTCGAAACTCGAATATAAACACTGATGATGCACGTGCTATTATCAGTACCATCTCCGGGCGACTAGAGTGTGATTCTATATTTATCAAGTATATTAAAACTTAGAATACACGCGGACCAGACGTATACGCAAAATCTTTATATACTGCATTGTCCAAATTCAATATAAATAAATAATCAAATACGAATAGTTGATTTAAATTTTTAAAACAAAATTTGTTTTCACTTTTATTTCAAAAATACTCTTCACACTCGTTCTAGGATACTACTGATCCCATCTCTAACGAGTCATTCCTATTGGATATTACTAATCCAATATCTATTGAATTCTTTCTTATGGTTCTAATGTGCCTTGTTCTATGAGCTTTGTAAACCAAAGCTCTGATACCACTGTAAGAACCCGTAACTTCCCCGTGAAGGAAATAGCGGATACTTTGAGAATAACACACAAAAGAACGCATACAAAAGAGATTTCATTGTATATTACAACAATTCCATCAGAATACATGAATATACAGAGTATTAACAAATAATATACATTATAAAATATCAGATATTACAATACATTACATAGCAACGGAAAATAATACAATACACAACTAGAAGTAGTACACGGATATAGAGCACTCCGAGTATCGTTCCAGCTGTAAATCAGGATCCTATGAATATAAATCTGCAAAACCAAAACTACTAGCTGCCAGTGCGGAAAATAGGGGCACCCAGAGTTTAGGTTAAAACAATAAACTCCAGGTCAGTCATGTGACTAGTGTGAGAACTAAAACTGTTATTTATATTGGTTTTTAAAGTTCGGTAAATCAAGGGACCACGCCGTATAACACGGAACGCGTTTCCTCCCAAGAATACCAGTGCATTAAACAACAACGCAATGCTAAATAAAGAACAATGAAGCTATTATAAGACCCAAGTCCCATCACACAATGCAACACAAGCCGGAGGATAGGGTTTTACCTTATAACAGCCGAAGAATGCTTGATATGCGAAATTTTATCTTTTGATTCTTAATCAGACTCCAACCGTAAATTATTAAGAGAACGATTCCCTAAGTATTAACACCGAAGGCCGAAACCAACATCAGACCAATACCCAGTAAACCACTCATCTTAGCTCGTTTCCAGTTAGTTTTTGATTTTATATACAATCATAAATATCAATCATACGTGGCATAGGTACCATATATCATGTCGCCATACTAGTTCTACAATTAAACCCGCAAAATCACGTATTTGGAAATTGGATTTCCATTTGCGAACTGAGGCTAGGGATCGTCCTCTAGCGATTCAAGACTGTCTAGCCCTAGCCTCAGGCAAGTACTCAGTCAAGCCTTTGGATCGTCAGGGCCGGTCCACCGATGTGGATTAAAATGCCTGAACACTGCGTGTCCCTGCCCTTTGGGGGCGTAAATGAGCCAACAAATGACTCCATCGGCTCCACATAGTCGCCGATATATCTGAGGCGCCTCGCAACAATAACAACCACATAAGTCAAACTCGTCAGGGCGTGTAAAACCACTGACGCCACTTCAAGCTAGAAAGAAACGCATGTCCTCCCGAGGTCCTTCTCTCGTTTCTGGTTCACAACCAGGGTGTGAGGCTCGTGAATCAACGCTACACAAAGCTATGCCACACAGGCCGTGCTTTGATCATCAACCACAAGACTATGTTTTTCAACCGAAGCCTTGATCATTTGCATCTTAGCATGCCACACAGGCAAACCACTCCATGCAACCGATATCCATCAATCACATAGAATGATATCCAATGTCAGACACACGGTCCATTTACAAGTCTATTCTGGGTCTGAACGAAACCGGAGGCACCTTGTACCTCGCATATCCATCGATCTCCAAGTATGTTTGGACGACCACCAACTGATTCCCTCCTCTTGGGTGTACAGCCCAATCAAGATCATCAGTAATCCCCCAAACGACGTGAAGACTTCCGGTCTTCGAACACCATCTTCATCCTTGACACCACGTCGAATCAGTTATTCAGAATGGGATAAACCCGGTCTTTCTGAATAACTCGCATATATAATAAACAAGTGTTACACAAACACAACATACGCCTCATTCCAATTCATCAGTCACTAACCGTAAATTAGTAAGAGAACAATTCCCCAAATATTAACCCCGAAGGCCGAAACCAACATCAGTTCAATACCCAGGAAACCATTCTTCTTAGCTAACCTACAGTTAGTTTCTAAATTTCACATTCTTAGGGAAAGGTTCCCATTAATTTTATCAAAAATAAATTCTTGAAATTTATTCTTTAATCTCCTTTTGAATATCAATTCAAATTAGTCGCGATTAGCGAACCACACCGAAGTAATCATTTAATTTATTTCCCAATCCCAACCTATTCATCCCATGAAGTAAAACTGGTAATACTTCATATCTAACACCACAGTGTTATCCGTAAATTCAATTACCATTTCACGTTCAAATCTAATTAAAGATTTAACTATCGCCTGGAGTAAAACTGGTGGTTCTCCATTCTCGATCTTTTCAATCTAATTAAAGATTCATTAAAACTCCACTTAGTTTTAATCTTTAACTGAGTTAAAGAATCAGTGTCATTTAAAACACGGTTCACGATAAACCCAAAATCACATTCCATTCTATCAGCTTTTAACCGTAAAATAGCAAGTGAGCAATTCCCTAAGTATTAACCCCGAAGGCCGAAACCAACATCAGATCAATACCCAAGAAACCATTCAACTTAACTAATCTCCAGTTAGTTTCTGATTTTCTTAACTCCGTTGGGTCTAAGAACAGTATTATTTAAGATACCATTCACGACAACCCAAATCACATTCCATTAAATATCGGGTTAAAGAATGATGTTATTTAAAACACCGTTCACGATAAACCCAAAAGTTAATTCAAATTCAAATTCAAGTCCAATTAAATACCATTTAATTGGTACACTTCATTAAATCTAAATAAAAGATTTAATCTTTTTCTCACGTGGGTTTAAGAACAGTGTTAATGAAGACACCATTCACAACAAACCTAAGTCCCATTTGATATTAAATACAAGACTCTGAATAGAAAATATATCGGCTTATATTCAATATCAAATTTTACGACCAACAAATATCGTATTGGAAATAACGATATTAATTATCTTTCAAATTCCCATAACAATATCTGTATTATCACGAAATCCAACCTCAAAATATTCCGAAGACAATTTCGATTCAAATCCATTCCAATTCAATTATTGGAAATTCTGATTATTTTCAAAACCATTTCAAATCCAATTTATTTATTTTAAAAATAAATAAATTATTATTCTAGTTCAAAACTAGTTCACTTTGATAAAAATTTATCTTTATCTTTTCAATTCCAGAGTTTTTCATCCCAATTATTTCCAAATCATTTCTTATGATTTTACACAAATTATTACTATTTTTAATAATTTTATCAAGGCCCGTACAGTTGATTTCCATCAACGGTCATCGAACTGCACTTACAGCGACCTATTCCGAATTTGATTTGGACATAATTCCAAATCCAACCGTTAGATTTCAAATCTCTAATATTCGTTAGAAAGCTCTTTTCGATACAAACCCAACGGTTCTGGTTTTAGGAGAATCCGATTGTTGGATCTCCCGAAATATCCATTCGAAGTCAATGGTCGAAATTCACGAACTGCCGCGGCGCGTTCTATCCAAGCCATTATATATATATATATATATTATCGATTTCCTTTTAAAACGTATTATATAAATCGTTTTAAATTCGTTTTCAAAACGATTTCAAGTTCATATTCAATTTCTAATCAAAATTGAATATTCCGCATCATCGATATACAAATGATAATATTTTCAAAACGTTATATTTTGAAATCACTTCTTTTTCCATAATCATTGTAAAAACGAATATAATCGATATAAATACCGTTCGCGTCAAAATGGCGCATATCTAATCAACACGGCTTTATATATTTCAATAACTTTATTTTTTCTATTCAACACATGAATATATATTTTATTCAACACATGAATTTATTTTCTATTCAACACATGAATTTATTTTCTAAATTGGAATGAGGCCCATTCAATTACCATATAATGTTAATTATATGGATTTTCTACAACACATGTATATAATAGCATCGACAATTAATCAACCATCATCCAGAGTGCACCACACAACTGTATAAGCATTAAATATAAATAATTAACGCTTACACAGTCTATCAATCCATCGATTGACATACAACTAAATAATCGGGATTAGTGTACATCAAATCTCATCCCAATACCCTTGTGGGGTTTCAAATCAACAAACACACATTTTATTTGTGCAGTTGGGCGATGTGTAAAATTTACCGTCCCAATCAATATCAGTTAAATCAGTGTATATAAAAAAATCTTTGATTTGTTTATTTCTATTTATTTTATTTACACGTTAAAAATCATATTTTTAACTATAAAATATTTTCAACTATAAAATATTTTATTTCATACCACATCACACAACTAAATTTCACAACACATCAATCAAACAAACAAGCCGTCCATGGTCTGTGGACGATGGGTGTCGGGTGCTACTAAGCACCATCTGCATCCTAGTATATATTTCAACTAGAAATTAAAATAAAAGTGAGGAGTTTTCACCTTGGGGTTCCACTCCGCCATTTCATTTCTGAACGGTTCGGATTCGCTTGATATTCTAACTCAAACCTTCCCACACTGTTCACAATAAATTCACACATTTATTAACGCTTTCCATACATAAAAGTCATATTTTTATGTTCTCTACATATATAAAAAGATCGAATTTTTATTTTCACTTCCTATCTATAAAAATCGAATTTTTTTTATCTTCATGTAAACATGGTAAAAATCGAATCTTTACCTCATTCATATATAGAAAACTCATATTTTTAATATCATACATATATAAAAATCATATTTTTATTCTCTACATTATATAATAATTATATTTATGTATCACTTTCTTCATGATAAAAAAATCCGTTCTTTCTATAATTAAAGATCTAACCTTTTAAACATTTGAAAATCGTATTTCTAAACACTTGAAAATCTAATCTCATCTTTTCATAAAAATTCAGTTTTTCTTTTGCTATGATACATACATACATACATACACATATATATATATATATATATATATATATATATATATATATATATATATATTCAGTTTTTACATCGCTCTTCATATAGTAAAGATTATATTTTTATATGGCTATTCCTATAGTAAAGATTATATTTTTTATATGGCTATTCCTATAGTAAAGGTTATATTTTTTTTATATGGCTATTCCTATATAAAGGTTATATTTTTTTATATGGCTATTCCTATAGTAAAGTAATGGTATTTTTATTTTCAAAAACCTATACTATTTCTATTTTTACAATCAACGTTATTTTTATTTTAAAACAAAGTATATTTAATTCTAAAACAAATTTATAAGCTATATTCTTAACAATGTTATCTATATAAAACTGAATTTAAACACTATATTCTATAATTAAAAAAACTGAATTTAAACTCTAATTACCATTTTTTTTCTGTTCACCATTGACTAGGCAGTCCAAGGCCACAGGGCTTCATCGTTCATGGTCCTTCCTGATGGCTTCCAAGAAACCATGCTCCACATGAAAATTTGCTGCCGCATCTTGTTTTTACCCCACAGGCGATCATCAGACACTGACGCGACAAGCGCCTTGGCGTCGTCTGCCACCCCTCACCGTCGCTTCGAATTCGAAGACCCCCAACTCCGCCAAATCTAGTTCGAAACTTTGACCGCCCGCCACCCCCGCCACGATGCTCTGACCATCGATCCCCGGTGTCCACTCGAACTGCCTTGCTTCCCTCTCCCTGCGTCAACCACGACCCCCCATTCGGTGGCCCCACCCCATCGGAAACCACCTCCAAACGGAAGCCCTTTGGGCCAAGAATCCGCGAAAACCTTGCAATGAAAATTCTTCAAACTTGTGTAGATTTGTAGACCTCACTTTGTACAACGAATTTGCTTCAGAAAGATCTAAATTTTATTATGTAGATTTTGTAAAAAACGTGGGAGAGGATTCGAGCCATTTCCACCCTATGATCGTGGTGAACGGCGGCTCAGATAAAGTGATGGCCAATTAGGGTTTTTTATTTATTTATAAATAAATTTTTAATATTATTTCCTTCTTTACTTCCTTTATTACTCGTTCAACGTTCTAAACTCCAAATCAAACCAAACGAATGTCGCCCCAAGCCAAATACCCCCATTCCGAACAAAATGGTATATGTATTGTAGGCTGATTCGACTGTTACGATTAGTTTTTCTTTAAATTAAAATATAAATCAGTATATATTCAATTTAAACGTACATTTCAAATTACTGGGGCCACATACTAACCTAAAAAATTCCAGAAAAATTATTTCTAGCTTCGTATTTACGATACGGTCCTAACAAAACTAATTTCGTTGAATTCCGAGACCGTTTGAAAAATGTCCATTTTCCAGTCGATCGAAACTGACTGAAACTGATCAAACGCGTTTTCCTTTGCCACACTCGACTATTAATTCGAAAAATTACGAATTTTGGAATCTAGCAATAATTTGACATTCCGGATCCAACAAAAGTGGTTTCGTCGAAATCCGAGGTCATTTGCAAAATTTCCATTTTCAAAGGCCTTTATATATATTAAAATATATATAAATTCCACAACGACTTTTCTGAATTTTGAACTAGACATATCTTTCAATTTCTAAAGTGAAATCTCAGCTTCTTGGATCCGTTAGAAAGATATCATCAAACAGATTCAGATATTTCTTGTTTCGTCCAATTCCGACTTAAAACGAATCCTGTATATTCATTTGAAATTTAAAATCGAATTTTCGAACTACCGCGCCATTTCAGGCTCGTTATATAATTAAAATAAATTTATTCGTTTTAACTTCGTCGAAAATAAATTTTCCGTCGTTATTATTTAAAATAATTCATTTTAAATAATCAAAATCCGTCAAAATCGCCAAAATAAAAATTTTAAATTGGCCCAGATTTCTGGGTTATTACAATAATATTCTTTTTAATTTATTTTCTTTTTTCAGTTTGCCACTATGCTTAAATTCAGTTTAATTTATTTTTCCCAGAACCTTCATATGTTGAATGAACCTAACCCTCAAGTTGTTAATACTAGGATTGTTGTTGGACACTACTTCAGGGCTCAAGTTTAATTGTTTAATAGTTTACATTTGTTGAACTTGTATTTTGAATACAGTATGTATTGTATTAACTTTAATGCTGAATTTGGATGGATATGTCTTTGATCATGTGATGTATTCTGGATGTAGCATGCTAATGTAATAGTTTTTTGTAACACCCCGCATTTTATGACAATTAAATATTAAATAGTGCATATGTGTATGTATATATATGTATATATTCATAGTCATAAATATATGAAAAAGAAATAAAATAATGGTAAACATATGATTGCATGTAATGAATACATGCATTAAAAAGAAGAAAAGATTAATGCAAGTAACTATGCAATGTATGCATTAAAAGAAAGAAGAAATTGGTTGCATGTAGTGTAATTATGTTGCATGCAATGATTTACAAGTATTATGCATTAATAAGAAAAGAAAAATGAAAGGAAAAGATGCGTGCAAATTGATAAAGTTACATGCAATGGTTTAAATGAAAGATTACAACAAATATGAAAAGAAGAAATAAGAAAAGAACAATGACCACTTTAAGCCTTGTTAACAAAAGCCTAAGTAGTCTAGTTGGTTAGAGCATGTGACTTTCATGAGAGTGGCATAGATTTGATCCCCACAGGTGCCATATCTTTATTTTAGAGAAACGGCTAAAATGATGCATGTTCTAAAAAGAAAATATGTACAAAAGCACATATAAAGAAAATTATACATATAAGGAAGTATAGAAAAATATATGTATATATGTGTAAAAATATATGCATGTATATGTATATGCATATGTATATATAAAGGAGAAATTCAAAATAAGGCTGCAATCAAAGAAATATGGTAACAATTAAGTAACGGCATAACACCTTTGAATTTTTAAATTGAAATAAAAGTTGTGCATGTATATCTATTTTTCAAATAGCCATTAGAAGTTTTGTATATATATAAGGATCTTATATATGAATATAATTCAAATCAACTCAAACTGAAGACCATTCGCAAAAGAGGAAAAAAAATAGGTGGCAGGGGTCGACCTAGGCAAAGGTGTGTCGACCCCAGGGTCGACCCACCCATATGGTGGGTCAACCTAGGGGTCGACCCATCCCTGATCCGAGCAGATTCATTGATGAATCCAAACTGTTTTCTTGACCATATTCATTGCTGACTCAGCACTGCGTGTACGATAAGATCTTGAACACCTATAAATAGGCTAGCAGAGCCTAGCCTAAATCTCACATTTTCCGAGAGGCTGCCAAAGCCCGGCTATTCTTCTTCCTCCTCAAATCTCTTTAGAAAAATAGAATATTTAGTTTAGGAAAATTTTGATTCAAGATCTAGAGGAAAAGAATGTATATTAATAAAGAAGGTGTTTATAATTCTATTCGTAGTAAGGTAAATTCTTATATCTGGTCAATTTAAATTTCTCCTCTTTTTTCCCTTTTTCTTTTAGTTGAGAATTGTTGATCCATGGTTATTTAGGTTCTAAAATTCAGTTAGGAGAACCATGGAATGCTATATCTGGACCAGATTCATGAACTAGAAAGAAATTAGGTGGGTGGATTAAAGTTATACCTTTTTGATAATGGTACATTTATCGTTTGACATTTCCCGTTAATATGCAATGTAAATCTACTAGAATGTTCAAACCTGTTAAAATATGTGGAAGCGATTACTATTGTATACATACATGTTTTAATTACATGCTAATCTATGGCATGTTCTATACTTTAACCCTAGACTGTAAGAATTGGGATAATTACATGTTAATTTGTTAGATTAGAACAATTACATGATAGATGATTACATGTTATTCTTTTAAATGGGGTTAATTACATGTTAGTGTTAGAGAATGGCGTTTTGATGACAACAACCTTATTTCAATATTAATTGATTATAAAATATATACTAACACTTTGTTTAGAATATATATACATATATATATATATATATATATATATATATACATGAATTATTACTAAAGACTGTATAATTTAAAGATGTTAGAGATTCAGAATTCAGAGATGTTTCAAGACTCATGATTACTTAAGATTTCAAGAGTTTAAGAATTAAAGTTGAATATAGTTATAAAGTCTACATTATGTAAGACTCTGAATAGCACTCTGGGTTCAAATTCAAAATAATTTCAAATTCTGTGTTCATATTCTATCTTCAATTTCTTTCTTCTCTATTTTACTTTCTATTTAAGTTTGATTTTGAACTTAAGTTTTATAATTTTAAACTTTATAAGTTTTATATATTTATATTTTATATACTTTATATTTATATAGTTTTAAACTCTATAATTTTATAAATATGTTTATATAGTTTATATTTATGTTTTCATATGATTTTCTACTTTATAATATTTATTTATAACATTATATTTTAATTAAAGAATTTCCAGAATTATATATATCTATATATATTTCAAAACACTTGAAAAATATTCAAATTTCAATTTTGTACATGTATATGTCGACATACATACATATATATATATATATATACATATCGACATATAACTATCATTTTTTCAAAATTGAAAGGAAGTATCTTTTCACTATTTGTGATGGTTTTGAAATGTTGCAACTTTTCAAATGTTATAAATAGGGGCTGATTTCAAATTTTTTATTACTTCTTCATCTTCATTCCCTTTCATTACACCATTATTCTTTATCATTTTTATGATTTCTGCACCTATACTCTATCGAATTCAATTTTGTTTTCATTAAACTTCTTCTCTCTACACTCTCTACTCATTACTCTCTAAATCAAGTGCTATTGAAGAGTTATAGGACTGTTTGTAATTGTTTGGGTTATGTGAGAAATCGGTGGTATCCCTTGCAGTCGAGAAATCAAGGATGGGTAATCGGAGGTATCCCTTGTAGCCATGAAATCATGGAAGTTGGAATCAGTGGCATCCCTTGTAGCTGTGAAATCAAGGAAGTTGTGACGACCCCAAATCCCGTATCCACGGTGGCAAGGGTAATCTTTGGAATATAACACATAAACAGATAATAGCAGAACAGAAATATATAAATACACCAGATAATGAACAAATAATACACTGGATAAACGTAATCATCAAAGTTACACAGTATACAGGATCATACTTAGTGCAAATACAGTTCAGCTATACATAAATGTCTACAGCGGAAAACAAACATAATATGTACAATAGGAGCTGAACAACATAAAAAGAGATAAATGATAGAATCCATCTTCAGCTCCAGCTATCCAGAAAGATCCTGCTAATAACCTGAATACAAGGCTGCCCATGTAGAAAAAAAAGGGCACCCGAGTTTGCAAGTGAAACAAAATACGAGTCAATCATGGGATTGGTATGAGAAATCTACTTAACACATTTAAAATATGACTAATCACAGGACCACGCAACTTTCGCGGAACGGGTTTACTCCATTGGATTGCCAGTGCTTTAAAACAAATAATTCTTTTAAACATTGCAATGCTTTTTATAAAAATGAAGCCATTATAAGACTCAGTTCCCATCACACAATGCAACGCAAACCGGAGGATAGAGTTTTACATTATAATGGCCAAAATATGCTTGATACGAATAAAACAAAAGCATTTGATATTATTACTAGTGTTTACATGTTTCGAAAACAATTTCGAATCATAACTATCAATCATAGACGACATGGGTACCATATATCATGTCGCCATATATATATACAATCAAAACCGCATAGTCACATATTCGGAAATTGGATTTCCGTCATGAACCAAGGCAAAAGATAGTCCTTACCAAATTCGAGATGCTCTAGCCCGTGTCTCAGGACCAGAACGCATCAACCCTTTGGATCGTCAGGGCCGGTCCATCGATGTGGATTATTATGCCTGAACACTACGTTTCCCCGCCCTTTAGGGCGTATGTGAGCCAACAAATGACTCCACTGGTCCCGGATCGACCGATATATCCAAGGCGCCTCGCAACAGCAACAACCACATAGGTGAAAATAGTATAAATGTCAACCAGTTCAAGCACCGACACCACCTCTAGCTAGAAGGAAACGCATGCCCTTCCTAATGTCCTCTCCCGTTTCTGGTTCATACCGGGTTGTGGGGCTCGCGAATTTACGTTATACACAGAGCTATGCCACACAGGCGGTGCTTTGATCATCACCATAAGAATTTGCTTTTCAACAGAAGCCTTGATCACTGCATCTTAGCATGCCACACAGGCAATTCATACTATGCAATTCATACCATCCAATGTCAGACACACAGTCCATTTGCAAGTCCGTTCTGGGTCTGAACGAAACCAGAGGCACTATATAGCTCGCATACCCATCGATCTCCGCGTACGTCTGGACGATCACTACTTATTATCCATATTTCGGGATGCCTCCCAATCAGGACCTCAGTTACCATCCAAACGAGGTGAAGATTTCCGGTCTTCAACCACCGTCTTCATCTTCGATTTCTTATCGTCGATTCAGTTATTCAGAATGGGATAAACCCGGTCTTTCTGAGCAAATCGCGTATATAAATAACTAGTGCTACACAAACACAACATATGCCTCATTCCAATTCATTAGTCACTAACCGTCAATCAGTAAGAGAACGATTTCCCAAATATTAAACCCGAAGGCCGAAACCAACATTAGATCAAAACCGAGGAAACCATTCGATTCAGCTAACCCTCAGTTAATTTCTAAATTTCACATTCCATATCGTTTATAATATTTTATAATGATTTATCGCTATTTTTATTTATTTTAAAATAGCCAATTTATTCAAACGACGCTTCGGGCCATAACGCGGCCGTGGCGCTGTTTTTCCTCAGATTTGATTTACACATATCTGAAAATCTAACCATTGGATCTTCACAAATTTTATATCATTAGAAAGATCTTTTCAAAATGAATCCAACGGTTCAAGTTTTGGGAAAATCCGACGGTCGTATCTCCCGATACAATCGTTTGAAGTTTCGATTTCAAAATACGAACTACAGCATCATTATTCGATTTAATTTAATTTTATATATATATATATATAAATATAATCGATTCTAGCGCTGTTTTTCTTCATATTTGAATTAAACATTCCAGACAATCCAACCGTTGGATCTTTACAAAGTTGGTGTCGTTGGAAAGATATTTCCAAAGCGAACCCAATGGTTTCGGTTTCGGGAAAATCCGATGGTCGGATCTCCCGCACTAATCATTTGAAATCACGGTTTCAAAAGATGAACTGCCGCTTCATTATTCGATATATTTTAATTATATTTATATATATGAATATAAATATAATCGATTCTTCGATTTCAAAACTACTTTCTTTTCATACATTTGATAAAAATGATATTTTTATCCAACCGACATTCACTTTGACACTTCACTATTTTTAACAATTCATGTTTATAGTAAAAATGTGATTTTTATTGTAAAACGATTTATTTCAAAACACGATTATTTTATATAGTTCATATAGATGATAAAAATATGATTTTTATTATAAAACAATTTATTTCAAAACACGAATACCATTCAACACATGAATTTCTATTCAACGAATGAATTTCTATTCAACACATGAAGGTTTTCTATAGTTTGTATATATATAGTAAAAATGTGATTTTTATTGTAAAATGATTTATTTCAAAACACGACTATTTTATGTAGTTCATATAGATGATAAAAATATGATTTTTATTATAAAATAATTTATTTTAAAACACGAATACCATTCAACACATGAATTTCTATTCAACGAATGAATTTCTATTGAATACATGAAGGTTTTCTATTCAATACACGAATATAGTTTCAACACATGAAAATAATTCTAACACATGAATATTATTCAAAATTTCGACAGCATAACGGCAGGGTAGTTAAAACCAGGGTCGTCCCTAGTACGGCTCCTCGCTCTACCTTAAAGCCTCGCTGCTTTTGACAATGGGGATTTCACGCATCTAATTCGCATGCAGGCGGCATGTATATTTTTTTTCATTTCCACAAACTAATCCGATGTGGTTTCAACCAAATAATTCTCAACCACAAACGGGTATTTTTTAACCACAATCAATCAATTTCAACGACAAACAATTCTAATCAACCATTCGTAATCAACCAATTTTCACACCAATCACAACCAATAAATATCGTCCATGGTTTGTGGACGAGGGGCGTATATATATATATTTATATAAGCATTTCACTTCTATTTCAACACATATATAATTTTTGCAACGCATATATAACTTATACATCGAACGTACAACTTATACAACGCATATACATGAGGTGTACAACGCTTATATAACTCATACATCGACTATATAATTTATACATCGTCGTTTTTCATATCGTTTATAATTCAGAAATCTCACTTTGCTTTTTGCATTGCCAAAAATTGTACAAAGCTCAAAAATATATCCGGTCTCTTCTAGAATGTAGAAGACGTCCTCACGGTCAGGCGTCTCTTGTTTCACTGAATTTCGTCAACACAGCAAAAAGATATGATTTTTCGAAGTTAAACAAATTTCGTAGCGCTTGAAAGTGTTGTAAAACAGTTTTATAAACAAAGGTCATTACCCTCTGCTGAAGCTTCTGAGTTAGGTTTGCACTTTGCACGAAATCCGATGCATTAGGTCGAGATCAGGCGGCGCCACCCTCTAGGCCTTGGAACGGCGCTCAGATCGATGTAGGGGGCCCCACTTCGACGGTCCTCCTGCTCACGGCGGCGCTCCAAAGGTGGGATCTTCTCGAGCTCGATTCGAGCTCAATACCCCACGAAAAAATCTGGTTGGTATGGATTCGAAGATCGTGTTGAGTACTACGAAATTGTCCAAAGTACCATGGGTTTTTGTCGAGTGGATTGTGAGAAAAATAAGAGAGAAGGAGGGGAAACGTTTCCGTCGTTCGCGAGCTGGAGTCGGGGAGAGAGAAAAACTATTGACCAGTGAGATTTTTTATTAATTTATATATTTTTAAATTTCTAAAATACCCTCTTTCACACACGAACCCCAATCCAAACCCAACGACTATCGTTCCTAGCTAAATACCCCCATTCCAAACAAAATGGGATATATTTCGTAGGCCCATTCGACTGTTTCAGTAAGTTTTCCTTCAAATTAAAATATAAAACATTCAATATTTAATTTGAACGTAGATTTCAATTTGCCGGGGCCACATATTATTCTAAAAATTCCTGAAAAATAAATCTAGCTATGTTTTGACGATAAGGTCCCAACAAAACTAGTTTCGATGAATTCTGAGATCGTTTGAAAAATGGCCTTTTTCTTGTCGATCCAATTTAATAGAAATCGACCAAACACATTTTCCTTTTCCACGTTCACATACTAGCTTCAAAAATTATGAAATTTGAAACCTAGCAATATTTTAGCATCCCGGATCCAACAAAAGTGGTTTCGTCGAATTCCGAGGTCGTTTGCAAAATGGCCATTTTCACGGGCTATATAAACTATATAGCGACCTTTCTAAAAATTCATTTGGCCATAACTTTTGATTCCCGCTATGAAACTTCAATTTTTCAGATTCGTTAGAATGATATTCTCTAACAGATTTAAATATTTTTGGTTTCACTAAAATCCATTTTATTTTGCACCCGGTACAATCAGTCAAAGTTTGAATTCAAATTTTGAAATTACCACGCCATTTCAGGCCTTGTTTATAGTTAGAAATAATTATATTCGTTTTCAAATGTCGATTCAAACTTACTTTTCATCGTTATTATTTAAAATATTTAAAATCCACTAAAATAGCCAATTAAATTTTTTTAAATTGGTTCAGATTTTCCAGTTCATTACAGAAGTTGTAATTGGATATTGATATATTAATAAAACTCTATGCAATCTAGCGTCACATGGGACTAGACGTAGGAGCAATTCCGTACCAGTATAAAATTTGGTGTGTTCTTTCATTTTCTGCATTTTATTTCTGTTTATCTTTGCGTTTGTGTTTGATTATGCGTTTGTAATTGTTTTTATGGTGATTGATTCATATAGTATATCACATAAATTTTAGATTTTGTTTAAATTCTCAAAAATGCTATTATCCTCCTCTAGTGTTTGTTTTGCCTTAATGATCCATTCCACAATCCCTAACAATTGGTATCGGAACAAGGTCTTTCAAAAAGTTCATAATCTAATTTTTGAAAATAGTGATAATGGCAACCAACACTAGTAGCAATAATAGATCTTTTGTAGAGGGTCAGTCCACTGTTAGACCACCACTGTTTAATGGTAGTAATTATTCATACTGGGGATGTAGAATGAAGATATATTTACAATCAGTAGGATAAGGCACATGGAATAGTACACAAAACGAATTTATTGAATCCACAACTTCTTTTGCATAATGGACAAATGACCAAAAGATTATTGCACAAAGTAATTCTAAAGCATACAATATCTTATTTTGGTCATTTGATAGGAATGAGTTTAATAGAGTGTCAGTATGTAAAACTGCTTATGAAATTTGGAGAAATTTACATGTTACTCATGAAGGAACTAGTAAAGTTAAACAAACTAAAATAGCAATGTTAGTTAATCAGTTTGAATTATTCAAAATAAACGAGAATGAGCCTTTTTCAGATATGTAATGCAGATTTCTATAGTAGTGCATTCATTAACATCACCTGGAAAAACCTATTCTAAAGCAGATTAAGTCTGAAAAATATTAAGTTCACTAACTCCAGAATGGGATCAAAAAACTTTGGCAATTGAAGAAGTTAATAATGTCAATGAAAGGAAGATTGAGGAGTTAATCGGAAATATGATGTCTTATGAAGTCCAATTACAAAAAAGAAAAGAAAACAGGTCAACTGAGAAGAAATCCATTGCACTAAAAGCAACATCAAATGATTCTGACTCGAGTAGTGAAGACAATGAAGAAACAACCTTTATGACAAATCATTTTAAAAAATTTATGAGATATACAAGGAAAAATTATAACCAAGGAAGTTCAAAAAGTAATGACGGTCGATGTTATAATTGTAAAAAATCAAGCCAAATAAAGAAAATGTGTCCATATCCAGATAAATCGACCCAACAAATAGACAATAGCAATTCGTCGAGAAAGAGAAAGAAAGCATATGCAGCAACGTTAGATGATTCAGATTCATCATCTAGTGATGAAGAGCCAGAAACTTGAAATTAGAATATATTCTTTACGGCAATTCAGAGTTCAGAAAATTTCGAAGAAAATGATCTAAAAACCGGGTACGCCTTAATTAATTTTTAATTTTATTTGGTTGAATGGTTGCTTTGTTTGTTTGCTTTGATTTGAAATTAAAAACTTTAAAATTTAAACTTGAAATTTGAAATTCAAAATTAAAGTTTATAGTTTGAAATTCAAAATAATAATATAATAATAAATAACAAATAAAATAATAAAATAAATTGTTTGTGTGTTTGATAGGATTAGAATTATTTCAGGAAATCGTTAAACCTGAAATATAAGTTGATAATATAAATCACATTTCACAAAAAGCAAATTTCCTTTGAAAATAGGTACATATGTCAAAATACATATGTTTATATGTCGACATATTTGACCAGTAATTTGAAACTCAAATTTTGGATTTCAAAGGTTTAAACATTCAAACTTCCCTCCAACTTTTCACTAACTCCCAAGGTCTGAAAAGGTGTCATTGATTACTGAAAAGTTGTGCCTATTCAATTCATATCCATTCAATTTCTATATATACGTCTATTCTCTCTACCTTTCATTTACAATTTAAAACAATACTCTTCATATCCTTTCTCTTCAAAACTACCAATTCAATGGCTTCCTCAAGTTCATCTTAGAAATTGAAAATAACCAAAACCATCAAAGGTTACATTCATAATAACAAAGAGGCTATCAAACCTATGCTAAGTATTTAGAAAATGCTAAAGTTAACATGGGTGCTTTCGTCGCCTTTGGAGATTTTCCTTCCTACGAACTTACTTCTCTCTTCGAACACAACGAAGTCCTAAGTCTAATTGACTCTCATGATAATGACGAAGTGTATTATCCCAAAATTGTCAAGATGTTCTATGCAAATCTTAATCACAGATTTTACGAAGGCAACGAAGATCAAATTTGGAGTAGCGTCAAAGGCATGCAAATTGTTGTTGATGCCAAACTCTTAGGCACTATTCTAAATTGTTAAAGCACAGGCTCGGATTTTTCGGATTTCAAAATCAATGAAACCGATTTATAGACCTACCATGGCATATTTGAAGACGATGCTCCAATGCAGTTCAAAAATCGCTTCTTTTGTCCAAAAACAAGAATCGTAAACCTTCTCCTTTAGCATACCATCACTCCCGATTATGGAAATTTCAACAATCCAAATCTCAAAGTCCAAAAGGCTCTCTTTTCTATTATGGGTGGTTATACTATCAATTAGGCCGACATGAATTTAAATGAAATTAAGCCCATTGAATTGTCCTTAAGAGAAAACACTCTCTATTATGGTATTTATCTCACTCATATTTTCAAATACTTTGGAGTTGATCTTCATGGAGAAGAGTTTGTGCCTAGAAAAATGTTTAACTGATCAAACATACATCTCATGCAAATTCCTCTCAGTTTCAAGTCATATGAGACATTAGAAGCCAAATAAGCTCGAATGCAACAAGAACAAGCACTAATGGAAGTCGAAGAAGAATCTTCTTTAGAAAGTGTTGAGTGTCCAACCAACAATAGATGCATTTCCAAAGAGACAATTGTTCAAAATCAAGTCAAAATTGTCAATAATCAAAAGAAGCTTAAGAAGAACTTCTCTGAAATGACCAAGTTCACGGTCAAGATGGGAAGAAATCTTGGAATCTTACCTCCCTCATCATCATCAGAAAACTAATCTCTCTACTTTAATCCATCTTTATGTATTAGCTTATATATTTGCTTATGATTTGCTTTCGAGCCTTGTATTTAGTTTGTCTTAATTAGTTGGATGTATTTGCTTTTTATTAAGTAATGAATGGAGTTTTATTTATGTTAAAATCATCTTTAAGTCTCTGTAAAAAATTTAGAATTAATTATAGTTTAATATAAGTTCAAAAGATTCAAAATTTACAAAATTATTTATAGGGTATGTCGAAATACATTTCTGTATATGTCGACATATAACTGCCAGATTTTCAAATTGTTTCAAAATTTAAAATTAAATAACTACTCTCCATTCAAAATCCAATGAATTCCAGACCCTATTTAAGTCTATGTCTTCAAGAAAATTTCATTATTCTATTTCTCCTTTTCTCTTATTCATTTATTATCAAATCCATGGCAAATTCAATTCATAATCTTAGTGAAAATCTTGAAGAAACCTTAAATTCTTTCAAAAATACCCTCTTTATAATTCTATGAAACCAGTGTCATCTCGAACTAAGACAAATAAAGATGTTTGACCAGCAAGAGAAACATTTTGATGCAATTCGGTGACTAATATCTTCTCTTTACAAAGAAGAAGATAATAATCTCGCAAAGGCTCCACCAACCAAAGAAGATAAGGATTGGGAAGTCATTAAGAAGGATCCAATCTTTGGAGAAGATGGTTAGGTTGAAGTCCCCCAAAAAAATTAATTGATTAGTATGGTTGATTTGATTGATTTGTTTGAATTGAATTTTATAGCTTAAAACTTGTATATATTAAGACATATGGTGTGGTGTGCTTTGATTTGGTTTGGTTTGTATAATTGATATCTGACAAATGTAAATATAATACTTGGATTGGTTTGTATTTGTATTTGATAAACATATTAGGACAAATGTTAGGAATTACTATTATAGGATTATATAGATTAAGGGGAGAGTACTTTTGTAACAACCCGTATTTTCAATAACCTGTAATAACATAAATCGAGGCAGAATTTAATTCTAAAATGGGAATCAAGGGAAACGGGCTATGCCATTGTGTTCGTCTCGGAAAAATACGCGAAATAGAGTCCGAGTTTTCGAAAATCGGAGTCCGTATGACCAAGATATGGCCTCGCGAAGTTTCACGAAAATTCCCAAATTAAAGTATACTTAATTAAGTGAAATGGGTTGTGTAGATATATATATATATATATATATTGATATATATATATATAATTGAAAATTTAATAAATAAATATGCAAAAATGCTCAAAACAGCGAATTGGGAGAGGGGAATAACCGAACCGGCCGATTTTTGAAGTCGACCCGAGCCCGCTGGGTCGACTAGGGGTTAATCCAGGGTGTTTGGCTGTCAACCCGTGGGCCGATTCGCTCAAGTGCAGATTTTGCATTTGAATGGTTCTCATGGTCCATCTTTAATCTAAAGGCCCTAGATGGTTCCTACACTTGACTTCTTCCCCAAGACATGCTTTGATGGCTTGGATTGAATCTAGGGTTAATCCTATGGCCTAAAACACTTGCCTAATCTATAAATAAGACCCTAACCTACCCTAATTCATTCATAATTAAACCTAGTGACTAAACTATGGCAAAATGCTAGCTCTCATGGCCTCCACTAATTTTATGAAGAGGGTTGCATACTAATCACTCTCTAATCAACTTCTAATCCCTTCTTAGCATCTTAATCTTCTTCATTTGGTGTTCAAAGTTGCTAGTTGTGAGTTTCTATCACTTTGATGATCTTTTGGTAAACTAATTAGATGAGATGTGATGAGATTTATGGTTTTGTATGTGGGTTAATGAGCTTTGAATCATATGATATGATGTTAGCATTAATCTTATGTTTATGCATGTTGAGTATGTAAGCTTATGCAAGTTTAATATGATGTATGTTATGTTTGCATGATGCTAAATATGCAAGTTGTGGGCTATGTAATCATATGCATGTTATGCAAGTTCATGGTAATATGCTATGCAAGTTACATGTTTGTTAATATGCAAGTTACATGTTTGTTAATATGCAAGTTACATGTATGTAAATATGCAAGTTACATGTTTGTTAATATGCAAGTTACATGTTTGTTAATATGCAAGTTACATGTATGTAAATATGCAAGTTACATGTTTCTTTATATGCAAGTTACATGTTTGTTAATATGCGAGTTACATGTATGTAAATATGCAAGTTACATGTTTATTAATATGCAAGTTCATGATGACACATTATGCAAGTCTATAAGCTAATATGCAAGTTTGTTATGCAAAATGAATATGTAAGTTATGTGACATATTATATGCAAGTTATGTGACATGTTATGCAAGTTCATATGCAAGTTATGTGTTTGTTAATATGCAAGATGGCACCTTTGAAACATGTTCATTCATATGCAAGTTGACACCTTTTATATGTGTTATATCATGAACGAAATTACGTGGGAACGATGGGGTAATTAAATGCATAAGTTAATAAGATTGTGTGAAATTAATATAATTATGCATAACACAAAATAAATAAACATAGTATGGGAATTTGCCTATTTGGTTAGGTGTACCCATACTATGTGTTGGGAATTTACCTATTGAGTTAGGTCTACCCCATGGGAATTTACCTATTAAGTTAGGTCTACCCATGTTAAGAAAACTTGATTAATTAGGGATAATTAATATAAAATTATGAGGGTGATTAATTAGGTGTAATTAATTGACTAAGACACGAGGTTGGACTCAGTTGTAGCGTAAAACTGCCCGGACCCAACCGGCTTAACCAGTTGCTACAAATGTTAGCCCAATGTGAGAGGTCTTAGGCACAAACTAAATACGTAATTAATGTAAAGACACGAGGTTAGACTCTGTTATGACATAAGGCTGCCCGGACCCAACCGGCTTAACCAGCGGTCATAAAAGACAGTCTAATGTGAGAGGTCTTTACAAAGGTTACGTTCTTAATTAATTAATTAAGAAACACTTAACCACATTAGCATGTAGAGGGACATGAGGGGTTAAGTGGGTGCCTCGGGTGGCATGAGAAAATCTAGTGGTTGCCTTGGGTGGCAATAGAAAATACGATTAGAATACTTAACCAAAATAGAACATGTAATTAAAACATGATTAAAGGGTTAAGTGGGATATACTAGAAAAAGGGACAAGCTTAGGTGGGTAGCTTGTGGAGGCCCATTTCAACCAGTAACCCATACGTATCTTTGTGGGCTCGACCCATGTCGAGGACGGGACACGCATACTGGGCTTGACTGTAAGAGGCAAACGGGTTAGCGGTGGCAACGCAAGTCCAACGGGCTTCATATGCGTGAGTGGGCCCGGGCTGGTAGGTAAGCCGTTGTTGCATCGAGTAGATATAAGCCGTGCACCTTTAGTTTCATCAGGTTGCCACATTGGGGAATGATACATCCCACGGTGGGGCCAGCACGGGTATCTACGTTAGGGAGCCGATCGAATGGGAAGTAGTGTGTACACCTAGTGGATTGTAGGGCCCCGTGGCGCCTACTTGGTCACCTAGGGGTACGCAGGTACTAATTAGTAAATTTTATAAGTCCTTGGGTGGGATCAACCTTTAAGTTAGGAACGACTGGTGTGGTGCAGTTTAGTAATTTACCTTAGGGAGGGTAGATGCGTCTTTATCCTTTATCTTCGTTTAGTTGACTGCTTAGGGTAGCCATTCATCCCTATATGTTACCGTATATCAGTTTATGTCTTCTCTGGTTACTTTAACGATTGTATTGTTAAAGTTATAGGACTCGCTCAGACTTATGTCTGACCCTGTTGTTTTTATCTTTTTCCCAACCCTCAGGTCCTACGGTGGATCCTAGCAGTAGTGGAGCTTGATCGGATTGCTGTTCCAGTCTTTAGGAGCTTGGATAGATGTAAAGCTCCAGTTATCCAGTTATCTTTTCTTTTGTTTGGCTATTGTATGAGAGTGGGATTATGTACTTCTTTATTTTGATGGATATTGTACTTGACCTTTATTGTGGTTTTATGATGTAACCAGACATGTTTTACTTCCGCTGTTATGAGATGATGTTTTAAAATTTCAAGTACTATTTATATCTGTCTTGTTGTAATTTTTCTGTTCTATATTCACTAAAATACTCCACCGATGCTATGGCATTCCCTTAGTGAGTGATCATAGCGGGAGTGGGGTGTTACACGTGGTATCAGAGCTTAAGGTTACCAGAACAGATAAATTTTTTGAGAAAAACTACTTTCTAAGAGTATTTTCGAAGAAAGTATTTTTAAAAGCATGTCTTCTAAGAGAAAAAGTTTTTGAAAAAGAAAAGCATAATCCCCAATAGCCATATCTTTATCTTTCGGAATCTCCTTTTTGAATCTTTCCTCTTTCGTTTCAGCATGGCTGAAGATCTTAACATCCCGGAGGGTTTAGTTATACCACTATGGTATAGGAGGTTGCAAGAGGCTAGGGCCGCGGCTGCGGGTCCGGCCAATGCTACTACACCAGAGACAACCGCTCCTCCTCCTCAGCCTAGAGTGGATAATTTTGCTAAGGTTTGCAAGGAGTTCAAGGCTATAGGAGGAAAACCTTTTCTTGGTTCAGAGACTTTCGTAGAGGCTAGAGATTGGCTTAAGGAAGTGGAAGAGTTGCTAGATATCTTTGAAGTGGAAGAGGGAAAGAAAGTCAAGTTGGCGGCTTGGTTAATGAAGGGAGAGGCCTCATTCTGGTGGGAGGTCACTAATGGAGAACGCCCTGTTGACTCTTGGGCAGATTTTAAGCAAAGGTTTGGGGCTAAGTTTCTCTCAAGGGCGGAAGAGAATCTGTTTATGGAGAAGTTCTTGAATTTGAAGCAAGGGAATCTCACGGTGAAAGAATATGTCAACAAATTCAATCAATTAGCAAGGTTTGGCATAGAGTTGGTGAATACACCGGAGAAGAAGGCTTTGAGGTTCGTTAGAGGCTTGAACGAACCATTGCAAGGAATAGCTATGACTCACATTCCTATGGGGGCCACTTTTGAGAAGCTTGTCTACATGGCACTTATGCATGAGGATGATAAGAATTCTAAGGCACCAGAGAAAAAGGGGGATCAGAAGAAACCGCAACAGCAACAACAAGGCAAGGGCGGAAAAGGCAATGGTGACAAAAAGAAGACGAAGAAGAAGTGCTTCAATTGTGGAACACCAGGACACCTCAGTAAGGATTGTCGCAAAAAGAAGAAGACCGGTTGCTTTCATTGTGGTGAAGCAGGGCATCTTGTGAAAAACTGCCCAAAGAAGGGGCAGAAGACGGGGTCTACCTCAGGAGGCCAGGTGCAAGCTCTTATAGCACCACCTCAGTCAGGGGGGCAAGTTCAGGTTCTCTCAGTTCCACCGATTCAGCAGAGAGGTAGAACTATTTCCGTTGAAAGTCTGGTTTTTCTGTTTGATCATCCAGTTCGTACTTTGTTTGACTCTGGCGCATCGCATTCTTTTATCTCATCATCGTTAGTTGAGTCACTGCACTTAGACACCAGTCTAGTTGATGATCCCTTGGTTGTCTCAAACCCAATTGGGGGCTCCATATATCTGTCTATGATATGTTTGGGTTTGAAGATTTCTATACTTAGCGTTGAGTTTAGATGTGATGCTTTTGTATTGGGCTTCACGGGCTATGGGTTGATCTTGGGCATGGACTGGTTATCCAGTAATGGTGCCGTTCTTGATTGCGAAAGGAGAGTTGTCAGGCTCATGACCCGCTTGGGTAACACTCTCGAGATCTCTTGCAATCCCATGGAATCTGTTTTGCTAAGTTATCTTGAATCGCTCGATGCTTCGGTCGAAAGTTTGTGTTCTGTCAGAGTAGTCCGGGAATATCCGGATGTGTTTGAAGAAGTAAAGGGTTTGCCTCCGAAGCGGGAGATAGATTTCCGAATTTATTTGGTGGATAATGCCAAACCAGTGTCTTTGCCAGTACGCCACATGGCTCCTCGTGAGAGAAGAGAACTTCATAAGCAAGTAGGGGAGTTGCTTGAGAAGGGGTTCATAAGGCGAAGTATATCGGAGTGGGGAGCTCCAGTAGTGTTTGCCACGAAGGCGGATGGGTCCCTCAGACTTTGTGTGGATTATAGGGAACTTAATAAGCTCACGAAGAAGAATAGACACCCATTACCGAGGATAGATGATCTCTTTGATCAGTTGGTTGGCGCGTCAGTATTTTCGCAGATGGACTTAGCTACAGGGTTTCATCAGTTAAGAGTGGCGGAGGACAGTATAGAGAAGACTGCTTTCCGGACTCCGGATGGTTTTTATGAGTGGCTAGTGATGCCATTTGGGTTGACAAACGCCCCCGCATACTTTGTTGATCTCATGAGTAGAGTGTTCAGAGAGTATCTGAATAAGTTTGTAGTAGTTTTTGTGGATGACATCTTGGTCTTTTCCAAGAATGAAGAAGAGCATGCCTTACATCTCAAGGAAGTGTTGGAGACTCTTCGAGCGCATAGTCTTAAAGCTAAATTCTCTAAATGCCATTTTTGGAGAAGAGAAGTGCGATTCTTAGGGCATGTGGTCTCTAAGGAAGGGATAGCTGTGGATCCCGCAAAGATAGTATCTATCCAGGATTGGAAAGTTCCTAGAAATGCTTCCGAGGTAAGAAGTTTCTTGGGGTTGGCAGGATATTATAGGAAGTTCATCAAAGACTTCGCGAAGATATCAGCCCCATTAACCCGCTTGACGAAGAAGAATCTGGTTTTCTCATGGGATGTAGATTGTGATGATGCTTTCCGACGGTTAAAGAGAGCTTTGACCACCGCTCCAGTTTTAGTGCTTCCAGATGGGAGTAAGCCGTTTGTTGTTTATACCGATGCTTGTGGAACAGGATTAGGCGCAGTCTTGATGCAGGAGGGAAGGGTAATAGCCTATGGAGGGAGACAATTGAGAGTGCATGAGAAGAATTACCCTACCCATGATCTAGAGTTGGCCGCGATTGTTTTCGCACTTAAGTCTTGGCGCCATTATCTTCTTGGTGAGAGATTCGAGTTGTTCACCGACCATAAATCATTGAAGTACTTATTCTCTCAGAAGGATTTAAACTTAAGACAACAAAGGTGGATGGAGTTCTTAGCATCCTATGATTTCGAGATAGCGTATACCCCTGGTAAGGGTAACGTGGTGGCAGACGCCTTAAGTAGAAAAAGGCTATCTTTGAGTCCATTGTTCGTGGAACGACGAAGCTTGGAGTTTCTTTCTTTGTTTGACTTCAGACCTTCTGTTGATTTTGTACCTGGTTTGTTGGCATCCTTGGAGGTTAGACCTACTCTTTTGAGACGGATTGGCGAGGCTCAGCGAGACGACCCACAGTTGGTTGTGTTGGTAGAGAAGCTTATAAGAGGGGAGTCGTCCAGCCATTTGGGTAGATACACCATAGATGATAAGGGATGGTTGCATAGAGACGGTAGACTTTGTGTACCGCAAGATGAGGGTTTGAAGAAGGCTATTTTGGATGATGCACATCGTTCAAGAATGACTATTCATCCCGGTGGAGACAAAATGTACCAAGACATGAAGAGAGTTTTCTTTTGGGCCGGTATGAAGAAAGATGTGGCCGAGTATGTGGCTAGATGCTTAGTGTGCCAACAAGTTAAAGTGGAGCAAAGGAAACCCGGTGGGTTGCTACACCCATTGGAAGTTCCACAGTGGAAGTGGGATAGTGTCTCGATGGATTTCATCGACGGGTTACCGAGATCGAGGAAGGGCAATACGGGAATTTGGGTTGTGGTAGACAGACTTACCAAGAGTGCCCATTTTATACCCGTAAAGAGTAAGAGGACCGCTCCATGGCTTGCTTCAGTCTATGTTAGAGAGATTGTTAGATTGCATGGCGTACCATCCAGCATTGTGAGTGATCGAGATCCTATTTTCACTAGTGAGTTTTGGAGAAGTTTGCAAGAGGCGGTAGGGACTCAGTTGTGTTTGAGCACCGTATATCATCCTCAGACGGACGGTCAGACCGAGAGGGTGAACCGTATCTTAGAAGATCTTTTGAGGCTTTGTATCTTGGATTTTGGAGGTACATGGGAAGAACATCTTCCTTTGGTAGAGTTCGCATATAATAACAGCTTTCAGTCCAGTATTGGTATGGCTCCTTTCGAAGCTCTTTATGGAAGGCCTTGTCGATCTCCTACATGTTGGTGGGAATCTACGGATAAGATCTTGCTTGGGCCGGATATGGTTAGAGAGACTTCAGAGAAGATTGATTTAATTCGAAAAAGGATGAAAGCAGCGCAAGATAGACAGAAATCTTATGCGGATCGGAGAAGGACGGATCTTGAGTTTGAGGTTGGGGACATGGTTTTTGTCAAAGTATCTCCATTGGGAAATGTTGTTCGCTTTGGGTCCGTAGGGAAGTTAGCACCGAGATTTGTTGGGCCGTTTCCTATTAAGGAAAGGATTGGACGGATGGCATATAGGGTGGAGTTGCCCGACAGACTTAGTGGTGTTCATGATGTATTCCATGTATCACATTTGAGGAAGTGCTTACATGAGACCGCGGAGGTGGTAGAGCCGAGCTTGCTTAGAGATGTAGAGGTAGAGCGTGATGCGACGATTCGACGAGCTCCTACTCGCATCCTTGGGTCAGAAACTAGGAAGTTGAGGAACAGAGAAGTTCAGCTAGTTAAAGTGCAATGGGGAGATGACGAAAGCAATGCTACTTGGGAGACGGAAGCAAAGATGCGTTCTTTGTATCCATTTCTTTTTGAGAGTATGTCTTTTAACTTCTCCTTTATTGCTTGTCTAGTACTTATCTTATCTTTAGTATATCCTCTCGCTAATACCTATGACCTTTAGATAGGGTAAAACCTATGGTTGAAACATGTGTTTGAAACATGTTATGGTTGATGGATGCATATGGATGCAATTGTTTGCTAGTGGTTGCTCGTGGATGCATATACACACACATTAGGCACTAGATCGGCTCAGTCACTTCATGTTGCATATTGCATAAATGGATGTGGTAGTTAGATTGATGGATGTATCATGGCTGTGTTATCATATGGATGATGCATTTTTGTGTATGGTTGTGCACGCATGTAGAAATTTGTATGTGTCAATAGGGTTTCGCACACATATTGGATGCATGGCACTATCATGGTTTGCATTAAGGAGGTTTACTGTATCAGTAACCGCCTGATTTTCGCATTAGGTAAGTACATATACACACACTTTTGCATATATCCATCCAGCATTTAGAATCTTGTAAGGACAATGATTGCTCGTGGATGATGCTTTGAGTAGATGGATGATTGGATGGTAGGATACGTTCTTCCTAACTTGAAGATTTCGGGGACGAAATCCTTTAAGGAGGGGAGAATGTAACAACCCGTATTTTCAATAACCTGTAATAACATAAATCGAGGCAGAATTTAATTCTAAAATGGGAATCAAGGGAAACGGGCTATGCCATTGTGTTCGTCTCGGAAAAATACGCGAAATAGAGTCCGAGTTTTCGAAAATCGGAGTCCGTATGACCAAGATATGGCCTCGCGAAGTTTCACGAAAATTCCCAAATTAAAGTATACTTAATTAAGTGAAATGGGTTGTGTAGATATATATATATATATATATATTGATATATATATATATAATTGAAAATTTAATAAATAAATATGCAAAAATGCTCAAAACAGCGAATTGGGAGAGGGGAATAACCGAACCGGCCGATTTTTGAAGTCGACCCGAGCCCGCTGGGTCGACTAGGGGTTAATCCAGGGTGTTTGGCTGTCAACCCGTGGGCCGATTCGCTCAAGTGCAGATTTTGCATTTGAATGGTTCTCATGGTCCATCTTTAATCTAAAGGCCCTAGATGGTTCCTACACTTGACTTCTTCCCCAAGACATGCTTTGATGGCTTGGATTGAATCTAGGGTTAATCCTATGGCCTAAAACACTTGCCTAATCTATAAATAAGACCCTAACCTACCCTAATTCATTCATAATTAAACCTAGTGACTAAACTATGGCAAAATGCTAGCTCTCATGGCCTCCACTAATTTTATGAAGAGGGTTGCATACTAATCACTCTCTAATCAACTTCTAATCCCTTCTTAGCATCTTAATCTTCTTCATTTGGTGTTCAAAGTTGCTAGTTGTGAGTTTCTATCACTTTGATGATCTTTTGGTAAACTAATTAGATGAGATGTGATGAGATTTATGGTTTTGTATGTGGGTTAATGAGCTTTGAATCATATGATATGATGTTAGCATTAATCTTATGTTTATGCATGTTGAGTATGTAAGCTTATGCAAGTTTAATATGATGTATGTTATGTTTGCATGATGCTAAATATGCAAGTTGTGGGCTATGTAATCATATGCATGTTATGCAAGTTCATGGTAATATGCTATGCAAGTTACATGTTTGTTAATATGCAAGTTACATGTTTGTTAATATGCAAGTTACATGTATGTAAATATGCAAGTTACATGTTTGTTAATATGCAAGTTACATGTTTGTTAATATGCAAGTTACATGTATGTAAATATGCAAGTTACATGTTTCTTTATATGCAAGTTACATGTTTGTTAATATGCGAGTTACATGTATGTAAATATGCAAGTTACATGTTTATTAATATGCAAGTTCATGATGACACATTATGCAAGTCTATAAGCTAATATGCAAGTTTGTTATGCAAAATGAATATGTAAGTTATGTGACATATTATATGCAAGTTATGTGACATGTTATGCAAGTTCATATGCAAGTTATGTGTTTGTTAATATGCAAGATGGCACCTTTGAAACATGTTCATTCATATGCAAGTTGACACCTTTTATATGTGTTATATCATGAACGAAATTACGTGGGAACGATGGGGTAATTAAATGCATAAGTTAATAAGATTGTGTGAAATTAATATAATTATGCATAACACAAAATAAATAAACATAGTATGGGAATTTGCCTATTTGGTTAGGTGTACCCATACTATGTGTTGGGAATTTACCTATTGAGTTAGGTCTACCCCATGGGAATTTACCTATTAAGTTAGGTCTACCCATGTTAAGAAAACTTGATTAATTAGGGATAATTAATATAAAATTATGAGGGTGATTAATTAGGTGTAATTAATTGACTAAGACACGAGGTTGGACTCAGTTGTAGCGTAAAACTGCCCGGACCCAACCGGCTTAACCAGTTGCTACAAATGTTAGCCCAATGTGAGAGGTCTTAGGCACAAACTAAATACGTAATTAATGTAAAGACACGAGGTTAGACTCTGTTATGACATAAGGCTGCCCGGACCCAACCGGCTTAACCAGCGGTCATAAAAGACAGTCTAATGTGAGAGGTCTTTACAAAGGTTACGTTCTTAATTAATTAATTAAGAAACACTTAACCACATTAGCATGTAGAGGGACATGAGGGGTTAAGTGGGTGCCTCGGGTGGCATGAGAAAATCTAGTGGTTGCCTTGGGTGGCAATAGAAAATACGATTAGAATACTTAACCAAAATAGAACATGTAATTAAAACATGATTAAAGGGTTAAGTGGGATATACTAGAAAAAGGGACAAGCTTAGGTGGGTAGCTTGTGGAGGCCCATTTCAACCAGTAACCCATACGTATCTTTGTGGGCTCGACCCATGTCGAGGACGGGACACGCATACTGGGCTTGACTGTAAGAGGCAAACGGGTTAGCGGTGGCAACGCAAGTCCAACGGGCTTCATATGCGTGAGTGGGCCCGGGCTGGTAGGTAAGCCGTTGTTGCATCGAGTAGATATAAGCCGTGCACCTTTAGTTTCATCAGGTTGCCACATTGGGGAATGATACATCCCACGGTGGGGCCAGCACGGGTATCTACGTTAGGGAGCCGATCGAATGGGAAGTAGTGTGTACACCTAGTGGATTGTAGGGCCCCGTGGCGCCTACTTGGTCACCTAGGGGTACGCAGGTACTAATTAGTAAATTTTATAAGTCCTTGGGTGGGATCAACCTTTAAGTTAGGAACGACTGGTGTGGTGCAGTTTAGTAATTTACCTTAGGGAGGGTAGATGCGTCTTTATCCTTTATCTTCGTTTAGTTGACTGCTTAGGGTAGCCATTCATCCCTATATGTTACCGTATATCAGTTTATGTCTTCTCTGGTTACTTTAACGATTGTATTGTTAAAGTTATAGGACTCGCTCAGACTTATGTCTGACCCTGTTGTTTTTATCTTTTTCCCAACCCTCAGGTCCTACGGTGGATCCTAGCAGTAGTGGAGCTTGATCGGATTGCTGTTCCAGTCTTTAGGAGCTTGGATAGATGTAAAGCTCCAGTTATCCAGTTATCTTTTCTTTTGTTTGGCTATTGTATGAGAGTGGGATTATGTACTTCTTTATTTTGATGGATATTGTACTTGACCTTTATTGTGGTTTTATGATGTAACCAGACATGTTTTACTTCCGCTGTTATGAGATGATGTTTTAAAATTTCAAGTACTATTTATATCTGTCTTGTTGTAATTTTTCTGTTCTATATTCACTAAAATACTCCACCGATGCTATGGCATTCCCTTAGTGAGTGATCATAGCGGGAGTGGGGTGTTACAACTTTACTTTCATTTAGGAATTATTTAGTTACTTACAGGTTTTATTTAGGTAGTTATACGATTCAGAAGGAGCAGTTTTAGAATTTCTTTTTGATAATGCTAAAGGGGGAGAAATTATAAAATATAGACATAGTTTATAGGATTTATATAGATAGGGGGAGTATTTGAAGGATCATCATCAACAGGTATATACAAGTATGATAATTTATAAACTAAGGTTATCATCATCAAAAAGGAGGAGATTGTTGGAGAATGGATTTTTGATGACAATAGCCTTATTTCAATATTAATTGATTATATAGTATATACTAAAACTTTTGTATAGAATATACATATATATAATATGCAGGATTTATATGCAGGAATTATTACTAAAGGTTGTACGGTTTAAAGATGTTAGACATTCAGAATTTAGAGATGTTTCAAGACTCATGAGTATTTGAGATTTCAAGAGTTCGAGACTTCAAGATAAATATAGTTATAGAGTCAAGATTATGTAAGTCTTTGAATAGCACTACAGGTTCAAACTCAAAATAATTTCAAATTCTATTTTCAGGTTCTATCTTCAATTTCTTTCTTCTCTATTTTACTTTCTATTTTAATTTTATTTTAAACTTAAGTTTTATAAGTTTATACTTTATAAGTTTTATATATTTATGTTTTATATACTGTATATTTATATAGTTTTAAACTCCATAATTTTATAAATATGTTTATATAGTTTATATTTATGTTTTCATATGATTTTCTACTTTATAATATTTATTTATAAACTATATTTTAATTCAAGAATTTCCTGAATTATAAATATATCAAAACACTTGAAAAATATTCAAATTTCAATTTTGTACATGTATATGTCGACATATAGACATATATATATATATATATATATATATATATATATATATATATGTCGACATATAATTGTCATTTTTTCAAAATTGAAAGGAAGTATCTTTTCACTATTTGTGAGGGTTCAGAAACTTTGCAACCTTTCAAATGTTGTAAATAAGGGCTAATTTTAAATTTTTGATTACTTCTTCTTCTCAATCTTCATTCCTTTTCCTTACACCATTATTCTTTATCATTTTTATGATTTCTACACCTATACTCTGCCGAATTCAATTCTGCTTTCATTTAACTTCTTCTCTCTACACTCTCTACTCATTACTCTTTGAATCAAGTGCCATTAAAGAGTTATAAGACTGTCTGTAATTGTTTGGGTTAGGTAAGAAATCGCCGGTATCCCTTGTAACCGTGAAATCAAGGACGGGTAATCGGTGGTATCCCTTGTAGCCATAAAATCAAGGAGGTTGGAATCAGTGGTATTCCTTGTAGCCGTGAAATCAAGAAATTTGTAATCGGATATTGATATAGTAATAAAACTTTAAGCAATCCGGCATTGCGTGGGACTGGACGTAGGAGCAATTCCGAACCAGTGTAAATCTGGTGTGTTCTTTCCTTTTCTGCAGTTTATTTTGTTTATCTTTGCATTTGTGTTTGATTATGTGTCTGTGATTGTTTCTGTGGTGGTTGATCCATATGATATATCACATAAATTTTAGATTTGCTTAAATTCTCAAAAACACTATTCACTCCCCCTCCTCTAGTGTTTGTTTTGCCTTAACAATCCATTCCGCAATCCCTAACAGTTAGGAAGAACATGCGACATGATAATCAGTTAAAATGGACTTAATATGATATTAAGTATGACATGTAAAAATATATCACAGTAAAATTTGGAAAGAATGGATATGTCTAAATTTACAGTAAATAAAAAACTGTAACCGCACATAGACAGGAGGATAAATTCATCTTGTGGTAGAAGTCTGCCCGGAACCACCCGGCAAATCCAACATCCACAAGTTGTTAATTTAATGTGAGTAGTCTAGTGCATAAATATACATGTAACAGTGCTAAGACACGAGGTTAAGTCAACTTGTGATAGAAGTCTCCCCAGAACCGCCCAGTAAATCCACCATCTACAATTGATAGGCTTAATATGAGAGGTTTGGTGCATATATATATATATATATATATATATATATGTATGTATGTATGTATGTATGTATGTAAATAAAGTTTACCAAATTTCATAAAAAAATATGTATGCAAATAACATTGTAGAAATAAATGGCATTAACTATAATTAATGGAAATGAAAGAAAGTCACAATAGTGTAAGAATTGGAATGAACGGGGAATGATAATAACCTATTATAATTCATTACATTAATGAGAATGTTATATAATAGGTAGGCTTGTCCTAGGGACAAGTGGAAATTAAAACATATGTTATAATGAATGGAAAGGAAACTTATTAATAAACCTTAGTTAAGATAACTAAGTTAATAAGTAAACAACAAAAGTTGTAGCGTATAAGAAGGAATTATGATTAAATAAGAAAGAATGAGTTTAACTTATAGAATAAAATAAGTTATGCTTAATCATACATAATAAGTGACACGTTAAAATGAAAACATGTGAATTGAGATAAAGTATACTTAATTATATATTAAGTAGAACATGTTATTGTAACTATGGAATTGGATAATGAATTACATGGTAATAATATAAAGAGATTGTAGATTATGGACCTTGGATTTTAATCTAGAAAATAATATGTTATGAGCTTATTAATAAACATAAATGGATTAAGTTATAACTGAAATTAATAAGCAAAAAGAACTTATTAACCTGAATAAGAAATCAATATGACTTCAAAAAAGCAAGTTAACCGGAAATCTGTTGAGGTAGGGCAAGCGCATAATCAAACATTTAGACATAGGGCCTGATAAGTCATTAACCCATGGTACTTGGGCCAGTATGTACATATGAAGGTGAATAACCCAATAGGTAGATCGTCATGGTGTCATGAGGCACAAAGGGAGCGCACGTCCATATGATTATTCTGCCTGTTTTGTTGATATTCTGTTGGCTCCAAAGGAATAGAAGGGGGAAGCATGTGGCTTTCTAGGACGAGGAGGGTGCTCCCGGTAGTCCTCTGTGCGGTGACAACGCTTAGGCGGTGCTCGCAGAGGTTAGGTCTGCACGTTACTACCATGTGAGTATACCTTGATTGCCATGATTATGGGCAATCAGAAGGCTGAAAGGTGGCTTAAGTGATTTGACGATTCTATTACCTTGTAATAACCCGGAAATGCGAGCCAGTTTAAAATTTTTATTTTGGCAATTTTAACGAATTTTGATCATTTAAAATGAATTATTTTAAATAATATCGACGAGAAATTTATTTTGAATAGAATTCGAACATATATATTTATGCGCGTCGTCGTTAGAATATAAATAATTATAAAAGGAATTGAAAATGGCGCGGTAGTTCGATAATTCGATTTCAAACTTCAAACGAATGTACCGGGTGCAAAATAAACCGGAGTTTAGCGAAACCAAAAATAATGGAATCTAACTGATAATATCTTTCAAACGAATCCGAAAAATAAAAATTTCATAGCGGGGATCAAAAGATATGTCCAGTTGAAAATTCTGAATAGTCGTTATGGAATTCAGGCCCATAAAAATGGGAATTTTGCAAACGACCTCGGATTTCGACGAAACCACTTTTGTTGGGTCCGCGATGTCAAATTATTGCTAGGTTTTAAATTTCATAATTTTTCGAATCAATATGTGAGCGTGGCAAAGGAAAATGCGTTTGACTAGTTTCAGTTGATTTTAATCGACTGGAAAATGGCCATTTTTCCAACGGTCTCAAAATTCGACGAAACTAGTTTTGTTAGGACCGTATCGTCAATACGAAGCTAGAAAATATTTTTCTAGAATTTTTCGAGTTAGTATGTGACCCCAGTAAATTGAAATGTGCGTTCGATTTCAATATATAGAATCATATGTTGATTTGAACGAAAACTGATCGAAATGTCGGAACTGGCTTGCGATACATATCCCATTGTGTTCGAAATGTGGGTAATTAGCTAGGGGCGACAGTCGTTGGGTTTGAATAGGGATTCGAATTGAAAGTCAACCTTTTAAATAATTAAATAATTAAATAATAATATATAAACCAATTTTCACTTAAACCCTTTACTCCCAATCCATCTTCCCAGAACCTACCCCAAATCGATTGCACGATAAAAATGGTGCCCCCTTCGTCATCGTTCCGCTTTCCGTCCACCATCTTCCACCCTCTTCTGACAACGCCAACACCCGTCGCATCCTTCTCACTCCCTTCTCTCGCTCCCCTTTCCTGAACGGGGAACCAACACCCGAACTCCCACAGTCCACCGCACGCCACCCCAGTGGCTGCGCCGCCTCCCTCCGCAACTCCGGTCATTCCCCATCGCTCCGCCCTTCTCGTTCTCCACCTCTTGCGAGCAAATCCGAACCCCTCCAAAGCCCCTACAATGGAAACAGCCGCAGCCAGCGACTCCAGGGCCCACCGCTTCCTCAGGCTGGACTGCAGCACCACCCAACCACCAGACCCCTCCCCTGACGCCCTCTGATGAAGGAGCAACAGCCCCTTCCGATGTGAACTGTGAGTTTTGTTTTTTTCTCTATTCCTATTTATTTATTCACATTGATTATAAAGCTCGGATTTTAATCTAGTAAAAATTAGAAATTTAATTAGTTAAAGATTATATTTTTATGATGAAAAAGGTGTGATTTTATTCTGTGAATGAAATATTTTTAGTTGAAAAATATGATTTTTATATTATAGAGGTAATAAAAATATGATTTTTACTTATGTAGAGTATGAAAAATATGATTTTTATTTAATCAGAGAATAAAAATATAAATATACCTTGATTTAGAAATATAAATATACCATTGTTTTAAAGATAAAAATATTCCATTGTTTTGAAAAATTAGAAATATAAACCTCTTTGAAATTAGAAATATAAACCTCTTTGAATTTAGAAATATAAACCCCTTTGATTTGAAGATACAAAAATATTATCTTTACTAGAAGTAGAGCGATGTAAAAATATGATTTATATATATAAAACTGAATAATAAAAATGTGATTTTTACTATGAACAGAGTGAAACAGTGTGTGATGGAACCGACTGGAAGCAAATCCAAATCCGAACCGTTCAGAAATAGAGAATGGAGGAGTGGAACCCTCAGTGAGAACTTCTCACCTTTAAATTTCTTTTCCTAGTTAGAAATATATACTAGGATGCTGACGGTGTTTAGTAGCACCCGACACCCTCGTCCACAGACCATGGACCTGTTTGTTTGGTTGTTTGGTGATTGATTAGAATATTTGTTGAAATTTTGTGGTGTGAATAATGAAAATGATTTGATTGATATGTGTATGGCGTGGGCCATCACTAGACCGGGGATAAGGCTAGGCCTTGTCCCGTTTCTAGTATCGTGCCGTTATGCCGCCGAAATTTTCTAAAATAAATTAGAAAAATAAAGATATCATTTTATTTAATAAATGAACCGAATAAAATATTTTGGTCATTAAAAATATAATTTTTAACGTGAAGGTGAATAAATAAATATTCATTTACAAACCGGACGGTTTGTTTATGTATACTGATTTGACTGACATTGATTGGGACGATAAATTTTACACATCGCCCAACTGCACAAATAAAATCTATGTTTGTTGATTTGAATCCCCACACGGGTATTGGGATAAAATACGGCATACACTAATCCCAATAATTAGTTGTATGTCGATCGATTGATTGACATGCTGCTATAAGCGTTTGATATCTATATTTGATGCTTATACAGTGTAGTGCACTTTGGATGATGGTTGTTTATTTATGGTTGCTATTATATACATGTGTTGTATGGAATCCATATAGTTAACACTATATGGTGATTGATTGGGCCTCATTCCAATTTAGAAAATAAAGAATATTATAAAATAAAGGTTCATGTATTGACTGTACTCATCCGTTGAGATTAGTCATGTGTTGAACGAAATATTTTAACAATAGAATTTACATCTTGAATATTGTAAAATAAAGGTTCATGTGTTGACCGTACTCATCCGTTGAGATTAGTCATGTGTTGAACGAAATATTTTAACAATAAAATTTATATCTTTATCATATATAAAATTAGAAACTAACTGGAAAATAGATAAGATGAGTGGTCTCTAGTGTATTGACCTGATGTTGGTTTCGGCCTTCGGGGTTAATATTTAGGGAATCATTCTCTTACTAATTTACGGTTGGAATCTGATTTAAATCAAACGATAGATATCATAATTTTTTTTAAATATATCGAATAACAAAAATAGTCACACGTGGACAGTACTTATCCGTTGAGATTAGTCACGTGTTGACAAAAATATAGATTCACATATTGAATAGAATAAATATTCATTTGTTGAATAGAATAACAGAATTATTGAAATATATAAAGCCGTGTTGATTAGAGATGCGCTATTTTGACGCGAACGATATTTATATCGATTATATTCGTTTTATAATGAATATTGAAAAGAGATTTAAAAATCGAATTGAATAGAAAACGAATTCGAATCGAATTGAATTGAAAACCAATTCGAATTGAATTGAATAGAAAACGAATTCGAATTGAATTGAATAGAAAACAAATTCGAATTGAATTGAAAATAAAACGAATTCAAATTGAATTGAATTGAAAAGAAAATGAATTCAAATCGAATTAAAATCGATTTGAATTGAAATCAAATAGAAATGAAAGTTTAAAAGGATTTATAATAAAAAATTCAATTTTGATTTGAATTTGAAATGAAGGTTGAAATTGTTTTTGAAACCAATTTGAATCTATTTATAAAATTCGTTTTGAATAGAAATCGACGAAATATATATTATATATATAATATAATGGCCTGAATAGAACGCGCCGCGACAGTTCGTGAATTTTGACCATTGACTTCGAACGGACATTACTGGAGATCCGACCATCGGATTCTCCTAAAACCGGAACCGTTGGGTTCGTATCGAAAAGAGCTTTCTAACGAATATCAGAAATTTGAAATCTAACGGTTGGCATTGGAGATACGTCCAAATCAAATTTGGAAAAGGTTGTTGTAAGTGCAGTTCAATGGCCATTGTTGGAAATTGACTGTACGGGCCTTGATAAAATTATTAAAAATAGTAATAATTTGTGTAAAATCATAATAAATGATTTGGGAAAAATTGGGATGAAAAACTCCATATTTGAAAAGATAAAAATAGATTTTTATCGAACGAACTGGTTTTGAACTAAAATTAAAACCCATTTATTTTTAAATAAATAAATTGGATTTGAAATGGGTTTTAAATAGAATTGATTTGTGGGTTTATCGTGAAGGGTGTTTTAAATAACACTTGTTCTTTTACCCGATAATCAATAGAATGTGATTTGGGTTTGTCGTGAACTGTGTTTTAAATGACATTAGTTCTTTAACCCAGTAAAAGGAGTTTTAATGAATCTGTAATTAGATTGAATGTGAATTGATAATTTAAATTATCAAATTTAGAAAGTGAGCGAGAATGGAGTACCACCAGTTTTGCTCCAAAACGATAGTCAAATCTTTAATTAGATTTGAACGTGAAATGGTAATTAATTTTACCGATAACACTGTGGTATTAAATATGGAGTATTACCAGTTTTGCTTCATGGGATGAATAGGTTGGGATTGGGAAATGAAATAAATAATTACTTCGGTGTGGTTCGCTAATCCCGACTAGTTTGGAAAACAATAACTTGATTTGAAATGACATCCAAAGGAAGATTAAAGAATAAATTCAAAGAATTTATCTTGGATAAAATTAATGGGAACCTTTTCCTAAGAATTGAAATTTAGAAACTAGTTGTAGATTGGTTAAGAAGAATGGTTTTCTGGGTATTGATCTGATGTTGGTTTCGGCCTTCGGGGTTAATATTTGGGGAATTGCTCTCTTACTGATTTACGGTTAGTGACTAATGAATTGGAATGAGGCGTATGTTGTGTTTGTGTAACAATTGTTTATTATATACGTCGGTCATTCAGAAAGGCCGGGGTTATACCCATTCTGAATAACCGATTCGACGATATGTCGAAGATGAAGACGGTGGTTGAAGACCGGAAGTCTTCACATCGTTTGGGTGATTACTGATGATCTTGATTGGGCTGTACAACCAAGATGAGGGAATCAGTTGGTGGTCGTCCAGACGTACTTGGAGATCGATGGATATACGAGGAAAGTGCCTCCGGTTTCGTTCAGACCCAGAACGAACTTGTAAATGGATTGTGTGTCTGACATTGGATTTTATTCTGTGTTGATTGATTTCTGTTAAATATATATCTATTTGGCGGTGGAGAATTTATTCTCTTGCTTAACGCCCTTCTCTGAGACGTACGAGCTTAGAGGTTATATATCGATAGATATCAATCGCATGGCATGAATTGCCTGTGTGGCACGCTGAGTTGCATGGATCAAGGCTTCTGTTGAAAAGCAAAGTCTTGTGGTTGATGATTAAAGCACAGCCTTTGTGGCGTAGCTTTGTGTATAACATGAATTCGCGAGCCTCACACCTCGGTATGAGTTAAAAACGGGATAAGGACTGCAGGGAGAGGACGACGTTTCTTTCTAGCTTTGGTGGTGTCAGTGACTTACCAGCCCTGACATTTATATACTTTTCACCTATGTGGTTGTTGGATGAGGCGCCTCGATTTTAGGTCTGTAAGGACCGGGAAACGTGTGTTCAGGAATTGCCAATCCTCAAACGTAAGAGAGGACCGGCCCTGAAGCATCCAAGGGTTACTCAGAGTGTGTAGTCCCGAGGCATTTGCTAGAGTGTCTCAAAGCGGAGAGGAGCTTGCCCCTTGCCTCGACTCATGACGGAAATCCAATTTCCAATACGTGTATTTCGGTTTTATTTGTAGAGCCTAGTATGGCGACACGATATATGGTACACATGCCGCCTAGGATTGATATTTATGATTGAAATTGTCTTGACACTATACACTTATAATAGTATCAAATGATTTGTTTTAAACGTACCAAGCATGTTTGGCTATTATAAGGGAAAACCCTATCCTCCGGCTTGCGTTGCATTGTGTGATGGGACCTGGGTCTTATAATAGCCTCATTTTTCGAAAAAGCATTGCGCTGTTTATTCTATGCACTGGTATTCTTGGAAGGAAACCCGTTCTGTGTTATACGGCATGGTCCCTTGAATTACTCTCTTTCAAAGTAAAGTTTTAAATAACTGTTTTAGTTCTCACACCAGTCATATGACTGACCTGGAGTTTATTGTTTCAACCTAAACTCTAGGTGCCCTTATTTTCGACACGGGCAGCTAGTAGTTTTGGTTTTGCAGATTTATATTCACAGGATCCTGGTTTACAGCTGGAATGATATCCGGAAAGCTCTGTATCCGTATATCACCTTCAGTTGTGCTTTGTATTATTTTCCGCTGCTATGTAATTTATTGTAATCTCTGATATATATCGAATGTAATTTATTCAATTATACTCTGTATATTCTTGTATCTGATGGAATTGTTGTAATAGCAATGAAATGTTCTTTCGTCTGCGTTCATTTGTGTGTTGTTCTCAAAGTATCAACTCTTTCCTTCACGGGGAAGTAACTAGTTCTTACATACCTTGTTATTAGGTGGGTTACGACCACTTCTGTCTGCCTTTGGCAGGTCTAACCATCTATTTGATAGTAGTCGTCAAGTATCAAGCATCGACAGTTGGCGTGATACGTGATGCAGAAAGATGGAGAGCTAAACCAAAAGACCATAGACCTTTTACTATTAAGGCTATGGGCGAGGGACAGGCCAATTAGGAATTGTTGTTTGTTGTTTTCTCTATGGCCAGGTCACTAGCTCTCAATTATGTCGGTCTCTCACTAGTTGAGGGAGGGGTAGGGTGGGACCATAGCCACTGAAAATGTAGACCATAGCATCTGTGTATACAAATATCTGAAAAGCTCTCGACCGAGTTCTGTGTCTCTGGTAAAACCCTGTTATGAAACTCGATGCACAGTAAAGAATATGGGCGATTAAGGCATCGAGTACGATTGACGATATATACGTGAGAACATCTATGTACATGCATGTCTGCTTCGGGTGGTGTATCGTAGACTTTAGGGCTTTACTCCGGATGGAATCTGATTCGATCAAATGATTCGAAGGTGGCAGTCTGTACGCTTACATAGCATATCGATGGTGGGGTTATATGGAAAGTAGCGTTGCGTTGATTCGTACGTCGCCCCGATGTAGGATGAGGGACAATGTATATTTCTGTTGACGTTACAGTGGAGACCATGCGAGTGGAGTACCATGGGGTGTACCTAGATATGGGGGTAGCTACATACATACTGTATTTGGTTAATCCGCTGGGAAGTAAATGTGTATGACATGTGTAAGCCTTAAGTGCTGATAATACAAGTAACCTAATAAATAAGAAAATGTAACTGAACGGTATATGTAGGGTTATCCAAAATGTGTAGTTTAAATCCAGCCACCAGAACTTGTGTTCAGACCCCCCTCCTCATAACATAATCGCAGGTTAGATTTGTGGCAGAGATATGATAGCTTTGGATACTGGTTAGGCAGTATTTTTATTTGGGTAAGGCAATATTCTGATTATATTATATTTTATACATTCTGATGTGAGATGTTTCCTGAGCTCTGATATATTTTATATCTCTGTCTTTTCTGTAGGATACCAGACAAACCAACACGAGTTTCGATGTATTAGAATTTTGAAACAAAAATCGATTTGTCTGAATTCGGGTTGTTACATTTGGTATTAGAGCCTAGGTTTAGGATTCCTATATAGATAATAAGTGAACGTATTTATATTTATAAAATATGAATATATTATATATACCTAGATCCATAGAGGAACCTACTATATAGGGAAAGCATTATAGGGTAGAAGATAGGATATCTCTTTGGTACACTAAAAGGATGAACATGGAAATCTGAGACCCTTAGGTAATTTGGGTGGGAAGTGTACAATATACTTTGTATGGAAGAAAGGTGATCCCATATGTTAATATTTTATATTAGTGGGTTTGGCAATAGAACTTTATAAATTGGAAAAGGGTTAAAAAAAAATAGATTAGGAATATACATATAGTTAAGAGAATTGACTTTGTTGGAGTGTCTAGGAAAGCCTAGATAATTTGGAAACCCACCTTGAGTCTATCCCCATTATTAACTTTTATGAACTTGAAATTGTAAAAGCTTTTGGAAGATGATATACTGTATTTTAAATTTTTGATCTAAAAGTTGCAGTTTTAAAAATATGTAAAGAGCATATTTGAAAAAGTACATATTGAGTTTTGAAGTAAAATGGGGTATATTTTGTAAATATTGATTTCTTGCAAAAAAATTGTCTAAAATAAATTCTCTCAGTAAAAGGTGCACATTATAGAGCATATATAGCTCGCTAGTTTCAAGTCATATGGTATGAAAAAGTGTTGCATGTTATGGAAAGCTAGAATTTTCAGTAATGAAAGTTTTGAAATCTCTTTTCTTTTGGCAATTATTTTATTTAATATTTTGACAAGAAAATTTTGTTGGGTTGACAAAATAAGAAATTAAGAATAGAGTAGATGTTTGTACTTTGTAGTAAGCAACTGAATTGACATTGTAAGTAAAAGCAGTTGTAAATATGATTGAGAAATAGTTGTCCTTATCTACTTCGGTTTTTTGTGGTTTGAAAAAAAATGATGTTTTGCATTTTCATGAGATGACATGTTTATATGGTTTTGCAGAAGTACGTTTTCATGAGGAAAATGAAGTTTTAACACTTTTAATTTTTAGAAGAAAATTTAAATGGAAAAGGTCAAACTGTAAAGTATGGAGTAGGTAAGGATTAGTGCCTAGGGAAGCCGAGAATTTTTTTTGAGGCTATGGAGTAAATAGCGAGAATTAGCTTGGAATAATGGTAAGTTCCCATAGAATCCGTAAGCATTGAAAAGCCTAGGGTGTTGCTTAAAATTTCTGTTAGTACGTAGCAAGGACTAGATGGCTTATTTGAAACGAAACTCAGATCAGAGGATTAAGTTAAATAAGCTAAGAATAGAGTAATGGTACAACTAAAAAGGGAACAACAAATTCAGTAAAGCAACAAACATGAAAGTTAAAGAAAGATGGAAAATTCTAAGAAAATGTGTATAAGAGTAAAATTTTCCAAGATGAGTTGAAAAAGAAAATCTGTGATAAAGAAAGTTTTCTTATGGAGACTGTGCTTGGATATAAAAATAGGGAATCTTTACATAATAGTTATATAAAATCCAAGTACAGATGGAAAAAGTACATAAAAGAAAAACGAAAGATGTGAAATTTTCCGTTTTTCCACCTTTTTGGAACATAAAAAACCGAATTTAGAAAACTAGATTTTTTTGAAATTCAAAAAATAAAGTTGGTTGGTAGGATTTTGGATGCAAAAATTGGATGAACTGCGCTCTTGCTGAGTAAGAGTGTGGGAAAATTTGGATGAAAATGTATTTTGATCTTCAAAATATTGCATTCATGTAGAACTTCCAGTATATTTAGGATGTAAGCATCATGTTTTAAAAGAATTTTTGAAAAATTTGCATATACATTGGAGGTACCGCTTAGGTATACATGTATTACTATGTTGTATTACATTTTGCACAAGTGCACAATGTTTGCAAAAATTGGATGCACACATGATGGATGAATATTATGCATGGGGTTATTTGATTTTTACCCTTATCAAATTTCGGGGACAAAATTTCCTAAGGGTGGGAGAATGTAACACCGCACATTTTATGATAATTAAATATTAAATAGTGCATATGTGTATATATATGCATAGTCATAAATATATGAAAGAAGAATAAAGTAATAGTAATGCATGATTGCATATAATGAATACATGCATTAAAAAGAATAAAAGATTAGTGCAAGTAACAATGCAATCCATGCTTTAAAAAAAAGAAGAAAAGGGTTGCAAGCAGTGTAATATTGTTGCATGCAATGATTTACAAATATTATGCATTAATAAGAAAAGAAATGTAACGACCGAACTTCTGAACACATCGGAAGTCGTGCCATTAATAAGAATTAGAATAGATAGAAGATAAAATCACAGAAAACATCAGAATCTCATAGCGGAATTTTTACAAAAGATAATACTTTATAGTATTACACAGCGGAATATATTACATCAGAGCATTATAGATCTAGTGATACAAACCACTCATAGTACATCTGTAATTATACATATCATTGATGACTAAACTGACAGACTTAATTATACAGTAGATAGATCAACACACAGAATGTTTCATTCCAGCTTTCCAAGTTTTATCCAATCTTGATTCACTTTTCTATTCATAACAAGCGTTATGAATACCCAAGAGTTTAAGGGAAACACAGAAAAATAAACTTCGGGTCAGTCAAGAGACTGGTATGAGTAAACAGTTTAAAAATAGCTTAAAGAAATAAAAATATCTCATAAGACCACGCCGTAAGTATAGAACGGGTTTTTACCTTATGAGAATAAAACACTTTGTAAACTTTAAATCAGATATTATCATAGTATTTATTTGATTTTCACAAATAATTTAGAATCTAGAAGAATGCTTGCATCTCACATTCTTTGATATAGTATACAAAATAAAAACCGCATGGCACTTAGGGAAATTGGATTTCCAACTATGACAAGGTATGGGACCATATTCCGATGATGTATCTCTAGAGGCAAATACACCTGGGTTCAACAAGAACGTCTTGCAACCCGGCCTACACATGACCGACCACTCATTTCTCTTGAGTGTATCGAATGTATATCACCAATGGTTGTGTACGGCAACCATTCCCGAATGGGCAGAATCGATAGATTTAGAAACAAAAGAAATTTCTCTAGATATGTGATACTACACCCTAATGGGAACGACCGACATAGCCATGCCGCCTACCTGATTTTTTTCATTTCATGGGTGTGAGGCTTGAGGCTAGAATTACCTTTTCATCATCACCGTTTATTTTCTTTGAATGCCACATCTCAAATCCATCGGAAAACACTAATTGATTTCCACAAAAATACTCTAGTTGTCAGGCTAAAGAAGTTTCCCTTCATTGCCAGCAACTGGTACGTTTGAAGAAAATAGCGTACGTGATTCCTTTGGAAATACTTTGTCAGACATTCGTCCATACAATTTGTCCTGAGACTGGACAAACCGAAGGCACTATTCAAAAATAGTCCTTGTATATCACCGTCTTCAATTTAACAATCTCTGACGTACGGCGTGTAATCAATTCAAAGTGAAATATTTATTTCGGCCTCTTTGAAATGATTAACGAACATTTTTCTTTTTAAATTATAAACCTAACAAGATTAGAAATCTAATCACAGTCAAACTGTACAGTATATGATTATCTGGCCCATATCTGGTATTTTGAGCATCTTTTCAAAACGGCCAATTTTAATGTGTGCGTCGCGCACAGTTTTTCTTTCCGTTTTGTTCATCATCTTCTAAAAATAAATACTTAGATTATTTTCGGAAAAAAATATTTCTCATGATCACTTCTTGATCTAATTATTCATAAATGAGTTAAATTTATGATCTATTATCTATTTGACAGATTTTACACTTTATATCATTTTTGCCAATTTTCCTCTTTTATATCCTATACTCGATTTACTCCTTCTTTTTATATGCAAATAAAGCTTCTCTTTTAATTTATCCATCTAAACATGATTAAAATATAATTTACAGTTCTTATTTTATAAATTTCAGAACTGAACATGATCAGTTACGGGTACCATGAAATTTAGATTACAGTTTAGAACTGACAAACTCATCGTATGTGTTGCATACGATTGTTTCAAATTTTAAATATCTCATTCTAATTTAAATTATTAAATAAATTTATAATTTAACTAAAATAACAGCGTCTATGCTGAATTTTCGACTTCTGTCAACACAACGCCTAGTCTTTCACACTTGATCGACTTTTTTTGACCTTTGAATATTTCATTAGAAAATCATTTTTAATTCTTATTACAAATTAAATTTATAGTTTAATTTAAAATACAGCTTCTGTATTTTCCAATTTCAGTTTTTGACACAAAAACTGTATTAAATCCTGATTCACTCTCTCTTTCTTCTCTTACTTATTAAATAAAAAAATTGCTATTTTTATTTATTTATTTATAAAATTTCTTCTTTATTCTATTTTTAAATTTACAAATTCAAAACCATCGACTTCCTACAGTCGAACGCTGCTCTTTGAAATGCTGTTATTTCCTTCCTTTCGCTTGTTTACGATCTTTTGAATAAAACTTCTCTTTTTATTTAATTTTTCTTCTCCTCTTTATTTTATTTACCGATGATTCGATTTAATAAAAATTTCCTTTTTCCCCGGATTACAGTATTTAAAATAATTTACACAACGACTATCATTTTTATTTGTAATAAAAATGTTAACAAAAATATAGATATAAATTTTCCCTAATTTATATATTTATTTAATGTCTATTTATTTAATTATTTTCTATTTTTAAATTAAACTATTTTAAATTTAAAAACTTGTTCAAAATTTCTCCTTTGAAAATGGTTTACCCAAGTACCAAGTACCCATTTCAAAACCCGTGGTGTGCGCATAGTAGAACTGCCATGGATCATGCGTTCAGCCCAAAGTACCAGGTGGTACTACTCGTTGGCAAAATACCACGTCCAGACACCATGCACCAGCACCCTTTTTCCCTTGCTGCAACCATGGTTTTCAACTCAGCCAAAGTACCATGTGGTACTACCAAGTTGCCAAGTACCAAGCCCGCAGTCATCGTGTTCCAACTACCAGATCACCACAAAACAACAGCCGATCCTTTGCCAACCCTCTCTGTTAAAACCCGATCTACTAAAAATCACCACGGATTCCACCTCTGACCACCTGAGCCTACCCCACTTCGGCCATCGACTGACGACGACCCATGGCAGAGATTCCCCCCGGCGCGCACGTCCCACTGGCCCCTACGTCGGAGCAGTTTCACGATGAACTCGAGCAACCAAAACCCAACTAAAAACCTTACTATTGATTCAAGCACCATTTTTAGATGTTATAAAAAAATCTTTGACATTTTTCCTACCATCTAGAGATCATTACACAACCCCGTACTCGATTCCAAGAATTTTCATCACATGGATTCCCCGCAAAAGCCATGATCTTCATTTTTGGAAAAACCAATATTTCTTGTGATCCTTTTCACTAAAAATCTTGATTTTAGTTTTAAAAAACATGGATTTGATCCCTCATTATATTTATAAATTTCAAACAAGGTTTCATGAAGTTTGAAATCAAATTTGATTTTTAAAACCAGAGAGCTTCCTGTTCTTTTTTTTAATTTTTAAACACAGTAAGGTCTTTGGCAAAGATTTGTTCTAATTTGATCACCTATATGACTATACAAAAGTTTTGAAACGGGTATGGCATCATCTTTTTAATTCTCTAACCTATGGTTACTGATCTATGTAGAATTGTACGGTTTTTAAGCAAAATACAGGGTCTGAGAACAACCACCGGGCAATAAAAATTTCTAGCATATAATACATAAGATTTTCATTAACATTCAATGGTTCCATCATCATATCAAACAAGTAAACCATCTATGACATGTTACTTGAGCAAGAACACAAAAAAGAGATCTAGGTTCACTCATAGATTAAACAATAAACTGCAGGAAATTCACAACAGAAATTAAAGGCAGGTTTACTCACCTTTTTAAAGCTTAAATCCTTAACTTTCTTTCCTCCTTACTAATCAAATTAGAAAGGCTTGTGTTGTATAGGAAATGAGTGTGTTGATGGCCTTATTTATAGTGATAAAAACATTTAAAAAAACTATTTTCAGATTTTGTAGTGACATTTGAAAGACAATTCAGAAAATCCCCTTTTTCTCTTGCCAAATCAAAGTACCACCCCTATGTTTACATGGCTTACCTGTAACAACCCGGAATTTTGGGGTCAATTTAAAATTTTTATTTTAGAAATTTTAATGGATTTTTAATATTTAAAATAATATATATTTAATAAGAACGACTAAAAATTTATTTTAAAACGAATAAATTAAATTTAATTATATAAGGAGTTTAAAACAGCGCTGCAGTTTGAAAAAATAAATTTGAACTTTGACTGAATGTACAGGATTCATTTTAAATCAGAATTGAGCGAAACAAGAAATATTTAAATCTTTTTAATCATATCTTTCTAACGAATCCGAGAAACTGAAATTTCACTTTATAATTTGTAAGTTATGTCCAGTTTAAAAGTTAGAAAAGTCGCTATAGAATTTATATATATTTTAATATAATATATTGGCCTTAAAAATAGTCATTTTTCAAACGACCTCTATTTTTGATGAAACCACTTTTGTTGGAATCGGAATGTCGAGTTATTGCTAGGTTTCAATTTTCATAATTTTTCGAACTAATATGTGAGCGTGGGAAAGGAAAATGTGTTTTGACTGTTTCTGTCAAATTTAATCGACTTGAAAATGGCCATTTTTCAAACAGTCTCAGAATTCGACGAAATTAGTCTCGTTAGAACCGTATCGTTAAAACATAACCAGAAATAATTTTTCTGGAATTTTTAGAGTCCATATGTGGCCCCGGTAAATTAAAATGTACGATCAAATTAAATAATTAAATGATTAATAATTTAATTTAAAGAAAAACATATTGTAACAGCCAAACAGGGTTACGAAACATATTCCATTGTGTCCGGAACGGGGGGTTATTAGCTAGGGGTGACATTCGTTGGGTTCGATTCGGTGTTGGTATCAACGAACAACCATTTTCTTGAATTAAAATAAATAAATAGTATAAAATACTAGTATAAATACAGTATAATACGGCTAACCCTAAATCACTATATGCCAGCCGCCGTTCTATGAATTCAATGGTTAAAACGCTCTGAATTTCTTTTCTCTCGTTCTTCCAATTCACACAATAAAATCCAAATATCCAAACACCAAATCGAAGAGCATCGCGAGCTCTAGCTTCTCAATGGTCAAGATCGAATTTAACGTGGTAAATTGGGTGTATTGATGTCGCAAAGGCCGGGCGTTTAAAGGGGAATTCGCGAGGCAAGGGGGGTGCGAGTTGGCCAGGCTCGGGGGCGTTGGGTGCTGCCACGTCAGCGCTTGGAGGGGCGGTGTCTGATCAGGGTTTAACCCCCTCTGGTGGCGCGCGCAAGGATGGATTGAAGGACAGTAGTTGGGTTCAAACGATACAGGTGATAACAGGAAGATGAAAAAAGGATTAAGAGGAAGGTTGAACTAATTACTAATTAATTAATTAATTAATTTGTATAATGTTTAAACAACGATAACTTTTGCAAACAGAGACGAAATTCAACGAAACGAAATGCGTTGTGCTCGTGACAGAAAACTCTACATTATGGGACTGACTAGGACTGATTCTGAGCATATCCAATTTTGACCAAATTCTGAATTTGTATAAAATCATCGGTGAGAAATCTATTTATTTCTTTTTTTTAGTAATTAGAAAATAATCCTGATTTTATTATCATCTATTTATAGTTAATTCTCATCTGTTATTATTCATGATTTGCTCTATGCTGAATGTAAATATAGATCTATTTGTTTGGTGATGAGATGTAATGATTTATGATGGGTGTGTTTTGTTAATTATTAAAATTAACATTTCTGTGGATTCAAATTTAGATTAAACAAAATTATTATTTTGTTTATTGTATTGTTGAAATTAACATCTCTGTTAATTAGAGTTAGGGTAAACCAAATTATCATTTTGTCCATTAGATTGTTAAAAATTGACATTCCTGTTAATTAGAATAGAATTAAACAAAAAGTATCATTCTGTTTATTAAAATTATTAAAATTAACATTGATGTTAATCAGAAAATTAGATCAACCAAAATTCACATTTTTGGTTATTAAAAAGGATTACACCAAAAATATCACATTTTTGTTTATAAAAAAAAAGAGTAGATAAAAATATCACATTTTTGTTTATTAAAAAGAGTAGACAAAAATTCACATTTTGTTTACATTGAAAGAATTAGACAAATTTATCAATTGTGGTCATTTTAAAAGAATGAATTAGAAATATTCATTTTGCAAATGAAATTGAATGAGTTAAAAATATACATTTTTGTTTATTAGACAAAAATTTACATTTTTTTTAAGAGGATTAGACAATAAAATAGATTTAACAAAAATCCCATTTTTGTTAAATAGAGTTTGTTAACAAATAAAATTTGCATTTTTTTTAGTTAAGTTAAAATAGAAATGGGTAAACAAAATAAATCATTCCTTTATTTGTTGTTGGAATAAATGTGTCATTTTATTGAATTAGAATTGTAGAAAGAGAAATTGTCATTTTTGTTGAAATAAATTTATCAACAAAAATGAATGAATCATTTGTATTCATTTACTTAAAATTGAATTGTTAATAATATGAATTATCACTTCTATTTATATTGGTTAAATGAGATTTGTTAACAATAAAGAATTATCATTTTTAATCATTTTGTGGGAATAGAATTTTCAACAAAAAATGAATAATCACTTTTTAGTCCTTTTGTTGAACTAGAATTTTCAACAAAATGAAATATCAATTTCTATTATCCTATTGAATTAGTATATAAATAAAGAAAGTGTCCATGTTTTTAACCCAACATGAATTCACTAAAAATATTTTTAATGAAACACTTAATATGATTAAAGGAACATTTTGTTAAGAAGTGTTTAATATAATAAAAAGAACATTTTCATTAGGAAAGGTTCTTAGGATTAAAAACACCATTTTTATTAGAAACGACATTTTTTTATTAAAGAATGTAAATTAGATTGAAAGGAACATTTTGTTAGGAAAATGTTACATTAGAATAAAGTACAATTTTAGTTTACATTTTTGTTGTAATCCAAAAGATAGAATTTGGTGTTATATTTTTATTGTCAAATACAGACAATAAAAAGCATAAATTTGAAGATACATCTTTATTCACATTTTAGATGTAAATAAAAGGATAGATTAAAAACATGAATTTTAAAAGTCCATTTTTAAACATAGAAATAAAAGTGACACCTTAGATTTACATTTTAGATGTAAATAAAAACATGAAAATAAAAAGTACATATTGCTAGAAAATGAATATTAGAATAAAAAGAACTCATTTTTGTTAGAAAATGAAATTAGAAATAAAAAGTACATTTGTTATAAAATGTTTCATTGGTGACAAAAATAACATTTGTTATAAAATGTTATCTTTGTAGTAAAAGTACATTTTTATTTTAAAATGTAATATTACATTAAAATACATTGTGACATAGAAATGTAACATTAGTATAAAAAGACCGTTTTGTTAGCAAATATGATATTAGAATAAAAACATGTCATTTTAGTTAAATAATAAAAATGTCATTTTTGATTACATTTTGGGATGTCAAATTTCACCGTCATTTTAGTATCATTAAAAAGATTGAATTAGGAATGAACATTTTTGTATCATTAAAAAGATTGAATTAGAAATGAATATTTTGTATACATTCAAAAGAATTAAACAAAATACATATTTTGTTTACATTAAAGAGGATATGACAAAATTCATATTTTGTTTACATTAGAAAGGATTTAACCAAATTATACATTCTGGTCATTAGGAAGAAAGATTACATTTTGATCATTAAAAAGGATTAAAGAAAGGTATCATGTTTTGTTACATTGAAAAGAATTTGACAAAATTATCACATTTTGTACATTGACAGGAATTTCGCAAAATGATCATATTTTGTACATTAAAAGAAATTAGACGAAATTACAATTTTTATCACTTTAAAAGAATTAGAATAAAAGAGACACTTTTGTCATTTAAAAAAAGAGAATGAAGTAAAATGTTCACTTTGTCATTTAAAAACGAAGGAGACCAAAAATATACATTTTGGTCAATGAATAAAAGTTAAGATTTTTATTGTCACTTGTCAACAATAAAAATAATTGAAATATATGGCTGTGATGTTGAAATGTTTGATGTGTTAAATATAATGTTTAGTATATTCAAGTTTGAATATTACACTTCCATTTACAAGTTACCTGACTTGTTTATGTGATTGGGACGATAATTTTCACACATCGCCCAAGTGCACAAATAATTTATTTGGTTGATGGATGAAACCCCACACGGGTATTGGGATGATATTGGACACACACACTAATCCCAATATTTAGTTTCTGTCAATCGATGGATTGACAGTCTGCGATGAGCGTTATTTATTTACTTTAATGCTCACACAGTTGTAAATTCCACTCTGGTCATCATTGGATGTTTAATAATTATTTATCATGATTGTTGATTACATACAATATATGGTTGTTGATTGAATCACATTCCAATAAAGAATATTCTAGAAAAAATATATTTTAGAAAATATCTTAGAAAAAGAATATTTTAGAAAAAGAATATATTTTATAAAAATATATCTTTATTGAAATGAACTAGTTATTAAATAGAATAAATCATTAAGTTAAGATTTAATGAAGTTTTCCAATTGGTGAATATTTAATTGAAATTAAACTAAATAAATTGGATTTTCGGTTTGTCGTGAATGGTGTCTTCAATAACACCTTTCTTAAACCCAGTTGAGAAATGAATAAATCTTTTAATTAAGATTATTAAAAGTTTTCAATTATACCTAGTAATTGAAATAAGATGAAACGTGAGTTGGGTTTATTGTGAACCATGTTTTTAAGTGACATGTGTTCTTTAACCCAACTGACAGTGAAAATATGATTTAGAATTTATAAATCTTTTATTAAGATTTAAATGGGAATTTTCCAAAAGGCAAGTTTTTCCAATTTAATATATTAAATTGGAGTTGAATGGAATTTGAATTAATAATAACCGAGATAAGCTTTTGTAAAAGAAAACCGATACTACATATGGAATTTAAGAGGCTTTGCCGTTATTCCATCTATATTATTGGTCGGTTACAGAAATTTATAACGATTATATATTGATTTGATTTCTGTGAAGATTTCATATTTTATGGAAGGTGAGTTTGGGTTTACCGTGAACTATATTTTAAATGACATTAGTTCTTTAACCCAGTTAAAGTTAAGATTAATTTCTTAAATTTAAATAATCATTGAATAATGATTTTTGGTATTTAAAACCTAATTGAAGTTTTGATAAATCATTAAAGAAAAGATTTAAGGATAATTTAAAGAATTTACCTTTGATATAATAATGCGAATATCTTATTAGAAGAATATTCTGAATTGGAATGAGACGTTGGGTGGTGCTTTTATAGTACTTGATCTTTAATTATAAAATACGCAAGTTATTCGGAAAGACCGGGCTTAACCCATTCCGAATAATTACTACGACGATGAAGAGTCAAAGATGAAGATGGTGATTGAAGACTGATGATCTTCACATCGAATGGATGTGTTGCCACAGAGACCCTTGATGGGAGTAGCTACCTTGAAGGGACTTCAGTGGTGGCCGTCCGGAATATTGTTGATTGTTCGGATTTGGTTTTCGCTCAGACCCAGAGCATAAGCTAGTAAATGGATGCGTGTCTGACATTGGATTTCGTTCCATGTGAATTAAATCGATTTCTGTTAATGTATGTCTGTTTGGTGGTGGAGGATTTATTCTTTGCTTAACACCCTGGTATATATTAATAGTGATTGATCGCATGGCGTGAATTGTCAATGTGGCACGCCAAGATGCAAATGATCAAGACTTTTGTTGAAAAGTAGGGCCTTGTGGGATGATCAAAGTATAGCCTATTACGGCATAGCTTTGTGTATATCGTGACTTCGCGAGCCTCACACCCCGGTATGAGTCAAAAACGGGATATGGACCGTAGGGAGTGCATATGTTTCTTTCTAGCTAGTGGTAGTGTCAGTGCTTAAACTGACTGGCATTTTACTTATGTGGATGATGGATTTTGAGGCGCCTCGGATTTTTATAGGCCGTTAGTGGTCATACTATAGGTCCAAAGGAACCGGGAAGCGTGTGTTCAGGCATAACCAATCCACTGCCGATAGGAGGAGACCGGCCCTACCGCTCCAAGGGTTCACTGCGGGGGATCCTGAGGCATTTGCTAGAGTGTCTCGAATCGGAGAGGACGATCCCTAGCCTCGACTCATGATGGAAATCCAATTTCCAATACGACCTTGCGGTTTTGATTGTAGAACTAGTATGGCAACATTGTAGGATGGGGTACTATGCCGTCTATGATTAATACATTATGATTGAAATTGTTTTTGAAATATATATATATATATATATATATATATATATATACCCATAGATATACACACTAATACTAAATCCGTCTTTATCGTATCAAGCATCTTTTGACCATTATAAGGTAAAACCCTATCCTCCGGTTTGTGTTGCATTGTGTGATAGGACTTGGGTCTTATAATGGTTTCATTTTTTTAAAAAGCATTGCGTTGTTTAATGATTTACCTTATGTTATGCACTGACAATCCAATAGAGTAAATCCGTTCCGCGTTAGCGGCATGGTCCTGTGATTGGCCTTATTATTGTCATTATATAGGTTAAGTAAAGATTTCTCATACCAGTCCCATGACTGACCTGTGGTTTGTTTCACTGGCAAACTCGGGTGCCCATATTTTCCATAAGGGCAGTCGAGTAGCTTTTTGTAGATATATTTACAGGATCCTGGTTTACAGCTGAAGCGGTATTCGGAAAGCTCTGTATCCGTGTATTCCTTTCAGTTGTATATTTGTAATATTTTTCCGCTGCTATTTAAGTGTAATTTAAAATCTTTGATATTATTGTAATCCTATTGTGTAATAAGTATTCATACTTTGTTATATTCTTGTACTCTGATGTAATTGTTGTAATCAGAAATAAAATGTTCTTCAGTTTGGGCTCTGATGTGTGTTGTTCTCAAAGCAGTGCAGCCTTTCCTTTACTGGGAGGTTTGGGTCGTCACATTACCTCACCATTATCACCCCCTAAAATCCCCTAGGCAACCACCACTCTTCTTCCTATTGGTTCTCATGAAACATCATCTTAAATGCAAGTGTACCACCTATGTTTTCTCACAAATCTTTCTCTTGGTTTACTCAAATTATAGCAACCTTTCTAGTATCCAATAGGTTCAGTTTTCACATGTTTACTAGCTCATTTTTCTCATATAAAAATGTTGATTTAACATATAATATAAACTACATTATCTTGGCCTCCAAGGTATGAAAAAAATCTGAAATTTCTGCACTGTCTTGCTCATGGCCATGTGAGTATTAGGCATAGAAAATCTCAAAAAATCACTTCTTAAGTGCTCATCTAGGGAAGGAAAGATCCATGGTATTTTTGTACAAGATTGGGTAATCTTTTAGCACATGGGGTTTGACAAATTGAATGTGTTTTTGGAAAAATAAAAAGAAAGAAAATCTTCAGAAAATCTTAAGAAAAGAAGAGAGAAAGATCTAAACTGAAAATGTAGATACAACAAAGATTTGCCATGTGAAAATGCATGCTTTCAAATCCTTTTTCTAGTGTAGTTTCTAGTGTACTCTCCTACTTGTGTAGGTGCATATTTAGGTTCATACATGAGGTCATGTTTGCAAAGAGATGATGGTATTCATGTTTGATGTACAAGTGAATACAAGAGTGTTTTCCTTTTGATCTTGTTCTTGCCAACAAAAAGTAAAAAATGGTTATAACAAATCTTTGTCAAAAATGCTTTATGAAAAAAAAAGAAATTTACTTAAGGAAAATATAAGGCTTTAAATCCCTTTTTTTTTTAAATGCACAAACACATGTAAAAGGGAAAATGGCATTTTACAATGCTATACACATGTGTTAATTAAATTCAAACAAATGTTATTAAATACCCGCTATCATACATGAATATGCAAAAATGGATTTTTTTAAGTGCCGTGCTATATACTTATGAAAAATGCTATCATACATGTATTAACATGTTTTAGAATTTTTAAAGTACGAATTTTAACTCATTTTAATAAACGCGTATTTACGATAATTTGTGTTTGCAATGTGTAAAAAGTCCGGGTCATTACATTCTACCCCCCTTATAAAAATTTAGTCCCCGAAATTTGTAAATAGAAGATTAGAGTTATCAACTTATATATATAAACACACATCAACAATTTTCCTATTCATAACCAAAAAATCTGCCCAAATTCCCTCTTTAACCCATCAGTCACTTTACTTAACTCCGTTAGGTATTACCCACCATATTTATTCACTTAATTATCTCCATTTCGGGACTCACAAATATGATTTGATTTCACAAATCGACCAGTTCACATTCCCTGGGTCCATTTCCAACAAACCCTCAAGTCCAGCCTTAATTTCAGAAAATCCAAATTTCAAATTTAGTTTAAAATTCTAATTCGATTTCCGGTATCAATGTGATTGGATATTATTCTAATTTAATCCAACCATTTTAATTTATCTTGAGGCTGACCCTGGTTAATTAACTCCTTTTATAAGAAAAGAGTAAGGTACCTTCTGAAGCTCCTTCCATTTTCACATCCTCAGAAATTGACAACTTATCCATTAAAGCGTAGACCTTTGGTTGCCGTGCCTTTTTCAGTGGACAATCTCTAACCAAATGCCCAGGCTGATGATAGTTATAGCATGAAAACTTCTAGGGAATAGCATTACTTTTTCCCTTTTATTGAGGTTGTCCCGACTGTTGAGTTTGCTGTGGCTTTACTGCTGCTGGCTTCGTACAAAACCTAGCAATGTGCCCCTTCTCCTTGCAGTTATGGCATTGCGTATCTTTATAACGCTCTTTGGCTTTCTCCCCCATCTTTGGAATTCCTTTGTTGTTCCAGTTCGGATTAAATTTCCTTATGTTGGAATTCTCGCCACTGGGTTCTCCTGTCTGCTATTTTGCAACTGGCTTCTTTCCCTCTAGTGCCTCATAACGAACTATCATATCCACCAGATCAACAAATGGAATCTTAAGATGTCCAAACATTTGAACTTGCAGGCTATCCTTCAATCCTGCTATGAACATTTCATTCTTCTTAAGTGGAGTGTTGATTAGTTCTGGCCCAAAACAAGAAAGTGAATTGAATTTGTTCTCATATTCAGATACTTTCATGTTCCCTTGTTTGAGATTGATGAAATCCCGATACATTCTAGTCTTGCCAGCAGCAAGCAGAAATTGCGCTTCAAATGCTTCTTTGAATTTATCCCATGTAAAATTTTCCTCAGGAACATTAGCAGTTTGAGCATCCCACCAGATTGCGGAAGCTTCTTGAAGTTTCCATGATGCCAAAATATGTTTCTTATCATCATTCAACTTCAACCCTTTGAAAATCCTTTCACAGAACCTCATTCATGCTTGAACCTCAAAAAAAGGTTCAGTCCCTTTGAAAACCTTTCCTCCTAGAGTTGTATAGTCCTTATAAATAGTCACAAAGCTTTTGTCCTGTTGGACTAGTGCAACTTCCTCCACAGTTTCTCCTTGATCTTGGGATCCAGTATTACGACCAGTAGTAGTGGATGACCCTCTAGCTCGACCTCTTCGTCCTCGGTTACTCATCTTAATCACCTGAATATAACAGGTCATCATTCCAGACTTGATTGGATAACTAACTTAGGTATACCATCCAAGTTGATTTAGATTTATTTTAAATTTTATTATAAAAATACGCTCTCTTACACTCACCCAAAGCCTAGGTAATCAGTAACCTAAGCTTTGATACCAACTGTAATGACCCAACTTTCGAACACATCGGAAGTCGTGCCATTAATAAGAATAAGAATAGATAGAAGATAAAATCACAGAAAACATCAGAATCTCACAGCAGAATTTTTATAAAAGATAATACTTTATAATATTACACAGCGGAATATTTTACATCAGAGCATTATAGATCCAGCGATACAAACCACTCATAGTACATCTGTAATTATACATATCATTGAGGACCAAACTGACAGACTTAATTATAAAGTAGATAGATCAGCACAAAGAAAGTTCCATTCCAGCTTTCCAAGTTTTATCCGATCCAGATTCACTTGTCTATTCATAACAAGCGTTATGAATACCCAAGAGTTTAAGGGAAACACAGAAAAATAAACTCCGGGTAAGTCAGGAGACTGGTATGAGTAAACAGTTTAAAAACAACTTAAAGAAATAAGAATATCTCATAAGACCAAGCCGTAAGTACGGAACGGGTTTTTACCTTATGAGAATAAAACACTTTATATACTTTAAATCAAATATTATCATAGTATTTATTTGATTTTCACAAATAATTTAGAATCTAGAAGAATGCTTGCATCTCACATTCTCTGATATATTATACAAAATAAAAACCGCTTGGCACTTAAAGAAATTGGATTTCCAACTCTGACAAGGTATTGGACCACCTTCCGATGATGTATCTCTAGAGGCAAATACACCTGGGTTCAACAAGAACGTCTTGCAACCTGGCCCACACATGACCGACCACTCATTTCTTTTGAGTGTATCGAATGTATATCACCAATGGTTGTGTACGGCAACCATTCCCGAATGGGCAGAATTGATAGATTTAGAAACAAAAGAAATTTCTCGAGACAGGTGATACTACACCGTAATGGGAGCGACCCACATAGCCATGTTGCCTGCCCAATTTTTGTCATTTCCTAGGTGTGAGGCTTGAGGCTAGACTTACCTTTTCATCATCACTATTTATTTTCTTTGAATTCCACATCGTTAAATCCACCGGAAAACACTAATTGATTTCCCCAAAAATACTCTGGTTGTTAGGCAAACGAAGTTTCCCTTCTATGACAGCAACTGGTACGTTTGAAGAAAATAACATACGTGATTCCTTTGGAAATACTTTGTTAGACATTCGTTCAAACAAGTTGTCCTGGGACTGGACAAACCGAAGGAACTATTCAAAAATAGTCCTTGTATATCACCGTCTTCAATTCAACCATCTCTGACGTACGGCGTGTAATCAATTCAAAGTGAAATATTTATTTCGGCCTCTTTGAAATGATTAACGAACATTTTTCTTTTAAAGTTATAAATCTAACAAGATTAAAAATCTAATCACAGTCAAACTGTACAGTATATGATTATCTGGCCTATATCTAGTATTTTGATCATCTTTTCAAAATGGACAATTTTAGTGTGTGCGTTGCACACTGTTTTTCTTTCCGTTTTGTTTGTCATCTTCTAAAAATAAATACTTATATTATTTTCAGAAAAATTTATTTCTCATGATCACTCCATGATCTAATTATCCATAAATGAGTTAAATTTATGATCTATAATCTATTTGGCAGATTTTACACTTTATATCGTTTTTGCCAAATTTCCTCTTTTATATCCTATACTCGATTTACTCCTTTTTATATACAAATAAAGTTAACTTATCCATCTAAACATGATTAAAATATAATTTACAGTTCTTATTTTATAAATTTCAGAACTGGACATGATCAGTTACAGGTACCGTGAAATTTAGATTACAGTTTAGAACTGACAAACTCATCGTATGTGTTGCATACGATTGTTTCAAATTTTAAATATCTCATTCTAATTTAAATTATAAAATAAATTTATAATTTGACTAAAAAAACAGCTTATGTGCTGACTTTTCCACTTCTGTCAACACAACGCTTGATCTTTCACACTTGATCGACTTCTTTTGACCTTTGAATATTTCATTAGAAATTCATTTCTAATTCTTATTATAAATTAAATTTATAATTTAATTTAAAATATAGCTTCTGTATTTTCCAGTTTCAGCTTTTGACGCAAAAACTGTATTAAATCCTGATTCACTCTCCCTTTCTTCTCTTGCTAATTAAATAAAAAAATACTATTTTTATTTATATATAAAATTTCTTCTTTATTCTATTTTTAAACTTACAAATTCAAAATCGTTGACTTCCTACAGTCGAACGCTGCTCTTTGAAATGCTGTTATTTCCTTCCTTTCGCTTGTCTACGATCTTTTAAATAAAACTTCTCTTTTAATTTAATTTTTCTCTTCTTCTTTATTTTATTTACCGATGATTCAATTTAATAAAAATTTCCTTTTTCCCTGGATTAAAGTATTTAAAATAATTTACGCAATGACTATCATTTCTATTTATAATAAAAAGGTTAACAAAAATATAGATATAAATTTTCCTTAATTTATATATTTATTTAATGTCTATTTATTTAATTATTTTCTATTTTTACATTAAACTATTTTAAATTTAAAAACTTGTTCAAAATTTCCCCTTTGAAAATGGTTTACCCAAGTACCAAGTACCCATTTGAAAACCCGTGGTGTGCGCATAGTAAAACTGCCCTGGATCATGCGTTCAGCCCAAAGTACCAGATGGTACTATCCCTTGGAAAAATACCACGCCCAAACACCGTGCTCCAGCACCCTTTTTCCTTGCTGCAACCATGGTTTTCATCTCAGCCAAAGTACCATGTGGTACTACCAAGTTGCCAAGTACCAAGCCCGCAGTCATCGTGTTCCCACTACCAGATCACCATAAAACAACAGCCGATCCTTTGTCAACCCTCTCTGTTAAAACCCGATCCACTAAAAATCACCACGGCTTCCACCTCCGGCCACCTGAGCCTACCCCACTCCGGCCATTGACTGACGACGACCCATGGCAGAGATCCCTCCTGGTGCGCGCATCCCACTGGCCCCCCACGTCGGAGCAGTTCCACGATGAACTCGAGCAACTAAAACCCAACTAAAAACCCTACTATCGATTCAAGCACCATTTTTAGATGTTAGAAAAAATCTTTGACATTTTTCCTACCGTCTAGAGATCAATACACACCCCCGTACTCGATTCCAGGAATTTTCATCACATGGATTCCCCGCAAAAGCCATGATCATCATTTTTGGAAAAACCAATATTTCTTGTGATCCTTTTCACTAAAAATCTTGATTTTAGTTTTAAAAATCATGGATTTGATCCCTCATTATATTTATAAACTTCAAACAAGGTTTCATGAAGTTTGAAAATCATATTTGATTTTTAGAACCAGAGAGCTTCCTGTTCTTTTTTTTTATTTTTAAACACAGTAAGGTCTTTGGCAAAGATTTGTTCTAATTTGATCACCTATATGACTAAACAAAAGTTTTGAAAAGGGTATGGCATCATCTTTTTAATTCTCTAACCTATGGTTACTGATCTATGTAGAATTGTAAGGTTTTTAAGCAAAATACAGGGTCTGAGAACAAGCACCAGGCAATAAAATTTTCTAGCATATAATACATAAGGTTTTCATTAACATTCAATGATTTTATCATTATATCAAACAAGTAAACCATCCATGACATGTTAATTGAGCAAGAACACAAAAAAGAGCAGGTTCACTCATAGCTTAAACAATAAACTGCAGGAAATTCACAACAGAAATTAAAGGCAGGTTTACTCACCTTTTTGAAAGCTTAAATCCTTAACTTTCTTTCCTCCTTACCGATCAAATCAGAAAGGCTTGTGTTGTATAGGAAATGAGTGTGTTGATGGCCTTATTTATAGTGGTAAAAACAATAAAACATGTGCATTTAAAATAAAACTGTTTTCAGATTTTGTAGTGATAATTGAAAGACAATTCGGAAAATCCCCTTTTTCTCTTGCCAAATCAAAGTGCCACACCTATGTTCACATGGCTTACCTCAGCCATTATCACCTCCTAAAATCCCCTAAAAATCCCCTAGGCAACCACCACTCTTCTTCTTATTAGTTCTCATGAAACATCATCTTAAATGCAAGTGTACCACCTATGTTTTGTCACAAATCTTTCTCTTGGGTTACTCAAATTATAGCAACCTTTCAAGTATCTAATAGGTTCATTTTTCACATGTTTACTAGCTCATTTTTCTCATATAAAAATGTTGATTTAACATATAATATAAACTACATTACCTTGGCCTCCAAGGTATGAAAAAAAAACTGAAATTTCTGCACTACCTTGCTCACGGCCATGTGAGTATTAGGCATAGAAAATCTCAGAAAATCACTTCTTAAGTGCTTATATAGGGAAGGAAAGATCCATGGTATTTTTGTACAAGATTCGGTAATCTTTTAGCACATGGGGTTTGACAAATTGAATGTGCTTTTGGAAAAATACAGAGAAAGAAAATCTTCAGAAAATCTTAAGAAAAGAAGAGAGAAAGATCTCAACTGAAAATGTAGATACAACAAAGATTTGCCATGTGAAAATGCATGCTTTCAAATCCTTTTTCTAGTGTAGTTTCTAGTGTAGTCTCCTACTTGCGTAGGTGCATCCTTAGGTTCATACATGAGGTCATGTTTGCAAAGAGATGATGGTATTCATGTTTGATGTATAAGTGAATACAAGAGTGTTTTCCTTTTGATCTTATTCTTGCCAACAAAAAGAAAAAAATGGTTATAACAAATCTTTGTCAAAAAGGCTTTATGAAAAAAACAAGAAATTTACTTAAGAAAAATATAAGGCTTTAAATCCCTTTTCTTAAAAAAATAATGCAAAAACACATGTAAAAGGGAAAATGGCATTTTACAATGCTATACACATGTGTTAATTAAATTTAAACAAACGTTATTAAATACCTGCTATCATACATGAATATGCAAAACTGGATTTTTGTAAGTGTTGTGCTACATGCTTATGCAAAATGCTATCATACATGTATTAACATGTTTTAGAATTTTTAAAGTATGAATTTTAACTCGTTTTAATAAACACGTATTTACGGTAATCTGTGTTTGCGATGTGTAAAAAGTCCGGGTCATTACAAGAAAAAGATGCATTAAAATTGATAAGGTCACATGCAATGGTTTAAATGAAGATTACAACAAATATAAAATAGAGAAATAAAAAAATAACTATGACCACCATTGTTTTAGGCCTTGTTAACAAAAGCCTAAGTAGTCTAGTTGGTTATAGCATGTGACTTTCATGAGAGTGGCACAGGTTTGATCCCCGCAGGCGCCATATTTTTATTTTAGAGAAACGGCTAAAATAATGCATGTTCTAAAGATAAAATATATATAAACGCACATATATGGAAAAATATACATATAAGGAAGTATAGAAAAATATATGTATATGAAAATATATGCGTATATATATGAATATATATATTTATACACACACACACACACACAAAGGAGAAATTCAAAATAAGGCTGCAATCAAAGAAATATGGTAAAAAATAAATAACGGCATAACACCGTTTGAATTTTGAAAATGAAATAAAAGTTGTGCGTTTATATATATATATACGTGTAAAATGGTCCTTAGAAGTTTTTTATACATATAAGGATTGATATATGAATATAATTCAAATCAATTCAAGACCATGCCCAAAAGAGACAAAAAAGGGGCCGGGTTGACCTAGGGGTCGACCCAGGTAAGGACGTGTCGACCCAAGGGTTGTCCCACCCATAAGGGGAGTCGACCCATCTTTGATCTGGGTTGATTCATTGATGAATCTTGAATGTTTTTTAAGCATAGTCGTTGATGACTCGGCGCTGCGTGTACGATAAGATTCTGAACACCTACAAATAGGCTAGCAGTGCCTAGCCTAAATCTCACATTTTCTAAGAGGCTGCCTTAGCTCAGCCATTCCTCCTCCTTAAATCTCTTCAGAAAAATAGAATAATTAGTTTAGGAAAATTTTGGTTCAAGATCTGGAAGAAAAGAATGTATATTAAGAAATAAGGTGTTTAGAATTCTATTCGAAGTAAGCTAAATTCTTGGATCTAGTCAATTTAAATTTCTCCTCTTTCTTCCTTTTTTTTCTTTTAGTTGAGAATTGTGGATCCATGGTTATTTAGATTCTAAAATTCAGTTAGGAGAACCATGGAATGCTAGATCTAGACCAGATTCATGAATTGGAAAGCAATTAAATGAGTGGATTTAAGTTATACCTTTTTGATAATGGTATATTTATCATTCGACATTCCTCGTTAATATGTAAATTTTCTAGAATGATTAAACCTGTTAAAATTTGTGGAAGTGATTATTTTTGTATACATGCATGTTTTAATTACATGTTAATTTGTGGCATATTATGTACTTGAACCCTTAACTGTAAGAATTGGGATAATTACATGTTAATTTGTTAGATTGGAAAAATTAGTGATTGACGATTACATGTTATTCTTTTAAAATGGGGTTAATTACATGTTAGGAAGAACATGCGACATGATAATCAGTTAAAATAGACTTAATATGATATTAACTATGACATGTAAAAATAGATTGTAGTAAAATTTGGAAAGAATGGATATGCCTAAATTTATAAAATAGAAAACTATAACCGCACATAGACATGAGGTTAAATTCAACTTGTGGTAGAAATCTGCCCGGAACTGCCCGGCAAATCCAACATCCACAAGTTGTTCATTTAATGCGAGGGGTCTAGTGTGTAAATTTACATGTAACGGTGCTAAGACACGAGGTTAAGTCAACATGGGGTAGAAGTCTACCTGAAACCTCCTGGCAAATCCAACATCCACAAGTGGTAGGCTTAATGTGAGAGGTCTGGTGCATAAACATATATTTAAATGTGTGTAAATAACAGGATAGAAATAAATGGCATTAATTGTAATTAATGGAATGAAGGAAAATTACAACAGTATAAGAATTGGAATGAACGCGGAATGATAATAACCTACTAGAATTAATTGCATTAATGACAATGTTATATAGTAGGTAGGCTTGTCCTAGGGACAAGTGGAAATTATAACATAAAGTTATAATAAATGGAAAGGAAACTTATTAATAAACCTTATTTAAGAGAACTAAGTTAATAAGTAAACACTAAGAAGTTGTAGCAATAGTGTAAGATGGAATTATGATTAAATAAGAAAGAATGAGTTGAACATATGGAATAAAATAAGTTATGTTTAATCATACATAATAAGTGACATGTTAAAATGAAAACATATGAATTGAGATAAAGTATACTTAATTATATATTAAGTAGAACATGTTATTGTAACTATGGAATTGGACAACGAGTTACATGGTAATAATATAAAGAGATTGTAGATTATGGACCTTAGATTACAATCTAGAAAATAACACGTTATGGGCTTATTAATGAACTTAAATGGATTAAGTTATAACATAAATTAATAAGCAAGAAGAACTTGGTAACCTGCATAAGAAATCAATATGACCTGAAATAACCGTGTTAACTGGAAATCTAATAAGGTAGGGCAAGCGCGTAATTGAACGTTTAGACATAGGGTCTAATAACACATTAACCCGAGGTGCTTGGGCCAGTCTATACGTTTGAAGGTGAATAACCCAACGAGGTAGATCATCGTGGTGTCATGAGGCATGAGGGGAGCACACATCTATCTGATTATTCTGCCTGTTTTGTTGATATTCTACTGGCTCCGAAGGACTGGAAGGGGGAAGCACGCGTCTTCCTAGGATGAGTAGAGTACTCCTGGTAGTCCTCTGTGCGGTGACAGAGCTTAGGCTATGCTCGCAGAGGTTGGTTTTGCGAGTTACTACCCAGTGAGTATACCTTAATTGCCACAATAGTGGGCAATCATAAGGCTTTAGGGTGGCTTAGGTGATTCAACTATCCTATTGCCTGGTGACCAGGCGGGTTACGACCACTTCAGTTTGCCTTTGGCGGGACTAACCATCTATTTGATAGTAGTCGTCGAGTACCAACCATCAATAGTCGGCGTGATGCGTGATACGTGATGCAGAAACATAGAGAGCTAAACCAAAAGATCATAGACCTTTTACCATCAAGGCTATGGGTGAGGGACAGGACAACTAGGTATTGTTGTTTGTTGTTTTCTCTGAGGCCATGTCACTAGCTCAATTATGTCAGTCTTTCACTAGTTGAGGGAGGGTCGGGTGGGACCATAGCCACTGAAAATGTTGACCATAGCATCTGTGTATACAGATATCTAAAAAGCTCCAGACCGAGTTCCGTGTCTCTGGTACAGCCCTGTTACGGAACTCGGTGCACAGTAGAGAATATGTGCAGTTAAGGCATCAAGTATGATTTACGATGCATACGTGAGAAGGTCTAGATACATGCTTATCTGCTCTGGGTGGTGTATCGTATACTCTAGGGCATTACTCTGGATGTAATCTGATTCGATCAAATGATTCGAAGGTGGCAGTCCATACGCTTACATAGCATGGCGATGTTGGGACTATGCGGAAGGTAATCATGTTTTTTGATTCGTATGTTGCCCCGATGTAGGATGAGGGACTACATATATTTCTGTTGACGTTATGGTGGAGACTGTGCGAGTGGGGGTACCATGAAGTGTACCTTAATATAAGGATAACTACATATATACCGTATTAGGTTAATCCACTGGGGAATAAATGAGTACGACGTGAGTAAGCCTTGAGTGCCTAAATAATCTAATAGATAAGAAAATGTAACTGCACGGTATATGTAGGGTCATCTAAAATGTGTAGTTTGAATCCAGTCACCATAACTTGTATTCTGACCCCCTCCTCATAACATAAGCGCACGTTAGATTTGTGGTAGAGACATAATAGCTCTGGATATTGGTTAGGCAATATTATTATTTGGGTAAGGCTATATTTTGATTATATTGTATTTTATCCATTCCGTTGTGAGATGTTTCCTAAGCTCTATATTTTATATCTCTGTCTTTTCTGCAGGATGTCAGACAAACCAACATGAATTTCAATGGATTAGAATTTTGGAAAAAAAAAACCATCTATCGAAATTCGGGTTGTTAAACTTTTGGTTTGTTTAACTTGTTGTAATGGTTTAATTATGGTCAATTTTTGTATTTGTGCTTTCCATTTGCTGAGCATACCATTATTTGTTTTTTCCTGTTACAATATTTTTTTTACTTTCCGTTTCTCAGTCGCTCTTTAAAAACAAGTCAGAAACAAAACCACGTAGGACTAATTCGTGGTATGTGAAGAACCCTCGACCATCTCTAGTGTGGTTTTCTTCAAAACCACGTTGAGATAGTACGTGGTTTGTTTACAGACTACGCAAAATAAAGCTGGCATAATTTTTTTGTATTAAGGGAAATCCTTTCGCTTTGTAAAAACGTGGTTTGTTGATTAACCACGTTGAGTTTATAGTGGTTTTGATTTAGACCATGTGTTAATTATATGAGGTTGTTTACTCTACCACGTATCATAACTCTGTCGTTTTATTTGCTTCCACGTTTTTACAGTCCATATGCGCCCAGAATTTAAAAAAATGTCAACCGTAGTTTATCAACAAGTAACAGTTGCAGTGCACATATAACAAAAGTAACAAAAAATAACAATCGAACTGCCAAAATAACAACAAACAAACTAATAATAACACAATTTCCAATTGCCAAATAGTGTAATACAATATCCAAACAACAACCAATTTCCCAATACCTTTTCATTCCATTTGCAAAGCAAAACTACATCCAATTTTCGTTTTCTAACCTAACTACTTCAATCTGCATACGAATTTCTTTCCTCCCAAGCTTGTCTCCTATCGTTGTAATTATGTTCCCATTTGCTTGCATCCATATCTCGAGCCATGAACCATTTTGTGTAAATAGGTGGTACAGGATTTTTGTCCTCAAGCTTTACCTGCAAGTCATGATAGATGAGCCTTGAAAACTTACTAGATATTTTAAATTTTATGAATATAAACATTATATACCTGAACAAAATGATCTTGATTGACAAAAGCTATCGCAATTTCAGTGCATTGTACTAGTGGAGGTACTTTTCCTCTCAATGGTGGTATTGTCGTCATAAGCCTGTAACAACCCGCAAATTCTGAACCAATTTAAAAAATTTATTTTAGAAAATTTTAATGAATTTTGAGAATATAAAATAAATTATTTAAATAATAATGGTTAAAAATTATTTTAATAGAAGTTAAAACGAATAAATTTAAATTTAATTATATAAGGAGTTTAAAACAGCGCTGCAGTTTGAAAATTTGATTTTGAACTTTGACTAACTGTACAGGATTCAAATTAAATCAGAATTGAGCGAAACCAAAAATATTTAAATCTGTTTAATCATATCTTTCTAACGAATCTGGAAAACTGAAATTTCATTTTATAAATCAAAAGTTATGTCCAGATAAAAAATTAGAAAAGTCGCTGTAGAATTTATATATATTTTAATTAAATATATTGGCCTTGAAAATAGCCATTTTTCAAACAGTCTCAGAATTCGACGAAAATAATTTTGTTGGATTCGTATCATCATAAGAAAGCTAAAAAAAAAATTTAGAATTTTTTGAGGTCGTATGTGGCCCCGGCATATTTAAATGTACGGTCAATATTTAATTAATTAATTTTTAATGTAATTTTAAATAAAATTTCTGCAGATTTCAGAATTGGACCCCGTGACCCATCCCATTGCGTTCAGAAGGCCTCAAGAACGACAGTAAGCAAGCCCAAATCGGAGAAAGTCCGAAAATCCCACTTTATTACACGAATTTCGAGATTTATTATTAAAATAATATATAATTTTTGGGCTGAAACCCTAATGGCAGCCGCCGCCCAGAATTCAAGGGCTGAAAAGCTCCGATTTTCAAATGCTTAGATCTCTCAATCCGTTCAACGAAAATCGACGTATAATATACCAAATCGAAGGGAATTCAGAGAGCTACAAATCTATACGGTCAAGATCGAGTTTTGATCTTTGCGAATTCAAACCGAGAAGGGGCTGCGGTTTTTGGTGTTTTTTGGGCGAGATGGGAGGCCAAGCTTCAGGCGGTGGGTGGTGTAGGCGGCTCTTGGCATGGTGGTTCTGTAACACCCTACCTCCGCTAGGGTCACTCTTTCGGGGGCACTAGCTTCTGGGGGGCGTTAGAACTGGGTAAGCATGCATAATGATATATCAAGGCAGAACAAGAACATAAATATATATGTAAAACAGAGTAAGTGAGAATAAAACAGCGGAATGTCTCAAACCATCTCAAAACAAGTCTAGTACATCATAAAGTCAACTGCTAAAATAAACATGTCTAGTACATCATAAACAGAAATACTGAAATACATAGTGCTATCCCCAAAAATAAATATGATAAACCATAGCGAGCTCAATGTCCAGGCATACATGAGCTATCCAGCAAACAAGCAAGCGATCCAAGCTAAGCACCACTGTTCCCTCCCTGAGAACCTGGGGGGGGGGGGGGGGGAATGGAAGAAAAGAAGCGAAAGAAAACAGGTCAGTCAAAAAGACTGGTAAGCCCTACTACGATCAGTCTATAAACTAGTAAAGTTAACATCATGATGGAAACTGAGATGAACATACTGGCAACAGATAAAGGTGTCATCACATAAATAAGATTAAGCTTTGCACCACAGTGTACTAGCAAACTAACATAACAGGTATTGATCCCTCAGCCCAACCTTTGGCCAATAGCATGATGTGACCTTAATGCAAGGTCCAGCCCAACGGTCTAGGCGATCGGCTCCCTATAAACCTAACACGTCATGTGTTGGTGTCCATACGGCCCACATATGGTTGTAGTCAGACTGTGCTGGGTCCACCTTTGGGTGTATCAAGCCCTCGGGTGTCAACCCCAGACACCTAAGCAATAATGCACAGTCTAAACCTACTGGTACCCGTGCCTCGAGTTTGTCCAACACCGAACTACGTGCACGTCCGTAGCCCGCCTGGACCCGCACCACTGTACCACTCAGCCGTCGCTTTGGTCGCTTACATCAGTCCAGTAATCGTGCCCCGCCCTAGCCTAGCCTCTAGGGTTGTGAATGATACCAAACTGGGATTACTGCTGGAACAGACCACGTTGCTAGGGTTTTCTAAGAGGGTTAAGTGTGGTTTAACCCCTCACTAATCATGGATTAAATTAGTTAAGTGTAACCAACAGTTCACCACTTAACCCCATTTAATCCCTCGCATCCCCAAAATTGGTTAAGTATTAGTGGGCCATGACTTAACCCTAATCATGAGGCATTAATTTAATTGTACCTTAACCTCTCACATTAGACTTTGTTGTGGTTACTAGTTAAGCCGGGCGGGTCCGGGTAGCTTTACACCACAACTTGGTCTAACCTCGGGTCCAAGGTACACATGACCAACTTCTCACATTGGGTCCTATTGTTTGTAGCAACTAGTTAAGCCGGTCGGTTCTGGGTAGGTTTACGCTACAAACTCAACCCAACCTCGAGTTGGCCACACATGTTTTCTAAGTGTCATGTCCACTTTATTTTCAAACCATAATTACAAGTTTAATAAATACTTGGGTAGACCTAACTTAATAGGTAAATTCCCAAGGGGTAGACCTAACTTAATAGGTAAATTCCCAATCTTATATTTTCATGTATTTTTAAGTTTTACCCCAAAAACCCCCCAACGTCATTTTATCGCTTACATATTCGTCATAACGCATAAAGGATAGAAAGAGGGAACTTGGCACAACATACATGATAAATCTTACATATCATAACAAACATGCATAACATGTTGGACTTGCATAACTTAGCATAGTGAACTTGCATAAACATGCATAACTTGTTAAACTTGCAAATCATGGCATAGTGAACTTGCATAAACATGCATGACTTGTTAAACTTGCAAATCGTGGCATAGTGAACTTGCATAAACATGCATAACTCATCAAACATGTGTAACATGGCATATTGTACTCGCATAAGCATGCATAACTTATTAAACATGCATAACATAGCATAGTGAACTCGCATAAGCATGCATAACTTATTAAACATGCATAACATAGCATAGTGAACTCGCATAAGCATGCATAACTTATTAAACATGCATAAATCCCAACTTTCATCACATATTAACTTTAGAGTTTCTAAAATGAAGGTAAGAGGGCTTACAAATATTATGAAGACACAAATCCACTAATAAAGATTGAAAAGCCCTTTATGCAAGCATATAAAATCCCAAACAAAGCTCCAATTAACAAAAATCCCAAAAACTCTAGCTTAGCAAATAAAGCTTGCAACTTGATGATGTATGCAAGCTAATGATCATTCATACAACTTAGAAATGCTTGCATGAACATCAAAATCTCCATAGGAATGATTTTTGAAGAGGGTGGAGGCTAGGGTTTTTAGGTGGAGGCCATTTGAGAATTCAATTTGACATAGTTTGGTTGCTAGAGTGAATAATGAGGTTTTAGGGTAGGATTAGGGGCTTATTTATAGAAGATTAGAGTGTTTTTAGCCCTAGGATTAACCCTAGGTTAGTTTAGGTCCGTCAGATTTAGGAATTCTCTAGAACCAAGCCACAAGACCAAGCCCAAATCAAAATGGTGCGCCAGGCAAAACTGCCTGGCCACCCCGTGTCGACAGGGCAGTCGACACCCTAAGACCCCTGTCGACATGCCTGTCGACATGGGGGTCCTGGCGGGAGTTTTTCCCGCCTGACGCCAATTAGCCCTAATCCTTGTTTTTAATTTAAAATTTAAATCTGTTTTTACTATGGAAATTTCTGAAAACTTCAATGGGCCTTAACTGGGTCAAACGGACTCCGATTTTCGAAAACTCGGACTCTATCTCGCGTATTTTTCCGAGACGAACGTAATGGCATAGCCCGTTTCCCTTGATTCAGATTTTTGAATTAAATTCTGCCTCGATTTATGTTATAACAGGTTATTGAAAATACGGGTTGTTACAGGTTCGGGTGACAGTGGTTGATCGGCTTCGGGGTGCTCTGTTTGGCGTGTGTGCAGAAGGAGGACGGCGGCTTCATGGGTTCGGCTGAAGCATGTTACGGTGGAAGAAAGGTCCGCATATTTCAAATATTATTTTATTTAATTTTAAAATTTTAATTTTCCAATCTTTAAAAATACATAACTCTCTCATACGAGGTCCGTTTGACAAACCGTAAATTGCGTTGGAATCACAAAATTAAGATCTTCGCGATGGCGCTGACTTGAGCTGAAAAGGAGCAATTTAAATTTTAAGCCAAATTGATGTGAGAGTTCTTTATTTTTAATGATTCAAATTTATTAATTTATGATCGTGTGAGATTCTATTTTTTTATATATAATTAATTTAATTTAATTATATTATCATTATATAAAATGAATGTTGTATGGATTGAATTGTTGTATGGTGGAAATTGATGTTTGTGGCCTGTATTGTTATTGACGGGTTGTATGATTGGTGTTGGAATTGATTATGGGAATTGTTATTCGATGTCAAGTAGAAAGATTTTCATAAAAAGTTTAATCTTTTGTTTGATTTATAAATAAAGTTTAATCTTTTATCATGATTTAAAAATCAAAGTTTTGATTTTTATTTTGAAATGAATAACATTAATAAAGATTCAATCTTTATTTTTGATTTATTAAAACGAATCTTTGTTTTTGTTTGTATAAAATGAATCTATGTTTTATTTATAAAACATGAAATCTTTTTGTTTATTTCTAAAGATGAAACCTTCTTTTTTGTTTATTCATAAAGACCAATTCTTTGTTTTTAATCATAAGGGATGAAATTTTGTTTTGGTTACAAAAGAAACAAATCTTTGATTTTGTTTATAAAGAACCAATCTTTGTTTTTGTTTATAAAAGATTAAATCTTTGTTTTTGTTTATAAAGCTTGAAACTTTTTTTTTTTATATTTATAAAGATTTAAACTTTATTTTTATTTATAAAAATTGAACCTTTAGTTTTGTTAACAAAGATTACACCTTTGGTTTTGTTAACAAAGATTACAACTTTGATTTTGTTTGCAAAGATTACAACTTTGATTTCAATTACAAAAATTACAACTTTGTTTTTTATTATAAAAGGCTAAATCTTTGTTTTGGTAATAAAGATTACATCTTTATTTTGAAACGATTAAAATAAATAAAGTTTTGTTCTTTATTTTGAAATGATTAAAATAAGTTTTGATCTTTATTTTTGAATAATTAAAGTTTTGATTTTTGTTTTTGAAATAAAAGACTTTATTTTTATTTTAAATTAGTTGAAAGAAATGTGTTGCAACATAAGTGTGATGTTCTTATCATCTTGTTCAACATGAAAACTTGACATCGAATAGTTGAAACTTGAAATATGTGAACATGCCAAATTGTGTATGATTATGTATGTTTCTATTTAAGCATATGTGTACACTGCCATTTACAAGTGACCAGACTTGTTTATGTGATTGGACGATCAATTTTCATACATCGTCCGGAAGCACAGTTTATTTTATTCGAACTTGTGTTGGTTGAAACCCCACACAGGTCAGGGGTTGACATTTGAATACACGTCACCCTTGTGGTTAATTAGAAATGCACTTTGGTTGTTAATGGATGTTTGATAATTGTTATGAGATAAATGAATGAAATCCATATAATTGAATTATATGGAAATGGTGTGGGTCTCATTCCAATTTTGAATGAAAGAAATAATTTTCATTTATTATTCAATTAATGGAATTAACTGACGCTTGAATTAAGGAAACTAAATTTCTATTATTTAAAAAGTTTTAATGAAATATTAAATTAGTAAAAGTACATTTCAAATATAACAAGAAGATTTGAATTGAAAAGCTTTCGTTTTTATGTTAACACTAAATTTAAAAGATGTGATTTCAAAATTTAACATAAATGGATTAATGGGAAATGATTACGTTTAATTTTGGAATGGTAGGTTTTGATATCGTAATTAAAACCATTTTTTGAAGTAATTATTATTATAATATTATAATAATATGGAAAGGTCGATATTTATTGAAAATTGGTAAGGCAATATAAATAATATTTCAATGTAAAGTTATACTTTGGAACATATGATATTTTAGAAGTTAGATATTTTTAAAATATGAAATATTTTAAAATAATATTTTTAGAAAATAATTATAATTATAATTATAATTGTTTTTGGACACGAGGTTAGGTCACGTTTATGGCGGAAGTCTGCCCGGAACCAACCGGCATATCCAGCAGCCATAAATGTTGGGCCTAATGTGAGAGGTCCAAGTACACGAATACGAATTGGGTTTCGACTCGAGGTTAAGCCCAACTGTGGAATAAGTCTGCCCAGACGCAAACGGCATATCCAGCATCCACAAGTTGTAGGCCTAATGTGAGAAGTCTGGCCCATTATAAAACATAAATGGATAATATAACGAATTGGATTATTTAATCCATTTTAAATAGAACATCATTTTAACCTGAATAAGTTTATTAACTTATATTATCCATTTTATAATGAATATTAAAAGATTTAATTTCAAAATTAATATTTTGAAAATAATATTTTAATATGAGAAATGATATTTTGATCAGAATAAATGGTTTATTTATTTTAAAATAAATAAAAGGAATTAAAAATGGTTTTATTATAACCACGGATTTACAGTGAAATTTGAATTTGGGTTTATCGTGAATTATGTTTTAAATAACATTTATTCTTTAACCCGGATTAATGAGGGGATTAATTTCCTAATTTTTGATTAATTATTTAATAATGACTCTGGAAGGTTAAAACGAAATAAGGTTTTAATTAAAACTTTAATTAGATTGGAGAGGAATTATGTAAACAAAATTACTGAATTAAGGATCGAAAATGGAGTTCCACCAGTTTAACTCCATGCATTAATTAAATCTTTAATTAGATTTAAATGGGCAATGGAAATTAAGTTTACCTGAACCAATTGGGATAAATGATCGGGATGGGGATTAATTAATTTATAATTATTTCGATAAGGCGTAAATTTTGATTAGATTGGATAAACCATAATTTGGTTTAATATGGATAAATAAAGATTTAAGATTAAATTAAAAAGATTTATCTTTGATAAAATTAATGAGAATCTTTTAATACGAATATCTTATTAAAAGAATATCCGGAGTTGGAATGCGATGTTGGTGTGATTTTATAGCATTTGATTTTTAATCACAAAATACGCGAGTTGTTCGGAAAAACCGGGTTAACCCATTCTGAACAATCATCACGACGATCAAGAGTTGAAGATGAAGGTGGTGGTTGAAGACCGAAGGTTTTCATATCGTTGGGATGATGATGACTGGTAGCTTGAATTGGGACTGGCCTCCCAAGGCAAGATATTTAGTAATGATCGTCCAGACGCATTTGGAGATCGACGGATTTGGCTTTCGCTCAGACCCAGAGCATAAGCTTAAATGGATTGTGTGTCCGACATCGTACTCCGTTAAATATCATGTTATTGATTGTCTGTTAATATATAAATTTTGGTGGTGGAGAATTTATTCTTTACTTAACACCCGTTTATATATTGATGGATGATCGATGGTACGGTATGGATTGATGATGTGGCACGACAAGATGAAGATGATCAAGGCTTTGTTGAAAAGCAGGCCTTGTGGTTATAACGTTATTTCGCGAGCCTCACAACCCGGTAGAGTCTAAAACGGGAGAAGGGAACGCAGGGAGAGCAACACGTTTCTTTCTAGCTAGAGTGATGTCAGGGACCTACCAGCGCTGATATTTACTTATGTGGATGATGGATGACGAGGCATCGGTATCAGGTCCTATAGGACCGGGAAACGTGTGTTCAGGAATTGCCAATCCTTAAAGCTGTATGTGAGGACCGGCCCTGCTGTTTCCAAGGGTTCACTGCGGGGAATCCTGGGGCATTAGCTAGAGTGTCTCGAATCGGTAAGGAGCTCTTCCCTAGCCTTGACTCATTATGAAAACCCAATTTCCAATACGCGCCATGCGGTTTTGATTGTATTACTAGAACGGAGGCATAATATATGGGTACCTATGCTTCCTAGGATTGATACATTATGTTTGAAACGTTTTATTAAAACATATACACACTAAAAATAATATCGTTTTTACGTATTTATTATCTTTTAATCACCATAACGTAAAACTCTATCCTCTGGTGTGCGTTGCATTGTGTGATGGGACCTGAGTCTTATGGTGGTTTCATTTTTCTAAAAAGCATTGCGTTATTTAACGATTTACTTTACTGTTATGCACAGCAATCCATTGGAGTAACCCGTTTCGCGTTAGCGGCGTGGTCCTTGGATTTGCCTTATTATAATTAGTTAAACTAGTTAAGAATTCTCACACCAGTCCCATGACTGACTCGTAGTTTGTTTCCACCTTTGCAAACTCGGGTGCCCTCTTTTCCACACGGGCAGTCGAGTAATTTGTCTACAGGTTTATCTCTTGAGCAGGATTCTGGATTGAAGCTTAAAGCTGTGTCCAGAACAATGAAGTCTTCCGCTGTGCATTATATTAAATTATTGTATTTTACCTTCCGCTGTATTATATTCTGTACTCTGATATATTTTGTACTCTGATGTAACATTTATTATTGATGTTATAAAAGTCTTTTGCTATTTGTTCTGATGTTGTTGTATTCCCAAAGTTGATGTATCCGTAGATTTCCAACCTTTGGTTCAGACCTGTGTGGTTTATGGTCGATTCAAAGGATGGGAACTTCCGGGTCATCACAGTTGGTATCAGAGCCAGGTTAGCTCAAATCTTTGGGGTACAACTCGTTAGAACTGAACAGAAGACTCATCAGAGGTTGGATTAGTATTATCCAATAAGAATACTCATTAGAGATAGGATCGGCAGTATCCTAGAATGAGTAAACTCATTAGAGATGGGGTTAGTAATGCCCTAGAATGAGTTCAGAGTGAAAATTCTATGATTAACGTACTTGTAATTATATATATAATCCTATTTTAGAAAATATGATTTTTGAATATAAAAGCTATATATTTTTGAAAATTTAATCAACTAATTGATTTAAAATTATGTTGTGTGAATATTAGTTCAACGAATAAATTATTGAAAACAATAAAAGAATGACAATTAAATTAATTAAAAAAACAACTTTTAGCCCATTCCCTTTTCGAGGACGAAAAGATTTTAAGTGGGGGAGATTGTAACAACCCGCAAATTCTGAACCAATTTAAAATTTTTATTTTAGAAAATTTTAATGGATTTTGAGAATATAAAATAAATTATTTAAATAATAATGGTTAAAATTTATTTTAATAGAAGTTAAAACGAATAAATTTAAATTTAATTATATAAGGAGTTTAAAACAGCGCTGCAGTTTGAAAATTTGATTTTGAACTTTGACTAACTGTACAGGATTCAAATTAAATCAGAATTGAGCAAAACCAAAAATATTTAAATCTGTTTAATCATATCTTTCTAACGAATCTGAAATACTGAAATTTCATTTTATAAATCAAAAGTTATGTCCAGATAAAAAATTAGAAAAGTCGCTGTAGAATTTATATATATTTTAATTATATATATTGGCCTTGAAAATAGCCATTTTTCAAACAGTCTCAGAATTCGACGAAAAAAATTTTGTTGGATTCGTATCGTCATAAGAAAGCTAAAAATATATTTTTTAGAATTTTCTGAGGTCGTATGTGGCCCCGGCATATTTAAATGTACGGTCAATATTTAATTAATTAATTTTTAATGTAATTTTAAATAAAATTTCTACAGATTTCAGAATTGGACCCTGAGACCCATCCCATTGCGTTCAGAAGGTCTCAAAACGTTAAGAACGACAGTAAGCAAGACCAAATTGGAGAAAGTCCGAAAATCCCACTTTATTACACGAATTTCTAGATTTATTATTAAAATAATATATAATTTTCGGGCTGAAACCCTAATGGCAGCCGCCGCCCAGAATTCAAGGGCTGAAAAGCTCCGATTTTCAAATGCTTAGATCTCTCAATTCGTTCAACGAAAATCGACGTATAATATACCAAATCGAAGAGAATTCAGAGAGCTACAAATCTATACGGTCAAGATCGGGTTTTGATTGAGGGATTTTGCGAATTCTGACTGAGAAGCGACTGCGGTTTTTGGTGTTTTCTGGGCGAGATGGGAGGCCGAGCTTCAGGCGGTGGGTGGTGTAGGCGGCTCTTGGCATGGTGGTTCGGGTGACGGTGGTTGATCGGCTCCGGGGTGCTCCGTTTGGCGTGCATGCAGAAGGAGGACGGCGGCTTCATGGGTTCGGCTGAAGCATGTTACGGTGGAAGAAAGGTCCGCATATTTCAAATATTATTTTATTTATTTTAATATTTTAATTTTCCAATCTTTAAAAATACATAACTCTCTCATATGAGGTGCGTTTGACAAACCGTAAATTGCGTTGGAATCACAAAATTAAGATCTTCGCGATGGCGCTGACTGGAGCTAAAAAAAGCACTTTGAATTTTCAGCCAAATTGATGTTAGAGTTCTTTATTTTTAATGATTAAAATTTATTAATTTATGATCATGTGAGATTCTATTTTTTTATATATAATTAATTTAATTTAATTATATTATCATTATATAAAATGAATGTTGTATGGATTGAATTGTTGTATGGTGGAAATTGATGTTTGTGGCCTGTATTGTTATTGACGTGTTGTATGATTGGTGTTGGAATTGATTACGGGAATTGTTATTCGATGTCAAGTAGAAAGATTATCATAAAAAGTTTAATCTTTTGTTTGATTTATAAATAAAGTTTAATCTTTTATCATGATTTAAAAATCAAAGTTTTGATTTTTATTTTGAAATGAATAACATTAATAAAGATTCGATCTTTATTTTTGATTTATTAAAATTAATCTTTGTTTTTGTTTGTATAAAATGAATCTTTGTTTTATTTATAAAACATGAAATCTTTTTGTTTATTTATAAAGATGAAACTTTTTTTTTTGTTTATTCATAAAGACCAATTCTTTGTTTTTAATCATAAGGGATGAAATTTTGTTTTGGTTACAAAAGAAACAAATCTTTGATTTTGTTTATAAAGAACCAATCTTTGTTTTTGTTTATAAAAGATTAAATCTTTGTTTTTGTTTATAAAGCTTGAAACTTTATTTTTTTTATATATTTATAAAGATTTAAACTTTATTTTTATTTATAAAAATTGAACCATTGGTTTTGTTAACAAAGATTACAACTTTGATCTTGTTTGCAAAGATTACAACTTTGATTTCGGTTACAAAAATTACAACTTTTTTTTTCATTATAAAAGGCTAAATCTTTGTTTTGGTAATAAAGATTACATCTTTATTTTGAAACGATTAAAATAAATAAAGTTTTGTTCTTTATTTTGAAATGATTAAAATAAGTTTTGATCTTTATTTTTGAATAATTAAAGTTTTGATTTTTGTTTTTGAAATAAAAGACTTTATTTTTATTTTAAATTAGTTGAAAGAAATGTGTTGCAACATAAGTGTCATGTTATTATCATCTTGTTCAACATGAAAACTTGACATCGAATAGTTGAAACTTGAAATATGTGAACATGCCAAATTGTGTATGATTATGTATGTTTCTATTTAAGCACATGTATACACTGCCATTTACAAGTGACCTGACTTGTTTATGTGATTGGACGATCAATTTTCATACATCGTCCAGAAGCACAGTTTATTTATTCGAACTTGTGTTGGTTGAAACCCCACACAGGTCAGGGGTTGACATTTGAATACACGTCACCCTTGTGTTTAATTAGAAATGCACTTTGGTTGTTAATGGATGTTTGATAATTGTTATGAGATAAATGAATGAAATCCGTATAATTGAATTATATGGAAATGGTGTGGGTCTCATTCCAATTTTGAATGAAAGAAATAATTTTCATTTATTATTCAATTAATGGAATTAACTGACGCTTGAATTAAGGAAACTAAATTTCTATTATTTAGAAAGTTTTAATGAAATATTAAATTAGTAAAATTACATTCCAAATATAACAAGAAGATTTGAATTGAAAAGCTTTCGTTTTTATGTTAACACTAAATTTAAAAGATGTGATTTCAAAATTTAACATAAATGGATTAATGGGAAAAGATTACATTTAATGTTGGAATGGTAGGTTTTGATATCGTAATTAAAACCATTTTTTGAAGTAATTATTATTATTATATTATAATAATATGGAAAGGTCGATATTTATTGAAAATTGGTAAGGCAATATAAAGAATATTTCAATGTAAAGTTATACTTTGGAACATATGATATTTTAGAAGTTAGATATTTTTAAAATATGAAATATTTTAAAATAATATTTTTAGATAATAATTATAATTATAATTATACTTGTTCTTGGACACGAGGTTAGGTCACGTTTATGGCGGAAGTCTGCCCGGAACCAACCGGCATATCCAGCAGCCATAAATGTTGGGCCTAATGTGAGAGGTCCAAGTACACGAATACAAATTGGGTTTTGACTCGAGGTTAAGCCCAACTGTGGAATAAGTCCGCCCGGACCCAACCGGCATATCCGGCATCCACAAGTTGTAGGCCTAATGTGAGAAGTCTGGCCCATTATAAAACATAAATGGATAATATAACGAATTGGATTATTTAATCCATTTAAAATAGAAACATCATTTCAACCTGAATAAGTTTATAAACTTATATTATCCATTTTATAATGTATATTAAAATGGTTAATTTCAAAACTAATATTTTGAAAATAATATTTTAATATGAGAAATGATATTTTGATCAGAATAAATGGTTTATTTATTTTAAAATAAATAAAAGGAATTAAAAATGGTTTTATTATAACCACGAATTTACAGTGAAATTTGAATTTGGGTTTGTCGTGAATTATGTTTTAAATAACATTTATTCTTTAACCCGGATTAATGAGGGGATTAATTTCCTAATTTTTGATTAATTATTTAATAATGACTTTGGAAGGTTAAAACGAAATAAGGTTTTAATTAAAACTTTAATTAGATTGGAAAGGAATTAAGTAAATAAAATTACTGAATTAAGGATCGAAAATGGAGTTCCACCAGTTTAACTCCATGCGTTAATTAAATCTTTAATTAGATTTAAATGGGTAATGGAAATTAAGTTTACCTGAACCAATTGGGATAAAAGATCAGGATGGGGATTAATTAATTTATAATTATTTCGATAAGGTGTAAATTCCGATTAGATTGGATAAACCATAATTTGGTTTAATATGGATAAATAAAGATTTAAGATTAAATTAAAAAGATTTATCTTTGATAAAATTAATGAGAATCTTTTAATACGAATATCTTATTAAAAGAATATCCGGAGTTGGAATGCGGTGTTGGTGTGATTTTATAGCATTTTATTTTTAATCACAAAATACGCGAGTTGTTCGGAAAAACCGGGTTAACCCATTCTGAACAATCATCACGACGATCAAGAGTCGAAGATGAAGGTGGTGGTTGAAGACCGAAGGTTTTCATATCGTTGGGATGATGATGACTGGTAGCTTGAATTGGGATTGGCCTCCCAAGGCAAGATATTTAGTAATGATCGTCCAAACCCATTTGGAGATCGACGGATTTGGCTTTCGCTCAGACCCAGAGCATAAGCTTAAATGGATTGTGTGTCCGACATCGTACTCCGTTAAATACCATGTTATTGATTGTATGTTAATATATAAATTTTGGTGGTGGAGAATTTATTCTTTACTTAACACCCGTTTATATATTGATGGATGATCGATGGTACGGTATGGATTGACGATGTGGCACGCTAAGATGAAGATGATCAAGGCTTTATTGAAAAGCAGGCCTTGTGGTTATAACGTTACTTCGCGAGCCTCACAACCCGGTAGAGTCTAAAACGGGAGAAGGGAACGCAGGGAGAGCAGCACGTTTCTTTCTAGCTAGAGTGATGTCAGGGACCTACCAGCGCTGATATTTACTTATGTGGATGATAGATAATGAGGCCTCGGTATTAGGTCCTATAGGACCGGGAAACGTGTGTTCAGGAATTGCCAATCCTCAAAGTTGTATGTGAGGACCGGCCCTGCAATTTCCAAGGGTTCGCTGCGGGGAATCCTGGGGCATTAGCTAGAGTGTCTCGAATCGGTAGGGAGCTCCTCCCTAGCCTTGACTCATGATGAAAACCCAATTTCCAATACGCGCCATGCGGTTTTGATTGTATTACTAGAACGGAGGCATAATATATGGGTACCTATGCTTCCTAGGATTGATACATTATGATTGAAACGTTTTATTAAAACATATACACACTAATAATAATATCGTTTTTACGTATTTATCATCTTTTAATCACCATAACGTAAAACTCTATCCTCTAGTGTGCATTGCATTGTGTGATGGGACCTGAGTCTTATGGTGGTTTCATTTTCCTAAAAAGCATTGCGTTATTTGACGATTTACTTTACTGTTATGCACAGCAATCCATTGGATTAAACCCGTTCCGCGTTAGCGGCGTGGTCCTTGGATTTGCCTTATTATAATTAGTTAAACTAGTTAAGAATTCTCACACCAGTCCCATGACTGACTCGTAGTTTGTTTCCACCTTTGCAAACTCGGGTGCCCTCTTTTCCACACGGGAAGTCGAGTAATTTGTCTACAGGTTTATCTCTTGAGCAGGATTCTGGATTGAAGCTTAAAGCTGTGTCCAGAACATTGAAGTCTTCCGCTATGCATTGTATTAAATTATTGTATTTTACCTTCCTCTATATTATATTCTGTACTCTGATATATTCTGTACTCTGATGTAACATTTATTATTGATGTTATAAAAGTCTTTTGTTATTTGTTCTGATGTTGTTGTATTCCCAAAGTTAATGTATCCGCAGATTTCCATCCTTTGGTTCAGACCTGTGTGGTTTATGGTTGATTCAAAGGATGGGAACTTCCGGGTCTTCACAAAGCCTTTCACTAATGTTGAATAACACAACATTATATCTAGTTGCAATAATATAACTAACATTAGGAATTGACATCCACTTTTCCATTGGCACAAAGTCGTCATCATTATGCAAAAGGCTTTTGAGAATAGTTGAACTTCTACCATTCTCTACAAAAACTCGATCGTACATACTCTGGTGTTCATATAGCTCGTCGTGCGATTCTCTTCAAATTTCGCTCCATCTATATTCTTCCAAACAAAGCAAAGCAGCCACACATTGATATCCACAATTACCGCCCGATCGAACGTCAACATTATTTATGACAAAAACCCTCAACTCTAATGGAACTTGATGCAAATAAGTTCTCATGCCTTCAGTAGGTTCGTCTAACTGCAAAATTAATATAGTAGGTTATTATAGAACTCATGTATACTCAAATAAAATGATTATTACTTTTTTTGGTTTACGAATAGGTAGCTTGTCGGTAAGAGCTTTTTTTGAAGTATAAGAACTTTGGGAATAAACACTTTCGGCAAGCTCAAATGATGAAGGCATGCTTTTAGTCGAAGTATTAGAATTTTTTTGCTTTCTCTTCCACGTGTCTTTATTTTGCTTTTTGGAGATGCGAGGGACGTCCTTCGCGGTTCTACAACTTCCAACATCTTCTTATAAATTTGCATTTGGTAAGGAGCTTCCATCTTTTTCACATCATTCAATAGTTTTTCCATTTTCTCTGCTATACCCGTGTCTTTCTTTCCAATTATTTCAGCAAGATGAAGTCTCGTCCAATGAACATCTATCATATCAAACAATATTGCTAGGGATGGCAAAAAAATCCGTACCCGCGGTTATCCACGGGTAAAACCCGTCATGGATATGAAACGGATAGTTAAATGGGTATCCATGGGTAAAATAAACGGGTATTTTTAATATCCGTTAATTAATGGAGTGGGTACGGATAGTAAGATATCAATGTCTGTGGGTACCCGTGCTCGTATTGAATGTGATTTATTATCAATAGTCAATACAAAAAACATTGTTGTTGGCTGTTTGGTATTTATATGCATGCTTTTACTCAACAATTTATAACTGGATATTGATATTTTGATAGATACTTCTGTTTTTGTCTCTTCTTTTCTGGATGTTGGTTAAAATATGTATTGGTATTTTAAGGTTAGTGTTTGGGCATTGGTTTAATTTGTTTTTTTACCAAATGTACTTTTGAATAATTTCAATAAACGGCTAAAATATAAATTGAATAAAAATAATAGATACCCACGAATACCCGCTATTACCCGCAACCTGTTTAAAACCCATTTAATGGGTACCCGTGTGGGTATGGGGCGGGCAAGGGGCAAAAAATCACCCAACGGGGCGGGTGATGGGGTGGTACTACCCGCGCCTGCCCCGCCCCAATGCCATCCCAAAATATTGTCGTACCAGGTCCAAAACGAGCTAACTCATGCGCACAAGGAAATCCATGTGTTCTACAAACAACACATCCACATAACAATTCTTCATCACCAACATCTTTTATTCTCTAAAGTTCAGAATGCAACAAATCAAGAACCTTTATAGAAACAAAGCCTCGTAAATTTCTAGACTCTCGTATATGAAATATGTGCTTTACTTTGGTTAGACTTAGCTCAAATGATGCTTTAAGTTCGGTAAACGAGAGTTCCAATAATGAAAGCGTCTTCGTCCAGGCTTGTTCGAAATTGCATTGGCAGCAAGCTAAATGTTTCTTCAATTTTGAATGAGCACATTGGACCCTGCTTTGAGACATATAAATAAGTTAGTACTAATCGCAACAATTATTCTTTGAATAACTATTACCACAATTATTAAACAAAATTACCGATAAGAAGTGTAATTCCAAAAATGCTTATAGTCATCTGTCCAAGCTTGCACAAATCTGTCTTTGTAAGTATCTAACTATGTCTCGTGAATATACTTCGAAAGTGAAGTATGGTTTGCATATTTTTCGTGCAACACTTGTAAATTCTTATTATATGAAACTATATTTTCTGAATACACTAATTCATTCCAATCATATAAGAAAGACTTCTTCTCTTCAAGCTCCATACCTTTCATTTTTTTTGCATATATGTTAGAACATTATTTTTAATATGCCACGTGCATAACATATGAGCGGAATGAGAAAACACAAATCCAATAGCATTAGCTATTGTCGTTTCTCTATCAGAAATGAAGACTGATGGAATTTCCACTTCACAATCAACTAACACTGATTTTAACCTCTCTAATTCCCACATATAACTTTCCTCAGTTTCGGCAACTAAATATGCAATGGCAATACAGAATGTAAGATCTGTGCAAGCAACTCCAACAATCTCGAGTAACGGCATTCTATATCTATTAGTTTTATACGTGCAATCTAATATGATAACCCTGATAAATGTACATAGAAAATCCAAACTGATAGGATGTTCCCAAAAGATATCTTTAATAATATCGGTTCCATCTAATGTCTTACGATGTCATTCAAAATAACCAAACTCTTTCAATTTACTAAGCAAGTATTAAAATTGTGAACGCCCTGCTCATTCAATGGCATTTTGTGCTTTTATCACATTGTTTTGATTGTGGTAGAATTTGAAGTATCATTTCATTTAATGGTGACTAAAATTTGTTTTGTCTTTACCAAGTTCTTATGCATCTCTATAACTAACCTCATCTCAGTTTCGGTCAGTCGACCAAAATACGATTGACCTACTGTACTTTTCAATTCGGAATGATTGTGAACACCGTTGACAACATGCAATCGCCAATCATTTAAAGTACCAAGTTTTTCACCTTTGAGTTAAATGGGCAATCACATTTTTTGGTACCCGTAAGTCGAAGATTTTTCGGCTTAAAATCTTTTCGCTTCTTGTAAACGCCACTTCTATCACAAGCAAACATGGTTCTTGGTTTCTTGACTAAAGCATCGGTATCTGATTTCAAGATTATGATAACAAAACCTAGACGCTTTCCAGTATCACAAACTTAATCAACTAATTTTTTCCACGAAGGAAATATCTTCATTTAGAATGTTAAATAGAATGTAATTACTCCCGATTTATTCGAGCGTTAATCAAAGAAAACTTACATCATAAGTGTTAACTCATTTGAATAATCCAGTACTATCTCATTTCTTCATCAGTAGAGAATGCTACAATCTGCATAAAACAAATATAACAAATTTTAAGAACAAATAAGAAAAATAATAACTGACCAAGTTGTGACAACCTACGTGGTATATAAGCAGACCACGTTCAACCACTGTGTGGTTTATTCATATACCACGTATGAATTATGCCTGGTTCATTATATATCCCCGCTTTGCAATTTCTAGGTACTTATGAATTACTAGTAGTAGTCCTATGTGGTTTTATCTAAAATCACTCAATTCGTTGTGCATCGGCTGTACTTGAAAAGTAAAAGAAACTCAAATTTTCTATTTTCCTTCTATTACCTATTGTGATTGCGATGAGGAATCATCTTCTCCTTTAAAATCCATTGTATTCTTGTTTGCAAATGAATTTTTCCTTCAATGATTTGAAATCTAGGGTTTTGAAGCTTAGGTGTTTTAACAGATAGTAGAATATTATGTTGTACTGAGATTAGATGAGAAGATAACTCCTTAAGGGTACTTTAGTCATTAAAATTTTAATTTTTTAAGGGGGTTACTAACTAAAAACATAGGTTGAAACAGAATTTGCCATTTATTGGTATATAGCTTTTGCTCTTCATATACCAACTTATACTAAAAAATCAATAGATAAAGAATCACAATTTCTAGTCAAAATTATTGTTATTTCCATAATTATTAAATCCGATATTATTCATTAATCTTCTCTCCATATATTGTTATTGTTATTGCTGTCAAATCTGGTGATCAATGCGAGATAAATGATGCTTCATAGCCATACCATTTATGCTAACGGTTTCAATTGTGGTAGTCGAAGGGCCTAACCCGTTCATATTACTGAAACTCATACCATGTTCATAGCAGACGAAATCCTACAATTGGCTCTATTTCACTACTTGCAATGGTGGAATTAGCCCTGGGCTCAGCTGGGCTACAGCCCAGGGTAGAAATTAACCCAATATAAAAAATTCTACCTAAGCCAAGTACGCAGCATCGAAAAGCAGAAAGGAAGCGAAAAAGAAAAAGAAAAGAATGTATTTTTTGAAGTCGCACCCTTCTCCAATCCTCCATCTTTAGCTATATATTTTGTACGAATATCTGACGTTCGTTCGAGTCCGTGACCGATATACGTCTGTCCGAGTCCATCCGATTTTCATTTAGGACACGAGTTAGGACAACAAAATTTGTATGAGAAAAAAATCACATCTAGTCGGGCTCATCCGAATTAGGACAGAAACTGAACACACCTCCGCCCGATTCCAATCGTGTCCGTGTCCAAAAAATGTATGTCTGCGTTTGCCCGATTTTATTTAGGACACGAATTAGGAAAACAAAATTTGTCCGAGAAAAAATTTGGTACGGTCCGTGTCCAGTCCGATTTTTTTTAGAACATGAACTGAACACACCTCCGCCCGATCCAGTCCGACCGATTTACACCCCTACCTCTGTTTCCTGTGCAAAAAAAGAAAGAACGAAAGCATGATTAATCAATTCATCCGATAGCTCAATACCTGAATCAATTCAGGTTATTTTTTCATTAGCTTTTAAATTAATGATTCGAAATTGATTATTTGAAGGAAAAACCCTAATTTTTTTGGGTATATTTGCACTAGTGCACTAGCAAGGAATGCATTTGTTTCATTGTCTATTGAGGAACCTAATAGATGATTTCGTATGCGTTCGTTCCATTGTTTATTTGTTACATTGTTTCTTGAGGGTGACTGAAGTGAAAATTAGATCAACAGATAATGACATAAAGCTTCAAATATTCATTTCAACAGCAAGATAAAAAATGCACAAGATTATCCATCATTGGCATGAAAAAACAGTCGGTTTTACCTACTTTTAGATAAGGAATATGTGGAGGTTCACTTGGTCCGACGTCAGTAGTGTTGCAGACCTAAGGTTTATGATAGTACCTAAAATATTATTTTGCATGATTTCATTCTTCTTTTACTGTAATGGTATATTTTATTTTATATGATTTCATTCTTTTTTTAAATGCCCGCAATAGCATATTCTACTGTTTTTATTTGTGGTTGTATAACAGAAATAATATGTTAACAATAGATACATAACTATGTTCTTAAAATTAGTGCAATAATTTTGTTTTGAAATTACCTTGTTATTGAGTTCATTCATCCTTAAATAAAAATTTTACATTAGCACACTAATTTATTTGTTATTCTATTGAATATGGTAATGTCAAATTTTGCTGAACATATGATATAATGTTTAATAGGTTATATAAAAATGTCAAACAAACAACCAAGCAAGAAATCAAAAACTCTTCTATCTTCTTTAAAAAGAGCAATGATGATGGATCATTAAACGAACATTTAATATTGGAGCGTGATTTTGCTTGGAAGGTTGATTTGGATTATGTAGTTAAGGAATTTGACTATACAAAGACTCATCGTGCAAAATTAAGCTAAATGTTATGTATTGCAAGTGAAATATGAATTTACTTCTTATTATTTTCAATTTTTTCTTGTGATTATTGTTTGGTAGTACTAATCAAAATTGCATAATAATTTTAAAAAGGGGTAGCTTTAAAATTAGCTCATCCTAGTCTTAATTCCTGGATCCGCCCTTGATTACATGTGAGATTGCTATTTTCTTCCAGCATTATTCATTTGAGAAAATGAGCCAAGGATTTTGTTCATTGAACTTTTGATAGTTGGGTTGTGGACTATTAACGTTGTTATTGGACACACGCTGCACACGAAAAGTAGTGTTGTTTGCACCACCACATGGACTGTTTGAATGTCCGTATTGGTTATTTTGCTGAGCGCTTATGGCAGCAACAGTGAGTTGATTTGAATTTCATTTAACGGCAGCAGTCCATGTACATTTCTAATTGATGACCAAAGTAACTTGTTATACCATACCCACTTCAATAACGGCTATTGGAAATGCTTTTATTAGTTGGATTGCTCTTCCAATTTCCTTCATTTTCGATTTGGTGAGCAGATTGAAGTAAGAACCGATAAGCTGAACTTATGACCACTATATATGTACATATGTACGTATGTGTTCCCTGCTCATATGATTTATTATTAAATGCATATCTAGTACTATTGTATCTAAATCTTACAGGCAACCGTTTTGTGGAGTTGCAATTGATCTGTGGGTAGGCTGGGTAATTGTTGCACATTCAACTAAAACGTTTTTCCTTGGCTTTGCAACATTTATTAGGCTTGTCGTGACCAGCCCATCTATTTATTCTATCGTTACGGATTGTAGTTAGACTACTAGAAACAGCTGATGTTCATAGTGGCACCATATCCTTAGAGCCCTTTCCAGCTCCATACCCTTTATATGGAGGGTAAGTAACTGAATTTCTCTTCTTTTGATGAGTCCTTTTCACTCTGTTCAATGCTCTTTTTTTCAACATTTTGTTAGATTGGAATATCATGATCTCCATCATTGGATGTTGTATATAAATTCTAGAAATTATTACTCAACTTTCACTTGTAAGTTATATGCACTGGTGTGAATCTGAAATTAGCACCAATTGTATTGATTGCAATATACCAAATTAGTTGTTTTCTCTTTCTTTTTTGTTAGCCATTTTATTCTTCAGTTAAAATTGTGACACGAGGTAGAAACGAATCTACAAGTTTCTTGAATCGAAGTCTTATGAAAATCGAAATTTTATAAGAACAAAATAAAAAACTAATCATTGTCAGTAAAACCACCATATAGATGTGCAATCTATATTCCATGTATTTGGAAAAATTAGTGCAGTCCGTATTCCATGTATAAGCAACTTTGGAGAGTTGGCAGTAGTTTGCCCCTATCTTCAACCTCTTTTCTGCCATGTTCAATGTTGAAGTTTAATTATAAACAACACTTTCCCTTTTCCCTATAACTAATTATCAAGTTTAGTTTTTTTTAGTGATTATGTATGATTTTTTTTCTGCCATCAAATTTCTGTTATAGTTATACATAGACCGAAAGCTTGTAAAGTTTGGATTGATGAGGTGGTCAATCCAGAAGCTTTCTGGTTGATGTCGAACTTCAAGATGAGTATCATTGGAGAAGCTGTTGGATCAACCGTGGCTTGACATAAAAATTTGTTGTCTTCAACTAGTGTATTTCCATAGGGTATGCAATCTTTTGTAAACAACTTTTATCTTTCATATGTTATTTTTGTGTTGTATCAATGTATATATTTTGGAATGACTGTTTTCGGTAACGATTTAGTTGGTGATGTGAATGACTTCTTAACAATGTTTTGTTAGGTATTGTATCTTGATTGAATACTATGATTATTAATATATACTAATGAATATGATTTTGTTATCTGTTACATTAATATATGAATTATATTATTATCAATATATGAATGAATTCTATTATTATAAATATGTTAATAATAGGGGTTTGTATAACTTTTTGGGATTTAAAACGCAACTGTTAATTATAGTTGTAATAAAGGGTAGTTGTAAAAAATACGAAGTCACAACGGTGCATAATAGTTGTAATAGCTATTATTACAATAGTTAGTTGCAACGGTGATACACAGTTGTAAAACATTTTAATCTATTACAACTTCTTAATATACGACGGTTTAACCATAGTTGTAAAAAGTTATTTACAACTGTTTTACACCGTTGTAATATGGTAATTTTATTGTAGTGGGTGTAACGGAGAAGGGAATTTACCTGACGATCCCAATGAAGGCCAACTCTTTCCACTAAAGTCAACTGGTGACGTTGGCTTCGGAATTTAACATAGAGGAGGCCACAAAGCAGCATCAGGAGGACAACAAGAAATAGCTCGCAAAAGGATGCAGATAGGAGGAGGAGACTGATTTAGTGGAGCCTCACTACGTCGAAGGCAAACCAAATACGAGGAGATCCAACCAACTTTTATTATATACTCATAAAGTGAGATATCTGACTAATTAATGCAGATTAGACATCAAACACTGGATATTAGATTTGTTTTTTAAAACATTACTAAAATTTCGGTTGAATCGATTTGTACGAGTTTTTTTGGGAAGTCAAATTAATTCATTTAGGTTTTCGAAAAGCCAAGAAGCAACTTATATAAGTTGATCAAGCCCTAAATAAATGTTATCAAACTTGAAAGAGACTAGATGAGTCAAGTGATCAGAGTCGTGTTGGCCCATGTATGCAACCAGTTAGTAAAGCTCCACTCACATTTGAGTCATTTTTATTACGAGATCAACTTAATGTGAGATTTTGCAAGCGGAGTTAGAGCCAAGTTCATGATTTGGGGTTGAGATTAAGGTGAGAATGCGTCATTCCTAGGGTCAACCCAAGGCATAGGCAACTGAGGCCATCACCTAGGGAAACAAACAGATAGGGGCAACAAAATGTACATTATTTTGTCTATTCACATAGTTGCTGGAGTGGAGGACGTCGAGTTCATTATTGTCGTATGTTACGTCACCCGCCTGCCCCATTAGTAGACACTTCTGTCCTTTGCCGCCTACAATCAATAGCCTAGCACATCCCACCGCCTGATGTTGCCATTCTTGATTGTCGACTAGCTTTTCCCTAATTTGAATTTCTAAGCCCAAGCTCCATGTACTATGTAATTTTTCAACTTTATTTTAATCTAATTTCTAATCATATTACTAATTCGATTCTATTTATTTAAAATTGGTTTTAGTTAATTAAATAAGTTCCTAATTCATCCATGTAAAACCTTTCTACATAGTGATTTTTTCATTTTTTGATCAATTTAACAAAAAAGCAAAAAGATGACATCATCGAATCCTTTGCTATGTAATTTGTCTAGTTTAATTTTCTCAAATATTCTTACCAAATTCTCTAATGTAATTAGACTGTCTTCGGAGTCTTGTATATCTATCTGTTTCTTAAGTTTTATGGAAAAAAGAAAGATCACTTCGAAATTTTTTTGTTACTTCTTATTTCATTAGTTTAACTATAAAAAGATAAAAATTGTGATCTTGTTTGCTTTTCATTTTTTCAAAAACAGCTACTAGAGACAAAAAATAAATGATTCACTGCTTAAAATATGTAATTATACATAATTCAATGCATAATCCTATTTCTCAGTTTTTGACAAGAACTGTTTCGCTTATAGTAGCATAAATCTGAAAAGATAATAGACGAGTTTGTGTTTTAAAAGATAATGATAGGCATCTATTGACATATTAGGCAATTAGATTTTTTTTAATATTTTTTAAATGGTTCATTTAATCAATATTTTATAATCCATATTACATTTTGTAATAGGATTTGCGTTTTCTTTCATCTATTATTAGCCTAATGCACTCGATGTTGGAAATGAATGAGCAAGAGGAATTTTGGAAGAAGAGGAGAAAGCAATCTAAGTCCCACATTATGAAATATGAGTACCTACTTTTCTATAGGCTTATATAAATAAAGAAGAGGAGAGTTTGTGAATGGTGTGGCTAAGCCAAGACACAATATTATATTGATGTCAAATTGGGTCTAGTGCCTTGAGACTCTTGGAGTCTATGACACGATATTATATTGATGTTAACTTGGGCTTAGTGCTTTGGGACTCTTGTAGTCCATAACACAATATTATATTGATGTCAACTTGGGGTTAGTGCTTTGGGACTCTTAGAGTCCATGACACAATATTATATTGATGTTAACTTGAGCTTAGTGCTTTGGGACTCTTGGGTTCATGACACAATATTATATTAGTGTCAAAAATTGGGTTTTGTTCCTTGGGACTCTTGGGGTCTAATGGTTAGATAGGCCACTGCTTGCAACTTGGGTCTGTTGCATTGAAACGAGTTACTTGATCACTTTTGATATGTCATGTCCATTCAATTGAATGGATACAAAGGTTTCATATTTAAATGCGAGTGCACATTCATGCACCGCTTGGTTAAAAAGGGTCACAACCTTTCCAGAGGTCATTAATATTCGAATAGGCATTTCCTCCAGCCTATAAATACATGGCTCAAAACGAGATAGAATACACATTAGTTATTCTTCTCAATTTTCTACTTCTTTAAAGTAATCCTCTATTCAATTTTCTATAATCTACTTCAGTTCGTCGGAGCTCCGTTTGTTGGCACTGCACTACGGGGTTGGTTTATTTTATCCTTGGAAACAAATTGTTGTCAAGTCAATCAGTGCATACGACGACAATATTGTTCCAAAGAAACAGAATCATTTCTAGACTCGGACATTACTGAAATATTCTTCTTCTAGTCTATTGTAGATGGTTTTGTACCATTCCAATCTAATGCACAACCGTTTTACTTACTGTCATTGCTATAATCATAATTTGACTTGAAAATTGTGACATTATTGAGTAACATCGATAGTTTTTACTGTCGATTTGCAGTACAATCGTGTATTGACAAAAGGATCTAACTTTGTAATACAATCGTGTATTGACAAAAAGATCTAACTTTGTAATACAATCATGTATTAACAAAAGTTCTAACAATCTTGAAACAATATTGATTGTTGCAAATGACAACAAGCTATGTCACGAAATGGCAACAATAATTTTACACCGACATAGACGGTGACCAACGCTCTGATTGCTCCAGTGGTTCCAACAATGGTTGTCTCATGGAGAAAGGATAGAGAAGTTCAATGTCGTTAATTTTAAGCGTTGACGACATAAAAGTGTTTCTTTATCTAACAACATTAAGACTTGTTAAATTTCTGACCAAATATGTTCCTAAAAGATCAAAATCAAATTTGGTTGAAATCTCAAAGAGGCATTGCTGATATGAATTTATGTGCAGTAATATCAGAATGCAGCCTGGAAAGAAACTAACTTTAAATAATGTTCTCTATGTTCCAGAAATTCGTAAGAACCTGATTTCAACATCATTGCTCAACAAACATCGATTCAAATTTATCCTTGAAGCTGAGAATGAAGTGTATGTAGGAAGATGATATGTGTGTGATGGTTCGTTTAAGAAAAAATGTAACCACTATTGTACCACACACTGATATGAATAAAAGTGAATCTTTTGTTTATATTGTTGACTCTTCCAACATGTGGCATTTTAGATTAGGGGATGTAAACTTTGATACTTTGCACAAATTGATTAATCTAGACACCAAATATAACTGTCAAATTTGTGCAGAAGCAAAATTGACAAGAAACTCGTTTCATCATGTTGAACGAGAAACAAAACCGCTAGATATAATACATATAGATGTATGTGATGTGTTTAAACAATACAAAGCGAAAGTTGAGAAACAACTCAACAAGAAAATCTTTAAGAAGTGATAGAGGAGGAGAATATGTATTCCCTTGTGAATAATTTTGCACTAAACATGGTGTTTTACACCATATTACAACACCATATTCACCTCAATCCAGCGGCATAGCTGAATGAAAAATAAAACTCTTAAAGAAATGATGAATGCTTTATTCTGGCTTGCCAAATAATTTTTTAGGGAGAAGCTATTCTTTTGGGAAATCGTATTTTAAATAAAGGGCATTGTTATAGACACTCCAAATATTGTTAAGGGGGGTCAATTTTTTTTTCTTTTAAAAATTATTAAGGGGAGTACTAAGGAGGAAAGTAGCCCCTTAACAAATAAAAGTAACTTTACCTTATTACCATTTAGCCCCTTAACAAATAATGGTAAGTTTACCTTAACAAATATTACAAGGGTGTAGTAATTTTTTTCGATTCGCATATATCGATTTTTTTAAACTCTAAAGAATAAGCGTTTTCGGAGAAATATGATCGAAATATTTTTTTATTGACATAATTATGCCGAATTTTGTAATTATAGAGGCAATGCAATGAAATGGTTATCAATTTCCGACATATCACTGTCGAATACATATATAATTGATAACATGTGGCATTCCGTGCAATGGTGACGAATTGATTATTTTAATTTGGTTTCCCTTATCAAATAAGTTTTTTTAATCTAATTTAAAGGGGCAATCCAGGAATATTGAGTAGTGTGAAATAATATATTTGTGTAGCCCCTTAACAATTTTTCAAAGAGTGGAGTGTTTTTAAAAAATGACCTCCCCTTAACAATAGTGGGAGTGTCAATAACAACACCCTAAATAAAATACCCCAAAAGTAAACATCTAAATCTCCTCATGAACTTTGGAAAAACAGACCACTATCCTACAAATACTTAAAATTGTGGGGGTGTCTTGCCAAGGTAGAGGTACCAAAACAAAAGAATGTCAAAAATAGTTGATTGTGTATTCGTTCGATATGCACAAAACAGTGCCGCATATCGATTTTTCGTACACAAATCTGAAATTGACGATATTCATGAAAATATCATCATCGAGTCGATAAATACTAGATTTTTTGAACATATATTTCCCTTGAAACTGGGTGCTGAAAATCATACACCTAAGAGACCAAGGGAAGATGAAATTCCTAATTCTCTTGAGGATGTTGAACAAAATAATACTCGGCAACGTAGTGTTGAGCAGCAAGTGTAAGAACTAAGAAAAAGTAAAAGGTCAAGGAACTTAAAAACATTTGGATCAAGCTTCTATACCTTTATATTAGAAGAAGATCCATTGACATACAAACAAGTTATGTCTTCCAGCGATGCCCTTATTTAAAAGAGGCGATTAACAATAAGGTTGAATCCATTATGTCCAATCATACATGAGAATTGGTTGATTTACCTTAAGGATGTAAGACCTTAGGTAATAAATGGATATTTAAAAAGAAATTGAAACATAATGGTTCAATAGACAAGTACAAAGCTCGTAGCCAAGGATCTAGGTAAAAGGAAGACCTGGACTGTTTTGATACATATTAACTAGTAACATGGATAACATAGCTTATTGCATCCATACATGACTTAAAAATACATCAAATAAATGTTAATACAGCATTCTTAAATGGTGAACTAGAGGAGGAAATCTATATGGAACAACCTGAAGGATTTTTGAGCTCAAAAAATGAGAATAAAGTTTGCTAATTGGTAAAATCTCTTTATGGCCTTACGCAAGCTACAAAAAAGTGGCATGAGAAGTTTGATAAAGCTACGTTATCAAATGGATTCACGATAAATGAATCAGATAAATGTGTTTATATAAAACACACACATATTGGATATGTCATTTTGGAGACCTGTTGATTCTAGGCAATAACAAGGTCATAATAAGATTTACAAAGGATAAGTTATCCTCTAGACTTGATTTGAAAGACCTAGGACTGGATGATGTGACATTGGGTGTAAAAATTCTGAGAACACCACAGGGATATGCATCACTAAAATATTTGAAAAATTCAAGTGATATAATATAACTACTGCAAAATCACCAGTAGATATGAACCAAAATTGGGTGAAGAACACTGATGATGATATCTACCAGTTAGAATACTCTCGTATACTAGGAAGTATCATGTATGTACTACGCCTGATATCGCATATGTTTTAAGCAAACCAAGTAGATTTATTAGCAATTCTAGTAAACACCATTAGAAAACGATAATCATAGTTCTTGGATATCTAAAGTATACGCAGAGCTATGGTCTATACTATACAAACTATCCTTCAATAGTGGAAGGATACAGTGATGGAAATTGGATGACTGGATCACATGATACAAAGTCTACAAGTGGATATGTATTCACATTAGGAAATGGAGAAATTTCATGGAAATCATCCAAACTGACTTGTATCGCTAGATCTACGATGGAATCATATTTTATTGCACTAGATAAAATTGCATAAGAAGTAGAATAGATTCGAAGCTTCTTAGAAGACATTCCTAATTGGAGCAAACCTATGCCTTTAATATGTATACATTGTGATAGTCAATCAACTATTAGAAGAGATAATAGTACACTATACAAAGGTAAATCTAGGCAAATTCGTTGTAGACATAAAATGATAAGACAACTTCTCTCCAACAGGGTTATCATAATAAATTACATTCAGTCTAACGATAACTTAGCGTATCCACTTATAAAGGCTTGCCAAGAGAGAATGTTCAAATTTTATCGATGGGATTGGGGCTAAAGCCTATAGAATAAAGGTTTTTCTAAAATGGAAACCCCACCTAGTTGACTGGAGATTCCAAGATCTAGGTTCAAAGGGACAATGAAGTTCAAGAAACTTGATGGCACTGTTACACCCAAACCATTTCTATGATAAGTCACTGCATTACGTGTTGAAAAGGATAGGTATTAATACTTTTAATGATGTCTGTATTTGAGGAATTAGAGAATAACCTTTACAGAATCACCTATGTAAGTGCGAAGGCGCCGCTTCAAAGAGAATTATGAGGCCAAATTCTCTAAGCACCGATGAGACCAAGCAGGTGTTCAAGGCAAAAACGAACACATATAGAGAACGAAGAATTATAAGAAACATTTATCATGTGTTATCTACTTTTGGAATTACACAAAAGGCTTACAGTTCAAGGACATTCCATGTTTACTGATTCGCCTATGATTCAAATAGGTAATCACTAGGAAAGTTCAAGGCCCATGTGCTACTTTAACTGATGCGATAAATGATTCGTGAAACTAAGAACGACTGCTAATTCATGTGGGGGGTTGTTGGAAATGAACGAGCAAGAGGAATTTTAGAAGAAGAGGGGAAAGCAATCTAAGTCCCACATTATGAAATATGAGTACCTACTTCTCTATAGGCTCATATAAATAAAGGAAAAGAGGGCTTGTGGATGGTGTGGCTAAGACAAGACGTAATATTATATTGATGTCAAAATTGGCCTAGTGCCTTGGGACTCTTGGAATCCATGACACGATATTATATTGATGTCAACTTGGGCTTAGTGCTTTGAGACTCTTGTAGTCTGTGACATCCCACGTCCGTTAATGTCACTCACTAAGGGAATGCATTAAGTTTCGTGAAGCGTTATTGGTAAACAAACACAGAATAATTACAAAACAGATATAAATAAGATAGCAGCGGAAATTTTTATTTTTATTTCAAACATAAATCATAATACCATGGTCCACAATACCATAAGTCACAAAAACCATTACAATAAAATAACTTTTGTCTTGCATCCCTCATAGTACATCAGAATAAAAAAATAATAATTCCCCAATTGAAAGAGTTAAGCCATAGTAGAGACAAGAACTTGAGTCATACTTCGAAAGTAGCTCCTAGCAAGATGATATCTGAGTCATGACTAAGCCTGAGTGTTTCCTCCCTGAAAACCTAGGGGAGGGGAGAGGGAACGGAAGAAAGAAGGAGAAACAAAAGGGTCAGACATAAAGTCTGGCAAGTCTAGTTACTTTTAGCTAGTAAATAAATAAAAGTAACAAGATAGGCATATAAAGTGGATAAGAGAGATCACTACATAAATGGTAGGTATGACAAGGTAGACATGGTAAGGTGTATGCACTTCTCTAATGATTACTCTGCACTATTACTAGTATAACCAGAATGAGATAATCCCTTCCACTATAAGATGGTAGACCTAGGGCATATGTCCAAATATACCCTAACCACTACCCTAATCGATCGGCTCCCTACTCCGTAGATACTCTGTGCCGGCTCCACGGTGGGATGTATCATGACCTACAGTGGCAACCCCTCACTTATATGCACAACCCCATATCTACTGGTGTCACGGTCGTCTTATCCCCCTCTGGCCGGCTCATACACGCACATGGACCGATCGGTTTGCGCCGCCCACACTGTCCTCCACGTTTGGATCTCCTACAATCAGTCAGTAAATGTGTCCCCTCTCCGCCTAGTATGGAGTATTTTATTTGATACTTACTCCGGGTTACTGACTAAAATGGGTCCCACACAATATGATACAAGCTCTCCTCATTGTCTTGTATCCCCCACTAGGTTTTTCACTGACTATGTATACCACTAGTTGTCTTTAATTACATAGCCCTATACCAGTTATGCTTACCCTAAAAAGTGTCTTTAATTACATAAATTTATTATTTCCTCCGGTTATGTATACCACTAAGTGTCTTTAATTACATAACCTTATCGGGTTAAGTTTGTGGGCCACATACCCCTTCCAGATTTGCTTAACCCATCCACTATCCAATCAATTTACTTAACCCTAACTTTATTTTACAATCATACAATCCCTATGGATTAGATTTGGTTAAGTAGTCAATTCATTACCATGTCCCTTTTTGGTTTATAATGGGCTAGACCTCCCACATTAGGCCTATAACGTATGGATGTTGGATATGCCGGTCGAGTCCGGGCAGACTTATTCCACAGTTGGGCCTAACCTCGTGTCTTAGCCCTATTCGTATTTGTGTACTTAGACCTCCCACATTAGGTTCAACATTAATGGCTGTTGGATATGTCGGTCGGGTCTGGGCAGACTTCCACCACTAATACAACCTAACCTCATGTCATAAGTACAATTACAATTCCCAATTGTAATCACTAGGCATTCCATTTTTAATTAATTAGTCTATTAATTAATCATTTCCCTTTATAGGTGTTAATTTCCATTTTACCCAAAAATTTGAATTATATGTCCAAAAATGTTCATATTCAAATTATGCTAATATTAACCATTTTTCCCCCGTTTTCTAACTAGTGCACTCATAAACTGATGGCATGCCTAGGCTAGTCAATATCCTAATTATGAACGACAATAGGAAAATAATAGGAATATAACTAAAGTGATCATCTTGGCATAAACGTAAACTAGCATGATGATAAGGTAAACATACATATTGGCATGGAAATGTAATTAACGTCATAATAAGGTGGACATAAAACTGATGAACTGGTGGCAGTCAATATAACTACGATGTCACAATAAACATAGTAAGATCTAAATTAGCAGTTTAGATGTCCAATTGGTTTAGATCTAACATGATAACACACGGTGATAAATTATATCACATAATTTAGATCTAGGGGTTAAAATAGATCTAACGTTATCAGAATGACATAATATCATGTTTAGATCAAAATATGGGTTCACATGTCCAACTTACAACATATCTAAGTTGATTGCAATATGACAGGTGAAAGGTGATTTACATAAAGAGTTAGATCTAACAAATGTTGCAACTGTCCAAATTTACAGATTTACATTCATCATAACATAGTTACAAGTCAAGATCCACATAGGTAACATAATAGAATAACCACAATTGCACTGGATCTAAAGATGTAGATCCATCATGACATAGTATAAGATTTTACAATAGCATAGATGCATAGTTTACAACATATCCAATTCACAGTCTTTCATAATTCACTTTTATTTATCTAAACCTAAAAGCAACTAGAAACTCATAGTGTTAGGTTTATAGAATAGAGAAAGAATGGATCTTGAATTTCTGGATTTGATTTGCAAAGTTGAATGTTTTATGTTGTTCAAGAAAACGAATCTGTCACGGTTCGCACACCGGTAGCATATGGCTCCCATAGTTTCCAATGAAGAAATAGGAGAATTGAGCACATATTTATAGCTACAAAACCCTCTGAAACCGACTTCCACTTCGGCCCTAGGGGTGTTGACACCCCTATGGGTGGGTCGACCCATAGGTCGACACCCCTTAAGGGGGATCGACCCCGGTGTCGACACCCCTCTAGGGGGTCGACCCCCTAAAGCAGGAATTTTGCCGCCTTGACGAATTTTTGATTTTTGAACTGTTCTGGATAGGGTCTGACTCATATTTGACTCATATGTGACTCATATGTGTATATATGTTCTTTCTACGCGTATACAAACTTAAAACTCTCATAACTTCTTTATACGTTGTCCGTTTTACGTAAACCAAATGTCTATTTCGACCAGAATTTCGAAACGGACACGATGACATAGTACGTTTTCCTTAATTCTGAATATTAAACTAATTATTAATTAATTTATCCTCTTTTAGTGTCGTTAAAAATTCGGGGTGTAACAGTCTCCCATACTCAAAGGATTTCGTCCCCACAATCTCTAAGTTGAGAAGACTGTATATCCTACCATCCATCAACCACCTACTTATCCAACAACCACTGGAATCCATTGTCCTTAGAGACTTCTAATGCTTATATGAATATATGCAACGTTGTGTGTATATGTCCCAACACTAATGCGGAAGATCAGACGGTCTACTGATTCAGTTAACCTCCTTAATGCAATGTATGTTAGTGCCAAGAATCCAATATGTATGCAAATAATCCTATTATAACATGTAAGTTCTATATGTGTGCACACTCATTCATCCAAATGCATCATCCATATGCTAATACATCCATTTCCATCCATAAAAAAAAAGAAAATGCACACATACCCGTATGCAGTATGAAAGTGACTGAGCCGATCTTAGTGCCTAATGTGTGTGTATATGCGTCCACAGGCAACCACTAGAAAAAACTTGCATCCACTTACATCCATCAAACATAACATGTCTAAAACACATGTTTACGTCCATAGGATTCCTATCTAAAGGTCGAAAAATACTACGGATAAGATATACTCAAATGATAGAAATAAGCACTGATAAAACTTTGGAAAAAGGAGTTAAGAACATACCCCCGAAAAGAAAGGGTACAAAGCGCAAATTTTGTCTTCGGTTTCCCAAGTTGCATCCTTTGGGTTATCTCCCCATTTAACCTTTAGTAACTTGATCTCTTTATTGCGTAGCTTCTTAACTTATGATCCCAGAATATGGGTAGGGACTCACTTGATTGTCGCCTCCCGTTCCACTTCGACTTCTTCCAACACACTCGGCTCAACGATTACTGCGGTGTCATGCAGGCACTTCCGCAGATGAGAAACGTGAAAACATCATGAACGCCGAATAGATTTTCTGGGAGCTTTATTCTGTAGGCCATTTGGCCAATCCTCTCGGTTATGGGAAATGGTCCTACAAGCTTAGGTGCCAACTTCCCTACTGATCTGAAGTGAACTGCATTCCTCAGAGGTAACACTTTGATAAAAACTAAGTCTCCCACTTCAAATTCGATGTCAGTCCTTCTCTTGTCTGCATAGAATTTCCTGCCGATCTTGAGTTGTCTTCATCCGTCATCAAGTAAGGTCAATCTTTTCGGACGTTTCTCTAACCATATCTGGTCCAAGTAATAATCTTTCTATAGATTCCTACTAACAAGTTGGTGATCTACAGGGTCGTCCATACAATGCTTCAAAGGGTGCCATGCCGATGCTAGCTTGATAACTGTTATTATAGGCAAACTCTACTAAAGGAAGATGCTCTTCCCAAGTCCCATCGAAGTCTAGGATACACAGCCTCAAAAGATCTTCAAGAATCCTGTTCATCCTCTCTGTCTGTCCATTGGTCTGAGGATGATAAGCGGTGCTTAAACACAACTGAGTACCTAATGCTTCTTGCAAGCTCCTACAAAATTCACTGGTAAAGATGGGGTCACGATCGCTCACGATGCTGGAAGGTACTCCATGAAGACGAACTATCTCACGAACATAAATTGTTGATAACCACGATGTCGTCCTCTTACTATTAACTAGAATAAGAGGAGCGCTCTTAGTGAGTCTGTCTACCACAACCCAAATACTGGTGTTGCCTTTCTTCGATCTAGGAAAACCATCTATGAAATCCGTAGAGACGCTCTCCCATTTGCACTACGGAACCTCCAACGGATGAAGTAATCCACTGGGCTTCTTTTGCTCAGCTTTGACTTGTTGGTAAACTAAGCATTGAGAAACAAATTCGGCCACATCTTTCTTCATCCCAGCCCAAAAGAAAACCCTCTTCATATCTCTGTACATCTTATCGCCGCCTGGATGAATGGTCATCTTAGAATGGTGGGCTTCTTCTAGGACCGCCTTTATTAAGCTTTTTGTTTAAGGAACGCAAAGCCTTCCATCTCGTCGCAGCCACCCCTTTTCATCTATGGCATATCTACTGAGGTGAATAGAAGTATCCCCTCTTCTGAGCTTATCCATGATGTCTAGAATCTGTGGGTCATCTTGTTGCGAAGCTCTTATCTGGTCCATAAGAGTCGGTCGTATCTCTAAGGATGCAAACAAATCAGGCAAAATCTCGATGAAGGGTCTAAAATCAAAAGCTGATATGAACTCCAAGTTCTTTCTTTCCACAAATAGAGGACTCAAGGCTACCCTCTGCCTACGTAGTGCATCTGCCACCACATTACTCTTGCCAGGAGTATAAGGAATCTCAAAATCATAAGAAGCTAGAATCTCCATCCACCATTGTTGCCTTAAATTGAGATCCTACAGCGAGAACAGATACTTAAGAGATTTATGATCGGTGTATAACTCGAACTTCTCTCCTAGTAAATAATGATGCCACGTCTTTAACGCAAACACTATGGCAGCTAGCTCTAGATCATGAGTGGGGTAGTTCTTTTCATTAACTCTCAACTGTCTACCCCCATAACACACTACTTTCCCTTCTTGCATTAGAACCACATCAAGCCCTGTACCTCACGCATTAGTGTAAACAGTGAATACCTTATTCCCTCAGGCAAGATCAAGACTAGGGCTGTTGTCAGAGCCCTCTTCAATGTTTGGAAAGAAACATCACAGTTTATATCCCATGAAAATGCCAAGTTCTTCTTTGTCAGCCTTGTGAGTGGGGCTGATATCTTTGCGAAGTCCTTAATGAACTTCCTATAGTATCCTGCTAACCCAAGAAAGCTTCTCACCTCGGTTGCATTTTTAGGAATCTACCAATCTTGTACTGCAACCACCTTCGCAGGATCTACAGCAATCCCTTCTTTGGAGACCACATGCCCTAACAATCTCACCTCTTTCCTCCAAAAATGGCATTTGTAGAATTTTTCTTTAAGTTGATTGTCATGGAGAGTTTTCAAAACTTCTCTCAAATGTTGGGCATGCTTTTCTTCACTTTTGGAGAAAATCAAAATATCATTGACAAAGACTACAACAAACTTATTTAGGAACTCCTGAAACAACCTACTCATCAGATCGACAAAATAGGTCAGTGCATTCGTCAGCCCAAAAGGCATAACTAGCCATTCAAAGAAACTGTCCGGAGTCCTAAAGGCAGTCTTATCTATGCTGTCCTCAACCACCCTCAACTAATGGAACCCCATGGCCAAGTCTAGCCGGGAAAATACCGAGGCACTAACAAGCTGATCAAATAAATCATCAATCCTCAAAAGCGGGTGCCTATTCTTCTTAGTGAGTTTATTCAGTTCTCTATAATCAACACACAAGCGAAGCGAACCATCCACCTTAGTTGTGAATACTATTGGAGCACCCCATTCAGATATGCTACGTCTGATAAACCCCTTCTCAAGTAGCTCCCCTACTTGCTTACTCAGCTCCCTCCTTTCCCTCGGAGCCATGTGGCGCACTGGCAATGCAACTGGCTTTGCGTTGTCCACCAAATATATATGAATGTCGATCTCGCGCCTCGGAGGTAAACCCCGAACCTCATCAAAAACATCGACAAAATCCCGGACTACTGGAACAGATTGCAAATCATCGACAGATGCATCAAGAGACTCTAGGAAACTAAGCATAACCGACCCTTGTGGGTCACACGAAATCTCGAGGGTTCTCCCATGACAAGTTAGAAGCCTAACAACCCTCTTTTCACAATCCAGAATGGCACCATACGTGGTAAGCCAATCCATTCCTAGAATCAACCCATAGCCCATAAACCCGAGCACATACGCGTCGCATTCAAACTCGACGCCTAACACATATATTTTCAAACCCCGACAAATCATAGATAAATGAGCCGAACCACCAATGGGTTTTGAAACAACTGTGGGATCCACTACCTACTAGTAATTAAGTGCAAAGATTCAACTACAGAACTGGATATAAATGAATGTGAGGCACCAGAATTAAAAAGCTTTCTAATAGGATGGTTCGAAAGAGAAATTAAACCTTCCACGGAAATTTTTATACCTCTATCGGGAGCACTGATCACTAAAGCATGCACCTGCCCTCCGGAAGTCCCTGTCCTTTGACCCTGTCCCTGCGATCCCTGTTTCTTCGGGCACTCTTTAGCAAAGTGTCTAGCCTCTCCACAGTGGTAGCAAGAGTTCTTCCTTCGCTTACAATCTTTAACTAGATGACCTTTCTTCCCACAATGGTCGCATTTTCTCTTATCCTTGCCTTTATCACTTCCCCCCTTTCTTCTACTGTTGCTACTGTTGCTGCCCCTTCATGGGCCATACCTTCCTATTTTTGCGATGTCTCCTCAGCCTTCTTTTCTCCCTTGTCTTCCTTATGCATTAGGGCCATATTGACAAGCTTTTCAAAAGTGGCCCCCATTGGAATATGGGACATGGCTAAACCATGCAGAGGATCATTGAGTCCTTTAGCAAAATGCAAAGCTCTTTTGTATGGCGTATCCACCGACTCTAAATCGAACCTTGCTAGCTAGTTGAATTTATTCACATACTCTTTTACCGTCAAGTTTTCTTGATTGAGTGCTAAGAATCTCTCCATCTGCATGCTGCTTCCGGCTTGGGAAAGAAATTTCGTTTCGACCCTCTGTCTAAAATCTCCCCAAGTTTCCATTGGACGCCCAGCTTAAGTGACTTCCCACCAAAATGAGGCTTCATCCTTCAATAGCCAGGCAGTTAACTGGACCTTCATTTTATCCTCTACTTCAAAGATTACAGATAAGTCCTCGATCTCCTTGAGCCAATTCTGAGCTTCTATAAATGTCTCGTTCCTATGGAATGGCTTCCCTCCCATAACACGGAAGTTCTTGTAGATCTTGGCGAAGTTATATGCTCTTGGAGGGGGAGGAGGAGGAGGAATGACTGGTGCAGCTGCGAGAGGAACATTTCCTTGGCCTTCGGCAGGCATTGTGGCCCCCAAATATCTACATAACCATCCGGGTATTGTGACGCCATCTGGGAAATTAGGATGTTTTGTTCCTAGACATGCCGAAAAGGAAAAAGGAAGAAATTTAGATAAAGGACCGAAAGATACTACATATGGATTTTTGGGGAATGTTTTTCAAAATAGACTTTTCTTTATGAAAATGCTTTCTTTAAAAACCTTTTTGAAAATAATTTTTAGAAACTTTTATCTAATTTGGTAACCTTCAGCTCTGATACCAAGTGTGACACCCCACATCCGTTAATGTCACTCACTAAGAGAATGCATTAACTTTCATGAAGCGTTATAGTTAAACAAACACAGAATAATTACAAGACAGATATAAATAAGATAGCAACAGAAATTTAAATTTTTATTTCAAACATAAATCATAATACCGTGGTCCACAATACTATAAGTCACAAAAACCATTACAATAAAATAACTTCTGTCTTGCATCATCAGAGTACATAAGAATTAAAAAAGAACATAATTCCCCAATTGAAAGAGTTAAGCCATAGTTGAGACAAGAACTTGAGCCATACTTCAGAAGTAGCTCCTAGCAAGATGATATCTGAGTTCTGACTAAGCCTGAGTGTTTCCTCCTTGAGAACATAGGGGGAGGGAACGGAAGAAAGAAGGAGAAACAAAAGGGTTAAACATAAAGTCTAGCGAGTTTATTTACTTTTAGACAGTAAATAAATAAAAGTAACATGATAGACATATAAAGTGGATAAGAGAGATCACTACATAAATGGCATGTGTGACAAGGTAGACAGTAAGGTGTATGCACTTCTCTAATGATTACTCTGCATTATTACTTGTATAACCAAAATGAGATAATTCCTTCCACTATAACTTGGTAGGCTTAGGGCGTATGTACAAATATACCCTAACCACTACCCTAATCGATCGGCTCCCTAATATGTAGATATTTTATGTCGGCTCCACGGTAGGATGTATCACGTCCTACAGTAGCAACCCCTCACTAATATGCACAACCCCATATCTACTGGTGTCACGGTCGTCTTATTCCCCTCTGCCCGGCTCATGCACGCACATGGCTCGGTCGGTTTGCGCCGCCCACACCATCCTCCACGTTTGAATCTCTTACAGTCATTTAGTAAGCATGTCCCCTCTCCGTCTAGTACAGAGTATTTTATTTGATACTTACTTCGGGTTACTGACCAAAATGGGTCCCACATAATATGATACAAGCTCTTCCCTTTGTCTTGTATCCTTCACTAGGTTTTTCACCGACTATGTATACCACTAGGTGTCTTTAATTACATAGCCCTATACCAGTTATGCTTACCCTAAAAGGTGTCTTTAATTACATAACTTTATTATTTCCTCTGGTTATGTATACCACTAGCTGTCTTTAATTACATAACCTTATCGGGATAAGTTTGTGGGCCTATATGTAAATATTACCCACCCCTTCCAGATCTTCTTAACCCATCCACTATCCAATCAATTTACTTAACCCTAACTTTATTTTATAATCATCTAATCCCTATGGATTAGATTTGGTTAAGTGGTCCAATTCATTACCATGTCCGTTTATGGTTTATAATGGCTAGATCTCCCACATTAGACCTACAACGTGTGGATGCTAGATATGCCGGTCAGGTTCGGGCAGACTTATTCCACAGTTGGGCCTAACCTTGTGTCTTAGCCCAATTTGTATTTGCATACTTTGACCTCCCACATTAGATTCAACATTAGTGACTACTGGATATGACGGTTGGGTTTGGGCAGACTTCCACCACTAATGCAACCTAACCTCGTGTCATAAGTACAATTAAAATTCCTAATTGTAATTACTAGACATTCCATTTTTAATTAATCAATTAATTAATCCTTTCCCTTTATAGGTGTTAATGCCCATTTTACCCAATAATTTGAATTATATGTCCAAAAATGTTCATATTCAAATTATGCCAATGTTAACCCTTTTTCTCCCGTTTCCTAACTAGCGCACTCATAAACTGGTGGCATGCCTAGGCTAGTCAATAGCCTAGTTATGGATGATAATAGGAAAATAATAGGAATATAACCAAAGTGATCATCTTGGCATAAATGTAAACTACCATAATGAATAGGTGAACATATATACTGGCATGGACATGTAATTAACACCATAATAAGGCGGACATAAAACTGATGATTTGGTGGCGGTGAATGTAACTACGATGTCATAATAAACATAGTAAGATCTTAATTTGCCGTTTAAATGTCCAATTGGTTTAGATCTAACATGATAACACAAGGTGATAACTTAGATCACATAATTCAGATCTAGGGGTTAAAATAGATCTAATACTATTAGAATGACATAATAGCATGTTTAGATCTAAATATGGGTTCACATGTCCAACTTACAACATATCTAAGTTGATCGCAATATGACAGGTGAAAGGTGATTTACATAAAGAGTTAGATCTGACTAATGTTGCAACTGTCCAAATTTAAAGATTTACATTCACCATAACATAGTTACAAGTCAAGATCCACATAGGTAACATAATAGAATAAGCACAATTGCATTGGATCTAAAGATGTAGATCCATCATGATATAGTATAAGATTTAACAATTGCATAGATTCATAGTTCACAACATATCCAATTAACAGTCTTTCATAATTCACTTTTATTTATGTAAACCTAAAAGCAACTAGAAACTCACAGCGTTTGTAACACCCCCACTCTGATATACTTATTCAGAGGCGGTGATGCTACATATAAGCCATGGTGCTAATAGAACAGTATCACAACTTAACATAAACTTGTCAGAACATAAAATCATTCTCAGTATATGATTTTACACGGAAGAGCTATTATACAATCATCCCAAGTTTAAGTCTAAACCACCCCCTCTACTTGGTTTAGATATTAGGATATGTTATCCTATTGCGATCGGCATCCCGTCACTAAGTAGGGATGTACTCTGCCAACTTTGAGCAATAGTGCACTACCCAAGATCTATTGTCTTATACCGCACCCCATCAAAGAAATATTACTAAGAAAATGATTCCCAAAGTAATCTTAATTTACTCTTTCTTCATAATGAATAAAATTATTTTTGAGCTCAAATAATTCTAATTAAATTTTAAATTAAATCTTGAATAACCATCCCGTCTGTCGGATCAGTTAGGGATAGCCAGGGAGAGCAGGAAACTATATTTTCCAAAATTAAGCCTAGACACTATCCTCTCTGTCATCCTAGAACGTTCCAGTCATTCATTTTAAAATACTTTTCTAAGGGTTTAAGACTTTCTCAAAATTATTTCAATTTATATTTAAGAAGAATTTCAAAACTAAAAGAAAAGTGACATTTTAAAAAGTATGCTATGAAAAATTATAGACTTATAACAACTATTATTGCATTTTGGTCACGCTATAAAAAGGTTTTGGTTTGATTCCGTGCTTCATTAATAACTAAAAAATGATGGCATTTCGAAATGCTATAAAAGTTCTAAGATTTGGGTTTTTAGCTTGTTTTTAAGCTAAATGTTTGGTGATGTTTCTCTATAGTAGAAAAAGATTTTAGCTTCAAATTTTCTACAAGGTAAAGCTCTCATTGTCTACTTACTTATCATAAGAATAGATGCATAAAATAGTGTATCTATCTAATAAATAAAATTTAGCAATACAAGGCACTTTTAACATGACTATTTAGGGCCAATTTTTACCTAAACTTGCATCCAGATTTCATGTATAAAATTAGCCGAATTTGGAAAAAGTTGCCTATATCAAAGTTGTACGTAATTGAATTACCTTTCCAAATTGGTAAATTGATTGAAATTTCGTTAAGAATTGCAAAAGTTATGGCCAAAATACCGAACAGCGTTTTCAAGATCTAGAGTAATCATTCAATCTAAACTTTCACAACTTGACTTCAAAATATGAAATGAAAATATGAACTTAAATAATTTTTCTCACCTTATACTTGTATTCTTATCTTCTCTTTATCCCCTTAGCTTCTCCTAAGCTTCTCCTCTCTATCTTATCTTAATTTTGTTTTTGTGAATGTATGAAATGAAGTGAACATTTCACCCCTTTATATAGTAGTGTTTTAAGGCTAGTTTGGTAATTTGGTTTTAGGGCACTTGTGCACCTTATCTTCATGCATGCTTTAGGATGTAGACACATGTCCTCTTAGGTGTCTTAAGAGGTTTATACACATGGACACCTAAGGAGCATATGTGTCTTAACCTTGTTTTCTTATGATACATTTGTTCCATTAATTTGATAACATGTGTATTTATCAAATTAAGCCATTTTTTTTTCATGTTCTAGAATTTGTACACATATAACATTCGTGTCATGTATATATTCATACATATATATATATATATATATCATATATGAATACACATATAAGTGTTTTTATCATACTAAAATCTTTGGATCGAATTGAGCTAACATATTCAAAATCTCTAGAAACTTTTTCATACCTGGATTTTTGAGCTAGGCCGTTACACTCTACCACCCTTAGAAAAAGATTTCGTCCTCGAAATCTAGGCTTCAAACAATTCAGGCTAGTCCTTACGAATTTCTGACTCCACCTCCCATGTTGCTTCATCTTCGTTATTATGGTTCCATTGAAACTTTACTAAGGGAATTTCTTTCATTCTTAGTTTCTTAACTTTTCTATCAAGAATTTGAATAGGTCTTTCAATGTACTTGGCTCCCTTTTTAACATCAATGCTGCTTAAATCAATCACATGCGATGGGTCAAAAATGTACTTTCGTAGCATTGATATGTAAAACACATCATGTATTTTTGATAACTTCTCGGGTAAGTCGAGTTTGTATGAGACTTTTCTAATTTTCTTGATAATACGAAATGGTCCGATAAATCTTGGCGATAGTTTGGCCTTCTTCTTTCCAAATTGCATTACCCCTCGTACCGGAGAAACCTTTAAAAGGACTTAATCTCCTACTTCGAATTCCAAATCCTTCTTCCTATTATCTGCATAACTCTTTTGTCTACTTTGGGCTGCTTGCAATCTTTCTCTTATAATGGAAATCTTCTCAGTTGTTTCTTTTACTAGGTCTGGAGCAAGAAGCTCACGATCTCCAACTTCTGCCCAACATACTGGCGAATGACAAGGCCTTCCATACAAAGCTTCATAAGGGGCCATACCAATACTTGCATGATAACTGTTGTTATATGCAAACTCGATTAATGGTATGTGAGTCTCCCATGTGATTTCGAATTCCATTACACAAGACCTCAGCATATCTTCTATGACCCGGTTCACCCTCTCCATTTGTCCATCTGTTTGAGGATGAAAAGTTGTACTTAGATTTAATGATGTCCCTAGTGCCTTTTGAAGACTTTTCCAAAACCTTGAAGTGAATCGTGAATCTCTATCTGAAACTATGGTAACGGGTATACCATGTAGTCGAACAATTTCTTTCAAATAGAGCTTACTCAGTTTCTCCATTGAGTAAGTCTTGTTGTAAGGTATGAAATGTGCTGACTTTGTTAAGCGATCCACCACTACCCATATTGCATCATGACCTTGCTTTGTCATTGGTAATCCAGTGATAAAATCCATTGTTATATGCTCCCATTTCCATTCAGCAATAGGAAGTGGTTGCAGAAGTCATGTTGGTCGTTGCTGCTCGCTTTAATTTGTTGGCACGTAAGACATTTTGCAACAAATTCAGCAACATCCTTCTTCATTCCATTCCACCAAAACTGACGCTTGAGATCCTTAAACATCTTCGTGCTTCCTGGGTGCACCGTGAGTCTTGAGCGATGTGCTTCACTAAGAATTCCATTTTTCAATTCAATTTGATTTAGAACACAAAGTCGATTTTTAAATCTATAACCTCTGTCTTTACCAATGTTCCAATACTAGGTTCCTTATCCTTCATTTTCATAAATAATTCTTTTAATTCCTCATCATCTTCTTGGGCTCTCAATATTTTACTTATCAGAGTTGGCTGAATAACAAGATTACACAGAAGTGCTACTTTGTTAATCATGGGTCCATTGACTACCCTAGTGCAAGTATTCATATCAGCAAGAGTCTCTAAAGCCCTCCATTCTCTCATCATTAAATGAGCTACTATGCCATAGCTCTTTCGACTTAACGCATCTGCCACTATATTTGCCTTTCCCGGATGATAATGTAATGTGAAATCATAATCTTTTATGAATTCCATCCACCTTCTTTGTCTCATATTTAGTTCATTTTGAGAGAACAAATATTTTAAACTCTTGTGATCAGAGTAAACATGGAATTGTTCTCCATAAAGATAATGTCTCCAAATTTTTAGGGCAAATACAATCGCAGCTAATTCTAAGTCATGAGTTGGATAATTTACTTCATGTGGCTTTAATTGACGAGAACCATAAGCGATAACTTTGTCATCCTGCATTAAAATACATCCTAATCCTTGTTCGCATGCATCAGAATATACTTTATATGGAACTCCATTCCTAAGTGAAGACAGAATTGGTGCCTCTATTAATTTTTTCTTTAAAGTTTCAAATGCTAATTTGCATTTTTCATCCCAAATAAATTGGGTCTCCTTACGAGTAAGTTTTGTTAATGGAGATGCTATTTTTGAGAAATCTTGAATAAATCTTCGGTAGTATCCAGCTAATCCTATTAAACTTCGAACTTCTGTTGGTGTTGTCGGAGGGTTCCATTTCAACACCGCTTCAACCTTTGATGGGTCTACACCTATTCCATTCTCTGAGACAACATGTCCAAGAAATTTTACTTCCTCCAACCAAAATTCACATTTACTTAATTTTGCATATAGCTGATGCTCTTTTAGTGTTTGGAGACATAAACGCAAATGACATTCATGCTCCTCCTTTGTCTTAGAGTAAATAAGGATGTCATCGATAAACACAATAACAAAATGATCAAGATACGGACGAAATACACGATTCATTAGATCCTTGAATATCGCTGGAGCGTTGGTAAGGCCAAAAGGCATCACCAAGAATTCGTAATGTCCGTACCGTGTTCGAAAAGCCGTTTTTGGAATGTCTTCTTCTTTTATTCTTAATTGATGATACCCCGATCTTAAGTCGATTTTTGAAAACACAGTAGCTCCTTGGAGTTGATCAAATAAATCATCGATTCGTGGTAATGGGTATTTGTTCTTAATGGTTACCTTATTAAGCTCTCGGTAATCTACGCGCAAGCATAATGTCCCATCATGTTTCTTTACAAACAGTACTGGTGCTCCCCAAGGAGATTTACTAGGTCTGATAAACCATTGATTCTCCATCTCTTCAATTTGTTTCTTTAATTCCTGATTTTCCTTAGGAGACATACAATAAGGGGCTTTAACAATAGGGGTGGTACCAGGGATTAAGTCAATACTAAAATCAATTTCTCTTTTTGGTGGTAATCCTGGTACTTCCTGAAAAACTTCTTTAAATTCATTTACTACTGGGATTTGGTCCATCACTTGATTATTATTCTCAATATTGATATGGGCAAGGTATCCAGATATAAAAGCGTCCTCAACTTTATCACATGTATAAACAATGGTCTCGTCTTCTCGAATTGTCAAACTTATAGTTTTGTTGTGACAATTCAAAATGGCTCGATATTTTGAAAGCCAATCCATCCCAAGGATAATATCAAAGTATTCCATTGGAAAAATAATTAAATTGGCCACCATATCCTTGCCGTCAAAGTTAAGGATACAGTTTCTACACATATTCTCAAGTTTAGTTCTCCCTCCTACTACACTTGATATTACTAAAGGTTTTGATAGTTGCTCAATAGGTAATCCTACCTTAGTAGCAAATATTTTAGATATAAGAGAATGTGTTGCACCAGTATCGAATAAAATTCTTGCCTGAAAGTTAAAAAGAAACACAGTACCTTCTACTTGGGCTTGTTCAGAAACCACTGCATACACTCGTCCTTGTTGTTCCTTTTTGTCCTTCTTTGGCTTCTTGCAATTCCAACTAATATGCCCAGGTTCATTGCAAATGTGACACACAATTGGATTTGTACAATTTGGGGAAATGTGTCCGGTCTCATGGCATCGGTAGCATCTTCTTAACTTGTCAGGCTCCTTTTGTCATCCCGTTGGTCCTTTACTTTCTCCATTTGGTTTCTTTTTCTTCTCATCTGGTTTCTTTTGATTGTCAGAAAGATTGTTTTGTTTCCATTTATTTGAAATCTTTCTTTCTTGCCGGAACTGATGATAATCTTCTTCCAAATTTAAAGCTTCAGCTACTATCATCTCACAAGTTTTGCGTCCATCACCAATAACATGTCTTCTTATGGGAGGAATTAATCCCTTTGCAAATCGTCTAGCACGCTTTTTGGGTGTATCAATTAAATAATTCCCGAATCGGGATAATGCTTCAAATTTGTTTTGATATTGGGCTACAGACATACCTTCTTGAGTGAGATTTTGAAATTTTGTTTCCATCTTCTCTCTCTCATTCTCCGAAAAATACTTATCCAGAAACTTTTCCTTAAATTCTTTCCATGTCATCTGTTCCATTTCATCTGGGCTAGTTGTTGTTCGAACTAGCTCCCACCAATTTCGAGCCTCCTCTGAGAATTGGAAGACTGCCAGCTTTCTTTTATCAACTACATTACATTCCAGAATTTCGAATATATCCTCTAGATTTGAATCCACTGCTCAGCTTTTATTGGATCTGCATCTCCAATGATTTGTCAGGTTTCAAACTTTTGAAACGGTTTAAAAGACTGTCTGCTGAAGAAGTTGAAGAAACTTGCTCCATCTGCTTGATGAAAGATGCAAACAGTTCCATAGCATTTGTTTGTGCGAAGGACTGAGCCTCTTGACTTTCAGTTGTTGAGTTGTTTTGATTTGCCATGACCTTCAATAAAGAATATCCAGTTATGGTCATGGATGATATATGCTTTAGTTATAAAGAATATCAATGTATCTAATGGCATACTTAAGTCATAAACACACAAACATACTATATTATTTGTAACCCTTATTTACAACCAAAATTTGGGTGTTCATGCACAACCTCCCCAAAGATACAGATAGTCACTCATACTTACTACTTGATAAGTTAACTTCCTAATTCATTTTTAATCTATCACTATTATTTCTATTTCCTTTGATGAGGGAGAGCCTGCTTCATTCTTTACTACTCGAGAAGGTCCAGTGACTTCTTGAGAGTAATAGTTGGAGCCAACTGACTCAGACTCCTCTTCGTCGTATTGTTCCACTATTTTGTTTGGAAGTCGTTTACATCTTATATTCCTTCCTTCTGGCGGTAATGCTCCTTCTTGCCTTAAATATTCTACCGCTTCCCCATACTCAGTCCGTTCAGCCATTTTAATTGCCATCTCAAGAGATTTCCTCTTTTGGCGCAGACGGTAAAGAATAAGATCTCTCTTTAGACCGTCTTCATAATCATTAGCATTATTATAAACTTCATATATCTCATTGCCGAGAATCATCCTTGCACTCCTCTTAAGCTCACGCCTCTCCATTGTGGGGCTTGCAGCAACTAACCGTTCATTTGGTATAGTGGTGCACTTAACGCCTCCCCATGTATCCCCCGTATAGCAAGTTTTATTGCTTGCCATAACTTATAACTGCAAATAGCCATAAGGATGTCAATAATTGTATAAACTTCCTATTCTTGCCAATTAAATTGTGATACTATAAAGTTTTCCAAAAGAACCCCTTAAATCTTGGCCCTGATACCAACTTTGTAACACCCCCACTCTGATATACTTATTCAGAGGCGGTGATGCTACACATAAGCCATGGTGCTAATAGAACAGTATCACAACTTAACAGAAACTTGTCAGAACATAAAATCATTCTCAGTATATGATTTTACACGGAAGAGCTATTATACAATCATCCCATCACAGCATAAGGTTACAAACATTCACTAGTCTAGTAATTACACATATGAGTACATAAAAAGATAATCTACATAAAGTAAGCCTTCATTTCAAAGCATCCAACTAACCATCTAAACCTGAAAAGTTTTAAGTGTAGCATCATGAGCAACACAGACCCAGTGAGATAGCTATTTAAGCTCAATTTTTCACATCACTTCTTAGTGGGTTGTAATACAGTTTCATCATAACTCTTTTCTTCAAATATTTCATCATCCCAAGTTTAAGACGAAAATCAAGGAAGACTTCGGGATATTGAATCAAACAAATTTATGGTATCTTCATTTCATCAAAATCTCATAATTTATCAAACATATATTCGTGAGTCTAAACCACCCCCTCTACTTGGTTTAGATATTAGGATATGTTATCCTATTGTGGTCGGCATCCCGTCACTAAGTAGGGATGTACTCTGCCAAATTTGAGTAATAGTGCACTACCCAAGATCTATTGTCTTATACCGCACCCCATCGAAGAAATATTACTAAGAAAATGATTCCCAAAATAATCTTAATTTACTCTTTCTTCATAATGAATAAAATTATTTTTAAGCTCAAATAATTCTAATTAAATTTCAAATTAAATCTTGATTAACCATCCCGTCTGTCGGATCAGTTAGGGATAGCCAGGGAGACCAGGAAACTATATTTTCCAAACTCAAGCCTAGACACTATCCTCTCTGTCATCCTAGAACGTTCCAGTCATTCATTTTAAAATACTTTTCTAAGGGTTTAAGACTTTCTCAAAATTATTTCAATTAATATTTAAGAAGAATTTCAAAACTAAAAGAAAAGTAACATTTTAAAAAGTATGCTATGAAAAATTCTAGACTTATAACAACTCTTATTGCATTTTGGTCATGCTATAAAAAGGTTTTGGTTTGATTCCGTGCTTCATTAATAACTAAAAAAAGATGGCATTTCGAAATACTATAAAAGTTCTAAGATTTGGGTTTTTAGCTTGTTTTTAAGCTAAATGTTTGGTGATGTTTCTCTATACTAGAAAAAGATTTTAGCTTCAAATTTTCTACAAGGTAAAGCTCTCATTGTCTACTTACTTATCATAAGAATAGATCCATAAAATAGTGTATCTATCTAATAAATAAAATTTAACAATACAAGACACTTTTAACATGACTATTTAGGGCCAATTTTTACCTAAACTTGCATCCAGTTTTCAAGTATGAAAATGGCCGAATTTGGAAAAAGTCGCCTAGATCAAAGTTGTAGGTAACTGAATTACCTTTCCAAATTAATAAATTGATCGAAATTTCGTTAATAATTGCAAAAGTTATGGCCAAAATACCGAACAGTGTTTTCAAGATTAAGAGTAATCAATCAATCTAAACTTTCACAACTTGACTTCAAAACATGAAATGAAAATTTGAACTTAAATAGTTTTTCTCACCTTATACTTGTATCCTTATCTTCTCTTTATCCCCTTAGCTTCTCCTAAGATTCTCCTCTCTATCTTATCTTAATTTTGTTTTTGTGAATGTATGAAATGAAGTGAACATTTCACCCCTTTATATAGTAGTGTTTTAAGGCTAGTTTGGTAATTTGGTTTTGGGACACTTGTGCACGTTATCTTCATGCATGCTTTAGGATGTAGACACATGTCCTCTTTGGTGTCTTAATAGGTTTCTACACATGGACACCTAAGGAGCATATGTGTCTTAACCTTGTTTTCTTATGAGACATTTGTTCCATTAATTTGATAACATGTGTACTTATCAAATTAAGCCATTTTTTTCATGTTCTCGAATTTGTACACATATAACATTTGTGTCATGTATATATTCATACATATATATATCATATATGAATACACATATATGTGTTTTTATCATACTAAAATCTTTGGATCGAATTGAGCTAACATATTCAAAATCTCTAGAAACTTTTTCATACCTGGATTTTTGAGCTAGGGCGGCATAGCGTTAGGTTTAGAGAATAGAGAAAGAATGGATCTTGAATTTCTAGATTTGATTTGCAAAGTTGAATGTTGTATGTTGTTCAAAAAAACGAATCCATCTCAGTTTGCACATCGGCAGCATATGGCTCCCATAGTTTCCAATGAAGAAATAGGAGAATTGAGCACATATGTATAGCTGTAGAACCCTTTGAAACCGACTGCCACCTCAGCCTTTGGGGTGTCGACACCCTAGTGGGTGGGTCGACCCATAGGTCGACACCCCTTAAGGGGGGTCGACTCCCTAAAGCGGGAATTTTGCCGCCTTGACGAAATTTTGATTTTCGAACTGTTCTGGATAGGGTCTGACTCATATGTGTATATATGTTCTTTCTACACGTAAAAATACTTAAAATCCTCATAACTTTTTCATACGGTGTCCATTTTATGTAAACCAAATATCTATCTCGACCATAATTTCAAGACTGACGCGATGATGCAGTCCGTTTTCCTTAATTCTAAATATATGCAACGGTGTGTATGTGTCCCAACACCAATGTGAAAGATCAGGCGGTCTACTGATTTGGTTAACCTCTTTAATGCAATGTATGTTAGTGCCATGAATCCAACATGTATGCAAATAATCCTATTATAGCATGTAAGCTCTATATGTGTGCACACTCATTCGTCCAAATGCAACATCCATATGCTAATACATCCATTTCCATCCATAAAAAAAAGAAAATGCACACACATCTATATGCAGTATGAAATTGATTGAGCGGATCTTAGTGCCTAATGTGTGTATATATGCATCCACAGGAAGCCACTAGCAAACACTTGCATCCATCAAACATAACACAATATTATATTAGTGTCAAAAATTGGGCTTTGTGCCTTGGGACTCTTGGGGTCTCATGGTTGCATAGGTCGTTGCTTGCTGCTTGGGTCCGTTGCATTGAAACGAGTTACTTGATCACTTTTGATCTGTCATGTTCATTCAATTGAATGGATACAACCGTTTCACTTTTAAGTGCGAATACACATTCACGTATTGCTTGGTTAAAGGGTCGCAACCTTTCCAACGGTCATTAATGTTTGAATAAGCATTTCCTCCAGCCTATAAATACATGGCCTAAAACGAGATAGAATACACATCAGTTATTCTTCTCAATTTGCTACTTCTTTAAAGTAATCCTCTGTTCAAGTTTCTATAATCTACTTCAGTTCGTCAGAGCTCCGTTTGTTGGCACTGCACTACGGGGTTGGTCCATTTTATCCTGGAAAACAAATTGCGATCACATCGTTCAGTGCATACGATGGCAATATTGTTTCAAGGAAACAGAACCATTTCTGGACTCGGATATTACTAAAATATTCTTTTTCTAGTCTGTTGGAGACGGTTTGTCCCGCTCCAATCTAATGCACAATCGGTCTCACTTACTATCATTGCTATAATCATAGTTTGACTTGACAATTGTGACATTATTTAGTAACATTGATAGTTATTACTGTCTATTTGCAATACAATCGTGTATTGACAAAATCTAACTTTGTAATACAATCTTGTATTGACAAAAAGATCTAACTTTGTAATACAATCATGTATTGACAAAAGTTCTAACAAACTTTCTAACACTCGATATGTCTAAGCCGACACTACTCGGTCCATGATATATTTCAATCTGCTATTTCTATCAATGAATGGGTTGCGTTTAGAGCAGGGACACCATAGCACCCTACATAATAATTTTGTAATACAATCATGTAGTGACAAAAGTTCTAACAATCTTTCTAACACTCGATATGTCTGAGCCGACACTACTCAGTCCACGATATATTTCAATCTGCTATTTATGTCCATGAATGGGCTGCATTTAGAGCAGGGACACTGCAGCATCCTACATAATAATTAGTTTGGCTACAGAAACTATTGATGAATATTCACATTTTACTTGAAGACGATCCAGTACTACACTTGACCAATCAATTTATAGCGTGACCTGCTTCCTTAAACCTCTTGTTGTTTTACCCTTCTATATATATTAACGGTACTAAAAAATACGAAACTAGTTTGCGCGAGAAATGCATCCATGCATCAAAAATTTGCAAATGTGATCATATTTTTCCTATGCAGAGAAATTTGATATTAAAGTATACTCACAAGTACAGGCTGGGCGTTTGGAGGCCTCGAAATCCAAGTAAATTCACACTTATAAGTGACCCCTGCCTGAAATCTATATGAAGCTCTATAGACTCTTCAATTATGCATTATGCTTGTTATTTTTGTATGGTATGCATACCTCCATCCCACCTTGATCTTTCTTTAAGTTTTTAGATTACTATACTGTATGACTTGCATTTGGTTGTGAAAATGCTTTGAATAATTTGCTTGTAAACCATTTTGTTCAATGTATATGTTGTTGACCCTATTCTGTTTAGTGCATGGACCATTAAAGTCATGCACTAATGATTTATTTCACTTTGGCACGATGCTGGGTTTATTTTTATTTATTTTTCAGCGTTCGTCCATGTTTTAGATCAAATTAGATGTGTTGCATGTGCAGGAAGGGCCTTGGGGTAAGACACCAAGGCCAGAAAAGGGTTATCAAATCCCCATGCCATCGAAGGTAAACAAATAGTAAATCCATACAAACAGCGAGAGCCAAAGAAAACCCAAACACCAATAAATGCCACAAAGCAACCCCAATGGTACCAAGGTTACAAACATCCTCAAACCCGAAAGACAGAAAAAAAATCCAACAAAGGACCAAAACTGGTAAATCCCAACAAGCCAAAAATGAGGTCGTAACGACTAAAATAGGAATTGAATTAAAAGAATGTACTATTGCAACAATCATATGCAATCCATCACCAGGCAAAAAACACGGAGTAGCCCCAAATAACACAACAACCCGATGACTCATCAGCTGCCTCGCCAAGAACTGGCTACATTTGAAGGTCTAAACCACTTCAAAAAGATAATGGAGACACCCACAAAGAGGCAATCCAAGAATCGAAACCATTATCCCAGCACCACAACCAAACATGACTAGCCATTAATGGAAAATCTTGGCGAGGTAACCCCATAACCGAAACCTGAGGTGACCCCATAATCGAAGCTCGAGAGTAAACCTCACAATCAACCATTTCCAACGAGCCAAGGGATGCCACTCCATACTCGGCAGGTGCAGGCTACACCCTTATATTAGCTAACTACACCTCATCAGCGAACACTCTTCGTTTTTCGGTAGCTTAAGCCTGAATTCTCGACCCCCTTGGCCACAATTGACCATGCCCAGAAGAATGAGAAGGAGCAACAACACCCATAAAAGTTAGTGGTGTCCTCCACCAACCATTCCACGACATGGAACAATGACTCACTACAACAAAAAACACCTTTCGCAACAGGCAATATCTGTTGCAATAGACCTATTGCAATAGGCCGGCGCCCCTTGGTGTAGACGAAGTTGCAATCGGTCAGTTTCTTTTCACAACAGTTTTTGCCTGTTGCAATAAGAAGTTGCTGTAGACTTTTTTGCAACTGGCCTTTATTGTTGCAACAGACCCTTCTGCAACAACGAAAGACAGTTGCAAACCTAGAATAGACGTTTAAAAAGTGAGATACTATAACGACTTCTGACTATTGCAAATGACTCAACTACAACTATTTAAAACAGTTGTAATTCAATTATTTGCAGCACTACAAGCACATATATATATTATAATTCACCACTTTCAATATATAATAATTCATTGCTAAAAAAAATATCATAATTAAATAATCAAAAGCAAACTCCATAAAGCAAAGAAAAATACAATTACATACACAAATTCTTAACGTACATTTCAAAATATTTGATAAGTTACATTTAACCATCAAGTTCTAAAATACTTAGAACACATAATACATTGAAATAATTATATCTATGTTGATGCCACGCTTCTCACCACCAGACTTTTTGCCTTGAGCTAGAGTTGGGCACGCCAGTTCCAATAATGAAATTCAATTCATGTCTTTATGTTGAAAATAAAGGAGATTGTGCTTGCAGCCTGCATGTATAATTATAGAGAAGAATGATTTGAGTCATAACCTACATAAAGACAACACTTAAAACAACAATTTAAATACAAAAACAAAAACAAAAACAATACAACCACTTAAGCTTGAACTTTCTGCCGTTTATGACAAATGTCATGTGTTAACTCTACCATTTAAGCTTGAACTTTCTGCTCCACAATTAATATTTTATACAGGTTTTAGTGAACTATCATCATCCTTATTTTCCAAACATATTGTACGTCAAAGCTTTAATTTTCATTATTGTCTCATTTAGACCTTACAATGTGCTCCACAACACAGTGTGGTTCTAATTCAGCAAACTATTATTACAAAACTTCTTACCGTAAGCTTAACACTCAACTTCAAACCCACTAAGAAATAACATGTAAAAAAAACTATACTGAACAAATTAAAACATTCACATAAGGAAGGGATGCATACTTCATGGGAAAAAAAGCAAGGTGGAGAAACAATAGTTACCTAGTCACCGACGAGCAGACTCACTAAAACAGGATAAGCAACACGTACTCATCCACTCCCCCAAGAAAACACGAGTCAATCCTATACTGCAAATCAGTTTCGCTTAATTTACTGGAAATTGTGTATCCACCCTCATTAGCCACATATTTATATAATGCAATTTACCATTAAATTTTCCTACAATTTAACAGCTAAAAATAAGTTATCATAATTTGTCAATATCAATTGTCACTTAATTAAATAACAAGAGAACTTAGAATTTGCATGCGAGGATGAACGATAATAGGAACCTGAAACCTGGATGAATATCTCAAACCAACTTAAGTATTTGTGATCAATCTCCCCACTCGAAAATAGGGCAAATGCGTTAGAGTGCAACAAGGAAAATTCTACGGCCTTGTCGAATGTCGCCCACAAAAATTGATAAAAAAACGCCGACTGCATCCGAGATGACATTAGTATCATACATAGCCAAAAGTGACATACTCTTGGACTTCCAGGAACTGGAGATAATGTGACATATTTCTTAAAGCAAAGATACCAAGACACAAGCAAGTTACCTTGAAGCAAAGATAAACATTAAATTACCAGCACTTGTTGGCTCAAGCTAACATTTTTCTGTGAACTTTCCCGAACACTTAGCATGAGTTGTGTTATGAATTTAGCATCAAAAAGGTATAATACAGCATCTTACACTGACAAATAACACTAGGTTAAATACTTTTTTTAGTTACAATTTTACATCCATTGCCACCAACTTGGTGAATTCAAGCTACACATTTGGTTAAGGACAAATATGCAAAGCACAGAGATATTTGTTTCTAAGATCTGTAATGTGTCATTGGAATAAAAGGTCCATCTTCATTTCTTGATGTAAACCATAATAAACTACCAGTAAATGTATTTCCTCATTTTTGTATGAGCTCAATTTCGCAGTTTTGTAGACAGCACATAAGATAAAGATATTAGAGCTGATTACTGTGAAAAGGTAGAGAATACAAATTGTTAGTTGCTACCTTCCGAGTCATGACAATTTCAATGGCAACGGCGGATCTCCATCCGCAGCAGTCACTGCTACCTCAGCTTGGATCTGTTTTAAATCCATTGCAGTCAGGTACGTAGCTTAAAAATCAAAAAACGTGTTAAATTGCTCTACACTGATATGTTGCCATCTTGAATACCGCTAGACCAGCATTTCTCTACTGCCTTGTTGTCACTGCCGTCTCTCCGTTGCTGTTCCACCATCGGCTCCACGCTGTTTTCCCTTCTCCGCCACCAGCCTTCTTGTGTTGCCGCAGTCTCTAGTTGCCGCGGGTTATGGATGACTTGCATCAGGAAAATAGTTTTACTTTGATTCAACTGTGGATAGGTGGGACAAAAATCATGCAGCAAATTGAACAAGAAGTATTATTACAAACTAATTTTTGAATGTGATTTTCTACAGCCACCGCCTAGAAAGGACACATACAGATTTAAAATTCAACCGAAGAACGAAATTTTACGGTGATGACTATAATCAACATGGCTTTTTTTTTTTTGAAAACTTGACACTGACATATTCATTCACAGCTAAATGCAAGCAGTGGCATGAATTAAGACAAAATACCATGACATACCATGACAGCATAGAACAAAAATCACAAAACCATGAATGACCTCAACATCCAAAACCAAACCTGTAACCTACAAGAAAGGCGAACAAAGAACCTGCTTTCAAGATGAAGACATGCCAAGTTGACAAAGCCAAACCGCGATGAACCAAGGGTCTCCAAAACCGATTCCAGAGCCAAAGACAGAGGTGCCGAGCCAACGAGATCCAAAATCACAGAACCCGAGAAGCGAGTCATCAAAACGATCTGACCAACACCATTCTCTAACTGAGCACAACGGATGGCGATTAGGCTTCGCAATAGAGGAAGGCAACGGATTGAAGCGCGGAGGCAAAACATGACAGCATGGAGGTGAAGCTAAAGGGGTTCGGAAATCAAGATAGAGGCTGATGTAGATGAAAACTCAAACATACGACAAAGGAAAGAATAGATTTGACGAGATTAAAAATATTAAGGTTACAGGAAAAGCTCGATCGGACAACGCTGGAGAATGCTACTCAGAGAGGAAGGAAAGTGATGAATAGATGGAAGGAATCGAAGAGAAGGGTTAAAAGAAGAGGCTGCGATAAAAAACGAATTTGGACTAGTTCCCATTGTTAGGCAGATACGAGCTTTTGGCTAACGGGTCTGAATTTTATATTGCAAGTAAAATTAGGGATTTGTTTTGAGGAGAGCTATAGCGAAATTTTTCAGAAGATGGAGCCAAGATTTTGGAGCTTGGAGCCAAAATTTTGGAGGCTGGAGCGAAAACGTGGTAACAAAAAGGTGCGAAGTGAAAATGTGATAACATATGAAGGAAAAAACACTAAGAAGTTTAGACTTCTGTACAGTTCGAAATATCATGGAGCCAAAATGATAAAATGTGGTAACAACACCGGAAGTTAAGACTTAAAGGGTACAATTTTGAGCACTACTGATTTTATATAAATACAATTTAATAGTCTTTTTTTCGCAACTGGCTTTACTATTTGTAAAAAAAACACAATTTACTGATCATTTATAATTAACTATATAATATTAGAAATTTAAAAATAATTATCAATGATAACTAGAAACTATTAATTAATTCGTAAAAATACCTCTATTAAACACAAATTATAAATTAATTCATACAAGAAATTATTATTAACTATTAATTACTCCTTAATAGTAATATTAATCAGTTACCATTTATTTATTTATTATAAATGCATTAATTATTTAATATTTAAATATATTATTCATTTCAAATTAATTATCAATTATTATCCATCAGTTTTTTATTATTACTTTATTAATATTAAAAAAAAGTCAATTATTGTTATTATTTGATTATTATTATTAATTACTATTATTAAATTATAATTATTAAATATAAATATCACTTTAGAATACTTAAATTTTATTATTAATTAATAATTATTAAATATTAATCTTAATTATTATATTATTACTAGTAGTTAATCATTCAATAGTAACGGTTTAAAATTAATTATTAAAAGTTAATCATTAAAAGTTGATATTTATTTTTAGTATGTTTTTCGCAACTGGCTTTACCAGTTGTAAAAAAATATAGTTACTGCAAGTGGTGAAAACAGTTGCTAAAGATATTTATTCGCAACTGGCTTGGAAGCTCAGTTGCAAATAATATGTTCGTTGCAACTGTCATGAAAGCATAGTTGCTAAAAGTATGTTTTTGCAACAGGAAAGGAAGCGCAGTTGCAAAAAATATGTTTTTCGCAACAGAAAGAAAATGTCAGTTGCTAATTCTCATCTGTTGCAACTGCTATAATAGGTCTGTTGCTAAATATCATTTATTGAAACTGTCATTTGTTGCCTGTTGCAAATAGCTAGTTGCAATAGGGTATTTTTCTTGTAGTGACTAGAAGGGATATTTGAAAGTTTCTAGGGAAGGCAGTGCATCGGCAAGTGCACCACTACCTAAAATATGAACAACATTTGCTATCTTTAAAAAAGGTGTACTGGAGAAGGTAATTTACCTGACGATCCCAATGAAGACCGACTTTTTCCACCAAAGTAAATTTGTGACTTCGGCTTCGAAAGTCTACACAGTGAAGTCCACATAGCAGCATCAGGAAGATATTAGAAAATAGCGCGCGAAAGGAAGTGGATAGGAGGAGGAGATTGATCTAGAGGAGCCTCACTATGCCAAAGACCACCCAGGCACGAGGAGATCAAACTAACTTTTATTGTATACTCATAAAGTGAGATATCTAAATAACTAATGTAGATTAGGCATCAAACACTGATTGTTGGATTTGTTTTTATATTATGACTACAAAAAGTTCGGTTGGATCAATTTTGTTCGAGGTTTTTTTAAGTCAAAACTAATTCATTTAGGGCCCATTTGGATAAGCTGAAATAAGCTACTTTCCATCCTTATGAAATCAAAAGCACGAAAGCCCATATGAATCCGTAAATTATTTGGGCTTTCAAAAGTTGCTTTTTTGCTTATTCCAAAAACTTATAAGTTTTTCTTTCAGCTTTCGGGATACAAAATGAAATATCATTTGGTCGTCTATCATCCAATTACGTTTCGGGTGATTTTCTTGTTTTCGCCATAATTAATTTTCTCTTAGATTATTCAGAAAGGTAATGTTTTTCCCATATTTATTTTCAACGCATTCGATTTATTCTCACTTCTCTCAATTGTTTCATTTTATTTGTATTTATTTCGTCAGTCACGAATTTGCAGTTTCCTGATTTTTATGGTTTAATTCTAAAAAAGACCATGATTTCATCATTCTTCGGACGTTTCCATTGTTTGAAAACTGGTACATTTGATTTTTCGCATCCTATTTTAGTATTTTTGGTAGATGATTTCTGATATGGTGTTCTTACCATTCTAGGTAGGGAGGGTGACAATAGAACTGGGTTCGTTCTTTAGTGAGGGTTGTTCGGCTAAAGGTTGTGCGTATTCTTCAATGCATCAAAGTTCAGGTTGTCAGCTTACAAAAAGACCATGGGATGATGTCCTAAAGGTATACGGTAGTACTGCACGCAACCCATATCCAATCCGATTCAACCCACTAATCTGAGCCAACCCACGTAAACTCAACTCAACTCTTCCTAGTTTGGGTCGGATATGAGTTATAATTTGTAATCCATACTATATACGGATCAATCTTGATATTCTGTTCAACCCAACCCAACCCTATGTTAAAAAACTAATTTAATATCAGTCCATTTAAAATTGTAATAATATAATTCTATAATAATGTTTATGTATTCTATAGTAAATATAAAAAAAATAATATTTCAATTTCAATCCAAACTAGATAGAATTTGATAAATATATTTTAAATAGCATTTTAATATATTTTAAAATGAAACACTTGTTCTACCATGTAGTAAATTAATTTCATATGACGTGTTTTACAATGAAATTTTAATAAAATATGTCTTATAATGAATTAATTATTTTAAATGTATTTTCCTAGCTAAAATCTAATATATTATGTCGAATATTTTAATATATTTTTTTAAATTCCCTCATATTTCCATTTTTTATTATATTCAAGCAACCCAACTCAACCTTACTAAACCCGACCCAACTCACACTTCAATTCAACCCATATCCAACCATATATAGGGTCGAATACGGGTTGTAATACCTTAAATCCATATTTATGTGGATCAGATGAAGTATTTGGTCTGACCCGACCCAACTCATACTTTATGCAGCCCTAGTAGACAGTCTTCCTGAATTCCATATTATTTATTTCGGTTAGTTAAAAATTTAACAAGTTGATGGATGGGACATATGCTGTCTGTCAATCCAATAATTTTTGCAATAACGCAACTGTTTATTCACGGAGTTAGAGCACTTACGGCAGTGTGTTCGTTTTCGTGGGAGGGGAAGAAAAAAAAAGCGTGGCCATGTCCCTCTCTCCCAGCAGCAAGAGGGGATTCTGCGATTTTTTTTTAAATTTAGTAGGGTTAAATAGCAAACAGTTTGTCTTTTAACGCATTTTTTTGGTTGTTTTAGCCTTAAACGTCATTTTGTTTGCCGTTTAACGATCCCCACTATAAAAAAAAGTGGAAGGAATCCCAACTTGAACGTTGAACTCACGCTGCTCGCGACACTGCTACAGCGCGAGTTCACGTTTTTAAGTGGGGATCACCCCCACTTTCAACAGTATTCCAACTGCTGGGAATGCTCTTAGGATGAGCAAAACTGTAGAAATTTGTTATCCTGCAATACCTTGTTGAGTCATGTTGGGTGTCATGATGCTTTACCACATTGTCTATGAAATTGTTAAGCAACAAGGCTACACCTATTGTATGCACAATTATGCGTGTTATGTTATATAGTTTGTGTAAGCCATATGTGTTTTTCTGTTATACCGACAATTTTGAGAGTGTATAATATTTGTCACTAGCCTGTACATAACGTTAAATCAAATGGATACTTCTGAAAATTAGTTCAATAATTGCAATGTATACTTCTGAAATTTGAATTATTTAACGTTTTATTTAAGATTCCAACGCACAAGCCAAGTAGTTATTGGGTGCTGCTGTTAACACCCCGGTTTACACTTTCGGCAAAATAGTTATATCGAAAATTTGTTTGAATCGGGGTGCGAATAGTAGCTCCCTAGTTATTTTGAAATTTTGTTTCAATCGATACCGGTTTTATCTTTTTGACTTATAAGTTTTACTATGTCAAACGAACTTTTTGATTTTTTAACTTTTTGAAAGTAAAAGCACTTACCATATAAGCATAAGTTATTCAGCTTCGAGTTGCCAAACGGATTGTTAGATTTTAGACAAACCTGGGATATAATAATATGCATGTAATAAACCTGAGATGTAATAATATACATAGACAATGTGGACATAATAATATGCATAACATAGTAATTAGACAAACCTGAGATGTAATAATGGACACAAACATGTAATAATGACAATAATGTGCATATAACAGATTAGATAATAATGTCACAATAATGTGCATATAACAGATTAGATAATATTATTAGTATGTTATAATAATATTGCACATTATATAATAATAGACATTAGAAGACCTAATGTGGACATAATAATGCCAATTAGATAGGCTTAACATAATAATTAGATAAACCTGTAATGAAGACAATAGAGCCGTTACAATAGAGCCGTTAGTGTGTGAACATGTTTTATCATATTTAGTATGTAATAAAGACAATAGAGCCGTTACAATGCTTCTCTATATAAGCATACCATTCTTACATTACTCTTTGTATAAAAATAATAATAATATTTATCAATAAAATCTTCAGCTTCCTCAATATTTTCTTATTCTCTTCAATCTTATTCTTCAATTTGGTATCAGAGCAAATTGCCGAAAGGCTTTCTATCAACCAAGAGTTGTTTTATTTTATTCTTTCTCCTCAGTTTTTTTTTTCCTTCTTCTCATAATTGTAGATTTTAGCAAAAGGACATCCAATTCTTGATTGTTTTGGATCATCGGTTTGTAAACTAGCCACGCCTAGATCAACTGGTTGCTAGTTTATTCTACCTCTCCTAAATCATAAGTATTTTTGTAGCGGCAAAAAAAAAAAAAAAAAAAAAAAAAGAAAGAAAGAAAGAAATATATCATTCTTGATTTTCCAAGCACAAAGACGGCTACAAAATTTGATATTGCATGTCAAGCATACAAAATATACCTTCTTATTGTTTTTCGATTTCTTTCTATCTAAGATTACATTGCCTGCATTTTCCTACTTCTGCCTCGCCATTTTTTTTCTGATTAATTATGGCGAACAGTAATGAAGCCATGTCTACATCAATGGTCAACACTAGCACTGATCCACCACCTAACAGCCATAACCTGATAAAACCCAAAAGTCAAATTATTACCACATCTCTTGATGAAGACAATTATATATTATGGAAATATCAAGTGGAAGTTGCCTTAAAAGGTTATGGACTGTTGGAATACATCAATGGAACCATAACTATACCACCACTCATGACTTTGGGTCAAGATGGTAGCACTATTTCAAATCCAGCTTATGTTATATATCGAAAGCAGGATAATCTATTATCTTCATGGCTTATGTCTTCTATAAGTTCAAATTTGTTATCACAGATAGTAGGATGTAACAATTCTCATGAAATTTGGTCATCTATTGAGCAAATTTTTAGTTCTCAGTCTACAGCTAGGATAATGCAGTATAGAAGGGATTTACAAAACTCCAGAAAAGAAGGCATGAGTATGAAAGAATATTTAGCAAAAATTAAAAATACTTGTGATAGATTAAATGCTGTTGGGCATAAGATAAGTGATAGTGAACAAATATTGATTATCACTGGTGGACTTGATGAAGAATATGATTCATTAATAACTGTTATTGCTACTCAGCAAACATTACCTGACATGCAGTTTGTTCGATCCGCTCTACTTGCTCATGAAGGAAGGATTGAACAAAGAAAAACTATACAAGGTGATTTTTCTGTCAACTATGCAGCAGCTAAAAGTAATCAACAAAGAAACAACTACAACAATGATTCAAACAGACAAGAAAGTCAGTATTCAAGAGGTTTTCAATCACAAAGAGGAGGTTTTCAAGGAGGTTTCCAATCACAAAGAGGAGGTTTTCAAGCACAAAGAGGAGGTTTCCAGTCTCTGAGAGGCCGTGGAAGAAGCCGATGGAATAATAACAATCGTGTAAAATGTCAAATTTGTCAAAAATTTGGTCATATGACAAATAAATGTTACTTCAGGTACAATCCAGATAATAGTTCTCAAAGCAGTCAAAGCAGTAATAATGCTGATAAGGGTAATGAAGGTAACTTTGAGGAATGGTATCCAGACTCAGGTGCAACCCATCATATTACAAATAATCTTCAGAATTTAAACATTGGTAGCAAAGATTACTCAGGTATGAAATATTTATATATGGGCAATGGTGATACTGCAAATATAACACATACTGGCAAAGGAACTATTTTTGGTAAAAGACAACTTCAACTAAATAACATGCTAAGGGTTCCTACCATAAATAAAAATCTTTTAAGTGTATCAAAATTTGCTAGTGATAATTGTGTATATTTTGAGTTTCATCCAAAATTTTGCTTAGTCAAAGATATTCTAAGTCATGAAATATTACTACAAGGTAGTCTACATAATGGACTTTACAGATTTAACAACTTGAAGACTGGAAATTCAAGTGGTGAACTCTGGTGCAACAACGTGGATGCTTGTAGTAATAATGATTGCAATAGTAATGAGCATTGTAATAGAAATATTGTTTTAGATAATATTACTTTATGGCATATGAAACTTGGTCATCCAAATTTTGAAACTGTCAGAACTTTTTTATCTATTAATAATATTGCTTTTAAAAATGCATCTGTTAAACACACATGTACACATTGTCAGCTTGGCAAGAGCCACAAGCTTCCTTTTAGTAATTCTGAAACCAGGTATAACAAGCCATTGGAGCTTGTAGCTGCAGATTTATGGGGGCCAGCACCTCTAAATTCATATCAGGGGCACATGTATTATCTTTCTTTTGTAGATGCATATTCGAGATATACTTGGATATATATGCTAAAAAATAAATCTGAAACTTCTAACACAGTTATACAATTTATAACTCATGTTGAAAAGCAACTTAATTGTGATGTCAAAATTTTGCAAACAGATGGTGGGGCAGAATTCAAACCTTTGGCTGATTATTTTGCTAAAAGAGGAATTAAACACAGATTAACATGTCCTCACACATCTGAGCAGAATGACCTGGTTGAAAGAAAACACAGACACATTGTAGAAACTGGTTTAACATTGTTATCACAAAGCTCATTACCCATGAAGTATTGGAATGAAGCCTTTTTTACTTCAGTTTTTCTTATTAACATGTTACCCACTAAGATCCTAGATAATAAAACTCCACATGAGATGATATACAATGTTACACCAGACTATAAGTTTCTAAAAATATATGGTTGTCTGTGTTTTCCATGTCTGAGAGATTATAATAAACATAAATTGAGTATGAGATCAAGTCCATGCACATTTATAGGCTATGCTCAAAATCAAAAAGGTTTTAAATGTCTTGACAAGAATGGTAGAATTTATGTCTCAAGACATGTGATATTTGAAGAAAGTAAATTTCCTTATGCAGATAGACATATTTCGAAAGAAGACAATAGAGTGGAATCTATCAAGACTGTGGAGTTTAGACCAGTTACTCTTGAAACAATTACAGACAATGAACATTCATGCACACAAGCTGAGGATATAAGAGAAACAGGTATACACATCAGTGGATCAGAAGAAAGAAATTCAGATGACACAGAAATAAGTCAAGATGATAATAACATGCACAACACTGATGATGACGGTAGCAGGCAAAGCAACAGTAGTACAAGGATATCACAAAAGGAACAACAATCACAACAAGCACAACAACATCAAAGCAGACATCACATGACTACTAGATCAAAAAGCGATATTTTTAAACCAAAAGTCTATAATGTGGCCATCACTGAAACTGAACCACTTAATTTCACTCAAGCACTAAAGTCAAGAAATTGGAAAAAGGCCATGGATACAGAATATGAAGCTCTTATAAAAAACAAAACTTGGGAACTTGTTGTACCACCAGCACACAAGAATGTAATTGGTTGTAGATGGGTATATAAGATAAAAAGAAAGGCCGATGGATCTATTGACAAATACAAAGCCAGACTAGTAGCTAAAGGTTATGCACAACAATTTGGTTTTGATTTCAATGAAACTTTTTCTCCAGTTATAAAACCGACTACTATTAGGATAATTTTAACTGTTGCCTTAAGTAAGGGGTGGAATATAAAACAACTTGATGTGAACAATGCTTTTCTGAATGGAGAATTAACTGAAGAAGTCTATATGCAACAACCTGAAGGATACAATTCTGATGATAAAAGGGTTTGCAGGCTTTATAAAGCAATCTATGGACTCAAGCAAGCTTCAAGGGCTTGGTATGAGAAACTCAAGATGACATTATTAAATTTAGGTTTTATTCAAGTCAAGTCTGACAACTCATTATACATGAAAAGGAGTAGGCAAGGAACTATCTTTATTTTAGTATATGTGGATGATATGTTAATCACAGGAGATAACGATCAAGAGATAAGCAAAGTCATAAAATTATTGGATCAACAATTTTCTATTAAAGATTTAGGAGAGTTAAAATATTTTCTTGGAATTCAAATTACCAAACACAGTGAAGGAAAATTGATTTTATCCCAAGAAAATTATATTTCTGAAATTTTGCATAGGGCCAATATGCAATATGCCAAACATCTACCAACACCAATGATAAGTAATCTACGCTTATCTAAACATAAAGGGGAGGCCATCACAAATGCAAAACAGTACAGAAGTTTAATAGGAGCACTTCAATATGCAACAATCACTCGCCCAGATATTTGTTATAGTGTTAACAAGCTTAGCCAGTTTATGCAAAATCCATTATCGGAACATTGGATTGCTTTAAAAAGGGTTCTAAGATATTTGCAAGGCACAAAGAATTTAGGAATAATTTTAAAATCAGTGAAACATTTTTCCTTACAATGCTTTAGCGATGCTGATTGGGCAAATGATGTTGATGATAGACGATCTGTATCAGGATACTGCATTTATCTTGGAGACAACATAATTTCCTGGTGCACTAAGAAGCAGCAGACTACATACAGGTCCAGTACAGAAGCCGAATATAGAGCTCTCGCAAGTGCAACTGCAGAAGTATCTTGGATTGAAACGATGATGGAAGAATTAGGGCTGAGTCTAACACGAAAATCTGTCATCTGGTGCGACAACAAGAGTACGGTTTCTCTTTCCCTCAATCCAATTCAACATGCAAGGACAAAGCATTTTGAAATCGATCTTCATTTCGTCAGAGAAAGAACCCAGAATGGAAAGCTCGTCATCTGTCATATTCCTGCTTACTACCAGCGAGCTGACGTTCTTACAAAAGCATTATCAACCAAGAATTTTGTGAGATTGAGAGAGGAGCTGAAGGTAGTTGGTGGAGGCGGAAATGAAAAAGGAAACCCTAGTTCGAACTGAGGGGGCATAATGAAGACAATAGAGCCGTTAGTGTGTGAACATGTTTTATCATATTTAGTATGTAATAAAGACAATAGAGCCGTTACAATGCTTCTCTATATAAGCATACCATTCTTACATTACTCTTTGAAAAAAAAAAAAAAAAAAAAAAAAAAAAAAAAAAAAAAAAAAAAAAAACAATGCTTCTCTATATAAGCGTACCATTCTTACATTACTCTTTGTATAAAAAATAATAATAATATTTATCAATAAAATCTTCAACTTCCTCAATATTTTCTTATTCTCTTCAATCTTATTCTTCAATTACCTGAAGTGACCTCAATTACACGTTGGATGACAACAAAGAGTAAACTGTTTTTGTATTTTATTAATTGGTTCTCATATGAGAATAGGCTCATTTTCACTAGTCTATCTAATGTGCAAATAAAAATTTGTGCTTACCACTTCCTATTTTTGTTTTATGTATTACTGGTTTTGAAATTCTTGACCATGATGTAAATTAGGTGGTTCCAAGCTAAATTCAGATTCCTGAAAATTGCTCCTTCTGTTGATTCAGCTAAATGTTTGTATATTGGATACACGTATCATCAGCTCTCTCGACTTCCCACTGCCTCAGTTCTTAATATGGTGTAGTTGTGGAAGTGTTGCTGACCTTGTCGTCCTCGTCTTACTTAGTTTCTTAATTATCTAGTTTGAGATTCTGCAGTGTATTTGTGTCATTTGTGTATGTGTGCTCTGTACAAACGGATGCATGGATAATTTTAAGAATTAATTGTAAAAGGGATCATGTATTTAAAAGCTTTAACATTGCACTTAATTAGTGTGCCGTCTTGAATGTTTGTCATTTTATTTGTGCTTTGGCTGTATATGGTTCTCTGTATTATCCGATGCATGGTTGTTTTCAGAAGTGAACAAAAACAGAAATTATGTATTATTTGGAAGCTTTAGTATTGCAATTTGTGAGCTCTCTTTTGACATCCAAAATGAAAGATTCGTTATCTTGAAAAATGCTTCCTGTATGGCTGTTCTCCGCTATGTATTAAAATCTTATTGTGATACAAGTATTTATAATGGGTTTCTATTCAATATTTTATGATTTATATTTTGGAATTATTGTGTTTTTTGGTTCAATAATTGCAATGTATACTTCTAAAAATTTGAATTATTTTACGTTTTATTTAAGATTCCAACGCACAAGCCAAGTAGTTATTGGGTGCTGCTGTTAACACCCCGATTTACACTTCCGGCCAAATAGTTATAATGAAAATTTGTTTAATCGGGGGTGTGAATAATAGCTTCCTGGTTATTTTGAAATTTTGTTTCAATCTATACTGGTTTTATCTTTTGAACTTGTAAGTTTTACTATGTCGAACGAATTTTTTGATTTTTTAACTTTTTAAAAGTAAAAACACTTAATATACAAGCATAAGTTATTCAGCTTCGAGTTGCCAAACGGATTGTTAGATTTTAGGAAAGCCAAAAGCAAATTATATAAGTTGATCCAGCAATTTATAAATATTACCAAACCTGAAAGGGATTAGATGGGTCAAGTGGACAGAGTCGTGTTGCCTTTGTATGCAACCAGTTGGTAAAGCTCCACTCACACTTGAATCATTTACATCACGGGATCAACCTTTACGTGAGATTTTGCAAGCTGAGTTAGAGCCAAGTATATGGTTTGCGGTTATATGATCAGATTCAGGGAAAGAAAAGCATACTACCAGATGCAGAAGCCTCGTTCCACAATATATTTCATTCTGTCCATGAATGACTGTTTAGAGCAGGGACACCGCAACACCCTACATAATTAGTTTGGTTACAGAAACTTCTGATCATGAATATTCACATTTTACTCGAAGATGATCCAGTACAGTTGACCAAGCAATTTATAGCGTGACCTGCTTCCTTGACGTTCTTTGTTGTTTAACCTTTTTATATATGGTACTAAAAAAATAAGAAACTTTGCACGAGAAATGCATCCATGCATCAAAAATTTGCAGATTTGATCTATAATGATGTGATTCTATTTTTGCAGTTCAGAGAAAATTGTTATTGAAGTATACTCACAAGTATAGGCTGGCCTTTGGAGGCCTCGAAATCCAAGTATATATATTCACTCACAAGTAACCCTTGCCTGAACAATTATGCATTATGCTTGTTATTTTTGTATGGTATGCATACCTCCATCCAACCTTGATCTTGCTTTCAGTTTTTAGATTACTATACTGTAGGACTTGCATTTGTTTGTGAAAATGCTTTGAATAATTTCCCTGTAGACCGTTTTGTTCAGTGTATATGCTGTTGACTCTATTCTCTTTGGTGCATGGACCATGAAAGTTAATATCATCATGTATTAATGTTTTTATTTCACTTTGGCACGGTGCTGGGTTTGTAATTATTTATTTTAGGGTTTGTTATTATTTATTTTCCCCTTTCCGTGCATGTTTTAGATCAAATTAGATGTGTTGCATGTGCAGGAACGGCCTTGGGTAAAACCATCAAAACGACCATTTAAGACCCCCGATCTCATTATGCATATACGCAGACATGTTCTCATAGCTTAAGGGCTTCGATACGCTGCTTTGTCTATGGTTTTTTCGATATATTTTTATGTTTCAGGGCCGGTCATGTGCATGTGCAAGCACATGTAGTATGAAGAATTTTGGGATTTTAGACGTGAGGTATTATTTAAACAACGGACCACCTGAACAAGCAGAACTTGTATAATTTTTTTGAGTAGAATATGCTTTTGAATTCAGTGTCTTAAAAGAAACTATACTTTTGAAAAGGAAATCCACAATTGGCGTACTTCTGGCTTAAGGCAGTGCCATGCGTTTTTTCAGAATTATTGTATGTACAACATTGATCCACGGCTCAATTATTTGTGTTGAGAAGATGTGGACAGAATGAAAGGGTTGGCTTTTGTATTTTATTTTGCTTTGCTTTGCTTTTCACGACTGTCTTTTTCCTTATTTATGAATTATTCTCTTCTACATTACGATGTCTTTCTTTCCCTGTTATGACAATAAATGTCATGCATTGCATGCTCTCTCTTTTATTTTGTGGGGGTCTCAATATTTTGATAGCTCTCTTTCTTTTTGACTAGACCAACCATTAATGTAATGGGGATTGGGGAAAGTGACATTTTTGATGTTCCTTTTGGTCAAAGCTAGCCATGTGTTTTAGTTGATTAGATGATCATATATGCCTTCCCGTGTGTGGTTTTTTTTTTTTTTTTTTTTTTTTTTTTTTTTTTTTTTTTTTTCCTTTTTTTTCTTTTTTTCAAGTATTAAATTATCTTGCAATATGTGTGTATGAACTACAAGTGATTAAACTAAAACACCATTTTAAGTTTAAAAATACACAGTGATCTCTTTTTCAAAAATTGTAGTTGGAAAATATATTTATTTTTTATTTTAGTCAAATAATGAGTATTTGCATTCACAAGTACTTTTTTTGTTTCTAAGTTTGATTTTATCATGTTAACCTTTGATCAAGTGCGCAAGTTATCTTTGGATGCAATGTCAAAACAGGATTCTGTGTATTAAATTCCAAAAATGAACGAGGGATGGGTCCTTGTTTGCAGGTATATTTATTCTCAAATAGGAATATTTCAAAATATCCTTGTGTTAGGCTACAAGATCATGAGTTTAAATCATATTCTTGACAAAGAATATTCTTCTACTTTTACGAGACTGCAAATTTGAATTTCAGTCTCGATGAAAAGCACATTTCTATTTTGTAGGATCCCAGATTTAGATTCTAATGTTGACAAAACATATCTTCTCTTCAGATGTTTTTATGATCAGATTAACGTACTATCTAAATATATGTTTTTTTTATGGTTTTGCTTTACAAACATATATTTAATGTCTGATTATTATTATTATTATTTAAAAAAAAAAAAAAGTAGTCCTTCAGAAGAAAAAAAAAAGTAGTTTTTTAATAAATATATCTTAAAATTCGGCTGAGGAATCAAAAACAATTATATATATTGTTCAGCCGGGCTCAAATTCATGCAAATTTTATCTTTGAATCTGTTGTTCTGCCTTTTAAACTGGGTGTTTTTCGTTTCTGTATTATATGTCTTCTATCATTAACTTGTTTGTATGTGTTTTTTTTGTATTAATTTAAATTTCACTGTTATTTTCAAAATTTGGATGATAAATGATTCATTGGATGAAATTATATTAATTAATTAGACAGCAATATTAAGTTATCCGAATAAAATTAGATTTAATATTTAGTTCAAAATAATATCAAACAATTATTATAAGTATAAGTTATTTTTCATTCCATAATCTTCGCTGCTAGACGCGATCATAAGTTATTATTATCATTCTAGAAGAAGATGGGAAATAATTTCCCTCGCTATCAGTCACGTCGTGCCTGATACAGTTAGAATGTCAAATACAGCTGATTAAGGCCATTAAAATAGTAATTAGTAGATGGTACTAACTAATCACATGCTTTATCTGGTGCGTTGTCACTTTTTTTAGGTGTTCTCCAATGCTTAAAACATGGTGTAAACGAGGAAATTTTGCTTTCTATCTTTGCTTGTCGTGTTGGCTATGTTTACGACCGTGTATAGATTAACAAAGTATACCCACAAATCTCTTGATTGCATTTCTAAGGTAGTGTTTGGTTTATTTTATGCTTTAAGTTTTGAGTTTTCAGCTTTAATTTCGAAACATGCAAAGAATTGAAGGATAACGGAGGTGATGGAAGGATTAATGAGGGTATAGAGGATGGTGGATGGATGAATATGACGTCGTTCTTCCGTTGTTTCTAAAAATACGGAGAATGATAAAAAGTTGTTTTTTGTTTTAACTTCGTTTTGTAAAATGATCGTTTTCCACGATATGTGTGCGTTGTTCGTACTTTTGTACGTATGAAAACTAAAAAATAGAAAAAGAATGCACCCTAAAGTTTTGCATTAAAACAACATAGAACAAGGGGTTGGTCCCTTTAAACGAAGGTTATAAAGATTACAATTTCAATAATTAAAAAATTTACTCTATCTAAATAAACTATCAGTCGTGTTTTTTTTTTTTAAGAAAACATAACGGAAAAAGGGTATTTTGGACAAACATGCATTCTTTTTTTATTTTTATTTTTAAATTTAAATGGACAAAACACATAATAAGTATTTGGAAAAAAGTGGAAAATTACCTAAGCGAATAAGCGATTATACCCTTCAGCGAATCGCCTCCAGCTTCGGCCACCAGCGAACCGCCTCCAGCTCCAGCGAACTGCCTCCAGGCTCCGGCGAACCGCCTCCAGCTCCGGCCTCCATTCGAGGGTTCAAAATGGGTGGCAACGAATCTATCTATTGTTTATTGAGTTTGTTAGAGTGAAATCAAAGTTATTGTTGATTTTCATGTCCTAATTTGGTATTGTGTATGCATTTATCATAGCGAAATCAAAAGTAGTGGTATGCATTGTGTTTATGTCCAGATATTACGGATTAACAATTTTGTTAATGGCCAATAACATATCAAATCAAATTCAAGGTCTATATTTTCTGATTCAACAATTACCGTTACTAATACTAACGATATTCTAATTTATGGTCTATATTTTCTGAATGCATTTACCATTACTGGATGCATTTTGATTCAAGGTCTATATTTTCATCCTTCTTAGACATGTGTGTGAGAATACTGAAACTTTGATTTCAATTTGCTAAAGAACAGATGGTAATCTTTTTCAAAATTTTAGATATGCGAAAATATTTTAATATCTTTATACACATCTACAATTTTTGGCTACGCCACTGTATGCACCACCTCCTCAACCACGTGGCCGTTGTGATTTCTAAGTAGAAATCCTAATTTTTCAGCATCGACTGACGTCGTATCATTTGAAACCTTAAGTTTTCTATGTCGAATAATGTCATGCTATATGAAATCCTAGTTTGTACTCAATGCATGACGAACTACTAACCACTACACCACCTTAACTTCATAATTTTGACCGGTATTATTTTCCATTTCTTTTGCCATAATCTCCCATTACATCCAAAAATAGTATCACCTACTATATCGTATCAACATATTTTTCTTTAAAAAGAAAAAGAGTGTCAGCTATGAAAAAGTATCATCATATGAAAAATTAGTTCAAAAAAATATATTTTCCTTTCTAGAAAATAACAATTGAAAATACGAGCACATAATTATGTTATAAGGAAAAGTGAAAAAAACTGTCATATGTTTTCCTCACTCGGTAGATTTTAAAGTCAAATATGACATATAAAAGTATATTTTCATTTTTAGAAAATAACAATTGAAAATACAACTACATAATTACGTTATAAGAAAAATTAAAAAATAAATGTCATATGTTTTCCTCACTCGGTAGATTTTAGAGTCAAATATGACACTAACATTTGTAAGTATATACAGAATATAAAAAAATGAAATGTAAACTAAAACTGAGAAATCAACCTTGAACACAGATTATAATGGTTTGACAAGATACACCTACATCCACTTAGTAAATCTTCTTGTTTTATTGATGAAAATACCACAAGCGTTCTTATGTTTCATCGTTGAACAATAAGAAGTTACGAGAAATAAGCATGCGTTAGAATGTGAAAACGATCATGAAGATGAATCCCCTCATGGTCTATTTATAGGTGTAGGCCGGCGGGAATCATCATGTTGTCTGTACCCATATTCTCCATAATCTTCTGGTAGTTGTAGAAGAGGATAACGTGTTCAACTCAACAGTCTCTATGGATTGGTACCAAATCATAGCCCAAGGGTCGGTACAAACCTGCATAACTTCATCTAAAATGGCCTTTTGGAAGTTGCTTGTCTTACCTTTAGTTTCATGTTTCCAAAGTTGTTTGAACCAACATTTACTTGTTTATATGTCCAACTGACAAGTCCATGGGTGGGTAAAGTTATTGATTTGGAGTGCCTGGGAAGACCGATGGAGAGCTTCACTAAAAGGATGCTTCAAACCATTTAATTGCTCTTGGGATTGTTGCTAGCACTTAGTATGAGAATGGGACAAATCCTAGTGATGCTATATGGGTTGGTACTGAACCATATACTTAGTGGAACTCATTTATATTTTTTCTAATAATGGGTCAACAATGGCCCAAAATGGTTTGGTGATGACCCATGATGGTTCAACAATGATCTAACACTCGCTTATCGTTTGACCTTGGAATCTTTTAGGACGGTTTGCCTTTACTTTGTAGTCTTGGTTGTACTTAAGTTTTGGCATTGCAGCAACCTCTTCGGGCCTTTTACCTTGATAACTCTCAAGTTTGACTTGTCCACTCTATCAGAATATTGCTTGGTCAAAAATCAGAAAACACTTGCCCACATAGTACTTTTTGTTGCAAACGTAAGGTGTTCATATTTGAGACAAGGTAAGATTTTCGTGGACGACTCCACTATGTGCTCTGAATGTTCGTTATCCATACTTTGGATTAATTTTGTAAAGAATTGTTTTACTAGTCATCATCATAGGGCTTTACTAATATCTGATACCATAAGGCAGGAATACACTCTCATGCCAATCGTTCCATGCTCAATTCCTTTAAGCTATTAATTTTAGCTTGTAGGCCTTGATGATTTGGACTGGTTCCCTTCTTAAATTTCCCATTAAGAATCCACTGTCCATTAACTTATGAAGTTGAGTGTTGGGTGCGTCTACACACATGTATATGCGCATACAATCTGGAGTTACTTTATAGTCACAGGTGACGCACATATATAGGTGTACACGGATCTGGTTACCATTTTTCATTTATATTTTATATATAACACAATCGACTAATATTGATTCTTAGCTTTGATTTGGTGCCGAACCTAGACTCGTAAAAGAGGCTATACACTGTTGAACTCTACCTATAGGCATTTAGGCTGATCCTATACTCTCTTCTTTATTTCTTTACACATGGAACTGTTAGGCCTATCTGGAAAATAGTCTCAGCTATTGATTTTATGGTTGTTGACAGTTTTGCGTACAGTTGTAGAGTTGGATTTGTGAATTATAACAACTTCACTTTTCCTTAAGCTTTTTGTGTGGACTTGTATAAGGGTGCGTTTGATTTTGAATGGGAAGTGGTATTTGAAATATGTATTTTGAAGGTGTATTTGAAGGGGAATAGTTGTGAACGGGGAATGCGTTTGATTTTACGGAAGGGGAAAATTGAAAGGGGTAGAGTTATTATTTTATTATTTTTGTATTTTTTAATTGTTTATGTTTGTGTATGTTTATAGTCGAACAGAATAGTAGAATGCAGAATGCAAATTGCAGAATTTAAATTGCAGAATTCAAATTACGGAATACAAATTGCAGAACATAAATTACATAAGCTTTAAAAATAGAAAACATGCGACTGAGGTGGATATTAAGGTGGGTACCATGGAGGATACTGAGGTGGATACTGAGGAGGATTCATCTTAAACTGCTGGTATCTGAGTGCTTGCTGGCGAAACTCGATTTCAAAACATAGCCAGTTTTCTGCTTCGATATCAGGAAGAACCATGAACGTTTTTGGTTTTCCTTACCTTTGAGAATTGATATTGTGTGCGTTATGTCAATATCATCAAATGTTCTTGCACGATCTTTTGCGTGCTTCACAGTTGGAAATGCAGTAGGCTGTGGGCTTGCGTAGACAAGGGAGAATTACTAGCATTCGTAGATGGATTTGAATTTGGACTGTCGGATTCGTAAATCAAACGTACTTGCTGTAGATATAAAATTCTGTGTCATATTAATGGATTATTTATATCTTAAAGATGTACTTGAATTTATAGTCAAATAGTTCAATGCTTGATTGTTGATCCATATTTTATCTTTCACAACTAAGTCTAACATTAGATTTGAAAGTTTATATTGTATACATAATTTGTTTCTAAGATATTTGGATTTGAAAAATGGATTTTTTTTCAACACACAAATATTTCAAAATTGATTGTTGTAATAATGTGATTTGTATTATTTGGGAGTTTTGATTGAATTTCACTCATACATACCTATATATAGTTAAATCTACATTCATATTTTTCATATAAAATTTATTATTTGTTTCAAATATTGATAATGTGATGTAATGTCCCATATTTTTTATAGTCAAATATTTAATGTAATTTATTAAATTAAATATTTATTTGGAATTTTAAATGGATTTTAAATATATATTTTGATTACATAACGAAGTTTGAACATTAAATTTATATATAATTTAAAATGAGCTCGAAATGGTGTGGTAGTTCGTAATATTGAGTTTTCAACTTCAGTTGAATATCAGAATCCGTTTTAAGTCGGATTTCTGTGAAAAAAGAAATGTTGGAATCCTGTTGATTATAATTTTCATATGAAAAAGAAAAATTCAGATTTCGTGTTTTGGATTGTTAGTTATGACCAAATCAAATTTTAAAATAGTCACTATGGAATAATAAACAATAACGTTTATTTAATAAATTTATAATGATTTTATATAATCTGGATAACGTTTAACTCAAAATTGATGATATCGAGTTGTATAATTTATATTTGAAGCTATATGATATTTCCAGTGGGTATTTCTGATTATAATAATTTATTATTAATTTGATTATTTTGGAATTTATATAATATTTTATTAATATTATATAAGCCTTAAAATAACGATTTTTGCAAATAGTCTCCATTCTCGATGAAATTAGTTTCATTAGAATCATATCGTTAAATAATTGTACAGTATTAAATTTTGTGGCAAAACGATGTCGTATGTGACAACGGCAGTCATAAACGCCCAGTCATTTTCTATAGCGTGTAATTAAATTAAATTAATTTAATAAAGGAATAATTTTGTATAACTTGAGCAGACGATCGAATTAAGCCACAAAACCAATTCTGTTGAGTTCGTATCAGAATATATATATAGTTTGTTATTTTTAAAGACCGGGTAATTTGGTGTCCAAAATAGCATTGTGGTGCGTATAAAAAATAGCGTATCAGGAAACAGTCTCGGAATTCGACGAAATTTTTGTTTTTGGAATCTTATCAATTAATTATTGTACGGATTCGATTTTCGTGTCAATCGGACTTACCTTTTGACCGTGGCAGCGTTAAATGCCCTTGTTTTAATTTAATCGGTTATATTATTTGATAGGGGTAACTTTAAAGAAATAAACGACTGGCCAAACGAATTCCGATTTTAACGAAATAAATTTCATTGGATCCGTATGGAAAAGGTCTAATATAATTTCAATGTTTCATATTGATTGGATTTATTTTGTGATCATAGGAAGTTTAAATGCATGATTTTTAGCTTGTGATTTATAAATGACTTTTCACAAACGACCTCGAATTTCGATGAATCCTGTCCCATCGGGTCCGGAATATTTTTTTTATGCTAGGATTTTTTTTTGGTCAAGAACGGAGACCGTATGTAATAGTTTTAATACATTACTTCATCGTGAAGTTTAGTTTAATAATTTAATATTGGGAACCCTAGCTATAAATACCAACATATAAGGTCAAATACCCTAATTGTTTTACCGCGGTCAACTGAAACAAGCACCACATCCTTTAATTATTCGATGGCCAGAAACTTCTTCCCTTTTTCACTAATTTTCTCCTAATCCGCTTGTTTATCTGTGAAATCATGAACAAAGAAAATGTTGATGTCCGTGAGCTCTTGAGATTTAATGGTGATGATCGGTGTTCAACGTCTCTGGTGGCAGGAGTTTGACTCCAAATCGACCGGCTTTCGTGATGTTTCATGAAGCCATGGAAGCATAGAACGACGTGATACTTGGGGAGCTGATAGGCGGTGTAGAGGCTCACGTTCTAGCAATGATAAATGATCGACCGATGATCAAAACAAGGGTGCGTGGGTGGAGTTTCCTTTCCGGCGATGGGTTCAGAAAGAAGCAGACGGAAAGGAAAATAGGAGGATCGGCCTAATTAACTGCGTAATCAACGTGATTAAGCTTTTAATTAAGTGATTTGTTTAATAAGTAAATTATTTAATTAAGACTTGTTGACTTAAACCTTGTATAAACTTTTATTTGTGAACGCAACGTGGTAGGAAGAATATAAACGAAGATACAGTGGGAAGTGGGCCTCGTGAAGAACAGAATGACGAGCAGTAGCAGGGTTTAAAAACGAAAATAGAGAGTGAGCAAAAACCATGACTCTTTTTTCTTCTAAAAAACTTGGATCAGTATTTTATCATTCACAAATTCACTTGAACAGCGGTAGTATTGGTCCTGACTGGAAGCTACAATTCGAAACAAATGGGAGCAAATAAATAAACAAGGCACTGTGTAACGTGAATGAGGATAGGGGCCGTGACCTTAATTAGGTATAAACATATTGGGTCGGTTACTTTAATGTAATTAATATATTAAACGTAAGTTATAAATTAATTATTAAGAATTTAAGTAATTTAATTTAAACCATGTTATATATCGCAAGTAGCATCTACAGGGAATGAAGTTTAAGGGTTTGAGCATTTTAATTAGACCGTAACTAATTTATTTGAATGTAATTAGTTGTTAGGATATAATTTGTTTAGTTTAAAACTTAATTAAGGAATTAATAATTTATTTAATTTATATTAACTTATAATGTTAATAACAAATCCATATGTGATCAGAATTGGATGATTCCATAGACGTTGGACTCGTCTCCATAAGCACAACGTCATGGAATATAATTGGATGGTATTGGGATCAACTGGATAGGGATGCAGATATTTGACACGGTTTTAAGCCGTATCAAATTTGATAGGGCTTATAACTGTATCAAATTTGATAAGCCGTATCAAACTTTCTTTTGCAATCCGCACCATCTCCATTGCTTGAAATCTCACCCCAGATTTTGAAGGGTTCGGATCAGTTCTTTGTTATTGTGCTTAGACCCGTATCAAATTCTAATGGGAATTTCCCCTTTCCGTGTCAATCTTTTTTGGTTTCTCCCTCTCCTCCCTTTTATTTCGGTCGAACCAAAATAAATTCCCAAACGAAAAAGGCAAATCCCTGAATATACGAAGACACCTCTTAGTTTATTTCTCTTAACCACCTGCAGGCTTCCATCATCTCATCTATCTCAAGCGATGGACTTCTTCCCTAATTTGTCAATTAATTTGCTTTGTTCGCACTACAGCTTTCCAATTGCAAACCCTGATTTCAGTTTCAGAGTTTATCCCCAAATCAAGGTTTGGATCTAGTCTCGGCAAAATCAAAATGGGTCTGTTATCTTTTTTCTATGATTAATTTATCTATGATCGATATTTTTCACTGTTGTTTATAACCTAAATACGACACTGATAGTTTCATTCTTTGAGAGGAAAAATGTATATTCATTATTAGTATTATATTACCATATGGGCCTTGCCCGTAGTGTAGTTTGTAGTCGAGGAGGTTGAGGTTCATTAAGTCTTGCTCGCGTGTTATGATTATGTGCCATAAAAATTGAATAATCAAATGATGAAGTGCTTATTATCCCTGTATATGCTCAATTAGCAACAAAAATTATTGTTTTTTTACCTGTGATGACAAGTCAGAAGATACAGATGTGCAAGAGATCTTTTTTATAAAATCATTATTATTGTTGTTACTAATATTATTTATATTTGTTTGTGCATGTAAGTATAATAAATTTATTTAAAACTTACTTAATGTTATGCTTAAATAATAAACATAGAAAGCCAGTTCTTACAGACATCTGGACATGATACATTCGCTAAATATTAAGTTCTCTAGATATTGCTTTGAATGAGTACATTAAGTTAGGTTTATTTTGTTCATAATGTTGCGTGTTTACGCTTATTCGTCTCAACATCTAATTGTAGATGAGCATTTTGTAGTAATTTTAGATAAGATTTAGAAGTAATTTTAGATGACCATTTTGAATTTGTAAGAAAAGTTCAATTGTTATTTTTTTTTTACACCTCACAACCATTTTAATATATTATGCTCAAATACAAGTGTCTTAGAAATCATGCAATTCCTGTGGGTTTATTTTATATTTATACAGACAAAATAACATCTTTCAAATATATTCACTTAAGACGTGAGTTGTGTTTGCAAGATAATATCACAACTTGCCAGAACTATACTTCATTGTTTTATTTTAGAGAATAACCAAAGCATTAAAAAGAAAACAAAAAAGATGTAATGGTTCATTAAGTCATAACTTGGATGACAAGAAGCATAATGTGAGGAAATAATGAGCACAACATTGAGAAATTGCAAAAAAAAAAAAATAGAGAATAGGGTAAGGTTTAATTAGGAAGCGACGACAGTTTTCATCATGCAAATCAGAAAGTTTTTTCCATGTCATCTGCAATGTGTCGGACGTCATTAAGATACAAAATTTGTTACCTAATTGAAGCGGTCATTGAACAGTGTGGCAGTAGTATGAAATGAAGATCAGTATATTTGGAGGGTAGTAAACATGGTTGAAATATTATACAACATAAGGGGAAAGAAATCAGGTATACATAAAGCAATAGTTGTTAACAGGAAAGTTTATTGTCATTAACAACAGCTGAAAGACCGTATATGCACATAAAAATTAAAATAGACAAAGGAGGAGACAAGGTCATACGAGAGAGAAATAGAATGTAGAGTGCAAATATTGCTCTTTTTTTATCAACTGTTAGTACAACAACTTTTACATATGTGCAATATATATCATGACATGTTGGATATTTATATACAGACGCATCGTCATGGCAATTTATCCACTCCATCCGACAACTTATAATGCGAAGAGGCAGCGCTCCAACATAATCTATCAAATCCCGCTTCTGGCTCTGCTCCATACTATAATTACGCATGAGAGGCCAATGCTTAAGGTCTAACACCCTATCAAATTTATGGAGAACCCTCTCTTCAGAATTGGAGTCTGCTAAGCTTATGCAAGAGAAACCCGCTGGAATATCATTAATAGAGGCATTGCTAATCATATGCATGTGTTTCGGGGTCTAAAAGGAGTCTGCTAGCACAATAGGGTAGAAAAGAGAGTTAAGGCTTGCGATATGAGCATATTAGAGATCAAAGCATTAGACTGAGAAAACCCAAATGAGCCAATGAGACTAGCTACACATGGATGAAAGAGAAAAGCATTTGCAGTACCAGGAACAAGGCAAGGTTGCAGTAGAGGAACAGAGTCAATCGAGGCAAAAGCTTGTGTAACTGCTAGGAATTAATGCAGTAAGGGGGCAGAGGGAGTACGAATTAAATGCATAAGAAGGTGATCTCGGAAAGTCTAACCTGGAGTGGATGTTACAACAACAACATAAGCTTAAGTATTCGAGATGGGAAGGCTAGAAGAATACGAGACATGAGCTTCATTAGCGGACAACGAAGCATAGAGAGTTAACGCTCCAACATGGTCCACATCAGTAGCAACCACTCTTATGCTTATATACAAGAAGTATATCTTATTTTTTAATATCAATAATCACTCACATTGGTTTACTAATTTGATACTTTATAGCAGTCATTATACCTAACTTGTCCTTATTTATCACTAGGAAATGTGAGTATATTAATACATGAATTTACGATTATGTACGAAACAATTTTACTCAATTTGATCCAAATCGTAATTTTATTTATTATATATTTTTATTTTATCCATGTTTCCTTCATTGATATGGTATTGTATCCACAGTTTTACTTGGAAAATTGTCTCTATATCTTAAAGACTCCCTTCAAACTTAACCAAATGTAGCCTTTACTATCGATCACGGCTACCTATTCATAAAGTTGTCCTTTATGTTCCTGTTTCACCGTAAAAATACTTGCACATACGAGAGAATACAACCTAATTATACATTATTTTGTTTTTTTCTACAAATAAGATTTATAGTGGTAAACATTACATTTTTTAGACGACAATGAAAACTTAAAGATTCTTAACTAATAGCTATGGTTTCATCGCAATATGTTAATTTATGACGGATTAGCATGTTCCAAAGTGCATACAAGCTACATTCAGCTGGGTATGTTGTTTTGGGCATTGATCATATCACATGTTGAGTTATGATGAGAAATTAAGGTTGCGTTAACTGTATTATGACTTTTGGGTTAACGGTGTGTGATAATTTACGATGGAAAGACAGATTTCACAGTGCACAAAAGCAACATTCTTTTGGGTATGTGGTTTTGGGAAGTGATCACATTACATGTTGAGGTATGAAAAGAAATTATGATGATACTGATACTTAGTTAGGTTATGTTCACTGAATAACTAAATTAGCTTGCTGCATTGACCGGTTATTTTGGTTGCCTGAATGATTTTTATTATTATTCGCTCTTTTCCTGTTTGATTGAACTTTTATGCAAATTTAGTTTTCTAACCACCAAACTCTCAACGCTTCCAGTTTGGAGTTGGACATGCCCATGACTAGCAATGAATTTTTTCTTCAATTCCCCTATTGGATCCTTTGATTACCATGTGTTCTGGTTTACCTTATCCGCTTGCAAACGAACCAAGAATCACTAGTGAGTTCTCTGATACCCTGTTCAGTTCCTAGATTCGGACTGTGGTCTGCTACCTCTGACCTACCTATACATGTTTATACAGTTCTATTTTAAATCAACATACCTAATGTTTAAACATGCACTAACTGTTTGATTATATGTGGTCGTTCCTTTTTATTTTGTAACTGCCTTTAATTTCTACATACATATTACTATGTTATAGCATTACTTCGCTGTGTCCACTATAACATAATCAAACTCAGTAATACAATGGTTTTATGCAAAACATCACTTTGTTAGGCTAATAACTTTCATGACAAGAGGAGTGGCAAGTTGTGATATTATCTTGCAAAGATAACTAGAATGTTTGTTTCGTTTACATAGAATGAGATCACTTATCTACCTCCTACTTTAATATGCCACAGCTAGGATGTTGGAGATGAACAACTTGGCTCAGGTATGGTTAAGAACAAGATTACTGGTAAACGTCGCAGGAAATGAGGTTTATCTAATAGCACCATTCTACACTGCATCTGGTTGCTTTCCTAAGTGGATAATCTTCTTCTGCTGTGTTTAGTGCATAACTCATATGAACTTTGACTATATGCTTTGTGTTGGTATGTTTCTATTAGTCATACTCTTGTCTTTAACTATATAAAACTGATGAAAAATATGATTATCACTATCTATTTTTTTAATAACATGTAGTCACTTGCTTGTTGTTGTTGTTATTATTATTATTATGGTGTTTCTAATGTCTAAGTAATCTTGAATTCACAAAACAGTCTTTAGATATATTTACCTTTGCATCTAAACTAGCAGCATTAGAGGAAACTCAAGATAAATTTCATTCTATACTATGTAATTAATTAAGCAGCAGTTACGTGCTTAGTTAAAATATGGTATGACTCTCATTTACTTAATATGTAGGACTTTGTAAACTGTAAATAAGTTTTCTTTAAACATGTAAATACAATTTTCTTTAAACATGTAAATAAAATTATCTTGTAGAAGTGCTCATGTTATTGCGATCAAGGTTCATAACTAGGTATGGCTACGATCCATACATCTAAATTAAGTCGATGGGTGTCGAACCGAAATAAAATCTTATATGGCTCTTTTTCTTGAAGCCTTGAATTGCTTCTTAAGTTCCTTGATTCTATTTTCTAGTTTTCTTTGATTAGTTTCAGTCTGAATTCAGTTCAGGCGATTTTATTGCAAATGAATTTGCAATTTTGATGTAGCACATGATCGTTTGATCTGAATTCCACTTTCAGATTAAGAGATAATAATCTCTAATGAGAGTAAACCCAATTGATGAAAATTATCTGACGAGTTTCCCTTTTTCCAATAGTCTGAGTTGGTAATTGATTTGCTGTTAAGCCCTTTATACTCGGATATCATGTAAAGGTTTGATCAAACTTTGAATATTTGATATTGATGCAACTTGAAATGGAAGAGAATGGATGTTATTACTTTCTGAAGTTGGTGATAGAAAAAAATGAGAATATAATTGAATACAAAGTTTTACAGAGCTTTTGCTATTTATAATACAATGTACAAAGTAAATGGGATTTAGTTCTTTCGGCCTGTTGGAGTTTTTCCTTATTTGAATCTGAGTCATAGAGGCAATGTGATGCAATTAGAATTAAATATTAGAAATAATGAGTTTGAAACTGAAAATAATACGACGGTAAATGAAATTGGTATTCAAAATGCAGATTGGCGGTCATAACTGTTGATTGGCCATCAACTGTGCTGATCTAAAATTTGTTAGGGAGTTCCATTAAGGTATTACTTTGATACTTAATTTTCATTTTTTATTAATGCTAAACTGCATTCTTGACTTTTAAAAAAATAAAAAATGGTAAAATTGCTAAGTAGAAATTCAAGCAGACTTTTGAACTTATTCCAACTGTCTATTCATTTTCTACCATTTGCGGTTCTGCAGCTGATTGACATAGAAATGTGTTTATTTTATACTCTTATATCTTATCTTTTGTATATAAATAAATATTACTTGGGTATTAGTTTTTCACTTTTACAGATATTCCAACCCAGCCCGCATGCAACCAGAAAAGTAGAGAAATGGAGATCAGATTGCTATATATTTACATTTTGAAGAATTGTAGAGGAAGATCCCACATCTAGTTGCTGTTGGACAACAAAATGATTGATAAAAAGGCCATGCACATCTCAAATCAAGGAAGGCTTGTCAAAGAACCAAGAGGAAAAGAAGAAAGGCCAAAAAATTAATAGATTTAACCAAGGCCCATTTGAGATTCCCATTGTAAATTAATTAGTGATGTAATGGCTAGGCCCAATTATAATTAGGGTTAGGGTTTGGTTATCCCTATAAATACCCTTGCAATATCATTGTAGCCACCATCCTATCCTATTCTATATTCTCTTCTCCATTAATAAAAGTTCTTCTTCTTTTTATTATTTCTGCATTTTTCTTTTTCTTAGCAATCGGTGTTGTCTTCACAATTAGTTTTGGAAGAGCACCAATTGTATTTTACATTTTTTTGTTAGTGAATAGTCATTTGATTAGTTTCAACGACAATCCTAATTTAATTTTTGTTCTTCTTCTTTTCCTGCAATTTTACTTTCTGCATTTTATTTCTGCTTTGCATTTTAATTTCCAATTGATAATTGTGATTTGATCGTCGGTTCAATTAGATTTGTTCTGAATCGTATCGCAGTTTCAATTTTTATTGTTTTCAAAAACCAACCTCGAAAATCGTCTAACTCGCCCAAGAGATTAAATAAATAATTTGATTTTAATCTACCTCCCTGTGTTCGACCTGTATGCTACACACCTGTGCGCTTGTAGTATTTAATTTAAAATTCACGCTTTTCTGATTCATTAGAAAGTGTCAAAAATACGTTTTCAGTTAAAGATGAGAAATGTGGTCACATAGTCTTGAACAACACTCAGATTTCAAATTTCACTGAATTTATATACGATCACAAATTTTTGAAAAATTACACTAATAAATTTGTTGAACACATGAACTATTTTTGGAATGTTAGCTTTGTTGAAAAACTTCATGTTAGGATGACCTTGGACATTTATCTATTGGACTATAAATCTAGGTATAAAGATGAGATGGTTTTCAAAAACCTTTGCTTAGTAGAAAACATGCCTAGACATAGTGGGAATGGGACTCATAGGGCAAGAACCAAGTGTGGGGGAAAAAGATGGTGGCATTCTTTGCATCGCATGCATCGCAAACACATTTATCATTGTATATATGACCCATTCTTACATATAGTTAGATTGCATTTCATTCTTCAAATAATTTTGCATCTCATTCATCTTTGGGTACGATCTTTCAAATTTAGGAAATGTTCACATTGTGGACACTGTTTAGTTCTAGTGTGGGGGGAGTCTGAATTTCATCCATTTTTCATTTTTTTATTTTTTCTTTTCATTTTCAGTATTTAAATAGGACCATCATGCATTTTATATCGTAGTAACATACCATTTTTTTTTTGGAAAATACGACTCATTTTAGATTTGATACAACAAAATAAGTTAAGGATTGTTAATCAGTTGATAGTATTTTTTTCTCTCAACTAAGTTCGAATTTGAAATATAATGAAAAATTTAATTTTGAGGGATAATAGTGTAACCGGTACATAGAGAGATTCCTAGGTGATGGCCATGAAATCTATTCTATATTGTAGACTTTGTTTAAATAAGTGGAGGACTTAAAATACTAATATTGGCTTTTCGAATCTTTAAAACTAAGTTGTGTTAAGTTGAATTCGCGTAACTCTCTTTTGTGCTTATATTTTCGATAATAATAATAGTAATCCAAGGGTATCCAACATTGCTTGTATATCAAGCGTTGGTGTGCAAACCCGCCAAGCTCTATCCGACATGTTGTTGACAAAGTCAGCGTTGGAACATCTTGGTCTCATTTTATGAGATTGGACACCTAAGGATTACCGACACGTTGTTGACAAAGTCAAAGTCGGCCTGCACAATCCGCCAAGCTCTTTATCCACTCTCCGTTAGTCCGCGAGGCAGTGCATGGGTGGTAAACCTTGGTCTTCTAAGTTAGGTGTATGTACTTAATCATAAATTTTAAAATTTTATAGAATAAAGAATAAGCGATGATGCCCAAACACTTCTTGACCTTATTGATTTGACTAGCCATACATGAGAAAATAATAATACCACTTTGCAAACTATGCCAAGCAAACTAAGAATCTATTTCATGGCTGCACTATGTTATCGACCGAACTAACTAGCCAAACTAGAATTTAACATTTGAAAACTTGATTTATATTGAAAATTTGTGACAAGTTGAGATATCTAAAATAAAATCAACTGATTAGAAATTGTTAATTTCATTTGTTGTACCACTTTCCTGAAACAAGTCGTGTTTTCATTTTTCGTTTTTATTTGCATATGTCCATTGCATTCATGTAGTTACATTAAAGCCATATCATAATGCATTTGGATTTTGTGGGTAGTATCCGCTGAAAACCCTCACGAGACACCACTCGTCCTAATAGGGACACCTAGAGGTTTAACGGCTTGTTTCATACGCTCAATGCAATCGTGTTTCCTACGAAAGTGTGACCTATCTAGTTAGTTTTTCTTTTCTTTTTACTCGAGGACGAGTAAAAGATAAGTGTGGGGGTATTTGACTGACATAGAAATGTGTTTATTTTATGCTCTTATATCTTATCTTTTGTATATAAATAAATATTACTTGGGTATTATTTTGTCACTTTTACAGATATTCCAACCCAACCCGCATGCAACCAGAAAAGTAGAGAAATGGCGATCAGATTGCTATATATTTACATTTTGAAGAATTGTAGAGGAAGATCCCACATCTAGTTGCTGTTGGACAACAAAATGATTGATAAAAAGGCCATGCACATCTCAAATCAAGGAAGGCTTATCAAAGAACCAAGAGGAAAAGAAGAAAGGCCAAAAAATTAATAGATTTAACCAAGGCCCATTTGAGATTCCCATTGTAAATTAATTAGTGATGTAATGGCTAGGCCCAATTATAATTAGGGTTAGGGTTTGGTTATCCCTATAAATACCCTTGCAATATCATTGTAGCCACCATCCTATCCTATTCTATATTCTCTTCTCCATTAATAAAAGTTCTTCTTCTTTTTATTATTTCTGCATTTTTCTTTTTCTTAGCAATCGGTGTTGTCTTCACAATTAGTTTTGGAAGAGCACCAATTGTATTTTACATTTTTTTGTTAGTGATTAGTCGTTTGATTAGTTTCAACGACAATCCTAATTTACTTTTTGTTGTTCTTCTTTTCCTGCAATTTTACTTTCTGCATTTTATTTCTGCTTTGCATTTTAATTTCCAATTGATAATTGTGATTTGATCGTCGGTTCAATTAGATTTGTTCTGAATCGGATCGCAGTTTCAATTTTTATTGTTTTCAAAAACCAACCTCGAAAATCGTCTAACTCGCCCAATAGATTAAATAAATAATTTGATTTTAATCTACCTCCCTGTGTTCGACCTGTATGCTACACACCTGTGTGCTTGCAGTATTTAATTTAAAATTCACGCTTTTCTGATTCATTAGAAAGCGTCGATCAGCAGCAATACTGCTATTTTACTCTGTTGAAACTGAGCCTTATGCTCAGCTTCCCTGAGCCGTAATGCACAGTTGAAACCGAGCTTTACGGCTCAGTTTCACTGAGCATAAGGCTCAGTTGGTACTGAGCCGCAGGTTCAGGTGAAACTGAGCCTTTCGACTGAGCGAAACTGAGCCTTACGCTCTGCTTCGCTGAGCCGCAATGCTCAGTTGAAACTGAGCTTTACGACTTAGTTGAAACTAATCTTTACGACTCAGTTTCACTAAGTGTAAGGCTCAGTTGGTACTGAGCCTTTCGGCTCAACGAAACAGAGCCGTAAGTCTCAGGTGAAGCTGAGCTTTACGGCTCAGTTGAAACTCAGCGTAAGGCTCAGTTTCTAGTATAGCATAAAATGATAGGTTAGGGTCATAATACAAATGCATAAACCAAATCAACCTATGGCAAAAGCTCTGCGAGGCTTTCATCGTTTAAACATATTCTTGTGGACAACATAAACTTTTCTACTGGTTTTTCTATATTGAAAAAACAAACCATTGTTTCATCAATGCTCTCCATCGTACCACTATCGAATCCTGCTGTGACAAGTTGTCTGTTGCAAAGAATTCACATCCATCCTTCAGAACATTTTCATAGTAGTGAGAATGATTAAATGATCAAAGTTTGTAGCAACACCGATTACATATATTTAAGTTATGTTACTTGTTTACTCTATCACTCAATTTTAATCTAAGTGCCAAAGAAAGTTCCAGTATTAAAATATAGTTGAAAAGCATTTGAGTATATTTTTGAACTACATTTTTATTTTTATCCCATGAATCTGTATTGCACTACATCATGGAAAGAAAGTATAACTTAAGCCCTTTGTGGAATAAAGGTTGCATTGAATTTGGATTATTCTTGTAATAAAGGAGCCAACATACAGAGTGTAAAACAAATGGATGTGCATGGAATGTAAGTTCCAAGTCATACTTTATTAAAAGTTCAACAAACTTTTAATACTTCTTGTGGAGCAAACTCTACTAATAAACTCAGCCGAAAGGCTCAGTTTCGTTGAGCCGAAAGTTTCAGCGAAACTGAGCCTTACGCTCAGTTTCAACTAAGCCGTAAAACTCAGTTCCAGCTGAGCCTTACGGCTCAGTTTCGCTTCTTACATTATATGTATCGTTACGTAAGCACTTTATGTTTGATTATGCTTCTTATCTAATTTCTCATTTTATGTACATTACATGACTTGTTGTTGTGGAGACGAAACTAAACTGATGCTTGTTATTTTTAATTTCATTTCAGGCTGTGAACAAACATGAGTTGCATGGGCTCGACAACTGCAGTTTTGTTGTTGTTTTTTAGAGCAAGAACCGTGAACATTATGCTTTGTATATATTGTGTTATGTGGTTTGTATTAACTGAAGTTATGGTTTATATATTAATCGAATTATACTTAGCATATCGTCTTTATATACTGTTATGTAGGTGTAGCGTTTCTTATTTATTGTGCATCTATATATCAATGGGTGCAGCGTTTCTGTATATTGCATATATGATATACTGATTTTGATATGGTTAAAAGCCGTATCTAATTCATTGATAGTATTGTAGGAGTGAGGCATTGAACACGGTTTTATGTCGTATTAGTATAGCAGTTTAATACGGTTTAAGCCGTATCAATCTACGAATTTGGTACTCCTTAAAACCGTATCAATCTATGAAGTTGACAGTGTCAGCATGCTAATTTGATAGGGTTTTAAGCCATATCAAATTAGAAATTAGATACAGTTTTAAACTGTATCAAATTCATAAATTGATACGGTTTAAAACTGTAACTATCTACCAATTTGATACGGTTTTAAGCCGTATCATCAAAGCAACAAAGTCACCATTTTTTGATATGGTGCAGACCACTGCCAAACCGATTTTGATACGGCTATGAGCACTGCCAAATTGGCATTTCTGGTGTAGTGGCATGTTTAATTTAGTTAAAAACAATAATTTTAACAGCAAATCAAATCAAGGAGAGTTAAACTCACTCTGTTTTTCCCATTAATACTTTATGTAAATCAGGTTTTTATTTTGTGTGCTATGATTACTACTGCTTGACTGTTTGTTAATTATATATTCATATATTGATTGAATTTCTGAAATTAAACGTTGCTTAATTTTAGTGAAAACCAAATCATTATTTTAACATTTGGACCCAATGAAGGTAACTTACCTTGTTGGTCACGTTTATAAAATAAACATGTTAAATTTATGGAGTTGTCTGAATTGTTTGTTGTGTTAAATAAATTAATTGATGTTAAATAGTTGTTATTTACTGTTATAGAAATTATCAGTTAAATTTTAATTAAATGATGTTATTTGTAATAACATAATTGTATGCACGGGAAGAACAGATTGGAGGAATCCAACTGGATTCCTCAAACATATTTAATGTTATTTATTTTTAGATTATCATCATATGAATTAATCTGATTGGATGATTGATTTGTTCACTGATTGTTGAATCTAAATTCAACAATTTTTTCGTTCTTAACCAATGGGCAACATTGGTTAAGTAGTTGGCACAATATTGCCTGTAAATCAAGCGGTTTATAAATATCGATTTACCGTTAGGCGAATCGATAGAAATAAAGTTATAAATTTATTTTATAACTGAAGATAGATTTTTAAATTCGTATTTCGAATAAAAGTTTTAAAAAGGAAGATAAGTATTTATTATTCATTATTTAAGTTATAATTAATTGATTTAATTAAGTAAATTCTGATGTTAATCAGATGTATAAGCAAGAGCGTAGAAAATTAACCTAACAGTTAATAATTTGATAACCATTTTTTAGAAGAAAACAATTAAATGGAATTATTTAAATTAATTATATTATTAATTAATTTAAAAGAAGTAGTATTTGGAATTAGTTAACGAAATAACCGTGTTTTGGGTTGACTAATTCAACTGTTTAAAGTGGGAGTGATTATTAATTAGTTTGTTTTGAATTAAACTAATAAAATGGTTTAACGAATATTTGTTTTAATTTCTGTAAGATTTTAAAAAGGTTATTTATTATTTATTTTATTCAATAAAGTAATTAACTACTTCTGGAGTAGTTAATAATTGAAGTAAATTATTATTTTAATTTATCATAATTTAAAAGATTAATTTTTAGTTGAAATTCATTTAAAAAGTAATTGGGAATTGAAATGGAATTGAATTGTGAAAGGAGTTCATGAACGGGTTTTGTATTAAAACCTTTGATTTTATAATAAGGTTATAAAGAGATTTTAAGCAAACAAGACAACTTAAATTAAATATTTACTTAATAACTGAATAAAGTAAAAGGAAACTGGGAATTAAAGAGTTAGATTAAACTAGAGTTATATAAACAAAGTTTATAAAATGATATGAGGTGTTAAAGCATTAATTTTAAATTAATGTTGCTTAATGATGGAATTGAGAGAATGAATGGAATTTAAATAAGGTTTCAAAGCAGGAAATGGTGAAATAAATCAGGAATGGGGATGGTTAAACGTGAATTTGGTAAAGAAGTGAGTAATAGGATTTTGTAACAAAATCCGAATTATAAAATGAATTGTTTAAAGAAGTAAAAGTCAAAAGGTGATGTTTTAATAATAAATTACTTAGTTGATGAATTAAGGAATAATGGTTATAATCGAGAAGGAGTTTTCAAACGTAAGAAGGTTTGGTAAAACCATGTTTTAAATAAAATAGTTAAAAGGGGTTTGTTTTGATATTAGAATGAAATATCGTATTTTGAAATTACAACTCAATCTTTCTTAAGATAAGAACGTTGTTGATCTAGGTCTGTGAGGTAATTAAAATACCCCAACTAGAACTATTTCAGGATTATCTGAGATGATATTAGTTGTAATGGTAAAGAAAAGCCATAATTTATACTTTCCATTAGAGAAATAATAGTGCATTATTATTGGTGATAATTTAAAGAATATATAATGACAATTCCAAAGTAAAGGAAATTGAAGATATTTGAGAATATATATAATGATGCTCCAAAGTAAAAAATAAATAAAAGGGGATTGCATGAAAGTATAATGACATTTCCAAGTAAAAGGGAAATATAAAGTTGAGTTTTAAAATAGGTTTATTCTATACGAATAAACAGTGGTTATTGTTTTCTAATAATGAAACAAAAAGGGTTTCGTAACAATGTTTTATGAGGAATAAGTCGAATTGATTTTCTAATTATAGACAATGACGAACGATGTAGAAAATGTTTGAAAAAGAGTTAGATGGAATTTAATATAGTTATAAGATAGTTTTCCAAGTATTATAATTAAATGGTCTTGAGAATATTAATATTAAAATAAGAAGTAAATACCATGTATTGAAAGGTTTAGAAATTTTAATTAACTATTTGTTAATTATTTTTAAATTAAAAGGCCAAGTGATGCTGAATACTGAACCAGTGAACTCATTTATTTTCATAATTGAAAAACAGTTTATTTTGATAGTTAAATAACTGACTATCAAAACCTGACCTAATGCGTTGTTGGTACGGAAAGACCGGATCAAATTTATATTTGAAAACCATTCCGTACCAACAAATACTTCAAGATCTAGATTTGAAGATGGAGCATTAAAGACCGTGGATCTTCATAAAACTGAAGAATTACTTATAATCTCTGGTTTAACGACCGAGATATACTGTGATTCTGTCATGGTTGAAATAATCAGATTGCAAGGACTACTCGCTACTGATCTATAGGGTGATACCTAGGATGTGCTAGGAGGGTGCCTTCGATTCATCCTGTTCCTAGATGACTTGTATGGACGAATGTCTGACATAGTATTTCTTAAGAATCATGTACGTTGATTTTTACAAATGTATTCCTGTTAGTGGCGGTTCTCTTAGCTCAGCGACCAGATTATTTTTGTGGATGTCAATTAGTGATTTGGAGGATTTGACGTTGTGGCATTTAAAGTGAATGATGGCCAGATTTTCTAAAAATAATAATAAAGGTAAATGAATAAATAAATAAATTATGACTTCAAGCCTCATCAACCGGGAAATGACACAAAATCGGGTGGGTTGCATGGCTATATGGGTCGCACCCACCAAAAGGGTATATCATTACATGATCTGATGAAATCAAATGCCTTCGGTTGTCCCTTTTTATTTATGTATGTATGCTATCGGTTCGATTGGCTGGCCCCCAACCGTGGTGATGATATATTCGGTACTCTCAAGAGGAAGTGAGGGGTCGATCATGTTTAGCCTGGGTTGCAAGATGTTCTTGTCGAACCCCAATGTATTCATCTCTAGAGGTACATTGTCGGGAAGGCGGTCCCATACCCTGCCAGGAAATCCATTCTCCAATAAGCGCCTGCGGTTTTGATTGTACACTATATATGTAGAGCGTAAGATGCAAGCAATCTGCTTGACTGATAGTTATTTGTATTTAGACACTATTATAATATCAGAAAAGATATTGATTTCAAAAATGTTTTGGGTTATTGTAAGGTAAAAATCGTCCGTATTTATATGTGGATTTGGTCTTACGATTATCTTTTTTTTTTAAGAATGATTTTGACGTTAAAATAAAGCTGTGTGATGCCTTTAAACTTAGTGTGCTTTTATCACTCTGGTTCACCAGACTGACCTGGTGTTTGTAATGCTCGGGTTAGACCGAGGTGTACAGGTCCAGGTTATCAGAAGTTGCGTAGTCCAAAGACGAGCTGGATGTGTTCAGACATATGATATTATATAATATATTTCTCCGTTGTGTGTTGTATATGAGGACAGGTTATTATAACCGTCCAGATGTGTTGATGTACTGTGATGACTGTAAGTTTTAATTTCAAGCTCTCAGTAAAGATTATTTCTATATTATATTTTATTCCGTTGCGATGTGAGACTCTGTTTCTGATGTGTTTTCTTCTTCTATTCTAATATTTCTTCCTTTCTTATCTCTCCCTCTAATTTATTTCTAATAGCTATCTGCTTTTCTGTATAATTTGAGTTGACTAGGGTTCATAAATGTCGGCTTAAACTGTACTAAAAAGTCGGTCGTTATACTTGGTATCAAAGCAAAGGTTTAGTATTAACCTTGGCTCTGTGGCGTAACTCGATAGAGATGGGGTTGGTAATGCCCTAGGTTGAGTTGTGTTTATATATGAGAGCGTATTTGTAAATTTTATATACAAATGTTTTATATCGTGTTGTTTGATTGGTTCAAGTGTTGAGAAGCATTGAACTGGGAATGGATACAATATTATTTTGTAAAGAGGGTAAATGAAATGATTTTACCCAAAATATATTTTTGTATAGAAAAGAAATAATTTTATTAAAATATTGAGATATTGACTTGTTTGGTTGATTTGATTGGAATTCAAATTAGATTAAAAATTTGAATGATATAATATAACCCGAAGAGATTTCACATATCGAATTTGTGAATGAGAATTTCAATTTGGCATTGAATAGAAAATTTGAAAATTTAGTTAATAATAATTAAATGGAAATCAATCTGGTATTAATTGATTGATATTTAAAAATGAAAACCCATGTGAAAATAACCAAGTAAAGATTGATGTTGAATATAAATTCAATGGAATGGTTTGATTGAGTTGATTGTGCATTGTTTGTTGATTATTTGTTATCACTACTACAAAACAGGTTAGTTGCTTCAATTATTTACCCTATGTTGTTTCAGTTATTTACCTCCTGTTGCTTCAGTTCTGGAACCGTAGCAACTGTAGATGACGCAACAGACCAAAATTTGTTGCTTTAGATAAAGAACCGAAGCAAATACCATTTTTTGCTTCAGTTATCATCTGTTGTTGCTTCGGTTTGACAACAGAAGCAACTGCAAAAGACACAACAAAGAAAATATTGTAGCTTCGAATCAACAACAGAAGTAAAAATAATTTATTGCTCTGGTTACTGGTAACCGACGCATAAGAGCACGAGCATAAAATGGCCTTTTTGTTGCTTTGGTTGTAGATAAAACCGGAGCAAAAAAATCTCTTTCATGCCACCTGCATATTCCCCCTATAAATCACCGTTATTCTCAACATATCAAAACAACTAATTACTGATATTCGGACTATATAACAATCCAAAAATAAATGTAATAATTTCATTGACAATGTTATTAATCCACACGTTTAGTAGCAACAACATATCATTAATAAGAAAATATAATTCATAGATAGTGTCAATAATCCGGTCTTTGCTACAAAAAATAACCAAATACAATATAATCCGGTCATACTCCAAGAAAGAACTAAATAAAATATAATTCGGTCTTACTACAAGAATGAACAAAATGCAAACTACGAACTTTAACTTACTAAATCCCTGCTTTAAAAAGATCCGATAATGCAATGCAATTTTCTCGCTAAAGGCAAACTTTCAAAAACAAACCAATCGCCTCGTTGAGTATCTGCTGCGCAATTTATATCTACCTGCAAAATTTCAAAAACAAACAAAATGAAATTCAAAACCTTCTAGCTTATTTATGAGATACTGCTTTCCATCCTACTATAATATGAAATAAGCAAATATCTTAAAAAAAGTATAAATTAGTTATATATTCCATAAAGTTGCTATTAATAATATGAAACAAGCGTCTGTATAAGTAGCATTAAATGATCTGATTGGATAAATTTTCACATTCTACATAACCGGCGGCAACTAAATTACAAATCTGGAGAGTATCTGCTTTCCAAATCATAAATTATAACTTACAGAATGCAATATGCCATACTAGGATAAATAAAAAAATGAGTTCCATATTCAAGGCTTAGTTCATACAAGAATTAAAATCATATGTTGAATGACCTATTTCAGTGAATAAAAATTGTCAACAAAATTATGAGCAGCCTATATAATTTATACAAGACAAAACACAAATTCTGTATTACAGGTGCAATTCTGTATCATTGGGCAAAAAGGACCGAGAAGAAGATGACAATTCTATTTCTATTTTCTCTATAATTTCAAATGAAAATAACAGGAATAAAGACTCTTTATATGAATTTCCAAAATAAAAGTTGCAGCAATATTAGGAAAATATATAACATAACTTTTATATGATATCCCTGCATATTTTTATTAAATAAAAAGGAAACTAGAGTGAGATGTAGTACAAAGCTAAACTGTTATCACAGGATAAGAATTCAAATGCCAACAACTTTACCATTACAGTCAAGTTTAGAATGCATTTTATGCTTTACTTATTAAAATTAATGTATATGAATAAAGCATTGTAATTGTAACCTTATGTTGTGTAGAAATAGCTTTTTTTGGGGAGGTGGGGAGGGGGGTATATCATACGAATGTTAATTTTTCGTATTTATGGATGAATCAGTTCAGCAAAAATAATCCACTTATTCGAACAGAAGCATTCAAAACCTTCTAGCTTATTTCAGCAAAATTAACGGTAGTATATTCACCTTATACCCTTATTAAAATTTATAGCTATGATTTGAATTTAAAATTTTAATATAATTAACATATAAAATCTGAGCCTTAAAAAATAATCACTTCAAAATATAGTATATTTTCAATATTTATGTATTCTAGAATTTTAAATCTGAATTTTAAAACAGAAAAATTTAAAATTATTTGTTTTAATTAAAAATTCTAAATTGAAAAATCTAGAAACCCATTGTTTCTATAGAATATAATCTCAATTTACACCGACCGTTCACCACATTTTTTTCAGCTTTATAAATTACGATCGATGAATAATTAATACTATTATAATTCATGAATCATTAACGAAGCTTTATTCCAAGTTATGAACAGAAACGCTTGAAGCATTCGGCCTTTCTTCATGGGCTGATGGTTCATAATAGTAGATAACACTGATAAAAATTTGATTCTGACTAATCGTACATTATCCAAGGAGTTTACCAAATATTATGACTAGTTTATACTAGAGTTGATTTCTCATTTAATGGTGATACAAAGGCTGATATGATTGTACCAATATACATTTATCAAAGGGATGACAAATTTTCTTTAATCTAAATTTCAAATCATTTGCATACACTACGATGGAGTCTACCGCACTTAGGATCGGAGTCTAGGACTATAGCAAGGAAGCAAAGGGAAGTTGGAGGGGTTGCAGATCAAAGAGGATCAGGGGTACCATCACACCAATACTCCAACAAACCACGACTAGCATGCACGAGAATAACATGAACAAAGACAAGTTGGACAAAAGCCAACGCATATCACTAACACCACAAACAGCACAGAGATCACCAGTAAAACCCCAAAAAACCGAGCAAAGGGAAAAATCGAACTATGCAACGACTATCTAGTCGTACCAAGCATAAGAAGCAACACCGCAGATTAAACAGAAATGGATTCTCCTACCAGAAAGTGGCAGAGTCGGGCACAGAGCATCAAAGTGGCGCGGACTTTGTCAGAGAAGACGAGGACTGGAGCGTTCAGAGAAGGCTCAGTAGGTAGCGAACGGATCTGGCCTAAACGTTTCACGATGGAAAAAGGTAGATCTGAATCGAACCTGCAGTCGAGGCGAACAACAGACAAGCAAAACCTGCTATCTTGAAGGGCTCAACAGCACCTATTATCGCCGCAGTGAGAGGCAAATAACGATCTAAAAGTGGAAAATCGTGAAACAGATCTAGGGTTTCGTGAAGCAAAGCCACGTAGACGAAAACTGAGATTAGTTTGAGAAGAGGATGCGAGAGGCGGCAAGGGAAAAGAAATGGAGCAGAACATTAGAGAAAGAGGAGATTAAAAGGAAGAGTGGAAAAAAGAAAATGCGACCTCAGTCGCCACTAACAGTAGAGCTTCACGTAACCATGCAACAAGAGCATTTATTCAGGCAACAATATACCAAACAATTGCTTGGACGAAAATGACACTAGATTGCACATTGGCAGGGAAAGTGAAAGATTGACAGTTAATATCTACATGTATTGAATTTTCCAATGGAACATGTGCTAACGCATTATGAAACTACAAAGTGGAAAAAACATATGTGCACACATGTGCATATTGCGGACCGAATCAAATAATAGATAGTTGCATGATCATACGGTTGCATGATCGAATAATAAACAGTTGCATGTGGTTATTGAACCTAACCTCTGCCGAAAGGCACCGTCTGGGCCCTGCAATATTTTTCTTATTGTTATTCTCACCGTCCAAAAGTATAAGTCACCAAAAATACATCGCTCAAACTTTCACCATTATTCTGAATTCGGTCCCACCAATGGATTTCTGCATTGTTTGATTATGTTACTACAGAATATTATTGTGCGACTTTCTAAAATGCTTCTAGTTGGTTCTTCCTTTTTTATAATGTGCTGTCAAAATAATTGTATATTTGGAATTATTTTGCATAATTTGAGTTGGCTTGGCCAGCTTTGCTTGAATTATTTCTTTTTGTACTCGGACTATGATATATGTCTGCAGTCAAATTCATACATGAAGCATGTGATTTGTAATTCGAATTGGTTCTATACAGCATTGTAATTCATATACGAACCATGATAACATTTCATTTATGAGCATTTACTAAAAAATAAAATATAAATCAACCGAATCAAATAATAACTTCGGTCATTTGGTTTGATTTTGAGAGCGGCACATAGTAATATTATAATAAACAAAACCGTGTTCATCCCTATTGCTAACAGCAGCAGCTATGCTGTTGCCATTAAAAAAATCTAATGTAAATATATTATTTATATCTCTGAAATTACGGGATTAAAAAAAAGGGTGAACACAATTTTACCTTGTTATGCATATACGACGACTACATGCAGTTATGCATGATATAAATAGCTATATTATCTCGGATCTCGTCCATCTCTTGTTGACCATAGGAATCAGCTTGTAAACAGTTCCACATTAAAGAGATTTTTTTTTAAAATAATTAATCTTACAATTATTTATATTAAATATGAAAGGAAAAAATAAAACTAAGAAAGTGGTATACCTCATTAAAATCAATACTTTGATGGTGGTTTTTTATTATATCATGCATATACCTCATCACATAATATACACAATCCGTTGGTCTTAATTGTTGGGGACACTAGGAATATTTGGAGAAAAAAAAGTCAGTTTATAATGAATTTATATCTCAAGCAACATACATTTTTTTGTCACAAAACAATTCACCTTTACGATATTCCATTTCAAGTTATTTCCTCGAGATGACTTATTGCCTAATGCTTTATAAGTTTTGAAGGTCCTGAACATGCAACAAATGAATCATACACATTTACTAAACACAAACAATTATTTCTGATACCACGTATATAGGATTTTAACCGCAGTTTAGATAAACAACTGTCTTAAATATCTAAATATATGGCAAACCTATTTAACATAAAGTGAACTACTTATTATCATTCTTTCAAAACAAAGGATATTCAATTTTTTTCAAAATATATACACGCAGTACCATTTCGGACTACTCGTTTAAATTTCTAATTTATGATTTATGTTGGCCCTAATTGTCTCTTTTATAGCGTAGGCCAAACAATCGTGTATACTGTAACACAATTATCCAAAATAGCAGAGTAGAGATGTTGGAAACAAGGGCTTGACATAAGGTATCAACACGTCACCACACACATACTGAGTTAACAAATATGACTACTACATTTGACCATCTGCTAACGGATAAAATGCATCTTTAATAATATTAGAATGTAACCAATCTTAAGAGCTCTTAATAAACGAAAGACATATCTAAACAAAAGGCAAACAAATAAAACATACACATTTACTTGTGGCTTGATCATTAGTTTGAGTTTGCGTTCGGCCTATGGATCAAAAACATAAACCTCGTTTTTTTGCACATGGAAAACAAGTAGTAGACAATGTTTCCTACAATATAAGTTTATAAAAATTAAAATCAACAGCAAGCTTGTAACTATTTATTAAAAGTCTAATATTCATACCCTTCGTATTATGGAGCTAAGAACAAGCACTTAGATTGTGATACATGCCATAAGTTTGATATATATTTATTTGTCGCATCTGGATGTTTCTGCACTTGGGAAATCTTCTGAGGACACATAAACCCAATGTCGTTCTTCACTTCGAGATTATTGTACATATGATTTAACCATCTACACATTATTTAGACATATAATCAACATTAATATTCTTATCGTTCAACAAAAAAATGATGTAAATACTCACATGATGCAAATCTGTAACCATGATACATTCAACCATGTCATACTAAGAAATTGGATTACGTCATCCGTCTTTATATGAATTTCAAAGTCCTCGTCACACGTAAATAAATCCTTATTCACGTGAATTGCAATGATAACACCATCATCGTTTGGCATTTGAACTATCAAGTCGTTGAAATATTTACACTCATTTGTCAAATTTTTGAGGATATCTTCGTCAACGATTGCCTTACTCTTCACAAATTCATTGGACATTGCATTCATGACCTTTTAATTCTTATTCATGTCCAGTGCACCATATCGTTTCACTCTTTTTGTGCTCGCTATAGGTGTAGCCTGCACATAAAGTTATAATTGGTTTACATTCTCAAAATATTGCATTTTCTACCATTTACTGCATATCAAGAACTCCTGTAATGGCGAATAAATTTACCGATAAAAAAATCAGTTTGATAGATGAAGGTAACATCAGAGACTATGGATGCATTCAAATGAAGAACAAACCAAATGCCTTTTCTTTTGATAATGGCTGATAGGAAATAAGAGTTTATTCAAGCAATCAAGTAGCAATTACAACACATTGATTAAACAGACTTCATTAAAAAACATGAAGCAAGTAACATTTATTTAGAAAAGCTATTATATAAAATGTATGTATATCAGACAATGGCAGGTATACTTCAAAATCGACTAATATGATATTTTCAGGTATACTTCAGACTTAATGTAACATATTTACAATCAAACCAAGCGAGGTTTAAATAATATAAACTATAGTTATATATTTTAGAATTTAATTACTGAAATGTATTTTTAATTACTCATTTATTATTGATCAAAGTAATAAAAGGACTTTTGAGTTGGCAAAGTATATCAGATTAGAGGCTGGCTCATGTTGACAATTTATACATTGTTTATGTTGATTGCTCCTGTTTAATTGATCTCAATCAAAGCTCATCTTATGGTATCAGTCAATTCTGACAACAGCCGTTACCCCGGCGATTGCATGGCTCATGTAAATCATGTTCAGTCAATGGTCTAAAAATAAAATAATAATGATATAACGTGGTCATAGAATATATTTTTTATTATATTTTTTATTTTTATTTTTGTACATAGGTTTGAGTCCGTAAAGAGGCCTTGGGAGAACTCTTATAGTTTTTGGTTTAAAGTTCAAAAGAATATAATATTCAATTTAAATATTTCATGAAATACAGCCATAAGCAAAATTTCAAAGTTATTCTTTTATAAAAAAAAATTAACAGAATCTCCCAAAATCAGACAAATTGAATGGAGTAAAAAAACAATTGATGAAGTGCTGGAAATTGAAGAAGATGCATTAGACCTATTCAAGTATTTCTTGTAAATAAAATTATTAGGGAATTTTCAGGGATTAAGGAATTTAATAAATCGTGGAATGCATTGGCTGAAAATTTGATTCATACAGAAAATTTTGTATTCTGCAAGTGACATGACATGCATAATTTTGATATATTTGTATATGATTAACATGCATGTGTACAAAATCAAATAAATATTGATATATTTGATAAGCATAATAATGCACATGAACAAGAGATTTTACTGCATCATTTTCTCCTAAAAGCACAAGATTTTTACACCACTGAACAAAACTACCAACCGCTTCTCCTATTGTGGTGTGATATTGAGTTGGAACTGGAAGCGAGACTCCTGCATGAATAGGCTCCACCGCGTCAATCCCAACCTTCACATGATCGACCAAGAGTGATTGATTGTGGCATCGATCGCCGGATCTTGGAGCAGGATGTACCCTACCACAGCCCATTACAATAATTTTGAAGTCGGAATTCACAGCTAGAGGACATTTGGTTGGTTCCTAATGATGACAATAACAAAACAAACATTTTTCATTCACATATTAGATGCTAAAATTATTATAAGAGAATGTTTAGACGTCAATAAATCATTTATAGATTTTGCAAGAAATCATGATAAATGCTTAATGAAAATGTAAATTAAGGTCCAAGCTTAATACTATTGCTTTTTTCTACAAAGGTATCGTTAAAATCACATGCAGGATAAGGAAAATTACCATAAAATTTAGGTAATTTTTTTTGGACTTCATGCAATGCCAAATGAGGCAAATTGAAAACAAAAGAGACTCATAAAAGCATTTGACTCAACAGTTTTTTTTTTGAATTTTTTCAGGGGAGAAACCGGTACTGCCGTAGAACTCCCCCTAGTGCACCTAACCCGGTTCACAGGGTCATCAGACTTATGCACATGGTAAAACCCCTTATTTGAACTAAAGTGCGTGAGGCGGGAATCGAACCCTCTCTCTCTTCTGGGGAGCTAGGAACCCCCACCACCCACGCTAGAGCTGCGGACTTTGACTCAAAAGTGTCCTGAAATGTATTTTTATATTTTAACACCGTTGGCATTATACTTTGCTAGCAGCTAAATTCGTGCTTTTTGCAACGGTAACATTCGCAAATGTTTTATCCCTAATATTTGTTTCAAAAAAGTATGCAATTAGAACAATAAGTGTTTACGGTATGTTGACCAACATTATGTAGTTTCTTCTAAAATGTTTACCATATAAACTGAAATTTTCAGGTGAAAATAATTAAAGAAGCTTCTCATAAACTATGCTTTAAAAAAACTTTTGATGTGTTGGTTTTGAAAATAAAAAGTAGATCCTAATCCTGCTTATTAAATATTCCAATTACTAGTGAATAAAAGTTGAAAAGTTAACCGAAAGTTGCATGATATCATAAGAAAATATTTGTTATTATTGTTTACTAATATATACATATTAATAATTAATTAATTACGTTGTAAAATATAAATTTTATAAGACAAGCTCCAAATCGTATTTGGATTTTGAAAAATGACAACATAAACCATACACATATTAACTCCAAACATATCATTATATTTACAATAGGTTAATTAAAAAAAGGAAAATGCAAGAAATCGAAATTACATACAGTAACTTATTTTGACTTTGATATTTGAAATACCTGCAATTCTACAAACGGATCTATATCTTGAGTTTTGCTTGTAGATTGTAATTTGTCCAAGTGTACCGATGGACAACTACTACGAACACCAATTGAAGGTGTTTTGTTGACCCCAATATCATTTGGCACCTTCAAACCCATAGGCAGGAAAATCATTTATGGTACAAAAATAAATAAATCATAGCACGCAATGTGAAATCACTTTTACTATATGCATCAAACACACACACCCCTTTATCCCATAGAAGTTCTAGATCATCAATAAGAGGGGCTAGGTAAACATCGATGTCGTTTCCTGGTTGTCGTGGTCCAAAGATTAGAAGAGACGGCTAATGTACTTGCGCTTCAAACTCAAGTACGGTGGAAGATTGTAAATCACCAAAAGAATAGGCCAAGTACTATGTTGACTACTTAGGTTTCCAAATGGGTTTATGCCATCTGTGCAAAGACCAAGTCTGAGATTCCTACTTTCTACACTTAAATTAGGATATGTTGCATCAATGTTCCTCCACTGTGGAGAATTTGCTGGATGCCTAAGTAACCTATCATTTTTTCTCACATCTGCATGCCATCTTAAGTTTTTTGCATTTTCTTTATTTGCAAACAAGCATTTAAACCTTGGAATAATTGGCAAATACCATAGGACCTTTGCCAGAGGTCGTTTCTTATTTGGATTGTTATGAACATTTCCCCGGGCCTTGTAATGGGATAATCCACACTTGGGACACTCATTTAAGTTCTCGTATTCGTTTCGATACAATATACAGTCATTTGGACATGCATGTATCTTTCTGTACCCTATGCCAATAGGGCACATTATTTTCTTCGCCTCGTAGTTAGAAGTAGGAAGCTCAATACCCTCTGGAAGCATGTCCTTCAAAAGTTTCAATAAAGAAGTGAAACTTGTATCGCTCCACCCATGCTTTGATTTCAAATTAAAAAGCTTGTGCACCGCAGACAATACTGTAAAAGAACTATCATCAAACAAAGGCTTTTCGGCATCTATTAATATTTTTTCGCATAAATTTGGCTCTTCCATCAGATGATCTTCGATATCACGAAACATCTCATGAATACCATTATTATCTTCATTCACCTCATTATTCTCCCGTTCATTCTCATCGGTCTCATTAGCACTAGAACTAGGTCTACTAAGTATACTTTCACCATGCCATATCCACTGAATATAATTTTTCTTGAATCCATTGTGAATTATGTGATCCCTAATTTGATCTCTGTTGTGGAATCTTCTGACATTTTTGCAGCGTCTACAAGGACAAAAAATGTGTTCATCCCCTCTTCTTAATTGATTAGTTAATGCACAATTGATGAACTCTTCCATTTTATTGAGAAACTCTTCATCGCTACGTTTCACATTGTACATCCAACTACGATCCATGTGAGAATACTAGAGACAAGCTAGACACAAAAAAAAAACAAATAACAAAACATGCCAATAATTTAGTACAAGTAATATGCAATGATCTACAGGCCAAGATTCATTAAGAAGGTAAAATTATTTTGAATTAGTGACAATTGATAACAGGCTCAGTTCTCTTGTTCCCAATTACATATGTCCATATGCTATGAGAATCACATACATTTTTTTATCAAACTAGGAAAAGTTAAATATCAAATGCAAAATGAATGGACATAATTTATTGGGTAAATTGAGCACAAAAGAAAAGGGATAAACAAATTGATGTGTTTAGTCTTTTGTATTCATTTTTCCTAGTTGATTTTAAGTTTTATAATGTAACAAACGGATTTAAAATTGCAAAACAGTCCTCAAATGAAAATGTTAGTTAACAACAAAATTTAAGTGTTAGATGATCTGAAAATATCCATACTGTTTTGATGACCTACTGTATGTTACTTATGTGTAAATGGATATATGAAAATAAGCATTAAATTAACATTGAGCTTAGAAGTTGATAATATTAATATACAACAAGCACAGCTACATTCCTATATATGATCAAAAAAAAGAAGTAAATGTATACTTATTTTCAGTTGTCTTTCCGTAGTTCATTGGATAATTGAAACCATTGTGTTAACCATGAAGAGCTAGTATTTTCAATTATAGTCTTTTGTATGCATTTTACCTAATCTGGTTTAAGTTTTATAATGTACACTTTAAGTTATAGATTCAGTTTTATAATGTATACTTTAAGTTATTTGTTTCAATTTTAAGTCTTTTGGTAAATACATTGACGTCTGATGAATTGATCGCTTGACTATCTCCCTCCACTTTCCTTCAATGGTGTTGGAGAGTAGGACATGGACGCAAGTCACTTAAATTCGATTGTCTATCTGTAACGACCCGCGTTCTACGCATCGGAAGATCTTAGAATATTTATTTCTTTTTCGTATGAAGTCGTATGGTCGTGTAACTTTGGGGAACGACTATTGGGGTCATTTCCCATGTTCATGATTTTTGCCGATTTTTAAATGACCATTTTGCCCCTAACCGGTCTTGTTTCAGCCGTAACTTTTGATTGGAAAGGAGTTTTAACCTGAAACCACTTGCATTGGCTTCGGATGATGGTTTACAATTCCGTAGAGTGGTCACATTAGCCAAACGGACTCACCATTTGGGAAATATGGCTGAAATAAGGTTTAGAAGGTTAAAAACAGCTTAACCGGGCCTAATTAGGGGGATTAGCAAGAGGGCCCATAACCCATTTCGGGATTAGGGTTATGGGGAGGCTGAGAACAGTAGGGAAATAAATTTTATTTAATTTTTCAGTCGTCTAAAACTATTCCTTGACCCAAGCCATGGCCTCTACCTTCTAAAATCATCCAAAATCGCTCTCTAATCAAGGGTTAAGCTTAGCAACGCCAAATCAAGGAAGATCTTCACCAAATCAGTGTTAGAGCCGCTGTTAGACATCAGTATTCGCCCAAATCAGCGAAGTTTCAGTTCTGAAAATTTTGATTGTGGCAAAGGTGAGTGATTTGCATTGTTTTTCACTAATTACGGCTAATTAGGGGTGATAATTAGCAAAATTATGGCTCAGAAAAATCTGGAAATTTTTTTAAAATTCTTGAATATTATTTCAGGGCTCTGATAAAAATTTGGTTTAATTTGGACATGTTTTACTATTTGTATGGTTAAGTCATGATTAAGGGGATTAGGGGGGAAATCATGCTTTTTGGGTATATTTGATCTAAAATATTTCATGTGAATGATGTTTTAATGTTTTTGATTGATTTTATATGTTGTTACTGCTGTTTGGAATGTTTTGTGATGTCATAGAAAGGTTAGAGTGGTTGAAAACGCCTTCGTTTGGCAAAAATAGCTTGTTGGAAAAAGTTGCAAATTTTCAGAACCAGTTAGGAGGAACACCCGATCCGATCCGGATAGGAGCAAGACACCCGATCTGATCTGGATAGGAGAAAGACACCTGAACCGATCCGGATAGGAGAAACACACCCGAACCGATCCAGGTAGGAGAAACACACCCGAACCGAACCGGATAGGAGAAGGAGAGAAGGAGACCCGAACCGAACCGGATAGGAGGAGGAGACCCAAACCGAACCGGATAGGAGGAGGAGACCCGAAAAGAACGGGATAGGAGGAAGAGACCCGAACCGAACCGGATAAGAGGAAGACTCGAACCAAACCGGATAGGAGGAGGAGACCCGAACCGAACCAGATAGGAGGAGGAGACCCGAACCAATCCGGAGGAGACCAAAACCCGAGATGCTAAGGTAGTCCAAATGGGAAGTAAAACTCAGGATCCAGATGGGAACCAAGGAGTTGACTTCATGATTGGACTTTGTTGCGGGATGTGTGTTAAGGGGTTATCCACGTTTATAGCTTTGACTCACCACGGAAAGACGGATATTGGCTACGGATCAGTGCAGTGAAGTTGTCATGACTTCATGGGGCAGAGTGATCGTAGCAAGGCTATGAGCTAGTGCAGTGGAGCATTCATGACTCCATAGGGCAGAGTGGACATAGCAAAGGATTAGTGGCTATGGATCAGTGCAGTGGTGTCATTAAGACTCCATGGGGCAGAGTGATCATAGCAAGGAATAGGGTGATCAAAGTGGTGGATATCGTATGCTTTATGCACTGAGTGAGAGATGTAAGGATGGTTGCTATGATTGATTGTTTGCCATCACTATGTCATGCACACCCCAACCCCCATATTCCTTACACCATATGTTAGTGGCACCTTAGAGTATTGTACGGTATGTTGTGCTAACTCTTTGGTTGCAGCTCCAGGTTCAGGTATGGTTTAGTATACCTGTTATTATTCTGTTTTGCTACTTATCGCTCATACCAGACTTTTGTCTGACCAGAGTTTTATGTCTCTTCTTATTACTTTGGGTGCTCTTAAATGGGCAGACTAGAGACATGTTAGGTGGTATGCACGAGTAGCTGTACCGGAGACGAGCATGAGGCTCCCACGTATGATATATATATATATATATATAGATATTCTCCCTGTGTCGCTGCTGGTCACTACTTTGGGCATTAGTAGTGTACCTTCCTTATCTGCATTAGAGCCAGTTTTCAAAAGTTGTAATAATGATGATGTGGAACATAAGCTGTATTTGGATTTTTCATTGCTATGATGTTTAGTTTTCGGCTTATGCACTGTCTCGCATGTTTTATGTCAAAGTATGTTATTATTATATTTTATTCCATGCGCTGTGAGACATTCTACATGTTCCTTGTTAGTTCAAATTCCTTTCTTTTCCTTTCTTTGGCGACCGTCCTGTACTAGTTGGACGTCAGCACAGCGCATTTCGAGGGAAATGTCAGCTGGTCCGGGGTGGGCCGTCACATTTGGTATCGGAGCTCCAGGTTGCGTGGTTGACCTCGGGAAAGGCACCAAGGAGAGTAGTACGTATATGAGAGCGTGTATTTGATATATTTTGGTTTCCAAAAGTTATATATATATATATATACACACACTATTAGTATATCTAAGGATGAAGTTGCATTGCACTGACACCACTGAAGAGATTATTAATCATTTCTCTTTACAGATTGAACGATGAGCCGACATACGAGGGATACTGATAGAGGAGCTAATAATGTGAATGCTCCTGATATGAGGATGGTGTTCACTGACTTCATTAGGGAAATGCTTAGAAATGTGCAAGGAGAAGTTCCCAATGCTGCAAATGGTGGTAATGCAGCGGTGCAGGTGCCTAGTGCCGATTTCGCCAAGCTATGCAAGGATTACACTAGCCTTGGTAGGAAGCCGTTCCATGGAACGGAGTCGGCTACAGATGTTTAGGAATGTTTGGATAGCTGTGAGCGTATCTTCGAAGACTTGGGTATCGAGGATGCGATGAAGAGAAAGCTAGCATCCCGTCAGCTGCAAGGACGGGCGATGAATTGGTGGAATGCTATTAAGGCAGCTACTCCAGAGGATCAAGTTATGTGGGATCAGTTTAAGGTCTGATTCAGTGATAAGTTTATCCCAACTGCTTAGAAATCAGAACTGTTTAGGAAGTTCTTGGAGCTTAAACAGAATGGTAAAGCACTCTCGGAGTATATTGCTGAGTTCAATACTTTATCGAAGTATGGATTATCCCTTATCGACACTGCCGAGAAGAAGAACGAGAAGTTCATAACTGGCTTGGATGGGTACTTGGGCTAAAGGCTTATAAACCATATCGATGAGACGTTTGAATCGATTGTGGGGAAAGCTTTGAGATCAGAAAGTCTATACCCTAAGTCGAAGACTGAGGTTGCATCTGCAGAAGATCCAAAGCTGCAAGCAAGCAGTGGAGACAGGAATGGTTCTCAGAATAAGAGAAAGCAGAATCAGACCAAGGATGGCCAGAAAATGAGTAAGAAAGATGTTGAGTGCTTCAGCTGTGGTAAGAAGGGCCACTATGCCAAAGAGTGTCGGGCCAAGCCAGCGGATAGGAAGTGCTTTAATTGTGGCCAAGTGGGACATCACAAGGATAAGTGTCCCCAGCCCTCTAAAGAGAAGCAGATTGTGAAAGCATATGCTATCAATGTTGTTCCTTCTTTGTCGAATGTCCCAACTGCGGCGGAGAAAGGAAAGAATATTGTTATTCAAGGTATGCTTTCTGTTTATGATGTTCCACTTAGAGTGTTGTTTGATACCGGAGCTTCCATTTCCTTCATATCTAGTGACCTAGTAGATAGGTTGGGATTGAAACCCGAGATTGTTGATAGACCTTTAGTAGTGACGAACCAGATTGGTGGTTCGACTAGCCTTGGCATGATTTGCCGTAATGTGGTCTTATCGAGTCATGGATGCATGTTTGTTTGTGATTGCCTTGTTTTGGGCTTTACTGGGTTCGGCATTATTTTGGGAATCGATTGGCTCTAAAGATACGAGGTGGTGGTAGACTGTGAGAGCTTTTTGGTGACAGTTAGAGCAGATGATGGGCGGAGGGTAGTGTTAGGTGGTCTACCTAATGATGGGGTAATGACTAGTTTTCTAAATTCCCTCGACATCATGCATGATGAGTTGTCAGATGTGACCGTGGCTGGCCAGTATCTGGACGTCTTCGAGGAAGTGACCGGACTTCCACCACACCGAGAGATTGATTTCCGTATTGATTTGGTGAAAGATGCCAGACCTATAGTGATGCCACTTCGTCGTATGGCACCAAGGAAACAGCGAGAGCTCGGGGTGCAAGTGAGCGATCTTTTGAAGAAGGGGTTTTCAGAAGAAGTGTTTCTGAGTGAGGAGCACTAGTTGTGCTTGCTACCAAGGCTGATGGTTCCCTTTGATTGTGTGTGGACTACCGCGAGCTGAATAGGGTGACGAGGAAGAATAAGTATCCTCTACCATGGATAGATGATTTGTTTGATCAGTTGAGTGGAATAAGAGTGTTCTCTCAGTTGGATCTCGCGACAGGTTTTCATCAGCTTATAGTGGAAGCTGAGAGTATAGCTAAAACGACATTTCGAACGCCGACTGGATTCTATGAGCGGTTGGTCATGCCATTCGGGCTGACCAATGCACCAACATATTTTATGGATCTTATGAATAGGGTATTCAGGGATCAATTGAATAAGTTTGTTCTTGTGTTCGTGGATGATATTTTGTTCTACTCGAGGATAGACGAAGAACACAAGGAACATTTGAGAGTAGTGATGGAGGTGTTGAGAAAACACCAATTGAAAGCAAAGTTTTCTAAGTGTCACTTCTGGAGGAGGGAAGTGAGATTCTTAGGCCATGTTGTTTTAGAGAATAGTATGCTGTGGACCCTGCGAAGGTGGCTACAGTACAAGGTTGGTCTACGCCCAAGAATGCAACAAACATAAGAAGTTTCTTGGGGTTAGATGGATATTATCGTAAGTTTATCCAGGACTTCTCCAAGACAACAGCACCGTTGACTCAGTTGACCAAGAAGAATCAAGCTTTCGTTTGGGACAAAAGTTGTGAAAATGGATTCAAGAGTCTAAAGGAAAAGTTGACATGTGCACTAATGTTAGTCATTCCTAAAGGGAATGAAGAGATGATAGTATTCACGAACGCATGTGGTACCAGACTAGATGTTGTGTTGATGCAAGGAGGTAGGGTTGTAGCTTATGCAAGTCGGCAACTGAATCCGTATGAGAAAAGATACCCTACCCACAATTTGGAGTTGGCAGCAATCGTGTTCGCGCTGAAGATGTGGAGACATTATCTCTTGGGAGAAAGATTTGAGTTTTTTATCGATCATAAATCGTTAAAGTATCTCTTCTCTCAGAAGGATCTAAATCTCCGACAGTAAAGATGGTTAGAATTCTTGCCTTCCAACGATTTCGATAACGCATATACATCAGGAAAGGGCAATGCGGTAGCTGATGCATTGAGTAGAAGACATGCCAGTTTAGAGGCTATGTTCCTTGAGTGGAAGCAACTGGAGTGTTCGCAGGGTATAATTTCAGACCAAAGTGTGAATTGGATCCAGCTATGTTAGCGAGTTTGACGATCAGACCCACATTAATTGAGCGGATTGGTTCCAGTCAGAAGGATGATCCTAATCTACTGGAAATCATCTCCAAGTTAGAGATGGGTATCGACGAGGAGATGAACAAGTATGGGCTTGATCGAGATGGATGGCTTCGAAAGAATGGAAGGTTAGTTGTACCCAACGTGAATGGATTGAGAGATAAAGTGCTTAGAGAGTGTCATCACTCAAAGCTGACCATACATCCCGGTGGTAACAAAATGAATCGAGACATGAAACAGACCTACTACTTGGAAGGAATGAAAAGAGACGTTGGGAAGTTTATATCCAAATGCATGAATTGCCAACGAGTTAAAGCTGAGCAAAAGAAGCCTAGTGGTTTGTTGCAACCATTAGAAATCCCTGAATGGAAATGGAAACAAGTCTCAATGGATTTTATTGATGGGTTACCAAGGACTAGATCGGTTCATGATAGCATTTGGGAGATTGTGGACCAATTGACCAAGAGTGCGAAGTTTATACCCGTCAAGTCGAATAGAACGACAGCTAAGTTGGCAGAACTGTATATGAAATGGGTAGTGAGATTTCATAGAGTACCTAAAAGCATTGTGAGTGACCGAGACCCATTGTTTACTAGTGGGTTTTGGAAGAGCTTACAAGAGGCTCTAGGGTCAGAAATATATCTCAGTACCGCGTATCATCCTCAAACTGATGGTCAAACAGAGAGGGTGAATCGTATATTAGAAGACCTTTTGAGAGCTTGCATATTGGATTTTGGTGGATCATGGGATGACCATTTGCATCTAGTGAAGTTTGCATATAATAATAGTTATCAATCCAGTATTGGTATGGCTCCATTTGATGCTTTGTACGGAACACCGTGCAACTCACCGTCTTATTGGTTAGAAACTGGTGAGAAGTTTGTGCTTGGACCAGATGTGATAAGAGAAACATCAGACAAGATCAAGATTGTTCAACAGTGAATGAAGGTTGCTCAAGATAGACAGAAGAGTTATGCTGATAAGAGAACAAGAGAATTGAAATTCTCTGTTGGTGACTTAGTATTTGTCAAGATCTCTCCATTAAAGAATGTGATTCGATTTGGAAGGAGAGGAAAGTTGGCACCAAAATTTGTTGGTCCATTCCCAGTTCTTGAGCAAGTTGGGAATTTGGCGTATAAAGTTGAATTACCAGACAAGATGGCGGGAGTTCACAACGTATTTCATGTTTCCCAGTTAAGGAAATTCGTGCATGACCCCGATGTGGCTATTTCACCGGATCAGTTAGATGATATCGAAGTAGAACCTGACGCGTTGGGAACCGCAAGCCGATTCGTATTGTCGAGCACGATACGAAACAACTTCGAAGGAAAGCGATGAAACTAGTAAAGATTCAGTGGGGCGAGGATGAAAATAACTATACTTGGGAGACAGAGGAGAGTATTAGGAAGGCGTATCCAGAACTCTTTGCCTGGTAAGATTCTACTTGCGATTTAGTTTTCCGCATGCTAGGATAGAATTGTTTGTTTTGTACGTTGATTGTTGTAAATGATTGGTAGGCATGCGGGACCCTTTGTATGTTTTGGTTAAGGAATTTCGGGGACGAAATTTCCTGGGGGAAGAATGTAACGACCCGCGTTCTATGCATCGGAAGGTCGTAGAATATTTATTTCTTTTTCGTATGAAGTCGTATGGTCGTGTAACTTTGGGGAACGACTATTGGGGTCATTTCCCATGTTCATGATTTTTGCCGATTTTTAAATGACCATTTTGCCCCTAGCTGATCTTGTTTCGGCCATAACTTTTGATTGGAAAGGAGTTTTGACCTGAAACCACTTCCATTGGCTTCGGATGATGGTTTAACATTCCGTAAAGTGGTCACATTAGCCAAAAGGACTCCACCGTTTGGGAGATATGGCTGAAACAAAGTTTAAAAGATGAAAAACAGCTTAACCGGGCCTAATTAGGGTGATTAGCAAGAGGACCCATAACCCATTTCGGGATTAGGGTTATGGGGAGGTTGAGAACAGTAGGGAAACGAATTTTATTTCATTTTTTAGCCGTCTAAAACTATTTCTTAACCCTAGCCATGGCCTCTACCTTCTAAAATCATCCAAAATCGCTCTTTAGTCAAGGATTAATTTTAGCAACGCCAAATCAAGGAAGATCTTCACCAAATCAGTGTTAGAGCCGCTGTTAGACATCAGTATTCTCCCGAATCAGCGAAGTTTCAGTTCTGAAAATTTTAATTGTGGCAAAGGTGAGTGATTTACATTGTTTTTCACTAATTAGGGGTGATTAGTGATAATTAGCGAAATTATAGCTCAGAAAAATCTAGAAAAATTTGTAAAATTATTAAATATTATTTCAGCGCTCTATAAAAATTTGGGTTAATTTGGACATGTTTTACTAATTGTATGGTTAAGTCATAATTAAGGGGATTAAGGGGAAAATCATGCTTTTTGGGTATATTTGATCTAAAATATTTCATGTGAATGATGTTTTAATGTTTTTGATTGATTCTATGTGTTGTTACCACTGTTTGGAATATTTTGTGATGTCATAGAAAGGTTAGGATGAGTGAAAACGCCGTCGTTTTGCGAAAATAGCTTGCTGGAGAAAGTTGCAGATTTCAGAACCGGTTAAGAGGAACACCCAATCCGATCTGGATAGGAGCAAGACACCCGATCCGATCCGGATAGGAGAAAGACACCCGAATCGATCCGGATAGGAGAAAGACACCTGAACCGATCCGGATAGGAGGAGGACACCTGAACCAAACCGGATAGGAGAAGGAGAGAAGGAGACCCGAACCGAACTGGATAGGAGGAGGAGACCCGAACCAAACCGGATAAGAGGAGGAGACCCGAACCGAACCGGATAGGAGGAGGAGACCCAAACCGAACCGGATAGGAGGAAGAGACCCGAACCGAACCGGATAAAAGGAAGACCCGAACCGAACCGGATAGGAGGAGGAGACCCGGACCGATCCGTAGGAAACCAAAACCCGAGATGCAAAGGTATTCCAAATGGGAAGTAGAACCCAGGATCCAAATGGGAACCAACGAGATGACTTCATGATTGGACTTTGCTGCGGGACGTGTGCTAAGGGGTTATCGAAGTCTATAGCTTTGACTCACCACGGAAAGACGGATATTGGCTACGGATCAGTGCAGTGAAGTTGTCATGACTTCATGGGGGCAGAGTGATCGTAGCAAGGCTATGAGCCAGTGTAGTAGAGCCATCATGACTCCATGGGGCAGAGTGGACATAGCAAAGTATTAGTGGCTATGGATAAGCGCAGTGGTGTCATTACGACTCCATGGGGCAGAATGATCATAGTAAGGAATAGGATGATCAAAGTGGTGGATATCGTATGCTTTACGCACTCAGTGAGAGATGTGAGAATGGTTGCTATGATTGATTGTTTGCCATCACTATGTCATGCACACCTCCAGCCCTATATTCCTTACACCATATGTTAGTGGCACCTTAGAGTATTGTACGGTATATTGTGCTAACTCTTTGGTTGCAGTTCTAGGTTCAGGTATGGTTTAGTATACCTGTTATTATTCTGTTTTGCTGCTTATCACTCATACTAGACTTTTGTCTGATCCAGAGTTTTATGTCTCTTCTTATCACTTTGGGTGCTCTTAAACGGGCAGACCAGAGACAGGTTAGGAGGTATGCACAAGTAGCTATACCGGAGACGAGCAGGAGGCTCCCACGTATGATATATATATATAGATATTCTCACTGTGTCGCTGCTGGTCACTACTTTGGGCATTGGTAGTGTACCTTCCTTATTTTCTTTCGAGACAGTTTTCAAAAGCGGTAATAATGATGATGTAGAACATAAGCTGTATTTGGATTTTCCGCTGCTATGATGTTTAGTTTTCAGCTTATGCACTGTCTCGCCTGTTTTATGTCAAAGTATGTTATTATTATATTTTTGTAATGACCCGCATTGGAAGAGGTATTATAATTAATTTATTTAATTATATAAATAGTGATATAGTGAATTGAATGGTCGTGGAATTAAATAATGGTAAATATATAATTAAAATAATAAATTAAATAATATATTTAATTCCGAAATAATCAGAATTGGCTGAAATGACGATATGGTGTGAACCGGATCATCTGTGATATTTAATTCAGCTTAGAATTGAATTTGAATAATGAATATATTTAAATAATGAAGTTTGCACATATAATTATATTATAATTAAAATCGAACTCGAAATGGCGCTGCAGTTCGTAAATTGGCGATTCGAACTTCAACTGAATGTACAAGATTCATTTTAAGCCGGGTTTCTGTGAAACAAGAAACGTGTGGAGCTGGTGGAGAATATCTTTCTAGTGGAAGAGAAAAATCGGGATTTCGTCGTGTAGATTTTGATGTACATCCAAATCAAATTTTAGAAAAGTCGTTGTGGAATTCCTTTATAATTTATAAAGGAATTATTTATATTTTAAAAAGGAATTTCAATATAAATCGAATATCGGGTTGACCCAGAAGTGAATATCGAGTTAGAAATTCATATAGGAATATTCTAGATCTGTATGGTATTCCACTGTGAATATATATATGATAATATTTAATTTTTAAATATTAAATTTAATTATATTTAAATATATTTATATATTTAAATGGGCTATTCAGAGCTTTAAAAATAAGCCGGTTTTGCAAACGAAGTCGGAATTCGACGAAACTAATTTTGTTGGATCCGCAATATTAAATTATTGCTAGATTTCAGTTTCCGTGATTTTTGAAGTCAGTATGTGGCTGTACGGATTTTTAAAGTGAAAAATAGTCAGTATTTCGACAGTTAAAAATACGCTGTGTGAGCATACGGAGTCGGAATTCGACGAAACCAGTTTCTTTGGGACCGTAACGTCGAACTGTAGCTGCATGTCCAGTTTCGTGATTTTAAGGTATCGTACGTGATCGTATGGATTTTTAGAAGATGGAAACATATATAAAAGATGAAAACAAAATATCTAAATAAAATATCTTGATATTTTGTTCTTCCTATATATACCCATTTACTTCCTTATAACCTAATTTCTATATTCATCAGTCAAAACAATCCGCCTCCATCTATTTTCTTTCCAACGTGAACTTTTCTTCTGTGTAAATTCTTAGAAATTCAAACAAGCTTCTATGAATTGGTGTACGTATATATTTGGAATCCGGGAATGATCTTCTTCATTTTTGTGTCCCTTTCGTTTAGTTCGATTAGGATTCCTGGACTGTAAAATATTACAGTAGAACCTAGGGTTCCAAATCGCAGAAAATCGAATGCGTTATTCATGAATTCGAAGTAATTTTTGGAATAAGGGGTAAAAATCGATTCCGTGTACAACGGTTGAGGGGATTCGATGCTTGTAAGTGTCGCAAGTCTTCAAGAGGCAGCCGAGTACGGTGTTCGAACGGGAATTTAAGGCTTGCGTCGAGTCTGATGTAGAGGGTATTGGAGGATTGCTATTTCAAGGAGGAGATGATTGGGAGTCTTAAAGTTGAAATTCATGAAGGATAGGAGGAGTAAGATGCGGGGAAAGCGATCGAAATGGGTGAAGAGGAAAGCTCCAGGTAGCGATCGGTTTAGTTGCGGAAGAAGGAGTATTGATTTGAAAGGCCAAGAAGTTAAGTGGGCTGGTATGAAAGGGGTTAGTCCATTTAAGTTAATCCAAGTTTTTATTTTAAATTCAAAGTATATATGAAGTTTAAAAATTCATAACTCGGTCATACGATATCGGAATTCAGTGAAACAAGTTGCGTTGGGACTGTTTGGACGAGAGCTTTACAATGAAGCCGATTGGAAGTGGATTGGGGCTCGTATGAATTTATGGAAAAATAAACTGTTTGATTCAAATCAAATAACAGTTTATCGTTCTTTAACGATGAACTGCAAAAGTGAGTAAATCTCACTAACTCTGAACAGTTTATAATTTCACGTTGCATTTCTAGAACTGTTAAATATTGGCTGATTGACTGTGTGTTGACTGTTTGATTGAACTGCTAGTCAGTTAGTTGAATTTCTATATTTGATTCTGTTTAACAGAATATATCATATGGAACTGAAAGTGATGTTATCTATATTGTTTAACATCTGTGCTGCAGGGAAACAGGTCGGAGGAATCCAACTGGATTCCTCAACATTTATTTTATTGTGATTCATATATTGTCATATATGATGTGATATATAATCTATTGTCGATTATATGTGTTTGGACGATACTGATCATCGTGATTTGATATGTTGAATACCATAACATACCGAAATGTTGATAAGGGAATATTTTCAAAGTGATATTTGAAAATAAAATATTTATAAATGGAATATTTATAAATTAGAAATATTCATAAATTGGAATATTTATAAATAGGAGATATTTAGAAAATGAATAAATGTTATAAAATGGAAACTGTTATAAGAAGGAAATCATTTGTAAAGTGAAGAACCGTTACTAAAAGTAAATCTTTATAAATGAATGGTTTCATCGAGTTAAAAGGAGTTAATCGATGATAGTTTAATCGAGTTAAAAAGAGTTAATCGATGATAGTTTAATCGAGCTAAAAGGAGTTAATCGATGATATTTTAATTGAGTTAAAAGGAGTTAATCGATGATAGTTTAATCGAGTTAAAAGGGTTTAATCGATGATAGTTTAATCGAGTTAAAAGGAGTTAATCGATGTTAGTTTAATCGAGTTAAAAGGAGTTAATCGATGTTAGTTTAATCGAGTTAAAAGGAGTTAATCGATATTAGTTTAATCGAGTTAAAAGGAGTTAATCGATGATAGTTTAATCGAGTTAAAAGGAGTTAATCGATGTTAGTTTAATCGAGTTAAAAGGAGTTAATCGATGTTAGCTTAATCGAGTTAAAAGGAGTTAATCGATGTTAGTTCAATCGAGTTAAAAGGAGTTAATCCATATTAGTTTAATCGAGTTAAAAGGAGTTAATCGATGTTAGTTTAATTGAGTTAAAAGGAGTTAATCGATGTTAGTTTAATCGAAAGGAGTTAATCGATGTTAGTTTCATCGATTAGAGTTAAAGCAAATGAGTTAATTGAATATAGTTTATTCGAATAGAATAAAGGAGTTAATCGGATATAGTTTATTCGAATAGAGTAAAAGGAGTTAATCGAATATATAGTTTATTCAAATAGAATTAAAAGAGTTATCGAATATAGTTTATTCGATAGGAGTTAAGTGAATAGAGTTGGAGTTAAATCAAAAGAGTTAAGTGAATAGAATAAATTGAATAGAGTTATCGAATATACCTTATCGAAGGAAAGAATTATCGAATAGAAAAGATTTGAAAGAGAGTTACGTAAGGAAGTTTGTTAAAGAATTAGAAGGGTGAACTTTGTCTATTTCAAGGTTAGAAATGTTGTTCAGTTAAGGTCTGAGAGGTAATATTACCCCAACTTGATTGACTTCATTTTTAACTAAGGAATGGTTAAGGTTCGATAGTAAAGGATGGTTAAGTGAATTTAGTAATTAAAGGAAATGGTTTGAGTTGGCATCGCGATGGTTTGTTTAAACATCTGTCTAAGTCCAATGAAGAAGCTTTGGAAATGTTTTCCAAATAAGAAACCAGAAATGTTTTCTAATAAAGAAAACAAGAAATGGAAATGTTTTCCATTGTTAATAACGTATATTTTCCAAATTTAGAAAATAAGAAATATTGAATATAGGGAAACAGGAGACAAGTAAATTAATGAAATAAAGAGATAAATGTTGAATGATGTTTGATCGATATAAATTTCCATTTGGAAATAATATTGTTGTTTGAACACCTGTTTTTCTTCGATAGTTAAATCACAGACTATCGAAGTTTTGACCATTTTAGCGTTGTTAATATGGAGAGACCGGTTGGATTATTATCCAAAGAACCACTCTGTATTGGCATAAGCGTTGCAAATAATATATGCCAAAGGAAATTGAAGACGGAGTTATGCAAGGGCTATCCTGTTTACAGAATAGTGCCTTCGGTTCATCCTGTCCCTGGATGACTTGTATGGACGGATGTCTGACAGAGTATTTCCAGACGATCACGTATATTGATTTCTCCAACCATACCAAGAGTGGAACGGAGAAGGAAACTTCTTTTAGCTAACACATAATGTATGGTTGAGGACGTCAATCGGTGATTTGATGGATTTCACGATGTGGCATTCAAAGTGAATCTGATGTGATGATGAAGCGTAACCTCAAGCCTCATCATCCGGTAAATGACAAAAATCGGGCAGGCAGCATGGCTAAGTCGGTCGCACCGAAGTAGGGTGTATAATCACCTGATCTTGAGTTTCATTTACTTCTAAAAATCTATTGTTGATGCTGTCCCATTCGGGAAATAGTTGCTGATCCCAACCGTTGGTGATATACATTCGATACACTCAAGCGAAATGAGTGGTCGGTCATGTGTGGCCAGGTTGCAAGATGTTCTTGTTGAACCCAGTGTATTCCTCTCTATAGGTACACTAGCGAAAGGTGGTTCCATACCTTGTCATAGTTGGAAATCCATTACCCAATACGTGCTTGCGGTTTTGATTGTATACTATATATGTAGAATGTTAGATGAAAGCGTTTCTGCTAGATGATTATTATATTGTGTTGATAGACATTATTATAATATCAAAAGGTTTTTTATATAAAGATATTTGGATTCTCATAAGGGAAAAACCCGTTCCGTTATACGGCGTGGTCTTATGAGATATCGTTTACCTGCTTGAACTGTTTTAAACTGTTTTACTCATACCAGTCCCATGACTGACCCGGAGTTTATTTTGTTTGTTTTCCCAAAACTCTTGGGTGCCCAATTTTGTACGGGCAGTCAAGTAGTTAGGATTTACAGATATACTGGAAGAGCTTGGAGCAGGAGGCTTCAGGATTATATAGCTATAGTTATTTCCGCTGTGTTGTAAGTGTTTGTAACGACACAGATTTCGCCCGGACCTAATCGATCGCTAAATCGACCAAGACCGTTCGATTCCCGCATACGCTAACTCTGGGTATACAACACATCAGAACAAATAATAGAAGACTTCTATAAACATCATAATAATGTTACATCAGAGTACAGAATATCAGAGTATATCGAATTATAATACACAGCGGAAGATAAATTTACATAAATGTAATACAATGCACAGCGGAAATATAAACTACACAGCGGAAGACTATCAATACTCTGGACACAGCTTAAAGCTTCAATCCAGAATCCTGCTCAATAAATCTGCAAAATAAAACTACTCGACTGCCCGTGTGGAAAATAGAGGCACCCGAGTTCGCAAGGGAAAAGCAAACTACAGGTCAGTCATGGGACTGGTGTGAGAAACTCTAACGGTTATAATTAATTTATTTACTAATGTGGCATATCACGGGACCACGCCGCTAACGCGGAACGGGTTTACCCCCATGAATACCGGTGTATAAACAATAATCAATATAGATATATGGATCTACTATGCATCAATCAACATGCAATATCCCAATCTACCCACTTAGATTAATCACTACACTTAGATTTTCCAAATTCAATTCAATTTACAGAAATTATTCCTTTGGATTTTATTCTCGATTTCTTATTTCAAATCATTTGAAATACCTATCTAACTTTCTATATCAAAGTAGATTTCACTTCGGGATCTCAAATCAAATCGTTTGGAAATGTGAATTCCAAAACATAACAATGCATACAAACAAGTATGCAACCAAATATCGTGCTCCCCATCGACAAGGCAAATGGTACGCACCTCGCAACTCGATATATAAATGTGCACCTACCCCACATAGGAGTAGGCTACACCGACGATGCACCTCCCACACATGGAGAGCATACACCGCCCTCTCACCCATACTTTTAGTCTCAGGGTTACCCGACTCTTTAGCCACATACTAAATCATTTCATATCCCGAAGTGGGGAAAATCATTTCACAACATAATAATCACAAGTACTTTCAAAATATAGTACTTCACATCAGTAATTCATGCCTATGATCAGTCACTATTAATCACATAACCTTTGAGCTCGTACGTCTCAAAGAAGGGTGTTAAGCAAGAGAATAAATTCTCTGCCACCAAACAGATACATCATCAATAGCAACTAATCGAATATGCGATGAACCACAATGTAACATATAATACATTTCTAAATCATTTTAGAAATCATCGGGTTTTGGGCCTCGAAATCCTTTTTGTTTTATAAAACATTTTTATAAAACATTCCCTGTCCAAAATCGGGAATACATTTCTTTTCACTTTAAGAAAAATATCATTTCACAATCATTTATTAAATTTGAAATGAAAAAAACATCGTTAAACACCTTATCGTCAAATCGTGAAGTGTTTCACAAGGCGTTAGCACACAGATATTTTCAACCCAACCCAATGCTAAATGTAAATGCATATTTTGCTCATAAACTGGTCGAGCACAATCCAAACAATCAATCAATCAAATTTGACATTAAATATAAGGTTTTGAATAGAGATAGTATCGACTTATATTAAACATCAAATCCTAAAACCAACAGATATCATATCGGGAATAACGATATCGATATCTTCCAAATTCCCACCACGATCTCTGTATAATCACGGAATCCAATATCGAAAATATACAAAGATAATTTCAATTCAAATCCATTCCAATTCATATATTGGAAATTCTGGTTATTTTCAAAACCATTTCAAATTCACCTTATTTATTTTAAAAATAAATAGAATTATAATTCTAGTTCAAAAATAATTCATTTCGACAAAAATCTATTTTTATCTTTTCAAATATGGGATTTTTCATCCCAATTATTACCAAATCATTTCTTATGATTTTACACTAATTATTGATATTTTAATAATTTTATCAAGGCCCATACAGTCGATTTCCATTAACGGCAATCGTACTGCACTTACAGCGACCTTTTCCAAATTTGATTTGAACGTATCTCCAAATACAACCGTTAGATTTCAAATTTCTAATATTCGTTAGAAAGCTCTTTTCGATACGAACCCAACGGTTCCGGTTTTAGGAGAATCCAACGGTCGGATCTTCCATAATGTCCATTCGAAGTCAATGATCGAAATTCGCGAACTGCCGCAGCGCGTTCTATTCAGGCCATTATATATAATATATATAATATATATTTCGTCGATTTCTATTTAAAACGAATTTTATAAATCGTTTTAAATTCCTTTTCAAATCTATTTCAACTTCTTGTTTCAAATTCAAATCAAAATTGAATTTTTCCTTATAAATTCATTTCAATTTGATTTCAATTCGTTTCAATTCTATTTCAATTCTATTTTAATTTCAATTCGATTCAATTCGATTCAATTTCATTTTCTATTCAGTTCAATTCGAATTCATTTCCTATTCAATTCAATTCGAATGCATTTTCTATTCAATTAAATTCAGATTCATTTTCTATTCAATTCAATTCGAATTCTATTCAAAATAAATTTCTCGCCGATATTATTTAAAATAATCTATTTTAAATGTTCAAAATTCGCTAAAATTGCCAAAATAAAAATTTTAAACTGGCCCAGATTTTCGGGTTGTTACAATCTCCCCCACTTAAAGCTTTTCGTCCCCGAAAAGGAACAAAGTCGAAAGTGGTTTGATTAATCAACTCTACGTTCGATCTGGTTTCCATTCTCCAACTTTTCAGTTTCTGAGAATTTTCAAATTCTTCAAAAATTTGGCTAACACCTGGAATTTTCGAAAAATTTCGCCATAACCTCCCCTGCACCGGGAGCCACGGGAAAATCCCGAAATTGCCATATAGGCCTTCTGATCTCAAAAAGAAAAAGAAAAAGCCAAGAGGCTAGCCAATCGGCTCATAAAATCATCATCACCCAAACAAAACAGTAAATTATGTAGTAAACATGTACCTATTTGTCGGGCAACAAATTTTATTCTCTGCTCTAGCCTCCTTGCTATGACCTGTTCAATGTAAGCACAACTATATGCAAGCAAATGCGACCAATTTTCAATACAATTTAATATTTGATCAAATTGGCTATATGGTTAAAATTTATCAAACAAATAAACAAACAACACAAACATCAATCAATTAGTGAATTAGAGTTTCAAATTCATAATTTTGATACATGTACAAAAAATCATGTTTTTGATGCCAATTCACAACCAATAAATCTATCTATATAAGTTTTGGTTCTCACACCAGTCAATAGGAAATATATAGAAATCTCACTTTCGTCACTCGAATATAATTGTTGATGATGCGATCGCTATCATCAATATCATCTCCGGGCGACTAGAGTGTGATGCTATATCTATCCAATATATTAAAACTTTGAATATACGTTTGCAAGGCGTATATGCAGATTCTTTATATACTGAATTGTCCAAAATCAATATAAATAAATTATTCAAATACGTGTAAAACGATTTAAACTTCAAAATAGGATTGTTTTCATTTGAAAAATATACTCTCCACACTCGTTCTAGGATACTACTGATCCCATCTCTAACGAGTCATTCTCATTGGATATTGCTAATCCAATATCTGATGAATTTTTTCGTATGGTTCTAATGTGCCTTGTTCTCTGAGCTTTGTAAACCAAAGCTCCGATACCATATGTAACAATACGGATTTCGCCCGGACCTAATCGATCGCTAAATCGACCAAGACCATTCGATTCCCGCATACGCTAACTTTGGGTATACAACACATCAGAACAAATAATAGAAGACTTCTATAAACATCATAATAATGTTACATCAGAGTACAGAATATCAGAGTATATCGAAATATAATACACAGCGGAAGATAAATTTACATAAATGTAATACAGTGCACAGCGGAAATATAAACTACACAGCGGAAGACTATCAATACTCTGGACACAGCTTAAAGCTTCAATCCAGAATCCTACTCAATAAATCTGCAAAATAAAACTACTCGACTGCCCGTGTGGAAAATAGGGGCACCCGAGTTCGCAAGGGAAAAGCAAACTACAGGTCAGTCATGGGACTGGTGTGAGAAACTCTAACAGTTATAATTAACTTATTTACTAATATGGCATATCACGGGACCATGCCGCTAACGCGGAACGGGTTTACCCCCATGAATACCGGTGTATAAACAATAATCAATATAGATATATGGATCTACTATGCATCAATAAACATGCAATATCCCAATCTACCCACTTAGATTAATCACTACACTTAGATTTTCCAAATTCAATTCAATTTACAGAAATTATTCCTTTGGATTTTATTCTCGATTTCTTATTTCAAATCATTTGAAATACCTATCTAACTTTCTATATCAAAGTAGATTTCACTTCGGGATCTCAAATCAAATCGTTTGGAAATGTAAATTCCAAAACATAACAATGCATACAAACAAGTATGCAACCAAATATCGTGCTCCCCATCGACAAGGCAAAGGGTACTTACCTCGCAACTCGATATATAAATGTGCACCTACCCCACATAGGAGTAGGCTACACCGACGATGCACCTCCCACACATGGAGAGCATACACCGCCCTCTCACCCATACTTTTAGTCTCAGGGTTACCCGACTCTTTAGCCACATACTAAATCATTTCATATCCCGAAGTAGGGAAAATCATTTCACAACATAATAATCACAAGTACTTTCAAAATATAGTACTTCACATCAGTAATTCATGCCTATGATCAGTCACTATTAATCACATAACCTTTGAGCTCGTACGTCTCAAAGAAGGTTGTTAAGCAAGAGAATAAATTCTCTGCCACCAAACAAATACATCATCAATAGCAACTAATCGAATATGCGATGAACCACAATGTAACATATAATCATCGGGTTTTGGGCCTCGAAATCCTTTCTGTTTTATAAAACATTTTTATAAAACATTCCCTGTCCAAAATCGGGAATACATTTCTTTTCACTTTAAGAAAAATATCATTTCACAATCATTCATTAAATTTGAAATGAACACAACATCGCTAAACACCTTATCGTCAAATCATGAAGTGTTTCACAAGGCATTAGCACACAGATATTTTCAACCCAACCCAATGCTAAATGTAAATGCATATTTTGCTCATAAACTGGTCGAGCACAATCCAAACAATCAATCAATCAAATTTGACATTAAATATAAGGTTTTGAATAGAGATAGTATCGATTTATATTCACAGGACCCTGGTTTACAGCTGGAATGATATCCGGAAAGATTTGTATCCGTATATCACTTTTTAGTTGTGCATTGTATTATTTTCCGCTGCTATGTATTAAATGTAATTTAAATTTCTGATATTTCTATGTAATATTTATTCATACTCTGTATATTCTTGTAATCTGATGCATTGTTGTAATATACAAGAAATGTTCTTTTGTATGCGTTCTGTTTTGTCCTGTTCTCAAAACGATCGGGCGTTTCGAACGGTCTGGATCGGTTTAGCGACTGGTTCGGACCGAGCGAAATTCCTTTTCGTCATAGTTGGTTATAAAACGATTTCATTGTATTATAATAAATAATTAAATCTTATTAATCGAATTCATTATAAAACAATAATCTTGGAGCGAAATCGAGTTGCGAGGTGCGTACCCTTTGCCTTGTCGATGGGGAGCACGATATTTGGTTGCATACTTGTTTGTATGCATTGTTATGTTTTGGAATTCACATTTCCAAACGATTTGATTTAAGATCCCGAAGTGAAATCTACTTTGATATAGAAAGTTAGATAGGTATTTCAAATGATTTGAAATAAGAAATCGAGAATAAAATCCAAAGGAATAATTTCTGTAAATTGAATTGAATTTGGAAAATCTAAGTGTAGTGATTAATCTAAGTGGGTAGATTGGGATATTGCATGTTGATTGATGCATAGTAGATCAATATATCTATATTGATTATTGTTTATACACCGGTATTCATGGGGGTAAACCCGTTCCGCGTTAGCGGTGTGGTCCCGTGATATGCCACATTAGTAAATAAGTCAATTATAACTGTTAGAGTTTCTCACACCAGTCCCATGACTGACCTGTAGTTTGTTTTTCCCTTGCGAACTCGGGTGCCCCTATTTTCCACACGGGCAGTCGAGTAGTTTTATTTTGCAGATTTATTGAGCAGGATTCTGGATTGAAGCTTTAAGCTGTGTCCAGAGTATTGATAGTCTTCCGCTGTGTAGTTTATATTTCCGCTGTGCACTGTATTACATTTATGTAAATTTATCTTCCGCTGTGTATTATATTTCGATATACTCTGATATTCTGTACTCTGATGTAACATTATTATGATGTTTATAGAAGTCTTCTATTATTTGTTCTGATGTGTTGTATACCCAGAGTTAGCGTATGCGGGAATCGAACGGTCTTGGTTGATTTAGCGATCGATTAGGTCCGGGCGAAATCCGTGTCGTTACATATTATTAATATATATATATATATATATATATCTCATTTCATATATATGCGATATTTTCACTTTCAATATATACGATATTTTCAATATTTCTTTTTCGAAACTGGAATGAGGCCCAATCAATTACCATATAATGTTAATTATATGGATTTTCTACAACACATGTATATATCAACAACGATGAATAATCAACCATCATCCAAAGTGCATTCTACACTGTATAAGCATCAAATATAAATATTCAACGCTTATAACAGTCTGTCAATCAATCGATCGACATACAACTAAACAATCGAGATTAGTGTACGTCAAATATCATCCCAATACCCGTGTGGGGTTCCAAACAATCAAACACAGATTTTATTTGTGTAGTTGGACGATGTGTAAAATTTATCGTCCTAATCAATGTCCTTCAAATAGGTGTACATAAACAAACCGTCCGGTTTGTAAATGAATATTTATTTATTCACATTCACGTTAAAAATTATATTTTTAACGATCAAACTATTTTATTCAACCTATGAATATTCTATTCGGTTCATTTATTAAATAAAATGTTATATTTATTTTTCTAACTTATTTTTAGAAAATTTCGGCGGCATAACGGCACGATACTAGAAACGGGACAAGGCCTAGCCTTATCCCCGGTCTAGTGAAGGCCCACGCCATTCACACATCAATCAAATCAATTTCATTTCACCATCATTCATTAAATTTGAAATGAACACAACATCGCTAAACACCTTATCGTCAAATCGTGAAGTGTTTCACAAGGCGTTAGCACACAGATATTTTCAACCCAACCCAATGCTAAATGTAAATGCATATTTTGCTCATAAACTGGTCGAGCACAATCCAAACAATCAATCAATCAAATTTGACATTAAATATAAGGTTTTGAATAGAGATAGTATCGACTTATATTCAACATCAAATCCTGAAACCAACAGATATCATATCAGGAATAACGATATCGATGTCTTCCAAATTCCCATCACGATCTCTGTATAATCACGGAATCCAATATCGAAAATATACAAAGATAATTTCAATTCAAATCCATTCCAATTCATATATTGGAAATTCTGGTTATTTTCAAAACCATTTCAAATTCACCTTATTTATTTTAAAAATAAATAGAATTATAATTCTAGTTCAAAACTAATTCATTTCGACAAAAATCTATTTTTATCTTTTCAAATATGGGATTTTTCATCCCAATTCTTACCAAATCATTTCTTATGATTTTACACTAATTATTGATATTTTTAATAATTTTATCAAGGCCCATACAGTCGATTTCCATTAACGGCAATCGTACTGCACTTACAGCGACCATTTCCAAATTTGATTTGAACGTATCTCCAAATCCAACCGTTAGATTTCAAATTTCTAATAAGCTCTTTTCGATATGAACCCAATGGTTCCGGTTTTAGGAGAATCCGACGGTCGGATCTTCCGTAATGTCCATTCGAAGTCAATGTTCGAAATTCGCGAACTGCCGCAGCGCGTTCTATTCAGGCCATTATATATTATATATATATAATATATATTTCGTCGATTTCTATTTAAAACGAATTTTATAAATCGTTTTAAATTCCTTTTCAAATCTATTTCAACTTCTTGTTTCAAATTCAAATCAAAATTGAATTTTTCCTTATAAATTCGTTTTAAATTCATTTCAATTTGATTTCAATTCATTTCAATTCTATTTCAATTCTATTTTATTTCAATTTCAATTCGATTCAATTCATTTCGAATTCATTTTCTATTCAGTTCAATTCGAATTCATTTCCTATTCAATTCAATTCGAATTCATTTTCTATTCAATTAAATTCAGATTCATTTTCTATTCAATTCAATTCGAATTCTATTCAAAATAAATTTCTCGCCGATATTATTTAAAATAATCTATTTTAAATGTTCAAAATTCGCTAAAATTGCCAAAATAAAAAATTTAAACTGGCCCAGATTTTCGGGTTGTTACAGTGTTGTACTTTGATAATGATGTATATTCAAGTAAAGATGTATATTTCAAGTTATGTTATATATATTATATGTTATTCGTTCCGCTGTGAGGTTCGTGTTACTCTGATGTTGTGTTCTTCTTCTTCTTCGATTCTAAGTTTCTATCTTATCTTTCCTCACCCTCTATTTTCTTTCTATTAATTTCCTGGTTTTCAGTTTAATTTGGGGTTGGACTTTGAGACGACCGGAAATCCCGTTCAGACGGAAACAAGGGTTATCTTTGGAATATAACTCAGAAACAGATAATTGCAGAACAGAATAATTAAATACACCAGATAATGAACAATAGAATATACGGGATAAAAGTAATCATCAGAGTTACACAGTATACAGGATCTTACTTAGTGCAAATACAGTTCAGCTATACATAAATGTCTACAACGGAAAACAAACAAAATATGCATAATAGGAGCTGAACAGCATAAAAAGAGATAAATGATAGAATCCATCTTCAGCTTCAGCTATCCAGAAAGAACCGGCTAAACCTGAATACAAGGCTGCCCGTGTAGAAAAAAGGGGCACCCGAGTTTGAAAGTGAAACAAACTACGAGTCAGTCATGGGACTGGTATGAGAAATCTATTCAACACATATATAATATGGTCAATCACAGGACCACGCCACTCTCGTGGAACGGGTTTACTCCATTGGATTGCCAGTGCTTTAAAACAAATCTTTCTTTTAAACATCGGTATGCTTTTTATAAAAATGAAGCCGTTATAAGACTCAGTTCCCATCACACAATGCAACGCAAACCGGAGGATAGAGTTTTTACCTTATAACGGCCAAAACATGATTGATACGAAGAAAACAAAGGCAATTGATATTATTACTAGTGTTTATATGTTTTGAAAACAATTTCAAATCATAACTATCAATCATAGACGGCATTAATGTCCCATACCACTATGTCGCCATATATAGGTATACAATCAAAACCGCACGATGTCGTATTTGGAAATTGGATTTCCGTCATGAACCAAGGCAAAAGATAGTCCTTACCGAATTCGAGACTGCCTACCCGAGTCTCAGGATCAGAGCTCGAGTGACCCTTGGATCGTCAGGGCCGGTCCACCGATGTGGATTAAAATTCCTGAACAATGCGTTTCCCCGCCCTTTGGGGCGTAAGAGAGCCAACGAATGACTCCATCGGACTCGGATCGTCCGATCAAACCGAGGCGCCTCGCAACAGCAACAACCACATAGGTGAAAAGTATATAAATGTCAGGGCTGGTAGGTCACTGACACCACCCTAGCTAGGAAGAAACGCATGTCCTCCCTGAGGTCCTTCCTCCCGTTTCTTGTTCCTACCGGGGTGTGAGGCCCGCGAATTCACGTTATACACAAAGCTATGCCACACAGGCGGTGCTTTGATCATCACCACAAGACTTTGCTTTTCAACAGAAGCCCTGATCACTACATCTTAGCATGCCACACAGGCATTTCATGCCATGCGACTGATGTCCATCGATATACAACCTCTGAGCTCGTGCATTTCAGAGAGGGGCGTTAAGCAAAAGAATAAATTCTCCGCCGCCAAACAGATGTATATTTAATAGAGATCAATCAACACAGAATAAAATCCAATGTCAGACACACAGTCCATTTACAAGTCCGTTCTGGGTCTGAACGAAACCGGAGGCACTAAATACCTCGCAAACCCTTCGATCACCACGTACGTCTGGACGATCACCACTCATTATCCATATTTCGGGATGCCTCCCAATCAAGACCTCGGTTACCATCCAAACGAGGTGAAGATCTCCGGTCTTCGACCATCTCTTCATCTTCGAATTTCAATCGTCGGTCAATTATTCGAAATGAGAATTAACTCGGCCTTTTCAAATAATTCACGTATATTTAGAATTTCAAATCAATTTATTTCAATGGTTAAGTTATTCGACAACACCAATATTGTTCTTTAATGTAATTTTCACACCAAGCACATTCAACCATCAAATACAACATAAATCGAGCAAATTCAGTTTATTTCCACTCCATATTGTTTATGGTACTTTATAATAATTTATCGCTATTTTTATTTATTTTATAATAGCCCATTTATTCAAAACGACGCTTCGGACCATAACGCGGCCGTGGCGCTGTTTTTCTTCAGATTTGATTTACACATCTCTGAAAATCTAACCGTTGGATCTTCACAAAATTTACATCATTAGAAAGGTCTTTTCAAAACGAATCCAACGGTTCCAGTTTCGGGAAAATCCGACGGTCGGATCTCCCGGTACAATCGTTTGAATTTTCGATTTCAAAATACGAACTGCAGCGTCGTTATTCGATTAAATATAATTATATTTATATATATAAAAATATAATCGTTCCTGTCGCTGTTTTTCTTCAGATTTGATTTAAACATTCCAGGCAATCCAACCATTGGATTTTTACAAGGTTGGTGCCGTTGGGAAGATACTTCCAAGGCGAACCCGACGGTTGAGGTTTCGGGAAAATCCAATGGTCGGATTTCCTGCACTAGTTGTTTGAAATCACGGTTTCAAAATACGAACTGCACGGCCTTGTTTCATTTTAATTTTATTTATATTTATATATTTATATAAATATAGTTCATTCAATGATTTCAATATCCTTTTCACTTCAAATATTTCACTAACGCCTTAAAATTTTGGAAAATTTCGCCATAACCTCCCCTGCACCGGGAGCATCGGGAAATCTCAAATAGCTTCCCCGGTCCTTCAAATCTCAAAAAGAAAAAGAAAAAGCCAAGCGGCTAGCCAACAGGCTCATAAAATCATCACCCAAACAAAACAGTAAATGTGTACCTATTTGTCGGGCACAAAATTTTATTCCTCTTCTCTAGCCCCGTTGCTATAACCTGTTCAATGAATATGCATGTACATATATATAGTTCTTATCATTTATCATTTTCTATTCAACTTCATATTTGATTTCTATTTGGTTTAAAAACACCATTCATTCTAATGTTACATACATAGGTACAAATCATATCATTAGCTAATTAATGAATATTTCAACTCATATATATTTATTTGAACAAGTGGCTATTTTTAACTCTTCACATTTCAGCGATTCATGCATATAATAAAAATGTGATTTTTATTGTAAAACAACTCATTTCAAAACACTATTATTTTATATATTTCATATTGGTGATAAAAATAGGATTTTTCTTATAAAACAATTTCTTTCACAACGAGATTATTTTACACAGTTCATATAGTCGATAAAAGGTGATTTTTATTATCAAACAATTTATTTCAAAATATGAATACCATTCAACACATGAATTTCAATTCAACGAATGAATATCGATTCAACACATGAAGGTTTTCTATAGTTTCTATATATAGATAAAAATGTGATTTTTATATTTAAAACGCGAATACCATTCAACACATGAATTTCTAATCAACGAATGAATATCGATTCAACACATGAAAGTTTTCTATAGTTTCTATATATAGATAAAAATGTGATTTTTATATTTAAAACGCGAATACCATTCAACATATGAATTTCTAATCAACGAATGAATATCGATTCAACACATGAAGGTTTTCTGTTCAATGAATAAATATAGTTTTAGCAAATGAAATTAATTCAAACACATGAATATTATTCAAAATTTCGGCAGCATAACGGCAGGGTAGTTAAAACCGGGACCGTCCCTAGTACGGCTCCTCGCTCTACCTTAAAACCTCGCGGTTTTTGACAATGGGAATCATGCATCTAGTTCGCACGCAGGCGGCATGTATATATTTATTTCATTTCCACAAACTAATCCTATGTGGTTTCAACCAAATATTTTTCAACCACAAACGGGTATTTTTCAACCACAATCAATCAATATCAACCACAAACAATCCCAAACAACCATTCACTATCAATCAATTTTCACACCAATCACAATCAATAAATATAGTCCATGGTTTGTGGACGAGGGGCGTATATATATATATATATAGCAATTCACTTTTATTTCAACACATATATAATTTTTACAACGCATATACAACTTATACATCGAACGTACAATTTATACAACGCTTATACATGAGGTGTATAACGCTTATATAACTCATACATCGACTATATAATTTGTACATCGTCGTTTTCCATATTGTTTTTAAATCAGAAATCTCACATTGGGTTTGCACTCCACCAAAAATAGCAGAAGGCTCAGAAAAATATGTGATCTCTTCTAAAATGCAGAAGACGTCCTCACGGTCACGATGTTTCCTGTTTCATCGAATTTCGTTAACATAGCAAAAAGATATGATTTTTCAAAGGTTTGCAACACTTTAAAACTGTTGAAATCGGTTTATCAAAACCAAAGCCGTACCTCTTCTAAAATGTTCGAAACTAGGGTTTCATTTTTCGATCAAACGATGTAGTATGAGCCCGATCCACTAGCGCTACGCTGTCGAGCTTCGAAACCCGCGTCCAGGGGTGGTGGTGGGGTCCAGTCCGGTGCCACGGCGGAGGAGAAAATCGACTTGAGGCGGGCGGACTTTGTGGATCTCGTGCTCGACGATGGAGCAACGGTGAAGGACGAGGTCGGTCTTGATTTGAAGAGGGGAGGGAGGCGCTTCGACTGGAGGTGGTTGCGGCGGCTCTGGTGGCCTGTAGCGGCGGCGATTGAGGGGAGAAGTCAGGGAAGTTTTCCGCCGTTAGGTCGTTTCGGGGAGAGAGAAACCAGGGGGGCTGACGTGGGTTAATGGGATTTTTCTTTTTTTTTCTTATATTTATAAAGTTTTAAAATCCGAAAATACCCCTTGCCACCCACGAACACCAATCCAAGCCCAACGACTGTCGTCCCTAGCGTTTTACCCCCATTCCGAACACAATATGATATGTTTCGTAGGCCCATTCGACTGTTTCAGTAAGTTTCCATTCAAATCAAAATATAAAACATTCAATATTTAATTTGAACGTACATTTCAATTTGCCAGGGCCACCAACAGATTCGAAAAATTCCCGAAAAATAAATCTAGCTATGTTTTGATGATACGGTCCCAACAAAACTAGTTTCGTCGAATTCTGAGACCGTTTGCAAAAAGGCCCATTTTTTGTCGATCCAATTTAATTGTAATTGACCAAAACACATTTTCTTTTGCAACGCTCACATACTAGCTTCAAAAATTATGAAATTTGTAAACTAGCAATAACTTCTCATCTCGGATCCAACAAAAGTGGTTTCGTCGAATTCTGAGACCATTTGCAAAATGGCCCTTTTCACGGGCTATATAAATTCCATAGCGACCGTTCTGAAAATTCATTCGGTCATAACTTTTGCTTTCCGCTATGAAAATTCGATTTTTCAGATTCGTTAGAAAGGTATTCACTAACAGATTTAAATATTTTTGGTTTCACTAAAATCCGGATTGTTTTGCCCCCGGTACAGTCCGACAAAGTTTGAATTCGATTTTTGAAACTACAGCGCCATTTCTGGCCTTGTTTATAATTATAATTAATTATATTCGTTTTCAATTGTCGATTCAAACTTAGTTTTCATCGCCATTATTTAATATATTTATTTTAAATATTTAAAATCCATTATTTTAGCCAATTTAAAAAAAATTAAATTGGTTCAGATTTTCTGGGTCGTTACAGACTTGTGTTTTTGGTCAGCTCAATTTGGACCGGATTTTCGGTTCATTACAGTTGGTATCAGAGCTTAAGTTAAGTGAATTACCTTGGCTCTGTGGCGTGACTCAGTAGAGATGGGGTCAGTAATGCCCTAGATTGAGTTTGAGTGTATATATACGAGTGAGCGTATTTGTTATTGATATAAAAAATGTTTTATATTGTGAAGATTCATTGGTTGAGTTGTTTATGGGTTCTGGTCGATCAGTTTGATCCACTGTATCGGTAGGAGTTTGTAAACACTCGAATACGATGGGTCGGCACGATATGTTTTGAAAAAAAGTAAATGAAAATAATTTTACCCAATGTATATTTTGATATATAGTGGACATATTGGTTGTTATTATAATCGAGTAAGATTATAAGTAAAATGGTTATGTAAATAATCAATCAGAATTCATATAAGTGAAATACGTGAAATCAGATGAGTTAAATCTGAAATTTAAGCCAAAAATTGAATTAAAACTCTGGAGAATTGGATAAGTGTTTGTAAATGAATTTGGATTTAAAAATAAGGAAAATTTAAGATCCTGGGAGATTTTAAATTTGTTTTACAAGCAGTGTAAATTATATTTTGAAATGAATTTCAAAGTGGAAATGTTAGAAATGGTTTTATAGTATTGAACTCACTTCGATCGCTGGAAAATAGATTCTGATGATGACAGCTGCATCATCAGTATTCATTTTTGAGTTGTAAGTGACGAATTACAACCAGAGATACTGTTTTGAATTTGTTTTGGAAAAGACAAGTTGTGTTGAATTTCAAAATGGGATTTAAAATATAGAATTTGGATAATAGAATTTGAACTTTTAAATAGATTTGAAATATTAACTTGTTTTAAAAGAAATAAAACGAGAAGTTCCTTTATAAACGAAGTTTATAAATAGTTCTTTTATAAATAAAGTGAAAAGAATTATCATTGGATAATTCAGAAATAAAATACAAGTGTGAAATTGAAAAGGGAAATCTATTTTCCAAAGGTAGAAATATCGATTTCAAAAGGAATTGAAATCGAGACTTATGTAAAGAATGAATAAAGAAAGTTTGAAAAGGAATTTGAATAAAGGAAGTTCAAACATAGAATGTAAATATAGAAAATTCAAAGGGGATTTGGATATAGAAAATTCAAAGGGGATTTGAATATAGAAATTCAAATGAGATTTGAATAAAGAAGATTTAAATAATGGAAAATTGAATATAGAATTCAAATAGAGTAATAATGGAATTTGAATATAGAATTCAAATAGTTTGAAATGAAATTTGATCATAGAATTCAAATAGAGTGAAATGGAATTTGAAAATAGAATTTCAAAATTGAATTTGAAATAGGAATTTGAATATAGTATTCAAATAGAGTTGAAATGGGAATTGGAATATATAATTCAATGGAGTTTGAATATTGGATTTGAATATCGAAAGTGAAATGGAATTTGAATATAGAAATTCAAATGGAATTCAAATATAGAATTTGAATATAGAAAATATAAAGGAATTCAAATATAGAATTTGAATATATTGAACTTGAATATAGAAATTCAAATGGAATTTAAACTACAGAATTTGAATATATAGAATTCAAATGGAATTTAAACTATAGAATTTGAATATATAAAATTTGAATAGAATTTGAATAGAATTTGAATATATAGAATTTGAATAAAATTTGAATAGAAATTTAATAGAATTAACTAAGTCGAAGAGGAATTAGTTAATCGAGTTTTGAATTTGAAGTTGAACTTTGAAAGGTGAATTGGATTTGTAAATGGATATTCGAAATCGAATATAGAACTTAAATTTGAAATTTGGATTCAAATTAGTTAATAAGCAAGTTAAAATATATTTGAACATGTCATGTTCAAATATAAAAGTGAAATAGACTAAAGAGTAAACTAACAAATTAATTAACGAATCGAGTTAAAATGATCAGGTATAGTTAAAATAGATTAGGCAGGTATAAATATACTTGAGATAGGTATGGATAAGGTATGAAGGTATATAAATAGAATGCTCGACGAAAAGGTATGTATTTAATTCATATATGAGATTTTATGCGCCGTATCGGCTAGCCGCTTGGCTTTTTCTTTTTCTTTTGGATTGGTGAGGGCTATGGGAGGCTATTTGAAATGTCCCGATGCTCCTAGTACAAAGGAGGTTATGGCGAATTTTTCCGGGAATTTAAGGAGTTAGAATATTTTTAAGATAATTGGATAGTTAGAAATCAACGTATATATATATATATATATATATATATATATAAGTCGATAAGGAAACGAACTTAGAAATAGAATAGTAAAATCAAAAAAAGAAGACGAAGAATAAAATCTAGTAAGAATAGAAAGAGGAAGCGTATACGTGTTTAAAAGTGAATAAGTAGTTGTATGGTATTGATTATTCGAGTAAGTAGTCATATCTGTTTTGACGTTATAAATGTTATTCAGTCAAGGTCTGAGAGGTAGTTATACCCCAACTTGATTGATTTCATTATTAACAAATAAATAGTAAGATTTCAGGCTCGAAAATCAATGTTGAATAAGAGTTAGTTGAATATAGCATTTGGGTTGTCGTAACGATGTTTTACACAACATCCGTTTTAACCCAAAATAAGTGTAAGCTTGGAAATATGATAAAGAATATTTCCTAAGTATAGAAATAAACGAGATCGAAAAGAGATAAGTAATTGGAATATTTTCCAATTATAAATAGCATATATTTTCTAAAGTTTAGAAAACAAAGGAAGGCGATATTCGGAAATGTTTTCCAAATAACATAAAAGGCCAATATGGTTATTGAAAATATTTGGTTAACAAATATTGATAAAGAAATAGAGAAGTGATTTAACTAATGGAATATTAATTAAGGGCTCAGTGGCATGTTCAAAAAGAAAATTTTGATTTTGAAAAGAGTAAATTGTTTAAAAGCTCCCAGGGAAAGACTGTTTGAATTAAAAACGAATTTAACAGAAATTTGTGAAAGCAAAATTAAATTAAAGTAAAGCCAGTGAAGTGGTAACTGAGATTGAATTAGAATGATATCAAGACAAATTGGATTGTGAGATTCAAATTTGAAGTGTAATGTGATAATCAAGTTAAGAGTTGGGAATCGAGAAGAAACTCGAGTTGGAATGATATTTGTCTCGAATATAAGCAAACGGTTGTGTTGTGGATAAAAGCAGATTGGAATTTGATTGGGATGACCCTTGTATCTACTGAATTGATAACAGGTGGAAAGGTTATAATGATATGCCGACAAAAGGTACAAGTTTTTATTTCTACTGGATATAAGATTTATGAGCCGAATTGGCAAGCCGCTTGGCTATTTGATTTTTCTTTTGGGTTGGAGATGGCCCAGAGAGGCGAGTTGGAGTTTGACCGATTGACCAGTACAAAGGAGGTACTGGCGAAATTTTTCGAAGAGTTAAGGTGTTAGAAAATTTTCAGGATTTTAGAAAATTTTCGTTGATAAGAATTAAATAAAAATTTAATTGAAATTAAATTTGTTCAGTTGAAACTGAAGTTAAGAAGTGAACAAATATGTTCTGACTAGTCGTTAGGGTCGTTCTCTACCTTAGCAATTTCGAGGACGAAATTATTTTAAGTGGGGAAGATTGTAATGACCCGCATTGGCAGAGGTATTATAATTAATTAATTTAATTATATAAATAGTGATATAGTGAATTGAATGGTCGTGGAATTAAATAATGGTAAATATTTAATTAAAATAATAAATTAAATAATATATTTAATTCTGAAATAATCAGAATTGGCTGAAATGACGATATGGTGTGAACTGGATCATCTGTGATATTTAATTCAGCTTGGAATTGAATTTGAATAACGAATATATTTAAATAATGAAGTTTGCACGTATAATTATATTATAATTAAAATCGAACTCGAAATGGCGCTGCAGTTCGTAAATTGGCGATTCGAACTTCAAATGAATGTACAGGATTCGTTTTAAGCCGGATTTTTGTGAAACAAGAAACGTGTGGAGCTGGTGGAGAATATCTTTCTAGTGGAAGAGAAAAATTGGGATTTCGTCGTGTAGATTTTGATGTACGTCCAAATCAAATTTTAGAAAAGTCGCTGTGGAATTCCTTTATAATTTATAAAGGAATTATTTATATTTTAAAAAGGAATTTCAATATAAATCAAATATCGGGTTGACCCAGAAGTGAATATCGAGTTAGAAATTCATATAGGAATGTTCTAGAGCTGTATGGTATTCCAATGTGAATATATATACGATAATATTTAATTTTTAAATATTAAATTTAATTATATTTAAATATATTTATATATTTAAATGGGCTATTCAGAGCTTTAAAAAAAAGCCGGTTTTGCAAACGAAGTCGGAATTCGACGAAACTAATTTTGTTGGATCCGCAATATTAAATTATTGCTAGATTTCAGTTTCCGTGATTTTTGAAGTCAGTATGTGGCCGTACGGATTTTTAAAGTGAAAAACAGTCAGTATTTCGACAGTTAAAAATACGCTGTGTGAGCATACGGAGTCGGAATTCGACGAAACCAGTTTCGTTGGGACCGTAACGTCGAACTGTAACTGCATATCCAGTTTCGTGATTTTTAGGTATCGTACGTGATGGTATGGATTTTTAGAAGATGGAAACATTTATAAAAGATGAAAACAAAATATTTAAATAAAATATCTAGATATTTCGTTCTTCCTATATATACCCCTTTACTTCCTTATAACCTAATTTCTATTTTCATCAGTCAAAACAATCCGCCTCCATCTATTTTCTTTCGAACGTGAACTTTTCTTCTGTGTAAATTCTTAGAAATTCAAACAAGCTTCTATGAAATGGTGTACGTATATATTTGGAATCCGGGAATGATCTTCTTCGTTTTGGTGTCCCTTTCGTTTAGTTCGATTAAGATTCCTGGACTGTAAAATATTACAGTAGAACCTAGGGTTCCAAATCGCAGAAAATCGAATGTGTTATTCATGAATTCGAAGTGATTTTTGGAATGAGGGGTGAAAATCGGGTTCGTGTACAAAGGTTGAGGGGATTCGATGCTTGCAAGTGTCGCAAGTCTTCAAGAGGCAGCCGAGTACGGTGTTCGAACGGGAATTTAAGGCTTGCGTCGAGTCTGATGTAGAGGGTATTGGGGGATTGCTATTTCAAGGAGGAGATGATTGGGAGTCTTAACATTGAAATTCATGAACGATAGGAGGAGTAAGATGCGGGGACAGCGATCGAAATGGGTGAAGAGGAAAGCTCCAGGTAGCGATCGGTTTAGTTGGGGAAGAAGGAGTATTGATTTGGGCGGGCCAAGAAGTTAAGTGGGCTGGTATGAAATGGGTTAGCCCATTTAAGTTAATCCAAGTTTTTGTTTTAAATTCAAAGTATATATGTAGATTAAAAATTCATAACTCGGTCATACGATATCGGAATTCAGTGAAACAAGATGCATTGGGACTGTATGGACGAGAGCTTCACAATGAAGCCGATTGGAAGTGGATTGGGGCTCGTATGAATTTATGGCAAAATAAACTGTTTGATTCAAATCAAATAACAGTTTATCGTTCTTTAACGATGAACTACAAAAGTGAGTAAATCTCACTAACTCTGAACAGTTTATAATTTCATGTTGCATTTCTAGAACTGTTAAATATTGGCTGATTGACTGTTTGTTGACTGTTTGATTGAACTGCTAGTCAGTTAGTTGAATTTCTATATTTGATTCTGTTTAACAGAATATATCATATGGAACTGAAAGTGATGTTATCTATATTGTTTAACATCTGTGCTGCAGGGAAACAGGTCGGAGGAATCCAACTGGATTCCTCAACATTTATTTTATTGTGATTCATATATTGTCATATATGATGTGATATATAATCTGTTGTCGATTATATGTGTTTGGACGATACTGATCATCGTGATTTGATATGTTGAATACCATAACATACCGAAATGTTGATAAGGGAATATTTTCAAAGTGATATTTGAAAATAAAATATTTATAAATGGAATATTTATAAATAAGAAATATTCATAAATTGGAATATTTATAAATTGGAGATATTTAGAAAATGAATAAATGTTATAAAATGGAAACTGTTATAAGAAGGAAATCATTTGTAAAGTGAAGAACCGTTACTAAAAGTAAATCTTTATAAATGAATGGTTTCATCGAGTTAAAAGGAGTTAATCGATGATAGTTTAATTGAGTTAAAAAGAGTTAATCGATGATAGTTTAATCGAGCTAAAAGGAGTTAATCGATGATATTTTAATTGAGTTAAAAGGAGTTAATCGATGATAGTTTAATCGAGTTAAAAGGGTTTAATTGATGATAGTTTAATCGAGTTAAAAGGAGTTAATCGATGTTAGTTTAATCGAGTTAAAAGGAGTTAATCGATGTTAGTTTAATCGAGTTAAAAGGAGTTAATTGATATTAGTTTAATCGAGTTAAAAGGAGTTAATCGATGATAGTTTAATCGAGTTAAAAGGAGTTAATCGATGTTAGTTTAATCGAGTTAAAAGGAGTTAATCGATGTTAGCTTAATCGAGTTAAAAGGAGTTAATCGATGTTAGTTTAATCGAGTTAAAAGGAGTTAATCCATATTAGTTTAATCGAGTTAAAAGGAGTTAATCGATGTTAGTTTAATCGAGTTAAAAGGAGTTAATCGATGTTAGTTTAATCGAAAGGAGTTAATCGATGTTAGTTTCATCGATTAGAGTTAAAGCAAATGAGTTAATTGAATATAGTTTATTCGAATAGAATAAAGGAGTTAATCGGATATAGTTTATTCGAATAGAGTAAAAGGAGTTAATCGAATATATAGTTTATTCAAATAGAATTAAAAGAGTTATCGAATATAGTTTATTCGATAGGAGTTAAGTGAATAGAGTTGGAGTTAAATCAAAAGAGTTAAGTGAATAGAATAAATTGAATAGAGTTATCGAATATACCTTATCGAAGGAAAGAATTATCGAATAGAAAAGATTTGAAAGAGAGTTACGTAAGGAAGTTTGTTAAAGAATTAGAAGGGTGAACTTTGTCTATTTCAAGGTTAGAAATGTTGTTCAGTTAAGGTCTGAGAGGTAATATTACCCCAACTTGATTGACTTCATTTTTAACTAAGGAATGGTTAAGGTTCGATAGTAAAGGATGGTTAAGTGAATTTAGTAATTAAAGGAAATGGTTTGAGTTGGCATCGCGATGGTTTGTTTAAACATCTGTCTAAGTCCAATGAAGAAGCTTTAGAAATGTTTTCCAAATAAGAAACCAGAAATGTTTTCTAATAAAGAAAACAAGAAATGGAAATGTTTTCCATTGTTAATAACGTATATTTTCCAAATTAAGAAAATAAGAAATATAGAACATAGGGAAACAGGAGATAAGTAAATTAATGAAATAAAGAGATAAATGTTGAATGATGTTTGATCGATATAAATTTCCATTTGGAAATAATATCATTGTTTGAACACCTGTTTTTCTTCGATAGTTAAATCAGGACTATCGAAGTTTTGACCATTTTAGCGTTGTTAATATGGAGAGACCGGTTGGATTATTATCCAAAGAACCACTCTGTATTGGCATAAGCGTTGCGAATCATATATGCCAAAGGAAATTGAAGACGGAGTTATGCAAGGGCTATCCTGTTTACAGAATAGTTCGTTCGGTTCATCCTGTTCCTGGATGACTTGTATGGACGGATGTCTGACAGAGTATTTCCAGACGATCACGTATATTGATTTCTCCAACCATACCAAGAGTGGAAGCGGAGAACGAAACTTCTTTTAGCTGACACATAATGTATGGTTGAGGATGTCAATCGGTGATTTGATGGATTTGACGATGTGGCATTCAAAGTGAATCTGATGTGATGATGAAGCGTAACCTCAAGCCTCATCATCCGGTAAATGACACAAATCGGGCAGGTAACATGGCTAGGTCAGTCGCACCGAAGTAGGGTGTATAATCACCTGATCTAGAGTTTCATTTACTTCTAAAAATCTATTGTTGATGCTGTCCCATTCGGGAAACGGTTGCTTATCCCAGCCGTTGGTGATATACATTCGATACACTCAAGCGAAATGAGTGGTCGGTCATGTGTGGCCGGGTTGCAAGATGTTCTTGTTGAACCCAGTGTATTCCTCTCTAGAGGTACACTAGCGAAAGGTGGTTCCATACCTTGTCATAGTTGGAAATCCATTACCCAATACGTGCTTGCAGTTTTGATTGTATACTATATATGTAGAACGTGAGATGAAAGCATTTCTGTTAGATGATTATTATATTGTGTTGATTGACATTATTATAATATCAAAAGGTTTTTGATATAAAGATATTTGGATTCTCATAAGGGAAAAACCTGTTCCGTTATACGACATGGTCTTATGAGATATCGTTTACCTGCTTGAACTGTTTTAAACTGTTTTACTCATACCAGTCCCACGACTGACCTGGAGTTTATTTTGTTTGTTTTCCCTAAACTCTTGGGTGCCTAATTTTGTATGGGCTGTAAGTAGTCAGGATTTACAGATATACTGGAAGAGCTTGGAGCAGGAGGCTTCAAGATTATATAGCTATAGTTATTCCCGCTGTGTTGTAAGTGTTGTACTTTGATAATGATGTATATTCAAGTACAAATGTATATTTCAAGTTATGTTATATATATTATATGTTATTCGTTCCGCTGTGAGGTTCGTGTTACTCTGATGTTGTGTTCTTCTTCTTCTTCTTCTATTCTAAGTTTCTATCTTATCTTTCCTCACCCTCTGTTTTATTTCTATTAATTTCCTGATTTTCAGTTTAATTTGGGGTTGGACTTGTGTTTTTGGTCAGCTCAAATTGGACCGGATTTTCGGGTCATTACAATTTTATTCCATGCGCTGTGAAACATTCTACAGGTTCCTTGTTAGTTCAAATTCCTTTCTTTTCCTTTCTTTGGCGACCGTCTCGTACTAGTTGGACGTCAGCACAGCGCATTTCAAGGGAAATGTCAGTTGGTCTGGGGCGGGCCGTCACACTATCCAAATACAAAGTTGCACAGGACCAGGATACAAAATTTCCATACTGATCCATAGAGCACAAAATCCTTGACTAGGTTAGATGTATTATGTTATCCACAAAATTCCTAAAGAAAAAAATACAAAAGAAAAGGAACATGTTGTCAAATTAATGGAGTCTGCAACTGAACTTCAAGATAATACCGTGACAAACAAAAACATGTCATGACAAATGACAAAAAATGATGTTGAAATCCAAGGCCATATGGGTTAACGCACAGAATAACTATAAATTATGTTGGACTTATACATCTCCATTCTCCATTTCTTATCTTCATTCTCTATGTAACAGCTTCTATTGAATCATAAACATTTTAAAAAATGCACATTTATAATGAAGATTTAAAGCACATAAAGAAATGCACAAATTAAGAAGAAACTGTGGAATTCCTATTAAAATCAGATCAACTGAATATACTTCAATGTGTATTATGGGCCGAATTTCTCAATTAAAGTGCTGATTGTTCAAGCAAGTTGAAGGTTAGTGCATTGTTGTGTTTGAAAAACTGTGGGGGCCTTAACATACAGGTGCGAGCAATGAAAAAAACTTTAGAAAAAATGTTTCTTTTCCCACAACTTCCTTGCTACAAAAGCATCTATTGTTAACGTGGCAACTTTGGAAGATTTTTATAATGATGATTGATTGTAACATTGCTGCATGCAAGCAAAGGTACTATTACCGAACAAGTTAGTCCTTGACGATGTTTATAGGTAAACCAGATGTTTTATGGTGATTTTTACTGTGTAATTTTAAGCAACCAATTAATTTCAAAATTAAAAGTCATAACCAGTAACAGAAGTATAAGGGTAAAAATAGAATTTAATTTTGGAAAATAATGCTGTAAAGAGAAAACGACATAACAGAAATATTCTCAGGTGGAACAGAATATTAAACTGAGCAAAAAATACTGCAACCTAGATTACCTATATATAGATATTTAGTGTTATTAAACTCTGTGTTTATTCTATTTTTCACATTTTAGGTTGCTGTTTAGCGAGCTTATGAGACCAGAAATGATTTAAACACAATAGTAGTCTTCAGTCTTGTTTTTCATTAGACAATAACCATAGGCATTTGGCGAATGAACCGCGGTAAAAGAATGTATATACACAAACAAGTCAGCACTGGATTACCTATATATGGTTATGTCTCTGGAGAAATACCGCAAGGAGAATTTGTGATATATGAGTTATCTTCCTTATTTAATTCAGTTGTTGACACTGACATATAAACAAGCCAGGCAACTAAAGGAAACACGCGGCCATTTCATATATTAGTTTAATTTTCGTTGACCGTACCTAAAATATCCAGCTAGCACTTATTATAAAATTGATCCTTTCTCACATGTATGCTTGTCTATTATGGAAATACTAACCTATTTGATATAAGATTTCAGTTTTTCTCGTTTATCCTTTTATGCACATGTGAATCACATTCACAGTTGATCAATCTTTTACAAGACAGTAACTTAGTCGCTTGAGACTCAAATGCAATCAACAAGTTCCGAATACTCGTAGACAAGCTAAACTGGTTTGACCTAGTATCGGTTCGGCAAGGAATATAGGGCTCCGGATGAGGCTAGTGGAAACTCATAATGAAGGTAACCATGCAGTTTGGCATGACTTCGAATCAGCCTTCTTTCAGTTTGGCCTTGTCGATTGAGCTAGGTGAAGTCATGCCACCACCATTTCCTTCATTTGGTTCGGCATAACTTCTGTTTGACATGACGCATGCCGTATAAGACTCTTAGAGCTTGGTATGATAGATTAAGAAATTATTTGTTCAAATTGATACTGCATATGTTAGAAAATATATTGAAAATACTACATATTAGATAATATATTAAAAATATTGCATATGTTAGATAAAGAAAATTGTTCAAATTGATAAGTTAGATAATGAAAATTGTTTAATGACTTTTAAATTTTAATATATACTTTAAGCTTTACAAATACATATGTTCAAATTGATGACCTAGATTTTACAAATACATATGTTGAAAATTGTTTACCTTGTTTATACAACCGTAAATAATACTATCAAAATGTTTAGACTACATTTCTATAGATTTTTTAAAATATACTTTAAGTTTTACCTAGTCGGGTTAAAGACATATTTATTCCAAAGCTAAAAAAGATGATTTTGTCATATATTTTTCAAATAAAAGTATGTTTGATTCTCGTTTCTTTCGTATTAAATACAATCTCAAGAAACATACCTTGATTTAATATGAAGTCCTGCTATATAATGATAATGTGGATAGTACTTCATATAGATGTGGATTTCTTGAAACTGGGTATATATAAGATAATTTGGCTTAACTGGTGTGATAATGCAGAAACTGATTTGTATAAATCATCTACAAAAATTCGAAGATGATACTATATGGTAACCAAGTGATTATGTATATATATAAATACTTATTACTCATTCATAAAAATGCTAACGTAAATGTGATAATTCAAAATATAACTAAACTAAAAGTATATTTTGGATGTGATAGTGTGGTGCCAAATGAGAATTCAAATTTTATGTTAAATATTATGTAGGGAATTATTAGAGCACCAAAAACAAATTCTACCATGAAAATATGTTCATTAATCATGGTTCGCTCAAAGGATTAGCAAAATAGGTAAATAGCAGTAAATACGAGCTTTGTTTACTAGCTATTTGCTGAAACAATTTACCAAATATAGTTCCTATTTGGATAAGTTAGCATCATGCCTATTTAATTTGAATCAACCCACCTGCATGCAATGTACCTAGTGTTTTTTTAATTATCATTCAAATTGTATTTCAATAAAAACTCACAGGAAAACTTAAACACCGGTGGCTCTAAATATTCAAATCTAATATGAAATAATATGCAAAGAACAAAGAACCCATGTGCCATTATCATGTATGAAGTAAATGTTAATTAATCAAGGGAAACAAAAAACTGCCGTATTAATAGAACCCGCATTTCGAAGAACTCATGGTTTGCTTCCAGCCAATGAGTTTCTATCTACAAACTACAAATATTGCCATGATCCTTCCTTTTGAAAGAAATGTATATTTACATAAAATAAACTTGACATAATAATAACAAAAGAAAGAAGGACTTAGCGTTCAAACTTTTTGGGGTTAAATGAACTTAACCACGACATCATCCATATATTTAGAGCAAAAAAATCTTTGTAGGTGCACCAATGAATGGATGCAAATCTTTGGGATTTTTGTATTGTTAAGTATCTGAAATCTAAATATTACAACATTTTAAGTGAAAAACAACCGAGTTACATTATTGTGCAGATTTTGCTTCTAAGCGTATTAGCTTGAAGAGGCAAGATGGTTGGCTACAAACAAGTATATCTCTTTCGACCCACTAAGGCAGAGGTAAAGCTCTTGAAAATAATATGTTTTTTCACTTTAAATCGTAAACATTAGAGAAATATAATGTAAGTACCTCATGTTTTACTTTCATAGGACGTCGATTTGGAAGAGCATCAATTTTGCAAATATCACACCATATAAATAAAAAAACTTTTGCAAGCTATTGCATAATTATGCGCAAGCTTTCACAACACTAATTTGCGGTAAATTTGAGTCCTTTGAACTTCTCGAACCTTCTACCAAAAACCTTGCGGTTAGTACTTTAATAATGTGCTTTAATAATGCGCCACAAAGACATAATTAGCAGTTATCTAGGCTAAAATGTAAGTGTTTTAGGAATAGTGCTCCAAAGATGGAAAACATGTTCAAAAATAGATCTTGATTTTACGCTTAACATTTACTTATGAAAGTTATAATTATTTGGCATTCATCGACATCCATAAACACAAACATGCAAAACAGATTTTGAATTAGGAAACTTCTTTGAATAGGAAAACTTCAAGATGATTAGTGGCCAAAATCAAACATTCATGCACGTTGTACAGATTACAAAGGATTATCAGAAATAGTAAAAATAAAATAAAATAAAATAAATCGATCGATGTTGAATACTTGAGAAGCAAAAGAAGATTTGATAGGGCGTGGATTATTGTTAGTCTGAATCAGCAATTGAAGAATCTTGGATTATCGGAGAACTGATACCTGAATCGAAAACACAAAAGGGTAAACGCGCGATTTAGAAAACACGGAATAATTGGATTCATCTGCGAATTTACAAGATTCAACTGCGGATTGAAGAACCGCTGATTATATGAATCAAAAACACTTAGAAAAGAAAAAGGAAAAAAAATCCGATTTAGTGAAAAGATGGAAAGGGTAAACGAGGGAATATCTAAACGGCCAAAAAAATAGCGGTAAACCTTTTCCGTGTATTCTATGTTTCGGTCTAAAGCATCGGATTTCATCAAACAAACATTTTTATATGTAGTGATATATATTGGCTCACGTTTTAAACGTCGGTTGTACAAATATTAGAACCAATTGGCTATATTTGCTTCAAACAGTTGCTTCGGTTCCTACTATAACCGAAGCAATTTCCTACATATAAATTTTCTACTTCTTCCTATGAAGTAGTTTCTTCCGTTGTAGTGAGGGAACATAAGCAGATATTATTATTTGCTTCTGTTTTTAAAACAACCGAAGCAATTGAAGCGAGGCAACTGACCTGTTTTGTAGTAGTATATATTGGTGGGATATAAATTCATTAATAATTTAACAAGGGTTGAACGAAGTAAAAAACTAAATTCCAGTATAATGATATGAATGAATCGAATATGATTTGAAATTAATGATTTAACCCTTGTGTATGAATGATGTTATATGTTGAATTTTGGAAATTGGTTAGTTAAACTGTTGATTAATGAAGTGTTATTTAAATATTTCATGTATATGCTACTTGCACGGTAAACCAACTTAAGTACAGGTGCCAGAGGGCCATGAGGATTGTTTTTTTGTTGTTGCGAATATTGCACGTAAATTGAGCATGTATGCTCGATAGTGCACGAAAAAGGTACGCATACGTGAAAATATAATTTTTGGGTTGAATTTTGTTTTCTGACCATGTGAGTCGATGTATATATATTATTTGTTCCTGCGATATCGCAGAAGTCACTCCGTATAAGGGAGACTCCAGCGGATTTTTCTGGGAATTTATAGTGTTAGAAAATTTTTGATATTCTGAAATTTTTTGGTAATAATATTGAGTTGGGCTTTAATTTATAATAAATTGGATTTTAAATTATAATGGGTTTATGACATTTTTCCTACCTTAATAATTTCGGGGACGAAATTCATTTAAGGGGAGAAGATTGTAATGTCCCGTATTTTTTGTGGTCAAATATTTATTTGGAATTTTAAATGGATTTAAAATATATATTTTGATTACATAACGAAATTTGAATGTCAAATTTATACATAATTTAAAACGAGCTCGAAATGGTGCGGTAGTTCGTAATATTGAGTTTTCAACTTCAATTGAATATAAAGAATCCATTTTTTTTATTTTATACAGAATCTTTTTTGAGTCGGATTTCCGTGAAACAAGAAGCAATGGAATCTTGTTGATTATAATTTTCATATGGAAGAGAAAGATTCAGATTTCGTGTTATAGATTGTTAGTTATGTCCAAATCAAATTTTAACAAGTTTTTAGGGAATTCTTTAATAAGCGATAACGTTTACTTAATAAATTTATAATGATTTTTATATAATTTGGATAACGTTTAATTCAAAATTGATGATATCAAGTTATATAATTTATATTTGAAGTTATATGATATTTCCAGTGGGTATTTATGATTATAATAATTTATTATTGTTAGATCGAAATTTGGACCTAACACCCAAATTGTTATGAACTGTGGAGAATTCTAAGTGAAGAACAAGGAAAAAGAAAATAACACTCAGAATTTATAGTGGTTCGGCGTTAACGAGCCTACGTCCACTTTATATTTTATTGATTATGCTTTAAAAGCTAGTACAACAGTGATTTCTCTCAATATTTCAGTGGTTTGACAACAATGGCGGACTCAGCATTCACTATTGCCAAAAAGCTCCCGAAAAATGCCAAGCTCTGGGCTATTTATAGCTGATTTTGTCGGACGGATCGCGGACACGTGGCACGAATCCCGAGATTTTCGGATCGCATCGCCACCATTGAAGAAACAATCAAACTAGCCGTTGTGAACAGGTGTCGTCAGATCCATGCGATTCGGATCGCTGAAGACCAGCTCGTGGTCGAACGGGTCAGTGGGTTCGGTTCGTTGCAAGGGATCGGATCGCCTGGAGGTGGCGTTCGTCGACGAGATGAGAGCGATCCGTTCCCTGGGCGAATCGATAGAGTGCGATCCATTCCTGGGCGAGACGATGGCGTGCGATCCAAGCGGGGCGAGACGATGGCGTGCGATCCAAGCGGGGCGAGACGATGGCGTGCGATCCATTCTTCCACTTTCCTGGAGGACTTGGTTTCCTGATTTCCTTTCACGAATGATCCTGGATGGCTTGGTCAAAAAGCAAGCCAACATTTTGCCCCCTCGAAGTATGTTTTATTGATGATGAAACATGCTTCGAAGATACTTATTGATTCTCTCCTGAAAGGATGCAAGTTTACAGTCGCATTGGTTCAAATTGACACGTGGATGAATCGGATCGCCATAGGTCGACACGGTCCGATTTGGTCATCTGCTCGTCGCGTGCTGAGTTCTTAGGGTCTTGCGCGACACAGGGCGCATCTTCCTTCGAGTCGTATCGGGCTCTGAGTTTCGTGGGCCATCATTTCAAAGCGGTCCGTGGGCTTTTTTGCGATTCCGTCTTCGGATCGTGGTTCGGGGGGCGTTTCGTGGACCGAATAAGACAAAGGAGGGGAGGCCAATGGTCACCTTCTTTGCCTATATAAGCCGACGTTCCCCCCTTCACTTTCCTTCTTTCTCCTCTCTGCTGAATCGTCTCGCGCGAGCTGTTGAACAACGAATCCAACCCTTTAAAACTTTCGAAAATCCAAGAACTCTCTCAGTTTTTAGAAAGGTAACTTTATAGGAAGCACCCTCGTACTACTTTCCTGAATTTCTACGGTTGATTCCAGAGAGAAACAATATAAATCCGCTACTTTTCGAAGTAATCACCAAGTCGCCATGGCCATTGAACGTGGAGCTCAGAACTTGAGGATGGGAAGGAGATGAGGAAGAAGAAGGATGGAGAAGGAGAAAGGAGGCTGACTCGGATCGTGGTCAGTGATTGAGGACGGAAGCAAGTGGCGAGACGAAAGATTGAGAGGGCAACCAAGGGTCGTACCACGGTAGTCGCAACGGTTCGTGAGGGAGCCTTCCCTTCGCCCGGCGATTCGGTGAGGGGCAAACTCTCTGCTCTGCGATCGGGAAAGGGGTGCGATCCCTCTGCCATGCGAGTCGAAGGGGGGCGATCCCCCTGTCGTGCGAGTCGGAGGGGGGCGATCCCTCTGCTATGCGATCCGCCTCACGGTTGGTGATACGAAGAAATTTCAGTCTTCAATCAGCGCCTTGTCGCTACAAAACTCTGGACAGTTAGGATAGAGCCCTGACGTTGATCTCTCTGGACCAAATGACTTCATGATTTGACTGCATATGACGACTAATGACTTTTAATAACCTCGACTGCTTTCATGTTTTATTATCGTTTTTAATAATGCGCACACACAAGCACACACAGTAGCACTTGCACACACGGGGGACGGGTAGTGTTAATCTTATCGTTCATATTTTCTCGTCCTAGCAGCAATGTCGAACGACCACTCTTCCTCAAGATCTGTAGCCGAAACGGAATCTGAGACTCCTGAACAGCATAATCCTCAAATTCCTCCAATCAATCCAGAAGGTGAAGATTCTGGGTCCGAATATGAAGCCACAGAATCGGATCCGACAGAAAGCACGTCATCCAGCAACAACTCCGATTCTGATGAGCGAGCTCCGGACGAAATTCCAGGCGCAGTCGGGATAGATAAATTCTCTGACTCTTTAGCGTCCAAGCTCGACGAGATAAAACTCAAGAGAATCTGCTTAAGACATGGCATTCCTTGGGACGATGTCTTAACACCTGGAAGCGAAGACAGACCTCATTTAGCACCGGAAGGGTATATGTCGATCAGTCGGACAATGTGTCTAGTAGGAGCTATCCCTCCGTTCCCTCCAATTGTCATTGACACTCTGAGACGATTAGGCATTGCCCCGATGCAGCTTCATCCAAACGCCTACGCGTCTCTATATTCTTTATATGTCGCTTATGCGGAAATCTTGCACGCCGAACTCAAATTCAGAGACCTGGTGTTCTTCTTTCTCTTCAAGCACCGCTCTTCTGCAACTCCCAACTTTTCCTTTTTTGAATCAGTGGCGAACAGGAAAGTTCTGTACGACGGATACAGCAACATCGGGGATCCTAAGTCTGACTGGTTTTACATAAGAAGACAGGCTAGATGCTCACGAAAATGGCTCAAATCGAGTAAATTTTTATCGCCTAGTTGAATATCTTGCTTGGGGAGTCTGAGTAATAACATTCTTCCGCTTTTTCCTTTGTCATAAACAGATCATGTCTTCCCGAAAACAGAGGGTGCATTATACCACAACCGGTTATCCATTCTTTTGCAAAGCAGATCCGACTTTTTAAGGATTAAAAAATGGATTACGGATGACAACCTTCACAAGCATCGCCTCTTGGATAGGAAATTTGGACGTGGAACCGGCGGCAAACCTTATAAATACGTGCCCCTGACGGAAGGAGAGGGAACTTCACAAGCGGTGGAGACAACCAAATTTCACAAAAGTCCTTCTCCGATAGTCATCCAGGACGACGAAGACTTGAATGTATACAGGGGGGATGAGTCCCGTGGCGATGCGTCGAAAGAAATCCCTACTTTTGCTCCAATGGATACTGTGGGTGACGACGAATTGACAGAAGAACAGTTATTCGACGAGCTGAATAAAATCCCTTTGCCCGACATCGAATACACGGAAAAAGACTTCGGCGAGGAGCCTTTCTTTTCTGCTCCCGAAGAGGCGGCTGACTCAGCAAGGGGACGTGAAACGGGCCAGACGAGCCTGTCTCCAGGCCCGGGTCTGTTAGGGGGAATTATATGGGATGCACACCTCACACACACTGCCTGATCGTGCACTACTATGTCGTGGATATTCAATGTGATAATATGCTCTTCTTTTCTTTTTTGCAGGAGCGATGTCACGCAGGAGATCTTATTCGTTCCGTTCTCTTCGCGAAGGCACCCCCAGCCTTCGTTCGGGTACTGAGCACCCTCGCGGTCCTTCTCACAAGTCGAGCTCTTCGCAACCTCGATCTCCACTCAAATCAATCTCTACCAGGCCTTCGAGTCATCCAATAATTTCGACCGGGGGGAAGACACTTCCAAAAGAGTTGACTCCTCCAAAGAGTGCGCCTTCCCACAGTCGGTCGTCCAAAAGGCGCCACGAATCCAAAGATGGGGACAGGGATTCATCCAAAGATACTGAGCAAACGAGAAGCAACATAGTCCCCATCAGCCAACCAGAATTAGCTGCCTCCGGTTCACGGGACTACGTTCACGGTCCTGAAATCCAAGGTAGGCTGGAAAAGCTACGGGAACAATTTCCAGGAATGTTCTTCGATAGGATGGTCTTTGTTCCTGCCTTGGAGCCAGTTCCTAAAAACTGGGATAAAGAAGTTATTGGGCATATCCGTCACGTGGCCAAGCAGTACGAGGCGATGAAAAAGCACGCACTTAATCTTTCGGAGGTCGTCCGGACACTCGAGATAGAAGCTCACAGGTCTAAAGCAAAACTCGAAAATAATGAAAGGGCCAGGACAAAATTAGAGAAGGATCTGGAAGACGCTCAAGCCCAGCTCGCCCTGGCACAGAGAGACGCCGCAAACTATAAAACTGAATTAGAAAATGCCAAGCAGCGCTTTCACTTAGAACTGGATTCCAATAGCCAGGAAAAAATGGCCTTAAAAAAGGAAGTTGAAGACCTCAGAATGGCCAACATCGAACTGGCAACGGCTAAAGGCCATTTTTTGACGGAGAAGGCTGCTTGGGAAGCGGAGAGAGCAAGCTTAAAAGAAAAGTTGGCTCTGGCAGAGGCGGAAAAAGTGATTTTGAATGATCAGGTGGCCGATGCGGAGAGACGGGCAGCTCTTGCCGAAAAGAACGTTGATAGCGCCATTGAAATGGCCACTGCCTCCAACCACAAACTCCTTGAAAGAGAGAAAGAAATCGAGGGGTTTGAGGAGATGATCTTTGACTTCCTCGGTCAGGTTCTCAAGACTCGCAATATCTCATGGATCCCGGACTATCATGTTACTTTGGCCAACTTGTGGGATGCCATCGTGGAAGGCGAAAAACATAGACTAGGGGTCGAAGAGATCGATGAAGATGAATTGATGAAAAGCATCCTAAGGGACAACGAGCCTGAGGATCTGGCAGAGGGCCGTCGCTTAATCTTGGCGGAGATGGAGAAGGAGAGAACCATGGCTAAAGGCAAAAGCAAAATTGACGAAGGTTCCAGCTCCGCCGCCAAGTCTAAAACTTCCGAAGTCGAGGAGTATCATCCTGACGATCCGTTGATCCCCTTAGGCTTAACTCCCGTGGCTGCTGGAGCACCCGGATCTACTCAAGAGGGAGTATCTGCTGAAGGTACCTTTCTCTATTCTCAACGATTTGCTAAAGCGATTGCGAATTGTCGTCGTCTAACAGGGCAACCCATTGAATTAGTAATGTGTGTCTTTCATAATGCAGGTGGCGAGCCCGCCGACAAGGGTGTTGGAAAAGAGAGAGAGGTGGAGGAGGGGATCATCCTGCCGGGTGCTGAAATCGATGTTTCAGAGCGAGCCGAGGCCGCAACAGCTGAAGGAAGCATCTCGGTGCCTAGCGCCGACGTACCCAAAGATGCTGAGACTATCGAGGCTTTAAAAGACTTGGATGGTCGGCATGTGGATGATGAAGAGGATATCACCGGCACCAAGAAGGCCGACGATGATGATGATGAGGAACCCCTGGCCAGCCGAAAAGCCAGACAAGAGAAAGAGTTGGCTTTGAAGAAGGTGGGGGATGAGGCTTTGGATGTGGTCCCTCTTGCAGAGTTCGATCCCAAAACTGGGATGATTATGAAAATCCAGTCCAAGTCCATCAGCCGGCAACTTCACTTTGCAAACCCTGATGACTTCCCTGCTTCCCTCTCCGGCAGAGGTAAGGGAAAAGATGGGGCAGAGGAAACCTCAGAGGAGTCAGATGCTCCCCTCGTGGACAAGCGAAAAAGGAAAAAGGGGGATCCATCCGAAGCCGACAAGGAGAGGCTGGAGAGGCAGAAGCGAGAGAAGATATCAAAGCATAAATAGGATGTTTACTGATATTTTGTCTTTTAAGCTTCCCACTGGCCAGGAAGTGTAATTGTGAGACTGGCCCTCACTTTTGTTTCTAACTTGTTTTCACCTTGCTGATTTGCAGTACATAAACAAGGGTTTGTTTCTTCTTACATCATTGTGTACCTGTATTCATAGAAACTTTCCACATTTAGTCGTTAGCCAGCTATTAATAATTATAAATCAGTGAATCAACAGGAAGAAGAATGTTCATGCTATGTTACACTTGTTATATCAAAGTTTAGTGTTTGCATAAGAGAGCGCGATGCCCCCTAATCAATTGTTAGAGTTTTATGCTTGGCGATTCGTTCGTCCCCCGATCCTTCAGCGGGGAAGAAGCTATTTCTCAGCGCTCAATCGGAGACGCCTTTATACTCTCTCTCTCTCTGGAGAGTTAGAGTTCAAGCTCAGCGATTCATTCGCTCCCCGATCCTTCAGCGGGAAAGGAGCTCTTTCTCAGCGCTCAATCGGAGACGCTTTTATACTCTCTCTCTCTCTCTCTCTCTGGAGAGTTAGAGTTCGAGCTCAGCGATTCATTCGCTCCCCGATCCTTCAGCGGGAAAGGAGCTCTTTCTCAGCGCTCAATCGGAGACGCTTTTATAATCTCTCTCTCTCTCTGGAGAGTTAGAGTTCGAACCCAGCGATTTATTTGCTCCCCAAACTCGTCTCAGGTTTACATTTTAATCCAAGCTCCGAGGATTAAAACCAGTCGGACAAGCAGCTAGAGCATTTACCAAGGCTTTGGGTTCTTCTGATTAGTTTACGATAGGAACTGTCAGCGCTGGACTTCGGGTACCTGCGATATTCACACTGATTTTCATAGGCAAATAGATAAAGACGCAGCAAAGGTACATGACACACAGTATTTTTATAGTGGTTCGGTCGAATCATGACCTACGTCCACTTTATAATCCCTTGCTTTAAGAAATCAGACTGTTCTAGGCAAGTCATGCCCTGTTACATAGTTTTTTTTTTTTAACAAAACAAAGGAATGGATTTGAAACTTCTCATGTTAGATATGGCCGTAGATGTTGGGCGTTCCACACTCTGGGGATCTCTTTTCCATCTACGGTTGCCAGCTTGAAGGTTCCGTTATCAAGCCTGCTGAGAATAGAATACGGTCCTTCCCACTTCGCTCCCATATGAGTTGGGGGTGGAAAGACACGTTTCCGAACCAAGTCTCCGGGTTCCAAGGTTCGGGCTCGGACCTTTTTGTTGTAGTATCGGGCGACCTGTTGTTTACATCTCAGAGCACGCAGGTCGGCCTCATCCCTCTTTTCTTCGATCATATCCAGGGACTCAAGGAGCAATTCATTATTGGACATTGGATCATAATACGTCACCCGATGAGAAGGTACCTTTATCTCAATCGGGATGACTGCTTCCGTTCCAAAAGCAAGGGAGAACGGGGTATGTCCTGTTGCTGATTTATATGTCGTCATGTAGGCCCACAGTGCCAAGGGCAATTCGTCAGCCCACATGGCTCTAGCTCGCTTCATTCTTCTTTTCAGAATGGACTTAATTACTTTATTTACAGCTTCGACTTGCCCGTTCGACTGTGGGTGTGCCACAGATGTGTATCGATTCTCGATGTGGTATTTTTGGTAGAAGTTTCTGAATTCTGCACTATCAAATTGAGTTCCGTTGTCTGTTATCACAATTTTTGGAATTCCGAATCGACAGATGATGTTTCTCACGATGAAGTTGGTCACCCGTTTAGTTGTGATCGTAGTTAGTGGTTCTGCCTCGACCCACTTAGTGAAATAATCTACAGCCACAATGGCGAACTTTGCTCCACCCCTTGCTATGGGGAGGCTTCCAATAATATCAATTCCCCACATAGCAAATGGCCACGGGCTCATCATTGTCTTTAACTGGCTTGGAGGCGCTCTGGGTATCTTTGAAAATCTCTGGCATGCACCACATCGTCGTGCATATCTTACTGCATCCTTGTTTATGGTAGGCCAGAAGTAACCATGCCGTAATATCTTTTTTGCCAAAGTTTGCCCCCCGGTATGATCGCCACATTCACCTTCGTGGACTTCTTGCAGCACACGTTTGACGTCATCGTGGGCTATACACCGAAGGAGGGGCATTGAATACCCTTGTCTATAAAGAATTCCACCTTGCAGTACGTATCGGGTGGCCTTACGAATCACTTTTTGCCTCTCGCTTTTCCTGGTCGGAGGCGCTCCATTCATTAGGAAATCCTTTATAGGGGTCATCCACGATTCCTTTTCTGGTTCCGTCTCTAGTACTAGGTCGATTTCCATCTGATCAATGCTGGGAGACCGAAGTACTTCAACGGGGGCTAGCCCTATCACTTCAGGATCGTTAGAACTAGCCATCTTTGCCAACCTGTCTGCTTGCTGATTTTCTGACCGCGGAATATGAGATATGCTGTAGTGATCAAACTCATTCAGCAGCTCTCTCACTTTCTTTAAGTATAGAGTCAATCTTGCACTTTTAGCTTGGAATCTCCCAGTAACTTGGTTCACGACTAACTTGGAATCGCAGAAGATGTTCAGTTTCGTGACTTCTAGCACCTTTGCGATCTTTAATCCGGCTATCAGAGCTTCATATTCAGAATCGTTGTTAGTGGCCTGAAACTCCATTCGGATGGCATAAGTTATCAATCGTTTCTCGGGGGTTTCAAGCACTATTCCGGCGCCGGATCTTTCGTTATTTTTAGCACCATCAGTATATAATCTCCAGACATCAGGGTCGAAAAGTAATTTTGAGGGTTCCACTTCTTCGTTTGCTATGTCTTCTTCAGGAACTGTGAATTCTGCTATGAAGTCAGCTATCGCTTGCCCCCGAATTGATCGTCTGGGCTGAAAGTTCAAGTCAAATTGACTTAACTCAATATTCCATTTGAGTAATCTTCCAGACGCCTCTGGTCTCTGTAGAACTTGCTTGAGTGGGTGATCAGTATATATGATAATAGGATGTGCTTGAAAGTAGTGCCGAAGTTTTCTGGAGGCAATCAGTAAACTATACGCCAGTTTTTCTATCCGTGGATAATTACGTTCTGCCACTGTTAATTTTTTACTCACGTAATACACAGGTCTTTGGACCTTCTCCTCTTCCCTTACCAATGCTGAGCTGACTGCATGAGATGATACTGCCAAATATACGAATAAATCCTCGTGGTCTATTGGTTTAGATAGAATTGGAGGTTTCTCCAAGTGTCTAAGCAAGTTCTGAAACGCTTCCACGCAGTCAGGTGTCCATTTAAAGTGGCGTTTTCCCCGCTTTATTAATTCGAAGAATGGGATGCACTTATCCGTAGCCCTGGAGATAAATCTGCTTAGTGCGGCCACTTTTCCAGCAAGGCTTTGCACGTCCTTAATTTGCCTAGGTTCCTGAATGTTCCTGATTGCCGTGATCTGGTCTGGATTAATCTCAATACCGCGCGAACTGACAATGAATCCTAAGAATTTTCCAGAAGCAACACCGAATGAACATTTGGTGGGATTGAGTTTCATCCCATACTTTCGAAGAATGCCGAACATCTCTGCCAAGTTAGTAGTGTGTTGAAAGGATTGCTTGGATTTAACCAACATATCGTCGACGTATACTTCCATCGTTTTCCCGATTTGGTTATAAAACATTCTGTTGACCAAACGTTGGTACGTAGCGCCTGCATTCTTCAAGCCAAAGGGCATCACTACGTAACAATATAATCCCAGATCAGTGATAAAGCTAGTATGCTCTTGGTCCGGAACATGCATTGGAATCTGATTGTATCCTGAATAAGCATCCATGAATGAAAGAAGCTCGTGACCTGCCATTGAGTCTACCAACTGGTCAATTCGAGGTAAAGGAAAACTATCTTTGGGACAAGCTTTATTTAAATCCGAGAAATCGATACACGTTCGCCACTTCCCGTTGGCCTTCTTTACCAGGACTGGGTTCGAAATCCAATCTGGGTAAGTTGAATCTCTGATAAATCCATTGCTCTTTAGTTTCCCAACCTCTTCTTTCAAGGCAGCGGACCTCTCCGGGCCCAGCACTCGCCTTTTTTGCTTCACCGGAGGATGTTTGGGGTTAATGCTCAAAGAATGACTCATGATTGATGGGGATATCCCGCACATGTCCGCATGGGTCCAAGCGAATACATCCAAGTTGTTCTTTAAGAAAGTCGTCAATTCTTCGGTAAGAGTCGGACTTAACTGGGATCCAATCTTAAGGACCTTCTCCGGATCACTGTCATCGATTGGCACATCCACAGTTGCTTCGTTGGGAGTTGCCGTTCTGCCCCCGGGTTCTTGATCCTCTCTGGGATCTATATCCTCGGGCGTCACTCTAGGCAACTCTCCAACAACCCTCTTCTTTGATTGCTATAAGGCTTCCGCCCCCAAAGGGGGAGGAGTGCCTTTAGTTTCGATACCCCCGCCGTTGCGAAGCAGCTTTAATTCGGCAACATAACATGCTTGCGCAGCAACTTGATCCCCCCTGACGATACCAACGCCGGCTTCTGTGGGGAACTTCAATAGCAAGCACCAGGGGCTATACAGGCTCTGAATTTTGCGAGGGCCGGCCGGCCCAAGAAGGCATTGTATGGCGATTCGACATCCAAGACCACAAAGGGAAGGATTCTCACTCTCTGGCGTTCTCCTTCTCCAAGTGTAACTGGCAATTCTACGTAACCCATAGGTGCGGTGGATGCTCCGTTGAATCCACGGATCCATCCTTGGCAGGGCTTCAAGTCTTTTATCTCAAGATTCATCTGGTCAAAGGCTTTTTTGAAAAGGATATTAACGGAACTCCCGTTGTCCACCAGTACCTTATGAACAGTGGCTGGCCCAATGGGTATTGTGATTACAAGTGGATCTTCAGTTGGAGCATGGACCCCAATGCTTTCTCGCTCTCGGAAAACAACATCATCAGTCATCATCTTTTGTTGCTTCACCGGAACACTGTCCTCGGGGTTGCTGCATTCTCCCACTTCGAGGTGTTGTTTAGCTGCGTTGACATATTGATCTAGAGCTTTGGAACTGTGCCCAGCAAGGTAAAGCCCACCGATCACAGTGTTGATTACAATATTCTTTCCCTTTTGCTGAGCAGTTGGCCTAGCAGCAAGTTGATTTTGATTCTGATTCGGGGCCTGTGCTGCTTGCCCCCTGTCCCTAGGCGCTACTCTGTATTCGTCTAGCTTCCCTTCTCGAAGCAACCTTTCGACTACGTCCCTCAGGTGACGGCATTCATTCGTCGAATGGCCGTGAATTTGATGAAAGAGGCAAAACTTCCCTGTCTCACGCTCTTTTTCCGTCGACTCTCTAGGGGGCGGCCTCTTATTCTGGAGGACTTCATACGCGTCCATGAAGATATTTTCCAGAGTATCATTTATGGGTGTATAACTTTCAAAGGCCCTGGGACGAGTCCTTCTCTGGGAGTCGTTCCCTTGACCCCTCTTCCGGCTGTTGCCATTAGCATTGTTACTGTTGTTACCCGGTCGGCGACCACCCTGGTTCTGATTTCCGACGTTAACCTCAACTTTCCCTGAGTTGTCTCCAGTCTGTTTGATGGCGACATTGCTCTGAACTTCTTCCTTATCAGTTGTTTTAAGCTTTCGGTTCGCGTACACCTCTTCCCGGCGTAGATGTACATTGGCTTTCTCATAGAACAATTCTCTGGTGTGGGGTGGTTTGCCTGCCAGGTACCTCCCGAATTCAGTATCCTTATCCACTCCATCAATTAGTGCTGCGACAATGGTCGGCTCATGAGGATCTTTGACCTCAGTGGCTGCCAAATTGAAACGATCCAGGTACATCTTTAAACTTTCGCCCGGTCGCTGTTTGACAAGAAAAAGATCGATCACACTTTTCGTCTTCTGTGCGTAGATACGGAATTGCTCTACGAACTTCTCGCTTAGTTCCCTGAAGCTGGAAATCGATCTTGCCGGCAGGCGAGTAAACCATAGCAAAGCCACGTCTTCCAGGAATATGGGAAACGCTTTACACTTAACTGCATCAGAAGCGGCGGCAGCAGTCATTGACCAAGAGTATCTCATCAGGTGTTGAACAGGATCAGATCTTCCTGCATATCGGTTCATCTGCGGCATGTTGAAACGCCTTGGAAAAGTTGCATCCAAAATATCGTCAGTAAAAGGAGTATGACTACGGTCAATCCCCCAATCCTCGTTCCGCTGTCCACGGCTGTCGGCCAAAATCTGGTGAACCATGGCTGCAACGTTTGCACTAGTCAAAGGAGGTTCAGGATCAGTGTCTCTGGCCCGACGAGGCTCTCTGATCTCTCTTCGTGGAGCAGCCACAAAATCTGGGGCTCGGACGGGGCCTCGCTGCCCCCTGTTATCATGAGTATGTGTACGGCGACGAGGCTGAGGTGGTCTGTCATGCACAAGACTGTTCATGCCTCGAGTCCTGAGGGTCGTTGCTTGACCATCCATATTACGGTTTGTGGGTCTTGCCCCTAGTTCCTCTTCTTCTTGTGAGGGCAGGGTCCCGAACCGAAGCTGTTCTATGTTTTCGGCTCTTTCATACGGTCGCCGCGGAGGCCTCGGCGATTCTTCAGATGAAGAGGAATATGCTGGAGTGAGTGGACGAGCTGGCGATGTTCTTTGCCTTGTTAACTCATCAAGCCTTCTATCCATAGCCGTCAGGTTTTGCCGTAGGATCGAATTTTCCTGCCTTTGGGCGGCTAACTCATCAAATAACCTATCCCACATTTCGACAAAACGGGAAAGATCCCCCTCAGTAACAGGAGCAGTAGGATCATAATGGTCATCTTCACCCTCTCTTATGGGCATAGTGCTCGGACCGGGTCGATCAGAGGTTCCAGGACGATAGGAGTGGGTCATGGGTTCTTTTCCAGGTCGAGTTGTGTTCTGACCATCAGTCTGGGTAGCTGCGGTTCGTGGAGGGCGGTTCGCTGCGCCCCCCTGGGATCGACTCGTGGTCATGGTGCGTGGAGGCTGCGAGGCGTTGCCTCGGGATCGAGTAACAACCCCTTCCGTAGCGCGGATCGTCTCATCTTCATTGACTCGGAACGAGGCGTTTTCATCGGATCGGATCGCCCCCTGCGCTCCGCGATCCATAACCTCTTCGTTGCCCAGTTCGTGCACACTCTCCTCGATCGTTTCGTTGGCCTGCGAGACTTTAGATCTTTTTCCAGCCATGAAATTCGAATCGCTGGAATCTTCAAGAAAACGAATGACGAAACTTTAAGGCTGAGTCTCTCAATGAAAGCACCAAAAATGTTAGATCGAAATTTGGACCTAACACCCAAATTGTTATGAACTGTGGAGAATTCTAAGTGAAGAACAAGGAAAAAGAAAATAACACTCAGAATTTATAGTGGTTCGCCGTTAACGAGCCTACGTCCACTTTATATTTTATTGATTATGCTTTAAAAGCTAGTACAACAGTGATTTCTCTCAATATTTCAGTGGTTTGACAACAATGGCGGACTCAGCATTCACTATTGCCAAAAAGCTCCCGAAAAATGCCAAGCTCTGGGCTATTTATAGCTGATTTTGTCGGACGGATCGCGGACACGTGGCACGAATCCCGAGATTTTCGGATCGCATCGCCACCATTGAAGAAACAGTCGAACTAGCCGTTGTGAACAGGTGTCGTCAGATCCATGCGATTCGGATCGCTGAAGACCAGCTCGTGGTCGAACGGGTCAGTGGGTTCGGTTCGTTGCAAGGGATCGGATCGCCTGGAGGTGGCGTTCGTCGACGAGATGAGAGCGATCCGTTCCCTGGGCGAGTCGATAGAGTGCGATCCATTCCTGGGCGAGACGATGGCGTGCGATCCAAGCGGGGCGAGACGATGGCGTGCGATCCATTCTTCCACTTTCCTGGAGGACTTGGTTTCCTGATTTCCTTTCACGAATGATCCTGGATGGCTTGGTCAAAAAGCAAGCCAACAATTATTATTTAATTTGATTATTTTGGAATTTATATAACAATTTATTAATATTATATAAGCCTTAAAATAGCGATTTTTGCTAACAGACTCCATTTTCGATGAATTAGTTTCATTGGAACCGTATCGTTAAATTATTGTATGTATTAAATTTCATGGCAAACCGATGTCGTATGTGACAACGACAGCCATAAACGCCCAGTCATTTTCTATAGCGCGTAATTAATTTAATTTAATTTAATTTAATAGAGGAATAATTGTGTATAACTTGAGTAGACGATCAAATTAAGCCATAAAACCAATTCTGTTTAGTTCGTTTCAACATTTAGAGTCAAAATAGAAATATAGTTTGTTATTTTTGGAGACCGGGTAATTTGGTGTATAAAATAGCATTGTGGTGCGTATAAAAAATAGCGCACCGGGAAACAGTCTCGGAATGCGACGAAATGTGTGCCATTGAAATCGTATCAATCAATTATTGTATGGTTTTGATTTTCATGTCGATCAGACTTACCATTTGACCATGGCAGCGTCAAATGCCCTTGTTTTTATTTAGTTGGTTATATTATTTGACAGGGGTAACTTTAAAGGAATAAACGACTGGCTAAACGAACTCGGATTTTATCGAAATAAATTTCATTGGATCCGTAAGGAAAAGGTCTAGTATAATTTCATAGTTTCATGTTGATTGAATTTACTTTGTGATCATGGGAGATTTAAACGCATGATTTTTAGTCTTTGATTTATAAAGGACTTTTCACAAACAACCTTGGAATTCGACGAAACCTGTTCCATCGTGTCCGGAATATATTTTTATGCTAGGATTACATTTTTTTGTCAAAAACGAAGACTGTATGTAGTAGTTTGAATACATTACTTCATCGTGAAGTTTGGTTTAATAATTTAATACTAGGAACCCTAGCGATAAATACCAACATATAAGGTCAAATAACCTAATTGTTTTCACGCGGTCAACTGAAACAAGCGCCGCCTCTTTTAATTATTCAATGGCCAGAAACTTCTTCCCTTCTTCACTAATTTTCTCCCAATCTGCTTGTTTATTCGTGATATCATGAACTAGGAAAATGTTGACGTCTGTGAGCTCTTGAGATTTAATGGTGATGATCGGTGTTCAACGTCTCTAGCGACCAAAATTTGACTCCAAACCGGCCGACTTTCATGACGTTTCCTGAAGCCATGGAAGCATAGAACGACGTGATACTTGGGGAGACGATAGGCGGTGTAGAGTCGCACGTTCTAGTAATGATAGATGATCGGCCGATGATCAGAATAGGGGTGCGTGGGTGGAGTTTCCTTTCTGGCGATGGGTTTGGAAAGAAGCAAACATAAAGGAAAATAGGAGGATCGGCCTAATTAACTGCGTAATCAACGTGATAAAGATTTTAATTAAGTGATTATTTTACTAAGTAAATTATTTAATTAAGACTTGTTGACTTAAATCTTGTATAAACTTTTATTTGTGAATGCAGCGTGGTAGGAAGAATATAAACAACGATGCAGTGGGAAGTGGGCCTTGTGATGAACCAAACGACAAGCGGTAGTAGGGTTTGTAAGCAAAAATGGAGAGTGGTCAAAAACCATGACTCTTTTGTCTTCTAAAAAACCTGGATCAGTATTTTATCGTTCACAAATTCACTTGAACAGTAGTATTTGTCCTGACTGGAAGCTACAATTCAAAACAAAAGGGAACAAAGAAATAAACAAGGCACCGTGGAACGTGAATGAGAATTGGGCCCGTGACCTTAATTAGGTATAAATATATTGAGCCGATTAATTTTAATGTAATTTATATATTAAACGTAAGTTAGAATTTAATTATTAAGAATTTAAGTAATTTAATTTAAACCATGTTAAATACCGCAAGTATGTCTATAGGGAGCGAAGTTTAAGGGTTTGAGCGCTTTAATTTAGACCATAACTAATTTATTTGAATGTAACTAGTTGTTATGATATACTTTGTTTAGTTTAAAAATTAATTAAGGAATTAATAGTTTATTTAATTTATATTAACTTATAACGTTAATAACAAATCCATATGTGATCAGAATTGGACGATTCAAGAGACGTTGGACTCATCTCCATAAGCATAACGTCATGGAACAGAATTGGACAATATTGGGATCAACTAGATTTTTAATTAAATTAAACACTCGTTTAATTTAATTAATAACAACTGTTTTAACACCAAATCGGATCAAGGTGAGTTAAACTCACTCAGTTCTTCCCACTTATGCTTTATGCAAATCGGGTTTTTATTTTTTGTGCTATGGTTGCTAATGGTTGACTATTTGTTAATTATATATTCATATATTGATTGAATTTATGAAATTAAACGTTTTTTAATTTCAGTGAAAACCAAATTGTTATGTTAACGATTGGACCCAATGGAGGTAACTTACCTTGTTGGTCACGTTTATAAAATAAACGTGTTAAATTTATGGAATTGTTTGATTGTTTGTTGTGTTAAATAAATTAGTTGATGTTAAATAGTCGTTATTTACTTTTATAGAAATTATCAGTTAAATTTTTATGGAATGATGTTACTTGTAATAACGTATTTGTATGCAGGGGAAGAACAGATTGGAGGAATCCAACTGGATTCCTCAAACATATTTAATGTTATTTATTTTCAGATTATCATCATATGAATTAATCTGTCTGGATGATTGATTTGATCACTGATTGTTGAATCTAAATTCAACAATTTTTTTGTTCGTAACCAATGGGCGGTATTGGTTTAGTAGTTGGCAGCATATGATCTGTAAATCAATCAGTTTATAAATATCAATTTACCATTAGATGAATCGATAGAAATAAAGTTATAAATTTATTTTATAACTGAAGATAGATTTTTAAATCCGTATTTCGAATAAAAGTTTTAAAAAGGATGATAAATATTTATTATTCATTATTTAAGTTATAATTAATTATTAATTGATTTTATTAAGTAAATTCTGATGTTAATCAGATGTATAAGCAAGAGCGTAGAAAATTAACCTAATGATTAATAATTGGATAATCGATTTTTTAAAGAAAACAACTAAATGGAATTATTCAAATTAATTATATTATTAATTAATTTAAAGGAAGGAGCAATTGGAATCAGTTAACGAAGTAACCATGTTTTGGATTGACTAAGTCAACCGTTTAAATTGAGAGTGATTATTAATTAGTTTGTTTTGAATTATTCTAATAAAATGGGTTAATGAATATTTGTTTTAATTTTTATAAGATTTTAAAAAGGGGATTTATTATTTATTTTAGTTAATAAAGAAAGTAACTACTTCCACAGTAGTTATTGATTGAAGTAAATTATTATTTTAATTATTAATAATTTAAGAGATTACTTTTTAATTGAAATTCATTTGAAAAGTAATCGGAATTGAAATGGAATTGAATTGTGAAAGGAGTTTATGAACGGGTTATATTAAAACCTGTGTTTTTATAACAATGTTATAAAAGAGATTTTAAGCGAACAAGAAAACTTAAATTAAATATTTACTTAATAATTGAATTAAGTAAAAGGAAATTGGGAATTAAACGGTTAGATTAAACCAAAGTTATATAAACAAAGTTTATAAAATGAGATGAGGTATTTAAGCGTTAATTTTAATTTAACGTTGCTTAATGATGGAATTAAGAGAATGAATGGAATTTAAATAAGGTTTCAAAGCGGGAAATGGTGAAATGGATCAGGAAAGGGGATGGTTAAACGTGAATTTGGCAAAGAATTGAGTAACATGATTTTGGAACAAAATCCGAATTATAAAATGAATTGTTTAAAGAAGTAAAAGTTAAAAGGTGATGTTTTAATAATAAATTACTTAGTTAATGAATTAAGGAATAATGGTTATAATCGAGAAGGAGTTTTCAAATGTGAGAAGGTTTGGTAAAACCATGTTTTGAATAAAATAGTTAAAAAGGGTTTGTTTTGATATTAGAATGAAATATCGGATTTTGAAATTATAACTCATATCTATCTTAAGATAAGAACATTGTTGATCTAGGTCTGAGAGGTAATTAAAATACCGCAACTAAAACGACTTCAGGATCATCTGAGATGATATTAGTTGTAATGGTAAACAAGAGTAATAATTTATATTTTCCATTAGAGAAATAATAGTGCAATATTATTGGTGATAATTTAAAGAATATATAATGACAATTCCAAAGTAAAGGAAATTAAAGAGATTTGAGAATATATATAATGATGCTCCAAAGTAAAAGAAAATAAAAGGGGATTGCGTGAAAGTATAATGACATTTCCGAGTAAAAAGGAAATATAAAGTTGAGTTTTAAAATAGGTTTATTCTACAAGAATAAGCAATGTTTATTGCTTTCTAATAATGAAACAAAAAGGGTTTCGTAACAATGTTTTACGAGGAATAAGTCGAATTGATTTTCTAATTATAGATATGAAAAACGATGTAGAAAATGTTTGAAAAGAGAGTTAGATGGAATTTAATATAGTTATAAGATATTTTTCTACGTACTATAATTAAATGGTCTTGAGAATATTGATATTAAAATAAGAAGTAAATATCGTATATTGAAAGGTTTAGAAGTTTTAGTTAACTATTTGTTAATTACTTTTGAATTATAAGGCCAAGTGATGCTGAATACTGAACCAGTGAACTCGTTTATTTTCATAACTGAAAAAATGTTTATTTTGATAGTTAAATAACCGACTATCAAAACCTGACCTAATGCGTTGTTGGTACGGAAAGGCCGGAACAGAATTTATATTCGAAAACCATTCCAAATCAACAAATACGTGAAGATTCAAATTTGAAGATGGAGCAATGAAGACGGCGGATCTTCATAAAATGGAAGAATTACTTATAATCTATGGTTTAGCGGTCGATATATATATTGTGATTATGTCTTGGAATCTACGGATTGCAAGGACTACTCGCTACTGATCTATACACTACACCATATCAGCGAACTTGGAACACAGGTATACGGATATACAATTCGGCTATAACCCGTATCAAATTTGATAATGCTCAAAGCCGTATCAAACTACATTTTATGATCTGCACCACCCAAAACATGCTTAATCTGACCGTCCATGGACGAATCCCTGGATCAGCTCATTTGATATGGCTTTGGACCGTATGAAAATGCGTACCAAAATTTTTCCTCCATACCTCCATTCTGGCACAATTGAGTTTTGCCACATCAAAACTTTCGGCCGAATTATCCCTCTTTTTATTTTGCAATGGCGACCATCGAATACCCAAATTAGGGTTTCGGTACTCGACCGACTTCCTTTGTCAATAAGCCATCCACCGCAGTTCATGAGTTATCGTCAGCTCGCACTGCCTTCAGCTGACCGGCGAAGCCTTAGTCTGCCGTTGTCCATCCTTCTCATCGCCACTGGAGGTGAGTACTAGATCACGGTTAAATTTAAATATGAATTGAGTTTAATTTGGGTTTAATTTGAATTCGATTTGGGTTTAAATTGGGTTTAATTTGAATTTCCATGCCTTAGTTAAAAAATATGAATGATAATAGTTGCATGTGCTTGTCTGCCTAGAATTCATGCTGCTACTGTGTTTAAATTGGGTATTATCCCTAGTTTTATAGTGCGGCAGTGTATTTGCTATCATTTACTTGTGTTGTATTTGTCTACCTTGAATTTAAACACTTTTACTTGTGCTTCCATACTCATTCGTGTGTATTATTACACCACGTACACTGATCCTTACTGATATGAAGTTGAAGCTTTGACTAAAGGAGAGATTCTTACTGGAAAAGGATTACACCACGTACACTGATCCTTACTCATTCGTGTGTATTTTTCTATGTATGATATTGTGGTACTTGAGAATCAACTTGAAACTTTTATTATGGATATGCGTTCAGATGATGAGTTTTTGGCGATTAAAGACATAGCTACTCTTGCAAAGAAAATGGTTGAAAGAAAAAGACATATAATTTACCCATTTGTGTACAAACTCATTATCTTGGCATTGATTTTACCTGTAGCAACTGCAACTGTTGAAAGAGCTTTCTCTGCTGTGAAAATTATCAAGAATCGATTGCGTAGTCGTATGGAAGATGATTGGCTTAACGCTTGTTTGGTTACATATATTGAGAAGGATATTTTCAAAGAAATTGATAATGAAGCCATTATGCAAAGATTTCAATCTGTGAAATCTCGACGGGAAGAATTGTAGATGAAAATTTATATGAAGTAACTTTTTGGTTTTTGGTACGAAAAAATAAAACAAATTTTTGTATATCAATATATAACTTTTTTATGGATGATTATTGTTGCCCCTTCTCATATATATTCCTGCATTCGCCCCTGATTATTATAACATGTGTATGCAACAGCCTCCGTCATTTGGATGAAGCTAATAAGCATGGATTTGGATAAAGCTAATAAGCATGGATTTAGTTGTCGGTTTTCTCTGCTTTGAGTTTTAGTTGCTGGCTTTTGGATGAAGCTAATTAGCTTGGTTCTGCCAGTGGTTCTTATTTGGTTTGAGATTACCTTGATCGCTGAAGTTTACCCTCTTTATTGTAATGTAATTATGAAACGATACGTATCTTCTTTATTGCAATGTAACATTATGTATCTTCTTTAATGTAATGAAACAGTGTGTATCTTATTTATTATAATGTAATCAAATAGCATGTATCATCATATATCGTAATGTAATGAAATATTTCATACAATTGTTTCTTTTACTGTTACAATTGTGAATTAGTGTATCCTATGTTATGTATGCGTTGTATTACAAATAATGCTGCAGTTTCTGCCAGATTTTCTAAAAATAATAGTAAAGGTAAATGAATAAATAAATAAATTATGATCTAAAGCCTCATCAACTGGGAAATGACCAAAAAAAGGATAGGTCGCATGGCTATGTGGGTCGCACCCATCAAAAGGGTATATCATTATCTGATCTAATGAAATCAAATGCCTTCGGTTGTCCCTTTTTATTTATGTATGTATGCTATCAGTTGGGTTGGCTGGCCCCCAACCGTGGTAATGATATATTAGGTACTCTCAAGAGGAAGTGAGGGGATGGTAATGTTTAGCTTGGGTTGCAAGATGTTCTTGTTGAACCCCAATATATTCATCTCCAGAGGTACATTGTCAGGAAGGTGGTCCCATACCTTGCCAGGAAATTCGTTCTTCAATAAGAGCCTGCGATTTTGATTGTATACTATATACGTAGAGCGTGAAATGCAAGCGTTCTGCTAGATTGATATTTATTTGTATTTAAACACTATTATAATATCAGAAAAGATATTGATTTCAATAACGTTTTGGATTATCGTAAGGTAAAAATCGCCCGTATTTATGTGTGGATTTGTTCTTACGATTATCTTTTCTTTCGGAAAGATTGACATTAAAATCAAGTTGTGTGATGCCTTTAAACTTAGCGTGTTTTTCTCACTCTGGTTCACCAGGCTGACCCGATGTTTGTAATGCTCGGGTTAGACCGAGGTGTACAGGTCCAGGTTATCAGATGATGCAAAGTCCAGTGACGAGCTAGATGCGTTCAGACGTATGATATTATATAATATATTTTTCCGCTGTGTGTTGTATATGAGGACAGGTTATTATAACTGTCTAGATGTGTTGATGTAGTTTGATGACTATAAGTTTTTAATTTTCAAGCTCTCAGTAAATATTATTTATATATTATATTTTATTCCACTGTGATGTGAGACTCTGTTTCTGATGTGTTTTCTTCTTCTTTTATTCTAATATTTCTTTCTTTCTTATCTCACCCTCTAATTTCTTTATAATAGCTATCTACTTTTCTGTATAATTTGAGCTGACAGGGGTTGGTAAATGTTGGCTTAAATTGTGCTAAAAAGTGGGTCGTTACATGTGAATTAAATTATTTTCTTTAAAAGTTAAAAGAGGTAAAATAAAACATGCTTTAAACATTGGCTATTTATATCCTTGTATCATGATATTTGTTGATTTCATTAATATGCTACATCCAAATGTGGAATTCAATCAATCATGTATGTTAACCTTTATTTATTTCTCATTTTAGTTTATGTAATTTGCCAAATATTGACTCAAATTATATATCTACACCTTTCTACCACTTTATAGCACATACCGTATGCTGCGCTTAATTTTTTTGAATTATAATACATCTGTTTATACTTACCTCCATGTCACTTGTTTGTTAAATCAAATTGAAAATAAATGAATAATTTAATCAAGGAGAGAGAAATGAAAGATCTCTCTCTCCCCATGCAAATAACATTCTCCCTATTAATTGAATAAGTTAACGGAAGGAAATGAAAAGTTTCCTTCTCTAATTTCCCTCATTAATTGTACAAGTTAAGGAAGAAAATGAAATATTTCCTTCTCTAACCTCCCGCATTAATTAAATAAGCTAAGGAAAGGAAATTAAAAGTCATCCCCCCTCATTAACTGATTACGTCTAAAGAAAGAAAACTGAAAGTTTCATCTCTAAATGAATTCAGTAGTTACTATCATATATACATATGTACACATGAGTATATTTGATATACTCTAATTTACATACACATTAAATTAAGCAAAATTAATTCATGAAATAAAATAAAATAATGATTTTATTTAAAAGAATCTTTAAACGAATTTAGCCTTCATAGGCTCATTAAAGATCCAAAATGATTTTCTTTTGAAATTCATCTGATTTTTCCGCAGAGGTCTTTACCAGATCAAACATATATTATATGTCGAATTCAACTAGATAGCTTGAGGACGAGCAAATAACTTGTCAATAAAGAGACTACGTTAAAACTGCTAGGACAGTTAGTCAGAAAATGGGGATAGGGAATCCACTATATGTTGCACGTGGTGCATCCTTATTATTATCAGTTTTTTATAGATCATAATCATTACTATTATCCTAACTATTGCAGTGCAGGAGCACAGTGTTCGTTATACATTATAGCTAGATACTAATGAGAGGAAACATGTTCCGCTATGCGGTGTGGTCTCACCATATATCCATTGAGTCAAGTATGACGATTATTATTCACACCAGCCTTTTTGATTAACCCATATTTTTTGTTTATCCCCTTAAGCTCTCTAGTACTTATCCGAGTAGGCTAAGGGTTGAAGCTTTATAAGTTTACCTTCTTCGATAAGCTTCTGAAGACAAGCAGTGACTATAGCTGTTTATGAGCTTTTTCCGCTATGTGTTTGTCTTTTGAATTTTTTAATGGCAAGGTTGTTTATTGCCAAGTATTAAAATTTCGATCAACCAAGGGGGCATCTTCCTATGTCGTTTATGGAGATTGTATTTTATAATAATTACATTGTGATCTGGACGAGGTTAATGAATGGGAATGTGATAAATATTTATCAATGAATATTGTTTCAAAAAAAATTCATATTTCTATATCTTTACAATAGTTTTCAAAAAAATTCATATTCCTATAATTACATTAGTTTTCTATCGTCGAAAGTTAATACCATAAATGACAGTTGTATGTGCTTAGCTTTAGGCTTTATAGAATGGGGAGTTACAAACTGGGTCGGTGCCGACATAAGGATTGGGACATATATGGATCCGAATAATTATAAGGGGCATTTTCCTTAAAGTTCAATCTTTCCGTTATTGCTCTACTGGGTATGACTCCAGCCTTCCTGACCTCATAGTCTTCACTGTTGTCCGCTTTGATTAAGAAAGTTAGTCATCATTTCCTTATGCTTCCTAAGCAAATCCTCTTGGCGTTCCGGCCTAAATTACAGTTGTTTGATAACTCCATCCATCTATTTCCTAGCGAAATAGAGAGAGGTTTCCCTCAATGGAAGCCTCCCAACTTCCTTCCATTTGAGCATCCATTCCCTTCTTCCTAACTATTAGCAATCCCTAAAGTTCCAATCCAATTCAACGATGCTCCATTAATAGCACTTCAAAAATGTTAGCGACAAATCTAATCATTAATACACCAGAGAATCCAAATCATTAAATAACCAGGGCTAAATCCGCATATATCATAGAAATATATCAAAAACAGTAAAGAACACCTCGATTTATAGTGGCTCAGCAATGTACCTACGTCTACTATGAGTCAATCACAAATTTATATTATTAGATTGCAATACAGTTTTGATTTGAATACAAGAATGTGGAGGAAAGAAGTTGAAGCTTTAATTCGAAAAAATCCCAACATAGAGAAGCTAACACGATCCCTTTTTCTTTCTTCAAGTCCTGTATTTATAGATGCAGATGTGCTCGGATTGGCCTGAAATTCTGCCGAGATACTGAGGAGCGGGTGTAATCGAGTCAAATAAGTACAGGTCGGATCAGTTGTACCGGTACCTATCCGAGTCCATGTTACATAGACCGACCCGACCCTAGTCACTCTTTATTCATTTCCTTTAAGTCCTTTTGCCTTGAATCCTTCCCAATTGTTTTGTGCTAATTCCAAGCTTTAATCGTTGAACCGATCCGAGACGTGTACGATGACAGGATCGACCCGACCAAATGAAGATTAAGATGGTTGATCTGGTTCGGGGCATTAGCATCATGCCGATCCAATTATCAATCTTTCGTATATCCATGATTATCTGATATGATGCTTCTTCCAAGCAGATCCGAGTATCTGAAGCCTTAAGTTATCATCCGTAATCGATTCTCGATCTATTCGACATCTTTCCGGACTATCCACCTTGATGGTTAAGTATTTAGATATCCAAACCCAAAGCATAATAGCCTCGTAAAAATGCAGGTTAACATCTATGTATATAAATATATTTATATTCATATTAGTCTAATATTTCTTTTATAGTTTTTTTCAACTTGAGATATTTTCATAGTCATGAATGATTCGGTTGATTTGAGGATATCATCACTTATGTTTTTAGTAGATTACAGTTTATTTTTTCTTATTCTTATTATGAACCTTAGCTACCTAGGATTGGGTGGTTTTAATAGTATTATTATTATTTATTATATTCAATTGTAAGAGGTTGGTAACACAATCAATCATGCACACTGACAGTAAAATTTCTTTAGTGTAGAATAAAATTACATGAGTACACTCCTCTATTACGAATGTCATGTATTTCTCTACAAAAAAATTGTGATGAGTTTTTGGACTAATGGTAACGTAACATTTGAGCAGGGAAGTTGGTTGAAATAAGAATATGTTAACGTGCTTCGACCCAAAAATTTAAACAAACCAAAAACATATTTAAAATAAAATTGATTTATATATGTAAAAAAAAAAAAATGATTTGTTTGCAATAAACAAGATGTGTAAATAATTTGCAAATATAAATTTATTTGTAAATTGTAAAATTATTAAATTTTCAAATTCAATTCAAACAACCTCCATAATATGAAATAGTTTGATACAAAGCAATGACGAAAAAACATCTCAAATGGAAATTCTTTGCGTAAGTTATTAATTCTAGAAGCTTATAAAAAATTAAGTTTGCTAATTGACATTAATTAGAACTCTAAAAAAAAACAAAAAAACACTTTCAACAAAACGTGCGCGCCCAACTATCAAAGTTGAACAAACCCTTCGTATCACTACCGAAATAGAATACAAAAGATCATAAATTTTTATTTATTTTCTCAGTCAATTAATTATGCAAGTAGCAAATAAATATTAGGTATCGACCTATATTCAAAAATAAAAATATTCAATCCATAAATAAAAATTCTAAGACATATGCCAACATAGCACCATGATGATTCCAATGTACAAAATATAGTAGTTCATCCATCCTCATCGAACTGCACTAACATTATGATAGATCTTTGCTATATTTGATGTATAAACTTATCACAAAGCCACGTGATCTTGTCGTGATCTTACCTGACGCATATTAGCCACAGGTACACTACAAATGGCGATCCCTATTCTTACGTTCACAATCTTGATACTTTATAGATGTCCTTCCCAAGCACTTCCTAAGCAAATAACACATACGAAAATACTCAATTATATAGTGTATTGCTAATGACACCTCCATTTCCACTAAAAACTACAATAATATTTATCGGTCAGCAGTTCTCCTCTGAACGAGGCTCAATCAATAAATAACTGCGGACCAAACCCTTGTTTGATCGATGTTAACCATCGACCAGGAATCAAATTGGTAGCCCTTAGCAACCACTCCGGTGCTCTTAGCAATACAAATTATATATAGTTACCAAAGCAGAAGATAAATAAGAAGCCTAAAGCACATTCGAGCTCTGAACATTACACCACGTAATATTCAGCATTATTACGTGGTGTATCCAACAGGAAAAAAAATTACGTCACGAGTCTATTTAGTTGACTCGTGATATTGCGAGCCTATTTTATCGGCTAACGACGTCACGAACCTGTTAAATCGGCTTGCAACAGCAGAAAATGCCAAAAAATTAATTTGTCATTTTCTGCTGTCGCGGGTCGATTTCATAGACCGGCGAAGTCGTAAGCCGATAAAATAGGCGCACGTGACATATTTTGAATTCGGAATACGTCCCGTAATATTTCACTGAATATTAAGGGTTGTAACATCCACAGGGGACAATTTCTACCCAAATTCAAGAGCTGCATCACTCCACAATTGGAGAACTCTTACCAGCTGCAAGTTCAACACAAACGTCACATAAAAGGAAATAAGATTAAATAGAAGTGCATTTAAATACCAACTGACCCAACAAACATTATTGCACAGAAAAGCTTGCATGTGCACCCATGTTCTCCAAAAAAATAAACTAAAACCAGTCACCGACCATCCATTTTAAAAATCAAAGTTAAAAATATATTTACCATCATGCCATTGCCTACAACAAAAAAGGATTTACACGAAAATACAACAAATTTTACCAATCGCCGCACAATTAAAAATCCCCAATCTGATCATACCAGAATGAAAGCATCCGTAATTAGCTACTCAGTCCGACCCGTTGCGATTTGAACCCGGATCCAAATTCGATAGTATCTGCGCCAATGCACTCATGGCTCGAACCTGCATCTCGAGCGCCGCGATGTAGTCCGTAGTTTCTTCCAGAAGCTTCGGGAATTCCAGCTTACGGCAGCCTGGAACCAAACTCCCCAGCACGCGAGCTTTTCTCTCCAGTTCGCCTGAATCGGCTGACGAGCTACTACTTGCCGCGGTTCGCTTCGAATTCTTCGACGGAGCCGGATTTTTGGGATTTCTTTTGCGGGATCTGATTTTAACGCTTCTCTTAGCCAGGATCGCGCGCGACCATCGAGTTCTTCCACGTGCGGCGATGGCTAGGGCTCGGTCGGCCGCCTCGCGAACAAGACGGCTCTTCGGAGCTGGATTAGAGAGTCTGACGTGGCGGATGGCTTCTAAAAGTTTGGATGAGTATTGGTTTTGGTTCGTTTGGATTTTCCAGCGGCTGTTTTTGAGGTTTTGGATGCGCTTTCTCTTTCGGCTTTCGGATGTGGATTCTGAGTTAATCGGATTCGGATTCTCCATTTATATCTATCTTTTCGTGAACTTAGAACCGACAAGCAATCTGCAATAGGTGAAAAATACGGTGAGAAATTAAATTAAATTAAATCAAACAATTAAACGACTCTCCAAAAGAAAAGGTATGCAGAGGAGGAAGAAATTGCTACCTTTATCGCTTGGAAAAGACGGAAAGAGGCGAAGAGGGCTGAGGAGAGAAGGGGGCGAATGAAGAGGGGCGTTATTTAAAAGAGAATAATCATGGAGAAAGGACACGCGGCAGTGAACTAATTGGATTAATCAAATTAAGGGGAATGACGGAAAAGGGCCTTGATAATAACGCCCGTGTTTAATTTAAAAAAGTCAAATCTTAAAATAACCAGTAATCAGTAAAGTGAGTGGAGAATGACAACGGGGAATGGGCAAGTTTTATCTCGACTTTGGATCACACTTTGCAAGCACTTCGTATTTCAAAATATTTTCGAATATATTTTAGTCACGTTTCACCATCATACTGCAACATAGATCCTAATATCGTGATGTTTCCTTTCTAGGCATTGTTTGTCTGACTAGAGTGATATCTCGATCATCTAACCTGACATCACTGAACGCACGCTTAATATACTCTATTTTAGTCCTACTAAGCCTGAAACCTTTAATGCTAAAGTCCTCCACCACAACTCAAGTTGTTTATTAGCTCGTATCATACTCCATCAATCAACACAACATCATCAACAAAGATCATATATCAAGGAATCTCACATAACGTATCATTTGTGACTTCATGGACCATCACTAAGGAAAAATTATAAGGGCTCAAAGCCGACCTTTGATGTAATCCTATATTAGTGGGAAAGTCATTGGTCACACCATCACATTCTCTGACACTAGTCAAAAGCTCATCATACTTATTCCAAATAAGTGTAATGTATTTTGTTAGGATCCTCTTCTTTTTCAGTACCTACTACATAACCTTCTTCGATACTCTATCATAAGCTTTCTTCAAATTGATAACTATTGTCTGAAGAACATTCTTTTTCTCCCTAAATCTCTCCATTAGTTGCTTTACCAAGAAAATCATCACTGTGGTTGAGTTTCGAAGTATGAAACTAAATTGGTTTTTTGAAACAACTTGTTAACCTTCTCAAACAATGTTCGGAGACCTTCTCAAACAAGATCAACGAACAAGAATAATAAAAAAAATTAGTTTAAAACAGATTCTTTTTCTTTTGTAATTCTACCGATTGCAGAATTTTACAAACCGATGGATATAACCATAATAAATAACTTTTAGCAGTTAAAATATTTCGAATACATATAATAACTTAATAAAACAATGAACAATGAACATATTTTGGATTGCACCAAAACATACAAAACATAATCCATAATTCTAACAAAAACAAGATGAACAATTTCCTAATGCAATATGTTCACATCTAGATCCACGTTCGTTTTCAGATATAAATATTTATCTTCTTTTTAGATGCAGATGCAAATGAATTTCAATTTTTTGAATATTAACTAAGAGGCTTAATTCGTAGTCACATGAACACGACACAAGTTGTTTATCTCAAGAATGGTATGAAAATCTAACAACCAGAAATATGCTTGTTGATTATAGTTTATAACGTACGTTGTATTATAATGTGATTTTACACCTTATTAAACTCCTTTTGACTAATGATTAATGATAAGAAACTAGTTTTGGAAATTTTTTTAACAAAGTAAGTAGTTCGAGAAAATATTGATAATTTGATCGAAAATCATTTTATTGATAAATAGCTTTTTATTCAAATATATGTTGTTCAAACATTTTTAACGTACACTAAATAACCAACAAAAGCATTAATGGCTAATAAAATTAATTAGCACAATTCACTTTAGGAATATGATATAAGCTTTTAGAAGATAAGGGGATAAATGTGAGTGGATTGGGATATTTTCCAAGGTAAGTGAGTTGGGGAGTCTAGCACATGGAGGCACATGGGGGAGAGCCTTCTTAGTTAGAAATAGAAGATAAGAGGAAGCTTAAAAAACACCACTTAAAGCCTATACAAGGACATTTATAATTCATTCGATCATTCTTACGAAGTTAAAACTAGATCTTATCACTCTTTTTCCTTTATAAATTTCGCAATATATAAGAATTCAAAACAACTTAAAATCTATCAACACTTAGCCAAAGACCTTAGAACTCTATAACAACTCTTAGGAACTCAAAACTTAAGGATTTGGAGCGCACATCCCAAACCATCTAGAGTTTGTAAGCATTATAAGGACTTTTCAAGCCTAAGCAGGTAAAAAAGAAAAGAGAGGTATGAAGTTTGGCGTTTTCAAGGTTAACGTAGGAAGAGAAAGCTTGGACTTTAATGTTTTCCCTTTCAAGTGTATGCTAACTAACCATTTGAGTGAATACAATGTACATATGTTATTGTTTAAAACATTCTTATATTTAGTTTTGATTTATGCATTAGAAAGCGTGTGACATATGCAAACAATGTGTATGGACTAGAATGAACTTGTATGTCTTGTTGCATAGCCTTGAAACAATGGATGTAGGATTTGGTTGAATATAAGTTGGATCACACTTGTAACGATTTGGGGGGAAATTCGACGCTCGAATTTTCGACAACAATATCTAAACCCGTATTACTTGCCAAAAACCCAAGTATCGAATCTCAGATTGTTATTAGAAAGAATTTAGAGAGTGAGAAAAGAAAGAAAGAAATATTAGAGTAAAAGAAAGAAGAAGAACAACACATCAGAATCTCACAGCGGAACAGATAAAATATAATATCAAATTTCTTTATACAAAAGAACTGTATATACATACCAATCATCAAAGTACACGTATATCAGTCATAGTGGAAAATAACTGTATATAACTAGTGGTGAAGCCTCCTGCTTCCAGCTCCTGAATACTTCAAGCGAACCTAACCTGGAAATACACTCGGTCTGACCCGAGCACATTTGAAGCAAAGCAAAATACACCGGGTTAGTCTGGAATACTATTAGTGATAAATTCACAGCACAAAAAAATCGTTTAACTTTGGAAAAATCCTTTTGAAATTAAAGGATAATAGTAAGACCAGCCCATACATAAACACGGACGGTTTTTACCTTACTATAACCCAAACCGTTTTTGAAATCCTACTTTGTTCTGATATAACAATAGTGTCTAAATACAAGTAAATTACAATCTAGCGGAACGCTTGCATCTCACGCTCCACATATATAGTATACAATCAAAACCGCGGGAACTTATTGGAGATTGGATTCCGACTTTGACAAGGTATGAGACCACCTGCCGATAGTGTATCTCTAGAGGCGAATACACTGGGTTCAACAAGAACGTCTTGCAACCCGGCCCACACATGACCAACCACTCATTTCACTTGAGTGTACCGAATGTATATCACCAACGGTTGGGATCAGCAACCGTCTCCCGAAAAAGGGACAGCATCAAATATAGATTAAAGAAGCAAATGGAATTTCTCTAGATAAGTGATTATAGACCCTAATGGGAGCGACCCATATAGCAATGTTGCATGCCCGATTTTTGTCATTTCCCGGTTGATGAGGCTTGAGGTTAGAATTTAACTTTTAAACATATGGTCATCATTCACTTTGAATGCCACATTGTCAGATCCGTCAAATCACTAATTGACGTCCACAAATATACTCTGGGTTTTAAAGAAGTGCCCCTCTTCGCCACCAACTCGGTATATTTGTAAAAATCAATGTACGTGGTTTTAAGGAAATACTTTATCAGACATTCGTCCATACAAGTCATCCAGGATCAGGATGAACCGAAGGCACCCTCCTACTGCATCCCAAAATATAGGAATCACCCCATGGATCAGTAGCGAGTAGTCCTTGTAATCCGTACAATCTCAACCACGACCGAATCACGTCAGAATACTTCTGTGTTGCAATTCACAGAGAATATTCGTCAAGTAATCCTTCTTCTTATAAAGATCCATGGTCTTCACTTGCTCCATCTTCAATCAACGTCTTCACGTATTTGCTGGTCGGAATGGTTTTCGAATATAAATCCGATCCCGGTCTTCCCGTACCAACAATCGTATTGGTCAGGTTTGATAGTCGGTGATTTAAATATCAAATAACAATTGTGTAAATAGAATAAGTTCACTGATTCAGTATTTGGCATGACTTGGCCTATTTAAAATATATTTAACAAAATCGTTAATAACTTCTAGATCTTCCAATAAATCCAAAACATTATACTTATTCTTAATTAACTTTACAACTATTTTATACATTTCAGAGAATGTATATATACATATATATATATACACTTAGCTTTCCATTTCCATTAATATTGGATATACCATTATATTTATCAAAACCCTTTCTTTCCCCTTTTTCTTATATTCGGCATCTCGATCTATATATGTATATAGTGTACTTAACGGTCTAAAACAAATTTCCAATTCTAATATGGAAAAACAAATGTCGACTTATATAATTTAAAACCAAATATTCTTATTTACATTGTAATTAACATTTTAGTATTTTTCATATTTCCAAATCTCGCATTTATATTCGATACTTCTCGTATGGGATATCACATTGATTACAACACCTTTTACTCGTTTCAAACTAATATCATTCCTCGATAATAATGAAGCCGTTCAAGTTGGGGTATTTTATTTACCTCTCATACCTTGATCGACAATGTTTTTATCTCAAAATAATATCAGTTCGTCACTTAACCCCTGATATCAAAATCTCATTTATCACCCTGATTTCATATCTGGTTTTATAAACCATTTCATAGATTTGAAATCTTCTTTCAATATAATCCATTTACTTAATTTGTTTGATTAAGTAAATGTCTAATAAACGCTACTTTTAACTTGAACCGATATCTCGCTTATATCCTTTGGATCTTTATAAAAATCTCACGTCAAATACTCCGCTTCCATTTATTGGTGTTCTTATAATAAGCTTTAACTTGGATTAAAATCCGCTTAACACCTCCTTTATATAAGACTCTTTAACTTTGATTTTTATTTCAAACATCCATTTCCAATATTAACACAAACTTCTATATGCATTTTCCTTTGCGATGTATCGCTCAATATAATTTAATATCATCATTTTGGGTTAAAGACTCTTTTTAAACCTTGCTTGGATTTATTTATAATAATCAATTCATCACCCATTCACAACTTGGCTTGGAATTCGTTTTAAAACCATTAACACTTCTCTAATTTCATCTAGTTGAATTCACTTTACTTAATTAAGCGATTAAGTAAAATCTTACTTAAATCTTTGTATTTCACTTATAATCCCATTTACAAATCTCATTTGAACACTTGGATTACAAGTCCCTTTATAAATACTTAGCTCCTCTTGATCAAACCAAAGTGCTGCTTAATCATTTCTTAATTGAATTTCCAATTTAAATCATCAGTTTAATTATTTACCACATTAGAGATGGTTAACTTTGATGTTAATCAAAAATAGGATTATTATTGTTTTAAAAACTTAATAAATGAAAATAAATATTATTAACACTAACCAATTCAATAATTTCTTTATAGTTAATCAAAGATTAACTAATACTTTTCACTATTCGTTAACTTAGAAAATATTTCAGAAAATTTAAACCAAATTACTTCAATTATCAAATTTCAACTAAAGACGGTCGATTTTGTCAACCGTACGTATCAGCTAGCAGTTAACTGATTTTCATTTGTCATTTCCTGTTTTAAATTAATTAAATAACTAAATTAATTTAAATATGCCACTTAATTGTTTTAAAAACAATTATTCCATTTTACCAACACGTAGGTAATTTCTTTGGCTTTCAGTGCTTGTATAAACTACAAGATTTCATTACATAAACCATTTAAAAGATCCTTTTATAACACGATTAATATATATATATGTATGTATAAATTTCTAATTTAATTACTAATATAAAATGACTAAAAAACTTCAGTTTAGTTATAAAATAATTTATAACTTTAAAAATGCGTCGATTCACCGAATGGTAGAACGATGTTTAAAACAACACGTTTATGGTCATTCACTGCCAATTACCCAATCAACACCGTCGATTGATTTTAAACACAACACAGGTGAACATCTATTCAACCATCATGCTCAAATAGGTTTTTTTACCATACAGGGTTCAATCAGTTCAAATATCAACAAAATAAAATAAACAACAACATGTCCGGTCGGATCCCTCCAACCTGTTCTTCCCTGCACCACAGCTCGTTATAACATTTCATAATAATCTATGAAATAAATTTCAATAATCTAATATTTTAAACGATGGAATATAAATAACAGCAACCAATCAAACAATAAACAGCCAATAGCAACCAAACAACCAATTTATATTTTTAACGGTAAATTATATTTTTAATATGAATTTACCACATCATAGGATTCCAGAAGGTGTGAGAATTAACTCATCAGATTATTCAGTCGACAGTTGACGCATTTGTTCCTTTTAATTTGAAACGGACGTTTAAGATTTGCTGAAATTTCAACTGCGTCTGATCAGTCCTTAGTCAGTGCCATCGTTTAGGTTTCGTCCATGCGATCCCAACGGATCCTGTTTCGTGGAATTTCGTTAACGTATGTGAAAGTTATGATCGATTAAAGTTTGTATAAATTAAACGGTTATTAAAACAAAACTTAATATATTAACTAATTATATTAATTACCTAACTTTTTCGTTACCTCTTAAGTCCAGGCCACGTCATCACCCTCTAAACTACTTCACGCGTTTTCTCCTGAAACAACGCCTCAACCCCGATTCCTCCCTTTCCTCTGAAAACCCGAACTCCACTCCAAACTTTTAAGCCTCTGCCGATCGTCTCTGAGACCGCCGGAGACCCACCTGACCTCGCCGGCACCAACGCCCATCCACCAGGGCCCTTTGCCCCTGATGCCGTGACCCAGCACCTTCTCCTCCGCCTGGAAACTCGAAAACCCCCAATTCCGATCATCTGCCAAATCCCGCCGCCACAAGTCGAATTGGACCACCAGACCACCACCATCCTAACCACCGTGCCACCCAGCACCTTACCCATCAGACCCCCGCCACCAACAGCGCCTCCAGCGCCGTGATTTGCCCCAAAACCCATTGCTACTTTTCAAAACATACCCAAAACTAACCATCTTCATTCGTCTACCTCCCACGACCACCACAGACACTTTCAGACTCCCAGACCAGAACCAAAACGAAGCTATACTCCTCCTCTACACTCCCCTTTGCGTCACCAATCGTCGACCCAATCTCCTCAGAACCCCTTAAAACGAAAATCAAAATCCATGGTTCCAGGCCGATTTCGGCCAACATAGTCCACCGATCCACCCCAACTTTTTACTGCAAGTAGCGACTGACCCAATCTACAACTTTCCCTTTGAATCCCCCCCTCAAATTGAAGAAATAAATTAAAATGTAACCGAGGGCTTATTTGCAAATCTGAAATGTATTAAACGGAAAGGGTTGGATTTTCTGATTTTGGGATGATGGGAGTTTATATTTATAAAGGAAAAATAATATTTATTTATCTCGATGTGACGAACGATATTTTATTTCATACCTATCACTATTTCGAACGTTGTTTATTCGCTCCTGTGCTCACATACAAACCCCGTTCGTGATGCGAATAGACAGCATGGCATAACTGACGTTACGGTCCTAATGAAACTTGTTTCGTCGAATTCCGAGTCCGTTTGCTGGCGCTCGTTCACATTCAAATGGTCGTCTTTATTTGTATTTTATTTTTCCACGCTCACAAAATAACCCCGATTGACGTGCAACTTGAAACCTAGCAATAATTTACTTTTGCGGTCCTAATAAAACTTGTTTCGTCGAAAACAGAGGTCGTTTGAATAAAGTCCTTTTTATAACTGCCTAATTCAAATAAAATAAACTAATTTTAAAATACCTCAATATAATAATAATAGAATATTAAAATTGGCCATATACGACCATAGTTTCATATACTACCTAATTAAAATATCCCGAGTTGAATTTCAAGCCAAATCGATATTTAGAATATTTAAAAAACAATTATTTTATATAAATAATCGCTATAATATATAAACGAACTCCATAGCGACCTTTTCAAAATTTGATTTGGACATAAAACAAAATCTACGCTATGAAAACTGGATTTTTCTCTTTTATTAGAAAAATATCATCAAGCAGATTCTAGCGTTTGTTGTTTCGAGAAAATCCGACTTATTTTGAATCCTGTACGGCTTTTTAAAGTTCAAAATGCCAAATTACGAACTACCGCGCCGTTGTAGCTCGTTTTATAATTAAATTATAAATTCAACGTTCAATGTCGTTTTGAAATGAAATCGCCACTAAAATTTCAATACGAACGATATTAAACCATTTTAAATCGCCCGATACTACAAATTCAACATTTTTCCAAATGTTCTGGAATTAAAATATTATTATATTATTATTATAATTAAATATTCAAATTAAAATGGTCAAATCCCATTATTTAAACTTAAATCAATATTTTAAATAAACAAAATATTTCAAATAAAATGGCTAGAAAATACGGGACATTACATTCCTTCCCCCTTAAAATAATTTCGTCCTCGAAATTGCTAAGGTAGAAAGAGCGTTACAATCCATTATCTGTACAAAAATATTAAATTTAAAATTCGATTTTATTTTCAAAACTAATCTAATTGTTCGTAAAACCAAATTAATTCAAATTAAAGAAATTTCCAAAAATCTTCAAAAAAATTCTAACACCTTAAATTTTGGAAAAGTTTCGGCAGAGTCTCCCCTGTACGGAGGATATCTGCAATATCGCAGGTTCAATAAATATCTATACATCAACCAACACGGTCGGAAAAATTCAAAAACCAAACTCAAAACCCAAATAAAAACCAAAATTCATATTTTGCGTAGGCGTACCTTTTTGGCGAGCGTTATCACGTGATAAGCTATAATTTATACTCGAGCTTGCTTACTTATTATGCAGCTCTATTCAAACTGGATTCAATTAACTCCAGAATTTTCTCTTGGATGGATTTTAAAGCTGAATTGGCACTTCTGCACCTGTTTCTCAACTCAAATGAACTTCATTAGTCCCCAAATCAAATGTCAATTATGTTCAAATATCCATGTCATACATATCAACCAATTCACACACAATTTATCCACACGGGATTATAACCAAGTCTTAGCGATCTATTTATCTCTATAATTATCCATTCGGATTTATTAGATTTGGGTTGATTTATCCAAATTTATTTATTTCAGATTGGTTTTAACCAAATCGATTCATGTTCAGGTTTATATCCATGAGATCGAGCACACCATCCGGACATATCACACAGTCAACAATAACAAATCAATCGATTGCCCATACAATAATAACCTTTACTTTTATTTTATTATAAAAAAATTGGGAAAAAATAATTTCAAAAATAATTTTATATCAAATTACAAATACGCGCTCTCATATATATAATCAAACTCAATCTAGGGTATTACTAACCCTGTCTCTATTGAGTCACACCACAGAGCCAAGGTTATCACTAAACCAATAGCTCTGATACCACTGTAACGACCCGGGGAAAAATTCAATGCTCGAATTTTCGACAACAATACCTAAACCCGTATTACTTGCCAAAGACCCAAGTATCGAATCCTAGATTGTTATTAGAAAGAATTTAGAGGGTGAGAAAAGAAAAAAAGAAATATTAGAATAGAAGAAAGTAGAAGAACAACACATCAAAATCTTACAGCGGAACAGATAAAATATAATATCAAATCTCTTTATACAAGAAAACTATATATACATACCAATCATCAGAGTACACGTATATCAGTCACAACGGAAAATAACTGTACATAACTAGAGGTGAAGCCTCCTACTTCCAGCTCCTGAATACTCCAAGCGAACCTAACCTGGAAATACACTCGGTCTGACCCGAGCACATTTGAAGCAAAGCAAAATACACTGGGTCAGTCTGGAATATTATCAGTGATAAATTCACAACACAAACAACTCGTTTAACTTTAGAAAAATCCTTTTGAAATAAAAGGAGAATAGTAAGACCAGCCCACACATAAACACGGACGGTTTTTACCTTAATATAACCTAAACTGTTTTTGAAATCCTACTTTGTTCTGATATTACAATAGTGTCTAAATACAAGTAAATTACAATCTAGCGGAATGCTTGCATCTCACGCTCCACATATATAGTATATGTAACACCCCATATTTTCTGTTAACGTTATAATAACGAATTAAACAATAATTAATTTTAAATGTGAGAATCAAGGGAAACGGGTTACGCCATTGTGTTTATCTTGGAATTCTTGTTGAGATAGAGTCCGAGTTTGCGTAAATCGGACTTCGAATGAAGAAGTTATGGCTGTCGGAAATTTCCAGAAAATTCAATAAATTCAAACAGCTCGAAACCGGATTCAAAATTCAAAACAGAAGTCAGAAGCAGGCTGGGCGGGAAAATTCCCGCCCAGGACCCAGGTCGACCAGGGGGTCGACCCTAGTGTCGACCTCCCCCCTACATGTCGACGTGGGGGTCGACCTACCCCCCCGGCCAGATCTGAATTTTGATGACTTAAGACTTGCTGCTGAGTCACTAGGGTTTCTAGATAGTTCTGATCTGGTCTGAATGGTTGTGGTTAACTCTAGGTTCATCCGACGGCTCTAATTGAATTGAAATTCTATATAAACACATGTAGACTCAAACCCTAAACCAAATAAAAATTAGAACCATGGCCATCATGCTATCACCTTGCAACCTAGAGTAGCCGCCACCAACTAGAGGAAAAGTAAAGCTAATTAACTCAATTCAACTCAAGTCTATAACAACTATAACAATGAATTTGTCTACTTCAAAGGCGAGCTAAATCAATTTCAGAACACAGATCCCAGAACTCATGACCTTCTTTGAGTTGTGAGTTCGATTTCTTTAATAAGATAATTAACAAGTAATTGGGTTGAGTTATAATTTGGGTTATATGGCTATGTTTGTTCAACATTGGAAAAATGTGATATTTTGTGAATATATGCTAGTTGTTCATAATGATAGTTTTTGCTGTGGATTCCTTTGTATATGCCCAATCACCTATGTTCAATCTGGTTCATGTTTGACATCATTTTATATGCAAGTTTGGGTGTAGATTATATGCTAGTTTCTATGTGAATTGTACATAAGTTTACATGTGAACCAAATAAAGTGACTATATGCAAGTTTAGGTAGAAATTGGATTCACATATATGCAAGATTACACCTTTAGATTTAGATTTAGATTATGACATACATAGTTTTATGCAAGTTTGTGACTACGGCCTATGCAAGTTAAGGTGAAAACTATGTTCATACCTGCAAGTTCACACCTTAAGGTCTATGTTTAGATTCATGACTATACAAAGTTTATGGAAGATATGTTGTTATCCTTATTCGTAAGCTCTGTGTGTTATGCAAATTTGTGACGTTTCTTCCCTTTTATGTCATTAGATTACTTGCTAGTCATATATATATATATATATATATATATATATATATATATATCATGATAAGTGAACGAACAACGTGGGGACGATGGGGGTAATATTGAATATACACATATTGAGAATTGGCATAAATGGCCTTAAAAAGGCATATAATTAATTTAAGACATTAATTGGAAAAATTGGTATTTATGGACATAATTTAGGTGGCAATTATGGACATAAGTATATTTGGAATTTGTTTACAAATTTTAATAGGGATATTAATCCACTTTTGGGGTTAAATAAAGATGTGTAATAATAAACTACCTAAGACACGAGTTTAGACTCTTTTATGGTGTAAGACTGCCCGGACCCGCCCGGCAAATCCAGCAGCCACAAATGTCAGTCTAATGTGAGAGGTCAAAGGCATGAATTAAATGCGTAACAGTTGTAAAGACACGAGGTTAGGCTCGTTTGTGGTGTAAGACTGCCCGGACCCGCCCGGCGAATCCAGCAGCCACAAATGCTAGTCTAATGTGGGAGGTCTTTACAAGGTTACAGTTATAATGAATTAATAAACACTTAACCTGATAAACATGTGGTGAGACATGGGGGTTAAATGGATGCCTTGGGTGGCATGTGAAATTAAGAAGGTGCCTTGGGCGAGATGTGAAATACGATTAGATTCACTTAACCAAGATTGAAACATGTGAGAGGACATGAATAAGAATGGGGTTAAGTGGGGAAAACCTTAGAGGGGACCAAGCATAGGTGGAAAGCTTGTGTCATACATGGGGGCCCTTTTCAAACCAGTAACCCATTAAGTATCTTTGTGGGCTCGACCCAAGTCGAGGACGGGACACGCGTACAAGGTTTGATTGTAAGAGGTCAAAACGGGTTAGCGGTGGCAACGCAAGTCCAATGGGGTCATGTGCGTGTGTGGCCCTGAGCTGGTAGGAAAGACGTTGTTGCATCATGTAGGTATAAGCCGTGCATTTTTGGTGGTATCGGGTTGCCACTTTGGGGAGTGATACACCCCACTATGGGGCCAACACGGGTATTTACGAGTTAGGGAGCCGATCGAATCGGTGTAGTGGGTACACCTAGTGGAGATAGGGGCAGACGACAACTATGAAGGCAGCTAGGGGTACACGAAACTACCATTATCATTATTAAGTTCTGTAGGCGGGATCAACTTTTAGGGTGTTTGGCGTGGTGCAATGTTGTTATTATCTTATAGTGATTAGGTGCGCCTTTAACGTTATCTTTGTTCATCTTATTTCCTTTGTTTGCTCTGTCATGCCCATTTGTTCACAGTTATTTCCTTATTTTCCAGCTTATGCTTTATCCTAGTTACTTTAATGATTATATTGTTAAAGTTATTGCACTCGCCAGACTTTATGTCTGACCCCCTTTGTTTCCACCTCTTTTCTTCCTCCCCCCCAAGGTGCTCAGGATAGGACTAGCACTAGTGGAGCTTGATTTGGACAGCTTTATCTCTTTCTTTTGGAAGTTGCTTGGATTGCTGAAGTAAAGTTCAACCTATCTTATTTATGGCTATTTTATCTTGGGGTTATGTCTTTTATTTTATGTACTCAAAACTTATTTGTCAAGATGGATAATAAGTGTATTTGTTTTGTAGTTGGTTTTTGATGTGATGTAACCAAACTATTTCTCCGTTGCAGTAAAAGTGGTTTTTATTTTCCAAGTACTAAATTATTTATCTGTCTTGTTTACTTTTCTGTTCTATACACAATAAACGTCCACCAAAATTAAGGCATTCCCTTTGTGAGCGACCTTAATGAAGATGGGGTGTCACATGTGGTATCGAAGCTGAAGGTTACCAAAACAGAGAAGATATTTTGAAAAACTATTTTTCAAAAAGCATTTTATAAAGAAATACTTTCAAAAGTATGTTTTGAGGAAAGTATTTTTAAGAGGAAAAATTATTGTAAAAACATAACCCCCAAGAGCCACATATCTTTCTTTCAAATTCTCCGTTTGAATCTTTTCATTTTCTTTTCAGCATGTCTGGAATTCCCGAGATACCCAAGGGGATACCGATACCAGGATGGTTTAGAAGGTATCTGGAAGCTAAGGCCAATGTCGCAGGCCCAGCAAATGCTCCTCCTCCTCCTCCTCCCCGTGTTGATACTTTCACAAAGATATGCAAGGACTTTCGGGCAATGGGCGGAAAACCTTTTCACGGGTCGGGGACGTTTGTTGAAGCTCGAAATTGGCTAAAGGAGGTGGAAGAATTGTTTGGAATTTTTGAGGTAGAAGATGGAAGAAAGGCCCAGTTAGCTGCCTTGTTAATGAAGGATGAGGCCTCGTTTTGGTGGGAGGTCACTAATGGAGAGCGTCCAGTTGATACATGGCCGGATTTCAGGCGTAGGTTTGAGGCAAAGTTTCTCTCACGAGCCGAAGAGAATCTATACATGGAAAGCTTTTTGGCATTGAGGCAGGGAAATCTATTAGTGAAAGAACACGTCAACAAGTTCAATCAGTTGGCGAGATTTGGCTTGGACTTGGCGAATACACCCGAAAAGAAGGCCCTGAGATTTGTTAAGGGTTCGAACGAGCCGCTACATGGGTTAGCTATGACCCACATCCCTATAGGGGCCACCTTTGAGAGACTAGTTGACATGGCGCTTATGCATGAAGAGGAGAAAGGCGCCAATGCTAATAAGGCACCAGAGAAGAAAGAGGATCAAAAGAAACCACAACAGCAACAACAGAACAAGAAGGGTGGTAAAGACAACAATGGCAAGGGAAAGAAAAGATGCTTTAACTGTGGGACACCAGGCCATCTGAGCAAAGACTGTAGGAAGAAGAAGAAGGCTGGTTGTTTCCACTGTGGCGAGGCAAGACATCTGATTAGGTACTTCCCAAAGAAAGGGCAGAGGGCAGGGACTACCTCTGGAGGGCAGATTCAGGCTCTCATGGCACCAGGGCAGGCAAGGGGGCAGGTCCAGGCTCTCGTGGCCTCACCGCTGCAAGAACGAGGTAGAACGATTTCCGTTGAAAGTTTAGTTTATCTTTTTGATCATCATGTTGGCACACTCTTTGATTCTAGTGCATCGCACTCTTTTATATCTACTACTTTAGTTGAGTCACTATGCCTAAACACTAGTATAGTAGAGGATCCCTTAGTTGCTTCAAATCCAATTGGGGGCTCAGCCTATTTGTCGATGATTTGTTTGGATTTGAAAATTTCTATACTTAGCGTTGGTTTTAGATGTGATGCTTATGTTTTGGGCTTCACGGGCTATGGGTTAATTCTGGGCATGGATTGGTTATCCAGTAATGGGGTCGTCCTAGATTGTGAAAAGAGAGAGGTTAGGCTAATGACTCGCTTGGGCAACACTCTCGAAATCTCTTGTAATCCCATGAATTATGTTACGCTAAGTTTCCTAGAATTGTTTGACGCGTCTGTTGAGAATTTGCAGTCTGTTAGAGTGGTCCGTGAATACTCGGATGTTTTTGAGGAAGTAGAGGGCTTGCCTCCGAAGCGGGAGATAGACTTCCGCATATACCTAGATGATAACGCAAAACCTGTTTCTTTACCCGTTAGGCACATAGCTCCAATGGAGAGAAAGGAGCTTAGCAAGCAAGTTAAGGAGCTGCTAGAAAAGGGGTTTATATGGCGGAGTATTTCTGAATGGGGTGCTCCAGTGGTGTTCGCAACCAAAGCGGACGGTTCACTTCGCCTATGCGTTGATTATAGGGAGCTTAACAAGCTGACCAAGAAGAATAGGCACCCACTTCCAAGAATAGACGATTTGTTCGATCAGCTTGTAGGTGCAACAGTTTTCTCCCAATTAGATCTGGCTATCAGATTTCATCAGCTAAGAGTAGCTGAACATAACATTGATAAGACCGTGTTCAGAACCCCGGATGGTTTCTTCGAATGGCTCGTCATGTCTTTCGTCTTGACAAACGCACCTGCTTATTTCGTCGATTTGATGAATAGAGTGTTCCGGGAATTTCTCAATAAATTCGTGGTGGTATTCGTAGATGATATTCTGATTTTCTCGAAGAATGAGGAAGAGAATGCTTTGTATTTAAGGGAAGTCATGGATACTCTCCATGCACACCAGTTAAAAGCAAAATTCTCCAAGTGCCACTTCTGGAGAGAAGAAGTAAGATTTCTTGGGCATATGGTGCCCAAAGAAGGGTTAGTTGTGGACCCCGCAAAAGTAGTTGCAGCCAGGATTGGTAGGTTCCAAAGAATGCAACTGAAGTCTGAAGTTTTCTTGGACTAGCAGGCTTTCATCGCAAGTTCATTAAAGACTTTGTGAAATTTCAGCTCCACTTACAAGGTTAACGAAGAAAAACCTGACTTTCACTTGGGATTTGGATTGCAAAGTCGCTTTCCAACGGTTGAAGAGGGCTCTGACAACAGCCCCAGTTTTGACATTACCAGATGGGAGCAAGATGTTTACGGTATACACAGATGCATGCGGTACAGGACTAGGCGTTGTTTTGATGAGAGAGGGGAAGGTAGTAGCTTATGGTGGAAGGCATTTGAAAGTGCATGAGAAAAACTACCCAACCCACGATCTAGAGTTAGCAGCCATCGTTTTTGCGCTTAAGTCTTGGCGCCACTATCTCTTAGGTGAGAAATTTGAATTGTATACTGACCATAAATCGTTGAAGTACCTTTTCTCGCAGAAAGACCTTAATCTATGGCAGCAAAGATTGATGGAGTTTCTCGCCTTATACAACTTTGAGATCACCTATACTCCTGGCAAGGGCAATGTAGTAGCAGATGCCCTAAGTAGAAAGAAGCTGACCTTAAGTCCTCTCTTTGTAGAAAGGCAAAGTTTGGAGTATATAGAAAAATTTGATTTTAGACCCTCTGTTGATTATGTGACTGGCTTGATGGCAATGCTAGAGGTGCGGCCTACTTTGTTAGACTCAATAGGAACTGCGCAACGTGAAGACCCTCAACTAGTTGATGTGATAGATAAGCTGATTAGGGTGGAGGCTTCTAGTCACCTCAATAGATACTCCATCGATGATAAGGGTTGGTTGAGACGGGATGGAAGACTATGCGCCCCGCAAGTAAGAGATTTGGTGAAGATGGTTCTGGAAGAAGCACACCATTCCAAGATGACCATACACCCCGGTGGAGACAAGATGTATAAAGATATCAAAAGAGTTTTCTTTTGGAATGACATGAAGAGGGATGTAGCTGAATTTGTTTCGAAATGCATGATATGCCAGCATGTCAAGGCGGAGCAGAAGAAGCCTGGTGGTTTTCTTCAACCTCTAGAAGTTCCGCATGTGAAATGGGAGAGCATCTCGATGGACTTTGTTGATAGGTTGCCTAGGTCAAGAAGGGGCAATACGGGTATTTAGGTAATAGTAGACAGGCTCACGAAAAGCGCTCATTTTATACATGTCAAGAGTAGGAGGACCGCCTCGTCTTTAGCCTCCATTTATCTTAAGGAGATAGTTCTACTCCATGGGATACCCTCCAGCATAGTGAGTGATCGAGACCCTATCTTTACAAGCGAGTTCTGGAGGAGTTTGCAAGAGGCTGTTGGCACACAGCTATGTTTAAGCACAGCCTATCACCCTCAAACCGATGGTCAGACGGAAAGGGTGAACTGAGTACTGGAAGATCTTTTGAGACTGTGCATTCTTGACTTTGGAGGATCTTAGGAGGATCATCTCCCTTTGGTGGAATTCGCTTATAACAATAGCTCCCAAGCCACTATAGGCATGGCACCCTTCGAAGCTTTATATGGAAGGCCATGTCGATCACCAACTTGTTGGTGGGAGTTCACAGATAAACTTATACTTGGGCCGGACATGATTAGAGAGACTTCAGAGAAAGTAGACTTGATACGAAGGAGAATGAAGACTGCCCAAGATAGACAGAAATCCTACGCAGAAAAGAGAAGGACCGACCTTGAGTTTGAGGTTGGGGATAAGGTATTCCTTAAAGTATCTCCTTTGAGGAATGTCATCAAATTTGGGTCTGTGGGAAAATTGGCACCATGTTTTGTAGGACCATTTCCTATCATCGAAAGGATTGGGACGATGGCCTACAGAGTAGAGCTACCTGAAAGACTGGCTGGAGTTTATAATGTTTTTCATGTCTCCCAGCTACGAAAGTGCTTACATGAGTCGGCAGAAGTTGTGGAGCCAAGCATACTAGAGGAAGACGAAGTGGAAGGAGAAGCGATTGTGAGGAGAGTTCCAACTCGTATCTTGGGGATGGAAATCAAAAAACTACGCAACCGTGAAGTCAAGCTTGCCAAATTTCAATGGAGCGACGCCGAGGAAGACGCGACTTGGGAGACTGAGGCCAAAATACGTGCAGCCTACCCTTTTCTTTTTGAGGGTACATCTTTGATCTCTTTTTCCTTAAGTTTATTCAAGCTTGTATGTACTTTTTAGTGTATCTCCTCGGTCATATTCTTTATCCTTACGTAGAGGCAAATTGATGTAAACATATATTTGAAACATGTTATGATTGATGGATGCTAGTGGATGCAAGTGTTTGCCAGTGGTTGCTCGTGGATGCATATACACACATTAGGCACTAGATCGGCTCAATCACTTTCATACTTCATATAAATGTGTGCTTATTTAGATTGATGGATGTATAATGGTTGTGTTATCATATGGATGCTGCATTCGGATGAATTGTTGTGCATGCATGTAGAAATAATATGTATCATTAGGTATCTTTTGCATACATAATGGACACATGGCACTATCATAATTTGCATTAAGGAGGTCAACTGAATCAGTAGACCGCCTGATTTTGCATTAGATACGGACATGTACACACACTGTGCATATAAACATGAAAGCATTAGAAGTCTTTTAAGGACAATGGATGCCTGTGTTTGATGGTTGAGTAGATGGACGATTGGATGGCAGGATATGTATTATTCGTAACTTGAAGATTTCGGGGTCGAAATCCTTTAAGGAGGGGAGAATGTAACACGCTGTATTTTCTGTTAACGTTATAATAACGAATTGAACAATAATTAATTTTAAATGTGAGAATCAATGGAAACGGGTTACTCCATTGCGTTCGTCTCAGAATTCTGGTTGAGATAGAGTCCGAGTTTGCGTAAATTGGACTTCATATGAAGAAGTTATGGCTGTCGGAAGTTTCCAGAAAATTCAAACAAATTCAAACAGCTCGAAACCGGATTCAAAATTCAAAACAGAAGAAGCGGGCTGGGCGGGAAAATTCCCGCCTAGGACCCAGGTCGACCAGGGGGTCGACCCTAGTGTCAACCTCCCTCCTACAGGTCGACCTGGGGTCGACCTCCCCCCCCCCCCCCCGGCCAGATCTGAATTTTGATGACTTATGACTTGTTGCTGGGTCACTAAGGTTTTTGGATAGTTGTGATCTGGTCTGAATGGTTGTGGTTAACTCTAGGTTCATCCGATGGCTCTAATTGAATTTAAATTCTATATAAACACATGTAGACTCAAACCCTAAACCAAATAAAAATTAGAACCATGGCCGTCATGCTATCACCTTGCAACCTAAAGTAGCCGCCACCAACTAGAGGAAAGGCAAAACTAATCAACTCAATTCAACTCAAGTCTATAACAACTATAACAACGAATTTGTCTACTTCAAAGGCGAGCTAAATCAATTTCAGACACAGATCCCAGAACTCAAGACCTTCTTTGAGTTGTGAGTTCGATTTCTTTAATAAGATAATTAACAAGTAATTGGTTCGAGTTATAATTTGGGTTATATGGCTATGTTTGTGCAACATTGGAAAAATGTGATATTTTGTGAATATATGCTAGTTGTTCATAATGATAGCTTTTGTTGTGGATTCCTTTGTATATGCCCAATCACCTATGTTCAATCTGATTCATGTTTGACATCATTTTATATGCAAGTTTGGGTGCAAATTATATGCTAGTTTCTATGTGAATTGTACACAAGTTTACATGTGAACCAAATAAAGTGACTATATGCAAGTTTAGGCAGAAATTGGATTCACATATATGCAAGATTACACCTTTAGATTTAGATCTATGGCATTATAAGTTTTATGCAAGTTTGTGACTATGGCCTACGCAAGTTAAGGTGAAAACTATGTTCATACCCGCAAGTTCACACTTTAAGGTCTATGTTTAGATTCATGACAATACAAAGTTTATGCAAGATATGTTGTAATCCTTATTCGTAAGTTAGATCCATTTTTTGTGTTATGCAAATTTGCGATGTTTCTTCCCTTTTATGTCATTAGACTAATTACTAGTCTAATACACACACACACACACACACACACACACACACACACATATATATATATATATATATATATATATGTCATGATAAGCGAACGAACAACGTGGGAACGATGGGGGTAATATTGAATATACCCATATAGAGAATTGACATAAATGGCCATAAAAAGGCATATAATTAATTTAAGACATTAATTGGAAAAATTGGTATTTATGGACATAATTTAGGTGACAATTATGGACATAAGTATATTTGGAATTTATTTACAAATTTGAATAGGGATACTAATCCACTTTGGGGTTAAATAAAGATGTGTAATACTAAACCGCTTAAGACACGAGGTTAGACTCTTTTGTGGTGTAAGACTGCCCGGACCCGCCCGGCAAATCCAGCAGCCACAAATGCCAGTCTAATATGAGAGGTCAAAGGCATGAATTAAATGCGTAACAGTTGTAAAGGCACGAGGTTAGGCTCGTTTGTCGTGTAAAACTGCCCGGACCCGCCCGACAAATCCAGCAGCCACAAATGCTAGTCTAATATGGGAGGTCTTTACAAGGTTACAGTGTTAATGAATTAAGAAACACTTAACCAGATAAACATGTGGTGGGACATGGGGGGTTAAGTGGGTGCCTTGGGTGGCATGTGAAATTAAGAGGGTGCCTTGGGTGGCATGTGAAATACGATTAGATGCACTTAACCAAGATTGAAACGTGTTAGAAGACATGAATAAAAATGGGGTTAAGTGGGGAAAACCTTACAGGGGATCAAGCATAGGTGGAAAGCTTGTGTCATACATGGGGGCCCATTTCAAACCAGTAACACATTAAGTATCTTTGTGGGCTCGACCCAAGTCGAGGACGGGACACGCGTACTGGGTTTGATTGTAAGAGGTCAAAACGGGTTAGCGGTGGCAATGCAAGTCCAACGGGGTCATGTGCGTGTATGGCCCCGGGCTGGTAAGTAAGACGTTGTTGCATCATGTAGGTATAAGCCATGCATTTTTGTTGGTATCGGGTTGCCACTTTGGGGTGTGATACACCCCACCGTGGGGCTAGCACTTGTATCCACGAGTTAGGGAGCCGATCGAATGGGGGTAGTGGGTACACCTCGTAGAGATAGGGGCAGACAACACCTATGAAGGCAGCTAGGGGTACACGAAACTACCATTATCATTATTAAGTTATGTAGGCGGGATCAATTTTTAGGGTGTTTGGTGTGGTGCAATGTAGTAATTATCTTATAGTGATTAGGTGCGCCTTTAACGTTATCTTTGTTCATATTATTTCCTTTAACAGTATTGGAGATTGGATTCCGAATTTAACAAGATATGGGACCACCTGCCGATAGTGTATCTCTAGAGGAGAATACACTGGGTACAACAAGAATGTCTTGCAACCCGGCCCACACATGACCGACCACTCATTTCGCTTGTGTGTATCGAATGTATATCACCGACGGTTGGGATCAGCAACCGTCTCCTGAAAAAGGGACAGCATCAAATATAGATTAAAGAAGAAAATGAAATTTCTCTAGATAGGTGATTATACACCCTAATGGGAGCGACCCACATAGCCAGCCTGCCCGATTTTTGTCATTTCCCGGTTGATGAGACTTGAGGTTAGAATTTAACTTTTAAAACATCTGGTCATCATTCAGTTTGAATGCCACATTGTCAGATCCGTCAAATCACTAATTAACATCCACAAATATACTCTGGGTTTTAAAGAAGTGCCCCTCTTTGCCACCAACTCGGTATATTTGTAAAAATCAACGTACGTGGTTTTAAGGAAATACTTTGTCAGACATTCGTCCATACAAGTCATCCAGAATCAGGATGAACCGAAGGAACCCTCCTACTGCATCCAATATAGGAATCACCCCATGGATCAGTAGCGAGTAGTCCTTGTAATCCGTACAATCTCAACAACGACCGAATCATGTCAGAATACTTCTGTGTTGCAATTCACAGACAATATTCGTCAAGTAATCCTTCCGCTTATGAAGATCCACGTTCTTCACTTGCTCCATCTTCAATAAATATCTTCACGTATTTGCTGGTCGGAATGGTTTTCGAATATAAATCCGATCCCGGTCTTCCCATACCAACAATCGTATTGGTCAGGTTTGATAGTCGGCGATTTAACTATCAAATAACAATTGTGTAAATAGAATAAGTTCACTGATTCAGTATTTGGCATGACTTGGCCTATTCAAAATATATTTAACAAAATCGTTAATAACTTCTAGATCTTCCAATAAATCCAGAACATTATATTTATTCTTAATTAACTGTACAACTATTTTATACATTTCATAGAATGTATATATACATATATATAAATATATACTTACCTTTCTATTTCCCTTAATATTGGATATATCATTATATTTATCAAAACCCTTTCTTTCCCATTTTTCTTATATTCAGCATCTCGATCTATATATGTATATAGTGTACTTAACGGTCTGAAACAAATTTCCAATTCTGATATGGAAAAACAAATGTCAACTTATATAATTTAAAACCAAATATTCTTATTTACATTGTAATTAACATTTTAGTATTTTTCATATTTCCAAATCTCGCATTTATATTCCATACTTCTCGTGTGAGATATCACATTGATTACGACACCTTTTACTCGTTTCAAACTGATATCATTTCTCGATAATAATGAAGCCGTTCAAGTTGGGGTATTTTATTTACCTCTCAAACCTTAATCGACAATGTTTTTATCTCAGAATAATATCAGTTCGTCACTTAACCCCTGATATCAAAATCTCATTTATCACCCTGATTTCAAATCTGGTTTTATAAACCATTTCATACATTTGAAATCTTCTTTCAACATAATCCATTTACTTAATTTGTCTGATTAAGTAAATGTCCAATAAACGCTACTTTTAACTTGAACCGATATCTCGCTTATATCCTTTGGATCTTTATAAAAATATCACGTCAAATACTCCGCTTCCATTTATTGGCGTTCTTATAATAAGCTTTATCTTGGATTATAATCCGCTTAACACCTCCTTTATATAAAACTCTTTAACTTTGATTTTTATTTCAAACATCCATTTCCAATATTAACACAAATTTCTAAATGCATTTTCCTTTGCGATGTATCGCTCAATATAATTTAATATCATCATTTTGGGTTAAAGACTCTTTTTAAACCTCGCTTGGATTTCTTTTATACTAATCAATTCATCACCCTTTCGCAACTTGGCTTAGAATTCGTATTAAAACCATTAACACTTCTCTAATTTCATCTAGTTGAATTCACTTTACTTAATTAAGCGATTTAGTAAAATCTTACATAAATCTTTGTATTTCACTTATAATCCCATTTTCAAATCTCATTTGAACACTTGGATTACGAGTCCCTTTATAAATACTTAGCTCCTCCTGATCAAACCAAAGTGCTACATAATCATTTCTTAATTGAATTTCCAATTTAAATCATCGGTTTAATTATTTACCACATTAGAGATGGTTAACTTTGATGTTAATCAAAAATAGGATTATTATTGTTTTAAAAACTTATTAAATGAAAATTAATATTATTAACACTAACCAATTCAATAATTTCTTTATAGTTAATCAAAGATTAACTAATACTTTTCACTATTCGTTAACTTAGCAAATATTTTAGAAAATTTAAACCAAATTATTTCAATTATCAAATTTCAACTAAAGACGGTCGATTTTGTCGACCGTGCATATCAGTTAGCAGTTAACTGATTTTCATTTGTCATTTCCTGTTTTAAATTAATTAAATAATTAAATTAATTTAAAAATGCCACTTAATTGTTTTAAAAACAATTATTCCATTTTACCAACACGTAGATAATTTCTTTGGCTTTCAGTGCTTGTATAAACTACAAGATTTCATTACATAAACCATTTAAAAGATCCTTTTATAATCACGATTAATATATATATGTATAAATTTCTAATTTAATTACTAATATAAAATGACTGAAAAACTTCAGTTTAGTTATAAAATAATTTATAACTTTAAAAATGCGTCAGTTCACCGAACGGTAGAACGACGTTTAAAACAACACGGTTATGGCCATTCACTGCCAATTACCCAATCAACACTGTCGATTGGTTTTAAACACAACACATGTGAACATCTGTTCAACCATCACGCTCAAACAGGTTTTTCTACCATATAGGGTTCAATCAATTCAAATATCAACAATTTAAAATAAACAACAACATATATAATATTTGAGGAATCCGGTCGGATCCCGCCAACCTGTTCTTCCCTGCACCACAGCTCGTTATAACATTTCATAATAATCTATGAAATAAATTTCAATAATCTAATACTTTAAGTGATGGAATATAAATAACATCAACCAACCAAACAATAAACAACCAATAGCAACCAATCAACCAATTTATATTTTTAGCGGTAAATTATATTTTTAACATGAATTTACCACATCACAAGATTCCAGAAGGTGTGATAATTAACTCACCAGATTATTCAGTCGACGGTTGAGGCGTTTGTTCCTTTTAATTTGAAATGGAAATTTAAGATTTGCTGAAATATCAACTACGTCTAATCAGTCCCTAGCCAGTGCATCGTCTAGGTCTCGTCCCTGCGATCCAAACGGATCCTGTTTCGTGGAATTTCTTTAATGTATGTGAAAGTTATGATCGATTAAAGTTTGTATAAATTAAATGGTTATTAAAATAAAATTTAATATATTAATTAATTATATTAATTACCTAACTTTGTCGTTACCTCTTAAGTCCAGGCCACATCATCACCCTCTAAACTACTTCACGTGTTTTCTCCTGAAACAACGCCTCAACCCCGATTCCTCCCTTTCCTCTGAAAACCAAACTCCACTCCAAACTTTTAAGCCTCCGCCGATCATCTCTGAGACCGCCGGAAACCCACCTGACCTCGCCAACACCACCGCCCATCCACCAGGCCCCTTTGCCCCTGACGCTGTGACCCAGCACCGCCTCCTCCGCCTGGAAACTCAAAAACCCCCAATTATGATCATCTGCCAAATCCCGCTGCCACGAGTCGAATTGGACCACCAGACCACCACCATCCTAACCATCGTGCCACCCAGCACCTGCCCCATCAGACCCCCACCACCAATAGTGCCTCCAGCGCCGTGATTTGCCCCAAAACCCATCACTACTTTTCAAAACATATCCAAAACCGATCGTCTCCGTTCATCTACCTTCCACGACCACCACAAACACTTTCAGACTCCCAGACCAGAACCAAAACGAAGCTATACTCCTCCTCTACACTCCCCTTTGATAGCTCCACCAATCGTCGACCCAATCTCCTCAAAACCCCTTAAAACGAAAACGAAAATCCACGGTTCCAGGCCGATTCCGGCCCCCACAGTCCACCGATCCACCCCAACTTTTTACTGCAAGTAGCCACTGACCCGATCTACAACTTTCCCTTTGAAACCCCCCTCAAATCCATCACTAAATTGAAGAAATAAATTAAAATGTAACCAAGGGCTTATTTGCAAATCTGAAATGTATTGAACGGAAAGGGTTGGATTTTTTGGTTTTGGGCTGATGGGAGTTTATATTTATAAAAGAAATATAATATTTATTTATCTTGATATGGCGAACGATATTTTATTTCGTACCTATCGCTATTTCGAACATTTTTTATTCACTCCTGTGCTCACATACAAACCCCGACCGTGATGCGAATGGACGGCATGGTATAATTTGACATTACGGTCCTAATGAAACTTGTTTCGTTGAATTCCGTGTTCGTTTGGTCAAATGGCGCTCGTTCATGTTCAAATGGTCATTTTTATTTGTATTTTATTTTGCCACGCTCACAAAATAACCCCGATTGACGAGCAACTTGAAACCTAGCAATAATTTACTGTTGCCGTCCTAATAAAATTTGTTTCGTCGAAAATATAGGTCGTTTGAATAAAGTCCCTTTTTAACTGCCCAATTCAAATAAAACAAACTAACTTTAAAATACCTCAATATAATAACAATAAAATATTAAAATTGGCCATACACGACCAAAATTTCATATACTACCTAAATAAAATATCCGGGTTGAATTTCAAGGCAAATCGATATTTAGAATGTTTAAAAACCAATTATTTTATATAAATAATCGCTATAATATATAAAGGAATTCCGTGGCGTCCTTTTCAAAATTTGATTTGGACATAAAACGAAATCTACGCTATGAAAACTGGATTTTTCTCTTTCATTAGAAAAATATCGTCAAACAGATTCTAGGGTTTCTTGTTTCGAGAAAATTCGACTTATTTTGAATCCTGTACGACTTTTTAAAGTTCAAAACGCCAAATTACGAACTACCGCGCCGCTGTAGTTCGTTTTATAATTAAATTATAAATTCAACGTTCAATCGTCATTTTAAAATGAAATCGCCACTAAAATTTCAATACGAACAATATTAAACCATTTTAAATCGCCCGTTCACGTTATACTACAAATTCAACATTTTTCCAAATATTCTGGAATTAAAATATTATTATATTATTAATATAATTAAATATTCAAATTAAAATGGTCAAATCCTATTATTTAAACTAAAATCAATATTTTAAATAAACAAAATATTTCAAATAAAATGGCCAGAAAATACGAGACATTACAACACTTGTGTGTGAAAGTGGTCTTATAGCACTGACCGCTCCAAATGCAGTCTCTAAATGCCTTAGATGGCATTCTCTATGAATTTTTATAGTGAGATCATTAGTGATTTCTTGTCAAAGTTGTGATGTATGTGTATAAGAGTTACTGTAAAAAATTGGATGCATAAAGGTTTGTTTGCGAAAAGCAATCAAACATTCAAGATAACAAAACTGGCCAAGTTCATAGCCTTCTATAATATTTAGCCACAACATTTTATAAACATCATCGTCTCTGTAGACCTTTTTTACAGCTTTAAATGGTGTTATCTCCATTTGAGACTTCAAATTTCTTTGAAATAATTTTAAACATAAGTGTTTCTCTTAAATATTCTTACAAGTCTTTTCTAACATATATTAAAGTAATATAAAAATGGATTGGAATTTTTATATATTTTAGTAATTTAATATATGAATTATTCAAGTAGGTGGTTAATTTTTTTTAGAGGAAAACGTGTTATTTTTGAAAGAATATTATAAATTAGATCTTTTGAGTTATATTTTAACTACGCATGGTTTCTAAGAATATTTATATCGCAAGGCAAGCTATTTTTTATGATGATCCATCCATATTTTAAAATAAGTTAAAACAAGTGTGAGGCTAAGTACTTCAATAGTTGCGACACATACGTTGGTAAAGAAAATCAGTCAAATAGTAACCAAAGGCAATCACATTGCAACCTTACAACACAATTACTTCTAAACATCAAACAATAAATTCTTGCTATTACTATATAATACTTCCGTAAACTATATATAGATAATGACAAACAAGAACGCAATGGCCTAAAGACCATGAAAAAGTTCCACCAAATGGAGACAAAAATACCAAATCAAACAGAAATATGGTTCTAACTGGCGAAGCCTAGTATACAACATGCAGTCAAAAAGAAAAAGCTTGGAGCCAATTGAAAAATAAGAAATAGAAGCATCTTGCAAATTGAAAGCTGTACGATATCGAAAACTAAAATGCCACAAAGTGAAGGAACTATAGATTAAGATGGTGTTTTGCTTAGATTAAGGTTTTTTTCTTTTTTAATATAATCGCAAAAAATAAGAAGAGTCGAGAACGATGGAGGAGATGAAAGGAAGATGGAGGGGACTGTGGAAAGAATAAAGGAACGATGTAAGGATAAATTATCTCTCACTATTCCATTATTTCCAAAAACACAGAACATAAATCAATGTTATTTTTGTTTTATGTGTGTTAACTTCGTTTTCTAAAATGGTCATTTCAGCGATACACATGCATGGTTATCATATTTATATGGACAGAAATCAAAAACTAAAGAAAAGTAAACCAAACACTACCTAAACTTCATTAACATAATCACAATAATCATAGTCAATGCATCCCCGCATTTGTTGAGAAAATGCCGAAGAAATGTTTTGATAAGATGAATACACAACAAGGAAGATTAAAGGTTATATGTTAAACACCTTAGATCTAGAAAATAGTAAAGGAAAAGGCTTCAAATATTCACTAAATAACCTAGAGAAAAACAAATTGACAAAACCGCTAATAAAGAGATGAAAAGCGCAACTTCCTCTTCATGAGCAATCCAAATGAACCCGAAACGATTTTGGAATCATTGAAAGTAGAACATAGGAAGATAAGAATTTGCGATTCCAGATCCAGTGTGAGGGATGGAAAAAAGCAGATTTGAGAAGTGTAAGCAATGTCGAGGTTGAGTGTTTTTGTAAAATCAAGGCGGGTAGCAGCAACAGGGAAAGCTAAATTATTAGAGAGGACAAAGAGAGAAGCAAAGGTAGAGGGAATGGAATATGATGAAACATAAATAAAATGGGATATCGGATAAGGCCACTAATTATGTAACATTAGCCTTGTCTTATAAATAAATTATTATACGTACATCTTTATCGTTTATAAATGGGTTTTAATTATAAACCTAATGTTTATTAAAGAGGTTTAGGAATTGATTAATGGCTTAATAACGTTATTTTATTTAGTTATCTATGGAAAGTAACCAGCCATACATATAACTAAAAGCTAAAAAACTTGGCTTATTTATTTGTGAGAGTTAAGAATGTTGTTCGAGTAAGGTTTAGAAGCATTACTGCTCTAACCTATCATCTTAACCTTGGATCAAGGAATATGTACGCATACAAAACTTATTTCTAAAGGCAAATGTATTTGGAGCTAGATAGTTGAATATCAGACTTAATCTAATATTAAATTAGCAAGTATCTAAAACCTTTATAGCTTCATATGATTTATGATTCTACCAAGGATAAGCACTGGTACGAAACGTCTTTAGCTTTGCGAACTTCCATGTGCGAGTTCCTCTGGGGAGAATTCCTCTTTATACTATTAGCTTACTACTAAAAGAACTAGAATTGACTTTACTAGAAACTAATATATTTAGTTTCCGTGATATAGTCCATAGGTTATATGTTTTGGAGGTAGTTGTGAAGTGAGCTCTATTGTGAACTATCTACCATAAGGTAAGGTCCAATGAAAAGGTCGGCATTAACCTTTCAAGCTAATACTGCAGAGTTGCAATGTTTAACAGAAGGTTAAGTCCAACATAGAGATCAACGTCTATCTACAGACTTGTGTTGGAATTCACTGAGAGATTTATGATCTACGTGAGTGATGATGATGATTTATATGAAATAGGCCAAACGTAGTCTCAACATCAAAAATGACTAAGAATAAAGTAGGATGCATAACCTAAGGTTTAGCAAGTTCAAGACAGGGTATATCGACTATATATCTAGAATATGCTTATCAGTGATGTAAGCAGGAGTTGCTGATACTTGGAGCCAGATGTACGAGAGTAGGCCAATTATGTTTACTGTGTAATATATTTTATCTAGAGATATACAATGCTCAGAAGGTAGTTTTAATTCTTTTCATGTAGATTTGCTTTAATGTACTAAATGTGCATTCGTGTAATATCTCATGCGAACTTCCCTTATCAATTTTATATGTACTTCAAATATTGTTGTAGTCTGCACACTTCACGATTATTTTTTGATTTATATTCTATACCGTAAACATTAACCATTACATTGCAGTTATCCAGGCTTTTGGCTCGGCTACTAATAATCAAACAAAGAAGTACAGTTTGATGATTATCGAGTCCAAGAACCCGGAGTGATCACCCACATGATAACGTACTAAGCCCAGATTAAACCATAGAACAACAATGGAATAAACTCAGCTAAATAGTAAAATGTCATGCTTAGAACGCAAATCACAAATTCCATGAATCAGGATTGGGTACGAACCAAAACGCATGCCATAGTCGATTCGACTTCAAATAAAGTCATTCAAGTTTTCATCAAATACCAAGGTGATTGTGTAAACCAACTTTAGAATCAAGACATGGACACGGAGGACCCACAACCCAAGTGGTGGACCTTGATTCAACATTGCTTCAGATCGACACTAACCCAAATGCTGATCATTACCAATTCGGGCTAATGTTGATTCAGTGGCCTAAACTAGTATACCTATTTGAATCCCCTCCAAGATTCTTTAGTCAATATTTCAGCCTCATCCGAGATGTCTCTGCTTATAGTTATCGGTTGCCTAGGAGAGATTAGGACTTTAGCTCACTGTATTCTTTCTTCTATATTGTACTTCAAATCTTCAATAAATTGAAACTTGAAATCTTCAAATCAGCAATAAAGTCACTAAAATACTTCAAGTGGACAAAGGATACAAATGACAAACTATTATAAATGACTATATTTGATTTCTTGATTTTCTATAAATTGCCTCTTTTATTTTATATCCTTTCATTTAGTTCTATACACATCTATTTCTGGCTTTTTATGTCAAATCTAGTTCAAACAATTTAATGCTTTTATGGCAATTAAGAATTCTCAGTCATTCTTGTGAAACGGATCTACGTTTTCTCTTCAAAATCCTTGTTTCTACTTTGATCTGTTATAAAATCTAGAAGGAAACTTTTATAATGGATCTAAAGAAATGACCTACTACCTCGCATGCTAAAACTTAGAATTGCACTAACATTCAGTAGGAAAACCAGAATGATATTGTTGCTACAACTATCTTTTCTGCTCCAATTCAATCGGATGTCTTCACTCGTACAAATTTGATGAATCTAATGAAGAAGTTGGAAGAAATCCGAGAGGCATTAAATGGGTGGAAAAGAGAAAATATTAAATAGAGAAACCATGTGAACCGAAAAATGATGAATGGGGTGAAAGAAGGAGGAGACATCCAAATCTGTACTATTATGAGTTTGAACATTCCTCGTTTGGGAATAGAGCTATAGATGCTGGAGTCGGAGGATAGAAGGAGATAGAGCTAACGATGCTACACAAGACCAAACTTGGATGATTAAATATATCAACTTGATACCAGATCGGGGAAGGCAACACATGCAAATCTGGATTTACTGAAACATGCCTAGCCAAAATGGAACGAAATAACTGACCCAAATCGAAATGGTACTAAATCATCGTGCATTGTTGCCTTACTTCCAATGCATCACATGACCAACCGAGATGCTAGGAACTAACGACATTTTACTAGAAATACTGCTTAAGAAGTTCTCCTATAGCGACGAGAATCACGAAGACATAGAACTTAACCGCAATCTGACAGTTAAGAGGCAGTGAACATTCAAACCCTAGACTTAAAAGCTATGGTCAGGTCGATAAAATGAGAGATGGTTAGAGTTACTTCAACAAAGGCTAGGGAGTACGTAAAAATACTCTATTTACATACAATGTAACGATCTAGAATTTTTTTTACTAGTAAATAATTTATTTAGTTGAATTTATAATTTAAATAAGTTGAATTTGAATTACTTTAAATAAATAAAATAAGTTGTTCAGAACTATAAAATATAGTTGGAAAGTGTTTTGACAAAATATATTATCTTCTGATCATAAACGATAACATATACATCAAAATATAGCAATACATATAAGCATTGCAAACTTAAAACATCCTAAAAGCGTGACAAAAGTGCCACAAATGGGCAGTAGAATACCATGCACTAAGGCCCATGGTTTTAGTGAGTGGTCTAGTGGTTTTTTTAGGAAGAGTACACATGCCCTTTGAGTTTTCACCTTCTCCTTAACCACTTTTTCCAGTAAAAGGAGGCTTCCCCCACCATTTCATTTCATTCCACTCATTCTTCTCTTTTCAACTTGTTCTTTACCTTCATGGCCATGGCTTCCTAAGCCTTTCCCTCTCCTTTTTCTTCTCTTTCTTTCCCACTTCCTACTTCCTTAGTTTGCCCTCCCTAGCTCCTCCTTCCTCCTTAAAATTTATGCTCATCCCTCCTCCACCACTCTAAAACCAAGCCTACACCATCCTTCTTCCTCCCTTTTTCTCGGTCGTGAACCTACCTTCGCCTCCTCTTCCCAAACACCACCACCCTTCTTCCACCTCGGCCCCACCTAGCACCCCTACTCCTCAACCTCCATTCCTCCTTTCGCTACCATCCAATCACCACCCCCACACAACCTCATCACCTATAGCCTCCTCTTATATTATAATACAAAAATTATTATTGTTGTCGTCAAAGCCATCGGTGATGTTTGGAAGTTAGTTAATAGTAGTCTGGCATAGCTAGGCAGTCCTACTGTAAAAATTGGTGGAATGGAACCCACGATGAGAAACTCTAATTTATGTTAGTTTATCATATGTGTTATATTGATAAATGTGGACTGATCGTTAATTAGTGATTAAACATAGTATAAGAATTAATTACTAAACTTTATACATATATACTACGACATATATGCTATGTTATGGATGAATGGATGTTATGAATGTTGTAATGATGGTTAATAGTGATGCTAGTTTGTACAACACACGTTACACCCACCTATAAGGAGACATCTGGGTTTTGGTTAAGTCTCATGCTTATCGGGTAATATAAACGTATATTTTATTCATTTAGATATAGTGGAAAAATAAAAGTTGGAATTTTCTATCCAAAATTAGATATAAATGACATTGAAGTGATTTTGAAAAGCTTTTGTAAAGGATGGAATATTATTAAACAAGGTTTTGATGTTAAACAATGTGTTCAAGTTTAAAACGGTTAAATTGAAGTTTGGTTTGACTATATAGAAGATGTTTTAACTCAACCGGTTGTTCCATATAGCTTATATAATATTTAGTTTGAGTTATGAAAGTTTAGACTCCAAAAGATTATTTTTTTGAAAAATAATAATATTATAATTTTAATTAAAAATGAATATTTGAATTTTAAGTTGAAATTATAAAATATTGTTTTGAAATAGTCTTATATAGGTTTTATATAGTTTTCTAAACTGTTTTAAAGTAAATCGGATTATTTTTAAAACAAATGTAAAATACGGTTAGAATAGAGCTTGTCGCGTTGTGGTAGTTCGCGAATTTCGACCGGATACTTTAAACTACCATAACATATTCATTTTAAATCGAAATTCCCTAAAAAGAAAAAGGCTCGCTTTCTTATAATAGTATTTTTTAAATGAAAAAGGAACTTCCAATTTCAATGTATAGTTTGCAAGTTATGTCCAAATCAGTTTCAATAAAAATTGCAATAGTGTAGTATAGTGACCGAATTTGGAAATCAACTGAAATGCCTATATAAAAATTATTAAAAATATGATTTTTTTTGGTAAATAATATGTTTTTTACAACTATTTAGATAAAATTTATATAACTTTAAAGTTGTTTTTGTCAAACTAGTCAAATAAGCCTATTTGTAACGCTTTTGAAACACTATTTGCTTCATAGTTGGTTTTGAAAGGTTTAAACTTAATAATCTTCATTCAAATTTTATTTAACCTTTTCAAATGTATAATGAAGGTTTTTCAATGATAAATAGAAGTTTCCAAAAGTGAAGATGGGTTGTGACCTAACTAGAATCCAATATATCCATGTCATTTCAAGATACTGCTTATTATTCGCAAAGACCAGAATCAGATTTTTATCTGAAATCCATTTCGAATACTAATACGATGTAAAGGAGCAAATGATGTGGTGGTTAAAGACTGGGAACCTTCACATCGGGAGAACTACTCGTTGATGGTCTTAAGAGGGTAGCTTGCATCTTGAGATTTATTATCTATATTGTAGTAGTGGTCAGAACGAACTTGGAGAATTTCTAGATTTGCAAGGGCTTCTCTCCTTTATCAGACGAGGAATAAAGTGCCTTTGATTTTGTTCAAACCTGGAACGCACTTATATGGATGTGTTTCTAAAATTGTATTTTGTAATATATTGATTGATCTTTACTAAACATATTTCTTTTTGGGGATGGAGAATATATTCTCTTAGCTTAACACCCTTCTTTGAGATATACGAGCTCAAAGGTGATATGGTTTGTGATTATCAATTATATGTTATGAAAGGACTAGATGGCATGCCAAATTATTGAGTTGTGGATGATCAAAGCATGACTTGGGTAAAGCATAACTTTGTGTAACGGGACTTCGTCAAGCCTTACTACCCGGTAATGACCTAAAACAAGATGAATGCAGCAAGGTTATGTGGGTCATTCCCATTAGGGTACAGTCATTCCCTTCAAGACATAAAGTTATACCATGGTATGACTCCCAGGTATTTACGTATGTTGAGCGCTCGGTTAAAGGTTGGTTACGACCGGGAAATGTCATATTCGGTGCCATATAGTCAGTTAGAATATAGAGATGGTCCAACCTTATGTTAGTAGGAGATTCGTTAGTTGTTTCTCCAATAACATCCCACTACAGGTGTTTCCTTCGAATATGGAAGATCTTTTTCCTTGGTCATTGTTGGCATCCAATTCACCACTACGAGCCCATACGAGTTTTAGTTATATATCTATTCGTTAACATAATAGGATGGGTATTATGTTGACCAAGATTGATACATTTATTTGCGACATCATTTTCCATACTATGCACTAATATTAACAATAATAATATCAAATGGTTTTCACCTTTTATGCATTTTTGGTTATCTTAAGGACAAAACTCGTCCATAGGTATGCACTTGCATTGTGTGACATGAGATGAGCCTTAAGATAACTTAATTTTTTTAAATAGCATTGCGAATTTTTATGTAATGGTATTCATAAGGTGAAAACCCGATCCATGTTTATATGGCGTGGTCTTATGAGTTACCACGCTTTTACCATTGTAAGTTTCTCATGCTAGTCCCATGACTGACTCGGAGTTTACTGTTTTTCCTATTAAACTCTGGGTGCCCTTATATTCCACACGAGCAGCGTGGTAGTTAAGTTATTATAGATTGGAGTTATTTGGAGCAATACTGGATTTGAGCTAGAGCTGGATTGGAGCACTTTGGACCTTCTATAAATGTAGTTAATGCATTTTGTACTCTGATATGTACTCTGGTAAATCAATGTTTATGATGTAAATTATTGAGAAGTAATACAAGTTCATTTTGTTTTTGTGCTTATGTGTCATTACCCCTAACAATATGTCTTTGAAAACGTTTCAAGTTGGTTTCATTACTGACTTAAAGCGATTGAAAAGGCCGGTCGTTACAACGTGGTATTAGTGCTTTGGTTTATACAAAGCTATGGGTACAACTCATTAGAATTAGGGTTAGTAATGCCCTAAGGAAACATTAATAAACCTAAGGAACTAAAATTAAAATATATCCCTCCCTATATGTATATAACTATTTGCATATCCCTAAGATTTCTCATTTGAATGACTAAACCATTTTCTTACTATATATAGATAGTTAAAGATGAGCGAAAAAAGGAGACGAGATTGTTGACTGGAAAGTACCACTCCTTATGATTAGAATCCTACTGCAACAGTAGAGTCATCTATTCCAGTTCAGTCTCAACCAGATTTGGTGGTTTAAACAAGAACTTCAGTAGTCTAGGTGGAAAGCAGATCAAGGGTAATGAATCTATTATTGAAGCTCAAGCCTGGATTTGATCATATGAGAGGATATTTAATGGGATAAATCTTGAAGATAAATAGAAGCGACTTTTGGCATCATGACAACTTTAGCGTGAAGGTTTAATATGGTAGGAGATCATTACTCAGGAAAGGCCAGAAGAAGAAATATCGTGGGAGCAATTTAAGAAGGCTTTTGGGGAGCAGTATTTGCCTTCTGATGGAATATCCCGATTATGCCAAAAGTTTGTGGATTTAAAGCATGAGGGTAAGCCTTTTAAAGAATATATAAGGAAGTTTAATGAATTATCTCATTTTGGGCCAAAACTTATTAATTTTCCATTAAGGAAAAACTAGAGGTTCATTAAAGGTATAGATGAGAAGTACCCAGAAAGGATGACTGCCCATGTAAAAGGATCTTTTGCAGAGTTAGTAGACATGGGTATCGCTATGCATATTTGATGAGTAAAATCCACTGGAGGAAAAGGATGAAAATAATAGTAGTAATGAGATGAAAAGAAAGTTGGCAGACATAGAACCAATTCAAAGCAAAGAAAAGAAAACTCTAGATATTTCTTATTACATCTGCAAGAGGAATGGTCATTATGTGAATGTATGTAAGGCGAAGCCAAAGGAAAATATTCAGGGAAACTTATAAAAAATCCACTTATTTCAATTGTCAAGAAAGAGGACATCGTGCAGATGAACGCCAGAAACCAAAGATGCAAAGGAATATGGACATGATAAAAGTATGTACAATCAAAGATGATCCTTCAACTCTGAAGAAAGACAAAGGAATACTAGAAGGAAGCATTTTCGTTAAAGATAATCTAGTCAGAGTATTGTTTGATACAGGAGCCTCGCACAACTTTATATCAAGAGAATTCATAGAAGAATTGGAATTTGGAGTAAAGTTCAACGAATAACCCCTTTGCATAAAAAATCCCATAGGAGGTTCCACTAATCTTTGCATATATTATGAGAAAGTCCCTATTTCCTTTTCTCTTCATAAATTTCCTTCTGTTCTTTTTATCCAAAATTTTATCGGATTCAATATTTTTCTTGGGATGAATTGGTTAGCGAAGTATAAAGCTATTCTAGATTACGTGCAAAGAACAATAGTAAAGATGCAATTAGGAAATTTTATAGAAGTACATTACAAAGGTCCCTGTAAAAAGAGGGATAGTTTTCTATATGCCTTGGATTCTTTTGAATCAAAATTTGAAACTATTCCTAAGGATTTTCCATATGTATTTGAAGAAGTTAATTGCCTACCTCGGCACAGAGAAATCGAATTTAGAACTGATCTTATTCCAAATGCAAGACGGGTAGTTCACCCAAATAGAAGGATGGCCCCAAGAGTAAAGGAAGGGATGAGGAAGCAAACTCAAGAATTATTGAAGAAGAGACTTATCCGATCAAGTCACTCAAACTGGGGTTTTGCAGTAGTATTTGTTCCAATGTCAGATAGAGAATTAAGGTCGTGTGTGGATTATCGAGATTTGAATAAACAAACTATTAAGAACAAGTATCCTTTGCCTAGAATTGATGAATTATTCAAATAACTAAGTGGAGCCATAGTCTTCTCCAAAATGGATTTAGCTATAGGTTTTTATCAGTTAAGAATTGCGTAAGATTGCTTTCACTTAGCTTCTTTCAAGGGACCCGACACTTTTTATGAATGGTTGGTTATGCCTTTCGGGCTTACCAATGCCCAGGCCTACTTTGTGAATCTAGTGACTAGAGTATTTAGAGAGTGTTAAATAAATGTGTATTGGTTTTTATTGACTACATCCTTGTATATTCTAAAACTGAAGAAGAACATGCTTAGCATTTGAAAACATTCTTGGAAATATTAAGAAGCAAGGTGTTAAAGGTGAAATTCTCAAAGTGTCATCTTTGGGAGAAAAAAGTCAGATTTCTTAGCCATATGGTCTTTGAGGATGGAATACCAGTTGATCCTAATAAAATTTCTGCGATTCAAGGTTGGAAGCAACCTACAACCCCTAAAGAAGTCTGAAGGTTTCTAGGTTTGGCTGGCTGTTAAAGGAAGTTTGTTAAAGATTTCTCTAAAATAGCCTATCCTTTAGCTTGATTAACGAAGAAGAGAACCAGTTTGTATAGACTTCCGAGTGTGAAGAAGCTTTCCAAGAATTGAAGAAGAGGCTAACTACTGCTCCGGTTTTGACGATCATAAATTGAAATAAAGAATTAATAGTTTATACCGGTTCCTGTAAAGAATGAATAAGTGCAGTTCTGACACAAGAATGGAAGGTGGTGGCTTATGTGGGTAATGAAAAGAATTATCTAATCACAACTTGAGATTTTGGCAGTAGTATTTTCTTTGAAGATCTGGCAACATTATCTGCTAGGTGAGAAGTTTGAATTATATACAGATGAGAAATCCCTTAAGTATTTATTTACTCAGAAGGATTTGAATTTAAGGCAACAATGTTAATTAGAATTTCTAGCATCGTACGATCTAGATATTGTATATACTACTAGGAAAGCCAATGTTGTCGCAGACGCATTGAGTCGGAAGCATGCAATGATTGCTTACTTAGTAATCACTCCTACCCTCATTGACAAGATTGCTAGTAAGCAGAAAGAAGATAAATTCTTCCAAGAGATCCTAGAAAAGATTCGGCAAGGTAAAGATTGCAGTTTTAAAGTTGACAATCAGTGAACTCTATGGTTAAACTGAAGAATTTGTGTTCCGAATATAGAAGAGCTTAAATGAGAAGTTCTCGATGAGTGCCATAGATCCAAACTTAATATCTATATGGAAATCAACAAAATGTATCGAGATGTTAAGCGAGCATTTTGCTGGAAGTCTATTAAGAAGGATATATATGAATACGTCAGTAAATGTGCAACATGTCAACAAGTCAAGAGCGATCAGCAGAAGGTAGCAGGATTGCTTCAACGATTGGAAGTTCCAAGCTGGAAGTGGGATCAGATATCTATGGACTTAATCGATGTCTTGCCTCGGTCCAGAAAAGGAAATGAAGGTATTTGGGTTATAGTTAACCGCCTAACCAAGAGTGCACATTTTATTCCTATCAAAGCCACTAGAACAAAAACATGTCTTGAGAAAATTTACGTGAAGGAAATTGTTCATCTGCATAGGATTTCTAGTACTATAGTAAGTGACCATGATCCAATCTTCACTTATCAATTTTGAAAAGCATTCCAAATGACTTTGGGTACTAAGTTAATTCTTAGTACCATATACCATCCACAGTCAAATAGATAAACCGAAAGAGTTAATCGAATTATTGAAGATATGTTGCGAGCTTGCATTTTGGACTTTGGTGGATCATGTGAAGGTTATTTATACTTGGTTGAATTCTCCTACAACAACAGTTATCAAGAAAATATAGAGATGGCGCCTTTTGAAGCTCTGTATGGTCGCCTATATAAATCCCCTGCTTGTTGACACTATTCGTAATGCAATAGAAAAGGTCGAGCTGATTAAAAAGAAGTTAAAAGCTGCTCAAGGTCATCAAAAGAGTTATGTAGGTAATCGAAGGAGCGATTTGGAGTTTTCGGTTGGAGATGAGGTATTTCTGAAGGTATCTCCATTCATTATTCCTGATAAAATCGGGCCATTAGCTTATAGAGTGCAGTTGCCTGAATGGTTATCTGGTGTCCACAATGTCTTCCATATATCACATCTGCGAAAGTATGTTAAAGATCTTGATCAAATTATTGAAGAGGCTTCTCAGTAGAATTTAGAAATTACTCCAAACTTGGCAGTGGAACGGCAACCCATCAAAATCATTGCATAGGATGAAAAGAGCCTGAGAAATAAGACTGCTAAGTTAGCTAAAGTGCAATGGATTATACCTGGGAAACTGAAGAGACTATGCGGGAAATCTACCCCGACTATCGAGTTGACACTCAAGATTAACCTAACTCCTTGGTAAACTCATTCCTTTATATATTTCATTTTTGTTATTTCCTTCTTATGCAATTTGGTTGATGAAATTCTTTTAAAGCGAGGTGAATGTAACGATCTAGAATTTATGACTAATAAATAATTAATTTAGTTGAATTTACAATAAGCTGAATTTGAATTACTTTAAATAAGTAAAAATAAGTTGTTTAGAATTATAAAATATAGTTGGTAAGTATTTTTATAAAATATATTTGCTTTTGATCATAAACAATAATTAATATATTGAAATATAGCAACATATATAAGCGTTGCAAGCTTGAAACACCTAAAAGCATGACAAAAATGTCACAAAAGGGTAGGTAGAATACCATGTACTAAGGCCCATGGTTTTAATGAGTGGTTTTGTTAGGAAGAAGAGACATGTCCTTTGAGTTGTCTCCTTCTCCTTAACCTCATTTTCCTATAAAAGGAGGCCTCCCCCTCCATTTCATTTCATTCCACTCATTCTTCTCTTATCTACTTTTTCTTCATCTTCTTGGCTATGGCTTCATGAGCCTTTCCCTTTCCTCTTTCCTCTCTTTTTTACCCTCTTCCTATTTCCTTAGTTGGCCTCTCTAGCTCCTCCTCCTTCCCACTTCAAAGTCATACTCTCCCTCCTTTACCACCCTAAAACCAAGCCTACACAATCCTTCCTCCCCCTTTTCTCAGTCTTGAACCCACCACCACCTCCTCTTCCCAAACGCCACCACCCTTCCTCCCTCTCTTCCCTACCTAACGGCCTTCCTCCTCGGGCCTCCATTCCCTCCTTGTGCCACCATTCAATTACCACCTTACGCCACCTCATCACTCTTAGCCTCCTCTTATGTTATAATAAAAAGTTAATAATAATAATAATATTGTCAAAATCATCGGTAAAGTTTAAAATCGGCTAGTTGCAGTCCGGTATAGCTAAGTAGTCCTAAATGTAAACATTGGTGGAGTGGAAATCATGGTGAGAAACTCTACACTTATGTTTGTTTATTATGTATGTTATATTGGTGGATGTGGATTAACATTTAATTAGCGGTTTAACATAGTGTAAGTGTTAATCATCAAACACTTATGTATATATATTATGACATAATGTTATGTAATGGATGAATGGATGCCATGAATGTTTTAATAATGGTTACTAGTGATACTAATTCATGCTGCAAATGTTAACCCACTTATATGGAGACATTTAGTGTTGCTTAAGTCTCATGCTTATTGGGTAATATAAATGAATATTTTATTCATTTAAATATAACGAAAAAAAATAAAAGTTGGAATTTTCTATCCAAAATTGGATATAAATGAAATCGAAGTGATTTTGAAAAACTTTTGTAAAGGTTGAAATTTTATTAAATAAGGTTTTGAAGTTAAACAGTGTGCTCAAGTTTAAAACGATTAAATTGATTTCGATTTTGAAATTGAAGTTCGGTCTGACTATATAGAAGGTGTTTTAATTCAAACCGGTTGTTCCATATAACTTATATAATATTTAGTTTGAGTTCTGGAAAGTTTGTATTTCAAAAGACTAATTTTTGAAAAATAATAATATTTTAATAAATAAATAATATTAATTAAAAATGAATATTTGAATTTTAAGTTAAAATTATAATAAATTGTTTTGAAATATTCTTATATATGTTTTAAATGGGTTTCTAAACTATTTTAAAATAAATCGGGTTGTTTTTAATATAAATATAAAATACGGCTAGAATAGAGCTTGTCGCGTTGCAACAATTTGTGAATTTCGACCGTAGACCTTGAACAACCAAAACAGATTCATTTTAAATCGGATTTCTCTAGAAAGAAAATTTGTTTTCTTCCTTATAATAATTGTTTTCAAATGAAAATATTCAAATTCAATGTATAATTTGCAAGTTATGTCCAAAATAGTTTTCAATATAATCACGATAATGTAGTGTAGTGACCGAATTTGCAAATCAACCGAAATGGCTATATAAAAATTATTAAACTTTTTAAGAAAAAACTATAAATCTAATAATTATTTTTAATATGATTTTGATAGAAATTATACATTTTTAAAGTGGTTTTTATCGAACTAGTTAAATAAACCTATTTATAACCCTTTTGGCAACACTTTTGAAATATTGTTTGCTTCATATACGGTTTTGAAAGGTTTAAACTTAATAATCTTCATCCAAACTTTATTAAATCTTTTCAAATGTATAATAAAGTATTTCCAATGATAAATGGAAGTTTCAAAACGTGAAGATGCGTTGAGACTTAACTAAAATCCAATTTATCCATGTTGTTTTAAAATGCCGCTTATTATTCGAAAAGACCGAGATCAGATTTTTATTCAAAAACCATTTCGAATAGTAATACGGCGTAAAAGAGAAAATGATGATATTTAAAGGTGGTGGTTGAAGACCGAGAACCTTCACATCAGGAGGGCTGCTGGATGATGGTCTCAAGTAGGTTGCTTCCATCTTGAGATTTATTAATTATATTGTATTAGTGGTCCGAACGTACTTGGACAATTTCCGGATTTCCAAGGGTTTTCCTTCTTTATTGAACGAGGAATAAAGCATCTTCAGTTTCGTTCAGACCCAGAATAGACTTGTATGAATGTGTGTATGCCATTGTATTTTGTAATATATATTAATTGATCTCTACTAAACATATTTTTGTTTGGCGGTGGAGAATATATTCTCTTAGCTTAACACCCTTCTTTGAGACATACAAGTTCAAAGGTGATATGGTTAGTGGTTATCAATTATATGTTATGAAAGGACAATATGGCATGCCAAGTGATTAAGTTGCAAATGATCAAAGCATGGCTTTAGGGTAAAGCATAGCGTTGTGTAACGGGACTTCATCAAGCCTCACTACCTGATAATGGCCTAAAATAGGATAAATGCAACAAGGTTATGTGGGTCATTCCCATTAGGGTATAGTCATTCCCTTCTAGATAAAAATTTATACCATGGTATGGAGCCCAGGTATTACTTATGTGGATGATGGAAACGAGCGATCGGTTAAATGTTGGTTACGACTGGGGAATGTCATATTCGATGCCATCTATCCAATCAGGGCCTTGTGTTAGCAAGAGATTCATCAGCTGTTTCTCTAAGAAAATTCCTCTAGAGGTGTTTCCTTCAAATAAGGAAGATCCTTTGTCTTGGTCATTGTTGGCATCCAATTCACCACTAGAGCCCATACGACTTTAGTTGTATACCTATTCATCAACAAAATAGGATGGGGTATTATGTTGACTAAGACTGATACATTTACTTACTACATGATTTTCCACTCTATGCACTAATAATAATATCAAATGGTTTTCACGTATCAAGCATTTATGGTTATCATAAGGACAAAACTCACCCATAGTTGTGCGCTTGTATTATGTGATGTGAGACAAGCCTTTTGGTAGAATCATTTTCAAAAAAGCAATGTGAATTTTTATGCATTGGTATTCATAAGGAAAACCTATTCCGTGTTTATACGGTGTGGTCTTATGAGTTACCGCACTTTTAACCGTTTTAAGTTTCTTACACCAGTCCCATGACTAACTTGAACTTTATTGTTTTTCCCACTAAACCCTGGGTTCCTTATTTTCCACATATGCAGCCTGGTGGCTGAGTTATTGTAGATTTGAGCTATTTGGAGCAACACTGGATTTGAGTTAGAGCTAGATTGGAGCACTTTAGACCCTCTATAAATGTAGTTATTCTGCTTTATACTTTGATATGTACTCTTATAAATTAATGTATGTGATGTATATTATTGAGAAGTAATAAAAGTCCATTTTGTTTTTGTTTTGATTTGTTATTACCCCTAACAATATGTCTTTGATAATGTTTCAAGTTGGTTTCATTATGACATAAAGCGGTCGAAAAAGCATATCATTACATACAATATACTAAATGTTGAATATCCACATAGATTCAACTTTCCTACCTATAATGCCCAATAACTCAAGGATGAAAGATCCCTTTCCACATCCTATATGGTATCACTAATAAATGGACTCTGCTTAGGCCACTGACGAAAATAAATGCAGGGCATTTCCAATCTGTTTAGAGGACGTGGTGCATATTGTTTACCAATCTACCGTCCCATCCAATTTCTTCATTTTAGGAGTTAGAAAAGAAGGTTTTGAACAATTTTCGCATTATGCAGCTTGCCTCATGCATACCACGAGTCTATCCAATTCGCATCAAGACGGGGGAGTCCTGGAGAGATATCGTGTAGCGATTTAATGTTGTTGTCACTAAAGTCGGAATCCCAATGATGAGACTATTTTTATAGTGTTTACTAGGGGTGTTTTCTCCGAATTAGAATTCAGCGACTGGTTGGCCGAAAAGACTTTATCTACACTGATCAACTCTACAATAATGAAGCATAGTCCTTGACTTGATAATGGAGCGATATAAAGTAATGTGGCAATAAAACAATCTGGAGTGAGCTCTGATAAAGTGGAAGTGAATGTCTAGAATCAAAATAAGCGAAACGATAACTAAAGAAGAGACGACAATGGGGATGGCGGATGCGATTAAATATGGGACTCTAGAATGTGAATAAGGTTCCATATATACAATAATTATACTCCTCTTAACAAATCATTGGAAAAAAAAATTATTTGGGTACGTGCGACACTATGAAATATAGAAAGCTTTCCCTTAGAGGATTAAGGGAGAAGGATAAGCAATCTGGCAAGTTTTTTGGTTTCATGGAAATGTACGACCACACCAAAAATGAGTTCCGTCACTCAAGAGATGTAATAGAAAATTTATTCGAGAAGGCAATTTGAATTAATGCAAGAACGCCCTACAGAAAAGAGGCAAGGAACAACAAATTCCAATAATTAAGTTTGAGTAGATATTGCTTAGCAAAAAGAAAAAGCAATATCAAAAACACCATTGTCGGTGGACCACATCCAGTTGGCAATAGTTAGAGGGCGATGGAATAATTTGTGAATGTTATTAAACACATCGAATACAAGGAGTGGAACATTATGGAGGAAGCGGAATGAGCTCAGCACTACAATAGAATCACCATATTACAACGGTGTAAAACATTTGTAAATGGCATTTTACAACAGCGATTACATCGTCATATATTAATAAGTTGTAATAGACTAGTCTTTTACAACTATTATGCACCATTGTCATAATACCTACTACAACTATTATGCACCATTGTGGCTTTGTAATTCTTACAACTATTTCTGACACTTGTAATACACTTTATTACAACTATAATTGACAGTTGTGTTTTAAATCCTAAAAAGTAATATATGCACCATTATTCACATATTAACAATAATATAATTCATTCATTTGATATAATTCATATATCAATGCAACAACTATAACTATATTGAATTCATTCATATATATTAATAATCATAGTATTCGATCAAAATACAACATATGCATACCCAATAAAACAATCTAAAATAGTCATTTACATCACCAACTAAATCGTTACTGTTGGCTCGCTTTTTGACCAAGCCACCCAGGATCATTCATAAAAGGAAAGCAGGAAACCACGTTCTCCAATAATGTGAAGGAATGGATCGCACTCCACCGTCTCGCCCACCGTCGGATCGCACTCCATCGTCTCGCCCACCGTCGGATCGCACTCCATCGTCTCACCCACCGTTGGATCGCGTGCCATCGTCTCGCCCTCATCTCATCAACGAACGATGCATCCGGGCGATCCGATCCAAACTTATATCGTTGCCCAGAGCGAACCGATCCGATCCCTTGGTGCGCACCGAACCCTCTAACCTATTCAATCACGAGCTGGTCTTCAGCGATCCGAACCGCACAGATCTGGCGACACGTGTCCCTAACCGTCATCTGGACCAATTCCCCCCATCTGCACGATCCGATTTTCAAGCAAATCACGACACCTGTTCACAACGGCTAGTTTGACTATTTCTTCAATGGTGGCGATGCGATCCGATGTTCTCGGGATTCGTGCCACGTGTCCACGATCCGCCTGACAAAATCGGCTATAAATAGCCCAGAGCTTGGCATTTTTCGGGATCTTTTGGCAATAGTGAGTACTGAATCCGCCATTGTTGTCAAACCACTGAAATATTGAGAGAAATCACTGTTGTACTAGCTTTTAAAGCATAATCAATAAGATATAAAGTGGACGTAGGCTCGTTAACGCCGAACCACTATAAATTCTGAGTGTTATTTTCTTTTTCCTCGTTCCTCATTTAAAATTCTCTACAGTTCATAACAATTTGGGTGTTAGGTCCAAATTTCGATCTAACATTTTTGGTGCTTTCACTGAGAAACTCAGTCTTAAAGTTTCGTCATTCGTTTCCTTGAAGATTCCAGCGATTCGGATATCATGGCTGGAAATAGATCTAAAGTTTCGCAGACCAACGAAACGATTGAGGAGAGTGTACACGAACTGGGCAACGAAGAAACTATGGATCGCAGAGCGCAGGGGGCGATCCGATCTGACGAAGACACCTCGTTCCGAGTCGATGAGAACGAGACGATCCGTGCTACTGAAGGGGTGGTTACTCGATCCCGGGGCAACACCTCGCAGCCTCCGCGCACCACGACCATGAGTCGATCTCAGGGGGGCGCAGCGAACCGCCCTCCACGAACCGCAGCTACCTGAACTGATGGTCAGAATACAACTCGACCTGGAAAAGAACCTATGACCCACTCCTATCGTCCTGGAACCTCTGCTCGACCTGGTTCAAGCTCTCTGCGCATAAGAGAGAGTGGTGAAGACCACTATGATCCTGCCGCTCCTGTCACTGAGGGGGATCTCTCTCGCTTCGTCGAAATGTGGGATAGGTTGTTTGATGAGTTGGCCGCCCAAAGGCAGGAAAGTTCTATCCTACGGCAAAACCTGACGGCTATGGATAGAGGACTTGATGAGCTAGAAAGGCAAAGAACATCGCCGGTTCGTCCACTCACCCCAGTATATTCCTCTTCATCTGAAGAATCGCCGAGACCTCCGCGGAGACCGTATGAGAGAGCCGAAAACATAGAACAGCTTCGGTTCGGGACCCTGCCCTCACAGGAAGAAGAAGAACTAGGGGCGGGGCCCATAAACCGTAATGTGAACAGTCCTGTACATAACAGACCACCTCAGCCCCGTCGCCGCACGCATACTCATGATAACAGGGGGCAGCGAAGCCCCGTCCCAGCCCCAGATTTTGTGGCTACTCCCCGAAGAGAGATCAGAGAACCTCGTCGGGCCAGAGGCACTGACCCTGAACCTCCTTTGACTAGTGCAAACGTTGCAGCCATGGTTCACCAGATTTTGGCCGACAGCCGTGGACAGCGGAACGAAGATTGGGGGATTGACCGCAGTCATACCCCTTTTACTGACGATATTTTGGATGCAACTTTTCCAAGGCGTTTCAACATGCCACAAATGAACCGATATGCAGGAAGATCTGATCCTGTTCAGCACCTAATGAGTTACTCTTGGTCGATGACTGCTGCCGCCGCTTCTGACGCGGTTAAGTGTAAAGCGTTTCCCATATTCCTGGAAGACGTGGCTTTGCTATGGTTTACTCGCCTGCCGGCGAGATCGATTTCTAGCTTCAGGGAACTAAGCGAGAAGTTCATAGAACAATTCCGTATCTACGCACAGAAGACGAAAAGCGTGATCGATTTATTCCTTGTCAAACAGCGACCAGGCGAGAGCCTAAAGATGTACCTGGATCGTTTCAATTTGGCCGCCACTGAGGTTAAAGATCCTCATGAGCCGACCATTGTCGCAGCACTAATTGATGGAGTGGATAAGGACACTGAATTTGGGAGGTACTTGGCAGGCAAACCACCCCACACCAGAGAGTTATTCTATGAGAAAGCCAATGTACATCTACGCCGGGAAGAGGTATACGCAAACCGAAAGCTTAAAACAACTGATAAGGAAGAAATTCAGAGCAATGTCGCCATCAAACAGACTGGAGACAGCTCGGGGAAAGTTGAGGTTAACGTCGGAAATCAGAACCAGGGTGGTCGCCGACCAGGTAACAACAATAACAATGCTAACGGCAACAACCGGAAGAGGGGCCGAGGGAACGACTCCCAGAGAAGGACTCGTCCCAGGGCCTTTGAAAGTTATACACCCATAAGTGATACTCTGGAAAATATCTTCATGGATGCGTATGAAGTCCTCCAGAATAAGAGGCCACCTCCTAGAGAGTCGACAGAGAAAGAGCGTGAGACAGGGAAGTTTTGCCTCTTTCATCAAATCCACGGCCATTCGACGAATGAATGCCGTCACCTGAGGGACGTAGTCGAAAGGTTGCTTCGAGAAGGGAAGCTAGACGAATACAGAGTAACGCCTAGGGACAGGGGGCAAGCAGTACAGGCCCCGAATCAGAATCAAAATCAACTTGCTGCTAGGCCAACTGCTCAGCAAAAGGGAAAGAATATTGTAATCAATACCGTGATCGGTGGACTTTACCTTGCTGGGCACAGTTCCAAAGCTTTAGATCAATACGTCAACGCAGCCAAACAACACCTCGAAGTGGGGGAATGTAGCAACCCCGAGGACAGTATCCCGGTGAAGCAGCAGAAGATGATGACTGATGACGTTGTTTTCCGAGAACGAGAAAGCATCGGAGTCCATGCTCCAACTGAAGATCCACTTGTAATTACGATACCCATTGGGCCAGCCACTGTTCATAAGGTTCTGGTGGACAACGGGAGTTCTGTTAATATTCTTTTCAAAAAGGCCTTTGACCAGATGAATCTTGAGATAAAAGACTTGAAGCCCTGCCAAGGATGGATCCATGGATTCAACGGAGCATCCACCGCACCTATGGGTTATGTAGAATTGCCAGTTACACTTGGGGAAGGTGAACGCCAGAGAGTGAGAATCCTTCCCTTTGTGGTTTTGGATGTCGAATCGCCATACAATGCCTTCTTGGGCCGACCGGCCCTCGCAAAGTTCAGAGCCTGTATAGCCCCCTGGTGCTTGCTATTGAAGTTCCCCACAGAAGCTGGCATTGGTATCGTCAGAGGGGATCAAGTTGCTGCGCGAGCATGTTATGTTGCCGAACTAAAGCTGCTTCGCAACGGCGGGCATATCGAAACTAAAGGCACTCCTCCCCCTTTGAGGGCGGAAACCTTATAGCAACCAAAGAGGATAATTGTTGGAGAGTTGCCTAGAGTGATGCCCGAGGATATAGATCCCAGAGAGGATCAAGAACCCGGGGGCAGAACGGCGACTCCCAACGAAGAAACTGTGGATGTGCCAATCGATGACAGTGACCCGGAGAAGGTCCTTAAGATTGGATCCCAGTTAAGTCCGACTCTTGCCGAAGAATTGATGACTTTCTTAAACAACAACTTGGATGTATTCGCTTGGACCCACGCGGACATGCGCGGGATATCCCCATCAATCATGAGCCATTCTTTGAGCATTAACCCCAAACATCCTCCAGTAAAGCAAAAAAGGCGAATGCTGGGCCCAGAGAGGTCCGCTGCCTTGAAAGAAGAGGTTGGAAAGCTAAAGAGTAATGGGTTTATCAGAGATTCAACTTACCCAGACTGGATTTCGAATCCAGTCCTGGTAAAGAAGGCCAACGGGAAGTGGCGAACGTGTATCGACTTCTCGGATTTAAACAAAGCTTGTCCCAAAGATAGTTTCCCATTACCTCGAATTGACCAGTTGGTAGACTCGACGGCAGGTCACGAGCTTCTCTCATTCATGGATGCTTATTCAGGATACAACCAAATTCCAATGCATGTTCCGGATCAAGAGCATACTAGTTTTATCACTGATCTGGGATTATATTGTTACGTAGTAATGCCCTTTGGTTTGAAGAACGCAGGCGCTACGTACCAACGTTTGGTCAATAGAATGTTTTATAACCAAATCAGAAAAACAATGGAAGTATACGTCGACGATATGTTGGTTAAATCCAAGCAATCCTCTCAACACACTACTGACTTGGCAGAGATGTTCGGCATTCTTCGAAAGTATGGGATGAAACTCAATCCCACCAAATGTTCATTCGGTGTTGCTTCTGGAAAATTCTTAGGATTCATTGTCAGTTCGCGCGGTATCGAGATTAATCCGGACCAGATCACGGCAATCAGGAACATTCAGGAGCCTAGGCAAATTAGGGATGTGCAAAGCCTTGCCGGAAAAGTGGCCGCACTAAGCAGATTTATCTCCAGGGCTACGGATAAGTGCATCCCATTCTTCGAATTAATAAAGCGAGGAAAACGCCACTTTAAATGGACACCTGACTGCGTAGAAGCGTTTCAGAATTTGCTCAGACACTTGGAGAAACCTCCAATTCTATCTAAACCAATAGACCACGAGGATTTATTCGTGTATTTGGCAGTTTCATCTCATGCAATTAGCTCAGCGTTGGTAAGGGAAGAGGAAAAGGTCCAAAGACCTGTGTATTACGTGAGCAAAAAATTAACAGCAGCAGAGCGTAATTATCCACGGATAGAGAAACTGGCGTATAGTTTACTAATTGCCTCCAGAAAACTTCGGCACTACTTTCAGGCACATCCTATCACCATATACACTGATCACCCACTCAAGCAAGTTTTACAGAGACCGGAGGCATCTAGAAGGTTACTCAAATGGAATATTGAGTTGAGTCAATTTGACTTGAACTTTCAGCCCAGACGGTCAATTCGGGGACAAGTGATTGCCGACTTCATAGCAGAATTCACTGTTCCTGAAGAAGGTATTGCAAACGAAGAAGTGGAACCCTCAAAGTTACTTTTCGATCCTAATGCTTGGAGATTATATACTGATGGTGCTAGGAATGACGAAAGATCCGGCGCTGGAATAGTGCTTGAAACCCCTGAGAAACGATTGATAACTTATGCCATCCGAATGGAGTTTCGGGCCACTAACAACGATTCTGAATATGAAGCTCTGATAGTCGGATTAAAGATTGCAAAGGAACTAGAAGTCACAAAGCTGAACATCTTCTGCGACTCCAAGTTAGTTGTGAATCAAGTTACTGGAAGATTCCAAGCTAAAAGTGCAAGATTGATTCTATACTTAAGGAAAGTGAAAGAACTGCTGAATGAGTTTGATCACTACAGCATATCTCATATTCCGCGGTCAGAAAATCAGCAGGCAGACAAGTTGGCAAAGACGGCCAGTTCTAACGATCCTGAAGTGATAGGGCTAGCCCCCGTTGAAGTACTTCTGTCCCCCAGCATTAATCAGATGGAAATCGACCTAGTACTAGAGACGGAACCAGAAAGGGAATCCTGGATGACCCCTATAAAGAATTTCCTAATGGATGGAACGCTTCCGACCAAGAAAAGCGAGAGGCGTAAAGTGATTCGTCAAGCCGCCCGATACGTGTTGCAAGGCGGAGTTCTTTATAGGCAACGATTTTCAATGCCCCTCCTTCGGTGTATAGCCCACGATGACATCAAACGTGTGCTGCAAGAAGTCCATGAAGGCGAATGTGGCGACCACACTGGAGGGCAAACTTTGGCGAAAAAGATATTGCGGCATGGTTACTTCTGGCCTACCATAAACAAGGATGCAGTAAGATATGCACGACGATGTGATGCGTGCCAGAGATTTTCAAAGATACCTAGAGCGCCTCCAAGCCAGTTAAAAACAATGATGAGTCCATGGCCATTTGCTATGTGGGGAATTGATATCATAGGAAGTCTCCCCATAGCAAGGGGCGGAGCAAAGTTTTCTATTGTGGCCATAGATTATTTCACTAAGTGGGTCGAGGCAGAATCACTAACTACAATCACAACTAAACGAGTGATCAACTTCATTGTGAAAAACATCATTTGCCGATTTGGAATTCCAAAGATTGTGATAACAGACAACGGAACTCAATTTGATAGTGCTGAATTCAGAAACTTCTGCCAAAAATATCACATCGAGAATCGATACACCTCCGTGGCACACCCACAATCGAACGGGCAAGTCGAAGCTGCCAATAAAGTAATCAAGTCCATTCTGAAAAGAAGAATGAAGCGGGCTAGAGCCATGTGGGCTGATGAATTGCCCTTGGCACTATGGGCCTACAGGACGACATATAAATCAGCGACAGGACATACCCCGTTCTCCCTCGCTTTTGGAACGGAAGCAGTCATCCCGTTTGAGATAAAGGTACCTTCTCATCGGGTGACCTATTATGATCCAATGACCAATAATGAATTGCTCCTTGAGTCCTTGGATATGATCGAAGAAAAGAGGGATGAAGCCGACCTGCGTGCTCTGAGATGCAAGCAACAGGTCGCCAGATATTACAACAAAAAGGTCCGAGCCCGGACTTGGGAACCCGGAGACTTGGTTCTGAAACGTGTCTTCCCACCCCCAACTCATATGGGAGCGAAGTGGGAAGGACCGTACTCTATTCTCAGCAAGCTTGATAACGGAACCTTCAAGCTGGCAACCGTAGATGGAAAGGAAATCCCCAGAGTGTGGAATGCCCAACATCTACGGCCATATCTAACATGAGAAGTTTCAAATCTATTCTTTTGCTTTGTTAAAAAACTATGTACAGGGCATGACTTGCCTAGAACAGTCTAATTCCTTAAAGCAAGAGATTATAAAGTGGACGTAGGTCATGATTCGACCGAACCACTATAAAAATATTGTGTGGCATTTACCTTTATTGCATCTTTATTTATTTGCTTATGAAAAATCAATGTGAATAATGCAGGTACCCGAAGCCCGGTGCCAACGGTTCCTCTCGTAAACTAATCAGAGGAACCCAAAACTTGGGCAAAGGCTCCAACTGCTTGTCCGACTGGTTTTAATCCTCGGAGCTTGGATTAAAATGTAAACCTAAGACGAGTTTGATAAGCGTCCATGATTTGGCGCTGAGAAAGGACTCTTACCCTGCTAAAGAATCGGGGAGCAGTGGAACTGCTGAGTCCCAACTCTAACTCTCCAGAGAGAGAGAGAGTATAAAGGCGTCTCCGATTGAGCGCTGAGAAAGAGCTCCTTTCCCGCTGAAGGATCGGGGAGCGAATGAATCGCTGAGCTCGAACTCTAACTCTCCAGAGAGAGAGTATAAAGGCGTCTCCGATTGAGCGCTGAGAAAGAGCTCCTTTCCCGCTGAAGGATCGGGGAGCGAATGAATCGCTGAGCTCGAACTCTAACTCTCCAGAGAGAGAGTATAAAGGCGTCTCCGATTGAGCATTGAGAAAGAGCTCCTTTCCCGCTGAAGGATCGGGGAGCGAATGAATCGCTGAGCTCGAACTCTAACTCTCCAGAGAGAGAGAGAGAGTATAAAGGCGTCTCCGATTGAGCGCTGAGGAAGAGCTCCTTTCCCGCTGAAGGATCGGGGAGCGAATGAATCGCTGAGCTCGAACTCTAACTCTCCAGAAAGAGAAACAGTACAAAAGCGTCTCTGATTGAGCGCTGAGAAAGAACTTATTCCCTGCTAAGGGAACGAGAGTTGACTAAACTACTGATATCCCATGAAATCTCTTATACCCCCGTACTCAGAAATAGGGGGCAACTTGCTGTTAGTACTAATTTATCGCTGGTAAACCCCAGTCAGATGCTACGGTAGCAACTGATTGGGGGGGGGGGGACCAGGCACTCATATGCAAACGCTAAACTTTGATATAACAGTGTAACACAGCATGAACATTCTTCTTCCTGTTGATTGACTGACTTATAATTATTAATAGTTAGCTAACGACTAAACATGGAAAGTTTCTATGAATACAGGTACACAATGATGTGAGGAGAAACAAATCCTTGTTTATGTACTACGAGTCAGCAAAATGGAAAACAATCTAGAAACAAAAGTGAGGACCAGTATCACAATTACACTTCCTGGCCAGTGAAAAACCTAAAGACAAAATATCAACAAACTACAAACATCTTATTTTTGCTTTGATTTATTCTCTTGCTTCTGCCTCTCCAGCCTCTCCTTGTCGGCTTCAGAAGAATCCCCCTTCTTCCTCTTCCGCTTGTCCACAAGGGGAGCATCTGACTCCTCTGAGACCTCCGCCTCTTTTCTCTTGCTTCTACTGGAGAGGGAAGTCGGGAAGTCATCGGGGTTTGCAAAGTGAAGCTGCCGGCTGACGAACTTTGACTGGATTTTCACAATCGTCCCGGTTTTGGGATCAAATTCTGCAAGAGGGACTATGTCCAAAGCCTCATCCCCCACCTTCTTTGAAGCCAACCCTTTCTCTTGTCTGGCTTTCCGGCTGGCCAGGGGCTCTTCATTATCGTCATCATCATCGGCCTTTTTGGAGCCGGTAATGTCCTCTTCGTCATCCACATGGCGACCATCCATGTCTTTTAAAGCTTCGATAGTCTCGGCATCCTTGGGTCCATCGGGGCTAGCTGCCGGGATGCTTCCTTCTACTGTTGTGATCTCTACTCGCTCTGAAACATCGATATCAGCACCCGGCAGGGCAGTCTCTTTCTCCACTTCTCTCTCTTTTCCAACGCCCTTGTCGACGGGCTCGCCACCTGCAATACGAGAGACACTCATTACTAATTCAATGGGTTGTTCTGCTAGACGACGACAATTCGCAATCGCTTTAGCAAATTGCGGGGAAAAGAGAGAGATACCTTCAGCAGATGCTCCCTCTTGAGTGGATCCGGATGCTCCAACAACCACGGGAGTTAGGCCTAAGGGAATTAGCGGATCGTCAGGATGGTACTCCTCAACTTCGGAGGTTTTAGACTTCGCGGCGGAGCTGGAACCTTCGTCAATTTTGCTTTTACCTTTAGCCATGGTTCTCTCCTTCTCCATTTCCGCCAAGATTAGGCGACGACCCTCTGCCAGGTCCTCGGGCTCGTGGTCTCTTAGGATGCTCTTCATCAATTCATCCTCGTTGATTTCTTCGACACCCGGTCTGTGTTTTTCGCCCTCCACGATGGCATCCCATAAGTTAGCCAAAGTAACATGATAATCCGGGATCCATGAGATATTGTGAGTTTTGAGGACCTGGCCAAGGAAATCAAAAATCATCTCCTCAAACCCCTCGATTTCTTTCTCTCTTTCAAGGAGTTTGTTGTTGGAGGTAGTGGCCATTTCAATGGCGCTATCAACGTTCTTTTCGGCAAGAGCTGCCCTTCTCTCCGCGTCTGCAACCTGATCATTCAAGATCACTTTTTCCGCCTCTGCCAGAGCCAAACTTTCTTTTAGTCTCGCTTTTTCCGCCTCCCAAGCAGCCTTCTCAGTTTCAAAACGGCCTTGTGCCGTTACCAACTCGATGTTGGCCATTCTGAGGTCTTCAACCTCCTTCTTTAAAGCCATTTTTTCTTGGCTATTGGAGTCCAGTTCAGAATGAAAGCGCTGTTTGGCATTCTCTAATTCAGTCTTATAACTTTCAGCGTCCCTCCGTGCTAAAGCAAGCTGGGCCTGGGCATCTTCCAGGTCCTTCACCAATTTTGTCCTAGCCCTCTCGTTGTTTTCAAGTTTTGCTTTAGACCTATGTGCTTCTACTTCGAGTTTTCGGACGACTTCCGAAAGATTGACTGCGTGTTTTTTCATCATCTCGTATTGTCTGGCTGCGTGCTGGATGCGCTCGATAACTTCATCATCCCAATTTTTAGGGACCGGTTCCAAGGTAGGAACAAAGACCATCCTGTCAAAGAACATTCCTGGAAATTGTTCCCGTAGCTTTTCCAGCCTACCTTGGATCTCGGGACCGTGGACATAATCCCGTGAACCGGGGGCAGCTAACTCTGGTTGGCTGGTAGGGACAATATCACTTCTCTCTCGCTCAGTTTCTTTGGATGAATCTCTGTCCCCATCTTTGGATTCGTGACGCCTTTTGGACGACCGACTGTGGGAAGGCGCACTCTTTGGAGGAGTCAACTCTTTTGGAAGTGTCTTTCCCCCGGTCGGAATTGTCGGATGACTCGAAGGCCTGGTAGAGGTTGATTTGGGTGGAGATCGAGGATGCGAGGAGCTCGGCTTATGAGAAGGACCGCGAGGGCGCTCAGTACCCGGACGAAGGCTGGGGGTGCCTTCGCGAAGAGAACGGTACGAATAAGATTTCCTGCGCGACATCGATCCTGTAAAAAGAAAAGAAGAGCATATTATAACTTTGAATATCCACAATATAATAGTGCACGGTCAGGCAGTGTGTGTGAGGTGTGCATCCCATATAATTCCCCCTAACAGACCCAGGCCTGGAGACAGGCTCATCTGACCCGTTTCTCGTCCCCTTGTTGAATCAGTCGCCTCTTCGGGAGCAGAAAAGAAAGGTTCCTCGCCGAAGTCTTTTTCTGTGTATTCAATGTCGGGTAGAGGGATTTTATTCAGCTCGTCGAATAACTGTTCTTCTGTCAAGTCGTCATCGCCGACAGTTTCCATTGGAGCAGAGGTAGGGATTTCCTTCGACACATCACCACGGGACTCATCCCCTCTGTATATATTCAAGTCTTCGTCGTCTTGGATGACTATCGGAGAAGGACTTCTGCGAAATTTAGTTTTTTCCACCGCTTGTGAAGTTCCCTCTCCTTCCGTTGGGGGCACATATTTATAAGGTTTGCCGCCGGTCCCAAGTCCAAATTTTCTATCCAGAAGGCGATGCTTATGAAGGTTGTCATCAGTAATGCATTTTTTAATCCTTAAAAAGTCGGATCTGCTTTGCAAAAGAATGGACAACCGGTTGTTGTATAATGCACCCTCTGTTTTCGGGAAGACATGATCTGTTTAAGACAAAGGAAAAAGCGGAAGAATGTTATTACTTAGACTCCTTAAGCAAGATATTCAACTAGGCGATCAAAGTTTACTTGATTTGAGCCATCTCCGTGAGCATCCAGCCTGTTTTCTTATGTAAAACCAGTCGGACTTAGGATCCCCGATGTTGCTGTATCCGTCGTACAGAACTTTCTTGTTCGCCACTGATTCAAAAAAGGAAAAGTTTGGAGTTGCAGAAGAACGGTGCTTGAAGAGAAAGAAGAACACCAGATCTCTGAATTTAAGTTCGGCATGCAAGATCTCCGCATAAGCAACATATAAAGAGTATAGAGATGCATAGGCGTTTGGATGAAGCTGCATCGGGGCAATGCCTAGTCGTCTCAGAGTTTCAATGACAATTGGAGGGAACGGAGGAATAGCTCCTACTAGACACATTGTTCGACTGATCGACATGTACCCTTCCGGTGCTAGATGGGGTCTATCTTCGCTTCCAGGTGTCAAGACATCGTCCCAAGGAATGCCATGTCTTAAGCAGATTCTCTTGAGTTTTATCTCGTCAAGCTTGGACGCTAAAGAATCAGAGAATTTATCTATCCCGACTGCGCCTGGAATTTCGTCCGGAGCTCGCTCGTCAGACTCGGAGTTGTTACTGGATGAAGTACTTTCTGTCGGATCTGATTCTGTAGCTTCATACTCAGATCCAGAATCTTCACCTCCTGGATTGATTGGAGGAATTTGAGGATTATACTGTTAAGGAGTCTCGGATTCCGTTTCGGCTACAGATCTTGAGGAAGAATGATCGTTCGACATTGCTGCTAGGACGAGAAAATATGAACGATAAGATTAACACTACCCGTCCCCCGTGTGTGCAAGTGCCGGTGTGTGTGCTTGTGTGTGCGCATTATTAAAAACAATAATAAAACATGAAAGCAGTCAAGGTTATCAGAAGTCGTTAGTCGTCATATGCAGTCAAATCATGAGGTCATTTAGTCCAGAAAGACCAACATCAAGGCTCTATCCTAACTGTTCAGGGTTTTATAGTGACAAGGCGTTGATTAAAGTCTGAAATTTCTTCGTATCGCCAGCCGTGAGACGGATCGCATGGCGGAGGGATCGCCCCCTTCGACTCGCATGGCGGAGGGATCGCCCCTTTCCGGATCGTAGGGCAGGGAGATCGCCCCTCATCGAATCGCCGGACGAAGGGATTGCTCCCCACGAACTGTTGCGACTGCCACGATACGACCCTTTGTTGCCACCTCAATCTTTCGTCTTGCTACTCGCTTTCGTCTTCAATCCTTGACCACGATCCGAGTCGGCCTTCCTTCCCCTTCTGCCTCCTTCGTCTTCCTCTTCTCCTTCCCATCCTCAAATTCTGAGTTCCACGCTCAATGGCCATGGCGACTTGATAATTTATTCAGAAAATTGCGGATTTCTATTGTTTCTCCCTCGAATCAGCCGTAAAAATTCAGGAAAGTAATGCGTTTACAAATGAGAAGGCTTTATATGAAGTTACCTTTCTAAAAACTGAGAGAATACTTGAATTTTCGAAAGTTTTAGAAAGTTGGGTTCGTTTTTCAATGGCTAGCGCGAGACGATTCGGCAGAGAGAAAGAAGAAGGAGAATGAGGAGGGGAAGGTCGGCTTATATAGGCAAAGAGGGTGACCGTTTATCTCCCTTTCTTTGTCCTATTCGGTCCACGAAACGTCATGAAGGCCACGATCCAAAACTTGTATCGCATAGAAGCCCACGGACCGCTTCAAACGATGGCCCACCAAACTCAAAGCCCGACACGACTCGAAGGAAAGTCCGCCTCGTTTCGTATAGAGGCCTGAATACTCAGTTCGAGACGAGCACGTGAACACTCGGACCGTGGCGCTTTGTGGCGATCCGATTTATGCATGCGTTGATTTGAACCAATGCGACTGTTGATTCACATCCCATCAGGAAAAGGTAGATTGAAATCTTCGAAGCATGTTCCATCATCGATAAAACATACTTCGAGGGGGAAAAATGTTGGCTCGCTTTTTGACCAAGCCACCCAGGATCATTCATAAAAGGAAAGCAGGAAACCACGTTCTCCAATAATGTGAAGGAATGGATCGCACTCCACCGTCTCGCCCACCGTCGGATCGCACTCCATCGTCTCGCCCACCGTCGGATCGCACTCCATCATCTCGCCCACCGTTGGATCGCGTGCCATCGTCTCGCCCTCATCTCATCAACGAATGATGCATCCGGGCGATCCGATCCAAACTTATATCGTTGCCTAGAGCGAACCGATCCGATCCCTTGGTGCGCACCGAACCCTATGACCTATTCAATCACGAGCTGGTCTTCAGCGATCCGAACCGCACGGATCTGGCGACACGTGTCCCTAACCGTCATCTGGACCAATTCCCCCCATCTGCACGATCCGATTTTCAAGCAAATCACGACACCTGTTCACAACGGCTAGTTTGACTATTTCTTCAATGGTGGCGATGCGATCCGATGTTCTCGGGATTCGTGCCACGTGTCCACGATCCGCCTGACAAAATCGGCTATAAATAGCCCAGAGCTTGGCATTTTTGGGATCTTTTGGCAATAGTGAGTACTGAATCCGCCATTGTTGTCAAACCACTGAAATATTGAGAGAAATCACTGATGTACTAGCTTTTAAAGCATAATCAATAAGATATAAAGTGGACGTAGGCTCGTTAACGCCGAACCACTATAAATTCTGAGTGTTATTTTCTTTTTCCTCGTTCCCCATTTAAAATTCTCTACAGTTCATAACAATTTGGGTGTTAGGTCCAAATTTCGATCTAACAGTTACGAAAAACATTAGTTAAACAATTCAAAATTTGATTACTTTAACAACTACAACTACTGTTTCTTATTCTCGGGTGATAAACAATCCAAAGTCTCTTGATACTTTGAAAATTCAGACGTACAAAATGCATTACTTAAACTCACTTGATGTTCATATCAAAATGCATGTTTTTACTTAAATTCAAAATTATGATATAAAGAGCAAGCAACAAACAATGAAATATTATGTAAAAAGTAAAAAATGAGATATCTTAAGTTGATTGATGAGGAGAAGCTGCAGTAAGAAACATAAGAAAGTTAGTTTGCGTCTTAAGGATTAAAAGCAGAAAATGGAACATACAATATCTTGTAATTATTACGTGAAATACTATTATTGATGCAAACACCCCTATAAATATCGATCCAGCTTTTGAATATTCATCTGAACACATTCATTTTTCCATCTCTCTGCTGCTTATTCCACCGAATACCTAGACAATCAACTACACCATAAAAACATACATCGATATATGGAAGTATACACACAACATAGTATATACCTGGACTAAAATGAAAATGTTAAATGTGGAAGTGATGATGACATCATAGGAGTTAGCGCTAGCAACTAACCCTGAGAAATTCAGAGCTGCAAATAATTTGCAATTACAAACGAACTTATAAAAAATGTTTATGTCCTTTTTTTCATTGGAAAACATCTTGTAATATATCAATTTAGGCAACATTTTGTAATATACCAATATTGGAAGAAATTTATAAGTTAAAGCTATAAACTTCCACAATTCAGCCATCTAATTCATTTAACAATTTTTTGCATATATTCTCTTGAGCTACACATGCAACAAAATGAAGTATTGGTTATCTCAACTACTAATAGTACACTACAATGAGTGTGTTCGGTCATCACCACAATATGGAAGTCATTGTGCATTTTTCTTAATAGCATAAAATAATATGTCAAAGAGAAATACCATTGCCTTTCATAGCCAAATCATAATTTCAATAGTAAATAATATTTAGAAAACGAGCTAACATGAAAATAAGTTAACATGAAACTCTTTACATGGGCAAAACTCAAACTTATATAAAACACACTGCATATTGTTGATAATATTAATGTCGGCGGAAGCTATCGAAAAAAATTACAAATTAACACATTTTCAGAAGAAAAAAATACAATATAGTACATTGACTCACAACAACATTGCATAGTAGTGAAATTTGTAATCAACTTGAGCTTTTAAGTAGGGTGGAAGTGGAACCACACAACCTAGAATTGGGGTCAGCATGCTATCTTGATGTAATGATGTGTAGCCTTGATGCAGACCGCAGTAATAGGCCTAATGAATACATGCCATAAATCAAGTATTACTGAAATATTTTTGTCACATGCAATCCTACAACCAATGCATCGAGCACTTGTTGACATATCCCATTTTTAGTTCCTTCTCAATCAATACATTTAATATTAATTTGAGAAATAAAGTTAACAATGTTTCAGCCTGATTTATGCAATACTTCCTTAGTTAAATATAACTTGAAAACAAGAACACATATTGATTAGTTCCTCACAAACTTCAGTGTTTACCATTCTTCAGAATTTTTCAATTTCACTTAGCATTGATGTATTAATAGCCGATAGTTTGTAGCCCCTTACAGTTTGTCCATTATTGCTCATTGCTTCAGGAATTATATTTTATATCTAATGGCATTATAGTTGATTAAAAAATCTCAGATATTACTCTATTACGGTAACAAACTGCATATGTATATTAATGCAAACTAAGTCAATATGTAAACTACAATATAGTTTCAAGTTACATTGCAGTAGACACACTATATATAACAACAAATTGAAATATCACTAGGATACCGAATAATAAAATCAGGCTAAACTAATATCTGAAATTTCAGATTGCATGAAATACATTTCGGAATGGGAAAATGAAAACCAAAAGAACTATAAAAAAAATCCGACATGCAGACATGGATAAAGGGATGATATGCCTCCCTATTACTTTTTCAAACTTAAACCGGTGACCATTCTTGAATTTAAAATGAATACATGGATTCATCTATAGAAGCTTTCCTTTATTGAGAATTTGACATCAATTGTCATTGGATAGCGTATGGTTTTGTAATAGTAAAATTCGAGCAAGAATTTCAATTCATAGAAAGACAAAAAAAGCATACCAGTCATGATCAAATACAAAATGGAATTCATTGATATCAGAAATTGATTAAGACATGAGCAAGCATCAAAAACCAGCATCAATCACAATTTTTTTCCAAAGCATAAACACAGTTATTCGAGTTTAGAAATCAGCAAAACCTAATTTTGTTTTTAGGGAAAGAGGCACGTGACCATTAAAGGAAAGGAGCAATTTTTAACGGGCCTAGCATAAACACGGTTAGCTATCAAAAAGGAGAAAATTTGGAACGAGCCAATATTTCAAGGAATGGAGCCAAAATCGTAAGGAGTTGAGCAAGAATGGATTTTGGATCCAAGGAGACATACAAAGTTGGAGCCCGAGCCCCAGTTTGATTACAATGGTCAACAGCCAGAAGAAATGGTTATGACATGCATTACAACTGCATAAAGTGAAAAGGTTGTAGAAAATTTAAGTTTGGAGCCAAGAAAAGGATACATATTATTTATAAATTATTAGTTAAATTAATTATATTTAATATTTATTAACTAATTATTGATTACAAAATATTAATTAGTTACTAATTAGTCATATAATATTAATTACTAGTAATCAATGGGAATATCCTATATTTTAAATTATTTATTAATTATTAATATTTAATATTAATTTTATATTTTTATATATTGATATTCAATTATTATTACTTAAATATTGTGCTTTTAGTATTGATTTTTATTTATTACTAATTATTATTTTAATTAATTAACAATTATTATTATTATTATTATTTTGTATATTGATTCTTATTGTCAATTACTATTCAATTAATTCCTACTTATTATAAACAATCATTAAATATTAATTACAAGTTCTATTTTAATAATAATTGTTATTATTTATATATTATTTATTATTTTTTAAAAATATGCATCTATTACAACTTACAGAAATGAAAGGTTGTAACAGACGTATATTACAACTGGTAGAGTACAATAGTTGTTGAAAACCAGTTTACTACACCTTTCGAAAAAAAGACTTGTAAAAACTTTTATTACAACTGGAATTTTGTAACAGTTTTAAAAGTATAGTTGTGATATAGTACTTTTTTTGCAGTGAAGCAAAGAAGGACGATAAATGACGACATCGTCTTTTGAGATCGTGATTCGAATAGGAGGAGGTGCTTATTGAAATTTTTGGTGGACTTCGACATCACTAATTGTCGCATCATTTGTTGAGTGGTTGTAGAGGTGGCTTCAGGTTTGGTGTTAGTGGGGATCGTCATGGCTTAGTTAAAGGGTTTGCATGGGTGGAGAGAAGGAGGACGAGTTGAATGGTGGGGTAGGTGTAGCGTTTTGGTGATCGGAGCATGGTGCGAATGGCAACTGCGTACGGATTTGGTTGAAGTTTCTTTGAATAAAGGAGGAAGGATTATAGGATGTCAAGAAGAACACGTTGATGTAGCTACGGGGTCAGGTTTGCACAAGCGGGCCGGGATCGTTTTGTTTTGGGTGAGAAAGTTGGTCAAATTATAAACATTGGTTTATATAGTGATGTTCGTGATAGTTTAAAATTTCATATCTTGCTCATTTTTAATCCAAGTTAATCAGATTGTCGCTTTATTTTTGCACTCTCGAGTGCAACATTGTACAGTAGCTTGTTTGTAAGTTTGGATAAGTAGAAACTAATGACATATTTGAACGGTCTGGTTTTAAATAACATTATTCCAAATAATAATGTCGCTGAAATCACACATCTTAAATATGTGATTATTTGTTTGGCTAGATAAAATACCGTCAAGTTGAAATGAATAGTTCATATCATTATGGAAATCCACTTAGCAAAATAAATTCCCCATCTGTGCTTATCAAGTGATTGTCAAATTGCGTGATTCATTGCTATCAATATTAGTTGATATGGATTGAATATTTATTTAACTATGGATTGTTGATTGTTATGTGACAGAACGTTAATATCTTGGCAATATTGTATGTGACATTAAGATGTGAACCTATTTAGATGTGAAATTTTATAGTTACTTAATTTAAGTACCATTGTAATCGCAAAGCCTCAAAACTATAACTATTTTTTAGTTGTTTAAATTTCTAGATGGAATTGATTTAATCGCTCAATATTCCATCTAGGAACATTTAAAAAGTTCTTATTGAAGATTAGAGAAATTACTTAAGTAATATATGAATTGCTTTTAATTGATTAAACTATTAAGATTAATCTTGTTAATTAAGTTTTAAACTTATTTATTATTCATTAATGATGGTTTAAACTTAAGAATTTGTTTGTTAATGACATTTTGATTTATTAGTTAATAAGTAATGATATTTTAAGTATAATGTACACTTAAGTTTAATTTATAAATCAATTTTAAAGGTTGTAATTAATTAAAATTTATTTATTGTTTAATGATTTATTAAAGGATAGATTATTAATCTTAAATTATTTGTAAAGGATTAAGATTAATTTTTTATTAAAAAGGTGTTTTAAATATTTACTAAATTATTAAAAAAGTATATATTATTTATTTATTTATTAATTAAAACATATTTTAGTCTTTAAACTATTTATTTAAAGATTAACCATTATTTAATTATTTATTAAAAGGCTAGACAAGTGTAAATTATTAATTTCAAGGATTAGTAACTGTTTAAATCATTATCTAATAGTCAATCATTATTCAATTAATAATAATTTAGGTTTATTACTGTCTTTTTCAAAGGTAATAAGTTATATTCATTTGTAAAAGTGATTATTTTAAGTTAGTTGTAACGACCCGAATTTTTCAGTCATTTGAATTTGATTATTTAAACTTGTTTTAAATATCATATTTGTAATGTTAATGATTTTAATATATAATTCTTTAATAAAATGACTTTTGAATGTTTAAATTTATATTTAATTTAAAATGAGCTCGTAACTCGTGGTAGTTCGTAATATTGAGTTTTGAACTTCAATTGAATATACATAATCCATTCTAAGTCGGATTTCTTTGAAACGAAAGCGTTAGTATCTATTTGATTATAATTTTATAATAAAAGAAAAAAAAATCAAGATTTTATCTTATAGTTGTGAGTTATGTCCAAATAAACTTTTTAAAAAGTCGCTATGAAATCCTTTACAAACTATAACGTTTATTTAATAAATATAAAAAGGATTTTTTTTATATAATTTGGATATCGTTTAACTCGAGAATGTTACTATTGAGATATAAGTCCATACTAGTTGAATTTAAAGCTGTATATTATTCATATGGATATATTTGACAATAATAATTTATTATTATTTAATTGAATTGTTTTGGAATTAAATAATATTATACCAATATTATATAAGCCTTAAGAATAGCCATTTTCCAAATAACCTCGTTTTTGAAAAATCGAATTTTATTGGAATACGTATAACTAATTATTGTTAGATTTAAAATTTAGGGTCAATCGGAGTTGTTTTGTGAGCGTGCGATATTCAAACGTAAACCAATGAACAAAGTGAAATTAAAATAAAGCTATTTGTACAAACGGAGTCTGATTTTGACCAAACAAAATTCATTGAGCCTGGAATGTCAAGACATAGCACCGTGTCCGCTTTCATCACATTTGGAGATTGTGTATGGCAGTATGTATGTATAACGTTCAACATTAAATAGTGGTACAAAATTTATCATATAAAACAAAATGATATCAAACCAAGCTTAATAAAAATAAAAATAAACTAAGTAAATACTTTGATTTCGACTGAATGAATTTTTTTGAGCAAAACTACCCTACTAACTAAGTACAAATGCAGACTAAACATATACAGACCTATGCATATTAAATCAAACAACCTACCCAAATATAACTGCATGCACGCCTACCCTTCTATCTATAAACATACCCTTGCACATGCCTGAATAACACTTCCTTCCTCTGCAAACTCACACTATCATGCTGCTCGAGCACATGCATAAGGATAACATCACAGGCCAAATGAAGTGAAAGCACTGACCTACCTTGTACTTAATGGAAGCAACGCTGTTCTTATCTCCCTATCTCACACTATATATGTGTAGACTACATTCTTTGTGGACATTTTCTTCCTTCTCTGTAAGAACAAAATCTGTAAGCTCATATCTTCAAAAATCCATGTCCACTCGAATACTCATCTATAAATCATGAAACATATATACACGTAATCCTGGAAGGATGCTCTTCGATCTGAGCAACATTTTTGGAAACTCGACGTCTGTTTTTGGTGTTTGAAAATTTACAGAGCCTCCTAGGGCTGGGAACAGTGGCTACTTTAGGCGGGTTTCAGGGAAATGGAGCTCGGATTCACGATCAAGAAGGTGAGGCGCGTCTGTGGTAAAGTTTTGGGTGGAGTTGGTGATTGTAGAGTTCGGTATTTTTACCGTAGCAGCAAGTTGAAGCCTGGAGACGCATCACAGATGGGGAGTACAAATTGAAAATTATTATATGGGGAAGAAGAGCTCGAAAAGAGGCGAATTACGTCGATGATTTCATGTGAAATCATGAAGCAAGGAGGGAGAACGAGGGGATCAAAATATCCCGTTATGGTGAAGTAATAGGAGCAGCGGTCTTTTTCTTTTAAACAAGAAGAAGGCCTGACATAAAAATAATTAAGTGTATTTTTAATTTCATCATGTAGGAATTTATAAATGTTATATCTTAGTCATACATTATCATATTTACATATGATTTTTCTTGTTGGAACCGTATGTACGTAGGCTATGAGATGGAGTTGGTTTGGTCGGAATTAGAAGCAACTGTAATTTTTAATTAAATTAAACAAATGTTTAATTTAACTAAACAAATCGTTTTAATTGACTAATGAAATCAATGTGAGTATAATTCACCCAGTTCGTCCTACTTACATTTTATATAAGTCGGGTTTAGTATTTGAGTGCTATGTTTGCTAATGGCTGAAAGATTTGATGATTGTTTGGATGTTTACTGAATAATAATTATATATTGACTGAACTAATTAAATTAAATGTTTGTTTAATTTAATCGAAACCAATCATTATTTTTTTCGATTATTTCCAATTGATATAACTTACTTTGTTGGGTATGTTTATAGTAATATAAACGTATGTAAATAAAAATTTTGGATGTTTGCATTATCGTTATTAGTTGATCGTTATCGGTTAAATTAAATATGAATGCTTATTATAACATATATTATATGACCATATTAAATGGATGATTTTATTTAAGATTACCTATTTTGATGTAGGGAATGACAAGTTGGAGGGATTCCACTGGATTCCTCACCCATAGTTGTTAAAAATTACATATTATAATATATGTTGAACACTGAATCTGTGGTGCAAGATAAGACAGGTTAGAGGGATCCAGCTGGATTCCTCACTGATACTAATAACGTTTATCAATATGATTTGTTATGTTTTATTTAATGCAGATATTAGTGGATATATCAAGGGTTGGGTACTATAGTGGACATTTGGCTCTTTAGTATCGTCGATAAAGTAAAAGATTTGACAGAACGATTTTAAGTCAATACTGAAATGTTTTCAAAGCTAGATTAAAATACGATGTGTGTTTTTAAAAATAAATAAATGTTTATTTAATTTTATAAGTGATTTTAAAATGACTTTAATCACAAAGCTAACTCTTATGTTTTACAAGCAACTAAGCTGAAAATAACCTAAAGGTAAGAGTTGGATTATTTATTTTCAAGGGACAGTTAAAACGGGATTATTTAAATTAATTTTTAATTAATTTAAAGAAATGACTAATTGTAATTGATTATTATTTATTTAATAATAATAAAAGTAAATGGGATTATTTAAATTGACTATATTATTAATTAAATTGAATAAAAGGACTAAATGGAATTGATTAACGAGTTAATCATGTTTTGAGTTGAGTAAGTCAATGGCTTGAGTGAAATTGTTTATTAAGTTAGTTTGTGTTAATTTAATTTAATTTAATGGAAGTAGTTAATGATAAAGTACATCATTTTTGTTTTTAATAAATGTTGAAACTGATTATTATTTATTTAATAATAATCAAAGTAACACTACAACAAATTGACCATATTACAACAGTGGAAAACAGTTGTAAAAGACTTTTTACAATGGTGGGGCAACCGTCGTCTATTAAGAAGTTGCAATAGACTAAAATCTTTTACAACTTTTTTGCACCGTTGCGACACAGTGGTGAAATGTACAATTTACAACTGTTTTCCACCGTTGTAATAAGCTTTATTACAACTATTTATAGCTGTTGTAATATATTTTATTAAAAGAATTATTTTACATTTGTAATATATGAACAAATTATATACATATTGCTAATAAAAGAATTCATTTTAGAACATATTATCTACAGAACTAAACATATCAAACAAACTTAAAACATGCATCAAAACAATATATTAGAATTTTCAAACTCTCATCGTTTTTTTATAAATCATACAAGTATCTCAAGTACATAAAGCAACAGCAAAGTCCGTAAAGTCCGTTATCCAAGACTCTAAAATCCAAATGACTTGAAGTATCTTTCATAATTATACATCACTAGGAGTAATACAAACATAATAAAATTGAGGTTTGCTTGCAATGCTGCTGGTCTTGCAATGGTTTTTTTTTTCTTGAGTTGACTTCCAATGAATTTGAGATTTTCTCGCAATGCCGCAGGTATTCTTGAATTAAACTACATGAAGTAACATATTAAGAAATAAGAATGAAGTAGGTTAAAGTATGAAGTAACCTAAGCAATCTCACCAGCCGCCACAATAACCTGTGAAGTAAAAAATAATATTGCTTGAATCCTGCAGATTTCTGGATATTTTTAATGCTACTCCTAAAAAAATACTATCAATACTGATGTAAAATTCAATCAAATGGATAATGTTCAAAATCAAAAGAGTGAGACTTGATCAAGCATACCGATAACACCAAATGAGAAAGTTCCGACACCATGAAATCTGCAGTCTCAATCTCGACTCTCCAATCCCTGTCCATAACCCAACACATGTGAAAAATCATCAGCAAATCCTTTGTGCTCAAAACACGCCCAACCTGTTCAATTGGGCAGAAGGAAAGATCTACTCATACTGAGTTTGAAACAACAGAAATATGCAAAATCCTAAATTCGAGTACATCGACTTAATCCTAGGTAAATTTGAATGTATAATCAAACGCATGCTGAACCATACCCTCATATGAGAACATCAACGATGAAGAGCATACATACTGATGTTAAAACACTGACAATTTAGTTGACAAGGAGTTTGATAACAACCCTACAAACACTTTTCGGTTGCTATTCCAGATTCCAATGATATAGGAGACTAATTATTTTTCTTGCCTGACTTAGCTAACTTAATCATCCATATCAAACTTTATGACACCCCACGTCCATTAATGTCACTCACAATGGGAATGCATTAACTTACATGGAGCGTTTTAAGTGTGTATAGAACAAAAACTTTACAACAAGACAGATATAAAACAATACTCAAAAATTTAAAACTTCATTCTTATTGCAGCAGTAAAAAAATAAGTTTGATTACATCATCAAAAACCAAAGACCAAAGTCAAGTACATAATATTCATCTTGTCTAAATCAGAGTATATAGAATGAAAGACATAACCCCAACATAAAATAGCCATAAATAAGATAGACCGAACTTTTACTTCAGCGATCCAAGCAACTTCCAAAGAAAGAGATAAAGCTGTCCAAATCAAACGCCCATAGTACTAATCTCACCCTGAGCACGTGGGGGGGGGGGGAGGGGGAGAGGAAGGAAGAAAAGAGGTGGAAACAAAGGGGTCAGACATAAAGTCTGGCGAGTGCAATAACTTTAACAATATAATCATTAAGTAACTAGGACAAGGCATAAGCTAGAAAATAAGGAAATGACTGTGAACCAATGGGTATGACAGAGCAGACTAAGGGAATAAGATGAACAAAGATAACGTTAAAGGCGTACCTAATTACTATAGGATAATTACTACACTGCACCACACCAAACACCCTAAAAGTTGATCCCGCCTACCAAACTTAATAATGATAATAGTAGTTTCGTGTACCCCTAGCTGCCTTCATAGGTACCGCCTGTCCCTATCTCCACTAGGTGTACCCACTACCCCCATTTGATCGGCTCCCTAACTCGTAGATACCCATGCTGGCCCCACAGTGGGGTGTATCACTCCCCAAAGTGGCAAACCGATACCACCAAAATGCACGGCTTATACCTACATGATGCAACAACGTCTTACCTACCAGCCCGGGCCCACACACGCATATGACCCCGTTGGACTCGCGTTGCCACCGCTAACCCGTTTTGACCTCTTACAATCAAATCCAGTATGTGTGTCCCGTCATCGACTTGGGTCAAGACCACAAAGATACTTAATGGGTTACTGGTTTGAAAAGGGCCCCACGCATGACACAAGCTTTCCACCTATGCGTGGTCCGCTCTAAGGTTTTTCCCCACTTAACCCCTTCTTATACATGTCTTCTTACATGTTTCAATCTTGGTTAAGTGTATCTAATCGTATTTCACATGCCACCCAAGGCGCCCACTTGATTTTCACATGCCACCCAAGGCACCCACCTAACCCCTCATGTCCCACCACATGTTTATCTGGTTAAGTGTTTCTTAATTCATTAACACTGTAACCTTGTAAAGACCTCCCACATTAGTTTGGCATTTGTGGCAGCTGGATTTGTCGGCCGGGTCCGGGAAGTCTTACACCACAAACGAGCCTAACCTCGTGTCTTTACAACTGTTACGCATTTAATTCATGCCTTCGACCTCTCACATTCTACTGGCATTTGTGGCTGCTGGATTTGCCGGGCGGGTCCGGGCAGTCTTACACCACAAACGAGTCTAACCTCGTGTCTTAGGCGATTTATTATTACACATCTTTATTTAACCCCAAAGTGGATTAATATCCCTATTCAAAATTTGTAAATAAATTTCAAATATACTTATGCCCATAATTGTCTCAATTATGTCCATAAATTCCATTTTTTTCTCATTAATGTCTTAATTTAATTATATGCCTTTTTCAAGGCCATTATGCCAATTCTCAATATGTGTATATTCAATATTACCCCCATCGTCCCTACGTTGTTCGTTCGTTTATCATGACATATATGTATATTAGACTAGCAATTCGTCTAACTCATAAAAGGGGAGAAACATCGCAAATTTGCATAACACACAAAATGGATCTAACTTGCAAATAAGGATTACAACATAATTTGCATAAATTTGTTATTGTCATGAATCTAAACATAGGCCTAAAGGTGTGAACTTGCATATATGTAATATAGTTATCATCCAAAACTTGCATAGGCCATAATCACATACTTGCATAAAACTATGTACATCATAGATCTAAATCCAAAGGTGTAAACTTGCATATATGTAATATAGTTATCATCCAAAACTTGCGTAGGCCATATCACAAACTTGCATAAAACTATGTACATCATAGATCTAAATCCAAAGGTGTAAACTTCCAAATATGTGAATCCGATTTCTACCTAAACTTGCATATAGTCACTTTATTTGATTCACATGTAAACTTGTGTACAATTCATATAGAAACTAGCATATAATCTACACCCAAACTTGCATATAAAATGATATCAAACGTGAATCAAGTTGAACATAGGTGATTTGGCATATGAAAAGGGATCCACAACAAAACTATCATTATGAACAACTAGCACATATTCACAAAATATCACATTTTTTCAATGTCTCGCAAACATAGCCATATAACCCAATTTATAACTTAACCCAATTAACTTATTAATGATCTTATTAAGGATATTGAACTCACAACTCAAAGAAGGTCTTGAGTTCTAGAATCTGAGTACTGAAATTGATTTAGCTCGCCTTTGAAGTAGACAATTTTGTTGCTGTTGTTATAAATTTTGAGTTGAATTGAGTTGATTAGCTTCACTTTCCCTCTAGTTGGTGGCGGCTACTCTATGTTTCAACGTGATAGCATGGCGACCATGGTTCTAATTTTTATTTGGTTTTAGGGTTTGAGTCTACATGTGTTTATATAGATTTTAGGATTAATTTAGGCCATTCGATCAACCTAGAATCAATCAAGACTATCCAATCAAGATAGGGTGACACCTCAGCCCTAATGACTTAGCACTGAGTCACAAAATTGTCATCTCTCAGATATGTCCCGGGGAGGGGGGCAGGTCGACCCCTAGGTTGACACTAAGGTCGACCTATATAGGGGAGGTCGACACTAAGGTTGACCTGTATAGGGGAGGTCGACACTAAGGTCGACCCCCAGGTCGACCTGGCCTTGGGCGGGAAATTTCCCGCCCTTCCCAGTTTTGAATCTGAATTTGTTTTTGAATTTAAATTTAAATTTCTGGAAACTTCTGACAACCATAACTTCTTCATACGTAGTCCAATTTACGCAAACTCAGACTCTATCTCAACCAGAATTCCAAGACGAACACAATGGCATAACCCGTTTCCCTTGATTCTCACATTTGAAATTAAGTATTCTTTAATTTCTTAACTTTAAAATCTGAATTTACGGGGTGTTACATTCTCCCCTCCTTAAAGGATTTCGCCCCCGAAATCTCCAGGTTAAGGAGAATGCATATCCTAACATCCAATCATCCATCTACTCAACCATCAAACACAGGCATCCATTATCCTTGCAAAATTTCTAATGTTGTATGAACATATGCAAGAAGTGTGTGTATATGTTCCTTACCTAATGCAAAATCAGGCGGTCTACTGATTCAGTTGACCTCCTTAATGCAAATCATGATAGTGCCATGCGTCCATTATGTATGCGAAAGAATCCTATCGATACATATTATTTCTACATGTGTGCACAACCATTCATCAAAATGCAGCATCCATATGATGAAACAACCATTATACGTCCATTAATTTAAATATGCACACACATTTGTATGCAACATGAAGGTGATTGAGCTGATCTAATGCCTAAGGTGTGTGTATATGCATCCACGAGCAACCACTATCAACCACTTGCATCCATTTTCATCCATCTGACATAACATGTCTCGAACACATGTTTCAACCATAGGGTTCTTCCTAACTAAAGATCGAAGATGTCATCGCAAAGATAATACTAAAAGATAGGACAAGTATTAACAAAGCGGTAGAAAAAGGAGAAATTAAAACATACCCTCAACATGGAAAGGGTACAACGTACGCATCTTCTCCTCCGTCTCTTAAGTCGCGTCTCTTTGATCATCTCCCCATTGCACTTTGACCAACTTGACCTCTTTGTTGCGAAGCTTTTTGACCTCCGATCCGAGAATGCGTGTAGGAGCTCGTCTGATCGTGGCATTGCTCTCTACTTCCCCTTCTTCGAGCATGCTCGGCTCTACCACTTCCTCCGTATCGTGCAAACACTTATGCAAATGTGAAACGTGAAACACTTCATGAACTCCGCTGAGCTTCTCTGGTAACTTTACTCTGTACGCCATCTTCCCAATCCTCTCTGTAATTGGAAAGGGTCCCACGAACCTTGGTGCCAACTTCCCTACTGATCCAAAGCGGACTACGTTTCTTAACGGTGAAACCTCAATAAAAACCATGTCCCCAACATTGAACTCAAGATCGGTTCATCTCTTATCCGCATATGACTTCTGTCGGTCCTGCGCCGTTTTCAATCACCGTCGAATCAGGTCTATCTTCTCCGAAGTCACCCTAATCATGTCGGGTCCAAGCAAAATTTTATCCATGGATTCCCACCAACATGTAGGTAATCGACACGGTCGTCCATAAAGAGCCTCAAAAGGTGTCATGCCAATGCTAGCCTGAAAACTATTATTATAGGCGAATTCTACTAGTGGAAGGTGTTCTTCCCATGTTCCTTCAAAGTCTAGAATGCATAGCCTCAGAAGGTCTTCTAGAATTTGATTCACCCTCTCGGTCTGGCCGCCCGTCTGAGGATGATAAGCAGTACTTAAGCATAACTGCGTTCCAACTGCCTCTTGTAATCTCTTCCAAAATTCGCTCGTGAAAATAGGATCTCTGTCGCTCACAATGCTGGAGGGTATGCAGTGCAAACAGACTATCTCTCCAAGGTAAATAGATGCTAACCACGCGGCGGTCCTTTTACTTTTGACGGGAATAAAATGGGCACTTTTAGTAAGTCGGTCTACAATTACCCAAATCCCCGTATTACCTTTCCTCGATCTTGGTAACCTATCTACAAAATCCATGGAAATGCTTTCCCATTTCCAAAGAGGAACCTCTAAGGGATGAAGCAAACCTCCGGGCTTCTTTTGCTCCGTCTTGACTTGCTGGCACACTAAGCATCTAGCAACGAACTCGGCCATGTCCTTCTTCATTCCGGCCCAAAAGAAAACTCACTTCATATCCCTATACATCTTATCATCAGCGGGATGTATGGTCATCTTAGAGCGATGTGAGTCTTCAAGAATTGCCTTCTTCAAACTTTCGTATTGTGGTATACAAAGTCTTCCATCTCTACGTAGCCAACCTCTTTCATCTATAGCATATCTATTCAGATGACTTGAGGACTCCCCTCTAATAAGCTTGCCTACTATCTCAACCAACTATGGGTCGTTCCGCTGTGTCTCTCCAACCTGGCCCAAAAGTGTAGGTTGCACCTCTAATGATGCCAACAATCCGGGTACATATTCGACAGAGGGTCTGAAGTCAAAGGAAGATATATACTCCAAACTCTTCCGCTCTACAAACAAAGTACTTAAAGTTAACTTCTTTCTACTTAAGGCGTCAGCTACAATGTTACCCTTGCCAGGGGTATATGCGATCTCAAAATTGTAGGATGCCAAAAACTCCATCCATCTCTGTTGCCTCAAGTTTAGGTCCTTCTGAGAAAATAAATACTTTAGCGACTTATGGTCTATATACAACTCAAACCTCTCGCCAAGCAATTAATACGCTACGACTTAAGCGGAAAAACTCTGGCCACCAATTCCAAGTCATGGGTAGGGCAAATTTTCTCGTGGGTTTTCAACGGTCTTCCACCATAGCATATCACCCTTCCCTCTTGCATTAATATTGCGCCAAGCCCTATCCCGCAAGCATCGGTATATACAGTGAATGTCTTACTCCCGTCTAGCAAAACTAAAATTGGAGCGGTCGTCAAAGCTCTCTTTAGATGTTGGAAAGCATCATCACACTCAACGTCCCAAGTAAAAGTCAAATTATTCTTCGTTAATCGAGTGAGAGGGGCTGATATCTTCGCGAAGTCCTTAATGAACTTCGTATAATAGCCAGCAAGCCCTAAAAAGCTTCTTACTTCGGTTGCATTCTTAGGCGTTTTCCAATCTTGGATTGCCACTATCTTAGCGGGATCCACAGCTAACCCTTCCTTAGAGACCACATGTCCTAAGAACCTCACTTCTTTTCTCCAAAAATGGCACTTGGAGAACTTAGCTTTTAGCTGATATGCTCGTAGGGTCTCTAAGACTTCCCTAAGATGTAGGGAATGCTCTTATTCATTTTTAGAGAAAACCAGAATGTCGTCTACAAAGACTACCACAAACTTATTCAGAAACTCCCTAAACACCCTACTCATTAAGTCAACAACGTATGCGGGTGCATTCGTCAAACTAAAAGGCATGACGAGCCACTCGAAGAAACCGTCGGGAGTTCTAAATGCAGTCTTATCGATGTTATCTTCAACCACCCTTAGCGGATGAAACCCTGTAGCCAAATCCAGTTGCGAGAAAACCAAAGCTCCCACGAACTGATCGAATAAATCGTCTATCCTCGGTAACGGGTGTCTGTTCTTCTTTGTTAGCTTATTCAGTTCTCTATAGTCCACGCACAATCTAAGTGAACCATCAGCTTTTGTAGCAAAAACGACTGGAGCACCCCACTCCGAAATACTTCTTCTTATGAACCCCTTCTCAAGCAATTCTTTCACTTGCTTACTGAGTTCTCTTCTCTCTCTCGGAGCCATGTGGCGTACTGGTAATGCAACTGGCTTTGCATTATCTACTAAGTATATTCGAAAGTCTATCTCATGCCTCGGGGGTAAACCTCGAACTTCATCGAAGACATCCGAGTATCCACGGACCACTCTAATAGACCGCAAATCCTCAACAGATGCGTCAAGAGATTCTAGATAACTTAGCATAACAGAATTCATCGGATTACAAGAGATTTCGAGAGTGTTGCCTAAGAGAATCATAAGCCTAAACTCTCTCTTTTCACAATCTAGGATGGCTCCATTTCTGGATAGCCAATCCATGCCCAAAATTAACCCATAGCCCGTGAAGCCCAAAACATAAGCATCACATCTAAACCCAACACTAAGTATAGAAATTTCCAAATCCAAACAAGTCATCGACAAATAGGCCGAGCCCCCAATTGGATTTGAAACAACTAAGGGATCCTCTACTATACTGGTGTTTAGGTGTAGTGTCTCAACTAAAGAAGTGGATATAAAAGAGTGCGATGCGCCAGAATCAAAGAGTGTGCGAACAGGATGATCGAAAAGATAAACTAAACTTTCGACGGAAATCGCTCCACCTCGTTCTTGCAGCGGTGGAACCACGAGAGCTCGGACCTGCCCCCTTGCCTGCCCTGGTGCCATGAGAGCCTGAATCTGCCCTCCAGAGGTAGGCCCTGCCCTCAGCCCTTTCTTTGGGCAGTCCTTAATCAGATGTCGTGCTTCGCTACAGTGGAAACAACCAGTCTTCTTCTTCTTCCTACAGTCTTTGCTTAGATGACCTAGTGTCCCATAGTTAAAGCATCTTTTCTTTCCCTTACCATTGTTGTCTTTACCACCCTTCTTATTCTGTTGTTGCTGTTTCTTTTGATCCCCTTTCTTCTGAGGTGCCTTATTAGCATTGGCGCCTTTCTCCTCTTCATGCATAAGCGCCATATCAACTAGTCTCTCAAAGGTGGCCCCCATAGGAATGTGGGTTAGCGGCTCGTTCAAACCCTTAACAAATCTCAGGGCCTTCTTTTTGGGTGTATTCACCAAGTCCAAGCCAAATCTTGCCAATTGATTGAACTTGTTGACGTATTCTTTCACTGATAGATTCATCTGCCTCAATGCCAAAAACCTTTCCACGTATAGATTCTCTTCAGCTAATGAGAGAAACTTTGCCTCAAACCTACGCTTGAAATCCGGCCATGTATCAACTAGACGCTCTCCATTAGTGACCTCCCACCAAAATGAGGCCTCATCCTTCATTAACCAGGCAGCCAACGGGACCTTTCTTCCATCTTCTACCTCAAAGATTCCAAACAGTTCTTCCACCTCCTTTAGCCAATTTCGAGCCTCAACAAACATTTCCAACCCGTGAAAAGGTTTCCCGCCCATTGCCCGAAAGTCCTAGCATGTCTTTGCGAAAGTGTCAACACGGGGAGGAGGAGGAGGAAGAGGAGGAGGAGAAGGAGCATTTGCTGGGCCTACGACGTGGGCCCTAGCTTCCAGATACCTTCTAAACCATCCTGGTATCGGTATCCCCTCGGGTATCTCAGGAATTCCAGACATGCTAAAAAGAAAATGAAGAGATTCAAACGAAGAGTTCGAAAGAAAGATATATGGCTCTTGGGGTTATGTTTTTTTTAAAATAAATTTTTTTCTTGAAAATATTCTCCTTAAAACATACTTTTGAGAATATTTCTTTATAAAATGCTTTTGAAAAATAGTTTTTCCAAATATCTTATCTGTTCTGGCAACCTTAAGCTCTGATACCACGTGTGACACCCCACGTCCATTAATGTCACTCACAAAGGGAATGCATTAACTTCCATGGAGCGTTTTAAGTGTATATAGAACAAAAACTTAACAACAAGACAGATATAAAACAGTACTCAAAAATTTAAAACTTCATTTTTATTGCAGCAGTAAACAAATAAGTTTGATTACATCATCAAAAACCAAAGACCAGAGTCAAGTACATAATATCCATCTTGTCTAAATCAGAGTACATAGAATGAAAGACATAACCCCAACATAAAATAGCCATAAATAAGATAGGCTGAACTTTTATTTCAGTGATCCAAGCAACTTCCAAAGAAAGAGATAAAGCTGTCCAAATAAAGTGCCACTAGTACTAATCCCACCCTGAGCACGTGGAGGGGGGAGGGAAGGAAGAAAAGAGGTGGAAACAAAGGGGTCAGACATAAAGTCTGGCGAGTGCAATAACTTTAACAATATAATCATTAAGTAACTAGGACAAGGCATAAGCTGGAAAATATGGAAATAACTGTGAACCAATGGATATGACAGAACAGACTAAGGGAAAAAGATGAACAAAGATAACGTTAAAGGCGTACCTAATTACTATAGGATAATTACTACACTGCACCACACTAAACACCCTAAAAGTTGATCCCGCCTAACAAACTTAATAATGATAATGGCAATTTCGCGTACTCCTAGCTGCCCTCATAGGTGCCACCTGCCCTATCTCCACTAGGTGTACCCACTACCCGTATTCGATCGGCTCCCTAACTCGTAGATACCCGTGCTGGCCCCACAGTGGGGTGTATCACTCCCCAAAGTGGCAACCCGATACCACCAAAATGCACGGCTTATACCTACACGATGCAACAATGTCTTACCTACCAGCCTGGGCCCACACACGCATATGACCCCTTGGACTTGCGTTGCCACCGCTACCCGTTTTGACCTCTTACAGTTAAATCCAGTATGTGTGTCCCGTCCTCAACTTGGGTCGATCCCACAAAGATACTTAATGGGTTACTGGTTTGAAAAGGGCCCCCATGCATGACACAAGCTTTCCACCTATGCTTGGTCCCCTCTAAGGTTTTCCCCACTTAACCCCATTCTTATCCATGTCTTCTTACATGTTTCAATCTTGGTTAAGTGTATCTAATCGTATTTCACATGCCACCCAAGGCGCCCACTTGATTTTCACATGCCACCCAAGGCACCCACCTAACCCCTCATGTCCCACTACATGTTTATCTGGTTAAGTGTTTCTTAATTCATTAACACCGTAACCTTGTAAAGACCTCCCACATTAGACTGACATTTGTGGCAGCTGGATTTGCTGGGCAGGTCCGGGCAGTCTTACACCACAAATGAACCTAACCTCATGTCTTTACAACTGTTACGCATTTAATTCATGCCTTCGACCTCTCACATTAGACTGGCATTTGTGTCTACTGGATTTGCCGGGCGGGTCCGGGCAGTTTTACACCACAAACGAGTCTAACCTCGTGTCTTAGGCGGTTCATTATTACGCATCTTTATTTAACCTCAAAGTGGATTAATATCCCTATTTAAATAAATTCCAAATATACTTATGTCCATAATTGTCTCAATTATGTCCATAAATGTCATTTTTTTCTCATTAATGTCTTAATTTAATTATATGCCTTTTTCAAGGCCATTATGCCAATTCTCAGTATGTGTATATTTAATATTACCCCCATCGTCCCTACGTTGTTCGTTCGTTTATCATGACATATATGTATATTAGACTAGCAATTAGTCTAACTCATAAAAGAGAAGAAACATCGCAAATTTGCATAACACACAAAATGGATCTAATCTTGCAAATAAAGATTACAACATAACTTGCATAAACTTGTTATTGTCATGAATCTAAACATAGGCCTAAAGGTGTGAACTTGCATATATGTAAAATAGTTATCATCCAAAACTTGCATAGGCCATAGTCACAAACTTGCATAAAACTATGTACATCATAGATCTAAATCCAAAGATGTAAACTTGCATATATGTAATATAGTTATCATCCAAAACTTGCATAGGCCATAATCACAAACTTGAATAAAACTATGTACATCATAGATCTAAATCCAAAGGTGTAAACTTGCGAATATGTGAATCCAATTTCTACCTAAACTTGCATATAGTCACTTTATTTGATTCACATGTAAACTTGTGTACAATTCATATAGAAACTAGCATACAATCTACACCCAAACTTGCATATAAAATGATATCAAACGTGAATCAAGTTGAACATAGGTGATTTGGCATATGAAAAGGGATCCACAACAAAACTATCATTATGAACAACTATCATATATTCACAAAATATCACATTTTTCCAATGTCTCACAAACATATCCATATAACCCAATTTATAACTTAACCCAATTAACTTACTAATTATCTTATTAAAGATATTGAACTCACAACTCAAAGAAGGTCTTGAATTCTGAAATTGATTTAGCTCGCCTTTGAAGTAGACAATTTCGTTTTTGTTGTTATAAATTTTGAGTTGAATTGAGTTGATTAGTTTCACTTTCCCTCTAGTTGGTGGCAGCTACTCTAGGTTGCAAGGTGATAGCATGACGACCATGGTTCAAATTTTAGTTGGTTTAAGGTTTGAGTCTACATGTGTTTATATAGATTTTAAGATTAATTTAGGCCATCCGATCAACCTAGAATCAATCAAGACCATCCAGCCAAGATAGGGTGACACCTTAGCCCTAATGACTCAGCACTGAATCACAAAATCGTCATCTCTCAGACCTGTCGGGAGGGGGGGGGGCAGGTCGACACTAAGGTCGACCTGTATAGGGGAGGTCGACACTAAGGTCGACCTGGCCTTTGGCGAGAAATTTCCGGCCCTGCCCAGTTTTGAATCTGGATTTGTTTTTGAATTTAAATTTAAATTTCTGGAAAATTCCGACAGCCATAACTTCTTCATACAAAGTCCAATTTACGCAAACTCGAACTCTGTCTCAACCAGAATTCCGAGATGAACACAATGGCGTAACCTGTTTCCCTTGATTCTCACATTTGAAATTAAGTATTCTTTAATTTGTTAACTTTAATATTTAAATTTATGGGGTGTTACAAACTTAATCATATCTGACATAGGGGTTCATTCTGTATCAATATTTTAAGAATGAATCAATATTTAATATTTTAGTAAGTACAATTTAGGAAACATCTTCATGAATATTTCAATATTCATTCTTACAAGAATTTAGGAATGATATTGTACTTGTTGAAATATTGATTCATGTTGTACCAATATTCTAAAAATATTGATACAGAGTGAAATTCTACTTGTACATATCATAAATATATCTTCATGACCACAATTAAAGAAACATCCACAATTTAAGGATTCCAAGTACTCACGGCATGCCTTCGCCTTTTCTTCCAATGTTGTCTCCAGGCAATGAACAACCAACTACAAGAGAAAAAGAAACACCTTCTTCCACCTACAAATGCAGACCGATAACATGCACACAATAAATAAACCATCACCTACCACTAGGACACCACCAACGAACATGATATGTCCTGCCATGCACAACCCCCATGTCATCTCAAAAGTCTCCAATCTTAAATCGACAATTCAATAGAACCGTCTACGAACTCCATCATCATTTCGCAACCGAACACCCTCCACCTACATCCCCACATGCGAACTACGACCCCGCTATCGCTACTACCAGATCTGTGACTCTCTGTTCCATATCCAGTCCTCCCTGATATTTCCCTCTTTCTCCTACGAACACCAAAACTGCACAAATCCCTGAAACACATTTGATGCTCTGCCTCACACAACCAGAGCTACAACGACCTTCTCTATCGTTTCCCCTTGGCTCAAGCTTGCTCCACCACCGACCATTTAATCGTTTTGGGTACCGTGAGTCGTGGGCTTAATTGGGGGAGTGGTGTCAAAGGTTGGTGGAGATCGTAAGAGTTAGTTTTCCTTTTCTTTTTTTGAGGCGGCTCTCGAGAGCTAGGGTTTATTTTGAGTTGGGTCTCGAAATTTAACTGCGCTTGCTGGATAGTTCGGTTTAGAGAAGCGGGCTTGTGGAGGGAAGATGAAAATTTCGTGGACATACTGAAAGCGGGCTTATGGAGGGAAACAAAAATTTCGGTTTACAGTACACATCGTTTTTATTTCGCTCTTTAAAATTGTTTATTATCAATAACGAAAATTGCAATGTAAACGATACAACTTTACAAATTTTTATTTATTAATTACTTATTAATAATTATTGAATGTTACTTATTATTTTAATTATTAAATGGTAATTATTAATGTTAATTATTTCATGCTTGGGTGACCTAATTGGAAAGAAGAACAAAAATGTTTTGATTTTCGTTTTGAGCCAAAAAAAAGCGTTTTTTGTTTCGGAGCAGAAGTGTTTTGATTTTCGTAGCCAAAATGTATATTAAAAATATAATTCAGGTACTGACTATATTTTAAAGAAAAAGGCCTAAAAAATTATCATTTTCTTCCTTCTCTATAAGAAAAAAATCTATAAGCTCATGTCTTCAAAAATCCACGTCCACTCGAATACTCATCTATAAATTGTGAAACATATATACACGTAATCCTGGAAGGGTGCTCTTCGATCTGAGCTACATTTTTGGAAACTCGACGTCTATTTTTGGTGTTTGAAAATTTGCAGAGCCTCCTAGGGCTGGGAACAGTAGCTACTATAGGCGGGTTTAAGGGAAATGGAGCTCGAACTAACGGTTGGAAATGTGAGGAGCGTCTGCGGCAAAGTTTTGGGTGGAGTTGGTGATTGCAGAGTTTGGTATTTTTACCGTAGTAGCAAGTTGAAGCCCGAAGACATATCACAGATGAGGAGTTCGAGTTTCATATTATTGATATGGGGAAGAAGAGCTCAAAAAGAGGTGAATTACTCTGGTGACTTCATGTGAAATCATGAAGCAAGGAGGTGGAACGAGGGGATCAAATTATTCGGCTATGGTGAAGTAATAGGAGCAACGATCTTTCTCTTTTAAATGGGAAGAAGGAGCATTGTTCAAGTGGGTTCATGGGTTTTAAGTGGGGAGTTGGGCTGGTGGGTTTAGGGGCAAGGCCCAAAATTAAAAAAAATTAAGTTTAGTTTTAATTTAATAGTGTACAAACTTATAAATGTAATATCTTACTTATACGTTATCAGATTAACAAATCGTTTGTCATGTTGGAACCGTATAGATGTAAGCTTCGAGTTGGAGCTGATTTTGTCAGAATTGAAAGCATCTGTAATTTTTAGTTAAATTAAACACATGTTTAATTTAATTGAAACAAATCGTTTTAGTCGACGAATGAAATCAAGGCGAGTATAACTAACTCAGATTATCCTACTTATATTTTATATAACTTGGGTTTAATATTTGTGTGTTATGTTTGCTAATGGTTGAATTATTATTTGGATGTTTACTGAGTAGTATTTATATATTGACAGAACTGATTAAATTAGATGTTCGTTTAATTTAGTTGAAATTAATCATTATTTTTTCGATTATTTTCAATTGAGGTAACTTACCTTGTTGGTTATTTTTTAATATTATAAACGTATTTAGATAAAAAAAATTGGATGTTTGCATTGTCATTATTAGTTTATCGTTACCAGTTTAATTAAATTTCCATGCTTATTATAGCAGATATTATATGACCATATTAAATGGATGATTTTATTTGAGATAAACTATTTGTATGCAGGGAATGACAGGTTGGAGGTTTCCAACTGCATTTTTCACCCATAGTTGTTAAAAATCATATATTATATTATATGTTGAACATTGAATCTGTGGTGTAGGATAAGACGGGTTGGAGGGATCCAACTGGATTCCTCACTGATATTGCTAACGTTTATCAATATGATTTGTTATGTTTGATATAGTAGGGAAATTAGTAGATATTTCAAGGGTTGACCACTATAATAGACATTTTCCCCTTTAGTACCATTGTTAAAGTGAAAGATTTGATAGAATCAATTTTAAGTCGATTCTGAAATGTTTTTAAAACTAAATTAAAATACTACATTTATTTTTCAAAATAGACAAATATTACTTAATTTGATAAGTGATTATAGAATGCTTTATTAAGATAATTCTTGTGTTTTATAAGCAAGTGAGCACAAATTAACTTAGGGGTAAGAGTTGGATTAAATATTTCCAAGGGATAGTTAAAACAGGATTATTTAAATTAATATTTAATTAATTTAAAGGAAGGAGTAATTGAGATTAATTATTATTTATTTAATAATAATCAAAGTAAATGGGATTATTTAAATTTATTATATTATTAATTAATTTAAATAGAAGGACTAAATGGAATTGATTTAATGAGTTAATCATGTTTTGATTTGACTAAATCAACGACTTTTACTGAAATTGATTATTAAGTTAATTTGTGTTAAATAAATTTAATGGAAATAGTTAATGATGAAGTACACGATTTTTATTTTTAATAAATCTTGAAATTGATTATTATTTATTTAATAATAATCAAAGCGATGATTTTGAAATCAAATTCATTTAATGGAAGTTCGCGAAGACAAAAGGCCAATTTATAGTTAAATGAATTATTAAGCGAATTTATATTAATAATGATAATTTAAGCTAAGTTTAAATGGAAGTTTAAATTGAATCCTTATTGGAATTCTATTTAATTGAATTTTATAAATCCAAGTTGGACGAAGTGATAAGAAACCAAGTTTACTAAGTATGTTGTTAATGATTTCAACTATTTGAAACGAGTTATTTTTTTTTTAACTTTAATGGTTTATGAATGGAATGAAAAATTAGAAGTGTGAAAATATGAAATGGAAATCAAAATGGAAACCCAAGCAGAAATAAAATTGTTAAGCGAAATAAGTTGTAAGGAGTCGATCTAAAATCACATGTTTTAGGAAAAAGATGAGGTTTATTTGAGTTACAACTAAAATAGATTTGGAACAAACTTATAAGAAGTTTTATTAAGGGTTCTGGTTATAATAGAATCGAGGCCTATATATAATATTTAAAAGATATTCTGGTTATGTTAAGGAATATGAATCAGTTTTTAAGAAATTGGAACCTATTGTACGTTCATTGAGTCGAGTAACTTTCAGGTGTCAATTCGATGTGGGTTTCAGCCTTTGGGGTAGTATACTTAGAAATTTTACCAATTTACAATGAGAAGTTAGTAAAGTAGGAGAAAAATGTTAACTGAATATTCTTTTATTAAATAAGAAGTAAAAGCTATATTCTAAATATTCGGCGATATAGAGGTTTTAATTAAAGATTGGTTAATTAAACAAGCTAAATGATGTTGGGTATTTATTCAATAAATTAATTTTACTTTTATGGATGAATGGTTGTTTATTTGATAGTTAAATAACCAGCTATTAAATTTGGCCTATACGATTGTTGGTACAGAAAGACCGCAATCGAATTTATACTCGAAAACCATAATGAACCAGCGAATACGTAAACATGGAAGATGCTGATCGAGATGGAGCAATTGAAGACTATGGATGTTCATAAAACAGAAGAATTACTTAAAATATTTAGCTGATCCCTAGAGATATACTGTGATTCTATCGTGGTTGAAATCAACGGATTGCAAGAATTACTCGCTATTGATCCATTGGGTGATTCCTATGATGTGGTAGGAGGGTGTCTTTGGTTCATCTAGTCCCAGGACAACTTATATGGACGAATGTCTAACAAAGTATTTCCAAATGGGTCACGTACATTGATTTCTTTATACGTACCAAGTTTGGTAGAAAAGAAGGAAACTTCCTAGCTTAACACCCAGAGTATTTTTGTGGAAATCATTTAGTGATTTTCTGGCGGATAAGATGATGTCGCATTCAAAGTGAATGATGACCAGATGTTCTAAAAGGTTATTCTAACCTCAAGCCTCATCAATTGAGAAATGGTACAAAATTGGGTAGGTCACATGGCTATGTGGGTCGTTTCTATTAGGATGTATTTTCACCATCTACAGAAATTTCAGTATGCACTTCTTTCACTTCTATATCTCCTGGGTAACGGTTATGGTTGATCCAACTGTAAGGTTATAATACATTCGAAATACTCAAGCAAAATGAGTGGCCGGTCATGTTTAGCTGGGGTTGCAAGGTGTTCTTGTTAAATCCTAGTGTATTTTCTCTAGAGGTACATTGTCGGAAGGTGATTCCATGCCTTACCATAGTTGGAAATCCATTCTTTAATAAAAACCCGCGGTTTTTGATTATAGACTATGTATGTAGAGCGTGAGATGCAAGCGTTCTGTTAGATGGTTTTTTATTTGATTTAGACACTATTATAATATCCAAACAGATATGATTTCAAAATGTTTTGGGTTATCGTGAGGTAAAAACCGCTCGTGTTTATATATGGACTAGTCTTACAATTATCTTTTTTTTTTCGAAAGATTTTACTTTAAGATCAAGCTGGGTGATACCTATAAACATAGTGAGTTTTCTTATGCTGGTTCACAAGACTAATCCGTGGCATTTGCAATGCTCGAGTTAGACCGAGTTTTACAGGTTCAGGTTATCAGATGTTGTGAAGTCCAGAGATGAGCCAGAGAAGTCCAGACGTATGATATCTCGAAATTATTCCGCTGTGTTGTATATGAGGATAGGTTATTATATCTGGCCGGGTGTATTGTTTGTATTCGGATGACTGTAAGTTTTATTTCAAGCTCTCAATAAAGATTTATTTCTATATTATATTTTATTCCGCTGCGATGTGACACTCTGTGTTGTGTTAGTTCTTCTTCTTGTTCTTGTTTTTATCTTTCTTTCTTACTTTTCCTTACCCTCTTATTTCTTTCTTTTACTTTTCAAGATTTTCAATACTTGGAATTTGGGAAGTAATACGAGCTTACGTATTACTATCGAAATTAGAGCATCGAAATTTCTGGGTAGCATCACGTGACCAATAGAACATCTTCCCTAAGGCAACGTGACCCAAGCATATCTCTTCTCTCCTCTCAAAGTAATACCAGTTGGCGTTGTCTCCACATCAACAACACAACATAACCCATGCTTTGTGCTTTCTCTCCGTAAATGGGAAAACGAAGGTAGCATCTGGCAACACAAGCACAACTCATCCTAATGATGCCTTAAAAGAAGGTCCAAGGGATCTACAAAATACACTGACTTGCTGATTAGCCCGAATGACATAAACAACCAATCACAGTCAAAGCAACATGGAATGTTGTTATCAACACACAACATCTAACTACTATCTAATAATTAAATTACCTAAAAATGTCAAATTGAGAAAACATCCTCGCACCACAATGATGATCAAACAAGCCATCAAAAACAAAATGGATACTTGCTTGCCTCTCACCTTATAGGTACCATATGCTCTAAAAGCATGGTTACTGGTTTAACATATATAATCAAGTCAGTATGGAACACCACTCAAGTACGGCGGTAATATGGTCAGCTTATCTGGTGTATTCAGATACTATCAATCTACAAATTGAAACGGAGACTCGCTACTTGGGAACTCGATGTCTCAGCCCGCTATCGTTCAATCATAGACGATTCACCTACTAGAGATTAAAGTCTCATCCTACTATCACTAAATAGAGGATGACTCATTGCCTGTGTAGTTAATGCCCTGCTATTACCCCGTCATATCCCCGCTATATTGTATAGAGAATTTCTACCTCTATGCTATTTTCAAATAGCCTCAGAAATAGTCTTGCCGCTTTAAGTCCCCCTATATTCTGATATTTCCAATATATCCCATTATTTCAGCTATATTCCGCTATTTCTGATATATCGTCTATAAAAGAAATGACATTTAAATTTATAATATTAGTTTTTAATATAATTTTTTAACATTTATATTTTAGAAAATACAATACTATAATATTCTATTAAATTTAACCAAGCTAAATAAAAGTTTACATATATTTCCATATGCATTCATAAAAATTAAGAACGTGCTAATTACAATTAAGTTAAGTGTTAATCTTCCATTTATTTATCATTTATATAGTTGTAAAAGCTTTAAATACGAGTTGTATATGCTATTTAGACTCATCTGTATATCCTGTTATTTTCTGGCTTTGTCCTATTACAACTTTTTTACTTTTGCCGCATTGGATCCACTGAGTGCTTTTACTACACAGCTTGCTGCTAAACAAAAAAAAATTCCTTGCCCATTATCATCACCACCACCTCCTATAACCTTTAACGTACTGTATCCTCTATGCAAGATAAATCCTAGAGTTTAATACTATACTGATCAAGCCTAAAGCAATCAACAACAAATGACTAACATACAAGCAAACAGGTTTCGATTAGATTAATTTTTTGTGGACCATATATAACGTCACATAAAGACAAACCATGTTGTAACATTTTCCCACCTTAAGACTCGAAATTTAATGTCGTGGATGTTGCAGCACTCCACAGTATTAGTCTATGGCGATCTAATGCAAGATGTTACACACATACATAGTTAATTTATCGCTCAACACAATCAACACAAGCAATTAATTATTTAATGGCCTAATCTCTATGACATCAATCAAACCGCTAGATATAAAACCTCAGCATAAAAAATGCACATGGAAACACGTTTAATGGAAAGCATATCTCAAATGGTGATGTCATTTTGCTTCTCTTTCATCGAGGGAGAGCACTTGTAGAACGGTAGTGGCAATCAATCTATATCCCCGTACGATATGTCCCTGCACAACAGGAGAACTCTCTATACTACACACAATCTTGAACATCATGGTCTTTCTTGATCAACTATTTAAGGCTTTCGTTCCATCGCCAAATAAAACTACCATTTTTCCAGTTGATCAACAATCCCGCTGATAGACTTCCATCCATTATCTCTATAAAGATTATCTATGGAAGAATAATCGTACTTCAATTGAATACCGAATTCAGTCATATACTCCAACATAGAAAAATCGCTTAAATCATCGAACTCCTCACCAGCAATGGCTTTAGATAAGTCATGGTAAATTTCTTCTTTGAAGAGAACCACAAACCGATCTCGAGTGAGTCGATATTTAGGAAATCTAAACTATGAGGACTTTTGACCAATTTTGGTTCATCCTTGGAGTTCCAAAGGGATAAACTCCTACCTCTCTTCATTATCTAATTCTAAGTCATCGATATACTCCAAGAAAGAAAGAAAACCAATCTTGCATTACCATAATCAACCCCGTCCTAAGGAACAACTAGCCTAATAGCCTCCTAAGTATCCACACAACTTGGCATAATCAACCTTCAGCGTTTGAATACTAGAACCCATTACAGAAATTGGGATAATATCAATTACAGAAGATGGAAATCTGTAATAATTAGTCCTCAAATATAGTGTGCATAACCATGATATTATTTGATTTTGTTATACAACATCAATTAATATTTGTTTCTTATACATAAATGATGTGAGAATGATAATTAATTAATTCTAATTATATAGTTTTACACCTAGTTTACATTTTTGCACCTCCGCTATATCCCCACTTTACCCCGCTACAGCTTTTTACACCTCTATCGCTACAGAACCTCTAAGCGCTTTTACTTCACAGGTCGTCCGTCCACTCATTCACTCCCACTGTAAACCACAATGAGGCTAGAGGTAAAACTTAACATAGAAATGAACCGACTTTCCTCTAAGTAATTACATTCTATGATTCAACAGAAGGATTATAAAAATCTAAACACATGCAATCTGAGCGTTCGATCACCGACCCTTGTCTTAAGACTTAAAGGAAACTAATCCAAATGGAGGTGAATGCGATATAACTGTTCATCGAGTGAACTCCAATCATTAAAGTTAATTTGGACTAGAGTATAAAAAGAAAGAAAGTATGACTTGAATAATCATTTTTTAATTATAACCCAAACATCAACGAGAGAGTATAAGCACCAATATAAGGAATTCATGTCTACACTAACTTCGCTGCACAAACACTTAAAATGTTAATGGTCGTGCTCGAACATTAAGCCATGCGCTCAATCATACATGTGACTTGAAACCACAATCAAAAAATGGTTTTAAGAGTGGCTTATTCAGTCGACACTCAAACTCATAAGCAATTATTTATAATTGGTATGTAAATGACAAGTATTTAACTATGAGCACTTCGCAAGGAAAGCATAGAACTCAAATGCTTAAACAAATGAAAGATAAATAAAAGGAAAACCAAACTTTTATTCGCCACTAAAAGTTAGAAGGAAATACTCACAAGTTTCATGCCCTAAAAAATGAAAACGAAAGTAATGGTCGTACTCGCACAAATATGGTTAATAAAAAGCAGAAAAAAAACATATGCATGTACGTGTATGTGTGTAGCTCAATTCGATTGAAAACCTATTTATGTTTGAACATACTTCCGGGTTGACAACTAAAGTGTATACGTTAATGTACGAGCATGTGTATACACATGATGTATAGTTTCTTGAGTCGATGGGAATTGGATGATTGCCAACGAACTTCATAAAGACATCCAGTTTAGATAATTTAGGCCTACAAATTAAACTGATCGGCTCGAAAGAGCCAGCAAAATAGATTTCCCGCAAGTTGAAATCTTGTACTTATACCACCAAGTAACAGTCATAGTAGATCGCAAGGAGCACAATTTTTTGCAAAAACAACTTACTAGAAGGATGATGACTATTCATGAAGCAGTATGGATTTCTCTTCGATAGTTCTGACTTATTTTGATTCAATGCACATCGTGTTTACAACAACATACTTTGAAAGGCAAGTATTACCTGGCTATATCTGGTTATTCGAGAAGTCCGTCTTGGTGATTATCAAGGCAATTAGTTCAGAGTATAATCTAATGGCGCGTATATCAAGCATAGAAAAGAACATGAGGCAATGTTTTATCGAACCCAGCAAAACAACATGCTAAATTGCTCCGAGTACAAATCAGTATTCATAAAAGTCAACGATCGGTACTAATCCGAATGCCTGTCCGACTAGTCAATGTTCAACCAAGGTTTCTTAGTACTCTATAAAAGACAAGGTGACTACATTAACCAACTTCAGAAATAAGATACTAGCAAACATAAAGACTCACCCGCCGGATCGCACACTACATAACACAAGCATATCAGGTTCGTTTGATATACATAGAGATGGATACTGATTCGATCACTTGCTGAGTGGGGGAACAAATTTTTATGGAATGCTTGTCTTCAGCTTGAGGTTCTTCAGGCAGAATTACGACGCATTCTCAAATCGTCTCTGCTTATAAATATCAGTTACCATATAGAAAATTGAATCTTTTAGCTCTTTGTTTATTCCAAATAAGTTGCACTCATCAGATCCCAATGATCTGAACATTGTGTAAACGATAAATTTCAATAGTAAAGAGTTAAGATCCTTCAAGTTGATGTAGGCAATTCAAAGTCAAACTACTATAAGTCCTTGTGTGGTTTTTTTTTGCTAATTTTTCCATTATTTTTCGTTTTAATTTTAGTCTCTTCATATTTGTTGTCTACATTTTTTTATCTTTGGTGGTGCAAACATCATTAAAGAAGTAAATGAGCTACAGTCGACTAAAGAAATAATAAGTTAAGAACTATAAGAACCAATGACTTTGCACTGCTTAAATATAACTAAAACAAGAGAAAATCACCGTAACTAAGAGCAATAAACAACAATATACCATGCAGATCATAATAATTATTTTTTTGCAAAACCAAGCGGTTTTTGTAGTAATCTATAACACTTTTCTCATTAAAACAAATAACTTGTACAAAAAATACAGGACATAAGCGGAGTGCCTACATGATACATTCATTTTCCAAGACCTAACTACGCGTTAAATGCAAAAAATACAACGCAGAGTGAAACATGCTAGATCGAGATTAGATTTAATAACTCTTAACATGTCATATTTTTCATAAAGCAATTCAACAGAATTGAGTGCTTATTCATATCAATCTCCATAAATGTCATTTCCTAGTCTCAACATAGAAGCAATAAAACCAAGCTCAATAAGTAATATTACCTAACCAAAAAACAATAATATCATCAATAGGATCAAACCAGCAAAATTTCATATAATATTAAAGTAAAAGTACTATGACAAAAAAAGCTAAAAATTAGCATGATACTTGTTATACCAATAACAACATGCATAAGATATCACAAACATATCATATTCTTCTCGTGTCAATCAATCCCAACAACATACTAGAACTATAAAAACAATAACATAAGCAAGGTAACCAATTACAATGACAAACAAAAAGCACATTCAATTCAATATAAGCAAATATATGTCATATAAATAATGATTCACGTAAAAATTCATTGAAATACCATATTACTTTAATGTCATACAATACCAACAACATACTAGAACTATAAAAGTTACTTCTTAATTAAACACACATATAGCTACAGCGGAAACAATCAAATTTAATTCAATATAATGGTATAACAAACAAAAATAAGTAAGTGCTAAAAAGATTACACTCGAGTGTATATTTATAGCACAAACCAAAATAAGAAGAAGCTCAAATCTAATGAAATTCACAAAAAGGACTTTCCAAATCAACTTATGGCTTGAGATGTAGAAGAACCAAATATCTGAAAATATACATAGCTCGCATGCACAATAGATAGAAGCACAAAATTTTGAATGAGATTAGGTATACAATGGAAAGTGAAATAAAATTTGGAATAAATGAAATAAAGGTTTGTAAAATCAATATAGTAGGGGCATTAGTTTTAGAAGGGTTGAGTAAAAACGGAAGTAAGAATAGCGAAAGAAATTTGGAGAGTAATATATTTTATAAAATAACAAAATATAGGGGTGTGCCACAAATTTCACCCTGTGCTAGTTATTGGCATTTACATGTTTAAGTGATTTCGACTGCACACCTTGTCAAACATATTAGCTATATTAAGTATAATTTTAACATGAATACATAGTTTTCATAACCGTGTCGTGACTCAAACCAAGATGACTCAAAGTTCAATGTTCAAGGTTTTGATGGTTCAACCGGTCAAATCATTAGAACCACTATTTTCTTGTTTAGAATTTATGCATTTATCAAGAACCTATATGCAGTAATATTGAAATAAAAATGCTACATATGTGAATTGTAGATGAAATTAAATTTCTACAATAGATTTTATGTAACATTGTAGTGCACAACCACATCTATAAAACTATATTGTGTACATAGCCACTACAAGAGGAACAATAGATTCCAATGGCAGGCTACCGTTGGCGGTCGTTGGAACGCCATTGGAAGTCGTTGGTAATGTCGTTGGTATATCGATCAACGGTTTTGAATGACTTCCAATGCCATCAACGGATACTTTCCAACGGCTTCCTACTATGAACCTTAGCCACGTGTCTTTTTTGTCTGGCCAGTTAGCCGTTGGAAATTGTTGAGAAACGATGTTGGAAGTCGTTGAAATGTGTGGACCTGTAAGCCGTTGCCAACCGTTGGAAGTCATTGGAATTCTAGGTTTTTTCTTCCAAAATTCAAACTACTTGCTTCCTACCACACACACAATATATATATTCATCGAAACCGCTCCAATTCAAGCATATACATCACATTCTCAATCATATACATCCCCAAACATAGTATTATACCAAAATCAAACACAAAATATGAAAAATACAAAACATAAACCAATATTTACAGAATACATCATCAACCAAGCATCAGTATATACAAAACAATATGTCCAAACCTCACTACGCACCAATCAAGCATCAATATATACAAAAACCATGTCCAATCCATCATCTCCAACCACACATCAATATATACAAAAACCATCATAATGTATCAAGCATAATCCTCACCCACTCTCAAAGCGTATATAATATTGAAACAAACTAACCTCAACTTTCTCTTCCGGAAGATGAAGGTGGGGTACCGTACAGGGCAATGAACTCAGCTAGACACTGGTTAAATCGCTCCATCTGCTATTCGCAGCGGCGATCACGCTGATGAAGCTTTACGATCTGGGATCGTAGCTGTGCGATCTCCTCCTTGTGCTGAGCCATCTGGTACGACTGCTGAGATGACATAACCTGTATATAATTTTAGATTTTCAGTATTTCATAATCGCAATTCGAGTAAATTTCAGTTTTAATTATAAATTTTAGTTTCAACTACGGCTAGATTGCAAAAACCATAGCATCTGTTCTGGGTAGGTGGATCCATGACCGCATCAAAAAAGCTATCCTCATCTTTAATAGTCAACTCGGTCCTCCCCGACTCCTAGAGCATATGTGCCCTTTGTTGCTGAAATTTATCCTGTTAAACAAATTAAATACAACTGAACTTATATAACACTATTTTAATTAAATTATAACTTTTAGTTAACTATGTTATACTTACATATGCTTCACATGCCTTGGCATTGTGTCCCCAAGAGTAGGAAACTGAGCCTATGTCGTTAATCTGACTCAGTGCATGTGTATGCCCAAAAACATCCCAGTACGACACAGGAACACCACACTGTTTCTCTCTCTCTCTCTCTCTCTATATATATATATATGAAATTAAAGTTAAATCAACTATAACTTCTAACAACTTATTTATAAGTCAAAATCTTTAACTATGTAATTAATAAATATACCGGGTCCTCGCGATGGTGTTGGAACGACTTGGAACCACCGCGAAATGTAATCGGGTTCTTACTCCTGTTTGCCGCATTTCTCACAGACTTGGCCTATAAATCTAAATTTAAAAATGTTTTATTCTAGTTTATATATTAATTGAGTAGAACAATTTAAATTAAATATGCAGTAAATTTAACTCCTCATTATTATTCCAATAAGTATACAGCTCGTCCCACACCTTACCTCTCATCCAATCTGGTCTTTTCCCACCTGATTTTATGTTACTCATTGTTTCTCCATAATTTTTAGCTACTTTTTTGTTTCAGTGGCACTTTCGAGGTCCATATCTGTCTCCTGGAAATCCACAGCTCCGTGCATTTTTTTTTAAATAGCATAAATATGAAATGATCAAATAGGAGCATGACTTCTTAATGTAATAAATGATATATCACATGTATCAGAAAATACTGCTAGATTATCTCCCTAACAATGTCGGGTATCGATGTTCATGTGGGCCAACATGCAGTCATACGAGTTGATAGGCCCGTTTTGATATATTCAAGACCGTGTTAGAAGGCTCTAGCTCAAACCCCCTGTTTTAAACAAAAAAAAAAACATTTCATGGCTATAGTATATATATTTATATAATTTATTGTACATAAATTAAATTTATACTAGAAATTTAATACTTACCCTCTATTGGCTTTCGGCTTAAGCCACACCGCAGAACGTGCTAGCTCCTGCGATGGACCACTGTCGTCGCCACCTACTGTAGTACCGAGGTCATACCTATTATAGACAACAATATAACATAATATGAAAGGGTTATGTAAAACAAATAGTATGATATAACATAAGATTATGCGATATAGATAATATGACATGACATAGCATAAAATTATCACATTATAACAAATAGTATGACATGACATAACGTAAAATTACCTTTTTAAAATGAGGATTATTTGTTATTCCTCATCACTTTCAGATTCTAACTCTATTTTCTCCTCTATATATGGTTCATTTGTAGCCTCAAATGCTTCAATTAATGCATTTGATTCATCGTTCAAAGGTCCAAACTCTATTTGATCATCGGTTATTACTTTTACACTATTTTCCTCGACATTTGCTTGATAAGCTTTTTCGTCGGGAATATTATGTCCGTTAAATGTAAATCTTGCCTTTGTTTTAAAAACAGCCGACCAATCTATTTTGTCTCTACTTGTAGATGGATAAGGAGTATACTTGAAGAGCTTGTTTGGCAAGTTCAAAAGGATCGTACTTATAATAACATGAAGTATGTTTTTTTTCTATGAGATCATGTTTTGGGTGCACGTTGATTCCAAAACCTAGAACATTGCTGAACCAGTTGCATTTAAAGAAAAATATTTCTTTCTTTCGCGAGTTGTGTGAAATATGTCAGTTGTAGAATCCGGGTACACCATAAAAATCGTTTATATGGTCATTCGGATCATCGCCACCTTTAACAAATACACTGCCATTGTTAGTTAGTTTTTCAACACTGTATTCTTTAGTATTAAACTTATATCCATTGACAAAGAATATTTGATATGTCTTGACTTTTTTTGTGTGGTCATATTGCTAAATGTTTCAATTCTTCACCTAGAATACAATTTGTTGTATCAAAAACATAATTAGTAAAGCAAGTAGCGAATTCTTTGTTGATATTGCCGTTTGGATGTTGTAATTCATAAATGTTGCAATTATAGGACAAATGTTACATTATGATTAAAGATACAGTACATGTATAGATGATACAAGTTCATTATAGAACGAGTGGTGCACCTTTAATGCAATTGAGAAGAATATATGTGTGTGTTGCATTATAATCTCTATCATTTGACCATGCTTCCACACACCTACTAGAAGGCCGACCAAGTATTTTGTAAATAGATAAAGTCGGTTGACAATCATCTTGATCAATGCCTTCATCATTACGCGTAGTACTTTCAAACGATATGTTCACATGATCAATAAAATAATGAGAGAGAAAAAGCGATGCTTCTTTTTCGATGTATGATTTGCAAATTGAACCTTCAACTCGAGTTTTCTGTCTCATTTTGTTCTTTAGACGATTCAAATACCTGTTAAGAATTATTGTAAATTAATTTTTTATACATTTCATTATCAATATTTAATTAAATAAATATTAATGTACCTTTCAAATGGATACATCCATCCATATTGCACAGGCCCTCAAGGACGTGCTTCTAATGAAAAATGAATAGGTAAATGCTCCATAAATTGAATAATCCTAGAGGATTTTTTTTTCAGTTTGCAGAATAATATAGGGATTTCTTCCTCTAGCTTACGTAGACGATCTATTTTTAATGTAGTAGAACAAATATCTTTTTAGAACAGTCTAATTTCTGTTATAACATTCCAAACTTTTACGGGCAACAATTCTTTGAAAGCGACAGGCAACAAATTTTCGATCATAACATGACAGACGCGGTTTTTTATCCCGCTAAGTTTATTGTTTTTATAGTCGACACATCTACAAAGATTAGAAGATATACCATCCGGGAATCTTAATCCTTGCACCCATTTTAAAAATATTTTAACTTGATTATTATCTAGTTCATAGCACACTTTTGGTTTTTTTGTGTCATTTAGCTTTAAGTTCAGGATGATTACATATTACTTCGATATAACATCTTGATTTCAAATCATCTTTCGTCTTCCCTTTGACATTCAAAAATGTATTAAATACATTTTCAAATACGTTTTTCTCATTATGCATTACGTCAATGTTATGACGAATCAGGAGATTTTTCCAATAAGACTACTCCCAAAATATGCTTTGTTTGCACCAATTATGAATTGATGATTTACCTTGAATTTATGTCTGAACTCCAGTTTCAAGTGTCTTTGAATAATCCTTTACAAGTTCATAGATATCTTCATTTAACCATACTGTAGGTAGTCTCAAATTTTCAGCCCTATTAACTATAAAAAATTCTTATCTTTTCTAAAAGGATGATTAATATGAAGAAAAAATCTATGACAGTTGAACCATGAATTTATTTTGTGAGGTAAAGAAAATGCTCTTGTTTCTTCCATGCAGTAAGGGCAAGCTAGACAACCGCCATACTCTAACCTGAAAGCATTGCATACGCAGAAAATTCTCTAATTTTCCATAAAAGAGAAGCATATATTTGAAAGTTCTTTTTGGCGAAATATCATATGTTCCTACTGCTTCGTACCACAATTTTTTTAATTATTCAATCAACGGTTGTAAATAAACATCGGTTTCTTATGTCGGATTATTAGGACCAAAGACGACAATTGTGAGAAGCATATAAGGAGTTTTCATACACATCCATGGAGGTAAATTATAAGGTGTGACAATTATAGGTCAGAACGAATATTCAGCACCAAATTGAGAAAATGGTGAAAATCTGTAACGACCCGTATTCTACGCATCATAGGATCGTAGAATATTTATTTCTTTCACATACGAAGTCGTATGGTCATGTAACTTTGGGAGACGACTAATGGGGTCATTTCCCATGTTCATGATTTTTCCCGATTTTTAGATGACCATTTTACCCCTAGTTGGCACTGTTTTGGCCATAACTTTTGACTGGAAAGGAATTTTGACCTGAAACCACTTCCATTGGCTTCGGATGATGGTTTACAATTCCGTAGAGTGGTCACAATAGCCAAACGGACTCACCGTTTGGGAGATATGGCTGAAACAAGTTTCAGATGGTGAAAAACAGCTTAATTGGGCTTAACCGGGTGATTAACAGCTAGGCCCAAAGGGGGATTTCGGGATTAGGGTAAGGAGGAGGCTGAAATCAGTTAGAGAATGATCTTATCCTCATTTCCCAGCCGCCACTTTCTTTCATGCAACCCTAGCAATGGCCTCCAACACCCAAATCACCTTCTAATCACTTTCTAATCAAGTTTTGGCTTAATCTACATCAAATTAAGGAGAGGAAACACGAAAGCAAGGCTAGAGCTGCTGATAGACATCAATATTCGCCCAAATCTGCAAGGTTTCAGTTCTGAGAATTTCGTTTGTGGCCAAGGTGAGTGATTAGCATTGTTTTGACACTAATTACAGTTAATTAAGGGTAAATAGTGAAGATTAGCGAATTTACACACTAATAAATTCTGGAAAAATATCTATAAATTCGAAAATAATATTCTATACCTCTGGTAGAAATTTTGTTTAATTTGGTTAAGTTTTGTAAACCCTATGATTAGTTTTGCTTAAACATGCTTAAGGGAGAATATGGGGTTTTTGGGTATATTTGATCCATTTTGACATGTAAATTCATTGTTTTGGTATTTGTGGTTAGTTTGTTATGTTGCTACGATTGTTTGGGATGATTTGTGATTGATTAGTATAGTTAGAATTGTCGAAAACGTCGTCGAATGGCGTAAACAAGTTGCTGGAAAAAGTTGCAGAAAGTTGTGCAGGGTTTCGGATCGGATCGGGTATGGGCTCGGATCGGGTAGGGGGATGGGCAAGGAATCCGACCCGAACTGGAATCTGGCACAAAGAAGTTTGGCAAGAAGGAAGGCCACTGCTTTGAGTTGGAGTTGGAAAGGGGATCGGATCGGAGTCATGGAGCAGGATCGGGTCGGAGTAGGCTAGGGAGCGAGATCAGATCGGAGGAGGCAAGCGAGGGGGATCAGATCGGAGCTATGGAGCAGGACCGGATCGGAGTAGGCTAGGGTGCGAGATCGGATCGGAGCACGCAAGCTGGAGCAGGAGGGACGAACCGAACCGACTGGAGCGTGACATCCGAACCGAACCGACGTCTGAAGGGGAAGGATCACCGAACCGAACCGCACGCACGAATACACCATGGAGCATTGCACTGAACCGAACCGTGTTATACGCATATATCCGAATCGAATCGAATTCAGGGCCACTTCTATGCGACGACTCTTTTGAAGACCAACTCCAATTCGATCAAAACCCGAGATGCAAAGGAAGTCCAAACGAGGAGCTTTGACTCAGGATCCAGCTGGGAACCAATGAGTGGGCTTCATGATTGGGCTTTGCTGCGGGACGTGTGCCAAGGGGCAGTCGATGTTTACGACTTTGGATCACTATGTATGGGAAGTACGTGAACGGATTCAGGGCTGAAATGGCCTAGGTACAACTAAAGGGCTATAAACCAATGAAGTGGGGTCATTTGTAAAGATTTGGTCATGACTCCATGTGGTAAGCTTGGTAGTAGCAGTAGTTGTACAAGTTGAACTCCGTCACTACTTCGATGGGTCTAGTGATTGACAGTGGTGGATATCGTATGCTTTACGCACTGAGTGAAAGATGTGAGGATGGTTGCTATGGATGATTTGTTTACTATCATTATGACATGCACACCCCACCCCCGTATTCTTTACACTATTTATTATGGCACCTTAAAGTACTGTACGGTATGTGGTACTAACTCTTTGGTTGCAGGTCCAGGTTCAGGTATGGTTTAGTATACCTGTTATTATTCTGTTTAGATGCTTATCGCTCATACCAGGCTTTATGTCTAACCCAGAGTTTTATGTCTCCTCTTATTACTCTGGGTGCTCACACGAGCAGACTAGAGACAGGTTAGCTGGTGATGCACGGGTAGATGATCCGGAGACGAGTAGGAGGCTTCCACGTAATATATATAGTATTCTCCCTGTGTTGTTGAAGATCACTGCTTGGGCATTAGTGGTGCATCTTCTACTTTAGCTTTCTTTTGTTTAGAGACAGTAAATTTGGAAAGTTGTAATAAGCTGTATTTGGATTTCCGCTGCTCTGATGATGATGTTGATTTTAGTTATCAGCTTATGCACTGTCTCACCTGTTTTATGTCAACTATGCTATTATTATTATATTTTACTCCATGCGTTGTGAGACATTCTACAGGTTCTTGATTAGTTCGTTCCCTTCTTTCCTTCCTTTGACGACCGTTCCGTGCTAGTCGGGCATGTGTACAGCACACCTACCGAGGAAATGCAGGCTGGTGCGGGGAGGGCCGTCACACTTGGTATCAGAGCTCTAGGTTGCGTAGTTAACCTAGGGAAGTTATCAGGGAGAGATAATATACGTATACGAGAGAGCGTATTTGTGATTATTTTGGTTTTTAAAAGCTATATATATACATACTATTAGTAGTATAAAAATGAAGTCGTGTTGCACTAGCACCAGTTTGGGGTCGTTAATCGTTTCCTTTTTCAGGTTGACGATGAGCCGATATGTTAGAGGTACCGGTAGAGGGGCCAATAATGGGAATGCTGCTGACATGAGGACGATGTTTACTGACCTCATGAGAGAGATGCTTAGGGATGTACAGAGGGAAGCTCCCAATGGTGGAAATGGTGGTGGTCCAATAGTGCAGGCGCCGAGAGTCGACTTCGCCAAGCTGAATAAGGATTATACTAGCCTTGGTGGGAAGCCGTTCCATGGAACGGAGTCGGCTACGGATGTTCAGGATTGGTTGGATAGTTGCGAACGTATCTTCGAGGATTTGGGTATCGAGGATGCGATGAAGAGAAAGCTAGCGTCCCGTCAGCTGCAAGGGCGGGCAATGAATTGGTGGAATGCTATAAAGGTAGCTACTCCCGAAGATCAGATTACTTAGGAGCAGTTTAAGGCTCGCTTTAGCGAGAAGTTCATTCCAGCTGCTCAGAAGTCAGTGTTGTTTAAGAAATTCTTGGAGCTCAAGCAGAATGGCAGAGCTGTCTCGGAGTATATTGCTGAATTCGACACTTTGTCGAAGTATGGGTTATCTCTTATTGATACTGCCGAGAAGAAGAATGAGAAATTCATAACTGGTTTGGATCAGTACTTGGGGGAAAGGCTTATTAACCACATCGATGAGACGTTTGAATCGATTGTGGGGAAAGCATTGAGATCAGAAAGTCTCTACCCTAAGCTGAAGACTGAGGTTGCATCCGCAGATGAGCCAAAGCCACAAGCAAGTGGTGGAGGCAAGGGTGGTTCCCAGAATAAGAGAAAGCAGAATCAGACTAAGGATGGCCAGAAGAAAAAGAATAAGCAAGATGTTGAGTGCTTCAGCTGTGGTAAGAAGGGCCATTATGCTAGTAATTGTCGGGCCAAGCCAGCGGATAGGAAGTGCTTCAATTGTGGCCAAATGGGATATCATAAGGACAAGTGTCCGCAACCCCCTAAAGAAAAGCAAATGGTGAAAGCATATGCCCTTAATGTTATTCCTTCTTCGTCGAATGCCCCAACTGTGGCAGAGAAGGGAAAGAATGTCGTCATTCAAGGTATGCTTTCTGTTTATGATGTTCCTGTTAGAGTTTGTTTGATACCGGAGCTTCCAGTTCTTTCATATCTAGTGACCTGGTAGGTAGGTTGGGATTGGAGCCCGAGATTGTCGGTAGACCTTTAGTAGTGACGAACCCGATTGGTGGTTCAATTAGCCTTAGCATGATTTGTCGTAATGTGGTCTTATCGAGTCATGGATGCATGTTTGTTTGTGATTGCTTTGTTTTGGGCTTTACTGGATTTGGCATTATTTTGGGAGTAGATTGGCTCCGAAGATACGGGGTGGTGGTAGACTGTGAGGGCTTTTTTGTGACAGCTAGAGAAGATGATGGGCGGAGGATAGTGTTTGGTGGTCTACCCAATGAGGAGGTATTGACTAGTTTTCTAAACTCCCTCGACATTCCGCATAGTGAGTTGTCAGGTTTGCCCGTGGTTGGCCAGTATCCGGATGTTTTCGAAGAAGTGACCGTGCTTCCACCACACCGAGAGATTGAGTTCCGTATTGATTTGGTAAAAGATGCCAGACCTATAGTGATGCCACTTCGTCGTATGGCACCAAGGGAGCAGCGAGAGCTCGAGGTGCAAGTCAGCGATTTTTTGAAGAAGGGATTTATCAGAAGGAGTATTTCTGAATGGGGAGCACCAATTGTGTTTGCTACCAAGGCGGATGGTTCCCTTCGTTTGTGTGTAGACTACCGCGAGTTGAATAAAGTGACGAGGAAGAACAAGTATCCTCTACCGCGGATAGATGATTTGTTCGATCAGTTGAGTGGCGCGAGAGTATTTTCTCAGTTGGATCTCGCGACAGGTTTTCATTAGCTTAGAGTGGAAGCTGAGAGTATAGCTAAAACGGCTTTTCGGACGCCGTCTGGATTTTATGAGTGGTTGGTCATGCCATTCGGGCTGACCAATGCCCCAGCATATTTTGTGGATCTTATGAATAGGGTATTCAGAGATCAGTTGAATAAGTTTGTCCTTGTGTTCGTTGATGATATTTTGGTCTACTCGAGGACAGAGGAAGAACACAAGGAACATTTAAGAATAGTGATGGAGGTGTTGAGAAAACACCAATTGAAAGCAAAGTTTTCTAAGTGTCACTTCTGGAAGAGGGAAGTGAGGTTCTTGGGCCATGTTGTTTCAGAGAATGGTATTGCCGTGGACCCGGTGAAGGTAGCTACAGTACAGGATTGGCCTACGCCCAAGAATGCAACAGATGTAAGAAGTTTCTTGGGGTTAGCTGGATATTATCGTAAGTTTATCCAAGGTTTCTCCAAGATAGCAACACCATTGACCCAGTTAACCAAGTAGAATCAAGATTTTGTCTGGGATGAAAAGTGCGAGAATGCATTCAAGAGTCTAAAGAACAAGTTGACATGCGCACCAGTGTTAGTCATTCTATGGGGAATGAAGAGATGACGGTATACACGGATGCATGTGGTACAGGACTGGGTGCTGTATTGATGCAAGGCGGTAGGGTTGTAGCTTATGCAAGTCGGCAATTGAAACCACACGAGAGAAGATACCCTACCCATGATTTGGAATTGGTAGCGATCGTGTTCGCGTTAAAGATGTGGAGACACTATCTCTTGGGGGAAAGATTTGAGTTGTTTACAGACCATAAGTCGTTGAAGTATCTCTTCTCCCAGAAGGATCTAAATCTCCGGCAACAAAGGTGGTTAGAATTCTTGGCTTCCTATGATTTTGACATCACATATACACCAGGAAAGGGCAATGCAGTGGTTGATGCATTGAGTAGGAGACATGCCAGCTTAGGGGCTTTGTTTCTAGAATGGAAGCAACTGGAGTACATCGCTGGGTATGATTTCAGACCAAAGTGCGAATTGGATCCAGAAATGTTAGCAAGTTTGACGATCAGACCCACTTTAATTGAGCGGATCAGCTTTAGTCAGAGGGACGATCCTAACCTATTGGAAATCATCTCCAAGTTAGAGATGGGTATCGATGAGGAGATGAACAAGTATGGGCTTGATCGAGATGGATGGCTTAGAAAGAATGGAAAGCTTGTTGTACCCAATGTCAATGGATTGAGGGATGAAGTGCCTAGAGAGTGTCATCACTCAAAACTGACTATACACCCCGTTGGTAATAAGATGTATCGAGACATGAAGTAGACCTACTACTGGGAAGGGATGAAAAGAGACATTGGGAGGTTTATATCCAAATGCATGAATTGCCAACTAGTTAAAGCCGAGCAAAAGAAGCCTAGTGGGTTGTTACAGCCATTAGAAATTCCCGAATGGAAATGGGAGCAAGTCTCGATGGATTTCATCGATGGTTTACCAAGGACTAGATCGGGACATGATAGCATTTGGGTAATCGTGGACCGATTGACTAAGAGTGCAAGATTTATACCAGTCAAATCGACCAGAACGGCAGCCAAGTTGGCAGAATTGTATATGAAGTGGGTAGTGAGATTCCATGGGGGTACCTAAAAGCATTGTGAGTGACCGAGACCCGTTGTTCACAAGTGGGTTTTGGAAGAGCTTACAAGAGGCTTTAGGGTCAGAGTTACATCTCAGTACCGCATATCATCCTCAGACCGACGGTCAAACGGAGAGGGTGAATCGTATTTTGGAAGATCTCTTGAGAGCTTGTGTATTGGATTTTGGTGGATCATGGGATGACCATTTGCATCTAGTAGAGTTTGCATATAACAATAGCTACCAATCCAGTATCGGTATGGCTTCGTCTGAAGCTTTGTACGGAAGACCGTGCAACTCACCATCATGTTGGATAGAGACTGGCGAGAAGTTTATGCTTGGACCAGATGTGGTGAGGGAAACTTCAGATAAGATCACGATCATTCAACAACGAATGAAGGCTGCCCAAGATAGGCAGAAGAGTTATGCTGATAAGAGGAGAAGAGACCTAAAATTCTCCGTTGGTGACTTGGTGTTTGTCAAGATTTATCCGTTGAAGAGCGTAATACGATTTGGCAGGAGAGGCAAGTTGGTACCAAGATTTGTTGGCCCATTCCCTGTTCTTGAACTAGTCGGGAATTTGGCATATAGAATTGACTTACCAGAGAAGATGGCGGGAGTTCACAACGTATTTCATGTTTCCCAACTAAGGAAGTTCGTTCACGACCCAGATATGACTATTTCACCTGATCAGTTAGAGGACTTCGAAGTAGAACCCGAGGCGGTTGGGAACCGCAAGCCGGCCCGTATTGTCGAGCACGACATGAAGCAACTTCGAAGGAAGGCGGTGAAGCTAGTCAAGGTTCAGTGGAGCGAGGACGAGAATGATTGTACTTGGGAAACAGAGGAGAACATTAGGAAGACATACCCAGAACTCCTTGCCTTTGACTTCGATTTAGTTTTCCGCATGCTAGGATATGCTTGTTTGCTTGCTTTGCATGTTTGGTTGTTGTATGTGGCTGTTAGGCATGCAGGATCTTTTGTATGTTTTGGGTTAAGGAATTTCGGGGACGAAATTTCTTAAGGGGGGGAGAGTGTAACGACCCGTATTCTACGCATCATAGGATCGTAGAATATTTATTTATTTCACATACGAAGTCGTATGGTCATGTAACTTTGGGTGACGACTATTGGGGTCATTTCCCATGTTCATGATTTTTCCCGATTTTTAAATGACCATTTTACCCCTAGTTGGCACTGTTTTGGCCATAACTTTTGACTGGAAAGGAATTTTGACCTGAAACCACTTCCATTGGCTCCGGATGATGGTTTACAATTCCGTAGAGTGGTCACATTAGCCAAACGGACTCAATGTTTGGGAGATATGGCTGAAACAAGTTTCAGATGTTGAAAAACAACTTAATTGGGCTTAACCGGGTGATTAACAGCTAGGCCCAATGGGGGATTTCGGGATTAGGGTAAGGAGGAGGCTGAAATCAATTAGAGAATGATCTTATCCTCATTTCCCAGCCGCCACTTTCTTTCATGCAACCCTAGCAATGACCTCCAACACCCAAATCACCTTCTAATCACTTTCTAATCAAGTTTTGGCTTAATCTACATCAAATTAAGGAGAGGAAACACGAAAGCAAGGATAGAGCTGCTGATAGACATCAGTATTCGCCCAAATCTGCAAGGTTTCAGTTCTGAGAATTTCGTTTGTGGCCAAGGTGAGTGATTAGCATTGTTTTGACACTAATTACAGTTAATTAAGGGTAAATAGTGAAGATTAGCGAATTTACACACTAATAAATTCTGGAAAAATATCTATAAATTCGAAAATAATATTCTATACCTCTGGTAGAAATTTGGTTTAATTTGGTTAAGTTTTGTAAACCCTATGATTAGTTTTGCTTAAACATGCTTAAGGGAGAATATGGGGTTTTTGGGTATATTTGATCCATTTTGACATGTAAATTCATTGTTTTGGTATTTGTGGTTAGTTTGTTATGTTGCTATGATTGTTTGGGATGATTTGTGATTGATTAGTATAGTTAGATTTGTCGAAAACGTCGTCGAATGGCGTAAACAAGTTGCTGGAAAAAGTTGCAGAAAGTTGTGCAGGGTTTCGGATCGGATCGGGTATGGGCTCGGATCGGGTAGGGGGCTGGGCAAGGAATCCGACCCGAACTGGAATCTGGCACAAAGAAGTTTGGTAAGAAGGAAGGCCACTGCTTTGAGTTGGAGTTGGAAAGGGGATCGGATCGGAGCCATGGAGCAGGATCGGGTCGGAGTAGGCTAGGGAGCGAGATCGGATCGGAGGAGGCAAGCGAGGGGGATCAGATCGTAGCTATGGAGCAGGACCGGATCGGAGTAGGCTAGGGTGCGAGATCGGATCGGAGCCCGCAAGCTGGAGCAGGAGGGACGAACCGAACCGACTGGAGCGTGACATCTGAACCGAACCGACGTCTGAAGGGGAAGGATCACCGAACCGAACCGCACGCAGGAATACACCATGGAGCATTGCACTGAACCGAACCGTGTTATACGCATATATCCGAATCGAATTCAGGACCACTTCTATGCGACGACTCTTTTGAAGACCAACTCCAATTCGATCAAAACCCGAGATGCAAAGGAAGTCCAAATGAGGAGCTTTGACTCAGGATCCAGCTGGGACCCAATGAGTGGGCTTCATGATTGGGCTTTGCTGCGGGACGTGTGCCAAGGGGCAGTCGATGTTTATGACTTTGGATCACTATGTATGGGAAGTACATGAACGGAATCAGGGCTGAAATGGCCTAGGTACGACTAAAGGGCTATAAACCAATGAAGTGGGGTCATTTGTAAAGATTTGGTCATGACTCCATGTGGTAAGCTTGGTAGTAGCAGTAGTTGTACAAGTTGAACTCTGTCACTACTTCGATGGGTCTAGTGATTGACAGTGGTGGACATCGTATGCTTTACGCACTGAGTGAGAGATGTGAGGATGGTTGCTATGGAAGATTTGTTTGCTATCATTATGACATGCACACCCCACCCCCGTATTCTTTACACTATTTATTATGGCACCTTAGAGTACTGTACGGTATGTGGTACTAACTCTTTGGTTGCAGGTCCAGGTTCAGGTATGGTTTAGTATACCTGTTATTATTCTGTTTAGATGCTTATCGTTCATACCAGGCTTTATGTCTGACCCAGAGTTTTATGTCTCCTCTTATTACTCTGGGTGCTCACACGAGCAGACTAGAGACAGGTTAGCTGGTGATGCACGGGTAGATGATCCGGAGACGAGCAGGAGGCTTCCACGTAATATATATCTATAGTATTCTCCCTGTGTTGTTGAAGATCACTGCTTGGGCATTAGTGGTGCATCTTCTACTTTAGCTTTCTTTTGTTTAGAGACAGTAAATTTGGAAAGTTGTAATAAGCTGTATTTGGATTTCCGCTGCTCTGATGATGATGTTGATTTTAGTTATTAGCTTATGCACTGTCTCACCTGTTTTATGTCAAGTATGTTATTATTATTATATTTTACTCCATGCGCTGTGAGACATTCTACAGGTTCTTGATTAGTTCGTTCCCTTCTTTCATTTCTTTGACGACCGTTCCGTGCTAGTCGGGCATGTGTACAGCGCACCTACCGAGGAAATGCAGGCTGGTGCGGGGCGGGCCGTCACAAAATCCATTCATACATAAACAAAATCTAACATTATGACTCTCGGATGCAAAATCGGGATACTTGTGGTCAAAACGCTTCCAAGATTCCCCATCAGCTGGGTATGTTAACGTACCTTCCTCATGTGTTCTCATGTTGTGTCATCTCATATGTTGCGGGGTTATAGAAGATGCATATAACCTTTGAAGTCTAGGAATAATTGGTAAATAATGCATACGACTATATGAGACTTCCTTTTCTTTTTTCTTTCTTGGTTTGTATCTCTCCAAATTACATATTTTACAATTCTTAAGGTTGATATTATCTTTCCAAAATAGCACGCAACCTTTTAGACATGTATCTATTTTTTCATACAATAAAGCAAAAGCCGACATCTTTTTTTTTTACTTCATAATTATTTTCGCACATTAAATTATTGGGAGGCATATACTACTTCGTAGCTTGCATAACAGCTATAAATCCAGCTTCTGTGAGGTTCTATGTAGATTTCATCGCAATGTATTCAGAAGTTACTCATAATTGAGTTTCGCTTTTAAACCCTTCCCAAATGGGTTTCTTCGCAACATCTAATAAATCATATATTTTTTTGGCTCCAACATTTAGTTTTTCTTCATCAGTAAATTATTAAACTGGGAACATTGAACGTGCAACATATTCTACCATATGTTCTATGAGATTCGTCGTAGCAATTTCATTATTCATTACCTCCTTAACTTGTACAAAATTATATACTAACGGTTCTCCATGACGATTCCAAACCAAACAGTTCGACACCAAACCGTATTGACGCAAATGAACTCTAACCATTTGCTGTATCAAATGCTTCAATAATTTGCATCTACTACACGGACAACGGATTTCGACGTCGTTTCTATTGTTACTTAAGACGGAAATCAATAAACACGCCCACACCATTAATAAATTGTTCATTTATTGTGTCACCAGCTTCTCTTCGTTTGTACATCCAGCTTCGATCAGTAAAATAATTGCCCATTTTTCCTAAGTAGATGTATAATTAAAAAATATGATAAGATTTGCATTGACATTTTATTAAAATAATTTTATTATTGTTGAATGTTATGTTAATTCACATTTACACTTTTATTTGTGGGTCATCCTATTACAAATACAATAACGTACTTAAATCGCGTAAATCTTTTCAATTTAAACGATTCAACAAAATTTCGGCAACACTTCGCTTTAGTTCCCTGAACAGTACACAATTGTGTGTACACAGGAACATAAAGGAAGATCTTTCGAAATTTTGAGAACTGTTTAAAATGAAATGATTTATGATATTTTATTTCGTTACTGTTTTCGTAACTTGTCCAATACAAATGACAAATCTAACAAATATCGTATATGATGAATGTAAATGTCCATTCCGTTAATAAAACGAACATTCACATAACGATCATATATAATATTTATCAAACGGGGCCGAAAAACTCTTTAAGGCTTTATGAATATAATATATTACAATTGGTGCTCTTCAATATCTAATTGTACGTATATGAATTTTATCACATACACATATATTTTCGACATTCAATCGAACTAACTGTACATTATATATAAAATTAAATATCGTTTTCGATAAATTTTTATAAAACATAAAATTAATTATTTCCATTTCCACTAAACCTTTTCGATAAATTAAATATCGTTTTCAATGAATTGTGCCTCAATCAATTCAACTTATACATAGATTAATTACCAATATTGTATATACAACACTATATATGCACATATGCATACACAACGTAAACTAATTAACCCTAGATTAGCAAACTATACATAGTCTAATAACATGACTAATTCAACCTATATATACACGCATTAACAACACTACATATATAAACATAAACTAATTAACCTTAAATTATCAAATCTAGGTTATAAAAAATTGATTAGGGTTTATAGCTTGAGTATTGGAGAGAAACTGGAGCCTAGAGAGGAGGAGAGAGAGCTTTGCTGACGTTGGAGAGGGTAGAGGCGGCAAAAATGACGGTGGGTGGTGAATTTCTAAAACAAGGGAGGAGGTTTTTGATATATATATATATATATATATATATATATATATATATATATATATATAGGAGGAAACGAAATGGGGGAAGGAGAAGCAAATCGGTGAATTTCAGCTCGATCAATCAACGACCACCAACGTCAGTATAACCAACGGCTTCCAACGTTTTTTTAATATGCGAAGAAAAATCGAGAATTTAACTTCCGTTGGAAGCCCTTTTTTTTGGGGGGGGGGGGGGGCGAGGGAGGGGTCGTTGCCTTCTTCCGTTGCTATATACAATGTTTTTTGTAGTGCGCAGCGCAGTGCACAATGATGAACTTTAATGACGATAATTTGTTGAATTTTACAGTGATACTGTGGTACTGAAGAATCTAGTAGCGGTCAAAATTGAAGTGGTTGAATATATGATTAAATTTTATGATGATGATGATGATTTTTATAATATAGATTTATTTATTTTCTTCTAGTTAATACAAATGATGAGAATGAGAGAGAATTGCATGGTGAAAAAGTAACAGAAAAATAAAAGAATTGTGGTTCAACTGTATAAAATTGATAGTTGAACGCTACTTTGAAGGTCCGACTGAGGTTTGTGGAGAGTTGAGATCTGATTGATTTTCGAACCGTAATAATTTATGATCCAGAGTTATTCGAGTTATTCGAGATCGGACCGTGGCTGGTTGGATCATCCAAAATAAAGAAAATAGATAAAACCCAAGGAGCCATCCCTATTCCAAGACCCTTATATATGGGCACATATATGGGTATATTTTATGTCACTAGCACGATTAGAACTTCGCTTTCCCCCGGCTAACTTGACGTCCTAACCATCCCAAAGATTTGGAATATTCTGCTAAAGAACCTGTGGCGCGTACGTATAAACAGTTTGTTGGGCTAAATTAATGACAATTTCTTAATATAAAATCAACCGGAAACGACACAAAGAGAGCACTGTACGTTTTGTTAAAATATTATTTCGACATAATGAACTGGACCTGCATGTCGGTTTTGTTCATCCCATTACTTGGTTCAGTTGCTACCATATAATTATGTCTTTTTGGCTGTATTATTTCGCCGGCCCCCCCTAAGTTATCACGAACTTTTCCTTCCTTGTAATACAACCATGATTGAATAAATAAATACACATGTTGCAGAAAGCAGTGTCTATCGTTCTTCCACGTCCTTCAAGCCATGGCATTACACCTGTGTTGCTTCACTGCACCATAAGTGATCAACTTTATTAGCTAATGTACTTTTGGTCCCAAGAACTTAGAAAAGGAGTACAAATACACATGTTATTTGTTTTCGAATGCCTTCTTATTTTGATCATTATTGATCAATAAATCATTAACATTGCATATTAGTGTTGTGGGGAAGTAAGAGGACACATGGAACATAAGATATGAGGAGAGATGATCTGATTGTTGTCAAATGTTCAAAACAAGTTTGGGTTTTGGGATTTGTTTTTGAAGAAGGAAGCGAGAAATGAAGAAGGAACGGTGAAAAAAATATATTTCAAAATACTTAAGGGACGCTATTCCAAGGTTTCATTGAATCCTGAAAGTTCATAGTTCGATAATTCATTTACATGCTGGGTTGAACCATTGTCAATCAACTCTCTCTAATACTCTCAAACCGCAAAATCTCCGACACTTAAATATAAGAGTAAGATAACATGGAGCTGTTATTAATAAAAGAGGATCCAGCTGATCAAGGTCTGCTTGAATATTGCATTCCAAAAACAATGAACCTTTTATATTTTAGAGTTACTTCCTTTTTTTCTTTCAGTTTTGACAACTGTGCTGGAAGCTTTATCTGTCTGGAGATAATTCAATTATTTTCTTTCATATGTTGAGTAACATTTTATATATAAGTGAACGGGTGATTCATACCCCCAAATGATACTTGTTTGATGCATTATATTAATTTTATGTCAATGATTATTCGCATTGCTTGTCTACTTTGCTAACAGAATTATGGATCTCTTTCTTTTCAGTTTATTATTGTATTTTTTATACTGTTGTGTACCAGTGGAAACCTGTAGCAATAACATGAAACCATATATACGTTTGACAATAAGTTGCATACCTGTAATTTTGGATGACTAAATTTTTTATTTATATATATGTATGTATTTTAACTTGTTCATTCAGTTCCCATGAAATAAGCATTACAAAGAGACTGAGCCGTCGCCGTTCGATGCATGCCTTGCTGAATTGGTTTTCTTTATGAACATTGTCACGCCAATATGTATGACAAATAAGTAGGTATACCCGTATCTTAACTAATTCATAAGACAATGATTAAAACAAGGTCAAAATGACCCCTTAAGAACTATGTTGCGAAGCTAAGAATAGATCGTGTCGCAATCAACCACAGATCATCAATGCCTCTAAGGAAATAATGATTTCATCTGAAACTAAATGTCAAAACATATTCAATGTAAATATGTTTCATGCATGTCTCAATTATAGATACATATGTGTAAAACGCATCTCTGCGAGAATTGCCTGTAATTTTGTTTGGCTGTAAAATTACATCAGATTTATTGATATAGCTCCATGCCCTCATCATTCAATCCTCTGTTGATTTCCATTAACTTTTCTTATCATCGGTCTGATTATTTTGTCCTTTTTTCTTTTTCAAAAAACAACATTTACAATTAAAAACCCGGTATTCATCTGCAGTTGAATTCAGGAAATGAATAAATATCAAATATTCATGATAAAAAAGGTTACAAATGCAGATATTAAGACATTTGCAATGCTAAAATTCTCCATCCGGTTTTACTAAAATTATAATTTATGTGAAAGTTTTCTATGAATGATCTGTATTTATTGTTTTTTTTTTCAAGTTGGTGGCTTATATTACTTGCATCCAGGGCTTATTAATTTGACTGCTATAAACAAATAAATTTATGTGAAGATGTACTAGTATATAAAAATGTTGTGCTACTAGCTTATTTGATTATGAGAATATGTGGTTTACTGATATACATTATTTGCACATAATATATAAACCTTGCAATGTAATGGTTAAAAAGAAGTTGTGGGGAAGTGTTAAGCCTGGCTGGTGATACCAAACAAGTTAACAAACCACCAAACCGACCTAATTTTGTCTAAAGTACTGTACAAACCAAGTGGATGGATCATATGGAAGTGGTAAAGTGAATTAGTTGGGTGATAAGGCTGATACATATATGTCATATGTGTCGTGTACTGTAGCTAGGCAGGTTGGGGGTCAATAAATCATGAGAACTGTTGAGGATCAATGCAAAAGTAGGGTCTAAAAGGATTCCCATTCACTGCAAAATGACTAGACTTGTTGCAAGTTGCTCTACTGGATTTAGGCATGTTGTGCAAGTTTGGTCCACCACATGACACATTACATAACAGACATAGCACTTGGGGGAATTATTTGAATGCCCCTGCAGCGAGATCAAATACTCTGTCCCAAAAATTCTCTATTTCTCTGTACTCAATCAATCAAAAACTCTGATTTTTACATTTTTAGAATTAAGACAAAGATAGAAAAAATGATTTAATTGCAAAATGTGAAAATCAAGGGGTTCTGATTGGCTGGATATAGGGGATAGGGGTTTCGGGTACAGGGGAGTTGCTTTGCCCTACAGCCCTCTTCCAATGTTGAACAGCGTCATGTTTTGTATGGTTTAACACAGAATTCTTGCTGGTGCACTGGTAGTGTTTAATCTTCATGTTTTTAGTTTCTACCCGGTTACAAAGTCTCAGCCAAGGCTCATGTATTTATGTATTTCAATCTTCATGTTTATAGAATTATGTGTTTATAGAAGTACGTTAAAACATAGTGAACATTTAATTTAGCCCAATCGAAAATAACTATCATACAGCCCAATTACTCTTATAAGCATAGATGAAAACATGAATTAAAGTGAGTCAAGCCCATTAACTTTCAGGTCATGCTTTCCTTTTAAATCCAGGATGAAATTGATCATAATGAAGACGATTGCGTTGGTTGAATACTTCTTGTCGGTGCTCTCAAATTCCTTTTTAATGCTCAAATTTGTTTCAATTAATTTCTTTTATTGTTGAATTTTTGATTCAATTATTTTCTTCTTTTTTATGCAATTTACCTCCTTTTCTCACACACTAAAATGATTTAGGTTGTTTTTTTGTACTCACAAAACCAGAACTGGATTTTGACCTAATCTCATCCCGTCCTAAGCTGGAACCGGATTAATATGGTCAGAATATTAGATTCTAGCCGAAACCTAATACCATGATCTCAACCATATATTTCACCCCAAGAAGGCTATTCCAAAGGCTATTCGTCGTTGGTGGCCGTTGGAATAGTGTTCACGACTTCCGACGGCTTCCATCGGAAACAACGGAAAGATTCCAACAGCTTCACAGAATAAACCGTTGGAAAACAATATCCATATTATCGTTGAAAACCGATGATACCGTTGGAAATACTGGGTATTTTTTTATATAACAGCAAGCAAGCTACTTTAAAGCCTCCCCAATTCATTTCATTTCTAATCCATTTTCATTTCCAATCCATTTCCAACCAATTCCACATTATTTGACACATATACCACAAACAACACAAACAACCAAAATAAAACGCATAAACATCAATATATACAACAAAAACTATCTACACATCCAAAATAACATCCAAGCATGTCTACAAAGCGTACCAATATATACAAACATCCAAAAAAACCTCCAAATATGTCAACAAAGCGTATTTCATATATACAAATCATCGAAAGACAACCAAACTTGTCTCATCATACATCAAAACAAAACACAACCCCCAACCGAGCATCAAAATGCATACCTTAAGCTATATCGTCACTATGATCTCCAAAAGCAGACGATGAAGGAAACTCACCATGATTATGCACGTACTCTGCAACCTTTTGATTCAGCTGCTCAATCTGCATACCCTGCACGCGATTTTGGTCCTGCAGTTGCTCAATCAGTGCTCACAACTCCTTAATTTCTTCCTTATCTTGTGCCTTCTTGTCTTGTCGAACCTGCAAATACAAGTATAGAAGAAAACGATCAAAAGATACTCTTGGAGAGAAATGAATTGAAAAGCATAACAAAATGAAATCATAACAATATCACAACAAATACAAGTATTATTTGCAAAGGGTGGATAAGGTCATTTTTTATAACATGCAATTTTTATACAAGTAATTTTAATAAATAATTTTTATTTATAAGTAATTGTTATAACATACAATTTCATAGTCATTTTAACAATGCTAACATACAATTTTTATAACATACAAAATGAATTCATAACAAAATCATATTATTGAACATACAATTTTTATACACGTAATTTGTTATACATACATCATTATTAGTGAACGAAGGCATTTCTAGTAGAAGTAAGTCTTAACATAGACGATTGTAGATGTAAATAATTTAAAATACGACGATTAAGGTTTTTAAGTAGAAGTAAGTCTTAACAGAGAAGAAAACACTTAATAAAGTAGATGTAAATAAATTATGCTATACGAATATTACCGTCAGGTTACCGAATCCATAACGCCTGCTCCGCTGTGGTTTTTCCATAACAACATTAAATGGATTGTCTTCCTCCTCCTGCATCAACTCATCACGGCCTGACTCGTCAAGCACATGAGTCTGTGCCTCCTGAAACTTTGCCTATATTGCAAAAAACAATTTCATTTGAAAATCAATAAAATGATGATTTTATTTTACATTAACTAATAACTAATAAACTAATCGATTCATGCTTGTAATATTTAAAATACACATACGTATGCCCGTATCGCCTTATCCTGATCATCCCACTGATACTTGACATTGCCATCCTCCTCTACCTACTTGGATGCATGGGTGTGAGTAAAGACATTCATATATGACACGGAGTGTCCATAAAATCGTTCATGTAGTTGGTAATTTGAATAATTCAATTCTACATAGTCAATCACTTAACTATCAATATACATGTAATAATTAACAAATTTACCAAGTCCTCGTGGTGATGCTGGAAAGACTTGATCCTCCGCGATGAGTTACTGGGATTCTTGTTCCTATTTGCGGTGTTCCTTTCTGACTCAGCCTAGAAATGTACATTGACAAATTATTTAGATTTGGTAAAAAAATAAATTATATTCGTTATAAATTTACCTTGAACTCAGGCATGTCCCACCACGCAACCATCTCCTTAAACACTTAATCTCCCATCCATATTGGTTGCTTTCCTTTTTTCTTAAGCTCGTTCATCTTCTCTCTATAATTCTTGGCGACCTTCGAGTTCCAGTGTCGTTGAACCAATTTCATGTCATCCTCCTGCACATCTACTGCTCCCTGTATAATGAGAAATTCTTACTAATCTCATTTATTTGTGTTTAATTAATTAGTCTCTTTGACGTACCAAGCGGTGTAAACATACCAGAAAATCTTGCTAGATAGTTGTTAGGAGGTGTGGCTCGCATTGGAATGGAGTGGGTGCGTGGATTGAACAGGAGAATTGTCCCACATCGCAAGATATTAAGAAAGATCGTGGTATATATATGGTATTGGTGACATGTAATAATGAGGATTCCTTTTGTTACAATAAGTGCTTGCCAATACCAAATTATATGCTCGATGGGAGCCGGTGAGGGATGTTCAATCGGGGCGCAGGCATGATAGACTTCGACCGTTGACTCCGATAGACACGGTGAAGCGCGTACGGTACGCAGAGAATGCCGAAACTCAACATGATATCAGAGCTCCATGGTTCGAGGGGACAAGTATGTGTAGCATGACCAAAGCATGACTCCTTAGGCGCTTGAGCATAGGATACTCGTCAAGGTGGAGATACAATGGTAAAAGCAGCCTAACGCCAATGCTTATGAGAACTCGGGCTAGCAGCCTAGCCAACTGTGAAGAGGACTCAAGGTGTAACTCTAAGGTGACTTGAGCAATGCTCGCCAAGGTGGAGATTGTTAGGAGGTGTGGCTCGCATTGGAATGGAGTGGGTGTGTGGATTGAACAGGAGAATTGTCCCACATCGCAAGATATTAAGAAAGATCGTGGTATATATATGGTATTGGTGGCATGTAATAATGAGGATTCCTTTTGTTACAATAAGTGCTTGCCAATACCAAATTATATGCTCGATGGGAGCCGATGGGGGATGTTCAATCGGGACGCAGGCATGAGAGACTTCGACCGTTGACTCCGATAGACACGGTGAAGCGCGTACGGTACGCAGGGAATGCCGAAACTCAACAATAGTCTCTTTGACGTCTGCTGGGATCCTGCTGCACTTAGGCCAGAAATTGCCCATTCTGGCCATATACGCGTCTTTAGAAATATCTAACACAGTCTGAGACGGCTCCAACTCAAATCCCCTACGTTAAATATAAATTAGAATTTTATAAAATATAGTTATAGTATGTAAAAAAAACATTAAATTGTTATTCTGCTAATTTTTATACTTACGGCCGATTAGCCTTAGGCTTCAAATAAACAACCGGACGAGCTCGCTGTCCGCCACTACACTCACCAGCATGAGGGGTAATGCTACGTCGTCTGGAGCTAGATCCCGAGCTAGAGCCCGAGCCCGAGCCAGAAGCAGGGTCATACGACATAATATACCTACAACATATATGAATATGTAATTAGCATTGACTTTGAGAATATGTAATTAAAATGCGCAAATAATATGAATATGAATATGAGAAACACAATATGAATGAATAGAGATGCATTTTGAGAATATTTAAGTGGAAAAAGATAGATAATATGCTATATGAAGTAAAATATACATTTCCTGTTTTTACATACAAGACATACTATATCAAAACTTCAAAGTTATTTAAAAAATAAATTTAATGACATATTTGACTTGGTATAATTTTCATGACATACTATATCAAAACTTCGAAGTTATTTAAAAAATAAATTCGTACAAACATACTATATCAAAACTTCAAAGTTATTTAAAAAATAAATTTGTACAAACATACTATATCAAAACTTCAAAGTTATTTAAAAAATAATTTTAATGGCATATTTGACTAGGTATAATTTTCATGACATACTATATCAAAACTTCAAAGTTATTAAAAAAATAAATTCGTACAAACATACTATATAAAAAATTCAAAGTTGTTTGACTTCAAAGTTATTTAAAAAATAAATTTGTACAAACATACTATATCAAAACTTCAAAGTTATTTGACTTGGTACAAACATACTATACAAGTTCATTCATAAATTTTATGACATATTTGACTAAAGTAAATTTATTTGTTTTAAAACAACTATGTATGCTTAAATTATTGTTCACCATTCAATCACAAACTTCAATATTTTTACATATTATGCACGTATGACATATGTTTTCACTAGTATATGACATATGACATATATTTAAACCATTCAATCCAACGAATTTGACAATTACGGTGATAACAATAGCAATTCGAGAATAATATGATGTAATATACGTATGTAAACAACTAGAAATCAAATGAAAGACATATTAAATAGAAATTAATGGGAAACCTAAAATTTAGGTTTAAGAATTTTACCTAAATCCAAGAGCAACAACTGAGGAGGAGGGCTGGAGGAGCTCGTGGTTAACGTCGGAGGTGATGGCGGTGGCTGTTTGGGTGGAGGAATTGAAATTGGATGAGGTGAAGTGGTGGGAAGGGGTGGAAAATTGTATTTAGGGATGGAGATGAGGGAAATGAAGTAGTATGTCACAGTTTCTGGAACATATGTAGGAAAAATTCCAACGGTTTCCAACGGTTGCCAACGGTCTTTATTATACCGGCTTCCAACGGCTACCACAGGTTCTATTTAGCCATCGATGACTGGTGGAAACACGACGTTGGAATATATTATTTCTCTGTAGTGTTTTGATTTGATATCATGATTTAACTGTCTCGTTTCATAACGAATTGACAAGAGAAAAATGCAACTTTTGTAAAATATAATCGTTTAACTTACAAAATATGTCGTTTGATCTTACTAAAGTTCGATTAAATGTGAGTTTTACTTGAAATTTACCAGAACTCTAGTTTTGTATTAAATTTCAAAGTAAAGTGTTGATCCTTTAAAAAAAAGAAATCCTCCATGTATTCTAAAAGCATACTAACGACATCTCTATTTACGTAACGATACTTAAATACTACCCCAATTGAAATAACATCTGGATTATAAAATCAAGTATTGCTATTAAATTTCTTGTTTTGAATATGAAGAAGTCATCTTCTTTAAAAATGTAATTTTACTACGATGGGCTAATCAAACTAGTCCCACATAAAATTATAGTCAAACTGACTTGATTATCCTTTCATTTTCTTATCTGAATTTGTCCTTTATCACGTTAAGGTCTAATACAAAATCATCAATCAATTGACGAAGAATTCAAGCTCATGCCCATAAATAGTTAGAAATAAAATGGAAACAGTGTTGATTCTTCCACAAGAAAGCATTCGACAAAGTAATGTTAAATTCTAGCTTTTACCATGGTTAAAAAAGCACGTAATAAATTCGGTTAAAAAGTTATATTTTCATCACCTTCCCAGCGAAGTTTGGATCTTCAAATCGAGATGATTTTTTTTTTGCATTATTTTTTTAAAGAAATAAAGGAGAATGAAAAAGTAAATGTAAGTGTTCAAGGCTTATTTTGATGGTTTTTTTGGCAAAGCCGACCAAATTTTATAGTGGTCTGTAACGCTTATTATTATAACAAATAATAATTACAATACGTACAGAAGATTTACAAATCGTTAATCTACTAATAATGGTTTTTAAGGTGGACCGTCCACCAAAAATGGAATTTATAGTGGTTCGTCTACTGCAACTAAAAAGTTTCATAGAACTGAAGCTAGCCTACTTGACTAGATTACAATAAAAATTCCACGCAAGGAGTAATACGACTTAGTGTAAAACATTACACAATACATACAATACAGTGTACACAATAACATAACACTATGGATACATAATGTAGGAAAAACCTCGGGATACATGACATGACTAGGCATTGAACAATGCAGCCGCTCCAACACTTGAAGAAAGCAACAACAGAACCATCCAAGCAGTGAAGAGACATGCAACAACCACCTCTTGAACAACATAGATCCCATGATGAGCAAAGGACACACTGAAAACAATAAGAGAAGAAAATGACATTGAATACTTTGATGAAGTAAGAGGTAGAACACCTTCCTACACACTGACATTCACTGAACAATGACATGAATCTTTGACTTATAACACTTCTCGCCAACACAATGAACCATTCCACAGCAAGGGCAGAGACCAACCCATCATAGTAGATTCCTTGAGTAGTATGTTAACATAACCCAGATGTTGTGCCAGCCAAAACAAATACGAAACCAAGATTGGCCAGAACAATACAAAACCAAGGCCAGACACAACACTAGAACGGTGAAAACATGGGAAGGGGAAAACACCACACTACTAGCTCAAAACAGGGAAAAGCCTCACAAGTAAAGCTAGAAGAGATGTACCACGATAGGTAAACAAGCTACGCTACACCAAAACTCCACTCCAAACAAGAAAATCCAGATCGAAAATGCACAAAACACTACAAAACAAAGGTTATTATAGACGAATGTATTTTGTATCTAATCAAAATAATTTGTCTCTAATTATTATTTGAGACCTATTAAAAACAAATTTTGTTGTCTTTAAATTCTGGTGTTAAAAATATTTCAGACCACAAGGATGGGTCTCAAAAATATTACAAACCCAAAATGTGGTTTCAAATTAGTTTGTGATTTGAAACATAACTAGAGATAAATTAAGTCTCCATGCCAACAATAGAGACTATACATATTGTCTCAAATCCATCTCTATATCTGAAACAACAACTATCATATAGAATGCAAAAAATTAACCAGATCATCATTTAATGATGGTAGTACAATAATACAACTACAGCAGCAACTATTTGACAGTAGTACATATAATTGTAATATAATGGCCCTTATATAACCAGCCAAAACAAGTGTAAGATGCTTTAGTTATCATTCAGCAGCATCTTCCGATTGACAGTAGTACAACAACATCTTACAATTGCTGCCAAAATAACAACATCAACATCATACGAAGGATACAACGAGCATTTAAATACTGTTCATTAAATACAACCATTCAAATAAACTACAATTGTCATAAACTACCGCGTACATCGTACAAAGGATACAATTCGAAGAATAAATAGCATAGCAGCAAAATGAACGTAACATATTAAATATAAAAAACAAACTTAATGTACTATCACATGCTAAACTAAAAATAGTACCTTGAGTACAATATATCAAAGGCAGAAAATTTCAAGTTTTACATATGAAAATCTGAAATAAAACACATGAAAATCTAAACAAAAACGGTGAAAGTTTGAAATATAAACTAAAACTTAGTTAAAAATGTGAAATACCTAAATTTGAACTAAAACACTTAAACTAAAATCTGGACTAAGTTGTTTAAAGAGCAAAGCATGCTGCAATTGTTTTCTATGATAACATACATAAGGCACTTGAAATTTGAAGCTAGCAAAGAGGAACTCACACTTCATTCATATGTTTCTTTCATTTTTGGAATGGATGGTTTTCTGTTGATGCTTTATAGTTTCCACTTTGATTTAGATCAAGGCCTTCTTGTGTTATAGGTCTCATTAGTTGCATAAAAGATTCAAGTTGTTGTGAACTATTTCCACAAGTTGTTTGAAGAGGCATATGCATGGTTTGGCATCATTCGAGTGGTGTTGGCAAGAAGTAGACAGTTGATAAAGTGACTGATAAGACCGACATGACGGCTGCGAGATATAATTAGGATGTTGTGGAAATGGTTGATCACATAGCTAACAGATCTAATATGACAACTCAGATAGAAAACCTGGTAGTTGTGCAAATGATCGACTATGGGTTGCTGGATTTGATTGGTGGATGTTGTAATAATTGAGTAGGAGGTTGAGGAACTTGACTTGGTTGGTTTGATATGAGTAGATGCTAAAAATGGATGAGTAGATGGTTGCAAAATTTGACTTGGTGGTTGTAAAAAAGACTAATCAAAGGGTTAGGAAGTTTGATTAGACGGTTGTTTATCCATCCATGCTTGTTTGTTTATGCTTTGGTGACCGTTATAGTTAATTGAGATAAATACCGCCAACCGCACTTCTCTTTCAACTATCGACTTAACATCAGCTGTTAACGTCATGCTAGTGGACATAATTGGTTGCTCCTGATTTACTCGAACTACTAACAAGTTGGATTGAAAACTTCTATCCAATATAGCACTCATATCAACATAAGGTGCTCCGTACACTCTTCCCCGTGTAAATCCTCCAGATGACTCAACTCAATATCTTGGATTCCATATGTTTTCATCTTCTTGTAGCTCAGCTTTTTTCTTCATGTATGTTTCCTAAAAATTCAAAAGCATGATTCATAATCTGGAATATATTATACACAAGACACAACAATAAAAAAATTATTAGTCATTATTTTAATATTAGTTATTACTAAGAATATTCCACCACCATAGATTAACAGGAACATTTTAGGATTTAAGTTATTTCTGATTACGTTAGTAAGAATGTCGTTATGAACTATAAAATTATGGAATTCTTAGTTTTTTTCTTATGTAGCAATTCTATTTTTTCCCAAGGAATTGCTTAATTATAACCCGTGGTTTCAAGGACATTCAGATTCTTTTTTTATGTGTACCATTTTGTAGTTGTCATAATCATATCTAATTGATGAAAGAGAATACATTGGATTATACTAATATGTTACACTTCCCCAGCTAATACGAGATTTACATAAATAAGAATTAAAAACCAAACTCTGAATGCTGGCAAACCAAATCAATTTAAGCATTCACAAGCAACTAAAAGGTTTAGAAATTTATTCTACAAACTAAATTTAGATATACAAAAATAACATAGGTAGCTAAATAAGTGTAAGATGCTTTGAGTTTAATTATTTTGTGCATCCAATACTCATTTCTTTTACTATACCAACTTTTCAGTTATATTTTTATTTAAAACTCTACATGTTATATTGGATTCCACCTTAATCTCCAAAGAAAACCCTATTTCCATTGACTCTGAATCGGCGGTTGGATACCCCTTTCCATGCGATTTTTGGTCATTAACTAGAGATGCGATAATATCTATCCTGCATCTATTTAGGAAATAGAATAAGTGAGTGTTGTTGATTCCTTAGTCTCACAATGGATGAGTGATGTTGATATACTTTTTAGCTTCTCAATAGACTTTTAATTTGTAACTCCATAGGTCAATTCAAACTTTAAACTTCCATAACCATCACATGACCAATAGCAGCATCTTACTAAGACAACATGACCTAAACATATCGCTTCTCTCATCTCAAAGTGATACATCAATAAGCCAAACAATTAATTGGTGTTCTCTTCACGCCAGTAATACAACATCACCCATGCTTTGTGCTTTCTCTTCGTCAATGGGAAGATGAAGGTACCATTGGGCAGCACGAGCACAAATCATCTAAATGATACCTCGGAAGAAGGTCCAAGAGATCTAAAAAATACACAAACTTGCTGATTAGCCCGAATGGAATAAATAATCAGTCAAAGTCAAAGCAGCATGAAATGGTGTAAGCAAAACACACCATTTAACAAGTGCGTTCCCGTGCTTCGCACATGGGTACAGCAAAATAAATATAGTTTTATTGATACATGATGGTAAAAAAATATTACACCAAAAATGATCGTTTGAAAGAATAAAATGCATAGATATATATGGTTTAAAGGGCAAAAAATATAGCAACACATTATGGGAACAAAATATCAATACCATATATTAGACAGCGTTATGTTCAGATGCTAATCGTGTTGTGTAACATGGTGGATATAAATGTTATAAACGTGTTGTGAAAACTGTGCCTTTGCGGAAGCATCCAGTATCTTATTCACCCAATTACTTAAAGATGATTTCTATGGAAACAAACACAGATATGAAGTCACACGGACAAACACAAAATATTCCACCCAACCACCCTCTTTATTGATTCTCAAAACGAATTTTGTTTACACACACTGGTTCAACAACCAACAATAAACAAACTACAAGAATCAATAACCTTATTGAGAAAGGAAAAGAATATCTAGATGACTGACACTTTTGTTGGAGAAGGAGAACAATGAAAAACGATGGCTAACCCTTGGATTAATTGGAGGCATTAATCCTCTCTAGGGCACCAAGCCCTAGAGGCACACAGCCGCCACTCTATTCGGTCATCATCCCATACATTTAATCCAAACCTAGATGCTGCTTATATAGGAGAATAGAAGCCCTAGGAAAATACCCAATTTGTCCCTTCATTGCTTGCAGAATAAGTCACAGAAAAGACCAAGTCAAAAACGCAGGAAACCCCGCTCAGACGTCTGACCAATATATGTCAGACGTCTGTCCATGCTCTCGGGTTCCAAATCCTGTAGACACAGACGTCTGACCAAGATCCCTCAGACGTCTGTGCTGAAACATAGCACAAAACTGCTCCTCCTTGCCTTCTTTCTGCCGCTGCTCCATCTCCACTATCGCCAAGCACATCCATGCCTCGTCTTCATCAACATATGTGATTTCATGTCACAAATCACAACAAAACGAACAACTTGTGCTACGCAATCAGCTAAAGATAAATATTTATTTCCACTTGCGCGGATAAGAAAATGATAAAAACATCCAACAAATTTAAAAATCTCAAGCATAAAATTCAAAACAATAGTACCGGGCAAGTATATAACACTTGCTCTGAACAAAAGCTACCCATCAATATTCATTGATTGTTGAAAAAAAGTTGGACAAACCCTTGGGCCAATGCAGTAAAACATGGACTACATTTATTTATTATGACAATACATTAGCATCTTCCAAGCAACATTCGTAGGAAGCATCATTTGTTTATCAAACATGTTCAATCATCAGTATGGCAATTAGAATAATTTATCAAATACCCTCAAATATCAAAGATAGAATATCTACTACATAATTAGTATGATTTATTTTAGATAATAATTGTGCTCAAGGTTGCAAACTGCAATAGCTGTTGGCTGCCATTTATCAGTACCAACTACTTGCCAATACCAACTAATATAATAAATTAACCCATGATAATGCAATACCAGTTTTGTTGAAACAACAAAAATAAACCTAGCATTTCCGTTGAGACTTCCATTTCCAAAAGGTTTTCCTTTTGCAGCCTGAGCATTTCACTTCAGAAAATATGAAAATAAAATACCTAACCATCTAAATCTTTATTGAAAAATACTCCATTCTTCTTGCATGTTGTCCCTGCTAAGTGTGAAAGGTTGTCAAATATGGAAAGGACTGATATCAGGTATAGTAAACACATTATTATGCTAACTGTATCAAAATATGTAAACACAACCAACAGTTTACTCATCTCAATCATGACATGTTTGAACTATGTATTTTTCTTTCCTGGAAATAACTGTAAAATTTTAATTTATATATCAATAACCATATATCTTTCATGTTGCACGTTTAAATTGATTAGTGGAACCTTGTTAATATAAACATAAAAATAAGGTAATTCTATCATTTTCACTCTGCAATCCAAGTTAAAATATACACATAATGATTGAAGCATTTACCTTCTGTATTCTCAATATATCCAAATCATTGCCTTTGTTGGGATTAAATTTATTACTCACACATGGTGAAGAAATATGGTAAATGAAGTTCTAGAAAATGGTGCAACGTGTATTACCAAAATAATAGCATGGAAATAAATGAGTATTAACTGGATTACATGATAAATAAAGAAAGGTCTATGATATGTAGCTTTCACATTCTCAAAATTTATAACTTCTAAATAAAAAGCATGAAAAATGCTAGCTTATATAACATTGTGGAGAACACAAAAAACAAAGCACTAAATAATTTCACACAGGCATCACCTTTTCTTCTTCCAATAGAGAAGGAGCTCTAGTAGTTATTACCCAAACCTGTATTTCAAAACGATCTACCCAGAATTGCTAATGCAATGTTAAAAAAATTGAAGTACAAACATCATGCTTATTCAAAATTCTAAAAGAAATAAAATTAAATTACACAAAAGCTTGAAATAAGCAAATATATCAAATTACTTGTTCAGGCATTAAAAGCTTGGAGGGCATGTGGAACTCACTGATAATGGAAAGTTGAAGTTTGTGAACAAAATCATAAAGGAAAAGAATTAATTAGTGGGAAGAGAAACAGTAAATAATAAAAGTGAAGAAAAAGAAACGTGCATATTATGATATTTTTTGCTAAGATGAACAGAAAGGGAGAAAACACTCTGTGAGAGGATATAATGTGATAGTGCAGTTCCTTTCTGGAAGTATTTAATGTGTTCTAGTCTTTTTATTTTAGTTAAGTGACAACAAATAGTTTCAGAATTATATGTTTACCTTATCCAAAAGTGTAACCTAGAACAAAAGTGTGAACTTCTAGGCTATTGTTTAGCGTTGCATTGGATTTACAGCCGAACTAAATAAATATGACAATAAACTCATATTAATGGAAGAGTAAGGTTAAAAACAATAGAAATTCAGCAATGATATGGAGAATAAGCTAAAAGTCTTCATGAACATTAGGTATAAGTCCATATAATGGGAAAAAAGGTAATGCCTGAAAATTGAATAGGGAAGGTTAAACCCAAGCATGCCTTGGGAACAAAGTGACCGACAATAATGAAGGTGCAGCGACAGCATAGGTCGATGGATAAAGACGGGCAGGAGGAACAAATCACGATGTCCAAAGTGACGGTGAGGGGAATAAGGTAAAAACAGTGTACTTCAGCAACGATGTGGAGAATAAGTGAAAAATAGTCATAAAAATTAACTATAACTACATATAATGAAAAGAAGGCAATCCCTGAAAACTGAACAGGGGAGGTAAAACCCAAGCACCTCTTGGGAACACAGGGATGAACAGTAAGGAATGTGTTGCAACTGCCTATGCCGGCAGGATGAAAGACTGATAGGAATACTAAACTATGATCTCCAAAGTAGATCGCCTCTTTGGAGTGAGTTCGGATGACATTACCCTAAATTAGTTTATGGTTAGCTGGCTACGGGAATACGAAGAAATATGAACATCACAACCTGCATGTGATGGTTCCGTGCAAAAATACACATGGCAGAGTGCTATTCGATTTCACCGAGAATATGATCTATTTCAGATACACATATAAAATAATAATGCTAAAATTGCAAAAAACTAAAATTTTAAAAAAGGAATGAACAGAATCTTTTGATTCATGTGTTGCTGCCATCTACGATGTGCAAGAGTACACCGTTAGTTGATGAAAGTGCATACAATTACTAAATTTCCATCTTTGGTCTCTCAAACTGTTTCATCAATTGTGAATATGGTATGATCAAGTATGAAGGACCTAGTGTAGTTACCAAATGTGGGTAACGCCAGGATAAAGGACGAAAAATAAGAGTGAAACAACAGTAAATATATGTAGCTCTTGAGCAAATAGCTTTCCGATTTTAAGCATGGAATAAAAGAGTAGTGCCCAATGTATACGTGCGTAAGGAGAAAAAAAAATATAATTCGTAAATGTACTTGACATAATTTTGTAATGTCCAAAATTCCAAATCATGTGTTAAAATGAAGTGAAAGAAAATAGCAAGTAATCATGAATAGATGATACTCTTACTTATATGTGACAGCTCAAACAATGTTAGATTATGTTTGTTATGTGATATTGGTTATTTAAGTGTTAAGTCATTCATTAAACCAATCTTACACTTTTGTAAAATAAAATTTATTTTAACTTGTTAATGAGTAATAATGAAATAAGGGTTTATTTTTATTAAACTAAAAAGAAGATGTAAAATCTAAAATTTAACTTTCCAAAAATATGCCTAAATTTCTAGTACAGGTTATATGTTTTGTGCCCCTTTAAACATGTAAAGCAAAATTGTAACACTCTTGTATGCTTTAACTCAATAGCATGTGTAAACAAACAAATTGGAGTGCTAACAAAGTATGGAAACGTGGATACTGCATATTCCTTGTTAGCGGAGATGTCTGTGTGTAAGTGCGAACACACTCACACTACTCATGCATACATATACGTGTTAGGGGTTGAGGTTTCAGCATGACCAATCTCTTTGACTGTTTAACTCATTAGCTATCAAAATATAGAAGTTGGATTATAAGGTTTCTTTTTTTATTATGGAATATGACATTTTAGCAAGTTTCAAAATTTCAGATAATTTTCAGTTGATATGAAATCAATATACAATAGTTTGAAAACATGTATTATCTGGGTGGGTGAGTAAAAGAAAAGGCAAAGTAACACATTTAGGTGGTATCCAGCAACAAAATATGTGATTTCTATAAGTATGTTATAGTTGAAACATGCGTTGGTTTAGACATTTAAATTTTTACGAATATGTTTATTATTGAGAAATCGATCTTTTACAATTGTTTAACATAAATATATTCAACAGAAAGAAGTTGATCTTCAATTGGTCAACGTATGAAGTATAGATCAAAGAAAACAGATGACGATGATATTTTAGAAACAAAAGGGTAGACACAGAGGATTGATTTTTTTAATACTTAAGGTAATGTTCTGTATATAACAATAATGCAATAACAAAGCATGAGAATAACGAATTGATTATAGAGCGCGTGTGCGTGTGTGCACGCACGCATGCACACACACAAAATAAAATGGAATGCTAAGATGAAATTTGTTGTTGTAAATGAGTTGATATGTAATACATTGCATCAAATGATTCTAAAAATGACTCCCATGTTTATCTTCTCGATGCTGCTTTTATAAAGTACCATAAAAACATAGTCAACTCATTGTCCAGTATAAGTCTATATGCTTGAACTAAAGGTTAACAACATGTGTCATGAACATGCACAAACTATTTTTACAATATTTGAATAATAATAATTATAGTGTATAGAATTTGTAATATTGAGTGTTGACGTAAAATTTGGCTGCTTGATGGGAAAAGCTTGCAGGATAGATATTGACGAAAAATTAAGAATATTACTATAGAAAACCCAATTGACTCAAAGAGAGAATTGATTTAAAGTATTTTGGGCAGTGATATGCAATGAAAAATCTATCATATAAGATAAAAACCTACGAATGACTAAATCAGGAGCTTCCTAACAATTTTGATATATAATTATATAGCAAAGCTTGTTTCAATCAATCTTAAATTTAAAATATCCAACAGATGTACTGGATTATTAATTCTTATTATGAAAAACCTGCTTCAAGATATGCTTCATTTGGATGTTTATATCCTTTATATAATTTTGACTTTTCAATATGTTCCAAGGTTTCAACTGTTGCATCGTGGATTTACTTTGATAAGCGTGCCCATCAATTTCACAAACTTTGTCCGAAAGCTAGTCCTTTTTTTGTGAATCCAATGTTATAATATTAGTCATAAGTATTTTATGCCAATTTTATCAGGCTATATCCCGGACTTTCTTTTAATCAGGCAAACGTCAGAAATATCCAACAAATGTACCTCTTTATGCAATGGTCCCACTATAGCAAACTTTTTTTTAAAACTTTTACCTCTCGTGCAATGAAAATATTTCTACTAATGGAACACTGAAACAAAATTGTTTTCGACTTACAGTTTATTTCTGTTGCAACAAAAGGGTATTTTGAATGGAAAAAAAACGTATTGGCAAACAAAAATATGCTATAAGGTAAGCAACATATGCAATTTTCTTAGGAAAAAATGCAAATACATTTAACAAAAGAGTGATTCATTTCAATTTTTTGTCCTCCAAAATGTATATGGAGCTAAATTATAAAGGTTTGGCCAACATCTTCTTCTATCCAATTACTTGTAAATGTATTACTATTGTTGTTATTCTATTAAAGCTGAAACATAAAATACACAATTAAACAAAAAGTTTACTTTTGAAAAAGGCATTAAATGTTGATGGATAGACCAGTAAATCTTAGTATACAAAATGCTATATCTTCCTGAAAAATAAAAAATAATATACTAAGAAGAAGTATATATATAGACATGCATTTATCTGCTCAAATGACACACACGCACACAGACACATATTGTCACCCAATTTTAATAAATAGGAATATGTCTACCATGAGTTGGCATTCATTTACTGCAAAGTATTAATATATATAACTAATATTTTAAAATATGTATGAGTTTTCAATTAGTTGATTATCCAAAGTCGTTAAGTTAGAACTAGGTAGTCCAAAGTTTTGATTACCATTAGTTGTTATAAACTTGTTACATACTTAAATTCTAGCCTTCGGAAAAGGAAATAACGTGCTTCGGTTATTTTTGACATTTACCAATGGGATATTCAATAATAACATACAAACTAATGTGTTTGCACAATAAAGCATGAATGAATTTTTCAAGGGTGGAAACAACTAAAATTATGCCCTTTTTTCCTATAGTATTCCATATTACAGAAATACTTGTGGCTCAATTACAAAAGTGAGAAGTCGAATTTGTTTAAAAATAATATTTATAAAACATGGATCGAAAGTGTATAAAACGAAAAACGTAACCAAGCTTCAAAATTTTGTGTTATACACCTTTCCAAATTTAAAATTCAAATATAAGTGACGTTGAAATGTCTTCGCTTATATAATACTCGAAATAAAAATATGTTTGTTCACATATATTTTTAATAGGTGAAACAATTGTGAATATAAATGCACAATTATTCATAGTTGAATCTTACAGGCAAGAATAATGTATATTTTCACCCAGTGGAAAATGCACAACAACGTTTCCTATTGACAAAGAAAAATAACAAACCATTACATGCTTATAGAAATAATTTTAACCATACTTCGTTTAAGCTTATATAATTTAACAAACCATTACATTCATTTACAGGCATTACAGAAATAACAAACCATTACATTCATTTACAGGCGTGTAGCTTTGTAATTCAGAAAAAGGCTTGCTTTGGATTGACAATCAAAGAGACCTGGGTAATCATCTCAAAAATTATCATTCACTAAAAAGCCACCTCATTGAGAAGCATTTCATATGGGCTATCTCATCATTTGTATGATTATTACTTTCAACTGTGATTTTATTGAATCTTTTTGTTCTTACAACCTTTAGGTCTTACAAATCATTTCTTGTTACCAAAAAATTATTTAGTAAACTTTAATTGAAGTATGAAGATTTGCATGGTTTCATGCTATATTTTGGTTATCTTTCTTACTTATAAGATATGTGTGCATGTTTTAATGTTAAGGTATAAATGCATCCACATTTGGTGCTGTTTATTTCTCGACTGTGGTGACATTTCCAAAGAGCGTTAGGTAGCAATTCTATTGTACATAATTACATTTGTGGCAGGAAAAAAATCTCTTATATATAAGAGGCGGGAAAGTGTAATCAAGAAGGTTTCCAGATACAGTTGTACAGCCAGTTGTCATATTCTTCGGTTAGTTAATCATGAACTTTATAATATAATTTAACAAAATTAATGGTTTCAATCACCTTTTTGCCTATACTTTGATAAAGACTTAGAAAGGAAAAGTGCTTACACTGCATATCATCCCAAAATGCATGATTTAGAACTGACAAAAAACACCATGCAAACTTAGATAAACACAATATAAATGATAAGGAATGACCCGTAACCATGCTGTAATGGCGTTGAATATGAAACATTCAGTGGCAAAACAAATAAATTATGTTAAGTATCTAAAGTGGAAACAATACTTTGAAGCATCTACGGATAATAAATTGTACCTCATCTATCGAACATAATGCTCCATTTACATGTTTTCTTTTGATGATTCATCCATATTCACAAACTGTCTATTGCACAAATTAACCTGAAATTTATATTTAGTCACGATCGAAATAATTTTTACAGTAACTAAGATGCACTTCAATCCATTTTGTTATAAGTGAAGAGTGTTAAGAGGTAATAAATCGACTGATGTCAAGTTTTAAATGTACCTGAAAAGTGCTGGCTTGATGTAGAAGGTGCAGTTTTAGCTATGAGGCTTTTAGGTTGTAGGTTGATTCTTCCTTTATATGTGCATGATTACACATCTCTCTGCAATCCAAGAATAATCATGAGGAAGATGAGGAATGAAACAACTTTATAAAAATGTACATAGTTTTGAGGTTCAATTTAGAAAATTTATTGATCTAACATTTCAATTTCAAGGTAGTAGCAAAAAAAAAAAGTATTTTACATCCATAAACAACAATTAATTAAGATGAAACCGAATTACTGGGTAGTTATTGAAATTTATGCAGTAAGCTGGAAGGAATTAAGAAGTACCTTACCAAGTAGAGATGGTATTCAGCATCTGTTGTCAATGAAATTTCGTGAGCCATTATGACCGCTTCACCCTTTCATCGCATTGTACTACTAAAAACCATGCATCATTTTAGTTCAAGAACAAACCTATAAAGTTGAATCCACGTAATAGGAATAAATAATTTAAATTATCTGATGCAGTTATTTCTGTAAAGTTCTAGCTACTGACCCTAATCGTAAGGCATCGAGGGGGAAAAAAGGCAGACAACGTTTGAAATAGGAAAGCATGTCCAAATTAAGGTATCGACGTCCAAAAAAAGAAGGAAGATGAGGAGGGAACACATACCTTATAGAGGGTGACGCAGATGAAATTAGGGGTGAATCGATCTAGGGCTATGAGACGCACGGAGAATAAGGAGCGCTCCACTTACCAATGGAGGGTAAAATAAGGGGGAAAAGATGTTGGAGAGGGATTTGTAGGTGAGTTTGGTATTTCTTTTTTTCGCATTTTCTGTGTGGAAGGAAAGAGGTGCAGCGCGGTGGAAGAAAATCACAGAGAAGAAAGAGAGGGGAGAGAGAGACTGTTCAGATCCAATTTTCTGCGAATCTCTAGGAGGCTTGTGCGTCCTTGAAGGAAAACCCAGTAATAATATAGTAGTATAGATGACCCACATTCCTTAATGTCACCCATATGGGGATTTCACTGAGAAATTATGGAGCATTATAGGTATAAAGACATAAAACATCACAGAGACTAAGATTTTGCAAGACATAAAATAAAAAATTTACAACGGAAAAAGAAAACCAACTTTATTTCAATTAACTGGATAGTTATAAAATGTAATGTCTCAAAATCTCAGTTGAAACACCATCAGAGTACAAAATAATATTATCCCCCAAATAGTCAAAAAGATACAACCAAAACTTGAAAAGAAAACAGGAAGTGATCCAACTTTAGCATAAACCTTTCATGAAAAAATCAACAAAGAAATCTAAGCTATACACTTTACCCTTGTAAGCGTGAAGGAAAGAAAAGAGAAAGGAAATGGGTCAGAAAGAAAAGAGAAAGGAAATGGGTCAGACATAAAGCATGGTGAGCTGCTATGATTATCAGTCCGACTACTAACTTAAGAGTAAAATAGATAAGTAGTGGTTCTAGTGTCATAAATGGGTAAGTGTCTGTACATATCTAGAGGTGAATAATAACCGATTTGAATTGATAATAAGGATCAGCTATTCTCAAAAAAAGATAGTGATCATATCAAGCAGATTGACCATTTTGCACTTCTATAGATTCAGACAGAAACAAGTAATTCGGAAGGCATTTCCTAATGCTACCCATCGATCAGCTTTCCAGATGTCAATAACATGTGCCTGCTATGACGTTCAAGGTTATCAATTCCTGAACCCATCAACTAAAACAGACACAACCTTAATTATAGGCGTTACATCATCTTATCTTCCCAATTCAGAACTATGCATGCTTATGGCTCCACCGAACGCGCCCATACCCACCTTTAGTTTAAACCTCTTACTATCCACTTCAATATAGGTGCGCCTTAACCCCTACCTAGTATGAGGCCCCGTGATAACCAAGGAATACTGACTGATACAGGTTCCAACACAAAATGCACTTACACAAGCCCGCCCGAGACTCGGTCCTCAAGTTAACTAGGATTTCCACGAGTCCTTTATATCTTACCGGAATGGACTCCTCAGCTTATTAATTAGACAGGTTTAACTTAGCATGTTTATGTTTATTAATAAGCCCAAAATAACCACTTGTTATATTTCTAGATTGTAATTAACGAATGCAATTTACAACACTGTATTTCTATATTGTAATTAACGAAATTAATCTTCAACTTTTTATTTCTAGATTGTTATTCATGAAAGTAATTTACAACCTTTTATTCCTAGATTGAAATTAAGGAAAGCTATCTACAACCTTTTGTTCCTAGATCACACTTAATGAAAGTAATATACAACCTTTTATCCCTAGATTGCAATTAATGAAAGTAATCATCAATCTTTTATTCCTAGATTGTGATAAACGAAAGTAATCTACAACTTTTTATACCTAGATTGTATGTAACTAACGAAAGTAATCGTCAATCTTTTATTCCTAGATTGTGATAAACGAAAGTAATCTACAACTTTTTATACCTAGATTGTATGTAACTAACGAAAGTAATCTACAACCTTGTATTACCATGTCACTTATTGTCCAATTAATTCTAATACATCATTGTTCAGATGTTTAAAGTTACATGTTACTTAATGTACAATTAAGTATTTTATCCCAATCCACATGTTTTCTGTTAACATATTACTTAATGTATAATTAAGTGTCATTCATTACAATTAACATGTTTTCCAAATTAATGTCAAATTAACACGTTTCCCAAATTAATGTCAAATTAACATGTTTTACAAATTAATGTCAAATTAACATATTTTCCTAAATTGATGTCAAATTAACATGTTTTCCCATATTAATGTCAAATTAACATGTTTTCCCGAATTAACATGTTTTTCAAATTTCATGTCACTTAATGTCTAATTAAGCGTAATTAATTCTAAGTCACAATCCATTATCTGAATATAGTATTCATTACCCAACATCCCTTTTTTTAAAACAAAATTTCATTTTTTTCCAAATATTACAGTTTGTTGATTACATCTTCAAATTTCAACATGCCTCTTTTATACCCATTACTTATAAATGTTCACTAATCCCCAATTTAATCCTTTTATGCATTTTCTTATTATCATCCAATTGCACTATTAATGTCTCATTACGTGGTTTAACCCAATTTGCGCAAAAATAAGATCAACCGAAGGTTTAGGCTCAAAAGACCTAAATTCAACATCAGAAATAAAAAGGAAATGGCCTAGGCTCAGATGGAAAAAATAGATCTGATAATGACCGAACTAAAATAAAATTTCACACGAAGAACAATGTTGTAGCTAGCTGAAATAAATAACAGTAATGGACTTACTGAAATAGGCAAAAGGGAAGAACAAGAACATAAATCCGATCTATAAGAATTATTTACAGAGAAAAGAAATAGGGATACTAAATCTGTAAGTAAACAACACTTGAAAAGAAAAATTTAGATCTGAACTTACTGTAAAACCTATTGTATCAATTTTAGCCTTTACTTGGAGAAAATCATATAGCCATACTACCACTCACATAAAATTTGTGCAAATCCAGTAAGCATCTATAGATCCCCTCTATCTATGAATATCCCCCAAAAATATGTGTAGAACCAAGCCTCAATACTCCATAAAAAAATCATTTGAGGAGAGAGTCATTTGAGAGGTAGAGAAATGGAGTAGTGAAGATTATGTTAGGTTTTGGAGGCTATTTATAATAGAGTTAGGTGTCCAGGTTCACTGAATTTTATGTCCAAGTTCATTGTATTTTACACATCAGCAAGGAGTTACCTAGAAGCAACAAAGCAGGCTCGAAGCTGGGTCGACCCGCCTTAGACATGGGGTCAACCCGTTTGCTGACACAAATGTCGAGCTAGTTAAGGGCTGGGTTTCCCATTAATTCTGGTTATTAATTAAATTTCGAATTTTGAATTTCAAGTTTTTAATTGATCATAACTTATTCATTTCTCATCCGATTACGCAAACTAAAAGTCTATCTAAATTTTGTGACGGACGCAACAATGAATTCCATTTTATCCAATTCTCAATATTATTCTGATTAATATTTATTTTCTCAATTTATTCCTCTATTAATTAATTCGTTAACTAATTATTTTTTGTTAAAAATCCGGGTTGTTATATTCTCCCTTCCTTAAAGGATTTCATCAAGGCTAGAAGAATGTTATAAACGTTATCAACCATTATCTGCACCCATTTACTCAACCATCAACCATTGACATCCATTGTCCTTAGAATTTCTAATGCTTTGTATGAACATATGTAAAGGTGTGGTGTATATGTCCCTAAGCTAATGTGAAAATCAGGCGGTCTACTAATTCAGTTGACTTTCTTGATGCAAATTTATGTTTGTGTCATGCATCCAATATGTATGCAAGAGAGTCCTAATGATACTTACAAAATTCTTTATGCGTGCAACAACCATTCACCAAAATTCAATGTCCGTGTAATGAGTCAACAATTTTTTTCATCATAGTGAAAATAAATTAAAATGTCCACATGTACATATGCAATATGTAAGTGTCCTAGTTCAGCTGATCCCTAATCTAGTGCCTGGTGTATGTATATGCATCCACTCCATCCACTAGCAAACACTTGTATCCATCAAACATAACATGTCTCAAACACATGTTTCAACCATATCTAAACTCAATTCCTGAGATAGTACCTAATCAAAGGAAGAAGCTATTGATAGAATATCAAAGAGGAAATACTTGTCAAAAGAACACGGCTAATAAACTTGAATCCCTCGGTGTAGTTCTTTCATCTCACTCACCTTAATTACTTTGGAGAAAAACTCTCAAATGAGCCAATTCAAAAGTTTACCTTAATCTTAGAAGTAAAGTCACATTTTTCCTCCTTTCCGTCCTCAAATTTCTAGCCTCTATTTTGCCCATTTTGTGTTCCTTGACTTGCTCCACTTGTATTGTCCAGCCCCATAAAGACTAACCTACCGCCCCACTTTTTATATACATAATTTTCCGAAAACTTTTTTAAAAATCTTAATGAGGCATAATTTTAGTCATACAAATTTCTTTTTGTAATATGCATATAGTTGTATTATAAAATTTCCAAAATACAAATTTCATATCATAATACATTAGTCTTTCAGAATTTCCATTTCTTAAAACTTTATACATATGGGGTTTCGACTCAAAGTGTTCCACAAAATTCCATAAAGCACTTCCTTATTACACTCTTGTCTTGGAAAACAATTATCCATTTAAAATCTCTATATTATTTTTATTTACTTATTAACCAAGCCTGTTACTTGCCTTAATTCTATGGTCATATAAAGATTTTAATTGGAATTCCAAAAATCCACCTCTTTTGTCCAAATGACAAAATCCTGATAAGCACCGAATCTCAATAATAGATTTTAACAATTGGTGAATTCATATCCAATCTTAAGATACAATCTCAGATTATATTTCTGGGGTTTACAAAATATTTCCATTAGTATTACATGAACCCATGAGCTTCCAAAAGCTAAAAACTATTAACTACATAATCAATATTTTTTTTTTTTGTCGTGAAGCCCTAATTCCTAGTAAGGAAACAACTAACCAACACTTCTTGTTACTGAAAATTCAGAATTCTCTCATAGTAGATAACAATCCTTTTCTTATAACAAACTAATGGTAGTTAATCCAAGATAACTACTCTTATAGGTTTTTTAACCAATGTTACTTTAATAGAATTGGTACTTAAGCACTAATACAAAAAGGTTTTACCATCCTAGACCAACATGTTACTAATACAAACTTTACCAACAACCCAATAAACAAGTCAATGGCTAGGCTTAGGTAAAAAGGTACGGTAACTAGTTCAAAATTTCCTTTACTTAAATTTTTACGAAAACCTTTGCACCATAACTAAAGTCCAACTACTTCCTTAAAATACATGTAGAAGATAAGACTCACACAATTCTTTTTGAAAGTTAGGGAGTAAAATATTTTAGTCATAACAATGAAACTCAATTCTCACTTACAACCCTAAAACCATGTGTTTTATCTAAAATGTTACCAGTTTAGCTTTATCACAAACGAAGGTCCAAAAATAAATCTCTTTCTTCCTTAGAGACAAACTTTTAATTGTTTACCATATGCAGAATATAACGCACAAAGAGAACTAAATCGATACTGCCTAGAGATGCACTAAGGAAAAAATAATAGGAATATTAACATGATTGGCCCTTTGGGTTGCCAGAAGCCTAAAAAATTAGTCCATCGCATAGCCTATCCCGACTATTCTCTTCTTGCAGTCAAAACAACCCCAATTGGCTAACTAATTCATCCTCCAAATTTTCCTACTTCAAAACCTTTGAATATAAGCACCTCAATTGAACACTACTAGTGCAAAATTCTGGGATAACTAATTATGTAGCTGATCTATTTAGACCAAAATATAACCCATACTAGGAAATGCCCCAAATATCAAGATTTTTAGTTTCAACCCTGACTCACCACAAATAATCTAGTCGATCCCTATGGGGTTCAAAAACTACTACTGGGCCTAAGTGAAAATGGTCAACTGGTACTATCACTACACCCTCGGGGATTTACTATATATGTAAAGGTCCACTTCATTATGCCTACAATACGGATGCTCCACATGACTAATCTTATCGTGGATATGGCCCCATGCAGCCACCCCAACCAATACATCGAAAAAGGGCAAAATATTCCTAAACCAAATAAGAAGACTAGAAAGAACAAAAGATAGACAACATTCTTTCTTTCTCTAACCCTTTCCTTCTCCCATTCCTCGACCACTTTTGACCAACAGCTCTCCTTATAATCCTTTCGACATTAATATATTCATGTTGATTGATATGCATGTAATAATGCACATTTATATTCACATATTTATTCTTGTTTAGTGCTAATAAATGTCATATGTGGGTATTTTATCAATATGTTTAAACCATAATTCAATTAATTTCAAAATATCATACATTCATTGTCATACAAAGGAAAAATGGTCATTTTTGTGCTTAAGTTATTTTGAGAATTTTTACTTGGACATTTTTCATTGTTTTTGTAGAATTTGGTGCGTTTGGAAGAGAGCTTCATAAAGATTGTTATGCATACAAAAGGAATGAAGAGGAAATTACTCGCATACATAATCATGGAGGACCCCACTTTTTACAGTTAAAAGCTAAAATAGTGGATGACAAAGTTGTAGGCAAATTTGATGATGGAGTAATTCAAGCGTGATGGTTAATTAGTGGCCATATTTCCTAAAGGGCATTCTTGGTAGCACGCTAAGTTGAATTAGGGTTTTTCACATGTATAAATAACCCCTGTATGTTGATGTAAAAATCAGCTTGGATTTTATTTACTTTAGAGTGGAGGCTGAAATCAAAACCTCTATTTTTATTCAATGGCTTCTTAGCCATTTCTCTTATGTAATCTCACTTTAATGCAATTTTATTTTGTTTTCATTTAATTCTTGTTATTTACTTTGTGTATTAGTATAGATTTATTTTTATGCAAGTAGAATAGATTTTTATCTTTATTTGCTCTTTTTTTGTTCTCTTTTATAACGAAATCTCTTTATGCTATCATTGAATCCATTATGAGTAGTTAAACCCCTTCAATTTAGGGGTAGTGAAGCTCTCATGATTCATGGATGATTAACATAAGAATTTCATGTTTCTAACTCTCTTATTTGAGCTTAATCTAAAACTGGATATAGATAAAGTAAAGATTTTATATGATGAAAACTGATAGCACATGTTGGTTGATTATTCCCAAATGTGTTATACTCATACAATTAATAGAATCATACTTTATCACAATCTAATTTATTTTAGAAAAAGTAGTGACATTAAAAGTGAAATCATCCTTGATGTTCTATGTAGTTGGTGAATATTAACATACAGAACATACTCATAATGTTTCATTTTTAGTAGAACTATTGTTTTCTATGTGATAATTAGGGCTTTAAGTTTGTACTGAAAATTGATGATTTATGTAGCTTGAATTTTCTAGCATAGAAATCATGCTTTTATGAATTCAACACTTAATGTGCTAGTTACTAAAGAGAGTTAGAACCATTTTTTATGGTAATCAGATTGATATTGATAGTGAATCTACTCCTAAATTGTCTCTTAGTCTCATATTCGTATTCATTTTAACATTGTTAGTTTACTTTTAGTTTTTAGTTAACAATTTCACTCGCTTTCGGTTGAATTTGATTGACTAAGATTAGAATAAATTCTTTCCCTGTGGATCGACCCGTATTCGTTACGTACTACGATTGTACGTTGTGCACTGGCGGTTATTATTACAGTATTTTATCAATGGTTTTCTAATTCCATAGAAACGCCGTTTTCAAACAAGTTTTTGGCGTCGTTGCCGGGGAAAGAATTTAATTTTGAGCTTATTCTTCGAAATAATTTTCTTGTTTGTTGTTCTTATTTCTTAAGAAAAATTGTGGTGTTTCATTGTGTAGTTTGTTAGCTTCTTTTTGTTCACTTGCATTTGTGTATTTGTTGTTTTCGTTGTTTGTGTTCTTTGTTCTCATAGTATTCTTTTTTTTTATATATAAAAAAAGGGAATTGTGTGTGTTTTGTGTACTTGCTTTAGTCTTCATATAAAAAACCTTGTGTTTATTTTGTTTTCTTGTGTTTGTGTGTATTCAATTGTGCATCGTTTCTTTTTGGTGTTTCCATTTGTGATTTTCTTTTTTCTTTTTTTAAATTATTGCTTTCCTTTTTCTCCTTCTTTAATTTTGTTTCCCTTCTCTGCCTTATATTTCCTGATTGCATTAATCCTTTTCTTTCCAGTAATTAATTAACATTATTGCTTTCCAATTCTTCATTTTTTTTCCAACTCTTCATTTCTTTCCCAAATTCCCTTCATAATTACTTTCTTTTTTATTTTTTAAAATCAAAACAAAATAAAAAAATACAAAATTCTTTTGGTTTCTTTCTCCTTTTGTTTTCTGTCTTCACCTCGAATCACGTCCATTGCCATAACTTTCCCTTCTTTGCCTCTGCTTTATTTATACACCACAATGTCCATCACTAAGATACCCTCCATCACATCCACTGTCTACCATTATACACTCAATTCAAAACCCAAAAACCATCTCTTCCAATTTCAAACTCACCACCACAGTTCCTATATATCACTACAACCATACCACCGCAAAACAGCTACGCTCCTCAAACAAACCCACTTCTGCACAATCAACAACAATCCATCCTCAAACCACAAGACTCCCTCCTTGACAAATACCACACCAGCACCCAGTTTTGCATCCCTTCCTTCACATACTCTGACGTGAACGCCATAAACTGTTATCCCCAAACCCACAACATTACCATACACCATTGTCAAACCACCCTTCACCTCCTTTTTCCACAAATTCGACAAGTACATCCCCCTCTAGTATTTTCAATCACCTACAATTCTTCCTTCATAAAACCATCTCACTGACCATCTTTCGCCATCCCTAACTACACCAAATACCCATACGCTCAAACATCTAAGCCCCATCATCCACCACTCTAACAAACATGTTCACCTCCCCAGTCTCCAGATCCTTCTCTCAACCTCATACCAAACAACTCCATCCCTAACCAAAGCTTCAAATGCGTTCTAACTTCATCAGTTCAACCTCAGACCAAAATATCCAAACCGCAATTCCACAAATACCCGAAACCCGGGTCATCGTCATACTAAACCGATCCACAATCGATAACCCCATTTCGCTCCTCCGCCGACTACTAGCCCAGAACCATGCTCCAATCACTTATTATTGAAATCAATTTCGACGAATGACCTCATTAAAAAGGCCGGTTTCATTTTTTTAGTTTATTTTAATTTAAGTGGCTGTTGATGTTGATTGCGAAATTAAAAAGGTCGATTTGAGAAGTATTTGGTTTTGTTTGCTGTGAGGATTCTATTTGCCCTGAGTTGCTCCTGGGCTGTTTAAGACTTGTGTGTTTTTATTTAGTTATTCATTTAAGTTTCCTTTTAGTTTGAGTTCTCTTTCATTTTTGAAAAAAAGGGAATGTGACTTTCTGTGTCAAGATAAATAAGAATTAGACTTGCTTTGAGCTTCTGTTTGTTGGTGTATATTAAAAAAACGGGGTGTCGTTTGTTTTTCTTTCTTATTTGTAGTATTTTCTTTTAAGTTTGGATCTCATTTTGTTTTCATTACTCGTTCCAAAAAAAAACAGATAATCACAGTCAAGCAACAAACATGGATTTCAAAGATCAAGCCATTTGCAATTAGAAGAATTTGAATTGTTGGAGCGGTTGCACACTAAGTGGGGTGTGAATGCGCTAGTGCTACTCAGTTGCACTGGATGGACTTCCGATCTAGGTGAGAATTTTCCAAACTCTAAAGGGCCTGCTGCTGCTTGAAAAAAAACATAAAATTTGCTTGTAAAGATTCTGTGCAGGTGCTGCGACTTGTTTGTAAATTTTTTTCTGCAATTTCTTGTTCTGTGACTGTTCTGAGACTGTTCGTTCTACGATTGATTAAAATATTGCAAAAAAAGATTCGTCTTAGTTTTGTTCTTATTTTTTTAAGGACTTCATTATATTTTGACAAGTTGGTTTATTTCTAACGGATTATTTTTCAGTGTCTAGACTACAGCAGAGTAATAACCGTTTATAAATATTATGTGATTCGTAAATATTATATCGGTTGTTCCTCTAAAGGTACTTAAACCTTCGGTTGCATTGGTAGGATGATTCCTGGTGCACTGATATTTCCTTCCCGTTAACTAGCATAGAAATCTTTTGTTGAAATTAATCTAACCATCATTATGTATTTCTAGAAAAATTGTAAATTGCAATAGGTTCATCCATCTTTAAAAAAAAATGGGGCCAATAGTTTTTTCCTTTTTGTACAAATTTAACTTTTCTCTCTTAAAAAAAATCGCTTTAATAATCTTCTCAAATTTGTTCTTTCGCCTTTTCTCGTATTCTTTGCGCTAGTGCATGCATAGTTGGACCCGTGATCCTTCTACTAATCGTTTAGTTCAAACAGACATTCTGTCAACTATGGCCAAAGAAAATCCACCTCGTATTCTTATGGATTGATACTTCCCCGCTCGAGTTTCTACTCCTTGCATCATATTGCCCGCCCCAACGGGTAACCACATTGAGATTCATTAAAATCACATAAATACTCTTCCAAAATTCAGCAATCTTGAACGTGATGATCCTTATATTTTCTTAACCAAATTTGACCAAGTTTGTGCAACCATGAAATTTCAACAACTAAGTGACGATGGAATCAAACTTAGATTAATTCCATTTGCACTTACCGATTATGCTGAAAAATGATTGTATAGATTGCCTTCAAATACGATTGGAACTTGGAATGAATTTGTGAATGTTTACTTAAAGAAAATTTACCCTTTGGAAAAAAAATCCAAAATTCGAACCGAAATCGTTAATTTTCATCAATTTGAGGGTAAATCCTTTGCAAAATATTTCGAAAGATTTAAAGAACTTCTAATCAAATGTCCACATCACAATTTCAAAAAATGGACTCTTTGTCAAATTTTATACGATGGACTCGAAAATAATTCTCTAACCATGCTCGAATCGAGTTTCCAAGGAAACTTTCTAGTCCAACATCACGATGCTGCTTGACAATTTCTCGGAAATTTTGCTGAAAAATCAGCTCAATGGGAAAGATCTAATGAGAAATTGATTTATTCCCGATCAAATGCTCATTCGGAAGGATCCTCAACAGCTTTAGAAGAGAAAATAGACGTGATGTTAACCAAATTTGATAATATCCTTTCATCAACTCAAATAAATCAAGCCCAAGCGTCTCAGCCTTCATGTTACAAATGTAACGATCCTAACCACATTGCCGATCAATGCCTACATTCGTTAAAACAAATAAACGCATTTAACAAAGCTAGAAACGACCCATTCTCCCCAACATACAATCCAGGTCGGAGAAATCATCCTAACTTCTCTTGGACCTAAAATAATGCAAATTCGAATTTGGTTCGACCCCCTTTTCAACCATTTTCGAATGATCCTTCGAATCCTCCCTTTCAACAAACTCAGTTCCAAAATCTTTCGCTAATCAAGCGCAACAATCTTTTGTTCCCCCGGACGATAAACGATTGACATCACGTGAGAAAAGTCTCGAAGAATTGACTAAAGCAACTACTCAAAATCTCCAATCAAATAGCAGTCTGCAAAATTTATTGACTTCGCACATGCAAAACACAAGTCAGTCGATATCTAAACTTGAAATGCAAATGAGTCAGTCAGCCACTTCCATAAGTGAAAGGGAAAGAGGCACTTTTCCAAGTCAACCCAATCCAAACCCTAGGAATCAAAATCCTAATCCAAACCAAGCTCGTGTCATCCAGGATAGCAATCAAACTCATTTGAACGCTATCACAACTTTACGATCGGGTAAGAAAATCGATAATCAAGTTGAAAATCCAAATAACTTATCGAGTGTTCCTCTCGACTCTTCTAAAACCACGAATGATCTCGATCCAAATTCTGAGTCCAGTTCTGCTCCAACTCAAGTAGACCGACCTATTGAGTTTCGCATTCCATTTCCTCATCGTCTTCGACCAAAGAAACATTCTGACCAAATGGGAAAAGATGTTGGAAAATTTTAAACAAGTAAAAGTTAACATCCCTCTTCTTGACATCATTCAGCAAGTCCCTACCTACGCTAAATTTCTCAAAGACTTATTGTGACGACCCGCCCGCACTAACCGACATTTACTCCAAAAGTGCGTTGTACACATGCCCGACTAGCACGGAACGGTACCAAAGAAAGGAAAGAGGAGAACGAACTAACAAGGAACCTGTAGAATGTCACACAGCGCATGGAACAAAATATAATAATAATGTCTCACAGCGCATGGAACAAAATATAACAATAACATAATCTTGACATAAAACAGGCGAGACAATACATAAGCTGATAACTAAAACCAACATCAACATCAGAGCAGCGGAAATCCAAGTACAGCTCATTACAACTTCCCAAAATTTACTATCTCTAAAACAAAAGAAAGCTAAAGTAGAAGTTGCACTACTAATGCCCAAGCAGTGATCTTCAACAACACAGGGAGAATACTATATATATCATATGTGGAAGCCTCCTGCTCGTCTCCGGATCATCCACCCGTGCATCACCAGCTAACCTGTCTCTAGTCTGCTCGTGTGAGCACCCAGAGTAATAAGAGGAGACATAAAACTCTGGGTCAGACATAAAGCCTGGTATGAGCGATAAGCATCTAAACAGAACAATAACAGGTATACTAAACCATACCTGAAACTGGACCTGCAACCAAAGAGTTAGCACTACATACCGTACAATACTATAAGATGCCATAACAGATAGTGTAAAGAATACGGGGGTGGGGTGTGTATGTCATAATGGTGGCAAACAAATCAAGCATAACAACCATCCTCACATCTCTCACTCAGTGCGTAAAGCATACGATATCCACCACTGTCAATCACTAGACCCATCGAAGTAGTGACGGAGTTCAACTTGTACAACTACTGCTACTACCAAGCTTACCACATGGAGTCATGACCAAATATTTACAAATGACCCCACTTCATTGGTCTATAGCCCTTTAGTCGTACCTAGGCCACTGTGGCCCTGAATCCGTTCACGTACCTCTCATACATAGTGATCCAAAGTCATAGACATCGATAGCCCCTTGGCACACGTCCCGCAGCAAAGCCCAATCATGAAGCCCACTCATTGGTTCCCAACTGGAGCCAGAGTCAAAGCTCCTCATTTGGACTTCGTTTGCATCTCGGGTTTTGATCGAATTTGAGTTGGTCTTCAAAAGAGTCGTCGCGTAGAAGAGATGGAAGTCTAATTCGGTTCGGTCCAATTTGCTTCAGTCGGTTCGGTTCGGGTGTCATGCTTCCTAGTATGCTCCTGAGTGCGGTTCGGTTCGGTGCTTCCCTTTCTAGCTCGGTTCGGATGCCTTCTGCCTGGATTTGGTTCGGTAGTTGCTCTCTCGCTTCGGTTCGGGTCGAGATGTCCTGGCTCCGGTCCGATCCTCCTCCCTACCTCCGATCTGATCCCCTGCCTTTATTTAACTCATGTGGTCTTTCCATCCGATCCCGCTCGCTTCCCTGCTCCGATCCGCTCCCTAGCTCCGATCCGGTCCTCTATCCAACTCCAACTCTAAGCAATGGCCTTCCTTCTTGCCAAACTTCTTTTGTGCCAGATTTCAGTCCAGTTCGGATTTCCCTGCCCAGCTCTCCTATCCGATCCGAGCCCATACCCGATCCGATCCGAAACCCTGCACAACTTTCTACAACTTTCTCCAGCAACATGTTTACGCCATTCTACGACGTTTTCGACCAATCTAACTATTCTAATTAATCACAAAACATGTCATACAATCATAGCAACAAATAGAAGTGACCATAAACCCCAAACCATCAACCATAACATGTAAAACGGATCAAACATAGCCAAGACCCCATATTTTACCTTAAGCATGTTTAAACAAAACTAATCCTAGGGTTAACAAAACTTAACCAAATCAAACCAAATTTCTAACAGAGGCATAAAATATTATTTTCGAATTTATAGATATTTTTCCAGAATTTATTAGTGTATAAATTCGCTAATCTTCACTAATTACCCTTAATTAACCGTAATTAGTGTCAAAACAATGCTAATCACTCACATTGGCCACAAATAAAATTCTCAGAACTGAAACCTTGCTGATTTGGGTGAATACTGATGTCTAACAGCAGCTCTAACCTTGCTTTCGTGTTTTCTCTCCTTAATTTGATGTAGAATAAGCCAAAACTTGATTAGAAAGTGATTTGGGGATGTTTCTAGATGTTGGCAGCCATTGTTAGGGTTCAAGAATGAAAGTGGCGGCTGGAAAATGAGGATAAGATCGTTCTCTAAATGATTTTAGCCTCCTCATAACCATAATCCCGAAATCCCCCATTGGGCCTAACTGTTAATCACCCGGTTAAGCCCAATTAAGCTGTTTTTCACTATCTGAAACTTGTTTCAGCCATATCTCCCAAACGGTGAGTCCGTTTGGCTAATGTGACCACTCTACGGAATTGTAAACCATCATCCGTAGCCATTGAAAATGGTTTCAGGTCAAAATTTCTTTCCAGTCAAAAATTATGGCCAAAACAGTACCAACTAGGGATAAAATGGTCATTTAAAAATCGGGAAAAATCATGAATATGGGAAATGACCCCAATAGTCGTCTCCCAAAGTTACATGACCATACGACTTCATATGTGAAAGAAATAAATATTCTATGATCCTTTGATGCGTAGAATGCGGGTCATTACACTCTTCCCCCCCCCCCCCCCCCCTTAAGAAATTTCGTCCCCGAAATTCCTTAACCCAAAACATACAGAGGATCCCGCATGCCTAACAACCACATACGACAATCAAACATACAACAAGCAAACAAGCCTATCCTAGCATGCGGAAAAACTAAATCGAAGTTAAAATCTTACCAGGCGAAGAGTTCTGGATGCGTCTTCCTAATGCTCTCCTCTGTCTCCCAAGTACAGTCATTTTCATTCTCGCCCCACTGAACTTTGACTAGATTCACCGCTTTCCTTCGAAGTTGCTTCGTATCGTTCCCAACAATACGCGTAGGCTTGCGGTTCCCAATCGCCTCCGGTTCAACTTCGACATCATCCAACTGATCTGGTGAAATAGTCACATCTGGGTCGTGCACGAATTTCCTTAACTGGGAAACATGAAATACGTTGTGAACTCCTGCCATCTTCTCTGGTAATTCAACTTTATATGCCAAATTCCCAATTTGCTCAAGAACTGGGAATGGACCAACGAATCTTGGTGCTAACTTGCCTTTCCTGCTAAATCGTATCACGCTCTTCAACAGGGAAATCTTGACAAACACCAAGTCGCCAATGGAGAACTTTAAATCTCTTCTCCTCTTATTAGCATAACTCTTCTGTCTATCTTGGGTAGCCTTCATTCGCTGTTGGATAATCTTAAGCTTAGCTGAAGTTTCTCTTATCACATCGGGTCCAAGCACAAACTTCTCGCCAATTTCTACCCAACATGACGGTGAGTTGCACGGTCTTCCGTACAAAGTTTCAAACGGAGCCATACCGATACTGGATTGGTATCTATTATTATATGCAAACTCTACTAGACGCAAATGGTCATCCCATGATCCACCAAAATCCAGTACACAAGCTCTCAAGAGGTCTTCCAATATACGATTCACCCTCTCTGTTTGACCATCGGTTTGAGGATGATACGCGGTACTGAGATGTAATTATGATCCTAACGCCTCTTGTAAGCTCTTCCAAAATCCACTAGTGAACAACGGATCTTGGTCACTCACAATGCCCTTGGGTATTCCATGAAACCTCACTACCCACTTTATATACAGTTCTGCTAACTTAGCTGCCGTCCTGTTTGACTTGACGGGTATAAACCTCGCACTCTTAGTCAATCAGTCTGCAATCACCCAAATGCTATCATGACCCGATCTAGTCCTTGGTAACCCATCAATGAAATCCATTGACACTTGTTCCCATTTCCATTCTGGAATTTCTAATGGTTGCATAAAACCACTAGGCTTCTTTTGCTCAGCTTTAACTAGCTGGCAATTCATGCATTTGGATATAAACTTCCCAATGTCTCTTTACATCCCTTCCCAGTAGTAGGTCTGCTTCATATCTCGATACATCTTGTTACCACCGGGATGTATAGTCAGTTTTAAGTGATGACATTCTCTAAGCACTTCATCTCTCAATCCATTGACATTGGGTACAACTAGTCTTCCATTCTTTCTAAGCCATCCATCTCGATCAAGCCTATACTTGTTCATCTCCTCGTCGATACCCATCTCTAACTTGGAGATGACTTCCAATAAGTTAGGATCGCTCCTCTGACTGGAACCAATCCGCTCAATCAAAGTGGGCCTGATCGTCAAACTTGCTAACATTTCTGGATCCAACTCGCACTTTGGTCTGAAATCATACCCAACGATGTACTCCAGTTGCTTCCATTCCAGAAACATAGCCCCTTAGCTGGCATGTCTCCTACTCAAGGCATCGGCAACCGCATTACCTTTCCCAGGTGTGTATGCGATATCAAAATCATACGAAGCCAAGAACTCTAACCATCTCTGCTGGCGGAGATTCAAATCTTTCTGGGAGAAGAGATACTTTAACGACTTATGATCTGTAAACAACTCAAATCTTTCTCCCAAGAGATAGTGTATCCACATCTTCAACGCGAACACGATCGCTGCCAATTCCAAATCATGGGTAGGGTATCTTCTCTCGTGCGGTTTCAATTACCGACTTGCATAAGCTACAACCCTACCGCCTTGCATCAATACAGCATCCAGTCTGGTACCACAGGCATCCGTGTATACTGTCATCTCTTCATTCCCCTTAGGAATGACTAACACTGATGCGCATGTCAACTTGTCCTTTAGACTCTTGAATGCATTCTCGCACCTTTCATCCCAGACAAAAGCTTGATTCTTCTTGGTCAATTGGGTCAGTGGTGATGCTATCTTGGAGAAACCTTGGATAAACTTACGATAATATCCAGCTAATCCCAAGAAACTTCTTATGTCCGTTACATTCTTGGGCGTAGACCAATCTTGTACCATAGCCACCTTTGCAGGATCCATGGCGATACCATGCTCTGAAACAACATGGCCCAAGAACCTCACTTCCCTCCTCCAGAAGTGACACTTAGAAAACTTTGCTTTCAATTGGTGTTTTCTCAGCACCTCCATCACTATTCTTAAATGTTCCTTGTGTTCTTCCTCCATTCTCGAGTAGACCAAAATATCATCCACGAACACAAGGACAAACTTATTCAACTGATCTCTGAATACCCTATTCATAAGATCCACAAAATATGCTGGGGCATTGGTCAGCCCGAATGGCATGACTAACCACTCATAAAATCCGAATCCAAAATGCCGTTTTAGCTATACTCTCAGCTTCCACTCTAAGCTGATGAAAACCTGTCGCGAGATCCAACTGAGAAAATACTCTCGCACCGCTCAACTGATCGAACAAATCATCTATCCGCAGTAGAGGATACTTGTTCTTCCTCGTCACTTTATTCAACCCGCGGTAGTCTACACACAAATGAAGGGACCCATCCGCCTTGGTTGCAAACACAACTGGTGCTCACCATTCAGAAACACTCCTTCTGATAAATCCCTTCTTCAAAAGATCGCTGACTTGCACCCCGAGCTCTCGCTGCTCCCTTGGTGCCATACGACGAAGTGGCATCACTATAGGTCTGGCATCTTTCACCAAATCAATACGGAACTCAATCTCTCTATGTGGTGGAAGCCCGGTCACTTCTTCGAAGACATCCGGATACTGGCCAACCACGGGCAAACCTGACAACTCACTATGCGGAATGTCGAGGGAATTTAGAAAACTAGCCAATACCCCCTCACTGGGTAGACCACCAAACACTATCCTCCGCCCATCATCCGCTCTAGCTATCACCAAAAAGCCCTCACAGTCTACCACCACCCCGTATCTTTGGAACCAATCGACTCCCAAAATGATGCCAAACCCAGTAAAGCCCAAAACAAAGAAATCACAAACAAACATGCATCCATGACTCGATAAGACCACATTACGACAAATCATGCTAAGGCTAGTCGAACCACCAATCGGGTTCGTCACTACTAAAGGTCTATCGACAATCTCGGGCTCCAATCCCAACCTATCTACCAGGTCACTAGATATTAAAGAACTAGAAGCTCCGGTATCAAACAAAACTCTAACAGGAACATCATAAACAGAAAGCATACCTTGAATGACGACATTCTTTCCCTTCTCCGCCACAGTTGGGGCATTTGACGAAGAAGGAATAGCATTAAGGGCATATGCTTTCACCATTTGCTTTTCTTTAGGGGGTTGCGGACACTTGTCCTTGTGATGTCCCATTTGGCCACAGTTGAAGCACTTCCTATCCGCTGGCTTGGCCCGGCAATTACTAGCATAATGGCCCTTCTTACCACAGCTGAAGCACTCAACATCTTTCTTATTCTTTTTCTTCTGGCCATCCTTGTTCTGATTCAGCTTTCTTTTATTCTGAGAACCATTCTTGCCTCCACCGCTTGCTTTCAGTTTCGGTTCTTCTGCAGATGCAGCCTCAGTCATCGGCTTAGGGTAAAGACTCTCTGACCTCAATGCTTTCCCCACAATCGATTCAAACGTCTCATCGATGTGGTTAATAAGCCTTTCCCCCCAAGTACTGATCCAAACCAGTTATGAATTTCTCATTTTTCTTCTCGGTAGTATCAATAAGAGATAACCCATACTTCGACAAAGTGTCGAATTCAGTAATATACTCCGAGACAGCTCTGCCATTCTGCTTGAGCTCCAAGAATTTCTTAAACAACACTGACTTCTGAGCAGCTGGAATGAACTTCTCGCTAAAGCGAACCTTAGACTGCTCCCAAGTAATCTGATCCTCGGGAGTAGCTGCCTTTATAGCATTCCACCAATTCATTGCCCGCCCTTGCAGCTGACGGGACGCTAGCTTTCTCTTCATTGCATCCTTGATACCCAAATCCTCGAAGATACATTCGCAACTATCGAACAAATCCTGAACATCCGTGGCCGACTCCGTTCCGTGGAACGGCTTCCCACCAAGACTAGTATAATCCTTATTCAGCTTGGCGAAATCGGCCCTAGGCGCCTGCACTATTGGACCACCACCATTACCACCATTGGGAGCTGCCCCTTGCACCTCCCTAAGCATGTCTCTCATGAGGTCGGTAAACATCTCCCTCGTGTCAGCAGCATTCCCATTATTGGCTCCCCTACCAGCTCCTCTAGCATATCGGCTCATCGTCAATCTATAAAAAAGAAACGATTAACGACCCCATAGTGGTGCTAGTGCAGCACGACTTCATTCTTATACTACTAATAGTATATACATATATAGCTTTTGAAAACCAAAGTAATCACAAATACGCTCTCTCATATACGTACTATCTCTCCCTAGTGTCTTTCCCTAGGTTAACTACGCAACCTAGAGCTCTGATACCAAGTGTGACAGCTAGCCCGCACCAACCGACATTTACTCCAAAAGTGCGCTGTACACATGCCCGACTAGCACGGAACGGTCGCCAAAGAAAGGAAAGAAGAGAATGAACTAACAAGGAACCTGTAGAATGTCTCGCAGCGCATGGAACAAAATATAATAATAACATAATCTTGACATAAAACAGGCGAGATAGTACATAAGCTGATAACTAAAACCAACGTCAACATCAGAGCAGCGGAAATCCAAGTACAGCTCATTACAACTTCCCAAAATTTACTGTCTCTAAAACAAAAGAAAGCTAAAGTAGAAGATGCACTACTAATGCCCAAGCAGTGATCTTCAACAACACAGGGAGAATACTATATATATCATATGTGGAAGCCTCCTGCTCGTCTCTGGATCATCCACCCGTGCATCACCAGCTAAGCTGTCTCTAGTCTGCTCGTGTGAGCACACAGAGTAATAAGAGGAGACATAAAACTCTGGGTCAGACATAAAGCCTGGTATGAGCGATAAGCATCTAAACAGAACAATAACAGGTATACTAAACCATACCTGAACCTGGACCTGCAACCAAAGAGTTAGCACTACATACCGTACAATACTCTAAGGTGCCATAACAGATAGTGTAAATAATACGGGGATGTAATAACCCGGAAATCTGGGCCAATTTAACAAATTTATTTTGGCAATTTTAGCGAATTTTGAATATTTAAAATGAATTATTTTAAATAATATCGACGAGAAATTTATTTTGAATAGAATTCGAACGTATATATTATATAGATCGTCGTTAGAATATAAATATTTTTATATATATATATATATAATGAATTCGAATTGAAATTGAATAGAAATGAATTCGAGTTCGAAATAAAAAGTTGCTTTTTGAAAGTTAAAAATAGTATCAAAAGATTTGTTTTAAATGTACTAAGCATGTTTGGCTATTATAAGGGAAACCCCTATCTCCCGGCTTGCGTTGCATTGTGTGATAGGACCTGGGTCTTATAATAGCTTCATTTTTCTTTATTTAGCATTGCGTTGTTTGTTTTATCACTGGTATTCTTGGGAGGAAACCCGTTCCGTGTTATACGGCGTGGTCCCTTGATTTACCGAACTTTAAAAAAAAGAATAATCACTGTTTTAGTTCTCACACCAGTCCCATGACAGACTTGGTGTTTATTGTTTTAGCCTAAACTTTGGGTGCCCCTATTTTGACACGGGCAGCTAGTAGTTTTGGTTTTGCAGATTTATATTCACAGGATCCTGGTTTACAGCTGGAACGATATCCAGAAAGCTTTGTAACCGTATATCTCTTCTAGTTGTGTATTGTATTATTTTCCACTGCGATGTATTTAAATGTAATTTAAATCTCTGATATTTCTGTGTAATATTTATTTATGCTCTGTATATTCTTGTATTCTGATGAATTGTTGAAATAGACAATGAAATGTTCTTCCGTCTGCGTTCTATTTTGTCGTGTTCTCAAAACAATTCGTTCTTTCTCTTCTCTTCGGAGACCGGGGAAGTTCGGGTCGTTTTAGCGACTGATTCGGATCGAGTGAAATTCACGGTCGTCACATTTGGTATCAGAGCTTTGGTTTACAAAGCTCAGAGAACAAGACACATTAGAACCATACGAAAGAATTCATCAGATATTGGATTAGTAATATCCAATGGGAATGACTCGTTAGAGATGGGATCAATAGTATCCTGGAACGAGTGTGAAGAGAATATTTTTAAAATGAAAACCAATTTTGTTTTGAAATTTAAACCATTTCATATGTATTTGAATATTTATTCTATATTGATTTGGACAATCCGATATATAAAGATTTTGCATATGCGTCTTGCAAACGTGTATTCGAAGTTTTAATATACTGGATGGTTATAGAATCATACTCTAGTTGCCCGGGGATAATTCTGGTGATGGGGCACTGTCGCCAGTATTTATTTTCGAGTAACGAAAGTGAGATTTCTATATTTCCATTAGACTGGTGTGAGAACCGAAATTAGATAGGGCTTATCGTTGTGAATTGGCATCAAAAACATGATTTTCTGTATATGTATATGTATCAAAATTATGAATTTGAAACGTTAATCCACTAAATGATTGATGTTTGTGTTGTTTGTTTATTTGTTTGATAATTTTGAACCATTACGCCTAATTGTATCAAATATTAAATTGTATTGAAAAGTAGTCGCATTTGCTTGCATATACATGTACTTACATTGAACAGGTCATAGCAAGGAGGCTAGAGCAGAGAATAAAATTTGTTTGCCCGACAAATAGGTACATGTTTACTATAATTTACTGTTTTGTTTGGGTGATGATGATTTTATGAGCCGCTTGGCTTTTTCTTTTTCTTTTTGAGATCAGAGGACCTATATGGCAATTTTGGGATTTTCCCGTGCTCCCGGTGCAGGGGAGGTTATGGCGAAATTTTTTGGAAATTTAGGGTGTTAGCCAAATTTTAGAAAAATTTGAAAAGTTCTTAGAAACTGAAATGTTGAAGAACTTAATCCATAATAAAAATAATGAAAGTTGAGTTGGTATTAAAAACAACTTTCGGCTTCGTTCCTTTTCGGGGACGAAAAGTTTTAAGTGGGGGAGATTGTAATAACCCGGAAATCTGGGCCAATTTAAAATTTTATTTTGGCAATTTTAGTGAATTTTGAATATTTAAAATGAATTATTATAAATAATATCGACGAGAAATTTATTTTGAATAGAATTCGAACGTATATATTATATAGATCGTCGTTAGAATATAAATATTTATTTATATATATATAATGAATTCGAATTGAAATTGAATAGAAATGAATTCGAGTTGAAATTGAATAGGAATGAATTCGAATTGAAATTGAATAGAAATGAATTTGAATTGAAATTGAATAGAAATGAATTCGAATTGAAAATGAACGGAAATTGGATTCAAAATCGATTTGTATTGAAATCAATTTGAAATGAATTTAAAACGAATTTGTAAGGGAAAATTCAATTTTGATTTGAATTTGAAAAAGAAGTTGAAATCGTTTTGAAAACGAATTTAAAATGATTTATATAATACGTTTTTAAAAGGAAATCGACGAAGTATATATTATATATATATATATAATATAATGGCCTGAATAGAACGCGTCGCGCCGCGGTAGTTCGCGAATTTCGACCATTGACTTCGAACGGATATTACGGGAGATCCGACCGTCGGATTCTCCTAAAACCGGAACCGTTGGGTTCGTATCGAAAAGAGCTTTCTAACGAATATTATAAATTAGAAATCTAACGGTTGGATTTGGAATTATGTCCAAATCAAATTTGGAAAAGGTCGCTGTAAGTGCAGTTCGATGGCCGTTGATGGAAATCGACTGTACGGGCCTTGATAAAATTATTAAAAATAGTAATAATTTGTGTAAAATCATAAGAAATGATTTGGGAAGAATTGGGATGAAAAACTCCATATTTGAAAAGATAAAAATAGATTTTTATCGAAATGAACTAGTTTTGAACTAGAATTAAAATTCTATTTATTTTTAAATAAATAAATTGGATTTGAAAAAGGGTTTTTAAAGTAACCAGAATTTCCAATAATTGAATTGGAATGGATTTGAATCGAAATTGTGTTCGGAATATTTCGATGTTGGGTTTCGTGATTATACAGTTATTGTTATGGAAATTTGAAAGATATATTTATATCATTATTTCTAATACGATATTTGTTGGTCGTAGAATTTGATATTGAATATAAGCCGGTATATTTTCTATTCAGAGCCTTGTATTTAATATCAAATGTGATTTGGGTTTGTCGTGAATGGTGTCTTTATTAACACTGTTCTTGAACCCAGTTGAGAAAAAGATTAAATCTTTTTATTTAGATTTAATGAAGTATATCAATTAAATAATATTTAATTGAAATTGAATTTATATTGATTTTGGGTTTATCGTGAACCGTGTTTTAAATGACACTGATTCTTTAACCCAGTCAAAGATTAAAACTAAGTGGAGTTTTAATGAATCTTTAATTAGATTGAAATAATCGAGAATGGAGTAGCACCAGTTTTGCTCCAGGCGATAGTTAAATTTTTAATTAGATTTAAACGTGAAATGGTAATTGAATTTACCGATAACACCGTGGTGTTAGATATGAAGTATTACCAGTTTTACTTCATGGGATGAATAGGTTGGGATTGGGAAATTAAAACAAATGATTACTTCGGTAAGGTTCGTTAATCCCGACTAGTTGAATCGAAATTCAAAAGAAGATTAAAGAATAAATTGAAGGAATTTATCTTTGATAAAATTAATGGGAACCTTTCCCTATGAATGTGAAATTTAGAAACTAACTGCCGGTTAGCTAAGCAGAATAGTTTTCTGGATATTGATCTGATGTTGGTTTCGGCCTTCGGGGTTAATATTTGGGGAATTATTCTCTTGATTAATTTACGGTTAGTAACTGATGAATTGGAATGAGGCGTATGTTGTGTTTGTGTAACACTTGTTTATAATATACGCGAGTTATTCGGAAAGACCGGGTTTATCCCATTCTGAATAACTGATACGACGATAAGTCGAAGATGAAGACGGTTGTCGAAGACCGGAGGTCTTCATGTCGTTTGGGTGATTACTAATGATCTTGATTGGGACGTACACACAAGAAGATGGAAACAGTTGGTGATCGTCCAAACGTACTTGGAGATCGACGGATATGCGGGGTACTGGATGCCTCCGGTTTCATTCAGACGCAGAACGGACTTGTAAATGGACTGTGTGTCTGACATTGGATTTTAGTCTGTGTGATTGATTTCTATTAAATATATATCTGTTTGGCGGCGGAGAATTTATTCTCTTGCTTAACGCCCATCTTTGAGACGTACGAGCTCAGGGGTTATATACTGATGGATATCAAACGCATAGAGTGAATTGCCTGTGTAGCATGCCTAAGTGGCGAATGATCATGGCTTCTGTTGAAAAGCAAAGTCTTGTGGTTGATGATCAAAGCACGGCCTTTGTGGCGTAGCTTTGTGTAACGTTTACTTCGCGAGTTTCACACCCAGAATGAACCAAAAACGGGAGACGGACCTCAGGGAGGGCATGTGTTTCTTTCTAGTTAGAAGTGGCGTCAGTGGTTTTACACGCCCTAACGAGTTTGACTTATGTGGTTGTTGCTGTTGCGAGGCGCCTCGGTTTGATCGGTTGATCCGGGTCCGATGGAGTCATTCGTTGGCTCATTTACGCCCCATAGGGCAGGGAAACGTAGTGTTCAGGCATTTTAATCCACATCGGTGGACCAGCCCTGTCGCTCCAAGGGACGATGCGTTCTGTTCCTGAGACACGGACTAGAGCGTCTCGAATCGGTTAGGACTATCTTTTGCCTCGGTTCGTAGATGGAAATCCAACTTCCAAATACGTAACATTTGCGGTTTTGATTGTAGAGCCTAGTATGGCGACATGATATATGGTGCCCATGCCGTCTATGATTGATACTTATGATTTGAAGTTGTTTTATACACTATACACTTATAATAGTATCAAAAGATTTGTTTTAAACGTACTAAGCATGTTTGGCTATTATAAGGGAAAACCCTATCCCCCGGCTTGCGTTGCATTGTGTGATAGGACCAGGGTCTTATAATAGCTTCATTTTTCTTTATTTAGCATTGCGTTGTTTGTTTTATCACTAGTATTCTTGGGAGGAAACCCATTCCGTGTTATACGGCGTGGTCCCTTGATTTACCGAACTTTAAAATAAAGAATAATAACTGTTTTAGTTCTCACACCAGTCCCATGACTGACCTGGAGTTTATTTTTTAACCTAAACTCTGGGTGCCCCTATTTTGAAATGGGCAGCTAGTAGTTTTGGTTTTGCAGATTTATATTCACAGGATCCTGGTTTATAGCTGGAACGATATCCGGAAAGCTTTGTATTCGTATATCTCTTCTAGTTGTGTATTGTATTATTTTCCGCTGCGATGTATTTAAATGTAATTTAAATCTCTGATATTTCTGTGTAATATTTATTTATGCTCTGTATATTCTTGTATTCTGATGAATTGTTGAAATAGACAATGAAATGTTCTTCCGTCCGCGTTCTATTTTGTCGTGTTCTCAAAACAATTCGTTCTTTCTCTTCTCTTCGGAGACCGGGGAAGTTCGGGTCGTTTCAGGGGGTGGGGTGTGTATGTCATAATGGTGGCAAACAAATCAAGCATAACAACCATCCTCATATCTCTCACTCAGTGCGTAAAGCATACGATATCCACCACTGTCAATCACTAGACCCATCGAAGTAGTGACGGAGTTCAACTTGTACAACTACCGCTACTACCAAGCTTACCACATGGAGTCATGACCAAATCTTTACAAATGACCCCACTTCATTGGTCTATAGCCCTTTCGTCGTACCTAGGCCACTGTGGCCCTGAATCCGTTCACGTACCTCTCATACATAGTAATCCAAAGTCATAGACATCGATAGCCCCTTGGCACACGTCCCGCAGCAAAGCCCAATCATGAAGCCCACTCATTGATTCCCAACTGGATCCAGAGTCAAAGCTCCTCATTTGGACTTCCTTTGCATCTCGGGTTTTGCTCGAAATTGAGTTGGTCTTCAAAAGAGTCGTCGCGTAGAAGAGATGGAAGTCTAATTCGGTTCGGTCCAATTTGCTTCAGTCGGTTCGGTTCGGGTGCCATGCTTCCTAGTATGCTCCTGAGTGCGGTTCGGTTCGGTGCTTCCCTTTCTAGCTCGGTTCGGTTCGGATGCCTTCTGCCTGGATTTGGTTCGGTAGTTGCTCTCTCGCTTCGGTTCGGGTCGAGATGTCCTGGCTCCGGTCTGATCCTCCTCCCTACCTCCGATCTGATCCCCTGCCTTTATTTAACTCATGTGGTCTTTCCATCTGATCCCGCTCGCTTCCCTGCTCCGATCCGCTCCCTAGCTCCGATCCGGTCCTCTGTCCAACTTCAACTCTAAGCAATGGCCTTCCTTCTTGCCAAACTTCTTTTGTGCCAGATTTCAGTCCAGTTCGGATTTCCCTGCCCAGCTCTCCTATCCGATCCAAGCCCATACCCGATCTGATCCGAAATCCTGCACAACTTTCTGCAACTTTTTCCAGCAACATGTTTACGCCATTCGACGACGTTTTCGACCAATCTAACTATTTTAATTAATCACAAAACATGTCATACAGTCATAGCAACAAATAGAAGTGACCATAAACACCAAACCATCAACCATAACATGTAAAACGGATCAAACATAGCCAAGACCCCATATTTTCCCTTAAGCATGTTTAAACAAAACTAATCCTAGGGTTAAAAAAACTTAACCAAATCAAACCAAATTTCTAACAGAGGCATAAAATATTATTTTCAAATTTATAGATATTTTTACATAATTTATTAGTGTATAAATTCGCTAATCTTCACTAATTACCCTTAATTAACCGTAATTAGTGTCAAAACAATGCTAATCACTCACCTTGGCCACAAATAAAATTCTCAGAACTGAAACCTTGCTGATTTGGGTGAGTACTGATGTCTAACAGTAGCTCTAACCTTGCTTTCGTGTTTTCTCTCCTTAATTTGATGTAGAATAAGCCAAAACTTGATTAGAAAGTGATTTGGGAATGTTTCTAGATGTTGGCAGCCATTGTTAGGGTTCAAGAATGAAAGTGGCGGCTGGAAAATGAGGATAAGATCGTTCTCTAACTGATTTCAGCCAACTCATAACCCTAATCCCGAAATCCCCCATTGGGCCTAGCTGTTAATCACCCGGTTAAGCCCAATTAAGCTGTTTTTCACTATTTGAAACTTGTTTCAGCCATATCTCCCAAACGGTGAGTCCGTTTGGCTAATGTGACCACTCTACGGAATTGTAAACCATCATTCGGAGCCAATGAAAGTGGTTTCATGTCAAAATTCCTTTCCAATCAAAAGTTATGGACAAAACAGTACCAACACGGGGTAAAATAGTCATTTAAAAATCGGGAAAAATCATGAACATGGGAAATAACCCCAATAGTCGTCTCCCAAAGTTACATGACCTTACGACTTCATATGTGAAAGAAATAAATATTCTACGATCCTATGATGCGTAGAATGCGGGTCGTTACACTTATGTACCCAAAAACGACACACTCATGTACCCAAGAAAGTCTTCTTAGCTGCCGAACTTAGCTAAGTCTTGACCCAATCAATTCATGTCAAATACAAAGATCCAGGATGCCCTACAATCTCGTGCATGATAGGAGATAAAACAATTAACAAATGCCTAGTTGATTTGGGTGCGAGGGTCAATTTGATTCCATATTCTGTTTACCAACAACTTGGTTTGGGTGAACTTAAACCAACGAAAATAGATCTTCAATTTGTTGATCGTTCAATTAAGAAACCCGTTAGAGAAATTGAGGACATACTCATCAAAGTTGGTCAATTCATCTTCCCTATCGATTTCGTTGTTTTGGAAACACATCCTGTCAATAATCCAATGAGTCAAATTCCATTGATTTTAGGTCAACCCTTTTTGGCTACTTCAAATGCTTTAATAAATTGTCGCAATGGTTCAACGAAAATCTCTTTTGGAAACATGACTCTAGATCTTAGCATTTTCAATCTTGAAAGTCATTCGAATGAATCATGTAACCAGACCTTGGAAGTTAATGCCATCATGGAAACTCTGAAAACGAATCCATTGATCTCAATGATGAGCGTGAGGCTGAGTACAAAAAATGCTCCAGGATGCTCCTAACGAAGTCGAACACACGCTTCCATTTGAATCGCTTTCAGTTGAGTCCAAATCTCAACCAAGTTCATTGATCGAGAAACCACCAAAGTTGGATCTTAAACCTCTTCCCGATTATCTTAAGTATGTATACTTAGGTGATAACGAAACTTGCCCTGTCATAATTTCTTCAAATTTAATTCATGATCAAGAAATTACTCTTCTCTCGACTCTTTCTAAAAACAAAGATGTAATCGGTTGGTCCATTTCTGACATCAAGGGAATTATCCCTACAATCATTCAACATCGTATTCACTTAACCGATGAAGCCAAACCCACTCATGAAATGCAACTTAGGCTTAACCCTAAGATGAAAGAGGTAGTTCGCGAAGAAATTCTTAAACTTCTCGACAACGGTATCATTTACCCCATTTCTGGTAGCTTATGGGTTATCCCCATTCACGTTGTCCCTAGAAAGTCTGAACTCACAGTTGTCGCAAATGACAAAAACAAACTTCTTCCAACTCGTACTCAAACAGGTTGGCGTGTTTGCATCGATTATCGAAAATTGAGTGCTGCAATGTGTAAAGACCACTTTTCTCTTCCCTTCATCGATCAAATGCTCGAACGTTTAGCTGGTCACGAATTATACTACTTTCTTGATGGTTATTCCGGTTATAACCAAATTCCAATCGCTCTCGAGGATCAAGAAAAAACGACTTTCACATGTCCATTTGGTACCTTTGCTTACTGACGTATGCCTTTCGGTCTTTGCAACGCTCCTGCAACTTTCCAACGATGTATGGTTGGAATTTTATCTGGTATGATCGAACACTTTCTTGAAGTCTTTATAGATGATTTTGAGATCTTTGGTGATTCTTTTTCCTCTTGCTTACATCATCTTGAACTTGTTATAAATCGATGTAAAGAAAAACACTTAACGTTGAATTGCGAAAAATGCCACTTGATGGTCAAACAAGGCATTGTCCTTGGACATGTAATTTCAAATAATGGCATTGAGGTAGATAAAGCGAAAGTTGACGTTATTTCAAAACTACCCATTCCAAAATGCGTTAAGGACATTCGTTCATTTCTTGGGCATGCTGGTTTTTATCGACGCTTTGTGAAAGATTTTAGTAAAATCGCTCGTCCTTTGACTACTCTTCTAGGAAAGGATATCTCGTTCGAATTTAACTCTGAATGTGTCCCTTCTTTTGAATGTCTTAAAAATGAACTCATTTCAGCTCTGATAATCTGTTCGCCCAATTGGGAACTTCCTTTTGAAATCATGTGTGACACTTCTAACTTCGTGGTTGGTGTTGTCTTAGGACAACACATCAACAAAATTCTTCACGTCATTTACTACGCAAGTATGACCTTGAACGATGCTCAATTGAATTATAAAACCACCGAAAAAGAACATTTAGCTGTCATTTTTGCACTCGAGAAGTTTCGATCTTACTTGATTGGTTCCCATGTCACGGTCTACACAGACCATTCTGCTCTTCGGCATCTTTTTGCTAAAAAGGATGCTAAGTCACGCTTAATTCGATAGATCCTTTTGGTTCAAGAATTTCATCTTACAATCAAAGACAAAATAGGATCCGATAACGTCATAGGTGATCACTTATCTCATCTTCCGAACGCGTCGTCTTCGTTGCCAATCAATGAAAACTTTCATGACAAACAACTTCTTTCTGTTTCAATTGATCCTTGGTTCGCTGACATAGTGAACTATCTAGTCATTAAGGAAACCCCCTCATTTTGGTCCAAACAAGATAAATACAAATTTCTTTCCCAAGTGAAATACTTCTATTTGGACGACCCATACTTGTTTAAGCATTGTGCGAACCAAATCATCTGTTGATGCGTTCCTGATAGCGAAATTAGGAGTGTTCTCTCATTTTACCATGATCATGCATGCGGTGGACATTTTGGTCCTAGGAAAATCGCTGAAATGGTACTTCATTGTTTTTTTTATTGGCCTACTTCTTTAAAGAATCGTTCGAATTATGTAAAACTTGCAATCGTTGCCAAATGCTAGGGAAGATTTCTCGACGAAATATGATGCCTTTGAACCCCATACTTACGATCGAGATCTTTGATGTATGGGGTATTGACCTTATGGGACCTTTCCCAAACTGCTTTGGAAACTTGTACATTCTTCTCGCTTTCGACTACGTTTCGAAATAGGTCGAAGCCGTTCCATGTAAAACAAATGATCATAAAATTGTTGTGAAATTTCTAAAAGATAACATCTTTTTGAGGTTCGGCATACCTCGCACAATAGTAAGCGACGCATTTCTGTATTCAATCTTTTGAATCCTTATTGAAGAAATACTCAATAACCCACAAGTTATCCACTCATTATCATCCGCAAACTTGTGGTCAAGTCGAAATATCGAATCGTCAAATAAAACATATTTTGGATAAAATTGCAAATAAAAACTGAAAAGATTGGTCATAAAAATTGACCGACGTGCTATTGGCTTATCGTACTGCTTTTAAAACTCATATTGGAATGTCCCCTTTTCGATTGGTTTACGGTAAAGCTTGTCATTTACCCGTTGAACTTGAACATAAAACGCTTTGGGTAATAAAGAACTTTAACTTTGATCTTGAACTAGCTGGCGAAAACCGAAAATTACAACTCAATGAATTAAAAGAAATTATGAATGACGCATACAAAAATGCGAAAATTTACAAGGAAAAAACCAAAGTTTTTCATGACAAGTCAATCCTGGGAAAAACTTTTTCGCCAAACCAAAAATTTCTACTATATGACTCACGACTTCATTTATTCCTAGGAAGCAAAAATCGAGATGGACCGGACCACATGTTGTTCGAACTGTTTTCCTGCATGGTGCTATTGAAATAGAAAACCCAAGGTATGGATCCATATTCAAAGTCAATGGTCAACGTCTAAAACGATTCTTGGAGCTACCCACTGATCAAGAGAAAGAGCTCATGATTCTTCACGAGCCATGTTACGTGAAGTAAGAAAGTTAAGTTTAATCCTCCTTTGTAAATATGCAAATATTTCTCTTCCATTAACTCATTATGTCATGCATTGACTGTGGGGACACAGCCCAAATCAAATGTGGAGGGAGTTTCATATTTATTTTGGTTTTGCATAGAATTTACCTTTCCTTTTTGTCATTCAAAAAAAAAAAAATCAATCAACAAAAAAAAAAAGAAGAATTTCGCATTTTTATTTACTTTTAAATAAGACATGATGGAGTTAGCATAAAATTCTGGTCGTTTGATTAAAATGCTTGGAGTTTTACTTCTCTTAGCGGATAACGAAAGGAAACATTGAATTACGAGCAAATTTGGTGTAACTGGTATATTAGGAAATTCGTAGGTAATGAGTATGAAATGTTTTCTAAATTGTAATCTGATTAAACGAATGGTTGATTTAGACTACTTGCGATAACATTTTAGATCTTTTAAGTGAAGTTGTGCTAAGATATCCTCGTTTAACTCTATCTTTTATGTAAAAAAAAAGAATGTATATATATAATAATAATAATCCAAGGGTATCCAACATTGCTGGTACATCTCCCGTTGGTGTGCAAACCCGCCAAGCTCTTTCCGACACCTTGTTGACAAAGTCAGCGTTGGTATATCTTGGTCTCATGTCATGGATTGGACACCTTAGGATTACTGACCCTCACGTAAGTCGTAATGCAGTGTAGGGGTGGTATACCTAGATATTTGTAAATAATACTAATGTAAATATTTTGTAATAAAGAAAGAGTTAGCACTTAAAGTCCGAGCACACTCTTCACTTATTTGACCTTACTTGTTAACAAAAAGGAAGTTGAGATGTCGTTATATGACTATTGATATCGATTACAGAATTCATTTCATATTCGCACTATGTTTCTACCAAAAAAACTAGCCAAGCTGGAGGAGTTTGTGATGATAACATGACTTGTGTTTGAAGTTTTGATTAGTAATGGACTCAAATTTCATAGTGACGACCCAAATTTGTGTCAACTTATTGTTTAATATTTAAAAGTAGACTATCCATTTGTAAATATTCCTTTAAAAGCTTGCATTCATCTTGTAAATATTTTCTTATCTTGCATTTTGTAAATATTTTATGCATTCAACTTTTGGATTTTGTGGGTATTATCTGCTGAAAACCCTCATGAAACAACACTCGTCCTACTGGAGACACCCAGAAGTTTAAAGGCTTATTGCATATGCTCAATGCAATCGTAGTCCTTACAAAAATGGATTTAGCTTAGTTTTTCAGTTTATTCATGGACGAATAAAAAAATAAGTATGGGGGTATTTGATGTGCCCGTAAAAATGCACATTTATATTCACATATTTATTCTTGTTTAGTGCTAATAAATGTCATATGTGGGTATTTTATCATGTTTAAACCATAATTCAATTGATTTCAGAATATCATACATTCATCGTCATACAAAGGAAAAATGGTCATTTTTGTGCTTAAGTTATTTTGAGAATTTTTACTTGGAAATTTTTCATTGTTTTTGTAGACATTTGTTGGAAGAGAGCTTCATAAAGATTGTTATGCATATAAAAGGAATGAAGAGGAAATAACTCTCATACATAATCATGGAGGACCCTACTTGCTATACTTAAATGCTAATGGACAAATTAGTGGATGACAAAACTGCAGGCAAATTTGATGATGGAGTCATTCAAGCGTGATGATTAATTGGTGGCCACATTTCCTAAAGGGCATTCTTGTAGCATGCAAAGTTGAATTGGGGTTTTTCACATGTATAAATAACCCCTGTATTTTGATGTAAAAATTATCTTGGATTTTATTTAGTTTAGAGTGGAGGCTGAAATCAAAACCTCTATTTTTCTTCCATGGCTTCTTAGAAATTTCTCTTATGTAATCTCAGTTTAATGCAATTTTATTTCGTTTTCATTTTATTCTTGTTATTTACTTTATGTATTAGTGTAGATTTATTTTTATGCAAGTAGAATAGATTTTTGCCTTTATTTGCTCTTTTTTTGTTCTCTTTTATAATGAAATCTCTTTATGTTGTCATTGAATCCGTTATAACTAGTTAAACCCCTTCAGTTTAGGGGTAGTGAAGCTCTCATGATTCATGGATAATTAACATAAGAATTTCATGTTTCCAACTCTCTTATTTGAGTTTAATCTAAAATTGGATATAGATAAAGTAAAGATTTTATATGGTGAAAATTGATAGCACATGTTGGTTGATTATTCCCAAATGTGTTATACTCATATCATTAATAGAATCATACTTTATCACAATCTAATTCATTTTAGAAAAAGTAGTGACATTAAAAGAGAAACCATCCTTGATGTTCTATGTAGTTAGTGAATATTAACATACAGAACATACTCAATATGTTTCATTTTTATTAGAACTATTAATTTCTATGTGATAATTAGGACTTTAAGTTTGTATTGAAAATTGATGATTTATGTACCTTGAATTTTCTAGCATATAAATCATGCTTGTATGAATTCAACACTTAATGTGCTAGTTATTAAAGAGAGTGTAACACCCCACCTCCGCCAAGGTAACTCTTGCAAGTACATTGGCTTTGGAGGGGCGTTAAAAGAGGTAAACATGCATGCAGATGTCACAAGACAGAACATGTAAGTAAAACAGAGTAAATAAAGCAGCGGATCAAACTAGCATTTCAAAAACCATAGTCACGTTACAACAAAGTACTTGATCATTATTTTCCAACAAACAAAGTCTAGAGAAAAACATAAACTGAAAAACTGAAATACATAAAGTACTATCCCCAAAGTGAAGTGATAAACCATAGCTAAATCAATGTCCAAAACCGTACATGAGCAAATCCAGTAAGCAAGCTATAAAGATCCAAGCTAAGCTCCAATGTTCCCACCCTGAGGACCTGGGGGGGGGGGGGGAACGGAAGAAAAGAGGCGAAAGAAAACAGGTCAGACAAAAAGACTGGTAAGCCCTAACTACTATCAGTCCATGAGCTAGTAAAGTTAACTGGCATGAGAAGCTAAGATGAACATAAGGATAACAACATACTGGCATGATGATTAACTAACAAGATAGATAAAGGTGTCATCGCATAATCAAGGTTAAGTTCTGCACCACGGGTGTACTAGCATTCTAACATGTCAAGTAAAAACAAGAGTTGATCCCTTGGCCCAAGCTTGGCCCAGTATCATGAGGTGACCTAAATCAAGGTCCAAATACACGGTCTAGTTGATCGGCTCCCTATAAGCCTAACTCGTCAAGTGTCGGTGTCATACGGCCCAAACATGAAATGTAGTTAAACTGCGCTAGGTCCACCCTAGGGTGTATCAAGTCCTAGGGTGTCAACCTCAGACACAAATCAAGTATGCACAGTCTAGATCTACTGGTACCCGTGCCTGATTCTCCAACTCCGGACTATGTGCACGACCATAGTCTGCCTAGACCTACACCGGCGTACCTACTCAGCCGTCGTTTTGGTCGCTTACATGTCAGCCCAGTAATCGTGCCCTACCCTAACCTAGTCCCTAGGGTCTTATGATACTATCAAGAGGGTTACTGCTGAAAAGGACCATGCAACTAGGGTTTCTTAACGGGTTAAATGTGGTTAACCCGATCCAAACGTGGATTAAATTGGTTAAGTGTACCCAAGGTTCATGACTTAACCCCGATTAACCCATCAAGCCCAAATTGGTTAAGTATTAAGTGGACCATGAATTAACCCTAATCAGGAGGCATTAATTAACTTAATGTGCTTTAACCTCTCACATTACACCTTGTTGTGGTTACTAGTTAAGCCGGGCGGGTCCGGGTAGCTTTACACCACAACTTGGTCTAACCTCGGGTTCGAGCACAACATGACCAACTTCTCACATTGGGTCTTATTGTTTGTAGCCACTAGTTAAGCCGGGCGGGTCCGGGTAGATTTATGCTACAAACTCAACCTAACCTCGAGTTGGCCACACTTGTATTTTCTAAGTGTCATGTCCATTATGTTTCCAAAACATAATTACAAGCTAACATATCACGTCATTTTATAAAAACCATGTTCATGTCATAATGTTACCCAACCCCAACGTAATCCCATCGTTTACATAATCGCAACAACGCATAAAGGATAAAATAGGGAACTTGGCATAATTATGACAAAAAGGTGTTGAAGCCACAAGTTTAACATGGTGGCATATGAAATGTACATATGTTCATATACTTGCATATTGCATTATTAGGCTTCAAAAGTATGCATAAAACCAAACTTAGCATATAAGTCATACATGGTGATAAATGACATGTAGAAGTTGCTAGAAGTTCGCATTTATCCTCACATGCAAGTTATCATAAGGGGCATGATAACTTCCATGTTGCCAAAATGCAACCTTTAATATAAAGCTTGAAGCTTTAAGCTCACAAACTCAAGTTTAACTTGCATAACATGATAACATGTGTATAATGATCAACCCAAACTTGCATAACATAGCAACATGTGTCATACATAATGATTAAACCAACTTGCATAACATAATGATCAACCAAACTTGCATATCATAATGATCAACCCAGACTTGCATCATTCATTTAACTTTAGAGTTCAAAAAAAAAAGTAGAAAAGGGCTTACAATGCTATGAAGACACAAATAAATATTTATTATAAAGATTGAGACGAAGCCCTTATGCAATCACCCAAATATGCAAGCTCCAAATGAAAAACCCTTGAGCCAAATCAATAAAAACCCTTGCTTTGTAATAGAAATGTTGCAACTTGACTTGAATGCAAACTAAGAACACTCATACAAGCTTGAAAACACTTGTATGAACTCAAAACCTCTCATATAAATAAACTTAGAAATTTTAGCATGAGAGTGGAGGCCATGAGAGGAACAAATTTGGCATAGTTTAGTTGTAGAGTTGAATAATGATGATTTAGGCTAGGCTTAGGGGTCTTTTTATAGAAGATTAGGATAGTATTAGCCATAGGATTAACCCTAGATCCAATCCGAGCCATCAAATCCCGTCACTAGCCAACAAAACAGGTCCAAACAGCCCAATTAAGTGCACCAGGCCGACCTGGCCGACCAGGGAGGTTGACCCCCAGGTCGACCCCCAGGTCGACTCTAGTGTCGACCTGGTTGGGGGGAGGTCGACCCTAGTGTCGACCCCCCTGTCGACCTGTCTGGGCAGGAGTTTTCCCGCCCAGTCTGTTTTGGCTGAATTTGAATTCTAAATTCAAATTTGAACTGTTTTTTGAACTTGTAATTTTCTGAAAACTTTGACGGGCCATAACTTGGTCATACGGACTCCGATTTTCGAAAACTCGGACTCTATTTCGCGTATTTTTCCGAGACGAACGCAATGGCACAGCCCGTTTCCCTTGATTTAGATTTTACAGTTTAATTCTGCCTTGATTTATGTTATAACATGTTATTCAAAAATACGGGTTGTTACATTCTCCACTCCTTAAAGGATTTCGTCCCCGAAATCTCCAAGTTAGGAAGAACGTATCCTACCATCCATCATCCATCTACTCAAAACATCATCCACGTGCAGTCATTGTCCTTAAAGGATTCTAAATGATGTATGATCATATGCAAAGGTGTGTGTATATGTACTTATCTAATGCGAAAATCAGGCGGTTACTAATCCAGCAAACCTCCTTAATGCAAAGTATGTTAGTGAAATGAGTCCATATGTATGCAAATTCCTAACATAACTTATAATCTCTACATGAGTGCACATAACATTCATCCATATGCAACATCCACGTGATTGCATAACAAGTTTCATCCATGAATAAGTATAAGCACTCATGCATATGCAACATGAAAGTGTGTGAGCCGATCTTAGTGCCTAGTGTGTATCATGCATCCACGAGTATCCACGTGCAAACACTTGCAACCACTTGCAACCATCAAGCATAACATGTTTCAAATACATGTTTCATCCAAAGGGTTTCTACCTAAGATTCTCATGACATGATTAACGAGATAACAAGATAAACAAGATAACTAGACAAACAAGGTAAACATGGATGGCAAAAGAAAGATATGCTAATTAAGAAAGGAGATTGAGAATGTACCCACAAAAAGGAATGGATAAATCCCACGCATCTTCTCCTCAGTTTCCCAAGTTGCGTCTTCATCGGCTTCACTCCACTGAACTTTCACCAATTTGACTTCTCGATTCCTTAACTTCTTGATCTCCGTTCCCAAGATACGAATCGGAGCTCTTCTCAAGGTTGCCTCTTTCTCTACCTCAATGTCTTCAAGAATGCTTGGTTCAACCACCTCAGCGGATTCATGTAGGCACTTTCGGAGATGCAAGATATGAAAGACATTATGCACTCCGGCTAGCTTCTCAGGCAATTTCACCTTATAGGCCATCTTTCCAATTCTCTCTATGATAGGGAAGGGTCCTACGAACCTTGGTGCCAGCTTCCCAACTGCTCCAAAACATACCACATTACGCAAAGGAGAAACCTTCACGAAAACCATATCTCCAACTTCGAATTCCAAATCAGTCCTTCGCTTGGCTGCATAGGATTTCTGTCTGTCTTGGGCTGCCTTCATCCGTCTTCGAATCAACTCTACCCTCTCGGATGTATCCCTAATCATATCGGGCCCAAGTATAAGCTCAACTGTCGTCTCCCACCAACAAGTTGGTGACTTGCACGACCTTCCATACAAAGCTTCAAATGGTGCCATCCCTATGCTGGCCTGATAGCTATTATTATAAGTAAACTCTACAAGAGGAAGGTGGTCTTCCCAAGTACCACCGAAGTCAAGAACACAAAGCCTCAAAAGATCTTCTAGCACTCTATTCACCCTTTCGGTTTGGCCATCCGTCTGGGGGTGATAGGCTGTACTCAGATTCAATCGTGTACCCATTGCTTCTTGCAAACTGTTCCAGAACTGACTAGTGAAAATTGGGTCACGATCGCTAACTATGCTAGAAGGAACCCCATGCAACCGCACTATCTCCCGAAGATAAATAGAAGCTAGCCATGATGCAGTCCTCTTGCTCTTTACAGGAATGAAATGACCACTCTTCGTAAGTCTATCAACTACGACCCATATGCTCGTGTTCCCTTTCCTTGACCTAGGCAATCCATCCACAAAATCCATAGAAATACTCTCCCACTTCCATTGCGGGACCTCCAATGGATGTAATAGCCCACCTAGTTTCTTTGACTCGGCTTTCACTTGTTAGCATACCATGCACCTTGAAACATACTCTGCAACGTCTTTCTTCATTCCGGCCCAAAAGAAAATGCGCTTCATATCCCTATACATCTTATCTCCTCCAGGATGTATAGTCATCTTCGAATGATGTGCTTCTTCGAGAACTTTATGCACCAAGTCTCCTACTTGTGGAACGCATAGCCTTCCATCACGCCTTAGCCAACCTTTATCATCAATAGTATATCTAGCAAGGTGACTAGACGTCTCACCACGAATCAACTTGTCCATAACTTCAACTATCTGTGGATCTTCCTTCTGCGAAGCCCCAACTTGATCAAGAAGTGTGGGTCTAAGCTCAAGGGATGCTAATGAACCCGTCATCGACTCAACAGCCGTCGTGAAATCAAAGGTTGCCAAGAATTCTAAGTTCTTCATCTCTATGAACAAGGGGCTCAAAGTCAACCTCCTTCTGCTTAGTGCATCTGCCACAACATTACCCTTGCCAGGGGTATAAGCTATCTCGAAGTCATAAGATGCCAAGAATTCCATCCACCTTTGCTGCCTTAGATTCAGATCTTTCTGCGAGAAGAGGTACTTGAGTGACTTGTGATCAGTATACAACTCAAACCTTTCGCCTAGAAGATAGTGGCGCCAGGATTTGAGTGCAAAGACGATCGCCGCTAACTCCAAATCATGAGTGGGATAGTTCTTCTCATGAACTTTAAGTTGCCTACCCCCATAACATATCACTCTTCCCTCTTACATCAGAACAGCACCTAACCCCGTGCCACATGCATCTGTGTACACGGTAAACATCTTACCACTATCGGGTAATGCCAAAACTGGAGCTGAGGTAAAGGCTCTTTTGAGCTTTTGAAAAGCAAGCTCACACTCCATGTCCCATGCAAAGACTAAGTTCTTCTTCGTCAACTTAGTAAGAGGGGCCAAAATCTTAGCGAAGTCCCTGATGAACTTCCTATAGTAGCCCGCCAGACCGAGAAAGCTTCTTACTTCGGTTGCATTCCTAGGTGTCTTCCAGTCTTGAACCACAACCACTTTCGCGGGATCCACCGCTATGCCTTGCTTAGAAACTATATGCCCAAGAAACCGAACTTCCCTTCTCCAGAAATGACATTTGGAGAACTTGGCTTTCATTTGATGCGCTCTAAGCGTATCCATTACTTCCTTGAGATGCCTGGCATGCTCTTCCTCATCCTTTGAGAAGATCAGAATATCATCCACGAAGACAACAACAAACTTGTTAAGGAACTCCCTGAACACCCTACTCATCAAGTCCACGAAGTATGCGGGTGCATTAGTCAAACCGAATGGCATGACAAGCCATTCAAAGAATCCATCTGGAGTCCTAAACGCGGTCTTATCAATACTATCCTCAGCCACTCTAAGCTAATGGAATCCGGTGGCTAGATCGAGTTGAGAGAAAACAGAAGCACCTACAAGCTGGTCAAAGAGATCATCAATCCTTGGTAATGGGTGCCTATTCTTCTTTGTCAGCTTGTTCAACTCTCGATAATCCACACATAGACGAAGCGAACCATCCGCCTTAGTAGCGAATACCACTGGAGCACCCCATTCAGAAATGCTTCGCCTAATAAAATTCTTCTCAAGCAACTCCTTGATTTGCTTACCGAGCTCCCTTCTTTCTCGTGGGGCTATGTACCTAACGGGCAATGATACTGGCTTGGCATTATCGACTAGATAAATGCGGAAATCTATCTCTCGTTTAGGGGGTAACCCCTTAACTTCTTCAAAGACATCAGGATAGTCTCGGACCACCCTTACAGATTGCAGATCATCGATGGACGAGTCGAGAGATTCAAGATAACATAACATGACGGGACCTCTAGGGTTACAAGAAATTTTTAGGGTATTACCGAGGCGAGTCATGAGCCTCACCACCCTAGGCTCACAATCGAGAATGGCTCCATAACTGGACAACCAATCCATGCCCAAGATCAACCCGTATCCCGTGAATCCGAGAACATAAGCATTACACGTGAATTCTACGGTCAAGATAGAAATCTTCAAATCCACACAAATCATAGATAGATGGGCGGAACCCCCAATTGGATTTGAAACACAAACGGGATCCTCAACTAGACTAGTACTTAGGTGCAAACTTTCAACAATATCAGAAGAGATAAAACTATGCGATGCACCAGAATCAAATAAGGTGCGAACAGGATAATCAGAGATATAAACAAGACTTTCTACAGAAATACTACCTCGGTCCTGAACTGGAGCAGCATTGAGAGCATGCACTTGCCCTCCAGAAGGTCCTGCACGCTGATTCTGCCCTTGCTTCTTGGGGCAATCCTTGCTAAAGTGTCCAGTCTCTCCACAATGAAAGCATTCGCCCAGCTTCCTCTTCTTCTTCTTACAGTATTTAGCTATGTGCCCAACATTCCCACAGTAGTGGCATTTTCTTGGGTCCTTTGCCTTGGCCTTGTTGCCCTTGTTATTCTTGTTGTTTTTGTTGTTTTGATTGCCCTGATTTCCTCCCCACTTGGAGTCTGTCTTCTTGGATTGAGTCTCATTAGTCTTGTCTTCCTTCTTGCTATTCTTATTATCTCCTTGAAGCAATGCCATGTCCACTAGGCCTTCAAAAGTGGCTCCCATGGGTATATGAGATAGGGCTAAACCTTGTAATGGCTCATTCAACCCTCGTGCAAAGCGCAAAGCCTTCTTCTGGGGAGTATTAATCATGTCCAAACCGAATCGGGCAAGCTGGTTAAACTCATTCACATACTCCCTCACTGTCATGTCCCCTTGCTTCAAAGATATAAACTTCTCCAATTGCAGATTTGCCTCAGCTGATGATAGAAACTTAAGCCCAAACCTCGTCCTAAAATCGGCCCAAGTCTCTATAGGCCTCATAGCATTGGTGACCTCCCACCAATAAGTAGCTTCCTCTTTTAATAGCCATGCTGCTAATAAAATCTTTCTACGGTCTTCCACATCAAAGATAGCGAAAAGATCTTCAGTTTCTTTCAACCAATTTCGTGGCTCCACAAAAGTCTCCGTCCCAATGAAATTCTTGCCACCCATCGCCTTAAAGTCCTTGCAAACTTTTGCGAAATCCGCTTGTGGATTCCGAGGAGGGGGAGGAGGAGGAGGAACCTCATTTATGTTGGGGGTATTTGCTGGGCCCACATCGTTGGCCCTAGCTTCCAAGTATCTCCGGAACCATCCGGGAATGGTCACTCCCTCGGGAATGTTAAGATCGGCCATACTAAAAAGAAAAAGATAGATTCAGAACGAGGAAACGAAGGATAGTGCTAATGGCTTTTGGGGAATAGCCTTTTAAAATAACTAGACTTTTCTTGGAAAATACTTAATTGGTTTTGAAAATAGTTTTTCAAAAGGTAAGTTTTAAAAACCTTTTGCTCAAATCTTGTAAACCTTATGCTCTGATACCAAATGTAACACCCCACCTCCGCCAAGGTAACTCTTGCAAGTACATTGGCTTTGGAGGGGCGTTAAAAGAGGTAAACATGCATGCAGATATCACAAGACAGAACATGTAAGTAAAACAGAGTAAATAAAGCAGCGGATCAAACTAGCATTTCAAAAACCATAGTCACGTTACAACAAAGTACTTGATCATTATTTTCCAACAAACAAAGTCTAGAGAAAAGCATAAGCTGAAAAACTGAAATACATAAAGTACTATCCCCAAAGTGAAGTGATAAACCATAGCTAGCTCAATGTCCAAAACCGTACATGAGCAAATCCAGTAAGCAAGCTATAAAGATCCAAGCTAAGCTCCAATGTTCCCACCCTGAGGACCTGGGGGGGGGGGGGGAACGGAAGAAAAGAGGCGAAAGAAAACATGTCAGTCAAAAAGACTGGTAAGCCCTAACTACTATCAGTCCATGAGCTAGTAAAGTTAACTAGCATGAGAAGCTGAGATGAACATAAGGATAACAACATACTGGCATGATGATTAACTAACAAGATAGATAAAGGTGTCATCGCATAATCAAGGTTAAGTTTTGCACCACGGGTGTACTAGCATTCTAACATGTCAAGTAAAAACAAGAGTTGATCCCTTGGCCCAAGCTTGGCCCAGTATCATGAGGTGACCTAAATCAAGGTCCAACTACACGGTCTAGTTGATCGGCTCCCTATAAGCCTAACTCGTCAAGTGTCGGTGTCATACGTCATACGGCCCAAACATGAAATGTAGTTAAACTGCGCTAGGTCCACCCTAGGGTGTATCAAGTCCTAGGGTGTCAACCTCAGACACAAATCAAGTATGCACAGTCTAGATCTACTGGTACCCGTGCCTGATTCTCCAACTCCGGACTATGTGCACGACCATAGTCTGCCTGGACCTACACCGGCGTACCTACTCAGCCGTCGTTTTGGTCGCTTTCATGTCAGCCCAGTAATCGTGCCCTACTCTAGCCTAGTCCCTAGGGTCTTATGATACTATCAAGAGGGTTACTGCTGAAAAGGACCACGCAACTAGGGTTTCTTAACGGGTTAAATGTGGTTAACCCGATCCAAACGTGGATTAAATTGGTTAAGTGTACCCAAGGTTCATGACTTAACCCCGATTAACCCATCAAGCCCAAATTGGTTAAGTATTAAGTGGACCATGAATTAACCCTAATCAGGAGGCATTAATTAACTTAATGTGCTTTAACCTCTCACATTAGACCTTGTTGTGGTTACTAGTTATGCCGGGCGGGTCCGGGTAGCTTTACACCACAACTTGGTCTAACCTCGGGTTCGAGCACAACATGACCAACTTCTCACATTGGATCTTATTGTTTGTAGCCACTAGTTAAGCCGGGCAGGTCCGGGTAGATTTATGCTACAAACTCAACCTAACCTCGAGTTGGCCACACTTGTATTTTCTAAGTGTCCTGTCCATTATGTTTCCAAAACATAATTACAAGCTAACATATCACGTCATTTTATAAAAACCATGTTCATGTCATAATGTTACCCAACCCCAACGTAATCCCATCGTTTACATAATCGCAACAACGCATAAAGGATAAAATAGGGAACTTGGCATAATTATGACAAAAAGGTGTTGAAGCCACAAGTTTAACATGGTGGCATATGAAATGTACATATGTTCATATACTTGCATATTGCATTATTAGGCTTCAAAAGTATGCATAAAACCAAACTTAGCATATAAGTCATACATGGTGATAAATGACATGTAGAAGTTGCTAGAAGTTCGCATTTAGCCTCACATGCAAGTTATCATAAGGGGTATGATAACTTCCATGTTGCCAAAATGCAACCTTTAATATAAAGCTTGAAGCTTTAAGCTCACAAACTCAAGTTTAACTTGCATAACATGATAACATGTGTATAATGATCAACCCAAACTTGCATAACATAGCAACATGTGTCATACATAATGATTAAACCAACTTGCATAACATTATGATCAACCAAACTTGCATATCATAATGATCAACCCAAACTTGCATCATTCATTTAACTTTAGAGTTCAAAAAAAGAAAGTAGAAAAGGGCTTACAATGCTATGAAGACACAAATAAATATTTATTATAAAGATTGAGACGAAGCCCTATGCAATCACCCAAATATGCAAGCTCCAAATGAAAAACCCTTGAGCCAAATCAATAAAAACCCTTGCTTTGTAATAGAAATGTTGCAACTTGACTTGAATGCAAACTAAGAACACTCATACAAGCTTGAAAACACTTGTATGAACTCAAAACCTCTCATATAAATAAACTTAGAAATTTTAGCATGAGAGTGGAGGCCATGAGAGGAACAAATTTGGCATAGTTTAGTTGTAGAGTTGAATAATGATGATTTAGGCTAGGCTTAGGGGTCTTTTTATAGAAGATTAGGATTGTATTAGCCATAGGATTAACCCTAGATCCAATCTGAGCCATCAAATCCCATCACTAGCCAACAAAACAGGTCCAAACAGCCCAATTAAGTGCACCAGGCCGACCTGGCCGACCAGGGAGGTCGACCCCCAGGTCGACTCTAGTGTCGACCTGGTTGGGGGGAGGTCGACCCTAGTGTCGACCCCCCTGTCGACCTGTCTGGGCGAGAGTTTTCCCGCCCAGTCTGTTTTGGCTGAATTTGAATTCTAAATTCAAATTTGAACTGTTTTTTGAACTTGTAATTTTCTGAAAACTTTGACGGGCCATAACTTGGTCATATGGACTCCGATTTTCGAAAACTCGGACTCTATTTCGCGTATTTTTCCGAAACGAACGCAATGGCATAGCCCGTTTCCCTTGATTCAGATTTTACAGTTTAATTTTGCCTTGATTTATGTTATAACATGTTATTCAAAAATACGGGTTGTTACAGAGAGTTAGAACCATTTTTATGGTAATTAGATTGATGTTGATAGTGAATCTACTCCTAAATTGTCTTCTAGTCTCATATTTGTATTCATTTTAGCATTGTTAGTTTTCTTTTAGTTTGTAGTTAACAATTTCACCCGCTTTCGGTTGAATTTGATTGAGTAAAATTAGAATAAATTCTTTCCCTATGGATCAACCCGTATTCGCCACGTACTATGATTGTATGCCGTGCATTGCGGTTATTATGACGATATTTTGTCAATGGTTTTCTAATTCCATAGAAACGTCGTTTGCAAACATTGATCTTTTACTTGTCATCCTTAAATTTACCTTTTAGGAAGTTCTGCATATTCCTAATTGATTGGTTACCAAAAATATATAAAAACCTATTCCTATGGTATAAGACAATCTATTTTATAGAAATTCATAATTGCATGATATTTCTTTTTAGTTATCTTTAAGTTGACGGGTAGTGGTTAAATCCATCCATTCTTGCAATTATGTTTTCTATGTAAATTTCAAATCAAATTATGGAAATACATCCTTTTTCTTAACCAATCAATATTTGTTATTCTTTACTTCCAAACTACCTTTTTATCACTAAACTAATAAGGTTGTTCCATCCTGGATTAACTCTTTTTAACATTTGTCAAGCAGTAAGTTCCTTTCCAACCTCAAACTTTCTCAACTACCGAGCTAAACGGGTTTGTCCACTAACCAAAATTTCAACTTATAAAGAAAAGCTTAGATAGAATGCCTTATGACTCAACTAAAAAGATAAAGATTTAGTATGCAAAAGAGTCAAAGGAAGGCTGTAACTGACAATAAGAGATTTTATTTTCAAAACTAACTTTTGATTTCCATAAATGTGTTTTTCTTTTGAAAATACTTTCCTTTAAAACAAAACTTTTAGTAATCTTGGTAATCTTAGGCTCTGATACCAAATGTAACACCCCACATTCCTTAATGTCACGCGTATGAGGATTTTATTAAGAAATTATGGAGTATTGTAGGTATAAAGGCATAAAACATCACAAAGGCTAAAATTTCACAAGACATAAAATAATAAATTTACAACGGAAATAGAAAACCATCTTTATTCAATTAACTGGATAGTTATAAAATGTCATGTCTTCAAATCTCGGTTGAAACACGATCAGAGTACAAAATAATATTATCCCCCAAATAGTCAAAAAGATACAACCTGACCTTAGAAAGAAAATAGGAAGTGATCCAACTTTAGCATAAATCCTTCATGACAAAATCAACAAAGAAATCTGAACTATACACTTTATCCTTTTAAGCCTAAGGGAAAGAAAAGAGAAAAGAAGAAAAGAATTAGGTCAAGCATAAAGCCTAGTGAGCTGCTATGATTATCATCCCAATTACTAAGTTAAGAGTAAAATAGATAAACAATGGTTCTAGTGTCATAAAGTGTAAGTGTCTACACATGTCTAGAGGTGAACAATAACTTATTTGAATTAATAATAAGGATAGGCTATTCTTAAAAAAAGACAATGATCATATCAAGCAGATTGACTGTTTTGCACTTCTATAGATTCAGACATAAATAAGTAATTAGGAAGGAATTTCCTAGTGCTAACCATAAATCGGCTTTCTAGATGTAAATAACCTATGTCTGTTATGGCATTCAGGGTTGTTAATTCCCGAACCAATCAATTAAAAAAGACACAGCCTTAATCATAGGCATTACAGCATCTTATCTTCCCCGTTTGGAATTATGCATGCTCATGGCTCTGTCGGAACGCACCCGTACCCACCTCTCGTTTGGACCTCCTACTATCCAGTTTAGTATAAGCATTCCTTAGCCCCTACCTAGTGTGAGGCCCCGTGATAACCAAGGAATACTGATTGGTACGGGTTCCCATAAAAAATGCACTTGACACAAGCCGCCCGAGACTTGGCCTCGAAGTTAACTGGGATTTTCACGAGTCTCGTGTATCATACCGGGATGGACTTCTTAGCTTGTTAATTAGATAGGTTTAATTAGCATGTTTAAGTTCATTAATAAGCCCAATACAACCACTTGTTATATTTCTAGATTGTAATTAACGAATGTAATGTACAACGTTATATTTCTACATTGTAATTAACAAAAGTAATCTTCAATTCATTATTCCTAGACTGTAATTGACGAAAGTAATTTACAACCTTTTACTCCTAGATTATAATTAACAAAATTAATCTACAACCTTTTATTCCTATGTTGCAATTAGCGAAAGTAATCTATAACCTTTTATTCCTAGATTGCAATTAACGAAAGTAATCTACAACCTTCTATCCCAAGATTGCAATTAACAGAAGTAATCTTCAAACTTTTATCCCTATATTGTAATTAATGAAAGTAATCTACAACCTTTTATCCCTAGATTGTAATTAACAAAAGTAGTGTACAACCATATATTACCATGTCACTTATTTTCCAGTTAAGTTCAATACATCATTGTTAAGATGTTCTACAGTTACAAATTACTTAATGTACAATTAAGTATATTTTATCCCTATCTACATGTTTTCTATTAACATGTTACTTAATGTATAATTAAGTGGCATTCATTCCAACTAACATGTTTTCCAAATTAAGGTCAAATTAACATTTTTTCCAAATTAATGTCAAATTAACATGTTTTAAAAATTAATGTCAAATTAACATGTTTTCCGAAATGTCAAATTAACATGTTTTCCAAATTAACATGTTTTCCCAAATTAATGTCAAATTAATATGTTTTCCAAATTGCATGTCACTTAATGTCTAATTAAGTGCAATTAATTCTAAGTTACCATCCATTGTCTGAATATATATTCATTAATTCCCAACATCCACTATTTTAAAAAAAATCATTATCTTCCAAATATTACAGTTTGTTGATTACATCTTCAAATTTGAACATGCCTCTTTATAACCGTTATAGTATAAATGTTCACTAAGCCCCGATTTAATCCTTTTTATGCACTTTCTTATTATCATCCAATTATGCTATTAATGTCTCATTACGTGGTTTAACCCAATTTGCGCAAAAATAAGACACCGAAAGGTTTAGGCTCAAAAGACCTAAATTGAACGTTAGAAATAAAAAGGAAATAGTCTAGGCTCTCGTATGACCTTGGTTCAGATGGAAAAAATAAATATAAACTAAAAATAGGGCTAATGACAGAACTAAAACAAAATTTCACACAAAGAGCAAAGTTGTAGCTAACTGAAATAAATTACGGTAATGGATTTACTGAAATAGACAAAAGGGAAGAACAGGAACAAAACCCGATCTAAAAGAATTATTTATAGAGAAAAGAGATAGGGATAACATGATCTGTAAATAAACAACAATTTAACAGAAAGTTTAGATCTGAAATCACTATGACAATTATTGTATCAATTTTAGACTTAACTTGGAAGAAATTTGGAAGAAATCAGGTAATGTAGTAGTACTCTCATAAAATTTGAGCAAATCCAATAAACATCTATAGATCTCCTCTATCTATGTGTATCCCCTAGAAATATGTGTAGAACCAAGCCTCAATACTCCATTAAAATTTTATTTGAGAAGAGAGTTATTTGAGAGGTAGAGAAATGGAGTAGTAAAGATTAGGTTAGGTTTTAGAGGCTATTTATAATAGGCTAGGTGTCCAGGTTCATTGTATTTTACACATCAGCAATACATCATCAACGAATTACCCAGAAGCAGCAAAGCAGGCTCGAAGCTAGGTCGACCCACCTTAGACATGGATCAACCCATTTGTCGACCCAGTTAAGGGCTGGTTTGCCAATTAATTTTGGTTATTAATTGAATTTTGAATTTTGAATTTCAAACTTTGATTGATCATAACTTATTCATTTCTCATCTGATTTACACAAACAAAAAGTCTATTTGAATCAGAATTTTGCAACTAACATAACGGTGAATTCCGTTTTATTCGATTCTAAATATTATTCTGATTAATATTTATATTCTCAATTTATTCCTCAATTAATTAATTCATTAAATAATTATTGTTTGTTAAAAATTTGGGTTGTTATAATCTATTGATGAAATCACTTCGAAAAGTCCAACTAAGAAAACATCATTGCACCACAAAGCTGAACTAATAAGCCATCAAAACAGAAATGGATACTTTCTTGTCTCCCATCCTATAGACACCATATGCTTTAGAATCATGATTACTAGTTCAACACCTATAATCAAATCAGAATGGTACTCTACTCAAGTATGGTGGTAATTTTGGCAACTTATCAAATGTTTCAGATACTCTTGATCTACAAGCTCAAATTAAGACTTGCTATTATGGAACTTGATGTCTCAACTTGCTACCATTCCGTCATTGGCGATTCGCCTACTGAAGATCAAAGTCTCAGCGTACTATCACTAAATCGAGGATGACTCACTACTTAAGGTAACAAATTTGTTGTCCACTATCGTCACCACCACCTCCCACTGTATCCTCCCCGCAAGACAAATCCTAGAGTTCAAATTTAATTAATTATGCCTAAAGCAGTCAATAGTAAACGACTAACATACAAGCAACATGACTCGATTAGATTAATTTTTAGTGGACCATGTATATTGTCATGTAAAGACAAGCCATATTGTAACAATTTCCCACCTTGAGTCCCGAAACTAAATGTTATGGATGCTACAGTCATTCACACTATTAATCTATGGCAATTTAACATGAGATATTACACACATACATAGTCTAATTTACCCCTCAACATAATCCAAACAAGCAAATTAATTATTTAGTGTCCTTATGTCCATCACGTCGATCAAACTGTTAGATCAGATGAAACCATAAAACCTTGACGTAAAAAAATGCATTTGGAAACATGTCTAATGGAAACAATATCTCAAATGATGATGTCATTTCACTTCTTTTTCATTGACAGAGAGCACTTTAGAAACAAGAATGACAATCAATCTATATTCCCATACGACTCGTCCCTACGCAACTAAATAACTCTTTGTACTAGACGCAATCTTGAACATCATGGTCTTTCTTAATCAACTATTTAAGGCTTTCATCCTATTGTTAAATAAAATCTACCACTTTCCAGTTAATCAACCATCCTACTGATAGACTTCCATCCATCCTCTCTGTGTAGAGTATCCATGGAAGAACAACCATACTTCTATTGAATATTGAATTCGATCACATACTCCAACATAGACACATTGCCTAAATCAGTGAACTCCTCACTTAGCAAGACTTCAGAGAAGCCATAATAAATTTCTTCTTTGAAGTGAACCATGAACTGATCTCGAGTGAATCGGTATTTAAGGAATCTAAACTATAAGGTGGAACTTTTCCGATAGGTAAAGACGGCGCTCGATATGCTATCGATGCAGTTGATCTTCGCCAAATGGACCGAAGTCGGGCCCCTCACAACAATCACTAATAAAAAGTGATCAACTTTGTCTTTCATGACATCATCTGTTGTTTAGAGGTTCCCAAGACTATCAATTCTAACAACAGGACCCAATTCGAGAGTCTGAGTTAGAGACCTTCTATCGCCGACACCACATCAAAAAATGATTCTCGGCAGTAGCTCATACTCAATCTAATGAACAAGTCGAGGTTGTTAATAAAGTCATCAAATCCATCATCAATAAGCGTTTGGAGAAGACCAGGGGCAAGTGGGTAAATGAACTTCCTCTAGCCCTTTGGGCTTACCGGACTACCCATTAGTCAGCAATCGGTCACACTCCATTTGCTATCTCAAACGGATCTAGAGCCATCATTCCCATTGAGCTTTAACTCCAATCTCATCGAGCCACATACTACGATTCGAAGACCAACCAAGATATTATCTTGGAATCACTTGAATTACTCAAAGAGAAAAGAGATGAATTTGAACTCAGAGCAGTCGCACACCCTCAACTGATCACCTAATATTCAACTCCAAAGTTCGCCCAAAGCACTTTGACATCGGACGACCTCGTCCAAAAGCGGATCTTTCCTACACCAACTAGTTTCGGTTCTCACTGGGAGGGTCCGTACGCTATTTAACGAAGGCTTGGAGATGGTACTTTCAAGCTAATGATCGTTGATGGCGCCAAAATACCAAGGGTGTGGAACAACAAGCATCTGTTCCTTAACTCTACTTAGCTTAATGTGCAGAGATACCTCTTTCCACAAATTTTTTGTTTCCAAGATTTAAGGTATTGTAAAAAAAAGGTCATTACAGTCGACCGTGTTTTGTAAAGAAATTTCAAACGACCATGTTCTTGGTGTGTTTACTTTCTACGTAGTATGTTTGAGCTGTGATAACAACCAATTTGCACACACAAGCACACAACACTGGATTGACACCTCAGAATTTGGCATTAATCTACCACCTCCAGTCTTTACAACGAATCAAACCATATGGAACGGTCCGCCCTTCACAAGTCAATTCGAGTATCGAACCAACGATGAGGATGAGTGTAAACAACTCGTGATTCTCATTAACCTAAGTGTCCAACTATGTCCCTTAGTCTTTGGACTTGGAGGCAACCACCAGCCGAGTAAGTGTGATATCGGCCACTTGCCGGATAACTCCGATCCTCAGAGCTTGGATACACGTATAAAATTGGCGAACTAATGCACCCTTAAGTTTAACCCAAACGAATGATGGGAGAGTGTAAAGAATGAAACAATGATGTCCACCTACGACTCCTCACAACTTGAAACCAACAACCGTAAAGAGGTTCCAAGAGAGGAGTCACCAAACTCAAACTTTGCATGACTCAAGACCAATGACCGAAAGGAGGTCTTGAAAGCGAAGTTCACATACTTAGAATCCAAGCGACTCGAAGTCAACGACCGAAAGGAGATCTCAATAATATATAGAGTCAAAACACTCGAGCTTTGCATGACTTGAGTACCTCAAGAGAGAATCCACAAATAATATTTTCTTAAGTGTAATGAAGAGTACATTTATGCAAGTACAAAAATTGGAAAGCGCAAAGAAAATTTGAACACTTAGAACAATGTGTGATGTAAGAAAAGTTGATTAACTTTCATTCACAAACCAAAATACAACTATATTTTATTTCTACCGATGTGATGTACATGAAAACCACATCATGCCTCCAAAAGTGAGGGGCTTACTCGCATATACTATCAGCCTACATAACAAAAAAATCTATCTATAACAATCATTTGGATGAGTCGCTCCTCTTTTTCTTCTTCTCAGACTCGGCCATAGATGACTCATCCTTTTCTTCCTTCTTCTTTTCTTAGAGCCACTCCCCCCGCTTCCTTTCTTACCCTTTGTGGAGTAGGCTTGGGTCGGGGATCTATAAAGAACTCCTCCTGTTTTTAAGAATCTCCTGGGACTTCAATAGTTTCTACTTCAGAGACGCCTATGGCTTTTAGAGGCGATGCTGAAACTTGATGGACAATGCCGGCACTACGGATGTATCCCCCTCCTTTCTAGCCTCCTTCTCTTTCTTAGCATCCTTGTTGGCCATCTTCTTGGCCTCCCTTTCCATTTTTTTTAGCCTCAAGCCTGGCCTTTCGCATGTATCCCCCTCCTTTTTTGCCTCCTTTGCTTTCTTAGCATCCTTGTTGGCCATCTTCTTGGCCTCCCTTTCCATTTTTTCTTAGCCTCAAGCCCAGCCTTTCGCTTCCTCTCCTCTTCGGCATTCATCTTTTTCAGAATCTCCTCGGCTCTCTTTTGGGTAGCCTCATACTCGCCTTTCTTATGAGTCGCCTCCTAAACCTTTTCTTGAGCCTCCTCCTCAGATTTTGCTCTTTCCACCTCCTAATCCTCGTATAGAGATGCCTCGTCAGCTTTCTTCTTCGCTTCCAGCACTTCCGACTTCACCGGTAGTTGGGGCTATCTGCTGTTTGACAAGCTCATGCATAGTCAGCCCACCTGCTTTTATCAGTTTGGTCTCTTGGGTCTCCTCTCCTTGCTTCTCCTTCTCCACTAGGAAATATTTGACAAGATCCTCCATTCTTAATTCCCCAGCTTCAAATTCGTGAAAGTGTCCAGATGACCAAAGTCGTCTCCCAACTACCTTTGGTAGGCTTCCACATCAAATCCAGAAATGATAGGCATAGTTGGTGCATAAGACACTATCACCTCTACTTCGGAGGAACCTACACAACGAAGAAGAACACGAATTAGCCTACTTCGACTTTGTGTCACCATCATTCTAAGTACCGGTGAAGAAGTGGTTTTACTTTCAACACTTGTTGTATGGTATCGACAACAATAGTGTTTTCGGTTGTTGGCGGAAGAGAGCATCCGTGTTCCAACACCGAATAATGAGGATCATACTCGGTAACAATGGGAGCTGGAATTAATGGACCGTCGGTGGAATCGAGCGGAACAACTTGCTGCTGCTTAAAACTGCCTCCTTCAAACGCATGAGCGACCACCACGCTCTTGGTAATAAGGGCCTTCCCCTTCGCAGCAGTAAGTTGTGTCGCCTTCTCCGCTTTGGCATCCTCTTTCAATTATGCCCTAGCTTTGGCCAACACCCGATGCTCTTTCTCCATCAAGAATTGGACCATCAGCGTTGCCTCATCAGCCGATTCTACCTCCTTCATCCTGGCCCCATACCCCACTAACTTATCCTTGGCTCAAACCAACATGCATGCGTAATCTTTAGCCCACGAGATTCTGTGGAATCAAAATGTTTTGATGTAGAAGCCCCACATTGCTGGCTCCAGCTCCGCCTCTTCTCTCTCCTCAGCTTCCTGTACCCTAGCCCTAAGTTTTTCCAACTAGACCTGGAACTCAGCCTTTACACTGTCCGCTTGACTCAACACATCCTTATTCAAGGCTTCCGTGAATTCCTTGTAACTCTTAGCCTACTCAATCTCAGCACAGTTCGACTCGAGAAGTTTTCTGAGCTATTCATTTTCTTTGATAGTCCACCACGCACACTCGTTCTCTTTTCACAACCTATCATTTTATAAGTCAAGGCTTGGTTGCTCTGGCAAAATAGGTGTACATTCTCACTCTCTTTCACCAGCCCTTGTTCTCCTCGGTCATATCCCTATTCTTGCTCTAGCACTATCACCTGGGCTGAGATCAATGCCAGTGTGTCCTTGAACAATTCCCAGGCCCAGACCATCTCACCTAGGGCCTTTAGAAGCTCTCTCTTTATATCGTCTATTTCAGATAAAAAGAGTTAGCACATAAATGTGTTACTCGAATACGCGAGAATAGATATAAATTAAAGCGTTTTCATACTCAATTCAGCATCCCGAGTCTTAACGCTGTCCTATTCATCTTTAAGCTCAATTTCTAAGCCTTGGATCTCATCATTCTTCTTGAAAATCAAGTTTGAGAGTCTCTGAGAGTATTTGTACAACCCATGATATTGATAGTAGACGGAATATACCTGCTTCCAAGTCTCATCGTCATCTTGTAGTTGGATCAGACTGATATCTGGCAGCTACAACAACTCCTCGAAGCAGAAACCCGAGAATGATTTCTTAGGTATTTCATTCTTCTCCTTGTGGCTGAGTTCTGGAATCATTGACATGTCCGCCAGCACTGAACCTCTCTTCTTTACTACCTTATTTATAGATCTAAACCCTCTGATTGCCTTCTCTTTGCCGATATTTCTAGCCGCTTGTGCTGCTAAGGGGATATAACGAGGCACTGTTAATGACAGTTACCTCGTACTCATTTTTTTTTGTCTTCACTCTGCTCCCGTCGGTTGAATACGTAGTGGTGAAGATTTCGAGTGTCGAGTTTGGTCTCTATATTGCCGGCTACTGATGTGGTCGTAAGAACGAGAGGGTTTCAATTTCAAAGAACTTCTTTTAAAACCGCTTACGGTCCCACTCTTCGTTGGTCCACGACTCCTGGACCTCGATCTCGGAGCCAATGCACCTGCATAGAGCATACTATGAGTCAGTATCGAACATCCCACACATGCAGATAAATGTGTTGTCAAGCAATGTTTATGAGTGTATGTCCTATGTCTTCCCTCCACAAACTGGATTTCAGCCCGCTTGAAGGGGTGACATCCCCAATTCTCAATGTAAGGCTCTCGACGTTAGCGTCACTCAACCAAGAGATTTCAAGCTCAATCGGATCCTTGTCCAAGTCTTAAAATTGGTCTTCCGTCTCCAACAATGCGCTGGTCTCGGAGGTCGTAACTAGAGAAATTGGTTTGGGTGGCACTCGCAAACTCATCTCCTTTGTCAGAGATGGATCAGTAATGGCCAACAAACCATCCCCTATATATCTCCTCATCACCACCGTTGTGGATGTCAGAATCCCCCTGAGCTCCTGCAACCTCTTCTTCAATAGGGGCACGATATGGGGCATTTCCACCTGTGGATCCTGTAACGGCCCGCATTTTACGTACCAGAGGATCGTAAAATATTTTTATTTTATTCCCTTAGGGTTGGATCATTCTCATATTATGATATGTTGCTTATGGGGATGTGAGACATGTCCATAATTTTTACCAATTTTATTTGTGACCATTTTGCCACTGTCAGTCTTGCACAAGGGATAACTTTTGACTCAGGTCGAATTAGGTGTTGAGACCAATGCCATTGGAAAGGAAATGATGGTTGCCTTTCCGTAGAGTGGTTACATCAAAGATTTGGCTCATCGGTTTGGGAGGAATCGCTGTTTTAAGGTTTAACAATTGGTTGTTCAGGTTTGTGAAGCCTTAATGGGATGATTTGAAGAGGCCCATTAGTGGGCTAGTGGAAGGGTATAAATATGGCTGGGAGGTATGAGAAACAGTTTAGTTTCTTTATTATCTCATTTGGTGGCCTATGTTCCTCCTTCCTCTAGCCCCTTTCCACCATTAAAATCAAGATCTAAGGGAAGGAAATCGAAGATCTATACCATTTGAGGCTAGATCTACATCATTCGAAGGGAGAGTTCATCAGATCAAGGAGTTTGGTTCGAATTGCTTGCTGTTCGGAATCTTAATAGATTGATTTTAGCTTGTTTTGGAGAATCGGTGAGTGATATGCATCTCTCACACAGATTCAATCAAGTATATGAATGTTTGATCATGTTTTTCATCAAATACAAGTATTTTCTCATAGATCTACACCTTGGTAAGTCCATTTTCATATGAATCACCATAGGATCTAATTTAGCAAGTTTAAACTGGTAATTCCTATGTTATTTCATATGTTTATGCAAGTTGATCCATAAATTTTTTCATATGTTCATTTATCATGGTTTTGGTGAAACTTATATAACTTGTGATGAAAATCATCATTTTCATGATTGCTAATGATTTCATATCATTTTTGTGGTTTTATTTGATGAGCTGGGCGAGTTGGTTTTGTCGAATTTATCATTTGGAGAAGTTTTGGTTGAAATTGGAGTTGCATTGGAGTGGTACAGGTTTTGGGTCGGTCTTGACCTGGTCGGCCACGAAGTACGATGAAGTACAAGGGTAGTACAAGCGGAAGTACCCACGGTTGGTCGCAATGCTAGAGTTTGGATCGGGTCGGTCTCGACTGGGTCAGGTCGGTCTCGACTAGGTCATCCAGTCTTAGGTCGGTCACAACAAAGTCAGTGGGCCATAAGAGGAAGCGAAGTCCATGTTTTGGGGAGAAAGCAAATTGGGTCGGTCGGGCGTAAGTTGTAGGGATGGGTCGGTCGAGATGGAGATGCATGAGTCAGTCAGGTGGCTCCAAGATGTTGGGTCGGTCAAGACAAAGGTGGTCGGGTTGGCTCCATGCTGGTCGGGTCGGTCGGAAGCATTTTAGGTCGGGTCGGTTGGAAACCTTTTGGATTCGGGTCAGTTATAGTATGGTCGATCGTAGAGGGTTAATTTCTTAAAAAAAAAATCGGGTACAACCCAAATTTGAACAAAAGAGATTGACAAAAAAAATCCAGGGGCAACACCCCCGAACCGTAGCCGCATTACAGTGATGTAATTTGGCTCGGTGATGTTGTGACTTCGAAGTGAATTCAAGTAGGAAGGTTTGAAGTGTTGAAATGTGTTCGTTGATCGGTGTAGAACAACAGATGAGGTAATAACTCAAAGGTAGTGAGTTGGTGTATAATGGTTGCTCGAGAAGGGTGCTTGAGCTATGAAAAGTCATCGAGTTGGATGACTAGAGATATGAAGGCCGAGATATCATCGTTGTCATAAGTTCTAGCAGGATCAAAGAAGGGGTACAATAGGGGCACCTAAAAGATCGATTGTAGGTCGAGTATCCTGGGTATCGTTGAAAGGACTAGTTGTCAAGGTGAGACATACATATGTATCGTTGAAAGGCGTATGGAGTTTATGCTAGAACTGGGGTTACCATTAGCCCTTGACATATGGCAAGGTTGGCCGTCATATGATTGACGATGGTTTTAAAGCAGGATCCGCAGTGATAGTTAGAGTCTTTTATGCATGCTGGATGTTCTGTTTGTACCGTCTCACGTAGACTATTCAACGTCGAAGGAGATGTCCCTTGGGTGCTTGTCTGATATGGTTTAGGCCTCTGGGGCTTGTGCTTGAGGGATGTTGAATTCGATAAGGATGGTTTACGTGAGATCTATAATCTGGATGCTATGAGTGATGTTGATGGTTGTTTTATGATTGTCATGAATGAATTATTATTCCAATTATCGTGGATGAATGGTTGAGATGTTTGATGTAAAGGCTATCATTGTCTTATCTGGGGAGGCAGGGTTGGGTTCTTCTCTGATGTTTGGTAGATCGGTTTGTTAATCTACCCATTCTCATATACTTTATTATTGATGTTTGTTCACTTTTTTATCGCTCACTAAGACTATTGTCTGACTCAAGGTTTTATGTTTCCCTCTTGTTACCTTGGGTTGTTCATTCAATTGTGGATGGGCAGACTACGTGGCAGGTGACAGGTGATAGCTTAGTGAGGACCATGTTGCAGTTCAGAGGCAAGCAGGAGGCTCACATACCAGTTTTATAACTATCTAGTATTTGGATTTCTGTTGTTTGTTATTCTTCTCTGAGTGATGTTGTAATGACCTGGGTTTTTGTCGACCTTGGTTATCGTCATAAACTCAATGATGACTAACCAAACATCGAAAAATACCGAATGATTAATGAAAGAAATTAGAGGGTGAGGAAAGATAAGGTAGAAACTTAGAATAGAAGAAGAAGAAAAAGAACATAACATCAGAGTAACACGAACCTTACAGCGGGACGAATAACATAATATATATAACATAACTTGAAATATACATCTGTACTTGAATATACATCATTATCAAAGTACATCACTTACAACACAGCGGAAATAAACTATAGCTATATGATCCTGAAGCCTCTTGCTCTAGCTCTTCAAGTATCTGTAAATCCCGACTACTTGACTACCCATACAAAATTGGGCACCCAAGAGTTTAAGGAAAACAAAACAAAATAAACTCCGGGTTAGTCATGGGACTGGTATGAGTAAAACAGTTTAAAACAGTTTGAACGAGTAAATGATATCTCATAAGACCACGTCGTATAATGGAACGGGTTTTTCCCTTATGAGAATCCAAATTATCTTTATATCAAAAACCCTTTTGATATTATAATAATGTCTATCAACCACAATATAATAATCATCTAGCAGAAACGCTTTCATCTCACGTTCTACATATATAGTATATAATCAAAACCGCAAGCACATATTGGGTAATGGATTTCCAACTATGACAAGGTATGGAACCACCTTTCGCGAGTGTACCTCTAGAGAGGAATACACTGGGTTCAACAAGAACATCTTGCAACCCGGCCACACATAACTGACCACTCATTTCGCTTGAGTGTATCGAATGTATATTACCAACGGTTGGGATCAGCAACCGTTTCCCGAATGGGACAGTATCGATAATAGATTTTTTGAAGTAAATGAAACTTTAGATCAGGTGATTATACACCCTACTTCGGAGCGACCGACTTAGCCATGCTGCCTGCCCGATTTCTGTCATTTACCGGTTGATGAGGCTTGAAGCTACGCTTTATCATCACACCAGATTCACTTCGAATGCCACATCGTCAAATCCATCAAATCACTGACTGACGTCCTCAACAATACATTATGTGTTAGCTAAAAGAAGTTTCCTTCTCCACTTCCACTCTTGGTACGGTTGGAGAAATCAATATACGTGAACGTCTGGAAATACTTTGTCAGACATCCGTCCATACAAGTCATCCAGGAACAGGACGAACCGAAGGCACTATTCAGTACGTCCATCTTAGGCACTGTTATCTAAGACTTATACAATAGCCCTTGCACTTTACTCCGTCTTCAATTATCTTTGGCATATATGATTCGCAACGCTTATGCCAATACAAAGTGATTCTTTGGATAATAATCCAATCGGTATCTCCATATTAACAACGTTAAAATGGTCAAAACTTCGATAGTTTGTGATTTAACTATCGAAGAAAAACACCTGTGAAAACAACGATATTATTTCCAGATGGAAATTCTATCAATCAATCATCAATCATATATATATATATACACTCATATTTCCTATTACAGTATTTGATTATGTTTCTGATTCTATTTGGAAAACATTTCCAAATCTTCTTTACTTGGATTTAAACAGATGTTTAAATCAACATTGCGATGACAACTCAAACCACTATACTTGTTTAATAAATCACTTAATCACTTTCACTCTCGAACGTTAACCATTTCTAAATTAAAAATGAAGTCAATTAAGTTGGGGTATAACTACCTCTCAGACCTTAACTGAACAACATTTCAAATCTCGAAATAGGGTAAGTTCATCTTTTAATCCCTTAACACTTCCTTACGAACCCTCGGATTCTATTTACGAACCCCCTTCTTTTACAAGTTTACGTGATTATAACAATGGTGTTATAATCTCCTGTATCCGAAATACATTATCTTTAATATGACTTTTATTTCCTAACTCGAATAATATAACGACAACTAATTTATTTACTCCTATTCGGTTAACTCTAATCTATAACTCTTATTTGAATAACTCCAACATAATAACTCTTACTGGATTAACTCTTATTCGAATAACTTATATTCGATTTACTTACTTTTGAATACTTATATTCGATAATCTCTTTCTTCGAATAAATCTTATTCGATTTAACTCCTGTCGAATAACTAGATTCGATCAACTCACTTCGAATATTTCTGATTCGATTATCTCACTTCGAATATCTCTGATTCGATTCACTTCTTATATCTACTATTCGATTATCTCACTTCGAATATTTTTGATTCGATTCACTTCTTCGAATAACTAAATTTGATTAACTCATTTCAACTCTATTCGAATAAACTAAATTCGATTAACTCCATTTGAGTAACTATAGTTCGATTTAACTCTATCGATTAACTCTAACTGATTAACTCAAACTGTTTAACTCTAATGGTTTAACTCTAACTGGTTTAACTCTACGGTTTAACCTAACTGGTTTAGCTCTACAGTTTAACTCTAATTGGTTTAACTCTACGGTTTAACCTAACCGTTTTAACTCTACGGTTTAACCTAACTGGTTAACTCTATGGTTTAACTTTAACTGGTTTAACTATACGGTTAACCTAACTAGTTAACCCTAACTGATTAACTCTTTGTCCTTATTCAGTTTCAAACATCGATGTTGAAATCGATTTTTACTTCTTTATATAAGTCCTGACTTATATATACATGTATATCTATTTATCCAAAGATAAATATTTCCTTTATAATCTATTTGCCTCCTAAACAAATATTTCCTTTTTAAATTCTATTTGCAACTGGTTTGCAAATATCCCTTTTTCTTTCTATTTATTTTCTAAATAAATAACTAATTTATAACATTCTATTTATTTCCTATAAATAAATTTTTCCATTTAATCTATTTGTAATGTTTTGCAAATATTTTCTTTCCAATCCCATTTGTAAATGTTTTACAAATGTTTCCCTTTTCATTTCTATTTGTAATTGTTTTACAAATATTTTCTCTTTCTATTCTATTTGTAAATAGTTTACAAATATTTCCCATTACAATCCTATTTGTAAATGGTTTACACATATCTCCTTTTCAATTCTGTTTATTTAACAAATAAATATTCTTCTTATAATATCATATTTATTTTCTAAATAAATATCCCTCTTTATAAAATCCTTTGATTTTATAAATAATTCCCTTCTTTTAAAATCTCTTGATTTTATAAATGTTCTATTTTCAATAAACACTTTGAAAATTCCCTTTTTACTTTCCAGTATTCCTTATAGTATTTAACATACCATATAACAATGATCGGTATCATTCAAACATATAAAATCATCAACAGATTTCATATCACATCATATAACACAATATATGAAACCACAGTATTTTATATATTGAGGAACCCACTTGGGTTCCTTCAACCTGTTTCCCTGCATCACAGATGTTACACAATAAAATCAACATCACTTTCTGTTCCATATGATATATTCTGTCAAACAAAATCAATATAGAAATTCAACTAACCGACTAGTAGTTCAATCAAACAGTCAACACACAGTCAATCAGCTAATATTTAACAGTTCTAAAAATAAAACATGAAATTACAAAACTGTTTAGAGTTAGTGAGATTTACTCACATTGGACGATCATCGTTAATAACGATAACCATCAATTGACTTGATTCTGACAATTTATTTCACTATAAATTGTAACGAGCTCCGATGGACCTCCAGTCAGTTCCATCGTGTAGTACCCGTCCATACGATCCCGTCGGATCTTGTTTCACTGAATTTCGTTCACGTATGACAAAGATATTATAAATACAAGTTACGTATTTAAATAGTTTAATTTAAATAAACCATTTGTTATTTGGGCCTCTTACCTATTTAAACTCCTCCAGCCCATTCAAATACAAAAAGGCCCAGACCCGTTAATTATAAGCCCTTCTTCCTTAACGCAAAAAAATCCCGTATCCTCCTTTTCTTCTTCGGAAAAATCACGAACTCCAGACCTTCGAATACCATGGACAATCCCCTCTTCGATCCTCCTCAACTCCACGCTATCAAGGCTAAGCTCGACTGTATCCTACTCCTCATTACTTCTCCCCTTCGAACGCAGTAATTCCACAGCCTCCGACTCCAGTATTTTGCCATGGCCGACATCAAAAAGAAGAAGCAGCAAAGCTTCCTCATCTCTCCACCACTCGCCAAACAAAACAATTCAAGGCCACATCTTCGGATTCTCTTCCATCTCAACACCGTTTTGATCAACTCGAGTTGCTCAAGTAGTTTGCGTTCCACTGTCTCGTTCTCTGGTACCAGACCAGGTCACGATCCAAAATTCTACCGTACTTCATCAAGCATTCACCAATGATGCTCCTCTTTACCCCGAATTTGAATATCAACTCGAATTTCAACATCCATACACCACATCCCTTAAATGTCCAACCCTAGGTCACGGCAGAAACGAAATAGTGATCTGAAAGATGTTCGATCCAACCTAATCTTATATCAAATTGAAGAGAAGGATTACAGGAATGCAATATAATTTTGTAGGAATTTATAGTTATACGTGGATTTCATTTTGGATTTTTAAAAGGGGCGATGACCTTTTACTTTGATGGAAGTGGCGGCTAAAGCTTTTTGATCGTGGGAGTTATATGGATTAGGTTAGAACGGTTTTTAAGGGGTGATTATATATACAGGGATTTTCTTTGATTTGTGAGGATGATAACATCACACGTTTCCTTCTTTGTTTTTCTGTGGAAGGAAATAAAATGGCGTGGCCCTTTTTATTATGTGGAGTTATAATTTAACGTTTTCGCATACCACCACGTGATAAAGAATTTCCTTCCTTTACAAACTGTTGTCGACAGAAGTAAACATACCGTCATGATCAGCGATGTGCCAAGATTCCAATAATATAATAATACTGGTATGTTAACTTATATTGTGAAACCCAAAATGTTGTTATAGGGTGTAAAATACTCCAAATAAAAAGTTGCTTATTTAATTAATTAAAAATTATAGTAAAATTCTAAAAATTAAATTATCACTATGTCTCAAAAGAACTTGTCTAAATTCAAAACCGGTATCTAGTTATATCGAATAAATCGTTATGAAACGATTCTATAGCGACTATTTTAAAATTTGATTTGGACATAAATCAAAATCTACATGACGAAATCTCGATTTTTCTCTTTCATTAGAAAAATATACTTCACCAGCTCCTAACGTTTCTTGTTTCACAGAAATCCGGCTTAAAACGAATCCTGTATATTCAGTTGAAGTTCAAATCGCCAAATCGTGAACTACAGTGCCATTTCAAGCTCGATTTTAGTTATATTATAACTCTACGTTCAAACTGTCGTTTATATAATATATTCGTTATTCAAATTCAATTCCAAGCTGAATTAAATATCACAGATGATCCGATTCACACCATATCGCCATTTCAGCCAATTCTGATTATTTCAGAATTAAATATACTATTTAATTTATTATTTTAATTAAATATTCAAAGTTTATTTAATTCAATGACCATTACATACTCTAAATCACATTTAAATAATTAAATAAATTAATTATTATACTGCTGAAAATGCGGGTCATTACAGATGTAGTGAGGCAAAGTTTTATACACACTATTGCAGTTATCCACGTATATGGATATTAATTTCTAGTTGTTATGGAAGTTTAGTGTTTCCGCTTCACTATTAATACCTGTTGTATATGTTCTATTATATTTTATCCTTGCTTGTGAGTTACGACAGGTTCCGATGTTGTTATTTACCTATTATGATCATCCACAGCTGTCTGGCACACCTTTCAGCGCACCAGTCCTCTTATTTAGTGAAGGGGTTGTGAGAGGTCGTCCCAGATCCGAGGATCAACTCCTCCCTCAGCTTCCGCCTCATCTTCTTCTTCATCGACATTCAGGGAACTACTCGAACAATCCTCTAAAAGTAAACCAAACGAGTAAAGGATGCGATCTATGGGAAGAGACTGGGCATCACGAAACCCAGTTCGGACCTCCCTTAGTATTGCAAGGTGCTCAAAGAAAACATCATCTCTTAGGATCTGGGAGATGCCTACCAAATCAAAAATTTAAGTTAATCTGGAGCTTACAACTCGATTAACATAAACCATAATCTAAATATGGAATACTTACGTCTAACAAGCCATCTCCTTGCAAATCTCGGGGGGAATCGAATGCAAAACCAATTGTATTTAAAGTAACTCAGCTTGTTCCACCCCTCCTAGGATGAAATGAGCAGTGGCTTGTGCCTTCAGATAAACAAGTGAAGGAGTAGTAGTAGCTCTCTTCTTCACGGATAAAAGAAACTGAATGTTTTCTTCAGTTGGTTTACACCCAAGTTCTCGATAAATAGGACATAGCTGACGAGCAAGAAATCATACGCATTTGGATGAAGTTGCGTCGGCGCTAACCAGAAAAAGTGCAGATATCTCAGATGAACGGATAAGATGGAGGCATGCATCCGACATAGCACATGTGCCTATTCCAAGAAGTGTACCATTCTAGAGATATGTGCGCTCTATCCTCTCTTCCAAGGACAAGCTCGGTCTCCCACGATATGCCATACTCCTTACAGATGCGTCTCAGCGTGGCTTCGTCGATTCATGAAACAACTGAATCCAGCTGATTCACAAGAATGACAACATTCGCCATCATGTCCGGCACCTAAGGAATGTCTTCCTGCTCTCATACACATACACTTCCCCTTGTGGGACACCCACTTCCATTTATCCCTCTTTCGGGGTCTCGGGTTTGTCTACATGTTCGGTCGGATAGTGTGATACTTTCAGCTCTCCCTCTCGATCGTGTATGTTGGTCAGGCCTACTTGCTGAGAAGGGAAGGTAGATCCGGAAGTCTTAAGCTTACTACCCGTTGGGTTGGAGTCAAGGGATTATCCACTTAGTGTGGACGGTAATTACAAAGGTTCATCCTCCCAGCCTTGCAGTATTCATGAACTTCTTGATGCCATTGTAAACTATACTCTCAAGATAGTTGCGTTAGTAAGCACACAAAAATCTGTGCTTTTGTGTCTATGCAAACTTACATGGAATGTGCAATGTCGTGTGTGCTAATATAGTTATGCTGAAATACTTTCGAACATGGCGATGGTTTCATAAGCTTAAACCATTATCATGAACTGCATCCCTACATTCTCCATCCAACCCTACGTTTGATTCAGGAAAAAACCACAAAGGTGTTAGAACCCACCCGATCGCTATAGTTCGAGATAGTCAATGGGGGGGATCAAGGATCGCTTTCGGTTGGGTATGATGGAGGTAACGATCTCTTAAGGCACAAGGTGGATTCAAAGTTCTAGGGTTCAAAAAGTCTCAAGTTCAGGAATATGAAATGCCAAGTAGGAGAGGAGGAATTTTATATCTGAACTTATATATATAAGGGAAGGAGGAAATTCCAAGACTTTAATATCTAAGCCCTGTGACTTGTACAGATCCCACAAAAAAAAGGAGATAAGGGGAGGGAGGAAAAGAAGTGGAGCACTCGAAGACTCTGTGATAGGTGAAACTTTTTAACTCCAAAAGCGGTTGCAATTATGCGTATAAGTTTTCGAAATTTCAACTTTCGAAACCAACCCGACTTGCTAACCAATCATGTACCTCCAATTTTAAGCAATCCAAGAGTACACGCCAAGCTACCGAGTTCTCAATTCAACAATGTTTTCGAGAAGTAATTTGCATGATTGTACGGCTGAAATTTAACTTTTCGATTATATTAATTTGTAAACTTTGATTGTAACGCACGAAATCACATACAAACATGTGCGTACACGTGACATTGTGTTGACAACGACTCGTTTCGACGTTAGAGAGAATCAACGACTAATGTTTGATTTCTTGATTTGAAAGGAATCAGACACTTACTTAAGCAACCAGAGATGATTTCCAATTTGAGTAATCAGGATTGTCAATTAGTCTGGAACTTCATGCTCACATCGACAAACTTCAATAAAGCATTTTTAATAGCGGATAGGTCGCGACCAATCGCTCGACATAACTTTGAGATGTTTCCAGCTTTCAGAAATACTTGACTCAACTCAAAGCACATCATGTCAAAACAAGACGTACTTTGGGGGCCAATGTTAACTGACCTTTTGGTTCAGTTTACAAAAGCAATCCAAGCCCATATGACTCGACTCATTGCATGGTTAAACATCTCGAAGTGTCACAAAGATACTAAGGAACTAAGCCTGAGTGAAGTCTCATAAGTGTGGTCATCATTACTCGTCGAGGCTACTCAAATATGGCTCAACAATTGGGATTTGTGTTCAGCATTCCTCCAATTTCGTATCCCAAGCCTCACAACTCCACAAAACTTTATAACTCCCTTTTGTATCCTAGCGTATATCTACTTTTCATATCCCCACACATTTTCCATTTCGTATCCCACTCATGTTCAATATTTCATTCCCCAGCTTCGAAAAATAGTCTGCGGATCGGTACAGCCGGATACGAAACCTCATAAATGAGGAAAACTACCAACTCCAGAAATATGCTAAGTCCCAGATCGACATCAGGGATACGAAGATTGAATACGAAAAGTTACACCATGAAGACTTAGAGAACTCGAAATAAAAACACAAGGAAATGAGAACCCGAGATACGTACTAATCCCGGGGTACAAAAAGTGGCTAGTTGGCCCCACTTCTCACCCGCTGTCACCTACTCCCCTACCTATAAATACCCCTTGGCCTGCTTCATTAAAAGGGCTGGCATTTGGCTGATTTGACACTTTGTGATGGTGCTCTTGAATTTGGACAACATTAAAGCACTTTGAAGCTTTGGGAAGAAGAAATTGCATACTTCTCAAGGGTTTCAACTTCCGAATAGCAAAGAAATCTCGGGAACAAGGACTATAACTCCTTATTTGGACTTAATAGAACTTAATTGCCACAATTACCTTTGTAATCACTTGTAATGATGATGCCCAACATTATACCTCAACAACAGTGGATAAAATTAGTAAATCCTTCAAAGTGGACGTAGGTTCAATCCGAACTGAACCACTACAAGTATTATGTTCATTATTTTATGCATATTACTTTTCCTTACGTGAAACGTTATTTTTGTTAATTTGGAAATCCTTGGGTGTTTTTCCAATTTTGTGCAACAACACAACCCAAAAACTAAGGCAAATAGAAATAGAAATATAAATTAAATTCATTTGCAATTTTAATTTGTTTCTTTTTAAGTTTACTATGTTATTCTATTTTGATAAGTATAATGAACGATTAGACAAATTCTGGAGCACACAATAGAAGAGCACAATTGAGTGGAAGTGAGGGTAAATATTTTACTGGAATGTATGAGTGTGTAGCGAGGAAATGTATGTACAAATGAGTTTTTGTATAGTGATTGTGTAATAGAGAGAAAAAGAAATGTTTACTTTTTAAAAGAGTAATAAAATATTTATTTGAATAAAATATCTATTCAAAATTAAAAATTCTAAGTTAATATTTTAATTCCTACAAATATTTATTTAGTGTTTATGCAAAGTAAGGTAGTACATATATAAACACATTGATTGAATAATATATGTATTTATTATCATCAAACAAAAATCATATCAACACATTCATCAATCTCCTTCTTTTGATGATGATAAACATATATGTAGATTTTGAAGTTTAAGTAAATGTGTTTAACATGATGGGATCATGCTCTCCCTATTAAGATATTCCCTTGCAATTGTACTCCCCTTACACAGATGCATATATTTGAGAAGGAGAAAATTTCCTTTAATTGAATTTCGAATATTAAAAATATTCTTAATGTTCACTTATATATCAAAATCTTAACCTTTTCCCTCTTTTATTATCATCAAAAGAATATAAAAAGTTGAAGTAATGAAAATTTTTGATTAAGATTATAAATTTAAATCAAGTAGGGGATATGTCTTAAATCTCATTTAACCAATCAAAAATCACAATATTTCATAAATTAGAAACAAATTTCACTTTTTAGAACAATAGATTTACGGTAAATATTATATAATGAAGAGAGTTTTCTAATTTCAAATAAAGGATTGAGAATTCCAAATCTTTCAAATAATTTTCACATACAAATTTAAGCATGTTTTAAATAGCTTAAACACTTTCCAATAATGCTTAACATGAGGTTAGCAGCAATTTAAAAAATTGTGAATTACTTTCTAATCATGCACGACCGTGTGGACTTTTACATGAGACTAGAAACATACTTAATTTTTACTCGTCTTATATATGAGTTCCATCTATCCATAATAGTGAGGACTTTTAAATGAGCATGGAAGCACATATGCAGAGATTAAGGTGATTCACCCATGCTTAACCGTGAGGATTTTTAAATGAGAGTTTATAACTAAGATAAAATTATATTTTCAAAAGATATTTCCTTATTTGCAAAACAAAAATTCAATCTCTTTTCATTGTATACAATTATGGTGCATGGTAGAAAAAAGATAGTGAAAGAAATGTTCATGAAATAATTACTAATTTAAAAAAATTATAAAACATGTTCAATATTCATGAGATTTTAAATAATATTTCCTCTTAGTATGAAATACAATATTGTCACAATTCATCACAATTTCAAAAAACTATAAATAATTCTAATAATTCCCAAAATTGTTCAATTCATTAATAATTTAGTTTTTGAGTAAACAATTTGGAATATTTCTAAACTGAAATTATATGAATATCATTTTTTTGTCAAGAGGGCTTGTTTATGAAAAGGTATGCATGTTGAAAATCAGTTTCAAAAATCAATCAGTTTAGTAAGTAATATCTACTTCTACTTAAATTCTAATTACAATAATATCTCAAGCACTGATTTCAACTTACTTTACAAACCCTATACTCACTCAAAAAGTTTCAACAAGTCTAATTCTATGAAGCAAGGCAACGTTGTGTCTGCTATAGAATAAATTTTTTAGTCATAAATTACCAATCACAGAGATATACTAATGTCGATCAATAATTCAAGTATGAAAACATTTCACTTGAAATCATTTGATAAAATCTAAAATTTCAGAATTCAAACTGAGCCAATACATGATAGTCCCCAGTATCCAACTTATCGATTAATAAGGATGATTTCAAATTTAAATTTCGAAGTCAAACATAAGCTATACAAGATTAACACAACTTGTTCATAAAAAATGTTTTAAAGTAACATACTAAAACGAGTGCATATTTTCAGCACTTTCCAAAATAAATTAGCAAAAATTCAAAGTAGTGGAGTTGTGGGATAATTCATCAGGTTTTCAGAAATACAAGAATTTTAAAATTTGGAATAATAATGTTCGAGATATGATCAAAACACTACAACTGTGTCAAAATTTTGAAAACTGTTTATAAACTATACTTCAGATATATTACAAGTTTTCATCAGTTTAAGTTCAGATTCTAGAAAATCAAAAAACATAAAGTAGTAGAGATTTTAATCAATTTTCCAAAACTTCTTGAGTTCTGCAATTTTAAGCTTAGAAGCTCAAGATATGGCAGGAATACTACATCATTATCTACGGCATCAACAAGAAAATATAAACACGAGTTTAGAAATAAAACCCGACTTATCATTGACGTTGTGAACTTATGAATCTCCAACTAAACATTCTATGGCTAAGTAACTCTAGAAAATTTCTTCAACAATAACATGGAACAACTTGAATTCTATCTTTCTCGAAGTTGTTTCTTAGCCATCTTTAGTAGCTATATATTTATAGGATTGGTTGACCTGACAAAAGGTGTTTAACCACCCTTAAATTCGTTTGTTCATTTCTGCACCTAAACTTGTTTATACAACAATCTGTTTGTATTTACTAAAGTACCCTTAGGAACCCTAACTCGTGTAAACTTAAAAAAATTCATCGTTTTATCTTTTGGAACCCACGTTTATTTACTTGGATTGTTATCATTTCTAAACAATCACATATCTTGTTTATGTCCAAATTTTCTACAAAACAAACATTTTGAAAAATCTTTGAAATTATGAAAGTTATGTTTTTTAATTCGTTCAATTCTACCAAAACGAAGTCCTTTCCTGTTTTTTTTAAAAAAAAATCATTTTTTCAACAACATATTTAGTAGTTTTATCCATTATAAAATTTAAATAAACTCAACTCAAGATCATTGAGTTTGGATTTCAAAAGATTATTCACATTTATTAGCTTAGAAAAATGATAATCTCTCTATTTCTAGAATCATTCCGCTTTAAGACTGTATTTTCATTTTCAAGAAGTTTTATTTTGGTCTTAATCTTGGAAGTCTCAATTTCAAAATGTTGGCGCTTTTCAAGTTCGGGTTTTTCAATATCATTGATTTTTTTCTATCTCTTTTTCAAATCATGATTTTTTCGAATAATTTCAGATACATTATTTTCCAAAATCATATTTTCGTTTTCAAAGGTTTTTATGTTCTCTTTAATTTCAAATAGTTCTTTTTGAAAGATCACAAATTTATCACATTTGATATTTTCATCTTCTAAGTTTTGTTTTCAACCTCATTAGGAACTAATTCAATTATCAACAAATTTTCTTTTTCAAAGACCAACCATCTGAAAATTCTCCAACTCCTTTTGCAAAACATTATTTTCATATATTAGCTCATTCCCATTTTTCTTTAAAATCAAAATTTCTTTTTTCAAGCTAATAAAAATTTTCATTGAGATGAACTAAACCATTATAAACTTATTACTTTCGCTCACCTGATTGTTCTCACCCTAGGTCTGAAATTTACACCAAAATTTATACTATGAGTAAAACAATATAATGCTTACACATGTCATAAAACTCTCGACTATCGCTCACTTAATTGTTCTAACCCTACGCTCAAAAACCTGCCACAACTCAGCCATTCAGTTGCGAATTCTCAAACTGCAACACCTCTAATTTGTAGCCTTGAGAAAAGATCTATAGTTCGTAAAATAAGAATACAAAAAAATAGAACTTGAAAAATCAAAATCCTAATTATAATTCAACATAAAATAATAAAAGAGGTTTATAAATAAAGCTCGACCCAATTGTTGTTTATTTCCTTTCCTTTTCACCTTAGTCAGTTGCTTCTATTATTTGACTCGACCCTCTCTACTTTATTTCCCAATCACTTTCTATTCATTGAATTTTGGGATTAGGAATTCGTCTTCCAGTAAAGTCTTCGTTCCTAATCTTAATTTGATCAATGTTTATCAAATATGCTTTGATCGATTTTTCTCTTCAATCCCTTTGTGGTTGCTTCTCTTCCATTGAGTTTGTTTGCTATAGATATATCTAGTACGTGATTAACCCCTTTTCAATCCTGCATGAAGACCGGTATCCAGAAATGTGTTGGAGCTACCTAGAGGTACACTTCCTAACTGACGACAACTTATGCCAATCCGAATATTCGGACTAGTACATGTACTTAGTTGGGGTTTTCTTCCGAGTCACTAGCTATAATGGCTTCCCAACAAGGTCAGATTCCAGCTTATCGAGTTTCGTTTTTGACCATCAAAGTTCTGGAGTACCCCTTTATAACAACCCTGATTTATGGTAATGAATATTTGAATTAATTTAAATATTTAAAACGATTAATTTTAAGATTTAACAACTTTAATTAAATGCGAATGAGAATTTGATTTTCAGTTTAACTTAAATTTGAAACAATTGAGATTAAAATCCAGTTAAGTTTATTTTGGAAGATATAGAAAATTATATTTGAATATAAATGGCAATAAGAAATTATTATCAATATATATGAGTGTTTTGGAATCGATTAATTATTTATTCGATTTCACTAACACGTGTAAATAGCCATTCTTTAAACGACCTCAGATTTTGATGAAACTAATTTTATAAAATCCGTAATAAGTAATTATTGTAAGATTTCAAGTTTCGTGTCAATTGAAGTTATTTTGTGATTGTGCCCGATATAAACGCATATCAGTTAATGGTTTAGGAATTAAAATAGTGGTATTTGCAAACAATCTCGGAATTCGATAAAACCAGTTTCATCGGGTCCGGAATGTCAAACTATTGCAGGATTTCCAATTTCGTATTGACCGAATCTTTTGTTTGACAGTACGGGAGATAAACATTAAACGAGAGTAACATGTGAATATTTTATATTAAAATTCCCTGCCTATATAATATCCTTTAAATTCTTAATCTAAATTCACTCCTCTCTCCTCCTCCTTTTCATTTTGCAGCTGATTATTTTCAAAGAAATAAAAAGTGAGTTTTTAGAGATCTAGGGTTAGATTTTTATGAGCATGTGGCGTTTGATTTGAGAAATGAAGGTGGTATTTGGGTTTACGGTGGGATTTAGCACTTTGTGTGTGAATTTCAGGGGATTTGGGGCACATAAATTTCGCACGTGTACAATGCTGTTGCGTGAACTCATTTAAAGGGGGAGCTAAGAGCTTGGGGAAGTTGGGTGGAAGAGGAAGCTTTGGCGTAAAGAGGAAGAATGATGAAGTCTGTAGTGGTTTACGTGAAGTAAGGAGGGAAGTAGAAAGAGAGAGAGAGAGAGAGAAGGAAGAAGTAGGTTTTTTGATATAGCAGGGCACGACCTTGGTTTAGAAGGGGGAAGAAGGATTATAGAGGGGTAACTAAGGTCGAATTTGTAATTAGTGAATTAATGATTATTTAATTCTTGAAATCTTATAAAATGCATATCTTACTTGTTTTAGGTCGAAATCGGACATCGTCGGTTGCGTTGTGATTGTATCAACGAAACCTATGTATAGGAATTGGTTTGGGTTCATTTGGAGCAGTTCAGAATTTGGTCTAATTCTAAATGCACATTTAAAATTAGATAAAATGACGCGAAATCGTCGAAATGGAACGGAAGATGAGTTAATTCTTACGTGTTTTGGAATACTTGAAATGTTGTTATTTTGTATAATCGTATTCATTGTTGTTAGTATATACATTGTGTGTTTGAATGTTTCAATGATTTTCTGTTTTGTTTGTGGTTGTTGATAGATATGATTCCCGTCTGTGAACAAATGCACATTTGACACTACCTTTTGTTGCAGAAGATTCATCCTAAATGAATTAGATTATACAATCTATTTCATATGCAATTATAAATTGGTATATGAGCTGTGATGTAAGGGGACAAGTTAGAGGGATCTAACAAGATTCCTCAATGTTTTGGATTTTACTTATTCTCATATTATACACATATGAATTGTATAACATAAGTAAGATTAAAATCTAATTTGGATGATGATTGTTGAATTAAATTCAACATTGATGTATTATTAATCAATAAGTTGTATTGGTTAAGTGATTGGCAACAAGTGGCTTAAAATCCATTGTCACGTTGATTCGTCGTTATTCGAATTGCACAAGTTGAAGTTATATACTTTTTTTTATAACGAAAGATTTTATTTTATATAATAGAATAATGGTTTTATAAATAGATCAATATTTATAGTCGGAGTTTATATTTGGAATTATAAAATGATTTGTGAAGCGAAATCCCTATTTTATAAATAATTGTTATAATTAGAGATTTCGAGTGGTAAAATTTTACTAAGCTTTATAATGAAGTTATAAAACCCTATTTTATAATTAATTGAGTTTTTGTGTGATTTTTCAGCTGTTTTGAACATTTTTAATAAACATTTTTTTTGAACTTGTAAAATGATGCAAAATTAATATTGGATTTTAGCATGGAAATTTATGAGAAGAAGATTCATATGCGGTTTTTGTTTCGATGATTTAAATTGATTTTAAGCAAGGTTTAAGTGATTTGGTTTTTGAATCAAAGCAAATTTGATAAGATTTGAAGTTTGTGAAGAAAAGAAATCGAGTTTGTATAAGATTTATCAAGGAATTTTTATAAAGGATTTTATAATAAATCCAAGTTTTATAAACAAGGTTTAAAAAAGAGATTTAAATCTAATGCGATGGTTTTGAATGATGGTTTAATTAATAATTGTTTTTAATAAAAGTGATTATATATTGAACTGAGATTTTCAAATGTAGGATGTAACAACCTGCATTCTACGCATCGGAGGATCGTAGAATATTTATTTCTTTCTTATATGAAGTCGTATGGTCGTGTGGCTTTGGGAAACGACCATTGGGGTCATTTCCCATGTTCATGATTTTTGCCGATTTTTAAATGACCGTTTTGCCTCTTGCTGATCTTGTTTCGGCCATAAGTTTTGATTGGAAAGGAGGTTTGACCTGAAACCACATCCATTGGCTTCGGATGATGGTTTACCTTTCCATAGAGGTCACATGTGAAAAACGGACTTACCGTTTGGGAGATATGGCTGAAATAAGGTTTGAAAGGTGAAAAACTGCTTAATCGGGCCAACTAGGGTGATTAGTGAATGGGCCCACAACCCATTTCGGGATTAGGGTTATGTGGAGGCTGAGAAGAGTTAAGGTTTCATTCTATTTCAGTTTTCTAGCCTCCACTTACCTCTTAGAAACCCTAAAAATGACCTCCAACCTCTAAATCACCTCCAAATCACTTTCTAATCAAGGATTAAGCTTAGCAACATCAAATCAAGGGAGATCTTCGCCAAATCAAGATTAGTGCTGCTGTTTAGCATTGGTATTCGCGCCATATCAGAGATTTATTTCAGATCTAAGGTTTATTTGTGGCTAAGGTGAGTGATTTGCATAGCTTTGCACTAATTACGGTTGATTAAGGGTAATTAGTGAAGATTAGCGAATTTATGCATTAATATATTCTAGAAAAATATTTATAAATTTGAAAATAATGTTTTATACCTCTGTTAGAATTTTGGGTTGATTTGGTTAAGTTTTGTTAATCCTACGATTAGTTTTTCTTAAACATGCTTAAGGGAAAATATGGGATTTTGGCTATGTTTGATCCGTTTTACATGCTTGGATTGTTGTTTTGGTGTTTGTGAATGATTATACACATTGCTATGACTGTATGATATGATTTGTGATTTTTTAGAAGTGTTAGATTGGTCGAAAACGTCGTCGAATAGCGTAAACAGTCGCTGGAAGAAGTTGCAGGATTTTGGCCGATCCGGATCGGATCGGAGGAAGCAGCCCGATCCGAACCACCTTCCACGAGAGCTACTCACACCCGACCCGATCCGCCCTCGTGGGCATGAAGCTACTCCGACCCGAACCGATGCACCATGGAGAAGCTTGAGAGACCCGACCCGATCCGGAGTGCTTGGGAAGAAGGACCGAACCAGAGGAGTTTTCCATGAAGCCAGGAGGTGTGGACTTCGATCCGAACCGCTGGAGGAAGGCCACCCCGACCCGACCCGCATAGCCACCTCCGAACCGAACTGATGTATGGCGATTGGACTTGAAGGCCCCGACCCGATCCGCCAAGGGTGATGATGATGATCCGAACCCGATGGGAGTACGATCCAAAGCAAAGTAAAGGAAGAAGACCGATCTGGAGAAGAAGACCAATAACTCGAGATGCAAAGGTAGTCCAAATGAGAAGTTAGAGCTCAGGATCCAATTAGGAACCCACAAGTCGACTTCATGAGTTGGGCTTTGCTACGGGACGTGTGCAAAGGGTTGTCAGTATTCATAACTTTGGTTCACCACTGAGAGGCAGATAGTGGGCTTATAGTGATAGTTGTACGGGATTGGATTCCGTCATGGCCCAATGGATAGGTGACCAAGGTAGTGGATATCGTATGCTTTGCGAACTGAGTGAGAGATGTGAGGATGGTTGCTATGTTTGATTTGTTGCCATCATTGCGACATGCACAACCCCACCCCCGTATTCTTTACACCACCTGTTTAGTGGCACCTTAGAATATTGTACGGTAAGTAGTGCTAACTCTTTGGTTGCAGGTCCAGGTTCAGGTATGATTGGATTATACCTGTTATTGTTCTGTTTTGTTACTTATCGCTCATACCAGACTTTTTGTTTGACCCAGAGTTTTATATCTCTTCTTATTACTCTGGGTGCTCTCACGAGCAGACTAGAGACAGGTTAGCTGGGAGCTGATCCGGAGATGAGCAGGAGGCTTCCACGTTTGATACACATAGATATTCTCCCTATGTTGTTGAAGATCACTGCTTGATCATTAGTAGTGCATCTTCTATTTTATCTTTCTTTTGCTCTAGAGACAGTTTAAAATAGTAATAATGATGTTGGATCATAAGCTGTATTTGGATTTCCACTGCTATGTTGGTTTAGTTTTCAGCTTATGCACTGTCTCGACTGTTTAATGTCAAAATTATGTTATTACTATATTTTGTTCCATGTGCTGTGAGACATTCTACAGGTTTCTTTGTTAGTTCCTTCATCTTCTTTCCTTTCCTTGGCGACCGTTCCGTGCTAGTTGGGCATGAGTACAACGCACTATCGGAGGAAATGTCGACTGGTGCGGGGCGGGCCGTCACATTTGGTATCAGAGCTCTAGGTTGCGTAGTTAACCTAGGGAAGTCATCCGGAAGAGATAGTATACATATATGAGAGCGCGTATTTGTGATTATTTTGGTTTTCAAAAGCTATATATATATACTATTAGTAGTATAAGGACGAAGTTGCACTGCACTTGCACCACTATGGAGATGGTTAATCGTTTTCTCTTTATAGATTGAACGATGAGCTGATACGCAAGAGGTGCCGGTATGGGAGCCAATAATGGGAATGCTGCTGACATGAGGACGATGTTTACTGACCTCATGAGGGAAATTCTTAGAGATGTTCAGAGGGCAGCTCCCAATGCTGGTAATGGTGGTGGTCCAATAGTGCAGTCGCCTAGGGCCGATTTCGCCAAGCTGAATAAGGATTATACTAGTCTTGATGGGAAGTAGTTCAACGGAACGGAGTCGGCTACGGATGTTCAGGATTGGTTGGATAGCTGTGATTGTATCTTCGACGACTTGGGTATCGAGGATGCGATGAAGAGAAGGCTAGTGTCTCGCCAGCTGCAAGGGCAAGCGATGAATTGGTGGAATGCTATTAAGATAGCCACTCCAGAGGATCTGGTTACTTCGGATCAGTTTAATGCTCGCTTTAGCGATAAGTTTATCCCAGCTGCTCAGAAGTCAGAATTGTTTAGGAAGTTCTTGGAGCATAAGCAGAATGGTAGGGCAGTCTCGGAGTATATTGCCGAGTTCGACTCTTTGTCGAAATATGGGTTATCCCTAATATATACTGCCGAGAAGAAGAACGAGATGTTTATAACAGGTTTGGATCAGTACTTAGGGGAAAATCTTATTAACCACATCGATGAGACGTTTGAATCGATTGTGGGGAAAGCATTGAGGTCAGAGTGTCTTTACCCTAAGCCAAAGACTGAGGTTGCTATTACATCTGCAGAGGAGCCAAAACCGCAAGCAGGTAGTGGAGGCAAGAATAATTCCCAGGATAAGAGGAAACAAGACCAAACCAAGGATGGTCAGAATAAGAAGAATAAGAAAGATGGCGAGTGCTTTAGCTGTGGAAAGAAGGGCCACTATGCCAGAGACTGCCGAGAAAAGCCTGGGGAAAGGAAGTGCTTTAACTGTGGCCAGGCGGGACACCACAAGAATGATTGTCCACAACCTCCTAGGGAGAAGCAGATTGTGAAAGCGTATGCTACCAACGCTGTTCCTTCTTCGTCGAATGCCCCAACTGCGGCGCAGAAGGAAAAAGGTGTCATTATTCGAGATATGATTTCTATTTAAGATGTTTTTGATCGAGTTTTGTTTAACAAACCTGAGTTAGTCGATAAACCTTTAGTAGTGATGAACCCGATTGGTGGTTCGACTAGCCTCAGTATAATTTGTCGTAACGTTGTCTTATCGAGTTGTGGATGTATGTTTGTTTGTATTTACTTTGTTTTGGGCTTTACTGGGTTTAGCATTACTTTGGGGAGTTCTACTCTAAAGGAATAGGGTGGTATTAGGTACCTACCTAGTGATGTCGATAATAACTGGAGTTAAGGAAGCTGAGAGGTTATCGTTGTAATAAGTTCTAATTGTCTCTGGGAGGCAAATGAATGCCCCAGTTCTTAGTTGTTTTGCTAGTATCACTTCACATGGATTGTCCAAATTCGGAGGAGATGTTCCTTGGGTGCTTGTCTGATATTGGTTTAGGCCTTTGGGGCTTGTGCTTGGGGAATGTCGAGTTCGACTAGGATGTTTTGCGTGAGAGATAAGTAGTTGTTGTGATTTTCATTGGATAATATCTTGGTTTACTCGAGAAGAAATGGGCAGCTGTGACAGGATAAGACTATTCGATGGTATGGACTGCCCCGAGTTAGACTCGATAGGGTTATGAGATGACTCGAGTGGGACTCGAGAAAGATGCAAAGTAAAGGATTGTTTAGGACCCTATGTTGATGTTCTTTTTGAAAGAATAGAATGTGTTCGTTGATCATGGAGGATGCAACAAAGATTAGGACGATTCAAGTTGGACTTGAATTCGTAAAAGAAAATGGGTGTTCATTGATTTTGGAGATGCAACGAATAGGGAGACGACTCACGTTGAACTAGAGTTTGTCAGTAATGGATACTCAAGACTAGGTCTGAACTATAGGTTGACTCGAGTTGGACTCGAGAAGGCTGCAAGGAATTGGAATGGCTCGAGGACTCGAGAGAGCAGCAAGATAATGTATAGACTTGGGTGGGACTCGAGTGTTTCAGGCGGACTAAAAGCAGGGGTATCTGGGGACGCCTACTTACCTTGGATTCGTTGGACGTGATCTAGTTATCCTTGGAGGATAAACGTACGTTGGACGTACGGTAGTTCGTTTGGAGGCACAGTTTCCATTAGTTATTGATGTTGGTTGGACCAAACATACAAGTATCGACATATTCATGGCTTTAACAGGTGATAGATAGGATTTGTTTGATGTATGCTATGGTTGTTGTGTTTGCTCCTACCTCTCTTCTCTTGAGTATCACCTGTAGGATCCTATTGAATGGAAATAGTATAAGTTCATTGATCATGGTGATATGACGGGTGTAAGATACTTTACGTTAGACTTGAAGTATATTGGGCATTGTGGAGCATCCGTTGACCTTGAAGATTCAGCGGATATAGGAGCTTCAAGTTGGACTTGGACTCGAAGGTAGAGTACCTAGATTCGTTGGATGAGTCTAGTTCACCTTTAGGAGGTGAATGTACGTTGGACGTGCAGTACGAGTATAAGTGGAGTACCTAGGTTCATTGGATGGGTCTAGTTTGCCTCTAGGAGGTGAATGTACGTTGGACGTGCAATACGAATGTAGGAAGGACTCAAGTTGGACTTGAAAGGACATTTGGAATGTAGTTGAAAATTTGGCGTATAGGGTTGGATTACCTAAGAAGATGACAGTAGACAAATGTCGTAGTACCGGACTGGGTGCGATAGCTGATACATTTGGGTAGGAGACATGCCAGTTTAGAGGCTATTTTTCTGAAATGGAAGCAACTAGAGTATATCATGGGATATGACTTCAGACTTAAATGTGAATTGGATTCAGAAACGCTAATAAGCTTGACGATTAGATCGATCTAGATTAAGTGGATCGGTTCCAGTCAGAGGGACGATCCCAACCTATTGGAAATTACCTCTAGGGTAGAGATGGGAATTGATGGCGAGAGAATGACTGTACTTGGGAAGTAGAGAATGACATAAGAAAGTTGTATCCAAAACTCTTTGTCTGGTAAGATTTACTTTGCAATTTAGTTATTCCGCATACTAGGATAGATTTGTTTTGCTTGTTTTGCATGTTTGATTGTTGTTTTATGGTTGAAAGGCATGCAAAACCCTTTGTCTGTCTTGGTTAGGGAATTTCGGGGGCGAAATTTCTTAAGAAGGGGAGAATGTAACAACCCGCATTCTAAGCATCAGAGGATCGTAGAATATTTATTTCTTTCTTATATGAAGTCGTATGGTCATGTGGCTTTGGGAAACGACCATTGGGGTCATTTCCCATGTTCATGATTTTTGCCGATTTTTAAATGACCGTTTTGCCCTTAGTTGATCTTGTTTCAGCCATAACTTTTGATTGGAAAGGAGTTTTGACCTGAAACCACTTCCATTGGCTTCAGATGATGGTTTACCTTTCCGTAGAGGTCACATGTGAAAAACGGACTTACCGTTTGGGAGATATGGCTGAAATAAGGTTTGGAAGGTGAAAAACTGCTTAACCGGGCCAACTAGGGTGATTGGTGAATGGGCCCATAACCTATTTCGGGATTAGGGTTATGTGGAGGCTGAGAAGAGTTAAGATTTCATTCCATTTCAGTTTTCTAGCCTCCACTTACCTCTTAGAAACCCTAAAAATGGCCTCCAACCTCTAAATCACCTCCAAATCACTTTCTAATCAAGGATTAAGCTTAGCAACATCAAATCAAGGGAGATCTTCGCCAAATCAAGATTAGTGCTGCTGTTTAGCACTGGTATTCGCGCCATATCAGAGATTTATTTCAGATCTAAGGTTTATTTGTGGCTAAGGTGAGTGATTTGCATAGTTTTGCACTAATTACGGTTGAGTAAGGGTAATTAGTCAAGATTAGCGAATTTATGCATTAATAAATTCTAGAAAAATATTTATAAATTCGAAAATAATGTTTTAAACCTCTGTTAGAAATCTGGGTTGATTTGGTTTAGTTTTGTTACTCCTACGATTAGTTTTGCTTAAACATGCTTAAGGGAAAATATGGGATTTTGGCTATGTTTGATCCGTTTTACATGCTAGGATTGTTGTTTTGGTGTTTGTGAATGATAATACATGTTGCTATGACTGTGTGATATGATTTGTGATTGTCTAGAAGTGTTAGATTGGTCGAAAACGCCGTCGAGTGGCATAAACAGCCGTTGGAAGAAGTTGCAGGATTTTGGCCGATCCGGATCGGATCGGAGGAAGCAGCCCGATTCGAACCACCTTCCACGAGATCTGCTCACATCCGACCTGATCCGCCCTCGTGGGCATGAAGCTACTTCGACCCGAACCGATGCACCATTGAGAAGCTTGAGAGACCCGACCCGATCCGGAGTGCTTGGGAAGAAGGACCGAACCAGAGGAGTTTTCCATGAAGCCAGGAGGTGTGGACTCTGATCCGAACAGCTGGAGGAAGTACACCCCGACCCGACCCGCATAGCCACCTCCGAACCGAACCGATGTATGGCGATTGGACTTGAAGGCACCGACCCGATCCTCCAGGGGTGATGACGACGATCCGAACCCGATGGGAGTACGATCTGAAGAAAAGTAAAGGAAGAAGACCGACCTGGAGAAGAAGACCAATAACCCGAGATGAAAAGGTAGTCCAAATGAGAAGTTAGAGCTCAGGATCCAGTTGGGAACCAAGGAGTCGACTTCATGAGTTGGGCTTTGCTGCGGGACGTGAGCAAAGGGGTTGTTGGTATTCGTAACTTTGGTTCACCACTGAGAGGCAGATAGTGGGCTTGTAGTGATAGTTGTACGGGATTGGATTCCGTCATGGCCCAATGGATAGGTGACCAAGGTAGTGGATATTGTATGCTTTACGCACTGAGTGAGAGATGTGAGGATAGTTGCTATGTTTGATTTGTTGCCATCATTGCGACATGCACAACCCCACCCCCGTATTCTTTACACCATCTGTTTAGTAGCACCTTAAAGTATTGTACGGTAAGTAATGCTAACTCTTTGGTCTCGGGTCCAGGTTCAGGTATGATTGGATTATACCTGTTATTGTTCTGTTTTGTTGCTTATCGCTCATACCAGACTTTTTGTCTGACCCAGAGTTTTATGTCTCTTCTTATTACTCTAGGTGCTCTCACGAGCATACTAGAGACAGGTTAGCTGGGTATGCACGAGTAGCTGATTCGGAGACGAGCAGGAGGCTTCCACGTATGATACATATAGATATTCTCCCTGTGTTGTTGAAGATTACTGCTTGAGCATTAGTAGTGCATCTTCTATTTTAGCTTTCTTTTTCTCTAGAGACAGTTTAAAATTGTAATAATGATGTTGGATCATAAGCTGTATTTGGATTTCTGCTGCTATGTTGGTTTAGTTTTCAGCTTATGCACTGTCTCGACTATTTTATGTCAAAATTATGTTATTACTATATTTTATTCCACGTGCTATGAGACATTCTACAGGTTTCTTTGTTAGTTCTTTCATCTTCTTTCCTTTCTTTGGCGACCGTTCCGTGCTAGTCGGGCATGAGTACAACACACTATCGGAGGAAATGTCGACTGGTGTGGGGCGGGCCGTCACATAGGAAGTGATTTTCAAACCTTATTTGAATTCAATAGTAAATAGAACTTATTGTGACATTTACTGAATGTCAGGTTATTAGTTAACAAACTTCTATTTTTCTTGAAGATGAGAATGTTGTTGAGATAAGGTCTGAGAGGTAAATTAAATACCCCCACTTGAATGACTTCATTGTTATCCAAGAGATGATAGTGGTTTGAAAACGGAAAACGGATGCCGGAAATTGACTTATTATTTGCATAAGTGATGTTAAAAACTTAAATTTATAAAGTTTAGAAGTCCAAAAAAACCGTTTTGGTTTTATAGTAAAACAATGTATCATATGACATTTTTTGGCCTAGATATGAATTGTGATTATACTTATACCATTTGTTTAAGTATATAGCAGTATTTTCTAAGTACTAAAAATAGTGGCGTTTTATGAATACACTTATTCTGAAGTGATAAGTGTATGGCTGTGGTTTTCGAAGTAATGAAAACAAATATTTGTGAATATGCTTATCCCATTGAGATAAGTATATGAAATCGACTTTTAAGAGTTGATGAAATGATTTTTAATGAATAATTTTAATTAAAAGGTCTTGTGCTGCTAATGTACCTAATAGAACTGTTTTCAATTGATAGTAAAAAAACCGACAATCAATTAATTCCCCTTTAACTTGTAACATGTTGGTTTGGAGAACTGGGATTTGAATTGGATCCAAAACCACTTCGAGTCGACTTTGCATTCCAAACTGAATTTGCAGGTATAATTATGTGTATTTAGATGTTTTGTAGGCGTGGGACTTAAAACGGAAAGGACAGTTTGTTGACGTCCCTAGTGAGCTTCTAGGATTATACTTGTAGTAGTAGTCCCTACGTTTTGGGTTTCTGCATGGTGCGAGGATTTCTTGTTACTAATTGTAATAACCTGAAAATCTGGGCCAGTTTAAAAATTTTATTTTGGCGATTTTAGCGAATTTTGATTATTTAAAATGAATTATTTTAAATAATATCGACGAGAAAATTTATTTTGAATATAACGTATATATTATACGCGTCGTCGTTAGAATATAAATATTTATATATAATTATAAATAGAATTGAAAATGGCGCGGTAGTTCGATAATTCGATTTCAAACTTCAATTAAATGTACCGGGTGCAAAACAATCCGGATTTTAGTGAAACCAAAAATAATGGGATCTAATTGTGAATATCTTTCCAACGAATCCGAAAAATCAAGATTTCATATCGGGAATCAAAAGATATGTCCAGTTGAAAATTCTGAATAGTCGCTATGGAATTCAGGCCCTTAAAAATGGACATTTTGCAAATGACCTCGGATTTCGACGAAACAAGTTTTGTTGGATCCGCAGTGTCAAGTTATTGCTAGGTTTCAAATTTCATAATTTTTCGAATCAATATGTGAGCGTGGCAAAGGAAAACGCGTTTGACCAGTTTCAGTTGATTTTAATCGACTGGAAAATGGCCATTTTTCCAACGGCCTCAGAATTCGACGAAACTTGTTTTGTTAGGACCGTATCGTCAATACGAAGCTAGAAAATATTTTTCGGGAATTTTTCTAGTTAGTATGTGACCCCGGTAATTTGAAATGTACGTTTAAAATTCAATATAATGATTTAAATGTAAATTTAACGGAAACTGATTCAAACGATCAAATCAGCTTGCGATACATATCCCATTGTGTTCGGAATGGGGGTAAAATGCTATGGACGACAGGCGGTGGGCCTCGTTTAGAGGTCGTATGAAAAAGTCAACTTTATGCAATTAAAATAATAATAATAAAAAAAAAATATCTTTCCCCTTTTAACTTCTGCCCCCCCCCCCCCCCGTTCGAATTTCAATTTATAGATAAAGATAAAAAAAAAAAAGAACGACGAGCGATCGTCGAAGCCGCCACGCCCTCCCACCGCGACCCACCAGAGATCGACCGCCGCCAGGAGGCGCGCGCCCCCCTGCTTCCCCTTTCCTCCGCCTCCTCCTCCTTCTAATCGAAAGCAGCATCGACGACGCAGCCCCCCCCTCCATCGAAACCCTAGCGCCGCCCCCCCTAGAATCCAGTGCCGCCGACGTCTCCAACCCCCCTCCTCTGTAAAGACCAAAAGAAGTGAGTATTTTATTTTAATTTTAATTTTCATTTTAAAAAGCGATTGAAAACTGATTTTTAAAAGCGATTGAAAACTGATTTTTAAAAGCGATTGAAAACTGATTTTTAAAGCGATTGAAAACTGATTTTTAAAAGCGATTGAAAACTGATTTTTAAAAAGATTGAAAACTAATTTTTAAAAAAGATTTGAAAAGGAAAGTATAATCTTTAGGCGAAATAAAGATTAGATTTTTAAAATAAAGATTAGATTTTTAAAATAAAGATTAGATTTTTAAAATAAAGATTAGATTTTTAAAATAAAGATTAGATTTTTTAAATGCAAAAGATTAGATTTTTAAAAAAATGCAAAAGAAGATATTTTTAAAAGTGAAAAGACGATATTTTAAAAAGTAAAAGTTTGATTTTTATATATTGAATAGTATAATAAAAATACGATTTTTATATATTGAATAACGAAGTAAAAATACGATTTTTATATATTGAATAACGAAGTAAAAATATGATTTTTATATATTGAATAGCGAAGTAAAAATTCGATTTTTACATATGTAGAGAATGCGGGCAACGAAGGTGACGAAGATGCGATAGCGATGAAGATTTCTATCAATGAAGAGCCATGAGGATTGGATAGCTAAAAGTGAGAACTCCTCACTCAAATTCTACTTTTCTAGTTATATATATATATACTAGGATGCAGAGCTAAAAGTGAGAACTCCTCACTCAAATTCCACTTTTCTAGTTATATATATATATACTAGGATGCAGACGGTGCTTATTAGAAGCACCCGACACCCGTCCACAGACCATGGACTTGTTTGATAGGTTGTGTAGTTGGTTAGATTATTTGATTTGGATTTGATTGTTTTGGTGAAATTGAAATTGATATGATTGATGTGTGAATGGCGTGGGCCTTCACTAGACCGGGGATAAGGCTAGGCCTCGTCCCGTTTCTAGTATCGTGCCGTTATGCCGCCGAAATTTTCTAAAATGTGTTAGAAAAATAAAAATATCATTTTATTTAAAGAATGAAATTAATAGAAATTCATATGTTGGAATAAAATGTTTTATCGTTAAAAATATAATTTTTAACGTGAATGTGAATAAATAAATATTCATTTACAAACCAGACGGTTTGTTTATGTACACCTATTTGAAGGACATTGATTGGGACGATAAATTTTACACATCGCCCAACTGCACAAATAAAATATGCGTTTGATTGTTTGAAACCCCACACGGGTGTTGGGATGAAATTTGAAGTTCACTCATCCTGATTGATTAAATATGTCGATCGATTGATTGACAGGCTGTTATAAGCGTTAGATATCTTTATTTGATGCTTATACAGTGTAGTGCACATTGGTTGATGGTTGATCATTTTTCAATGTTATTATATACATGTGTTGCGTGAAAATCCATATAATTAATTTTATATGGTAATTGATTGGGCCTCATTCCAGTTTAGAAATGGAAATATTTGAAATAGAAATATTTGAAATAGAATATTTGAAAATAGAAATTTATGAAGTCGTGTTGATTAGTTTGACGTCATTTTGACGTGAACGATATTTATATCGATTTTAAACGATTTCGAAATGAAGTGAATTGAAAACGATTTCGAAATGAATTGAATTGAAAACGAATTCAAAGTGAATTGAAAACGATTTCAAAGTGAATTGAAAACGATTTCGAAATGAAGTGAATTGAAAACGATTTCGAAATGAATTGAATTGAAAACGAATTCAAAGTGAATTGAAAACGATTTCAAAGTGAATTGAAAACGATTTCGAAATGAAGTGAATTGAAAACGATTTCGAAATGAATTGAATTGAAAACGAATTCAAAGTGAATTGAAAACGATTTCAAAGTGAATTGAAAACGATTTCGAAATGAAGTGAATTGAAAACGATTTCGAAATGAATTGGATTGAAAAGGAATTCAAAGTGAATTGAAAACGATTTCAAAGTGAATTGAAAACGATTTCGAAATGAAGTGAATTGAAAACGATTTCGAAATGAATTGAATTGAAAACGAATGCAAAGTGAATTGAAAACGATTTCAAAGTGAATTGAAAACGATTTCGAAATGAAGTGAATTGAAAACGATTTCGAAATGAATTGGATTGAAAACGAATTCAAAGTGAATTGAAAATGATTTCAAAGTGAATTGAAAACGATTTCGAAATGAAGTGAATTGAAAACGATTTCGAAATGAATTGAATTGAAAACGAATTCAAATTGAATTGAAATTTGAATTGAATAGAAATGAATTTTAAAATGAATCTATAAAGAAGAATTCAATTGTGATTTGAATTGAAAAGGAAGTTGAAAATGTTTTTGAAACGAATTCAAAACTATTTATATAATTCGTTTTAAATAGAAATCAACGAAGTATATATTATATATATTATATATATAATATAATGGCCTGAATAGAACGCGCCGCGCCGCGGCAGTTCGTGAATTTCGACCATTTATTTCAAACGGACATTACGGGAGATCCGACCGTCGGATTCTCCTAAAACCGGAACCGTTGGGTTCGTATCGAAAAGAGCTTTCTAACGAATATTAGAAATTAGAAATCTAACGGTTGGATTTGGAATTATGTCCAAATCAAATTTGAAAAAGGTCGCTATAAGTGCAGTTCGATGGCCATTGATGGAAATCGACTGTACGGGCCTTGATAAAATTATTAAAAATAGTAATAATTTGTGTAAAATCATAAGAAATGATTTGTGAAGATTTGGGATGAAAAACTCCATATTTGAAAAGATAAAAATAGATTTTTATCGAAATGAACTAGTTTTGAACTGGAATTATAATTCTATTTATTTTTAAACAAATAAATTGAATTTGAAAAGGGTTTTGAAAATAACCAAAATTTCCAATGATTGCATTGGAGTGGATTTGAATCGAAATTGTCTTCGGAATATTTCGATGTTGGAATTCGTGATTATACAGATGTTGTTATGGAAATTTGAAAGATATATATTTATATCGTTATTTCCAATACGACATTGGTTAGTCGTAGAATTTGATATTGAATATAAGCCGATATATTTTCTATTCAGAGCCTTGTATTGAATATCAAATGTGATTTGGGTTTGTCGCGAATGGTGTCTTCACTAACACTGTTCTTGAACCTAGTTGTGAAAAGATTAAATCTTTTTATTTAGATTTAATGAAGTGTACCAATTAAACGATATTTAATTGGAATTGAATTGGTATTGATTTTTGGGTTTATCGTGAACAGTGTTTTAAATAACACTTGTTCTTTAACCCGATAATTAATGGAATGTGATTTTGGGTTTATCGTGAACCGTGTTTTAAATGACACTGATTCTTTAACCCAGTTAAAGATTAAAACTAAGTGGAGTTATAATGAATCTTTAATTAGATTGAGATGTTCAAAAATGGAGTATCACCAGTTTTGCTCCAGGCGATGGTTAAATCTTTAATTAGATTTGAACGTGAAATGGTAATTGAATTTACCGATAACACTGTGGTGTTAGATATGAAGTATTACCAGTTTTACTTCATGGGATGAATAGGTTGGGATTGGGAAATAAAATAAATGATTACTTCGGTGTGGTTCGCTAATCCCGACTAGTTTGAATTGATATTCAAAGGAGATTAAAGAATAAATTTAAAGAATTTATCTTGGATAAAATTAATGGGAACTTTTCCCAAAGTATAGGAATATTTGAATAAAAGAATATTCTGAATTGGAATGAGGCGTATGTTGTGTTTGTGTAACACTTTTATAATATATACGCGAGTTATTCAGAAAGACCGGGTTTATCCCATTCTGAATAACTGATTCGACGTGGTGTCGAAGATGAAGACGGTGGTCGAAGACCGGAAGTCTTCACGTCGTTTGGGTAATTACTGATGATCTTGATTGGGCTGTACACCGAAGAAGATGGAAACAGTTAGTGATCTTCCAGACGTGCTTGGAGATCGATGGATATGCGGGGTACTAGGTGCCTCCGGTTTCGTTCAGACCCAGAACGGACTTGTAAATGGACTGTGTGTCTGACATTGGATTTTAGTCCGTGCGATTGATCTCTATTAAATATATATCTGTTTGGCGGCGGAGAATTTATTCTCTTGCTTAACGCCCTTCTCTGAGACGTACGAGCTCAGGAGTTATATATTGATGGATATCAAACGCATGGAGTGAATTGCCTGTGTGGCATGCCTAAGTGGCAATTGATCGAGGCTTCTGTTGAAAAGCAAAGTCTTGTGGTGATGATCAAAGCACGGCCTTTGTGGCGTAGCTTTGTGTAACGTTTGCTTCGCGAGTTTCACACCCGGTATGAACCAAAAACGGGAGACGGACCTCAAGGAGGGCATGCGTTTCTTTCTGGTTAGAAGTGGCATCAGTGGTTTTACACGCCCTGACGAGTTTGACTTATGTGGTTGTTGCTGTTGCGAGGCGCCTCGGATTGATCGGTCGTTCTCGAACCGATGGAGTCATTTAGTTGGCTCGTTTACGCCCCATAGGGTGGGGGAACGCATGTTCAGGGTTTAAGTTTAATCCACATCGGTGGACCGGCCCTGTCGCTCCAAGGTCACTCGAGCTCTGACCTGTGGCTCGGGCTAGAGAGTCACGAATCGGTTGAGGACTATCTTTTGCCTCGGTTCATAGATGGAAATCCAATTTCCAAATACGTGACATTTGCGGTTTTATTTGTAAACCTATATATGACGACATGATATATGGTACCCATGCCGCCTATGATTGATACTTATGATTTGAAGTTATTTTATACACTATACACTTATAATAGTATCAAATGATTTGTTTTAAACGTATCAAGCATTCTTTGGCTGTTATAAGGGAAAACCCTATCCTCGGCTGCGTTGCATTGTGTGATGGGACCTGGGTCTTATAACAGCTTCATTTTTCTTTATTTAGCATTGCGCTGTTTGTTTTATGCACTGGTATTCTTGGGAGGAAACCCGTTCCGTGTTATACGGCGTGGTCCCTTGATTTACCTAATGATTTAAAATAAAGATTAACTGTTTTAGTTCTCACACCAGTCCCATGACTGACCTGGAGTTTATTGTTTTAACCTAAACTCTGGGTGCCCTTATTTTCGACACGGGCAGCTAGTAGTTTTGGTTTTGCAGATTTATATTCACAGGATTCTGGTTTACAGCTGGAACGATATCCGGAAAGCTTTGTATCCGTATATCTCCTTCTAGTTGTGTATTGTATTATTTTCCGCTGCTATGTATTTAAATGTAATTCAAATCTCTGATATTTCTGTGTAATATTCATTTATACTCTGTATATTCTTGTAATCTGATGCATTGTTGTAATATACAATGGAATGTTCTTCTGTATGTGTTCTGTTGTGGTTTGTTCTCGAACTATCCGACACTTTCCTTTACGGGGAAGTTGCGGGTCTTTACACGTGGTATCAGAGCTTTGGTTTACAAAGCAGAGAACAAGGCACATTAGAACCGTACGAAAGGATTCATCAGATATTGGATTAGCAATATCCAATGGGAATGACTCGTTAGAGATGGGGTCAGTAGTATCCTAGAACGAGTGTGAAGAGTATATTTTTAAAATGAAAACAATTTTTGTTTTGAAAATTTAAATCAATTATTCGTATTTGGTTATTTATTTATGTTGATGTGGACAATCCAGTATATATAGATTTTGCGTATACGTCTGATCCGCGTGTGTTCAAAGTTTTAATATATTAGATTGATATAGATTCACACTCTAGTCGCCCGGAGATGATTCTGATGATTGTAGCTACATCATCAGAATTAGAGTTCATGTGTCGAAGGTGTGATGTTTATATATATTTCCATTAGACTGGTGTGAGAACCAAAATTAGATAGGGCTTATTGTTGTGATTTGGCATCAAAAATTTGATTTTTGTATATGTATCAAAATTATGAATTTGAAACTCTAATTCACTAATTGATTGATGTTTGTGTTGTTTGTAAATTTGTTTGCTAATTTTTGTACCATTATGCCTAATTGAATCAAATATTGAATTATATTGAAAATTGGTCGCATTTGCTTGCATATACATATATATCATTGAACAGGTCATAGCAAGGAGGCTAGAGCCGAAGAATAAAATTTGTTTGCCCGACAAATAGGTACATGTTTACTACATAATTTCCTGTTTTGTTTGGGTGATGATGATTTTGTGAGCCTATTGGCTAGCCGCTTGGCTTTTTCTTTTTCTTTTTGAGATCTGAGGGACCGGGGAAGCTATTTGAAATTCCTCGATGCTCCCGGTGCAGGGGAGGTTATGGCGAAATTTTTCAAAAATTTAGGGTGTTAGCCAAATTTTTGAAATTTTGAAAATTCTCAGAAACTAAAGAGTTGGAGAATGGAAGCCAAATTGAAAGTAGAGTTGATTAATCAAACCACTTTCGACTTTGTTCCTTTTCGGGGACGAAAAGTTTTAAGTGGGGGAGATTGTAATAACCCGAAAATCTGGGCGAGTTTAAAATTTTTATTTTGGCGATTTTAGCGAATTTTGATTATTTAAAATGAATTATTTTAAATAATATCGACGAGAAAATTTATTTTGAATATAATTATAACGTATATATTATACGCGTCGTCGTTAGAATATAAATATTTATATATAATTATAAATAGAATTGAAAATGGCGCGGTAGTTCGATAATTCGATTTCAAACTTCAATTAAATGTACCGGGTGCAAAACAATCCGGATTTTAGTGAAACCAAAAATAATGGGATCTAATTGTGAATATCTTTCCAACGAATCCGAAAAATCAAGATTTCATATCGGGAATCAAAAGATATGTCCAGTTGAAAATTCTGAATAGTCGCTATGGAATTCAGGCCCTTAAAAATGGACATTTTGCAAACGACCTCGGATTTCGACGAAACCAGTTTTGTTGGATCCGCAGTGTCAAGTTATTGCTAGGTTTCAAATTTCATAATTTTTCGAATCAATATGTGAGCGTGGCAAAGGAAAACGCGTTTGACCAGTTTCAGTTGATTTTAATCGACTGGAAAATGGCCATTTTTCCAACGGCCTCAGAATTCGACGAAACTTGTTTTGTTAGGACCGTATCGTCAATACGAAGCTAGAAAATATTTTTCGGGAATTTTTCTAGTTAGTATGTGACCCCGGTAATTTGAAATGTACGTTTAAAATTCAATATAATGATTTAAATGTAAATTTAACGGAAACTGATTCAAACGATCAAATCAGCTTGCGATACATATCCCATTGTGTTCGGAATGGGGGTAAAATGCTATGGACGACAGGCGATGGGCCTCGTTTAGAGGTCGTATGAAAAAGTCAACTTTATGCAATTAAAATAATAATAATAAAAAAATATCTTTCCCCTTTTAACTTCTGCCCCCCCCCCCCCCCGTTCGAATTTCATTTTACAGATAAAGAAAAAAAAAAGAACTACGAGCGATCGTCGAAGCCGCCACGCCCTCCCACCGCGACCCACCAGAGATCGACCGCCGCCAGGAGGCGCGCGCCCCCCTGCTTCCCCTTTCCTCCGCCTCCTCCTCCTTCTAATCGAAAGCAGCATCGACGACGCAGCCCCCCCCTCCATCCATCGAAACCCTAGCGCCGCCCCCCCTGGAAGCCAGTGCCGCCGACGTCTCCAACCCCCCCTCCTCTGTAAAGACCAAAAGAAGTGAGTATTTTATTTTAATTTTAATTTTCATTTTAAAAAGCGATTGAAAACTGATTTTTAAAAGCGATTGAAAACTGATTTTTAAAAGCGATTGAAAACTGATTTTTAAAGCGATTGAAAACTGATTTTTAAAAGCGATTGAAAACTGATTTTTAAAAAGATTGAAAACTAATTTTTAAAAAAGATTTGAAAAGGAAAGTATAATCTTTAGGCAAAATAAAGATTAGATTTTTAAAATAAAGATTAGATTTTTAAAATAAAGATTGGATTTTTAAAATAAAGATTAGATTTTTAAAATAAAGATTAGATTTTTAAAATAAAGATTAGATTTTTTTAAATGCAAAAGATTAGATTTTTTAAAAAATGCAAAAGAAGATATTTTTAAAAGTGAAAAGACGATATTTTAAAAAGTAAAAGTTTGATTTTTATATATTGAATAGTATAATAAAAATACGATTTTTATATATTGAATAACGAAGTAAAAATATGATTTTTATATATTGAATAACGAAGTAAAAATATGATTTTTATATATTGAATAGCGAAGTAAAAATTCGATTTTTACATATGTAGAGAATGCGGGCAACGAAGGTGACGAAGATGCGATAGCGATGAAGATTTCTATCAATGAAGAGCCATGAGGATTGGATAGCTAAAAGTGAGAACTCCTCACTCAAATTCCACTTTTCTAGTTATATATATATATACTAGGATGCAGACGGTGCTTATTAGAAGCACCCGACACCCGTCCACAGACCATGGACTTGTTTGATAGGTTGTGTAGTTGGTTAGATTATTTGATTTGGATTTGATTGTTTTGGTGAAATTGAAATTGATATGATTGATGTGTGAATGGCGTGGGCCTTCACTAGACCGGGGATAAGGCTAGGCCTCGTCCCGTTTCTAGTATCGTGCCGTTATGCCGCCGAAATTTTCTAAAATGTGTTAGAAAAATAAAAATATCATTTTATTTAAAGAATGAAATTAATAGAAATTCATATGTTGGAATAAAATGTTTTATCGTTAAAAATATAATTTTTAACGTGAATGTGAATAAATAAATATTCATTTACAAACCAGACGGTTTGTTTATGTACACCTATTTGAAGGACATTGATTGGGACGATAAATTTTACACATCGCCCAACTGCACAAATAAAATATGCGTTTGATTGTTTGAAACCCCACACGGGTGTTGGGATGAAATTTGAAGTTCACTCATCCTGATTGATTAAATATGTCGATCGATTGATTGACAGGCTGTTATAAGCGTTAGATATCTTTATTTGATGCTTATACAGTGTAGTGCACATTGGTTGATGGTTGATCATTTTTCAATGTTATTATATACATGTGTTGCGTGAAAATCCATATAATTAATTTTATATGGTAATTGATTGGGCCTCATTCCAGTTTAGAAATGGAAATATTTGAAATAGAAATATTTGAAATAGAATATTTGAAAATAGAAATTTATGAAGTCGTGTTGATTAGTTTGACGTCATTTTGACGTGAACGATATTTATATCGATTTTAAACGATTTCGAAATGAAGTGAATTGAAAACGATTTCGAAATGAATTGAATTGAAAACGAATTCAAAGTGAATTGAAAACGATTTCAAAGTGAATTGAAAACGATTTCGAAATGAAGTGAATTGAAAACGATTTCGAAATGAATTGAATTGAAAACGAATTCAAAGTGAATTGAAAACGATTTCAAAGTGAATTGAAAACGATTTCGAAATGAAGTGAATTGAAAACGATTTCGAAATGAATTGAATTGAAAACGAATTCAAAGTGAATTGAAAACGATTTCAAAGTGAATTGAAAACGATTTCGAAATGAAGTGAATTGAAAACGATTTCGAAATGAATTGGATTGAAAACGAATTCAAAGTGAATTGAAAACGATTTCGAAATGAAGTGAATTGAAAACGATTTCGAAATGAATTGAATTGAAAACGAATTCAAAGTGAATTGAAAACGATTTAAAAGTGAATTGAAAGCGATTTCGAAATGAAGTGAATTGAAAACGATTTCGAAATGAATTGGATTGAAAACGAATTCAAAGTGAATTGAAAACGATTTCAAAGTGAATTGAAAACGATTTCGAAATGAAGTGAATTGAAAACGATTTCGAAATGAATTGAATTGAAAACGAATTCAAATTGAATTGAAATTTGAATTGAATAGAAATGAATTTTAAAACGAATCTATAAAGAAGAATTCAATTGTGATTTGAATTGAAAAGGAAGTTGAAAATGTTTTTGAAACGAATTCAAAGCTATTTATATAATTCGTTTTAAATAGAAATCGACGAAGTATATATTATATATATTATATATATAATATAATGGCCTGAATAGAACGCGCCGCGCCGCGGCAGTTCGTGAATTTCGACCATTTATTTCAAACGGACATTACGGGAGATCCGACCGTCGGATTCTCCTAAAACCGGAACCGTTGGGTTCGTATCGAAAAGAGCTTTCTAACGAATATTAGAAATTAGAAATCTAACGGTTGGATTTGGAATTATGTCCAAATCAAATTTGAAAAAGGTCGCTATAAGTGCAGTTCGATGGCCATTGATGGAAATCGACTGTACGGGCCTTGATAAAATTATTAAAAATAGTAATAATTTGTGTAAAATCATAAGAAATGATTTGTGAAGATTTGGGATGAAAAACTCCATATTTGAAAAGATAAAAATAGATTTTTATCGAAATGAACTAGTTTTGAACTAGAATTATAATTCTATTTATTTTTAAACAAATAAATTGAATTTGAAAAGGGTTTTGAAAATAACCAAAATTTCCAATGATTGCATTGGAGTGGATTTGAATCGAAATTGTCTTCGGAATATTTCGATGTTGGAATTCGTGATTATACAGATGTTGTTATGGAAATTTGAAAGATATATATTTATATCGTTATTTCCAATACGACATTGGTTAGTCGTAGAATTTGATATTGAATATAAGCCGATATATTTTCTATTCGGAGCCTTGTATTGAATATCAAATGTGATTTGGGTTTGTCGCGAATGGTGTCTTTACTAACACTGTTCTTGAACCTAGTTGTGAAAAGATTAAATCTTTTTATTTAGATTTAATGAAGTGTACCAATTAAACGATATTTAATTGGAATTGAATTGGTATTGATTTTTGGGTTTATCATGAACAGTGTTTTAAATAACACTTGTTCTTTAACCCGATAATTAATGGAATGTGATTTTGGGTTTATCGTGAACCGTGTTTTAAATGACACTGATTCTTTAACCCAGTTAAAGATTAAAACTAAGTGGAGTTTTAATGAATATTTAATTAGATTGAGATGTTCAAAAATGGAGTATCACCAGTTTTGCTCCAGGCGATGGTTAAATCTTTAATTAGATTTGAACGTGAAATGGTAATTGAATTTACCGATAACACTGTGGTGTTAGATATGAAGTATTACCAGTTTTACTTCATGGGATGAATAGGTTGGGATTGGGAAATAAAATAAATGATTACTTCGGTGTGGTTCGCTAATCCCGACTAGTTTGAATTGATATTCAAAGGAGATTAAAGAATAAATTTAAAGAATTTATCTTGGATAAAATTAATGGGAACTTTTCCCAAAGTATAGGAATATTTGAATAAAAGAATATTCTGAATTGGAATGAGGCGTATGTTGTGTTTGTGTAACACTTTTATAATATATACGCGAGTTATTCAGAAAGACCGGGTTTATCCCATTCTGAATAACTGATTCGACGTGGTGTCGAAGATGAAGACGGTGGTCGAAGACCGGAAGTCTTCACGTCGTTTGGGTAATTACTGATGATCTTGATTGGGTTGTACACCCAAGAAGATGGAAACAGTTAGTGATCGTCCAGACGTGCTTGGAGATCGATGGATATGCGGGGTACTAGGTGCCTCCGGTTTCGTTCAGACCCAGAACGGACTTGTAAATGGACTGTGTGTCTGACATTGGATTTTAGTCCGTGCGATTGATCTCTATTAAATATATATCTGTTTGGCGGCGGAGAATTTATTCTCTTGCTTAACGCCCTTCTCTGAGACGTACGAGCTTAGGGGTTATATATTGATGGATATCAAACGCATGGAGTGAATTGCCTGTGTGGCATGCCTAAGTGGCAATTGATCGAGGCTTCTGTTGAAGAGCAAAGTCTTGTGGTGATGATCAAAGCACGGCCTTTGTGGCGTAGCTTTGTGTAACGTTTGCTTCGCGAGTTTCACACCCGGTATGAACCAAAAACGGGAGACGGACCTCAGGGAGGGCATGCGTTTCTTTCTGGTTAGAAGTGGCATCAGTGGTTTTACACGCCCTGACGAGTTTGACTTATGTGGTTGTTGCTGTTGCGAGGCGCCTCGGATTGATCGGTCGTTCTCGAACCGATGGAGTCATTTAGTTGGCTCGTTTACGCCCCATAGGGCGGGGGAACGCATGTTCAGGGTTTAAGTTTAATCCACATCGGTGGACCGGCCCTGTCGCTCCAAGGTCACTCGAGCTCTGACCTGTGGCTCGGGCTAGAGAGTCACGAATCGGTTGAGGACTATCTTTTGCCTCGGTTCATAGATGGAAATCCAATTTCCAAATACGTGACATTTGCGGTTTTATTTGTAAACCTATATATGGCGACATGATATATGGTACCCATGCCTCCTATGATTGATACTTATGATTTGAAGTTGTTTTATACACTATACACTTATAATAGTATCAAATGATTTGTTTTAAATGTATCAAGCATTCTTTGGCTGTTAAAACGGAAAACCCTATCCTCGGCTGCGTTGCATTGTGTGATGGGACCTGGGTCTTATAACAGCTTCATTTTTCTTTATTTAGTATTGCGCTGTTTGTTTTATGCACTGGTATTCTTGGGAGGAAACCCGTTCCGTGTTATACGGCGTGGTCCCTTGATTTACCTAATGATTTAAAATAAAGATTAACTGTTTTAGTTCTCACACCAGTCCCATGTCTGACCTGGAGTTTATTGTTTTAACCTAAACTCTGGGTGCCCTTATTTTCGACACGGGCAGCTAGTAGTTTTGGTTTTGCAGATTTATATTCACAGGATTCTGGTTTACAGCTGGAACGATATCCGGAAAGCTTTGTATCCGTATATCTCCTTCTAGTTGTGTATTGTATTATTTTCCGCTGCTATGTATTTAAATGTAATTTAAATCTCTGATATTTCTGTGTAATATTCATTTATACTCTGTATATTCTTGTAATCTGATGCATTGTTGTAATATACAATGGAATGTTCTTCTGTATGTGTTCTGTTGTGGTTTGTTCTCGAACTATCCGACACTTTCCTTTACGGGGAAGTTGCGGGTCTTTACACTAATCCTAGGGTTATCCTAACAGGATGTAGTAAAAGAGCACCTTCGATTTGTCCTGCTTCTGGACAACTTATATGGATGGATGTTTGACATTGCATTTGTTAAATCATGTACATCGATTTTCTACAAAATTACATGTGATAGTAGCGGAGATGACAACTTCTTTTAGCTTAGCACCCTTCTCTGAGACGTGTGAGCTCGCAGGTTGTATTTTTGTGGACATCAATTAGTGATTGATGGAATGGCTATGTGGCATCCAAAGATAGGGATGTGCCATGTACGAAAGGTAAAAAAGTAGCCTCTAGCCACATCATCTGGTAATGACTAAAACAGGGGATATGCTTTAGGGCTAGGTAGGGTAGATCGCATGTAGGGTATTGTCATAACCCGATTCTAGAACGGATAACCCTTTTGGTTTTTGTATGTTGAGTTTTGGTTACTGATCACAACCAAGGGGGTGAAATATTTGATATAATCGAGAGAGGGGTTGGCCGGTCCTGATTTGCAGAGTCCATGTGAGTCTCTTGGTACGCTTATCTAGAGAGATACTGTGTCAAGTGGTACTCCAATACCCAGTCATTGTATGGAATCTAAACTCCAATATAAGCGTGTACAGTTTTAGATGTAAACCAATTATATCAAAATGTGAAATGCAAGCATTTTGGCTATATTTCTATTTTATATTAAGATGATTAATAAACATTATTATAATATCATGACGATTAATAGACATTATTATAATATCATTGGATTTATAATAAAATTGTTTTGGGTTATCATAGGAGAAAAACGCGTGCCATGTTTATGCGTGGTTGTGTCTTGCGAGAGTTCCATTCTTTTGAAAAAGGGTTTCCAAAATTAAAGAAAGTTGTTTATGATGTATTTTTCACTGTTTAGTATTCCAAACTGATCCGGGTGGTTTTGCTTTCCCTCAAAATGTTCTTGGGTCAGACCGAGTATATTTTCTAGGTTGCATTGGGTTTAACTTGGACCTATAGTAGAGGACTGGAGTCGAGACATATTCTCGTATTTTACCGTATTAATTTATTTTCATTGTGTATGTTGTATTTATCAGTTATTGTACACACAGGTTGTTGTGATTGTATATACTGATTTATGGTGCATTGAGGATTAATATATGTATATATATATATAATGTTTTCTCTTATGTAAAGAGTATGGGTATACTATATTTTGTTCATTCCGCCGTGAGATTTCTATCGTTTTCGATTCTGATGACTTTGTGTTCTTCTTCTTCTTCTATTCTAAATTTTTTCTTTCTTCTTTCTCACCTTCTAACTTTTTTCTTTTAACTTTATGAGTTTTCAGTACTTGAGTTTAGGCACATGAATACGGAGGATGTATTAGTGTCGAAATTCTAGCGTCGAATTTCCCGGCCATTACATTTGGTGTCAGAGCTTAAGGTTAAGTGATAATCTTGGCTCTATGGTGTAAACTCAATAAGAGATAAGGTAGTCGATTGCCTTATTTTGAGTTTGAGTGTATATATATGAGAGCGCGTACTTGTTAGTATTATTAAATGTTTATATTATGTTCTTTATCTGTTGAATGACATATAAATTCCATATTAGATGCATTTGGTCGACGTTATCGATAAGAATTTCTAAACACTTGAACAAGGCAAATCAATATAGTATTGTTTTAAAGAGTTGGTAAATGAAATAATTTTACCAAGGTTTTATATATTTAAATATACAAAGGAATTTTCAAACTAAATTTAGTATTTTGGATGATTAGTTTGATTGGAAATGATAATGTTATACTATTATCATTTATTGTTTAATATTCGTGTTCACTTTCGAGCGTTAACTAGTATTGATTGATTGGTGGTCATGTCTAACCAGTTTATGGGTTTTAGCTACCTTGTTTAGATAAGATCAATCTTTTCACTTTCTTGCATGGGTTGGGTAGGTCTATAATTAGAAAAACCTGGGAAACGAACACCATGTAAATTCAGTTTCATGATTTGACTATACGACATTCGATGATGATGTTGGGTAATAATTTAACCTAAGCAGGTTGTTTAATATGTCACTACACTAGGACGAACCTATGTGAAGTAATATTATATAGAACTAGAATTATATAAGTGTAATTTATAAATGAGATTTATAAATGGGAAATGGATGTAATTGAGAATTGGGACCTGAATTTCCGATAAATTTGGAAAATGTTTTTTTTCAAGATTTTAAAAGGAATGTTGTGATTATTTTAAACGTGTTAATGAAAATAAATGGATTTTAAATATTTCTAAAAGCATAGATCTTACTTGTGTCACTGGAAAATAATTTTGATGGTGATCACGACAAAATCAGTGTTCATTTTCAAGTTTCTAAGTAAGAACTTGCTACCATAAATAAATTGCTAGATTAGAATGGGAGTTTGTTTTGAATCCATAATTTATGATTTTGAAATCCAGAGTTTGATTCCAAAATTTTCAATTAAATTATTATATGGATGCATGTATATCCTAAGTATTGAAATTATTTGATTGTGCATTTAACTTAATGTGATATTTTGTAGATTTGGAATGGAATATTCGACAATTTTGGATAGTCGAGATTTCCAAGTACAATAGTAAATATAGGTTAAGTTTATATGAAAACTTAAGAAGGTATAGTTAAAATTTATTAATTAAATGAACTTTTAAATGGATTAATTAAATTTAATCAAAACGAGCTCTCGCGACGCGGTAGTTCGTTGTTTTACGATTTGAACTTCAGTTTAGTGTACAGGATCCAATATAAGTCGGAATTCTTTGAAACCAGAATCTTCCAGATCTACTAAATTAATGAAAGAAAAAACCAGGATTTCATTTTATAGACTTTGAGTTATGTCAAAAACAAATTTTCAAAAAAATCGCGCTATGGTCGTTTATGAACTATAATGATTTATTTGATAAAATAGAAAGATTTTAAGTGAATAAACTTTGAATTTCCATTAATAAAATACACTTGCTGGGTGTATTGACTTGTAGTGAGTTTGGACTTGAATTTTTGAGTTGCTTCAAATAACATGAATGATCGGTTAGGTAATAACCTGAGGTTGTTGAGCGAATGGTGACACTTAACAGGTTGTTTATCATCTTGAGGCAATAATGAGGTTAATATTCTGGATAAACCTCAAGTTAAGATTGTCAATGTTCATAACACTATTTGATAATGATGAGTATTGATGGATTGAGGTTGCATGTAACGTTATGTTACATCTGTATTGTTTATTAATTTGCATCTTTATTGCTAGTTGCATCATGGTTGGTTGCTGCAAAGATTGTTATGGTTGTTTATGAATGTGTTTAATGATGTTGTGTTATTTATCTACTTAACTCTCTATTATATTATGTAAGTACATACAAGTATTTGAAAGCAAAAGCTTTTTAGTTTGCTTATAGCTTTCAGTTTCATGGTAAAGATTTGTTTGCCTAAAAATGGTATGTATTTTGGATTACATACCCTATGTGAGTCTTTTGCATTGTTTTTCTCCTGTTTTGGGATGCCTCATCACTAAAATGAAATGTGTAGTATCTTATTTCGTATAGTGAAAATTTTCGAATGGATAGTACAAAGGTGGTGCTACCGAAAATTTCCAAAAATTTCAGGTGTCAGAAAATTTTAACAAATATTTTGAGAAACTTTTGTAGTAAAATTAATCGGTTTGTAACAATCTTCTTAACTTGTGATTACGGTGACGAAATCCTTTTTAGAGGGAAGAAAGTAACAACCCAAATTTTTAGTAATGGATATTTAAATATTTGAAACGATTAATTTTAAGATTTAATAACTTGAATTAAATTTGAATGAGAATTTGGTTGTCAATTTAACTTAAATTTGAAACTATTGAGTTTAAAGTCCAGTTAAGTTTATTTTGGAAGCTATAGAAAATTATATTTGAATATAGACGATAATAAAAATTATTATCAATAGATGTTAGTGTCTTGGAATTGATTAATTACTTATTCGATTTTACAAACAAATGTAAATAACCAATTTTTAAACGACCACAGATTTTGATGAAACTAATTTTATAAAATCATAATGAGTAATTATTGTTAGATTTCAAATTTCATGTCAATTGGGGTTGTTTTGTGATCGACGCAATATAAACACGTAATGGTTAACGCTTTGGCAATTAAATAGTTGTTTTTGCAAATAGTCTCGAAATTCGATGAAACTAGTTTCATTGGGTCTGGAGTTTCAAACGATTGCAGCATTTCCAGTTTCGTGGTGATTGGAACTATTGTGTGACAGTACGAGTGATAAACGTTGAACAAGAGTAATGTGTGAATATTTTATATTAAAATTCCTTGCCTATAAATTATCCTTAAATTTCTAACCTAAATTCACTCCTCGCTCATCCTCCTTTTCATTTTGCAACCACTCATTTTTAAACAAATAAATAGAAGTGAGTTTCAAAATTCAAAATCAATTAAAATAGATTTATATAAAACCAAAAGCTTGTTTCTTTGAGTTTGTTTTGAGAGAAGCTTCAAATGTATGTGCGTGTGTAGTAGGATGCGCACCATTTTTGTGTTGTTCGATGTCATGCGTGTGTTTTTAGACATCTAGGGTTGGATTTTTATGAGGGTGTTGTGTTTGATTTGAGAAATGGAGGTGATATTGGGTTTGTGGAGGGATTTAGCACTTTGTGTGTGAATTTCAGGGGGTTCGGAGCATATAATCATCGCACATTTACAATGGTAGTGTGTGGGCTAGTGTGTGAATGCATTTCAAGGAGGAGGTGAGAGCTTGGCGAAGTTGGGTGGTAGAGGAAGCTTTTGCGTAGAGAGGAAGAATGGCGAAGTCGGTAGTGGTTTTCATGAAGTAAGGAGGGAGGTAGGAAGAGAGAGAGAGAGAGAGGGAGGGAGAAGGAAGAAGTGGGTTTTGTTATATAGCAGGTCACAGCCTTGGTTTAGGAGGGGAAGAAGGATTAGAGAGGGGTAGTTAAGTTTGAATTTGTAATTAATGAATTAATGATTATTTAATTCCGGAAATATTATAAATTAATAGATCAAAAAGTGCATAAATGGTTAGGCAATCAAATCTACATCCACTTGATGTAGTCATTTTTTTTATACTATTGGATGACAAGTACAGTTATGTTTTGATGTAAGAAATCTAAGGAGAAAAGAGTTTAATTTCGAGTTCTATATAGTATGGAGCTCCAGAGCCAAAAGGATCCCTAAAATTAAGCTCCCAAGTCTTTATTCGTAGGTGAAGGTTCATCCAGGTCGGTATAGAGCCATTTGGGCATGTTAGAGTAGTAAAGATCGTGGATTGATCACGTCATCAAAAGCTGTTGGACATGATCAACATACCAGAGTTGACCCAGATTCGTGTTTGAGCGATCCAAAACTCATTCCCATTGAGTTGCCTTCATTTGTAAAGCTTTGTGGGTTTTATCTAGGATGTAATGCACACCAATCCGATGTGAAACATAAAGGCCGGCCCGACCTTTTATGAAAAATCTAACCTTATTTGGACAATAGTGACTAGGTCGATCCAGATTGTTGTGATTGTGAGATTCTAATAAATTCAACTTGGGGAGTACAAGCTATGCCGATCTGGATTTTCTTTTTAATTTTTAAATCCAATTAGTTGAGCTCCATCTCTTCATCCAAGTGGTTCTGGCTGTTACTAGCACTAGGGGTTGTCTGTGCTTGATGATTGAGCAATTAGTGCGTCGCAGTCCAAGGTGCAAAGGCTCGTAAAATGGAAAGTTAGCAAATGATATTGGAATTATTATGATTACCAAATTCCATAGGTCTAAAGCGATGCAATTTAGATGAGGACAAGTGATGTTTAAGAATGTCACTGATGGGTAATGCTTATTAGATTAAAATGTGGTTTTACCGAAAATGAGTTAGTGATAATTGAGCCATAAATTTATGCCACTTACTAAGTGACATGTGAACGTAACATTCGAATAGTTCAAGTGTAAATTGCTTATCAAATCTACACCCAAGAGTTAAGCAACTAAAAAGATGAGCTCACTTAAGACCAAACGATTTAGTTAGCTTATAATTTTCATAAATTAATTAATATTTATGAAATATTAATTGTAAATGAATTTTAATGAGATTTAAGATGTATATATTGTTACATATATCTGTAATAGCTATAAATATAAAAATCGTTATTAAACATTGACGACATAATAATAATATATTGTATATTAAATTTAAGCCAAAATGTTGCTTGGTTCATTGTGTTTGGATGTAATTTTGAATGTAATAAAAGAGAATAGGGGAAGCTAAATTTAGGTGAAAGGGTTTGGAGATTGTGGGATCAGATCTAGAGAGAATGAGTAAAATGGTTACCTCAATTAACTCTAATTAAATTATACGCATAAACATCTCCAAAGCAAATTAATCACAACTTTTAACATCCTCAGGCTGTCAGTTTCTTTGCTATTCTAGACGAACCAATATGTCATCTCCACATCAAATCTCAAATCAAAATTTAAGTTAAAACAATACTTTATTGGATAGAAAAAGGTCTACGATTCTGGACTAAAATCTGATAGATCATGAACTACTCAAGAAAGGAATTCATTGCTTCTACATGGACTTAAGGCCTTTATTAATTGGTATTTTTGATTTAAATTTTAGATGTCATGTCATATCCTATGATCTATAATTGAGATATTCCAAAAATCTATTCAAATATGTTATTGTCATATATCTAGTTAAATGAGATTTTGGTACATATATGTTGTCTCAAATCTATTTGATTATATGAATCATCTTGTAATAACTTTATGTAAATAATATATAAACAAAATTAATAAATTGTACAAAATAATTTTTTGTTACCATCTATTATTGTGTATATAAATTATAATTATAATTGTAATTATATACGTACATTAACGCTTTTTCAATCCTAAAATTTATTCATATATATTATGTATGTAGTTTAAAAAATTTCTCCCATCTATTTATACATAATATGAATTATGAAATAAAAAAATGTAATATATATGTGTAATATATGTTTATTTATTATTAAAATTGTTAATTGAATCAAAAGTAATTGATGCATGCAAAAGTAGCTTTTACATTTTTTAAATATATGAAGAATGACTCAAATTTTTTTTGCTTTTTTTTTTTTATTTTTTTCCATAAAGTTTAGAAATTGAATTAGTTTGCTAATTTTTGAATTTTCAAAAGTAATATTTTAATTTAAAATTTATCAAAAATTTTGTAACACGTATTTCTCGATCCACTATGTTAAAAAAATTAGTTCCCAACCTGTATTTATTTCATGTTATATAAGTAAGAACGAACTATTTATTAAATATATAAATAAGTAATACTAAATTATAAAATTATTAATTTTCAATTAGATATGTTAAGTTTCGGTTTAGAAATATTTTTAAAGTAGCTATATACATATTATATATAATTGAATAACCTTTTATGTGTACATTATTATTATTTTATTCAAATTTACACATACACACACATACATACACACACACACACACACACATATATATATATATCAATACTATAGCTATATAATTAAACTTGTATTGAATAATGTGTCATAATTTTTTTTATCATAAACCTGTGTGTGTTAGTATATGCACAAGTTAATAAATTATTAAATATAACATTCATATGTAAAAACAAAAGAATAGAAGCATATACAAAGATTTATACATAATCATATATATATATATATATATATATATATATATATTGTAAATTTTTTAATAAAATGAATTTCATACATACACATAAACATATTTGACATTACACACACACACACACACACACACACACACACACACATATATATATATATATATATATATATATATATATATGCATGTATTTAGACAATATAAAATACATACAAAATGAGCTAATGTGTATGTGGTGATGTAAATTCCAACATTTATATACAAGCATACTATATTCTCACAAATTATTATGTAATGCATGCATGCACACACACATATATATACATGTATATATAAATTAAATCAATTAAATTAAATTTATAATATTAAATTTAAATAAAATACATTATTTTATATAAATAAATTTAGAAATGTTCTAAACGACTTAGACTTCATAGAGCCCATAAAGATCCAGTATAGTAATACAAACTGAAATTTATCCGTTACTATTGTTGCATGCTAGTCCAGTATTAACACTTCAGTCGGTACTTCATTGACAGTATTGACTTATACTGCATTATTAACTAGTTCATCACCATCAACCAAAGTGGATGGGCCTTCAACACCTCTTTTATGGCATTGTAGAAGCTGGGAATGAGCGCAGATGTAATAACCCGCCTTTTAGGGATGGTTCAAGTCGACAATAAACCGCATTTGTCCAACTCAAACTATTCCAAATTGATGGATTATTATTGGGGTTTAATACAAGAACAAAAAATAAGATGAGAAGGAACTAAACAATATACATAATCTCGCGATGGAATGATAAGGTATAATAACAACATATAGAGTTCATAAAACTATTGGATAATATTCACTTGATTTCGGTTACAATCAGAGTTATACATTTTAATGTACTAATAATGCAGTAGGATTAACATAGTAATAAACACAATTTTCGAACTCCGCCTTCATCTTTAGAATAAGGTCTTAAAACTAAAATACTCGGTTTGACCCGAGCATTATGCAAAACACAAAACACTCGAGTTAGGATCAACTTTATTCAAGTAAATCAACTTTATTAATGCCAAAAATGGAACTAACCCCATATTTTAGGGAAAGCACCACCCCTTTATGGGGAAAAGTGTATAGAGCACATAAAAATAAATGGAAAAAGGTAAGAAACAGAAAGTGAAGAGAGAATCACAATTTTTATAGTGGTTCAGCCATTGACAAAGCCTATATTCACTTTGAATATCTTTTATTATTATCCTTTCCAAGCCAAATACAATGAATCAGAGCTGATTACAGCATTCTCCACAGTAAAGAATAATGGGAAATCATAAAGACTATTGATTATTGGAGTATATCACAATAATCAACCTAGGTGACCTAAATTTTCTATCTTTGGAGATGAAGTATTATTGTTGGAGATGAACCATGGCTATTAGAGATAAAATATTACTGCTAGAGATGAAGAATGCCTTAGGTTGACTTCGCCAGCATTTCGGTAAGATAGGGATTTGGATCCCCGTTTTGTTGAAGAGCGTGTTGTCTTTATGGGCGTTGTAAAGGAGTTGGGCCAAGCCGAATTGCACGAAAACTTAAAGTAGCCTAGGAAGCCCACACTCAAAATCTTAAGGGCACAAGACTTAATATGATAGACCAATACCGGTTCATGGGATATGGACCAGTACTGGTCCATAAACTTCAACTTTTATGGATTTTGGTCTTGACATTCAGCTTCGTCATGTCATTTTCAGTCATCCAAAGGATTTTGGTGTGAATCGACCTTGGATTCATCCTTCTTGGCAATCTATATCTTCGGTGCATACGAATTTAGTTTAGTCCATCGATTCATGCAACCTCAAAAGGTCCAGTTACCTTGTAACTTCACACATAAATTATTCAGATGCTTAGGATCATAATTATATATGTCTCAAAGTACCATTTCACATGTCTATGGACTGATGGCTGTCCATTGGCTATAGACCCGTACCGGTCCATAGTCTTAGCTCTTTTGGACTTCATCTTTCTCAAGGCAATTTACATGCTTGCTCTAAGCTATTTCATGAAGTTTGAGTCCAGTCTGAGGTTGCATCGTCCTCTTTTTTTATGAGTTTTTTCTTTCGGGTTCCAGACCGGGTCAACATTTGCCCTTGGAGTACATTTTGTTGAAAACATGATGTGCTCTGGAATTGTAACCTGATGTATTTTACGTTGAAACTGCCTCTATACTCTAGTTTCGTACTTCCATAGTGGCCTCCCTGATAGATTTATTCACTGTTTAGGATCTTTACCTTAGGAGAGGACTGTGGCTTTGATGCGACATTATAGGTATTGAAATTAAGGGTTTAAGCTTGACTTTACATAAGAAATTTGGGCTTAGTCGATAGTATATTCGAATTTGAAATTAAAGCATTAATGGCTTTGTTTTTAATGAGTTAACTTTGATTTATTGGATGTCTACTTGATTTTCTTGACTCAGACCGTCTTGTTCCTTACAACAATGCAACTTTGATTTTATCTTTTTTAGATGCTTCAGATTGACTGCTAAATCATGTATTTGAAGTTCATGCCGAGTGGGATTAAGACAGTAATCTAATTCTGGATCATTGGCATGGTTCGATGTCAAGTCTTGTGCTTTAAGGAACTTATGTGGAAAATCTTTTTTTCCTTCCTAGGTTTTGGGTTCGAATCTTCTCACTTAAGACGCTTAGGTGGAATCTTGTTTAGATCGATGCGGTTGGTTATACACATTTGATCGGCAACAAACCCTAATATTTGCTCTAAATGGTGTAAGAGCTAACTTGAGTGTATTAATAGTTTTGCCATTTTCTTATATTACTTTTGTACATTCAGTGATCTTGGAAAGAGAAAGCTTTCCGAGCCACTTATGCCAACGAATCTGTTGTCGACTTATCTATTGATAATGGATAAGTTTTTAAAAGTAAAAAGGAAAAGGCACAGATTGCACTATTGATAGATATGGGCCATATTTGCAAGATGCTCCAGTCAATTCATAGAATTCAATTGGCAAACACAAGTTGATTGCTCTTCGAATTCTAAGCATTTTCCATTCAATGATTTATTTTGATGTGAAACGTACCCGATCTCTTTGATCATGAGCCTTGCTGTATAAAGTGAGTCATTCTCAAGATTTTGAGTTTGACTATAATATGGTCTTGATCAATGGAACGACTTAACTTTAAATTCGAACTCAAACTAATAATTCATTTAGGCTGGACTAGAGTCTGGAACACTTCCAAGTTTTTAACTCCTTATTTTTGACTTTTAGGGTGATTTGAAGCTTTAATCCAAATGCAGTTTAGCTTAGGGTCGTCTCGATGCTTAAATTCAAGAAATGAACTAGTTTGAAACTTGGACTTGATTGCCTCGTCAAACAACTTTATAAATTAATTATAGTGCCTATGGACTATATTTGAGCTGCATTTTCTACGAAAATGACCCTCATGCCTCTAAATTGGCTTTTTAGAATGAACAAATGTGCTTGGCGATCACTAATACCTGAAAATTCCATTATTTGACTTTCGTAGCATTTTAAACTGCTTTAGCACTATTTTGGCCATGTCTTAATAGCCAAATGAGGCGTAGCCAAGCTCCATTTCCGAATTCTATCTTTAAAAGCATCAACACATTCAAGGGACCTGAAATGGAGAGCCTCCTGTGCAGATTCGGGCGACGGGTTCATTGTTAATTGCCAAGTCAACAATAGTAAGTCTAGTAAAAAGGAACAATATGTAAAGTCTTCTAGGCTCAAGTAGGCACTTCCATGATAAGGTATCGTTCGAGAGCATATTTCGCTCGTTGGATACAACTCATAGATATGGTGTTGCACTTGTCCTTGGACGACGCTCGGTATCCCTTGATCCACATATGTCGATCTCGAGTTCTGAATGTCTTCCATTAAGACAATATTACACTTAGGAATGGGTGCACCTGACTATTCTAAATGCGAGCTTCCTCATGTAGAGCGACATCCAAATATCAAACCCAAAAACATTTGGAGGGGGCGACTCTTCTCAACCTAAGGCTGAATCGACTTTGGCCACTTACTTTTCCTCAGTTCCTATCAGGGTCTTCGCTCATCCCCTTATAGAAAGAATCATCGATGTGACAGAGCCTATGTCTAACTTTTTGCTACGAATGCAAAGGCTCATTTCAAATCCACTTAACATATTTCCTTTTGTGGCTACTTATCGAATGCTTCTGCATGTGTGCATTCAGTTTGTGCTTCCTGAAAGAGATGTACAATTGATGATTCATGGTGAAGTTATGGATAAGCATCCTTCCAATTTTACTTCTTATTACAGCTACATGTGATTTAACGAGGTCATTTCTCCTGTTGCCCTCACTTATGGGATGTGCTTTTGAAGTTGGGAACTGCGTCGTACCAACTTTGCCTTAACGGTTATGTAATGTTGATGGGAATAGTTTTGCAACATTGGAGGCATAATCCATGACAACGACGTCACTACCGCTATTTCATCTAATCATATCATAAGCTTCTCACTTACTCTCGAGGACTTACATCCTATCCCCTTGAGGAGTATTCTGTGATATTTGCGACTAACCAGGTTAAGAGTGCCCTTTTTTGGTTGAATATTCCAAAAGTTGATGTCCAGTTTCTTTGAGATGTAGCTCGCTTCTAGATCACCTTCAAATCTCATGGCTTTCTATCGGCTTGTATGCATTAATGAAACGATGCCTCCTCTTCCATTTTTTTGCACATTCCTTTCATGTGAAACTATTCTTCATTGTTTTGTATCTGAATGATTTTGGTTGTTTCTTAGGCAATGAATAATGGTCGATTATCCCTTGGCTTAAGTTGAATTGGAACATAGTGAATTCCTAACCAAGCTTGACCAAAGTTTCTCACTTCCCTTTGTGACGTAAGATGTGCTCCATGGACTTTGTCATGCTTAGAAGCTCTTCTACTTTTTGAATGGAGGCCATTTGACGGAGGAGACAATAAAATTTCACAATGTGAACAGTCGGGAGTGAAGACTGATTGTGCTTTAGCCGGATGCCTATAGCTTTGAGGCCAAGCTTTTCTTTTCCTAGCTTCACTTGTCCTTTTCTGTGAATTTGGCCAAGTATTTTACTTATTTGGATCCAGGTGCAGAGATTTGTTTGGAACCCGATGCAATTAATGGTTTCATGATACTGACTTTCATGTTCTCTTGCTTTCGTAGGATCCTATAAAGGAGGGTTTGTTATGTCATTTCGAACAAGGGCTCCATTGTCGTTTTTTCATTGACAATGGGTAAGTTTTTAGAGAGTATTTAAAAGATAAAGTATAAGTTACTTTATTTTTATTATAATGAGTTATTTGTGCATGATGGTCCATTTATGGCATTTGAGAGCACCATACTTGTTTTGCTCAAATAACACATTGTACATGCCTAGACCGACATTCAGAATACGAATGAAGACTACTTTTTGGCTTCTCTTTGATTCCAAGCATCGTTCGTGTGCACTCGTAATCCAAAATAAAACATACCTGACAGTTTCTATGTAGAGTATCGTTTTCTAGAATAACCTTTTGGCCATTTACTTTCATGTCTGGTGAAACGACACTTTCTGCTCTTTAGGTGAGGTTCTATTATAGCTTATACACCTTTGAGCAGCATCCAAGGTATATTGTCTAACTTTATGCATTGTATGTTGAATATTATTGGTGGAACTCATCTCCTAGTTGCTTGGGTTATAGGCTTATATAGTAGTCAAATGATAGGAAGCGGCTTATTCATTTGCCATCGCCTAGGTATGCTTCCTTATTATGATTGGAGCTACCCGATGCTTTATGCCTTTTAATTTACTTTGGTTTACTCTTTCTTAACCTCATGTGGTTCCTCAATTGTCTACATTTATGCAGGGGGCTTTACAACATTTGGTTTGAGGTTTGGAGGTCGAGGCACGAATTTCAAGCCTAACATGGATTTCAAGTCTATTTCAGTTCACTTTCCCTTTATGCCACGGATAAAGTAAATTTCCCTCTTCGTTTTCATGGCCTAGAGCGGGTTGGTGTTTCTTGCATGTAGTGCTTGATGTTTATCATGTTCGTGAAAGATCTTGCTAATGAAAGAATAATCTTGTCTAACTTAATCAAGACCGCATAATTTTCACATGTTTTTCGTACTGTTTGTAACTGCTTGTGCATGTGGCTTGATTCTACATGTGCCATTTTATTAAATCACTTAATATGTTTTTCGTGCGACACACGTATGTATTGCATTTCAATGTGTATGAGGTTGATGAGTTTCGACGTGTTTATCTAGTTTGGGAGTTAATCTTTGCAACTACAAGAGTTCTCATATTTGCCAAGAGATTAGATACTCTAGGAAATTTGTTTAATTGTCCCCAGTTTGTTTTGCATGGATGATTACGTCCTCATAATCTAGTACTCTTGATGCTTGACTACTTTATCATGATTGCATCTTTTCCAACTTGTCGCTACATCCTTAGTTGTTCCCCAATTACTTTTCCAGGTGGTTTGCATAGGGACAGCTTAGATATGGAGCGTCTTCTTAATGTTCCATATCATCTTAGTTGTCTTCTTTGTAGGTATATTCATGTTTTGGGGAACTAATTATTTGGCTGCTTCATTTCAATCAATGCTTTGATGGGTACATAAATCTTTGGATAGTCCCATGAATCATCTATACTTTTAGGGTTAAGGATGTGGTCACATTCCTATTTCAAACTTTGGAAGCACGTAGACATTTGATTCGGCTATGGGATCTATTCGTTAATGTCAATGATAATCTTTATACTGCACTGGTAGGTGATTTTCCTTTTATGGATGAGTTTTAAAAAAAAATCATCAAAATAAGTTGACGACTTAATGAGTTGCTTCTTTAATGATAACAATCTCGAAATTTTATGCCTTCCGCACCACCTTCCTGTTTCATACATTTTAACATTATCGTTACTACCTCCACCATCGTTTGTCATTTCTGTCACATTTGCTAGCATCGTTCCTTTATTCTAATTTAACACTATGGCCTTATTCAAAGAGGGTTGTTGTATTATAGAGCTTGGATGATTCGTTGAAATGACTAGGAAGTGACGGCATTAGTGTTGGATAAATGGGACTAATAATGGAGGTTAAAAGGATGGCATAGGAGAAGACCAACAATGTGACTAGAAAGGGTCCAATATGGCGAGGAAAAGGCTTTGAATTCTGCATGGGTTAGTGCTCATCATCACTGTTTCCACTAGTGATAATACTTTGGGTTGGTTTGAGAGGCAGAGAACGCTGCAAATTTCATTTGGATACTTGTTCGAATGATGTGGAGGCGAGAAGCGAGTTGAATCTTCCACTTTCATTATTTTCTCCTACCCATATTTGTAGTCATTTCCATCTTTCTGAATCACGATTGAGTTTGTTGCATAACTTTGCATCATTTAATTCGAGTTTTCAAATTATTAATGTATGCTTGTATCTTTGTAGCATTTCTTACTGTATATTCTTTGGCTGGAGTTGCGTAGCTATCGGTCTCTTCCCTTTGGATTGATTGCAGATTTGAAAAGAGACACTATATGGAAATAGGATCACTTTTGCTTGTCGTATGCATTTGTATCGTCTGTATTCTAATACTTTTTGACATTCTTCTTTCATACTTTTCAGCATTCTACTCTTTTATAGTACTCTTTTCTTTACTGATGTGTTTCCTATTCATCACAATGTCGGGATAGACCTACGGTATGTTTTCCCTGATGCCATTTGAGGTCATCGTGGGAGGTATTGCCCTCATACCATGGGTCATCGTGGATTGAAATGAAATTGAACTCTATATACATTGGTTATTGCTCGTAACTTATAGTGATTATTGGTCCTGTTATTCTTCTTGGCGTATTTGATTTCTTGTTATCGCTATAGGTATTCCCGATCTCAATTTTCAAGGGTTTGCTATTAATCTATTGGTTTTGAGTTATGTTATGTTTTGTAATCACCTTCTGAGCACCGCTTATCCAAATGTTCTGAGAAGATGGGCCATCGGTATAATCAAACTTTGCGCCATGATGGTTAGGGCATCATGTCTTCTGGGGGAGTAATTTCAATTTGTTAGGAATGGTTGTTGAGTTTGTTTATCAAAGGAGCCTTTTGGAGTTATAGGTAAGGATGCTTGTTTTTAGGCGACTCCAAATTTGCTTGTTGAATGGCTTCTACCTCAATCCAGGGAATGATAGTACCTCCTTGCTAGAGAAACTCGATTTCAAGGGTCGAGGAGTCTCAACCTCTAATTTGCTTGAGAGGGGCTTATCTTTGAAGTCGCATCTTCAGAAGCTTGGCGCTTAACCTTATTTAGAGAGGAGGACACTTTCTTAGGAGTTATGATCTCTCTTTTGGACATGCTGATCTCGAGTAGCGGATTCTTTTTCCTAATTTCATCAATCATATCATGCCTCTACTTTTGAGGGTTTTCAACCAATTACTGGTCGTTAGCAATTTTCTCGAGTCGACTTTATTTAATGTTTAATCCGATTCCCTAGTGTAGCGGGTTCTCTTTTCGCTCAATTTTTATCGATCGTCATGTTCTTTCTTCCAGGGTCAGGACCAGGTTGTGCCAATCGCGTTTCCCAAGGCCGAATTTTTCATGATGTTCATCGAACGCCTCGTAGGAATGAGTTTTTTTATCCATCTAGTGTTTACCGATCATTGTGTGCCTTTGTTCGGGCTTGGGACCACCTTGTGCCACTCGTGTTTCCCGAGGTCGAACTTATCACGATGTATATCAAAACTCCTCATAGGAGCGAGGTTTTTTATCCACTCAATGTTTATCGATTATCACATGCATTTTTCTTGGGTTAGGACCAGCTTGTTTCGATCGCGTTTTCCAAGGTCAGACTCATCACGATGTATATCAAGAGAGCCTCATAGGAGCGAGGTTTTTATCCACCCGATGTTTATTGATCGTCGCATGCATATTTTTGGGTTTGGGTCCAGCTTGTTCCGGTCACGTTTACCAAGGTTATACTCATCGTGCCTTGGTTTGGGGCTAGGACCAGCTTGTGCCGGTCGTGTTTCTAGAGGCCGGACTCATCACGATGTTTATCGAGTGCCTCATGGGGATAAGGTTTTTCATGTGCCCCAACATAGGTGAGTTCTTTTATATGCCTCAGCTTGGGTAAAGTCTTTGGGTTCCTTCGCATGTGGAAGGGCTTTGAGACGTTCGCAAGTGGAAGGGATTTGAATATGTTCGCAAATGGAAGGGCTTTATTGTAATGCCGATAGCCTTAGGACGACGTTGCGGATTTGCGATGTTGTAAGTCGTTGGATAACACCAATAGCTTTGACGGTCTTAGGACAATGCTACTACTTGGTGATGCTAACCATCTTTGGACAATATTGATTTTTATTACAATGCAGATATCGTGTGACAAGATTTCTTATCGATACACCAATCTTAGGAACAAAAGAATTCCACCTAACGTCGCACGTTTGACGGTATTGTTGACCGGGCTTTTCACTAATATGCTCTGGTATTCATCATAACATGCTTGGGAGCGAGATGTCCAATCCAGAGGTTTGATGGTAAAGTCTAGCATTCAAATGCCTTGTCACCTTTCCTTGACCTACTGTTATTATCAGCCTTGCTTCTGTGTTAGGCATAAATAGACTGAGTTGAACCGAGATTCTCTGAGGTCCTTTGGCTCCTTCATTCTTCTAACACATCTTGACCATTCACTGAATTTTTCTCTAGAATGCTAGTCCTTCCTTTTTTCTTTCTTGGGATTCACCATTATTCTTAAGTTGAATGCTAGCCTAGGTATGTGTTTCATCTGTTTTTGTTTTCGGAGTTCCTTCCCCTTTTGGCTTAAGCTAGTTGTCTATTTGTGCAGTTCTCTTGTGATAGTCTTATACTGTGTAGAATAGCTTAAGGCTAGGTTGTCTAATCCTTTGAAGGGAAGTTCTTCCTAATATTCTTAACTTACCATTGTCGAGCATTTACTATCTCCCTATCTGAATGTTCTTTGAACTAATCATAACCCCCTACGAACAACCCATATGGAGAGATGGACTTCAATATGAGCTTGTCTGATGAACCGATATCGATCTATCATCTATGGATTGGTACCGGTCCATGTAGGTAAAATATTTTTGTGCAACTTTATTCTATAAGCAGTGTGATGACATGGCAGAACCCATCCATGAAGGCGAAATTGCCATTAACCATGTTTTTACAGAATGGTATCGGTCCATATGGGATGGACCGGTGCCGGTCCTTCTACTTAGAAGACCTTTGGGCATTTCCTTTTTTGGAGAAACATCGATGGTTCAGGTAGTCAATTTGCGAAGTTGGCTGTGATGTCAGGTAGATCATTATGGATCGATGCCATCCATAAGTGATGGATCAGTACTAGTCCATCTAGTTAGCATATTTTCCAACCAAATTTTCCAGATCATATTCTCACCTTCATAATAAGGTCTTCAAAATACTGAAATACTCGGTATGAACCAAGCGTAGTGCAAAACACAAAACACTTGAGTTAGGATTGACTTTATTCAAGTAAACCAACTTTGTTAGCAACAAAAAATGGCACTAACCCTGGATTTTAGCAAAAGCACTACCCTTTATGGGGAAAAGATTATAGAACATATAAAAATAAATAAGAAAAGGTAAGAAATAGAAAGTAAAGAGTGAGAGACACAGTTTTTTGTAGTGGTTCAGCTATTGACAATGCCTACATCCATTTTGAATATCATTTATTATTATCCTTACCAAACTAAATACAATGAATCACAGCTGATTACAACATTCTCTACAGTAAAGATTGATGGGAAACCACAAGGACTATTAGTTATTGTAGTAAATCTCAATAATCAACCTAGGTGACCTAAGTTTGATATCTTTGGAGATAAAGTATTGCTGCTAGAGACGCATCATGGCTGCTAGAGATGAAATACTGCTGCTAGAGATGAATAATGGTTATGGATTGACTTCGACAACATTCCAGCAAGGCAGGCATTAGAATCCACTTTCCGTTGAAGAGCATGCTATATTCATAGGCGTTCTGAAGGAGTTGGGCCAAGTTGAGTTGCACGAAGACTTAGAGTAGCCTAGGAAGCCCGCACTCGAACTCATAAGTACACAAGACTTAATATGATGGACCGGTACCGTTCCATGGGTATGGACCGGTACCGGTCCTTAAACTTTAGCTTTTATGGATTTTGGTCTTGATATTCAACTTCATTAAGCCCTTTTCAGTCATCTAATGGATTTCTTGTGAATTGACCTTGGATTCATCCTTCTTGGTGATCCATATCTTCGATGCATACGGCTTTAGCTCAGTCCATCAATTCGTGGAACCTCGGAAGGTCTAATTAGCTTGTAACTTCACACATAAATTAATCAGATGCTTCGGATAAAAAGTGCACAGGTCTCAAAGTACCATTTCACATGCCTATGAACCAATGTCAGTCCATAGGCTATGGGTAACGGTTCATAGTCATATATCCTTTTGACTTCATCTTTCTTAAGGCAATGTGATGTTTGAATTGAGTCCGAGGTTGCATCCTCCTCTTTCCTTATGAGTGTTTTCTTTGGGGTTCCGAAGCGGGTCAACAAACTTCAATAAAATACTTAAAATATAATAGTTAATCCTAACTTATATATGAAATTCTAAATTTCGAAGATGTTTCGAACTATTAAGTAATCACTGTTAGCATAATTAAATTATATGAAAAAGAATGAATGTGTGAATCGACATGCCAAGCAGGTCGTTATAAATATTTCAACAAACAAGCAGGCAGTTTCATGATGTGTCAAAGCATGTGACAGTAGGGAATGGACAAGCAAAAAAACAGTGGTATACAAGTATATAGGTCAAAGCCAACAAATTCAAATTAACAATAAAAGGCGGAGACATATTCATTACTATGTGCCTCTCAGGTAAGAAGAGTGAAATGGACAAACATGTATGTCCCCAATAAAAATGATCGCACAAGTATGCAAGTACCAAGTTTACAAATAGGGTACCAAAGTTACTGCAAAAATAATGCATATACATATTAAAAAGTATGTGTAAGGAGTGTGTGTCAAACTATTTAATTATTTATAGGAATATGTTATGTTCCAAACCATATCCAGGCAAGTTACCAGGTCCGACAACACATGGCAGTGCAAAACAGTGCAGTGATACAAGAACATGGCAAACTCAACAAAGCGGGTACACGAGAAAATCAACAAATCAAGACAACTACTATATTTTTAGATTATTATTGATGTTGAAATTTTGAATATAAGTATATCGTAAGTAAACTCACCTTGAGTGATTTTAAGAATGGAGATACAAGCAACACGGGTACACGCTAGGACACTAGAGTATTGCAGCGACAAAACTTGACAGATCAAGCTCATCAGAAGCAAAGTTTGATTTTTGGACATTTTTAAAATAGATTTTTGGATATGCTAACTACTGAATTTGAAATAGTGGTCAACATAAAAGTTTTAGGAAATTCTTTTCTCTTCTAAAAAAGGAAAAACCATTGACATGCTAAATTTTCATCTCAAATCTATTAGCATCCAAAATTCATGTTTATATTAGCTATTATACATGTTAAACAATTGGAAAAAGTTTTAAATCAAATCAAATTCTTCTTCATTAAAATTTCATCTAAATCCATATTAGTTGTTTATTTTATTCTCCAAATCTATTATTAACGATTTCAAATTAAATTATCTTTACAATTACAAATCAACTACAAGTTATTTTTCTTTATGAATATAATAAACATTAGTTACAACTCTTTATATAGTTATCATCTCAAATAATATTATCTAACATATTAATCACATAAATTTAACAATGATTTAAAATAAATAAAGAAATGAAACATAACAGTTGTTACTTTAAAGTAATTTAATCATATTCATAAATATATATATATATATATATTACAAGAAAATTTTATAATTATTTTCCAACTACTAATTTCATATCATATTGTATATTAACCAATTCAATTCATAGCATAAAATTTTCCAGTTTACAAAATAGTTACTTTGTTCTTATTTTAATGTAGTCAAATTAAATTTACAGTTATATTCAATTGATTGAAATTACATTAAGATAGTTGTTATAACATTCCATGCAACATTATTAGATTGAATTACTATTATTATCTTCATTTGCTTCATAAATTTCAATCTTTTATAGTATTTTAATGGTCGAAATTTATGGGGTGTCACACCGTCCCCCATTCAAAACTTTTCGTCCCCGAAAAAGAACAAAATAAGGAACTAGTAATTAAACAATATACCACTCATATGCATGTCCTCTTCGATTGCTTGTTAAAACACAAAATTTTCCTTTATTTAGTATTGTTAACCCGATCATTCTGGCATGAACCTCTAATTCTACTTCTTGATTAGAAACTTCCATTCTCCTTACATACTATGATAGAGAATTTCATATTCATATCAAAAATTCTTATCAGTGCTCGTCATCGAGAATCGACCGAACAATTCTATTTAGAATCAAAGTCTTATATTTAAACTAAATCAAACTGTTATGCGAATATAATGGTTCTTGCGCACTTACGCATTACAGTTCATCAGTTTCTTGGTTATTAATTCAAGTGTTTTTATTTATATACAGATTTTAAATTTTATAAGAAAAATCTTTGAAAAAATTCTTCTACCTCAAAAATACTTTATCACGAAAATAGTTTTGATAACTTATATTTCCACAAGTTTATCATCATTCTTCTATAATCTGGTAATATGTTGATCAGGCGCAAAACTAGATATCTCAAAATGCTAAGTAAACTTGTTTCAACCCCTAGTGAAAATACTTGAAAAAAGGTAAATTAGATTAAAGAAGTACCAACTGATATCGTCTGATGAAACTAACAATGAATCGCAGATACATAATGGTTATGTCTGGTCCCCCAGGAAACATTTGTATCCATAGGAAATCTCTTCCCTGTTAATTTCTTCATGAGCAAATCAACGAAAAAAACTAAAAGGATATGACAACCTGAGATCATCACAGAGCACTGCCTCTAAGAACGCTCTATCACCAGGTCAAGAGGACAAAGTGTCGCAGCTATAGATGGCTAGAAAACACTGCTTTATGCATTTCGCTATAACACCTCAAAACAATTGCATAGATCACAGTCTACATCTAGTAACATTGATGGTTACGTCTCTATCACTCATAGATCTTAGGCAATCAATACCCTGTAATTACGCCATGTGGACACATATACATAGTGGTTGCACTTGGATTCCCCAGGAACATCTGTACTCGTAGGTCTTCGCAGCCCTACGGATTTCGACATCATAAAACGACCATAGATCGCAGCAGAAACAATGGTTACTCCTGGTTCCCCTAAGTAACATCTATCGTCATAGGCCTTTGCGGCCCTATAAATTTCGCTATGTAGCGAGTTCAAAGGAAACTCATGGCTATTACGTTTGGACAACCACAATCAAAGGAATATCAAGAAGAGTTCCAAGGACCTCTTCAATGGAAGGTACTTTCCATATCTTCAATTTGAAATCATGTGATACTACATCTAGTATTCATTTCACTCTGCATATGATACTACATCTAGTATTCATTTCACTCTGCATATATGATACGTATATAAAATTGGATTTACATAAATTTTCTCAAATCATATTTCAATATGTCATTCTTGTACAAATTCCATTATATATCAGACTATCATTTTATATTAGTTACCTTTCAAGTCAATATTTTTCGAATTGACTTCACTCTTATATAAATCATTTATATATAAGTTTTCCAACTTATTATCAAAAATATTTATTTAATCAAAGATTCTCAAAATTTAATCCATTTTGATAATAGTTCAGTTTCAAAATCATATATGATTTCAAAAAATCATGTATGATTTCAACAAATCATTTTCTTCAAATCGAATATCTTACGGTTTAAAATTTCCAAAACTAATAGTTTTAGAATATAATTCCAATTTTATATTTCAAAAGTTATATTTAGGTAAAATCAGATTTTTCTCAAAAAAAATCATTTGTAAGTAATTAAGTTTAAAACTTACCAATTCAATTCAAAGTTCTATACACTGCAAAATCTTTTATACATAGTTAAATTAATTAAATATTTACTAAATTTTTAATATTTCTCAAATAAATTGCATTATAACTTTTTAAAACTGGGTTCAAACGAAAGAAAATTATTTTTTAATGATACTTTTATTGCATAAAGTTTACAAATTATGTTACTAAATTTAAAACAATTATAAAGCTAATATAAGTAAAAACATACCCAAAAATTAATTTCATACAGTATAGTACAAAAAGCCTTATTTATTGACTTAGCAAAATATTAATAGTTTGAAACTTGTCTAAGTTGTATTTTTCTTTTTAACTTATTGAAAATAAATTTATATTATTTCAAATATCCTATACTATTTCAAAACACTTACCCTAAAACTTAAATCTCAGCTTGGAAGGATTTGAATATTCAAATTAGTCAAAGGAATCATATTCTAATTTAAGAATTGGAAATCAACAATCAATCGATCAACCAACCAATCCAATATATAGGATACATGTGTTCATTATATCAACCAGTCTGAAAACTCGAGAACTACACACCGGGATTATTTCATATAATTTCAAATAGATAGAGACATATATCCTTCGAATATCAATTTATATTTTGGGATTTATATCAAAGCTATTTTATAAGAATCAATTGGGTAGCAAAGCTACCAAAGTGACCTCCACTACTTTGAAACTCGAAAATCATTGTCGATGATGCAACTGTCATCACCGAAATTATTTTCCAACGATAAAAGTTGGTTTAAGACTTCAATTTCCTTTAAAGCTCTTTTAAAATCATTTCAAAATTACTTTTAAATCAAATTGAAATCATATTAAAACACTTCAAATTCAAAAAATACTTTTATAAATTATTAATTTATATTTTTGAACTCTTAAACTAATTCCAAAATCCTAGAATTCAAATCCCTAATTTTCCAATTTGAATTTCCTTTCAGTTATAAGTCCTTACTTATATATAATTCTTCGAAATTTCATATCATTATTTGACTTAAATTAATAACTTTTAGGTTACCACTTCTTACTAATCAAAATTTAATACACAATTAGGTATTAAATCAAATTTTGATTCATATACATTTCATTAATTTTTTTGCATTTCAACATATTAATCATAAGTATATTATCAATAATAACAAACAAAAATGTAATATTTAGGATAACATGCTTTCTTAATCCATAGGTTCATTACTTTAATAAGATTAAATAAATAACAATTTCATTTAAGCTTTAAATTATGTATTAATTATGAAAACCGAAGCTTATAGCATCCAACTTATTATATAATTACTTCAATTTAGTTCAAATCAATAAGTTACGGTAATTATTCAAAATTTCAAAATATATTTACAAAAATACAAGTATGCTCTCTTAATACACTCAACTAATTCCAGGTCACTGTCGACCCTATCTCTAATAAGTATATCGCACAGACTAAGGTTTGTCACTAAATCTTGCTCTAATACCAAGTGTAACAAACTGCCTTTTTGGAATGGTTCAAGTCGACAATAAACCACATATGTCCAACTCAAACCATTTCAAAATGACGGATTGTTATTGACATTTCATACAAAAAGAGAAAATAAGGTGAGAAGGAAATAAGCAATACACATAATCTCACAGCGGAATGATGAAATATTATAATAACATATACAATTAATAAAACTATTAAATAATAATCACTTGATTTTAGTACAATATAAGAGTTATATATTTAGAATAATATTTAGAATTGGACAATGAGACTAGCACCATTGGACAACGAGACTAGCACCATTAGACCTCGAATCTTAATAAACAATAATTAAATGTAAAACATTAATAAACAAAATATTAATAAGAATAATTTTTAGAATTGGACAATGAGACTAGCACCATTAGGTCCATTGTAATTTTCTAATCAGAATGGACACTTGGTTTGCTAAAATCGAAGTTAAAATGAATTAGTTATGAACTAAAGAAGAATTCAAAAAAATTAAATAAATTAACTTATGGAACAAACGAACACTGGGCGATCCAACTCACTTGGATCGACATATGTGTATCCAACTATGAGATATTGATGTTTATTTCTATTTGTGATTCTTTGTATCTAATTCTGTTTAAACCTGTAAGTTAAATAACAATCTGTCGTTTTGAGCGTTCTTTGTTGGTTTAAATCCCGACTTGGAGTAGTCGAAATGGAAAGTCGTTACAGTCGATCACCCTGCCTTTGCTGAACCTAGTCAATTAGTTTTCTATGGTGTATTCTCTGCAAGTTATTGGGTGTACTGTTTTGTCATAGAGATTATCACGGACTTGTTAAACCACCCTGCACATTCCGTTCATATATAGAATGGTCTGCAAATATACTTGCCGGAGTTTGACTGTTGGCCATTGTTTCATGTCATTGCTTTGAATTTGCGTCTGCACCTTGTTTCGACCATACTGATGTGAATACATGTGTCCATGGCATACAAGGCTTGGTTCCTTATTTACTGTACATTGTTTGCAGGCATTTAAAACATGTTCCCTCCTGTGCTTCAATTTTAACATATTGATTTATAGATGTTTCGCCTTCTTAAAATATGGAACCAGTTCTTGACTTTTAATATAACCTGAGAACCAGGTTGCTTTATATGTGTTTCTCTATCATCTTTCTATTCTAACCAACTGTAATGAACTGTTATTGAAAAATTTGATGGCAGTGATAGTAGTTTTAATGCTCTCAAAAATTTGGCGAATCAAACATGACAATTGCTGTAAATTATAATAAAAACTATTGCCACAAATAAATTCTTGTAAAATAAACTTGGTTTTTCACTTCTTATTCTATGCATTTTGAAAATTACAGACTAATGCAGATGGATGTTAAAGTGACCCATAGGTCGACCCCTTTGTCGACCAAGGTCGAGTAAATTGTGTGCCTTTTGTAACACCCCGAATTTGAATAAAAAATAATAAAATATAAAAGATTAATAAACTGAATATTAGTCAAAATAATATTCAGAATTTGACAACGGGAACAACACCATTGGGTCTGTTGTAATTTTCTGATCAAAATGGACACATGGTTTGCTAAAAACGAAAATAAAATAAACTAGTTATGAATTAAAGAACACTTCAGAAAATTAAATAAATAAACAAGTGAGACCAATGTTCACTGGGAGACCTAGCCCAGCTGGGTCGACCCCTATGTCGAGCCAGTATGGCAGGTGGGTCGACCAAGCTTAAGAGAGATGCATGGCTTACCTGTCACATAGGCAAGTAATGTAATTTATTTACATAACGCTATTTCAGCTGACTTGGTATTGTTTTATTGGTTTTTTAAACCATAGGTCGACATGGAGCTTTCTTATTGGTCCGATGACATGGCTGGACCAGATCTAATCTTGGATTTGGACGGCTGAGGGCATCCATTAAACCTTATAAATGGACTAGTAGAGAGCCTCTCTCATTTCTTCACATCCATTCTCTCTTCTTCCCCAAGCCTATCCTCAAATTTAGGAAAGGCTACCTAATTAAAATTTTAAGGGGTTAAGAAGTTCTCAAATTTTTTATATTTATTTTTATAAACATTTCTAGAGGAAGAGGTTCTGCTAGATTTTTAGAAGAAGGCCACAGGGTAAGCTTTTGTTCATCAGATCTGTGAGTTTTTACATAATTTTTAGACTAGTTACTTGTGTAGGAATTTTTAGAAAGGTAAGTAGTTTTAATTTATAAGTTTTTTGTTTGCAGCATTTATATGTTTAGCTTTTCTGCATGCTACTATAATCTATTTACTATCTATGTCTATTTCTCTCTAGTTGCTTATTGTTTATAAGTATTTATCTTTTTCTTATCCCTTCTTTATTATAGTTTATTTACAGTTATGTTTATGGTTATTTTACATGCTTTTTTTTCTTTCGAGTCTAGGCCTTATGAGTAGCCTAGACCATTTTCCCTTTTTCTTTTAGCGCTGAGCCTAGGCCTAAGAAGAGCCTGGGCCTTTATCTTTAATTATGCAATAAATTGGAATAATGTTGAAATTTAATAAAAAGGGATTTTTGGGTATATTGAAATTTGTTAAATATTGCAATCAGATTAGACTGTAAATTGGAAATAAAACCTTAACATGTTGATGTAATTGGAGAACATGTAAACTAGAATAAGTTGGACTTAATTGGACATTAAGTAACATAGGAAAGGGCTGTATAAAAAGATTATATTAATTAGAAATGTTAATTACAACCTAGGATATAACATATAATTATATTGGGCTTATTAATAAAACTTAAACATGGTAGGTTAAAATTACGAGATTAATAAGCTAAGATAGAGGGAGTTCGTTCCGGTAGCATGGGCTTGATTGGGAAAGATAAATGGCTCGTAGATTAGGTCTATTTCGGCAGCGCGGGGCTGATTGGGGAAGATAAGGGAACTAATAGTATAATGAAATCCTAGTTTAGGTCCGTTTCGGCAGCATGAGGCTGATTGGGGAAGATAAGAGGCCTAATAAAATAATGAATTGGAGACCAAGTCTAGGGGTGATATATATCAATTGCATTTTTGGTTGGGTACCCGTATAAGTCAGCATCCCTTTGTTATCACAGAGTCTCACCCTAAGTAGAGGCTAGGGCACCTTTATTGAATTGGATAATAGGTGGTCTAAATGAGGCCGGTACGACCGCGATCTGGCGGAACAGTGAGTGTGCATCATTCCAATTGGGTAAGATAAGCCACGGTAACGTCTATGATTAACGACTGTGTCCTTTTAATTGATGGGTTCGGGATTGATAACCCTGAATTCCATAGCTGGCACATGTTATCACATTTTGGGTAAAGTTGTCGACTAAAATGATGAACTAAAGCTTAATTGTGATATTTTGTTCATTAGTGCAATATTTCCAGATATGAATGAGAAGCCTATCTTTATTAGTGTTTACCTTTCCTTCTATTTCATTTATTTTTTTATGTCCATTGCTCTTAGAACTATTCATCTGTCTAATGCTTCCATATCTTATGCTCATGTTAGAAATTACTAAAACTAACTAGACGTATGTCTGACTTAGTTTGTTTTCTCCTTCTCTCTTCCTCCCCTCAGGTTCGCAGGGTGGAGGGTCTCAACAGTGATTCTTGACTACTTGGTTCAGTTTGGATTTAGATTCTTTCCAGATTCATCTATTGGTTCAGTTCTTGTTTTCTTATCATTGCACTAACTTATAAGAGACAACTTTTGTGGTGTTACTTATGTACTCTGGTATTTTCCAAGAGAAAGTATGTTTGTTTTATGATGATGACTATCTAGTATTTAATAAGTGTTGTGACATGATTTGCTTATTTTAATAATGTTTTAAAAGTTTACGCCATGTTTAATATTTTTGTCTTGTGAATTTTAGTCTTTGTGTTGTTATTTTATACCTAAGCACTTTACAAACCATAATGCATCCCCATACGGGTAACGTTTAGGGATGTGGGTGTCACATCTTGGCCTACATGCCAGGAGGCGAACGATTATTATAATTCCAGCATTAATTTCCTAAGTTACCATTGTTTTATTGGTTTATTTTTAACTAAAGGCTGATGTGGCACTTTCTTATTGGTTCAATGACATGGCTTGACCAAATCTAGTCTCAGATTTGAATGGCTGAGGGCATAGAGTAAACCCTATAAATAGACTAGCAGAGCATCTTTCTTTTCTTTACATTCATTCTCTCTTCTTCTTCCCTAGGCCTATCCTCAAAATTAGGAAGGGCAAAATAATTAAATTTCTAAGTGGTAAAGAAGTTCTTAAGTTTTAAATATTTATTTTTATAAACACTTATGGAGGCAGAGGTACTATTAGATCTAAGAAGAAGGCCATGAGGGAAGCTTTGATCATCGGATCTATGACTTTTTATGTATTTTTTGATTAGTTATTTGTGTATGAAAGTTTAGACATTTAAGTTATTTTCATTTGCAAGTTTTATTCTTATTGTATTTATATCCTTAGTTTTTCTGTAAGTTACTATAGTTCATTTACTATCTATGCCTATTTTATTCCAGTTATTTATTGTTTATAAGTAATTCTCCGTCATTTTATTCCTTTCTCTATTATATTTTATTTCCACTTAAGTTTATGGATGTGTGCATTTTTATTATATTATGGATGAAACATGGTCGAATCGTCACTTGGATGTTGCATTTTGATGAATGGTTGTTGCACGCATATAGAGTTGTATATGTATCATTAGGGTTCCTTTTCATACGTATTGGATGCATGGCACATACATGTGCGTTATGGAAGTCAACTGAACTAGTGGACCACCATATTTTTGCATTAGCTTAGGGACATGTACACAACACCTTCAAACATGTTCATGAAAAGCATTAGAAAATCTAAGGACAGTGGATGTCAGTGGTTGATGGTTGAGTAAAATGGGCGTAGATAATAGCTGATAACATTTATAACTTTCTTTTACCTGTGAAGATTTTGAGGACAAAATCCTTTGAGGACGGGAGAATATAACACCTCGAATTTTAGTAAACAATAATAAAATGTAAAATATTAATAAATTAAATATTAATCAGAATAATATTCAAAATTGGACAACGGGACTAGCACTATTGGGTTCGTTGTAATTTTTTGATCAAAATGGACACTTGATTTGCTAAAATTGGAATTATAATGAATTAATTATAAATTAAAGAAGAATTCAAAAAACTAAATAAATAAATTGTGGAACAAACGGTCACTAAGCGACCCAACTCAGTTGGGTCGACACGTGTGTTGATCAATGGGTCGACCCCTGTGTCGACCCAGGTAGGTGGTTAGGCCGACCCAGGTCGAGTAAATTGCATTCCTTGGCCTGCATGCCAGGCAGCGAACGATTATTATAATTCCAGCGTTAATTTTCTAAGTTGGCATTGTTATATTGGTTTATTTGCGTTAATTTTCAAACTTGTGAGTTTTTATATTTTTTTTAGATTAGTTATTTGCGTAGTAAAGTTAGATTAAGTAGTTTTAATTTGCAAATTTTATGTTGACAGTATTTACAATATTTATATGCTTAATTTTTATGTAAGTTATTGCAGTTTATTTACTATTTATGTCTGTTTCTTTCCAATTGTCTATTGTTCATAAGTAATTCTCCTTCTTCTTGTTCCCTTCTCTGTTATAATTTATTTACAGTAATGCTTATTCATATTTTATTTGCTTTTGTCTATTCTGAGTTTAGGCCTTGCGAGTAGCCTAGACCATTTCCCTTTTTCTTTTAGCGCTGAGCCTAGGCCTTTATCGTCATTTTTGCATTAAATTGAAATAATGTCAAAATTGAAAAGGAATGTTTGGGTATATTGAAACTGATCAGGTATTGTAATCAGATTAGACTGTAATTGCGGATAAAACTTAACATGTAATTGAAGAACATGTAAACTGGAATAGGTTGAACTTAATTGAATATTAAGTAACGTGGGAATGGGTTGTACAAAAAGATAACATTAATTAGAAATGTTAACACAACCTAAGGTTATAACATGAGGTTATATTGGGCTTATTAATAAACTTAAACTGTGTTAAGTTAAATTTACAAAATTAACAAGCTAAGATAGAGGGTGTCCGTTCCGGCAGCGTGGGCTGATTGGGGAAGATAAGTGGCTCGTAGATTAGTTCCATTCTGGCAGTAGGGGGACGATCGGGGAAGATAAGAGGCCTAATAATATAATGAAATCCTAGTTTGGGTCCGTTTTGGCAGCGTGGGGCTAATTGAGAAGATAAGATGCCTAATAAAAATAATAAATTGGGCCAAGTATAGGGGTGACTTGTGTCAATTGCATATTTTGTTGGAAACCCATATCAATCATTATCCCTTTTCATCATGGAGTCTCACACTAGGTAGAGGCCAGGGAACGCTTTACTGAACTGGATAGTAAGTGGTTCAAACGAGGTAGGTACAGGAACACTCCTGCGGGACGATAAGCGTGCATCGTGTCGATTTAGGGAGTTAAGCAGTTGACATGCCTATGATTAACGGCTATGTCCTTTTAGTTGGTGGATTCGGGATTGATAACCCCGAATTTCATAATTGGCATAAGTTATCACATTACTGGTATAGGAGCCGATCGACGGGTAGAAATTAGGTAAATCCTAGTTGGGATATCGTGGTAGTTGGTGCAACTATAACGAACCTGAAATTTCGGCAGTACAATATATATATATATATAGTAAATTTAAATTCAGTGTTGGAAATTTATATTTATACTGGATATTTGATTTTTATTTTGAAATATAGTTTTTTTAACTCGATTTTGGAATTATTTTAAAGTGTGAATTTATATTTTAATATTGGAATCTAAATAGTTCATTAAAATTAAACGTTATTGATATTTTAAACTAATTGAATATATTGTTGAGAAATTTTAATTTTTGAAATATAAATTAATTTTGAGAATTTTTATCTAATTTATTTAATTAGAAATTGTTATTTGTTTATAATTTTGGAATTAGTTTGGATTTGGTGTTTAAGAAATTGGTTTTGGTTATAAATTGAAATCTAATCTAGTTCATTTTGGTTTTAAACATATTTGGTAGTGGAAATTTAAAATAGTACACTTGGTTTAAAGGTTTGTTAATTTAAAACTTGGTTGTATTTCAAGATATACTGAAATATACTGTTGAGAGATCATAAATTTGATTTTTATTTATTATTTAACTTAGGTATTTAAATTTAAATAAAACTGTTCAGTTGGATTTGGTTCTAAATTAAACTTCAGATATGTATTTGAAATTGTTAAAAATACATTATTTGTGAAGTGAAGCACATTATTGTAAAATTTAATCTTGAGTTATATTTATTTTAGAATTGAACTTGATTTTGAAAAAAAAATAAGCTTGGATTAAAAATATACAGTTGTACTGGTGTATACACTTGTAATTATGCATAGTATGTAAATTGTACATATACTTGAGGAATAAATTATTTAATTTGGATTGCCACTTGTTAGTTTTCACTAGAATTCTTCAGTGCGTGTTTACTTTTTCTTAGCCTACTTTACGTGTCCTCTTCTACCTTTCTTAATGTCCCTTTCCTTTTTCTTTTAATTTCGATTCTTATTCACTCCATCATCGGTATGGAATTCCGAAATCCATTAACTTCCCCCAATCCCTAAAAAAATGGCGGACCAAATATTCCCTAAATTGGAAAACGAACACCACCGTTCGACCCATCAGCCCCATCTCTCCACCGCCATCGCTCCAAGTCAGCGTCCCTCCGTCCCTAATGGCCACCGTCCTCATCGGTCCTTCACCGCCATTTCTCTCTAGCCCGCATGTCTCCCCTCCACCGTCAAAGCAACCACCTACTCCGCTCCTCTTATCCGCTCCAGAGCCGCCGTCGACAGTAGCTAAGACCGCCGCGCTATCCTACCCTCTGCCTAGTAATTCTCCAGTAACCACCAGAGCCGCAATGAGATGATTGAACACCCAATTCTGATTGCTCACCATTACGTCGCAACTTGAAGCCGTCTGCAATGCTTGTAGCAGTTGTCTTCATGCCCTCGAAGCAGATTCATCGCTGCCGCTCGACCTTCGAGGACAATGCAAGGTGAGTACAGACTCACGATTTATGTTGGCTCAAGTAATCTAATTTCGAAATTTATGGTATCAACTTGGCGCACTGCTGTTTGTTTCCTTGTGTTCGCCGTGAAATTTAAGCATACTCCTGTTCGTATGATTTGCATTACTGGAATGGGACTTTAAGGCTTACATGTTGTGAAATTTGGGTCCGCTTTATTATGTAAAATCATAGTTGGTTTGGGTCTTGAACCGTACATTTGCAGTATGGCTGATAACAATTTTTTAGTTTAATTATTTCAGTAACAGACTTGAAATGTTGATAGACTTAATACCATAGAGGTACGCTTTGTATTTATCATCCAAATTTGATCCGACCTCTTTTACCTACAGATAATGTTCGCCAGTAGAAGTATTCCTCACAGTTTATTCTAAGCTTAAGTTGTATACTGTAATAGTTTTGATTAGGGGTTGTTTTATACTTGTCCAATTTCAAAGTATTCCTTTCAGTTGAAAAAAAGAAAAGAAAAAAAAAAGAAAAAATGATGCATGCACCAATATATACCCTGAATTGAGACACTACTTCCTTGATTTTTCTATGCTGGGTATGGTTGTAATATTTTGTTTTGGGTACACAAACTTGCCTTGTTTTTAAAACCCTGAAACTATGTCATATAATTGTTTTGCATGCTATGTAAGGTTGCAGTATTGTTTTGGAAACTTGGACATGACTATGTACTTATGGCTTGTTTCATAACTTGAGGGACCATAGTTATGTTTTATAAAAACATGTTGTGTCAATGGGAACTGCTCCCCCTTTTCTTTAGTGTGTATGCTTGGTGTTGCTATGCCATGCCATATGTGTTGTATACGTGTTTTTTTTGTTTGCATATAGCCTGCACGCGAAGTTACTTTTGGTTGTCATTAGATTGGAAGATGAACAACTCTAATTTGTTATCTTGCTGCCTTGTTTTCTTGGGCGCATATTGTTCAAATGTCATTTTAAGGATATATCAAGTTACAATTATTTTAAATTAATGTTGACATAAATACTTGCATTTGGCATATATCCTGAATGTAGAGTTGCACATGGAAGTTAAGATTAACTCTTATATTTCAGTTCTTATCGAAATTATTTTACTTGAACTATGATTGATCATGACTCGAGTGTTTTATGTTTTGCATGGAATGCTCGGGTTAGATATGAGTGTTGCAAATTTTAGAAGTTTTCAGCTCGCAACAATTGGAAAGAAACATGAAGACACATACGCTCGCAGGCCCGACAAAACCATAATTTATTTTTAAAAAAAATCAAGTGTATAATTTATTTTCTTCTACTGCATAAAATGCTCTGTAAAACTTTGATAATTTTTGTATAAAAGTTTCCACTATGAGACACTGCTATATATTATGTGTTGTGATTCTGTGTTTAATTCTGATTGAATCCTATAAGCTAATAACGAGCTACCGTTTTGAGCATTGTAAGTTGGTTTAATTACCGACTTGGAGCGGTCAAAATGTGAGGTCATTACATTTGGTATCAGAGCCAGGTGTATACAAAGCATAGCTTATCGGGTTTAAAAACTCACTAGAGATAGAGTAGCAATACTCTAAAATGAGTGGAATTAACGCAAGAGTTACTGTAGAGAGAGCGTATTTTGAAAATGTAAATTATTTTGAAAGTAAATAAATCATTTTGAAAAGCGTAAAGACTTTGAATATAAATTTATTTGAAAAAAATATTTCGAAATTGAAATAAAGAATTTTGAAATTAATTTGAAGAAATAAAGTATTGTAAAAATAAATTAATTTGGGAATACAAAATGTTTTGAAATATAAATTTATTTTGAAAAATGGAGTAATATGAAATAAATAAAATTTGGAATTGGAGTGTTCTGAATAAAAATTAATTGAATATAATGTACGTTGAAACTTTGAACGATATAATAAGAAATAGTTGAAATAAATTTGAGTAGTAAATCAATTGAAACCGAATAAGTTTTTGGAAATGGGGCTTAAATAAATTGGGATATTATATAAAATATCACTTGAACAGAGCAAAGGCTTTGGTTTGCATAAGTAAGAGTGTGTTGTAAATTGTTTGAAATATATCATATGTGTAATAGTTGATTAAATATTTAATTTGAATCATGTATATTTGTAAATTTCTGGGTAATATAAGTATGTAAACCATCAATAAATTCAATATTTAACTTGAAACGAGATGATAAATTATTTTGAACATAATACGGGAATTGAAAATACTTCTGAACTCTCCACTCTTCAAATCCGCGTCTTTGATAGCTTCTATTTGATAGGTTTCCTCAGCTTTCGTATTGAATCATTTCTAGATGTAACCGAAGAAAAATATGGAAAGTTATAAATTTGTACAAATCGGATTTCATCTTCGATTACTGTGTACATAAAATATATTAATGAATGACAACAAAAAGTCGATAAACAAATGGAAGATGGTAAACCATTAAGAAAATATGAAATGTATATCGATCGATATATTGATTTACTAACGATTAAAAGAAAATTTTCAACCAAAACTGGAGAATTTGATTTTGGAGTGTTGAATTGGTTTCAAGTGTTTTGAAATGAAATTGTTCCAAGCAATTTAGATATGCTAGTAAAATTTATAAGTATTTTCAAAATGAAAATATTTCGAAGGATTTATAAAAATGTTTTAGAAAAATATATATTCGAATGGAGAACCTGCTTTGTCACTAGATAATAATTTCGGTGATAATTTTACGTTGTCGAGATTTACTATCAAGTCTTAGAATGAGGGAGACCATTATAGTAGCATTGCTACTAGTTTGTTTTGATAAAACAGGTATTTGATTATAAAATATTTTTGAATATAAAAATATGTATATATTTGGAATGATTGGAAAAATAGTCTGGAAATGATTCTCGAGTATGAGTTGAATAATATAATCCTATTGTATTAGGATAATAGAACATGTATACCTTGAATGAATATCTCAAAGTAAACGACTGAATTTAAATTTTAAATTGATGGAGTAGAAGTTCAATTTTTCGACTGGTTGAATAAATTTGATCATTTCAAGTAAAAAATATAAGCTCAAAATAAATTAATATGAATGTGAATTTGAATAATTAGTTCAATTTGGAATAAAATTTAAATTGAGATTTAAGTTCGAACTTAATTGAAATTGAAAATGCAAAGGGAAAACTCAAGTAATGAGAAAATGTGAACCTTTGGTTCACCTTGAAATGTAACTAAATTGAATCTGAAGTTAAATTGAGTTCAGCCTCGAAATTGGAACCGATAAAAACAAAAATTTTGAGGTTTGTATAATTTACTCGGATTGGATTGTTTGAAAATTTGTATTATTATTTTATAATTATTTTATGTGAAATTATGGTGTTAGATTATCTCTATATTTAAATTTTTGTCTATGAGCTTAATTTATCTTTGCTTTTAGAAAAATTTTCCTCAAATTATTTTTCCAAGACCTATTTTATGTATCCAAACTTATTTTACAAACTGGTTTATTTTATCAAAGTCATTTATGTCATGTTTATTATCTTAGAAAAACCCATTTATTTTATTCAAACCATTTTTAATCCTATGTAACTATTTAGCTCATTTTCCAAGGTTTTATTTATTAAAATATATTATATATCAAGTTGGTTATTTTACAAAGCACATCTATTTATTTCAAACTATTTTCAAAATCTATTGTAACGACCTGGATTTTTAGCCGCTGAATTTTGAATATTCAAATTTGTTTTAAATATTTTACTTGAATTATAAATGGAAATTTATTAGGGATTTATTTAATAAAACGATATTTAAATGTATAATTTAAATAATAGTCAAAACAAATATGAATTCTGGATTCAAATCCGGAAATAATCGACGAAGTGTTAAGGCTGTAACCAACATTTTAGAAACAAACGAAATCCAAATAACTGGATGTCCATTTACACAAATATTATAGGCTACCATCCAAACAATACTTAATGGCAGCATGAGGAGACCTCTGCATACAACCCCACTGCAACACCCCGTGTATTCTATAACTATGAAATTCATAAATTAAAGTATAACTAATTTTAAATCAAAGAATTAAGGGAAACGGGATATGCCATTGCGTTCGTCTCGAAATTCTGCTTGAGATAGAGTCCGAGTTTGCGTAAAACGGATGTCGTATGAAGAAGATATGGACGAACGAAGATGGGCGAAAAACCAGAAAACGGGTCAGAATGCACTGGCGCACTTGGGAAGTGCGCCAGAACAAAAATGAACTGGCGCACTTGGGAAGTGCGCCAGTGCATTTTTAGCCTGGCGCACCTGCCAAGTGCGCCCAGGTCAGAATGACCTGCTGGTCAGGTCTTGGCTGGCCTGACCAGGGTCTGGTCGAATTTCTGAGCCTTGCCTTGTCACTAGGGCTAGGTGTCAGCTCCTGGTTGGTCTCTCCTTCAAACGAACGGCTATTATTGAACCAAGCTTCATCGACGGTATAAATCAACTCACAAACTCTATAAAAAGGACCTAAGACTAACCCTAATTTACACAAACTAAAATGGAGATGAGACCGTCATGCTGCTGAGGAGAGACTGAGGATAGCCGTCAGAAATTGAGAGGCAATTAGGAGATAATTCAAAGCTTAAAGCAACATTAATCAAATCAAAGCAACGCCTACAACAAAGGATAGCATCTCCAAATTCAGATTCCTGAATTGAAAATTCATCATACGTTGTAAGTAGAGTGCTATTCCGATGTGAATTAAATAATTGTGTTGATTTGTGTAAAGTAAGAAATGGAATTGTGGCGATAATAATCTATATTTGTATGTTGCTTTGATTCTAAACGATTGGGAATGTTGTGGTATACACTTTGATATTCGCAAGCATATGATTCATATTGAAAACTACATGTTTGTGGTAGTTATTTACAACACCCATTTGATAATTGCAAGTATATGATTCATGTTGAAAGTAACAACTATATGTTGTAATAGTTTATTTGAGATTCATGCAAATATATGATTTACTGTTATGCCAACATGATGTATAATTCTATGGTCATCTTTAGTGTAATTTGATCCATTTGAGTATTATGATTCATATGAAGTTATGTTGGAATTGGCATCATAAAAATCATGCTTTTGTGATAGTGACAAAAGCAAGCATCTTTGTGAACTTGTATTAATTTTATGAACATGACTAAACTATGTTTGTTATTATGCCTAGTTGAAAACATGTTTTTAGGCTTATGTTGTTATCATAATCATATGATAATATATGTGACACATAAGTTACATTAGAATTACATTAGAATTATATTCCACTTGCAAGTTTACATAGATAGAATAAAAACCATGATTTAAGTTTAGGTATGTTTATGCTATAATTCTATGAATAGAATAAAAACCATGATTTAAGTTTAGGAATGTTTAAGTATTGTTTACGCCATGATTATATGAATAGAAGGATTCATGTTCAATTATGTTTATGCCATGATTAGAATGATTCATGTTTTGTTTACACCATGATTATGTGAATATAATGATTCATGTTTAAGTATTGTTTATGCCATGATTATATGTTGTTACAATTGCAAGTTCACATGTGCCTACCTTATGTTAATTGAATCGTTATGTTGCAAGTTCTTGCGTTCACACTCCCCTTTTTATGTTACCTTACAAACACCATGTTATAAGCCTCCCCTTTTCATTTGGCTAAATAGGGTTTAAGTATTAAACCCAACACACCTTACATTGGAGCGAACGTGTAAAACGGGGGTAATGATGTTTGGGTTAAAATATAGAACATGTGTGTTGGCATGTTTGACACATGCCAACGATCTTGAAAAAAAAACAATTAAGTGGCATAATAAATTTTAATCAATAAATATGAATTTGAATAATGGGCCGCAAATATTTACATATAAAAAGAAAAGAGACAAAATATGTAAATGTAGAAAATACGATGTGTTTAACCCGAGGTTGGATTGAGTTGTGATGTAAACCTGCCCGGAACCGCCCGGCTGTCCAGTAGTCACAACAATACCTATCCAATGTGGGTGGTTAAACACGGAGCCCAATAAGGACCCGAGGTTAGACTGAGTTGTGGCGTAAGACTGCCCGGACCCAACCGGCAACAGGCAGCCACAACAATACCTGTCTAATGTGAGGGGTCAAGGCTTTAATAAGACAATTAAGGCTGAGTCAGGATTGATAGGATTAAGTAAATTATATTAATACTTAATCAAAATGGAACATGCTAAACTAAACAGACTGATTTGGGGGTTAGGTTTATAAAACACTTAACCAACTTAGCATGTTGGCTAGAAATAGAAAACCTAGTAGCGGGGGGCCCTTTTGAGCAGTAACCCTACAAGGTGTATCAAGATACCCTGAACTAGGCAGGGTGGGGCACGATTACTGGGCTGACTGTAAGAGGTCAAATCGACGGCGGTGGTGCAGCAGTGTAGGTTCTAACGGGGTGCGGGCGTGCGCACACTCCGACGCAGAAAAATAAGGCACTGGGCACCAGTAGCATACCTGTGCATTCTAGGATTGTGTCGGGCCGCCACCATGGGACTTGATACACCCCATGGTGGGACCAGCATAGGTAACTACAACAACGGGGGCCGTAAGACACATGTAACTATGTGAGTAGGAGCCGATCATCATAAAATGGATCACTTCACCCTGATTATGGGGTGCCTGTTGGGAACTAGTTTATATGGGTATAGAGATTAATATGGGGTACGATAGTATATTCAACCCTAGACAGCTTAACTTAGTTTATGGTGCTTTCCCATTTCTAGTTTATACTTATCATACCCAGTTCTTTATTCATAGACTGAATAGTCCTAGACTTACTCAGGCTTTATGTCTGACTCTACTTTCCTTTCGTCTTCTTCTCTTCCGTTCCCCCCCCCCCCCCAGGTCCACAGGGAAGGAATACTGCAGCTTGACCAGCTTTCACATCCAGCTTGAAGAGAAAGAATGTATTGCTTGGATCTTTTCCGTTTTGGACTATGGCTTTGGACAACAATTATGGGACTTATGCAGTTTATTTATGTTTTCTTTATGCTTCTTTAAATAATGTAATCAAGACAGTTATGAAGATGTTATGTTTTTGGAAGTATTGTAAAACAAATTATGGCATGGTTTGTGTAACACGTATTTTAATGAAATAAAAGTTGTTGTTTTCCGCTGTTCAAAAATATGTGTTCTTATATCTGTCTTGTATATCTATGACTTATACTTATAAACCTCCACCAAAATTAGGGCATTCCCTTTGAGAGTGACCCTAACGGAGGTGGGGTGTTTCACCCACTTTGATCTTGGGCATTTTGACGCAAATTGGATGATAATGATGTTAAAAGTGGACGATCTTCCACTATTAGACATACTTAACAATTACATACTAATTCAGTGGTGCCAACAACTTGAGAACTGTACAGTTCCTCTACACATTTCATTATCAAACCAAGCTAAATAATAGAATTAAAACAACCAACACTATCCTTATTTGTATTTTCATTTATATATTTTAGCCGAACTTTCATTTCATGTCATTTTCATTGTTTATCAAACGTACACTGGAAATAGGTGAGTACCATTAGCACTTCAAATCAAAATAAAAGTCTGGCAATATCATTTAATTTTGCATGTTACTCTTCCGTGTTTAGGTCAAACATTTTGGCTTTACGTCAAAGCTAAACAAATATTGGGTTACAACTGGAACTAATACAGCAAATTTTCCAATTAGCTGGTTACGTCACTATGTCTAACCTAGAAATAGAAGTGTGTGTTCCAAGTTTTTAACACGGTGCTCTCCAAGGAACTTCATTTTCGTGTCTACCACGCTGTTATTTCCGTGATTACCACGCTATTTCATCTTTTAAATACTGGTATCCACGTTTCCTTCTTCATACCAAAGAAAACAAACAAAGAAAAAACAAATTTAATAATATATTTTTCACTTATATAATATCAGTCGTGCCTCACAAATTTCTCATCCCCAAATTCTCTTCTACTCTCCCCTTCTATTTCTTTGAACAACGAAAAAGAATCGCTTTTGGAAAATCAAAGGAGATCAAATAAAAATTGACTAATTTCAAAACTTATATTAATGTAATTCTAAAACTTTGCTCTTCAATCCTGTGTATATCTTGTGAGGTTCGACAGTCCTTTGGTCGTTGTGAACTGGAATCTGTAAATTAGGGTTAATAAGTTAAGAGGATATGAGCATCGATTTGAGATTCCGAGTATGTTTTTGGGTTTATCTTGGATTTTGGCTGTTGCTGTGGTCCTAGGAGAGATTGCGAGCTATTTGATGTCGTTGATGGCACCGTGATGAACGACGGACGGGATTCCTGTTGTAGTTCGAAGGGTGTACTGGTTTTGGGAGTGTGGTTGCTTTTAAACAAAGAGGAAGGGGATGGGTAGTACTATGTTAAGTTAATGATGGAAGGGAAGTTTTAGTGATGAGAAGGTCATTTGTGTTTTTGTTTTTGTGAACATTGGAGAGGAAGGAGAATAGAGGGAGATTGGGTCTCGCATGGGACTGTGACGAGGAAGTAAGGGGGAATGGGTTGTTGGAATTAGAAACGTGGTTGAAATGGGAACTGGTATGTCGATCTTTTATTGAACAGAAAAAGAGAAGAAAGAGAAGTCGATGGTTGTATATCACTGAAGTTAGTATGGAGATGGGTTCACGTAGTTTTTTGAAGTCGGGTATGTAGTGACAGAGGTTTGGTTGACTGAAGCAGTGAGTTTTGCATCTGTGGTGATGCTGCTAGTGAATGAATGTGATGAAGTCGGGTTTGGATGGGCATGAGTGGATAGCGTGTGTAACACTCCGTGAATTCTATAACGTTAAGCTTCACAAATTAAAGTATAATTAATTATAAATGAAAGAATTAAGGGAAATGGGTTGCGCCATTGCGTTCGTCTCAGAGTTCTGCTTGAGATAGAGTCCGAGTTTGCGTGAATCGGACTCCGTATGAAGGAGTTATGGCCTTCGGAAGTTTCAGAATAAAATTTAAATTCAAACAGCTCAGTTTAAAATTCGAAATTCGAAAAACAGGTTCAAACTGGGCTGGGCGGGAAAATTCCCGCCCAGAGACCAGGTCGACCATGGTGTCGACCTGGCCTCCCCAGGTCGACCATGGTGTCGACTTGGGTGTCGACCTGCCAGTCGACCTATCTAGTCTACCTGGCTGGCTAGGTCTGGCTCTGGCTCGAATTTCTGTGGCTCGGTGTGTCACTAGGGCTGACATGTCACCTCTTGATTGGCTCTTTGAACTTTGTATGGTCTAGATTCCTCCTGTCTTCATCTGACGGCTCAAAACAATTTAAAAATCTATAAATACACCCTAAGTCTCAAATGAAAATTCACACAAAAAAAATAAGATGGGATTCGTCATGCTGCCAGGGAGGAATTGAGCATAGCCGTCAAGAGAGAAAAGCCTAGAGACGAATCAAATTAAAAAGAAGATAAAAGTTTAATCAAATTAATCAATGCAACGTTAATCTACCCAAAGGAGCACATCTCAATTTCAGAATTCAGAATCCAGAATTCAAGATTCTGCATTCGTTGTAAGTATAGTGACCTTTCAGAATATGAATAAAAACTGTGATGTGATTCGATGTAAATGAAAATAGAATTGTGTTATTGTATGAATATGATATAAATTTTGTGTATTGTAATGATTCTGTTATGACTTGTGTATCGATATTTGTGGCCTAAATTGATTGATGCAAGCCTATTGAACAATTGTATACGAAAACAATGGCACTTGCAAGTTTGTGGCAAAAAACTAGAATTTGGTCCCTTTATGTTTATGCCTATGACATGGACTATATACATTCACTAAGTCTAAATTAAGGCTTATGTAAACATGTTCTAGATTTGAGACCTTTTATGCCTACATGACCCAAAACCTATGATATCATTCTTATGTTTATTTGCAAGTATGATTGGATCTATGTTAAGTATCGTTTGGGTTTCATAAACTATGCAAGTTCATGTTGAAATAGGCTGTGAAACCGTAACTTCCCCGTAAAGGAAAGTGTCGGATAGTTCGAGAACAAGCCACAACAGAACTCATACAGAAGAACATTTCATTGTATATTACAACAATGCATCAGATTACAAGAATATACAGAGTATAAATGAATATTACACAGAAATATCAGAGATTTAAATTACATTTAAATACATAGCAGCGGAAAATAATACAATACACAACTAGAAGTAGATATACGGATACAAAGCTTTCCGGATATCGTTCCAGCTGTAAACCAGGATCCTGTGAATATAAATCTGCAAAACCAAAACTACTAGCTGCCCGTGTCAAAATAAGGGCACCGAGAGTTTAGGTTAAAACAATAAACTCTAGGTCAATCATGTGACTGGTGTGAGAACTAAAACAGTTAATCTTTATTTTAAAGTTAGGTAAATCAAGGGACCACGCCGTATAACACGGAACGGGTTTCCTCCCAAGAATACCAGTGCATAAAACAAACAGCGCAATGCTAAATAAAGAAAAATGAAGCTGTTATAAGACCCAGGTCCCATCACACAATGCAACGCAGCCGAGGATAGGGTTTTCCCTTATAACAGCCAAAGAATGCTTGATACGGTTAAAACAAATCGTTTGATACTATTATAAGTGCATAGTGTATAAAACAACTTCAAATCATAAGTATCAATCATAGACGGCATAAGAGCCCCATCCCACTATGTCGCCATATATAGGATTACAACTAAAACCGCAAGATCACGTATTTGGAAATTGGATTTCCGTCATGAACCAAGGCAAAAGATAGTCCTTACCGAATTCGAGACTGCCTAGCCTGAGTCTCAGGATCAGAACGCATCGACCCTTGGAGCGACAGGGCCGGTCCACACGGAGTGGATTAAAATGCCTGAGCACTACGTTTCGCCGCCCTTTGGGGCGTAAGCGACCAACAAGTGACTCCATCGGACCCGGATCGTCCGATCTAACCGAGGCGCCTCGCAACAGCAACAACCACATAAGTCAAACTCGTCAGGGCGTGTAAAACCACTGACGCCACTTTTAGCTAGGAGGAAACGTAGGCCCTCCCTGAGGTCCTTTCTCCCGTTTCTGGTTCATACCGGGGTGTGAGGCTCGCGATTCAACGTTACACAAAGCTACGTCACAAAGACCGTGCTTTGATCATCAACCACAAGACTTTGCTTTTCAACAGAAGCCTTGATCATTTGCCACTTAGGCATGCCACATAGGCAAACCATCCTATGCAACTGATATCAGTCACACAGAATGAAATCCGATGTCAGACACACAGTCCATTTACAAGTCTGTTCTGGGTCTGAACGAAACCGGAGGCACCTAGTACCCCGCATATTCATCGATCTCCAAGTACGTCTGGACGATCACCAACTGTTTCCATCTTCTTGGGTGTACAGCCCAATCAAGATCATCAGTAACCACCCAAACGACGTGAAGACTTCCGGTCTTCGATCATCGTCTTCATCTTCGACTTATCGTCGTATCAGTTATTCAGAATGGGATAAACCCGGTCTTTCCGAATAATTCGCGTATATTTTAAATAAGTGTTACACAAACACGACATACGCCTCATTCCAATTCATCAGTCACTAACCGTAAATTAATCAAGAGAATAATTCCCTAAATATTAACCCCAAAGGCCAAAACCAACATCAGATTAATATTCAGAAAACCATCCTACTTGGCTAACCGACAGTTAGTTTCTAATTTCACATTCATAGGGAAAGGTTCCCATTAATTTTATCCAAGATAAATTCCTTGAATTTATTTTTTATTCTATTTTTGAATCTCAATTCAAACTAGTCGGGATTAGCGAACCTTACCGAAGTAATCATTTATTTTAATTTCCCCATCCCAACCTATTCATCCCATGAAGTAAAACTGGTAATACTTGATATCTAACACCACAGTGTTATCGGTAAATTCAATTACCATTTCACGTTCAAATCTAATTAAAGATTTAACTATCGCCTGGAGCAAAACTGGTGATACTCCATTTTCGATCATTTCAATCTAATTAAAGATTCATTAAAACTCCACTTAGTTTTAATCTTCGACTGGGTTAAAGAATCAGTGTCATTTAAAACACGGTTCACGATAAACCCAAAATCACATTCCATTAATTATCGGGTTAAAGAACAAGTGTTATTTAAAACACTGTTCACGATAAACCCAAAAATCAATATTAATTCAATTTCAATTAAATATTATTTAATTGGTACACTTCATTAAATCTAAATAAAAAGATTTAATCTTTTCTCAACTGGGTTCAAGAACAGTGTTAGTGAAGAAACCATTCACGACAAACCCAAATCACATTTGATATTAAATACAAGGCTCTGAATAGAAAATATATCGGCTTATATTCAATATCAAATTCTACGACCAACAAATATCATATTGGAAATAACGATATATATATCTATATCTTTCAAATTCCCATAACAATATCTGTATCATCACGAAATCCAATATCGAAATATTCCGAAGACAATTTCGATTCAAATCCATTCCAATATAATTATTGGGAATTCTGGTTATTTTTAAAACCCTTTTTTCAAATTCAATTTATTCATTCAAAAATAAATAGAATTATAGTTCTAGTTCAAAACTAGTTCATTTCGATAAAAATCTATTTTTATCTTTTCAAATATGGAGTTTTTCATCCCAATACTTTCTAAATCATTTCTTATGATTTTACAAAAATTATTACTATTATTAATAATTTTATCAAGGCCCGTACAGTCGATTTCCACCAATGGCCATCGAACTGCACGTATAGCGACCTTTTTCAAATTTGATTTGGACATAATTCCAAATCCAACCGTTATATTTCTAATTTATCACATTCGTTAGAAAGCTCTTTTCGATACGAACCCAACGGTTCCGGTTTTAGGAGAATCCGACGGTCGGATCTCCCGTAATGTCCGTTTGAAATCAATGGTCGAAATTCGCGAATTGCCGCGGCGCGGCGCGTTCTATTCAGGCCATTATATTATATATATAATATATATAATATATATTTCGTCGATTCCTATTTAAAACAAATTATATAAATAGTTTTAATTTCGTTTCAAAAGCAATTTCAACTTCCATTTCAATCCAAAGCAAAATTGAATTCTTCTTTATAAATTCGTTTTAAAATTCATTTCTATTCAATTCAAATTTCAATTCAATTTGAATTCAATTCAATTCGCTTTCAATTCAATTTGAATTCGTTTTTAATTCAATTCATTTCGAAATCGTTTTCAATTCAATTCTTTTCGAAATCGTTTTTAATTCAATTCATTTCGAAATCGTTTTTAATTCAATTCATTTCGAAATCGTTTTCAATTCAATTCATTTCGAAATCGTTTTCAATTCAATTCATTTCGAAATCGTTTTCAAAATCGTTTTCAATTCAATTCATTTCGAAAACGTTTTCAAAATCGTTTTCAATTCAATTCATTTCGAAAACGTTTTCAAAATCGTTTTCAATTCATTTCGAAATCGTTTTCAATTCAATTCATTTTGAAATGAATAAAATCGATATAAATATCGTTCACGTCAAAATGGCGTCAATCTAATCAACACGGCTTCATAAATTTCTATTTTCAAATATTCTATTTCAAATATTTCCTTTTCAAAATAGTTGTTATTATCAAAATATTTCGTTCAACACATGACCAATCTCAATGGATGAGTACTGTCAACACATGAACCTTTATTTTATATTGATAAAGATGTAAATTTTATTACTAAAATATTTCGTTCAACACATGACCAATCTCAATGGATGAGTACTGTCAACACATGAACCTTTATTTTATATTGATAAAGATGTAAATTTTATTACTAAAATATTTCGTTCAACACATGACCAATCTCAATGGATGAGTACTGTCAACACATGAACTTTTATTTTATATTATTCTTTATTTTCTAAATTGGAATGAGGCCCAATCAATCACCATATAATATTAATTATATGGATTTTCATACAACACATGTATATAATAGCATTGAAAAATAGTCACCCATCAACCAAAGTGCACTACACTGTATAAGCATCAAATATAGACATTTAACGCTTATAGCAGCCTGTCAATCAATCGATCGACATACTTAATCAATCAAGATGAGTGAACTTCAAGTTTCATCCCAACACCCGTGTGGGGTTTCAAACAATCAAATACAGATTTTATTTGTGCAGTTGGGCGATGTGTAAAATTTATCGACCCAATCAATATCAGTCAAATCATTGTACATAAACAAACCGTCCGGTTTGTAAATGAATATTTTATTTTATTCACTTCACGTTAAAATTATATTTTTAACGATAAAATATTTTATTTCAACACTTGAATTTCTATCCAGTTCATTCTTTAAATAAAATGATATTTTTATTTTTCTAACTTATTTTAGAAAATTTCGGCGGCATAACGGCACGATACTAGAAACGGGACAAGGCCTAGCCTTATCCCCGGTCTAGTGAAGGCCCACGCCATTCACACATCAATCAATCCATTCATTTCACCAAACAAATCAATTTCAAATCAAATCATCTAATTAATTTATGCAACCAAACAAACAAGTCCATGGTCTGTGGACGATTGTGTCGGGTGCTATTAAGCACCGTCTGCATCCTAGTATAAATATATAATTAGAAAAGAAATTGAAAGGTGAGAAATTCTCACCAATAGCTATCCAACTTCACGGCACTTCATTTAGAGAAATATTCGTCGTTATCTCATCTTTGTCAGCTTCGTTGCCCGTATTCTCTACATATGTAAAAATCGAATTTTTACTTCGCTATTCAATATATAAAAATCGATTTTTAGTATGCTATTCAATATATAAAAATCGAATTTTTAGTATGCTATTCAATATATAAAAATCGAATTTTTAGTATGTTATTCAATATATAAAAATCGAATTTTTAGTATGCTATTCTATATATAAAAATCGAATTTTTACTATGCTATTCTATATATAAAAATCGAATTTTTACTTTGATGTTCTATATATAAAAATCGAATTTTTACTTTGCTATTCTATATATAAAAATCGAATTTTTACTTTCATGTCATATAGATAAAAATTCCATTTCAAAAATATAGATTTCGCCTTTTTCATTTTAAAGATTTCAACTCTTCTATTTCACAAAATTAATGTTATTCTAATTTCAAAACTAAAATTAAAATCCTTGTTATTAATTTTTTTTTAAAAACAGATTATATAATCATTTAAATTAAATAAAATCTCACCTTTCTTCTATCCGCAACCGTTCCAGGGATTAACGGCACCAATTCATCTCTGCTGATCGGAGTCGCACCCAAGACCGCTGAACGATGCCCCCATCTCACCGCTGACCAACCCTTGAGCCTCGAACCCCTAGCTGCGATCGTCACTGGAAGAAGAAAGGGGGCCTTGGGGTTCACGTGCGTCGGATTTGGGGCTGAGGGGATTGGCGCTATCGGGGTTTGGGAGAAGAGGGGAGCAGGCGGTGGAGGCTAGGGGGTGGAGCTTCTGGAGGGGCGGTGGCCTGACGACGAGATGGCGAGGAGGGAGGCGGCGATGGGCTCGAGATTTGGTGTTTTTTTTTCCCAGGGCCGACGGTGAAGAAGGAAGTGAGGGAGAGAGAAAAGGAAGTGGGGCCTTTTATATTTAATTATTTATTTTATTATTTTATATTTTTCCAAACCCTAATTGTTGACTTTTCATTTGAACTCAGAATCGAACCCACCGACTGTCGCCCCTAGCGTTTTACCCCCATTCCGAACACAATGGGATATGCCACGCAAGCTGATTTGGCTGTCATAAACAGTTTCCGTTAAATTTGCATTTAAATCATTATATTGAATTTTAAACGTACATTTTAAATTACTGGGGTTACATACTAACTCTAAAAATTCTCAAAAAATATTTTCTAGCTTCGTATTGACGATACGGTCCTAACAAAACTAGTTTCGTCGAATTCTGAGACCGTTGGAAAAATGGCCAATTTCCAGTCGATTAAAATCAACTGAAACTGGTCAAACTCGTTTTCCTTTGCCACGCTCACATACTGATTCGAAAAATTATGAAATTTGGAATCTAGCAATAATTTTACATCACGGACCCAACAAAACTGGTTTCGTCGAAATCCGAGGTCGTTTGCAAAATGTCCATTTTTAAGGGCCTGAATTCCATAGCGACTATTCAAAATTTTCAACTGGACATATCTTTTGATTCCCGCTATGAAATTTCGATTTGTCGAATTCATTGGAAAGATATTATCAATTAGATCCTAATGTTTTCAGTTTCACTAAAATCCGGATTGTTTTGCACCCGGTACATTCAATTGAAGTTTGAAATCGAATTATCGAACTACCACGCCATTTTCAATTCTATTTATAATTATATATAAATATATATAAATATTTATATTCTAACGTCGATGAATATAATATATACGATTGAATTTTATTCAAAAGAAATTTTCTCGTCAATATTATTTAAAATAATTCATTTTAAATAATCAAAATTCGGTAAAGTTGCCAAAATAAAAATTTTAAACTGGCCCAGATTTTCGGGTTGTTACAATCTCCCCCACTTAAAACTTTTCGTCCCCGAAAAGGAACAAAGACGAAAGTGGTTTGATTAATCAACTCTACGCTCGATTTGGCTTCCATTCTCCAACTTTTCAGTTTTTGAGAATTTTCAAAAATTTCAAAAATTTGGCTAACACCCTAAATTTTCGAAAAATTTCGCCATAACCTCCCCTGCACCGGGAGCATCGGGGAATTTCAAATAGCTTCCCCGGTCCTTCTAATCTCAAAAAGAAAAAGAAAAGGCCAAGCGGCTAGCCAATAGGCTCATAAAATCATCATCACCCAAACAAACAGTAAATTATGTAGTAAACATGTACCTATTTGTCGGGCAAACAAATTTTATTCTCTGGCTCTAGCCTCCTTGCTATGACCTGTTCAATGTAAGTATATGTATATGCAAGCAAATGCGATCAATTTTCCATACAATTCAATATTTGATCAAATTAGGCATAATGGTTCAAAATTACCAAACAATTAAACAAACAACACAAACATCAATCAATTAGTGGATTAACGTTTCAAATTCATAATTTTGGTATATATAAAGAAAATCATGTTTTGATGCCAAATCACAACAATGTATTCTAGCTATATTAGTTTTGGTTCTCACACCAGTCTGATGGAAATATATAGAAAATCACACCTTCGAAACTCGAACATAAATGTTGATGATGCGATCGCTATCATCAATATCATTTTCGGGCGACTAGAGTGTGATGCTATATCTATCCAATATATTAAAACTTTGAATACACGCGGATCAGACGTATACGCAAAATCTATATATACTGGATTGTCCACATCAATATAAGTAAATAACTGAATACGAATAATTGATTTATATTTCAAAACAAGTTTTGTTTTCATTTTCAAAAATATACTCTCCACTCTCGTTCTAGGATACTACTGATCCAATCTCTAACGAGTCATTCTAATTGGATATTACTAACCCAATATCTGATGAATTCTTTCGTATGGTTCTAATGTGTCTTGTTCTCGAGCTCTGTAAACCAAAGCTCTGATACCAACTGTGAAAACCCGTAACTTCCCCGTAAAGGAAAGTGTCGGATAGTTCGAGAACAAGCCACAACAGAACTCATACAGAAGAACATTTCATTGTATATTACAACAATGCATCAGATTACAAGAATATACAGAGTATAAATGAATATTACACAGAAATATCAGAGATTTAAATTACATTTAAATACATAGCAGCGGAAAATAATACAATACACAACTAGAAGTAGATATACGGATACAAAGCTTTTCGGATATCGTTCCAGCTGTAAACCAGGATCCTGTGAATATAAATATACAAAACCAAAACTACTAGCTGCCCGTGTCAAAATAAGGGCACCGAGAGTTTAGGTTAAAACAATAAACTCCAGGTCAGTCATGTGACTGGTGTGAGAACTAAAACAGTTAATCTTTATTTTAAAGTTAGGTAAATCAAGGGACCACGCCGTATAACACGGAACGGGTTTCCTCCCAAGAATACCAGTGCATAAAACAAACAGCGCAATGCTAAATAAAGAAAAATGAAGCTGTTATAAGACCCAGGTCCCATCACACAATGCAACGCAGCCGAGGATAGGGTTTTCCCTTATAACAGCCAAAGAATGCTTGATACGGTTAAAACAAATCGTTTGATACTATTATAAGTGCATAGTGTATAAAACAACTTCATATCATAAGTATCAATCATAGACGGCATAAGCGCCCCATCCCACTATGTCGCCATATATAGGATTACAACTAAAACCGCAAGATCACGTATTTGGAAATTGGATTTCCGTCATGAACCAAGGCAAAAGATAGTCCTTACCGAATTCGAGACTGCCTAGCCCGAGTCTCAGGATCAGAACGCATCGACCCTTGGAGCGACAGGGCCGGTCCACACGGAGTGGATTAAAATGCCTGAGCACTACGTTTTTCCGCCCTTTGGGGCGTAAGCGAGCCAACAAGTGACTCCATCGGACCCGGATCGTCCGATCTAACCGAGGCGCCTCGCAACAGCAACAACCACATTAGTCAAACTCGTCAGGGCGTGTAAAACCACTGACGCCACTTTTAGCTAGGAGGAAACGTAGGCCCTCCCTGAGGTCCTTTCTCCCGTTTCTGGTTCATACCGGGGTGTGAGGCTCGCGATTCAACGTTACACAAAGCTACGCCACAAAGGCCGTGCTTTGATCATCAACCACAAGACTTTGCTTTTCAACAGAAGCCTTGATCATTTGCCACTTAGGCATGCCACATAGGCAAACCATCCTATGCAACTGATATCAGTCACACAGAATGAAATCCGATGTCAGACACACAGTCCATTTACAAGTCTGTTCTGGGTCTGAACGAAACCGGAGGCACCTAGTACCCCGCATATCCATCGATCTCCAAGTACGTCTGGACGATCACCAACTATTTCAATCTTCTTGGGTGTACAGCCCAATCAAGATCATCAGTAACCACCCAAACGACGTGAAGACTTCCGGTCTTCGATCATCGTCTTCATCTTCGACTTATCGTCGTATCAGTTATTCAGAATGGGATAAACCCGGTCTTTCTGAATAACTCGCGTATATTTTAAATAAGTGTTACACAAACACGACATACGCCTCATTCCAATTCATCAGTCACTAACCGTAAATTAATCAAGAGAATAATTCCCTAAATATTAACCCCAAAGGCCGAAACCAACATCAGATCAATATTCAGAAAACCATCCTACTTGGCTAACCGACAGTTAGTTTCTAATTTCACATTCATAGGGAAAGGTTCCCATTAATTTTATCCAAGATAAATTCCTTGAATTTATTCTTTATTCTATTTTTGAATCTCAATTCAAACTAGTCGGGATTAGCGAACCTTACCGAAGTAATCATTTATTTTAATTTCCCCATCCCAACCTATTCATCCCATGAAGTAAAACTGGTAATACTTCATATCTAACACCACAGTGTTATCGGTAAATTCAATTACCATTTCACGTTCAAATCTAATTAAAGATTTAACTATCGCCTGGAGCAAAACTGGTGATACTCCATTTTCGATCATTTCAATCTAATTAAAGATTCATTAAAACTCCACTTAGTTTTAATCTTCGACTGGGTTAAAGAATCAGTGTCATTTAAAACACGGTTCACGATAAACCCAAAATCACATTCCATTAATTATCGGGTTAAAGAACAAGTGTTATTTAAAACACTGTTCACGATAAACCCAAAAATCAATATTAATTCAATTTCAATTAAATATTATTTAATTGGTACACTTCATTAAATCTAAATAAAAAGATTTAATCTTTTCTCAACTGGGTTCAAGAACAGTGTTAGTGAAGACACCATTCACGACAAACCCAAATCACATTTGATATTAAATACAAGGCTCTGAATAGAAAATATATCGGCTTATATTCAATATCAAATTCTACGACCAACAAATATCATATTGGAAATAACGATATATATATCTATATCTTTCAAATTCCCATAACAATATCTGTATCATCACGAAATCCAATATCGAAATATTCCGAAGACAATTTCGATTCAAATCCATTCCAATATAATTATTGGAAATTCTGGTTATTTTTAAAACCCTTTTTTCAAATTCAATTTATTCATTTAAAAATAAATAGAATTATAGTTCTAGTTCAAAACTAGTTCATTTCGATAAAAATCTATTTTTATCTTTTCAAATATGGAGTTTTTCATCCCAATACTTTCTAAATCATTTCTTATGATTTTACACAAATTATTACTATTTTTAATAATTTTATCAAGGCCCGTACAGTCGATTTCCACCAATGGCCATCGAACTGCACGTATAGCGACCTTTTTCAAATTTGATTTGGACATAATTCCAAATCCAACCGTTAGATTTCTAATTTATCACGTTCGTTAGAAAGCTCTTTTCGATACGAACCCAACGGTTCCGGTTTTAGGAGAATCCGACGGTCGGATCTCCCGTAATGTCCGTTTGAAATCAATGGTCGAAATTCGCGAATTGCCGCGGCGCGGCGCATTTTATTCAGGCCATTATATTATATATATAATATATATTTCATCGATTCCTATTTAAAACGAATTATATAAATAGTTTTAAATTCGTTTCAAAAGCAATTTCAACTTCCATTTCAATCCAAAGCAAAATTGAATTCTTCTTTATTAATTCGTTTTAAAATTCATTTCTATTCAATTCAAATTTCAATTCAATTTGAATTCAATTCAATTCGCTTTCAATTCAATTTGAATTCGTTTTTAATTCAATTCATTTCAAAATCATTTTCAATTCAATTCGTTTCGAAATCGTTTTTAATTCAATTCATTTCGAAATCGTTTTTAATTCAATTCATTTCGAAATCGTTTTCAATTCAATTCATTTCGAAATCGTTTTCAATTCAATTCATTTCGAAATCGTTTTCAAAATCGTTTTCAATTCAATTCATTTCGAAAACGTTTTCAAAATCGTTTTCAATTCAATTCATTTCGAAAACGTTTTCAAAATCGTTTTCATTTCAATTCATTTCGAAATCGTTTTCAATTCAAATCATTTCGAAATGAATAAAATCGATGTAAATATCGTTCACGTCAAAATGGCGTCAATCTAATCAACACGGCTTCATAAATTTCTATTTTCAAATATTCTATTTCAAATATTTCCTTTTCAAAATAGTTGTTATTATCAAAATATTTCGTTCAACACATGACCAATCTCAATGGATGAGTACTGTCAACACATGAACCTTTATTTTATATTGATAAAGATGTAAATTTTATTACTAAAATATTTCGTTCAACACATGACCAATCTCAATGGATGAGTACTGTCAACACATGAACCTTTATTTTATATTGATAAAGATGTAAATTTTATTACTAAAATATTTCGTTCAACACATGACCAATCTCAATGGATGAGTACTGTCAACACATGAACTTTTATTTTATATTATTCTTTATTTTCTAAATTGGAATGAGGCCCAATCAATCACCATATAATATTAATTATATGGATTTTCATACAACACATGTATATAATAGCATTGAAAAATAATCACCCATCAACCAAAGTGCACTACACTGTATAAGCATCAAATATAGACATTTAACGCTTATAGCAGCCTGTCAATCAATCGATCGACATACTTAATCAATCAGGATGAGTGAACTTCAAGTTTCATCCCAACACCCGTGTGGGGTTTCAAACAATCAAACACATATTTTATTTGTGCAGTTGGGCGATGTGTAAAATTTATCGACCCAATCAATATCAGTCAAATCAGTGTACATAAACAAACCGTCCGGTTTGTAAATGAATATTTTATTTTATTCACTTCACGTTAAAATTATATTTTTAACGATAAAATATTTTATTTCAACACTTGAATTTCTATCCAGTTCATTATTTAAATAAAATGATATTTTTATTTTTCTAACTTATTTTAGAAAATTTCGGTGGCATAACGGCACGATACTAGAAACGGGACAAGGCCTAGCCTTATCCCCGGTCTAGTGAAGGCCCACGCCATTCACACATCAATCAATCCATTTATTTCACCAAACAAATCAATTTCAAATCAAATCATCTAATTAATTTATGCAACCAAACAAACAAGTCCATGGTCTGTGGACGATTGTGTCGGGTGCTACTAAGCACCGTCTGCATCCTAGTATAAATATATAATTAGAAAAGAAATTGAAAGGTGAGAAATTCTCACCAATAGCTATCCAACTTCACGGCACTTCATTTAGAGAAATATTCGTCGTTATCTCATCTTTGTCAGCTTCGTTGCCCGTATTCTCTACATATGTAAAAATCGAATTTTTACTTCGCTATTTAATATATAAAAATCGAATTTTTAGTATGCTATTCAATATATAAAAATCGAATTTTTAGTATGCTATTCAATATATAAAAATCGAATTTTTAGTATGCTATTCAATATATAAAAATCGAATTTTTAGTATGCTATTCTATATATAAAAATCGAATTTTTACTATGCTATTCTTTATATAAAAATCGAATTTTTACTTTGATGTTCTATATATAAAAATCGAATTTTTACTTTGCTATTCTATATATAAAAATCGAATTTTTACTTTGATGTCATATAGATAAAAATTCCATTTCAAAAATATAGATTTCGCCTTTTTCATTTTAAAGATTTCAACTCTTCTATTTCACAAAATTAATGTTATTCTAATTTCAAAACTAAAATTAAAATCCTTGTTATTAATTTTTTTTTTAAAACAGATTATATAATCATTTAAATTAAATAAAATCTCACCTTTCTTCTATCCGCAACTGTTCCAGGGATTAACGGCACCAATTCATCTCTGCTGATCGGAGTCGCACCCAAGACCGCTGAACGATGCCCCCATCTCATCGTTGACCAACCCTTGAGCCTCGAACCCCTAGCTGCGATCGTCACTGGAAGAAGAAAGGGGGCCTTGGAGTTCACGTGCGTCGGATTTGGGGCTGAGGGGATTGGCGCTATCGGGGTTTGGGAGAAGAGGGGAGCAGGCGGTGGAGGCTATGGGGTGGAGCTTCTGGAGGGGGCGGTGGCCTGACGACGAGATGGCGGGGAGGGAGGCGTCGACGGGCTCGAGATCTGGTGTTTTTTTTCCCAAGGCCGACAGTGAAGAAGGAAGTGAGGGAGAGAGAAAAGGAAGTGGGGCCTTTTATATTTAATTATTTATTTTATTATTTTATATTTTTCCAAACCCTAATGGTTGACTTTTCATTTGAACTCAGAATCGAACCCACCGACTGTCGCCCCTAGCGTTTTACCCCCATTCCGAACACAATGGGATATGCCACGCAAGCTGATTCAGCTGTCACAATCAGTTTCCGTTAAATTTGCATTTAAATCATTATATTGAATTTTAAACGTACATTTTAAATTACTGGGGTTACATACTAACTCTAAAAATTCTCAAAAAATATTTTCTAGCTTCGTATTGACGATACGGTCCTAACAAAACTAGTTTCGTCGAATTCTGAGACCGTTGGAAAAATGGCCAATTTTCAGTCGATTAAAATCAACTTAAACTGGTCAAACGCGTTTTCCTTTGCCACGCTCACATACTGATTCAAAAAATTATGAAATTTAGAATCTAGCAATAATCTTACATCACGGACCCAACAAAACTGGTTTCGTCGAAATCCGAGGTCGTTTGCAAAATGTCCATTTTTAAGGGCCTGAATTCCATAGCGACTATTCAGAATTTTCAACTGGACATATCTTTTGATTCCCGCTATGAAATTTCGATTTGTCGGATTCGTTGGAAAGATATTATCAATTAGATCCTAATGTTTTTGGTTTCACTAATATCCGGATTGTTTTGCACCCGGTACATTCAATTGAAGTTTGAAATCGAATTATCGAACTACCACGCCATTTTCAATTCTATTTATAATTATATATAAATATATATAAATATTTATATTCTCACGTCGATGAATATAATATATACAATTGAATTTTATTCAAAAGAAATTTTCTCGTCAATATTATTTAAAATAATTCATTTTAAATAATCAAAATTCGCTAAAGTTGCCAAAATAAAAAATTTAAACTGGCCCAGATTTTTGGGTTGTTACATAGGCTATGTGATTAGATGTTATAATTGGACATTTTGGTGAATATACATCATGCTAGTTTTGTGGTTGACATTATGCCAAGTTAAACATGTTTAAACACAAGTTTGTATTAGCCTAAACTATGCCATTTCATATGTCACCTACTTAGTTACACTTTGATTTGAATGTAAGTTCACATGACCCATATTATATGTTAGTTTAATCGCTAAATTGCAAGTTCATGCACCACACACCTTTATGTATTACATGTTCTTGATTTCCCCTTTTTTCTCACGTTTATAAAGTTGGGCTGAATTGTGACAAGCCTAACACATGTTATAATATTGCGAACGTACAATGGGGGTAATAACGATGGGTGTAAAACATTAAAAAAAATAGAAGTTGGCATGGTTGGCACATGCCAATGGCAATGACATTCTAGCGGTATGAATTATTTATACCCAAGAATAAAGAACATGAAATTTACATATATAATTGAGAAGTAGTAAAATATGTAAATTTAGAAAACACGATATGCTTAACCCGAGGTTGGATTGAGTTGTGATGTAAACCTGCCCAGACCCGCCCGATTGTCCAGTAGTCACAACAATACCTATCCAATGTGGGTGGTTAAGCATTGAGCCCAATAAGGACCCGAGGTTAGACTGAGCTACGGTGTAAACCTGCCTGGAACCGACCGGCACATCCAGTAACCGTAGCAATACCTGTCTAATGTGAGTGGTCAGGTGCTCTAAGGCTAAGGACAGATGGTAGGGTGAAGTCAACTATAACACTTAACCAAATTCAACATGTTAACAAGAATTGATGGGTGGGGTTAGGTTAATACAGATACTTAACCACTTAACATGTTTGACTAGAAAATCCAGGTAACGAGGGACCCGTTTCAGCAGTAACCCAAGTTATGTAACATGGTACCCTGAAACTAGGAAGGGTGGGGCACGATTACTGGGCTGATTGTAAGCGTTCAAAACGACGGCGGTGGGTGCACAGTGTAGGTCAGGGCACTGGGGACACCAATAGTATAACCTATGCCTTCTAGAATTTCTGTCGGGGCCGCCACCATGGGTCTTGATACACCCAATGGTGGGACCAGTATAGGTATCTACAATTCTTGGGGGCCGTACGACGCATGATAACGCGAGTAGGAGTCGATATTTAAATAAAAATGGGGATCACTTCACCCTCAGCATGGGGTGCCAGTTAGAATAAGCTCAAGTAGGTGTAGAGATATAGTATGGGTGCGATAGTACTTTCGATTCTAAACGACACTTCCTTATCTGGTAACACTTTCCTATTTTCAGTTTATATCTACCATGCCCTTTTCTTATTCACATACTAAAGAGTTACTAGATTTACTCAGGCTTTATGTCTGACTCTATTTTCTTTTCTTTCATCCCCCCCAGGTCCACAGGGAGGAAACAACTCAGCTCAGTCAGACTCTTTACAAGCTCCAAGACCGTAGATGTATGATTTGGATATCTTTTGCTCGGATTATGGCTTTGGATACCACTATGGGGATTTTTGTCACTTTATTTATGTTTTATGCTTCTTTAATAATCAAGACAGTAATGAGGTTGTAATGTTGGAAGTATTTTGAGACAATTATGGAAATGTTTTGTTCTGAACACGTATTGATGGAATAAAAGTCTGTTTGGTTTCCGCTGTTTAAAATATGTGTATTTATATCTGTCTTGAGTTTATCTGTGGCTTTTACTTATAAACCTCCATCAAAGTTAAGGCATTCCCTTTGTGAGTGACCTTAACAGAGGTGGGGTGTTTCACTTGGTATCAGAGCATAGGTTTACCATATAAGATTTTTTTTTTTTTTGAAATAGTTTTCAAAAAGAAAGTTTAAAGAAGCATTTTTTTTTCAAGAAAAAGTGTTATATTTATAAAAAGATAAAATCCCCCAAATCCATGTGCCCTATCTATCCCTCTCTATCCTTCGTTTTGAATTTTTCCTTCCTGTTTCAGCATGTCTAGGGACCCTACTTCTCAGCTACAGATGCTTTTACTCCTCCTCCTCCTCCTCTACGTGAACCAGCAAATGGAAGAATCACCAAACAAGAAGACGGATAATAGTCAAGGAGGAAAGGACCACAACAATAATAACAAGACACTTGTGAAAAGGAAATGTTATTTCTGTGGCATTATTGGACGTGTGGTGAACAACTGCAGAAAGAAGAAGAGGAAGATGAGTGCTACTTGCTTCCATTGCGGTGAGGCTGGACACATGGCTAAGGACTGCCCTAAGAAGCAAGGGCTAGGCCCACAAGCAGGACCTTCTGGGGTACCTCTTTAACTTCTTCTCTTAGATGCTTTTTTTATCCTGCTTATCTTCTCAATCCTATCTTGAGAACTTTAGGTAGTAATATTTCTGTAGAAAGTGTAGTTTATCTTTATGATCATCCAGTTCACACACTTTTTGTTCCTGGTGCATCACACTCTTTTATTTCATCTGCCTTAGCAGAATCTCTGCATCTAGACCCTAGTATGGTAGAAGATCCCTTAGTAGTTTCAAATTCAATTGGGGGCTCCGCTTACTTGTCAATGGTTTGTTTGGGTTTGAAAATCTCTATTCTTAGCGTTGAGTTTAGTTGTAATGCCTTTGTTTTGGGCTTCTCGGGATATGTTTGATCTTAGGCATGGACTGGTTATCCAGTAATAGTGCCATTCTTGATTGTGAGAAAAGAGTAGTTAGACTCTTGACTCGGCTTGGTAACACTCTAGAAATTTCTTGTAATCCCTTGAATGCTATTATGCTTAGTTATCTAGAGTCGCTTGATGCTTCAGATGAGAATTTGCAATCAGTTAGAGTAGTCCGGGAATATCCGGATGTCTTTGAGGAGGTGAAAGGTTTACCTCCGAGGCGGGAAATAGACTTCCGCATATATCTTGTGGATAATGCAAAGCCTGTAGCTTTACCTGTCAGACACATGGCTCCAAAGGAGAGAAAGGAGCTCAGTAAGCAGGTTAAAGAACTTCTCGAAAAATGGTTCATTAGACGGAGCATTTTGGAATGGGGTGCTCCAGTGGTGTTCGCAACCAAAGCGGACGGTTCGCTTCGCCTTTGCGTCGACTATAGGGAGTTAAACAAATTGACCAAGAAAAATAGGCACCCTCTTCCCCGAATCGACGATTTGTTTGATCAGCTTATAGGAGCGACGGTCTTCTCCCAACTTGATCTGGCAACTAGGTTCCATCAGCTAAGAGTAGCTGAAGATAGCATTGATAAAACGACGTTCAGAACCCCAGATGGTTTCTTCGAGTGGCTTGTCATGCCTTTCAGCTTGACAAATGCACCCGCTTATTTTGTAGACCTAATGAGCAGGGTGTTCAGAGAATTCCTTAACAAATTTGTGGTTGTCTTCGTAGATGATATCTTAATCTTCTCAAAGAATGAGGAAGAGCATGCTCAGCATCTGAAAGAAATCATGGAAACTCTCCGTACATATCAGCTAAAAGCCAAATTCTCCAAGAGCCACTTTTGGAGAAAGGAAGTAAGATTTCTGGGGCATATAGTGTCCAAAGAGGGATTGGCTGTGGACCCCACGAAAGTGGTGGCAGTACAAGATTGGAAGACACCAAGAAATGCAACCGAAGTTCGAATCTTTCTTGGGCTAGCCGGTTTTTACCGAAAGTTTATTAGGGATTTCGCGAAAATCTCAGCCCCACTCACAAGGCTAACAAAGAAGAATCTGGCGTTCACTTGGGATTTGGACTGCGAGTTTGCTTTCCAACGATTAAAAAGGGCTCTTACAACAGCCTCAGTTCTAACTCTGCCTGACGGAAGCAAAATGTTCACAGTATACACGGATGCATGTGGAACGGGACTAGGCGGTGTTCTAATGCAAGAAGGAAGGGTAGTAGCTTATGGCGGAAGACAATTGAAAGTTCATGAAAAGAACTACCCAACCCACGATCTTGAGTTAGCCGTCATCATCTTTGCGCTTAAGTCTTGGCGCCATTATCTCCTAGGTGAGAAGTTTGAATTATAAACTGACCATAAATCGTTGAAATATCTCTTCTCGCAGAAGGATCTTAACTTGAGGCAGCAAAGATGGATGGAGTTTCTTGCCTCGTATGACTTTGAAATTTCCTATACTCCCGGAAAAGGCAACGTAGTAGCAGACGCGTTGAGCCGAAAGAAACTGACCTTAAACCCGCTCTTTGTGGAAAGGCAAAGCTTGGAGTATATAGCCAGTTTTAACTTTAGGCCCTCCTCAGATTTTGTACCGGGTTTGTTAGCATCTCTCGAAGTACGCCCTACTCTCTTAGACTCAATAGGGGCTGCACAACGTGAAGACCCTCAGCTTGTTGATGTGATTGATAAACTTATTAGGGGTGAGACTTCTAGTCACCTAAGTAGATATGCCATCGATGATAAGGGTTGGGTGAGGCGAGATGGAAGATTATGCGTCCCACAAGCAAGGGAGTTGACCAAGAAGGTTCTCGAGGAAGCGCATCATTCCAAGATGACTATACACCCTGGCGGTGATAAGATGTACAAGGATATAAAAAGTACTTTCTTTTGGAGCGGCATGAAGCAAGATGTGGCAGATTTCGTTTCTAAGTGCATGACCTGCCAACGGGTCAAGGCAGAACATAAGAAACCTGGAGGACTACTTCATCCTTTAGAGGTCCCACAGTGGAAGTGGGATAACATTTCAATGGACTTCATTGATGGACTACCTAGGTCGAGAAGAGGCAATACTAGCATTTGGGTAACAGTGGATAGGCTTACTAAGAACGCCCACTTCATACCTAATAAAAGTAGAAGGACTGCCTCATCTCTAGCATCTCTTTATCATAAGGAAATAGTTCGACTCCATGGGATACCCTCCAGCATTGTTAGTGACCGAGACCCTATCTTCACAAGTGAGTTTTGGTGGAGTCTGCAAGAAGCTGTAGGCACACAGTTATGTTTGAGCACAGCCTATCACCCCCAAACCGACGGCCATACGGAAAGGGTGAATAGAGTTTTAGAGGATCTTTTGAGACTTTGCGTTCTTGACTTTGGAGGGACTTGGGAGGATCACCTTCCTTTAGTAGAATTTTCCTACAACAACAGCTACCAAGCTACCATCGGCATGGCACCCTTCGAAGCCTTGTATGGAAGACCGTGCAAATCACCAAATTGTTGGTGGGAGTCTACAGATAAGCTTATACTTGGGCCAGACATGATCCGAGAGACTTCAGAAAAAGTGGACTTGATACGGAAAAGGATGAAGATAGTCCAAGATAGACAAAAATCCTACGCCGACAAAAGAAGGGCCGACCTCGAGTTTGAGGTTGGGGACAGGGTTTTCCTTAAGGTATCTCCCTTAAGGAACATCGTTCACTTTGGATCCACGGGAAAGCTAGCACCAAGATTTGTAGGACTGTTTCCTATCATCGAGAAGGTTGGGAAGATGGCCTATAGATTAGAGCTACCTGAGAGACTAGCCGGAATTCACAACATCTTTCATGTTTCTCACCTCCGGAAATGTTTGCATGAGTCTGCGGAAGTGGTGGAACCTATCATTCTAGAAGAAGCCGAAGTGGAACGTGAAGCAACTGTGAGGAGAATTCCAACCCGCATCTTAGGAACTGAAGTGAAAAAGCTACGCAACCGCGAAGTCAAACTCGTTAAAGTTCAGTGGAGCGACGTCGAGGAAGATGCAACTTGGGAAACTGAGGACAGAATACGCGCTGCCTACCCTCTTCTTTTTGAGGGTACATCTTCGATCTCTCTTTTTCCTTAAGTTATGCTTTATCTATCTTTTTAGGTATATCTCCTCGGTCCTTTTCCTAACTCCTTAGGTAGAAAACAAATGGATGCAAACATGTATTTGAAAACATGTTATGGATGATGGCTGCAAATGGTTGCTAGTGATTGCTAGTGGTTGCTCGTGGATGCATATACACACACACCCTAGGTTATAGATCGTCTCAGTCACTTCATATTGCATATGCATATATGTATTCTCATTTACATATGGTTGAAACTTGATATGCTGTCATATGGTCGTCGCATTTGTATGAATAGTTGTGCACTCATATAGAATTATGAGTAGGGAAAATTTGCATACATAATGGATTCATGACACTTACATGATTCGCATTAAGGAGATCAACTGAATCAGTAGACCGCCTGATTTCTGCATTAGATAAGGACATGTACACACACTATGCATATGATCACGAAGCATTAGAAGTCTTTTAAGGACAGTGAATGCATGTGTTTGTTGGTTGAGTAGATGGACTGTTGGATGGTAGGATATACATTCTTCCTAACTTGAAGATTTCGGGGACGAAATCCTTTTAAGGGGGAGAATGTAACACCCCGTGAATTCTATAACGTTAAGCTTCAAAATTTAAAGTATAATTAATTCTAAATGAAAGAATTAAGGGAAATTGATTGCACCATTGCGTTCGTCTCGGAGTTCTGCTTGAGATAGAGTCCGAGTTTGCGTGAATCGGACTCCGTATGAAGGAGTTATGGCCTTCAGAAGTTTCAGAATAAAATTTAAATTCAAACAGCTCAGTTTAAAATTCGAAATTCGAAAAACAGGTTCAAACTGGGCTGGGCGGGAAAATTCCTGTCCAGAGACCAGGTTGACCATAGGGTCGATCATGGTGTCGACCTGGCCTCCCCAGGTCGACCTGGGTGTCGACCTGCCAGTCGACCTATCTGGTCGACCTGGCTGGCTAGTCTGGCTCTGGCTCGAATTTCTGTGGCTCAGTGTGTCACTAGGGCTGACATGTCACCTCAAGATTGGCTCTTTGGACTTTGTATGGTCTAGATTCATCCTGTCTTCATCTGACGGCTCAAAACAATTTAAAAATCTATAAATACACCCTAAGTCTCAACTGAAAATTCACACAAAAAAAATAAGATGGGAGTCGTCATGCTGCCAGGGAGGAATTGAGCATAGCCGTCAAGAGAGAGAGCCTAGAGATGAATCAAATTAAGAAGAAGATAAAAGTTTAATCAAATTAATCAACGCAACATTAATCTACCCAAAGGAGCGCATCTCAATTTCAGAATTCAGAATCCAGAATTCAAGATTCTGCATTCGTTGTAAGTATAGTGACCTTTTAGAATATGAATAAAAACTGTGATGTGATTCGATGTAAATGGAAATAGAATTGTGTTATTTTATGAATATGATATAAATTATGTGTATTGTAATGATTCTGTTATGACTTGTGTATCGATATTTGTGGCCTAAATTGATTGATGCAAGCCTATTGAACAATTGTATATGAAAACAACGGCACTTGCAAGTTTGTGGCAAAAAACTAGAATTTGATCCCTTTATGTTTATGCCTATGACATGGACTATATACATTCACTAAGTCTAAATTAAGGCTTATGTAAACATGTTCTAGATTTGAGACCTTTTATGCCTACATGACCCAAAACCTATGATATCATTCTTATGTTTATTTGCAAGTATAATTGGATCTATGTTAAGCATCGTTTGGGTTTCATAAACTATGCAAGTTCATGTTGAAATAGGCTATGTGATTAGATGTTATAATTGGACATTTTGGTGAATATACAACATGATAGTTTTGTGGTTGGCATATGCCAAGTTAAACATGTTTAAACACAAGTTTGTATTAGCCTAAACTATGCCATTTCATATGTCACCTACTTAGTTATACTTTGATTTGAATGCAAGTTCACATGACCCATATTATATGTTAGTTGAATCGCTAAATTGCAAGTTCATGCGCCACACACCTTTATGTATTACATGTTCTTGATTTCCCCTTTTTTCTCACGTTTATAAAGTTGGGCTGAATTGTGACAAGCCCAACACATGTTATAATATTGCGAACATACAAAACGGGGGTAATAACGGTGGGTGTAAAACATTAAAAAAATATAAGTTGACATGGTTGGCACATGCCAACGGCAATGAAATTCTAGCGGTATGAATTGTTTATACCCAAGATTAAAGAACATGAAATTTACATATATAATTGAGAAGTAATAAAATATGCAAATTTAGAAAACACGATATGCTTAACCCGAGGTTGGATTGAGTTATGATGTAAACCTGGTCGGACCCGCCCGGCTGTCCAGTAGTCACAACAATACCTATCCAATGTGGGTGCTTAAGCATTGAGCCCAATAAGGACCCGAGGTTAGACTAAGCTACGGTGTAAACCTGCCTGGAACCGACCGGCACATCCAGTAACCGTAGCAATACCTGTCTAATGTGAGTGGTCAGGTGCTCTAAGAGGCTAAGGACAGATGGTAGGGTTAAGTCAACTATAACACTTCGCCAAATTCAACATGTTAACAAGAATTGATGGGTGGGGTTAGGTTAATACAGACACTTAACCACTTGACATGTTTGACTAGAAAACCCTGGTAACGAGGGACCCATTTCAGCAGTAACCCAAGTAAGGTATCATGGTACCCTGAAACTAGGCAGGGTGGGGAACGATTACTGGGCTGATTGTAAGCGGTCAAAACGACGGCGGTGGGTGCACAGTGTAGGTATAACGGGGTGCGGGCGTGCACACACTCCGGAGCAGAAAAACAGGGCATTGGGGACACCAGTAGTATAACCTATGCCTTCTAGAATTTCTGTTGGGGCCACCACTATGGGTCTTGATACACCCCCATGGTGGGACCAGCATAGGTATCTACAACTCTTGGGGGCCGTATGACACATGTTAACGCGAGTAGGAGCCGATCTTTAAATAAAAATGGGGATCACTTCACCCTCAGCATGGGGTGCTAGTTAGAATAAGCTCAAGTAGGTGCAGAGATATAGTATGGGTGCGATAGTACATTCGATTCTAAACAACACTTCCTTAGCTGGTGACACTTTGCTATTTTCAGTTTATATCTATCATGCCCTTTTCTTATTCACATACTGAAGAGTTACTAGATTTACTCAGGCTTTATGTCTGACTCTATTTTCTTTTTGTCTTCTTTTCTTTCGTCCCCCCAGGTCCACAGGGAGGAAACAACTCAGCTCAGTCAGACTCTTTACAAGCTCCAAGACCATAGATGTATGATTTGGATCTCTTTTGCTCGGATTATGGCTTTGGATATCACTATGGGGATTTTTGTCACTTTATTTATGTTTTATGCTTCTTTAATAATCAAGACAGTAATGAGGTTGTAATGTTGGAAGTATTTTGAGACAATTATGGAAATGTTTTATTCTGAACACGTATTGATGAAATAAAAGTCTGTTTGGTTTCCGTTGTTTAAAATATGTGTATTTATATCTGTCTTGAGTTTATCTGTGGCTTTTACGTATAAACCTCCATCAAAGTTAAGGCATTCCCTTTGTGAGTGACCTTAACGGAGGTGGAGTGTTTCAGCGTGAGCATGGAGTTATGTAATTGTGTGCGCTTCATTTACAAAAGGAAGCAGTTCAGTCGGGTTTATGTTTAAATCCTAAAGGAGATTTGGACCTTTTCCTCTGGAACAAAGTTGGATTCTTTGATCTCCTAGTTAATAGGCTAGAACGTGGTTACTAAAAGATAAGGAATCGGTATTAATGCAAGTTATAAATTGAATTAAAGGTTAATTGTTATTATTAGCTATAATTTATTTAAAATTAATGTTTATATTGTATTGTTACAAATTAGTCATGTGTTGACAGAATCGCACGGAACTTGTCAATTGTAATCATAGCAAGGAGGTCAACGTGTAGAACTGTTGTGGACGAGAACAGAACTACTGGAACTTCATGATAACTTCAAACGCCTGTTTCATTTTAAAATGAAACAAAAGCAGAATCGTCAACTACGAAACAAGATGAGTAAAATTACTAACTCTAACTCATTTATATTTTTATATAAACGAGATTTAAATTTATTTACGGTATTTTATATTGTGTGATGGTTGTTTGGATGAATAGTTGATAAATTGGTTGAATTGGTTGATATAGATATATCACCGATCTTTAATAATTCTGTTTGCCATGATATTTCATATAGGATGTGAAATTACTATTGCTGATGCTATTTATGTTAATTAACATCTGTGGATGCAGGAAACAGGTTGGAGGGATCCAACTGGATTCCTCCACATTTATATTACTGTTTTGTTTAATTGTGATATATGATGTGTTATATAATCCATAATTGCCTATGTTGTGTTTGATTTACCCCAGCACTAGGAACTCGGTATTTTAAATATCGTAAAATATTATTGAATGTGGAAAAGAAAATTTAGGATTTAAAAATGGAGTTTATTTCCAAAATAGAAATAAAATTTCGAATAGAGTTGAAAATGCAAACCTATTCAAATAGATAAATTAAGAAGTTGTTTTTAAATGAAAGTATAAAGTGAATTATTTATCATTAGATAAATTGAAATATAAATTCAAAGTTTAAATTTTTATGGAAAAGTGGAAATCAATGTTGAAACTAATATTTGAAATGAGATTTGAACGTAGCAAATTATAAGGAAATTTTGAACGAGATTTTATATGATTTGGAATAAAAATGAAATTTGTATGGAAAATTCTGAATAGAAGTTATAAATAGAATTTAGGTTTAAGATATTAATTATAAGTATGAAATCAAACTGATTTGATTATAAAAGAAATATGTTCATGATTATAGAAAATAATAGCTCAAAGTAATATTTTGCAAATGAAATATCTAGAAGGGAAATTGGGTTTGAATTATGAATCCAGATTGGAAATTTAATGAAAAGGGAAATGAATAATCATTTTAAAAGAAAACGATGAGTTCAAAATTTGGAAAATAAAATAAAGTATGATAATGTTTTGTAGACTGGAATGGTTATAAGGGAATTTGGTAATGATTTGGAAAAGATAAATTCAAAAGTGAATATGGAATTTGAATTAACCTGAAATGGTAGATAAATTCCGAAGTTTGGATTATAGATCGAATATAGATTATTCGAGAGAAAGTTATATATTAGAATTCAATTATATCGAATTTAGGGGAGTAGTTATTTTTACTTTCCATTTTTAACCAAATTTAATTATTTAATTATTTATTTATTTACTTATTAATTAATTTATTGGAATTAATAAGTAAAATTTATATTTTTATAAACCAAATATTTGGAAACAGCGATTATAATGCTATCATTATAATAAATGTTTTATAAATCTAAACAGCGATTATAATGCTATCGTTACAATAAATGTTTTATAATCTAAACAGCGATGATAACATTGTTGTTATAGTAAATGTTTTGTAAATTTAAATAGCGATTTTAACGCTACCATTATAAATAATGTTTGAAAACAATGATTATAACACTACCGTTATAATCAATATTTTTTCGTAAAAGAATGTATTCTTAGATTAAATCCGAGAGTAGTGTAAGCGATGTTTTGTTTGAAGTTGTGAGCTTTGACTATTTCGAAGTTGAGAATATTGTTCAATTAAGGTCTGAGAGTTAATTATACCCCAACTTGATCTACTTCATGATTGATGGAGGAATGGTTAAGGTTCGATAGTGAAGAATGGTCAGCAATATGGTTAGTTAATAAATGTTAAATGGTTTGAGTTAAAATAACGATGTTTTATAACATCGCTCTAATTTAAAGGATTTTTGAAATGGTTTCCCCAAATAAAATGAGAGATATTTTCTATGCATAGAAAAGGAAATGAATTGGTCAACAAGGAATTAATAAATGGAATATGAAAATATTTTCCGATATTAGTAAGGGATATTTTCTGAATATAGAAAATAAGGATTTGTGAATATATAGAAATGTTTTCTAACTGTAATAAGAGATATTTCCTCGAATAAAGAAATTATAATATTGAAATGTTTTTTTCAAGAATAGAGAGAGAAAATTGAGCTTTGAATAGATACGAAAGAGGGAAAAGGGGAATTTGAAATCGATAATAAAATAAACAACTAATATAAAAAGGGGCCAGTGTTGTCTGATGTTTGATCGGTAGAATTTCCAATTGGAAATAGGACCATTAATTGTATATATGTTTTTTTGATAGTTAAATCACCGACTATCAAAGTTTTGATTTACTTTATACCTCCGTTGTCAATATGGAGAGACCCGGATCGGATTTAATATCTGAATACCACTTCGTATTGGCATAAACGTTACGAATCAACTTATGCTGAAGATGATTGAGGACAGAGTGAAGTGCAAGGGCTGTTCTACTAATCCTAGGTAGAAATTACCCAAGATGGATTAATGAGATGATGCCTTCGGTTTGTCCAATCCCAGGACAACATATATGGACGGATCTGATGATGTGACATCCAAAGTCAATGGTGCCAAGACGTTCTTGAAAGATAATCATGACCTCAAGCCTCATCAACCGGGAAATGAAAGAAATCAGGCAGGCAGCATGGCCATGTGGGTCATTCCCATTAGGGGTATTATCACCTAATCTAGAGAAATTTTATTTGCCTCTTATTATATTCGCTGCTATAAGCTTTCGATAATAGTTGCTGATAACAACCGTTGGTGATAATGTGCTCGATACACTCAAGTTAAATGAGTGGTCAGCCATGTGTGGGCCGGGTTGCAAGACGTTCTTGTTGAATCCAATGTATTCCCCGCTAGAGATACATTATCGGAAGGTGATTCCATACCTTGTCATGTTGGACATCCAATCTCCAATAAGCACCCTGGGTTTTTGATTTAATATTATATATGGAGCATGAGATGCAAGCGCTCCGCTAGATTTCTATTTATTTGACATATACACTTTTGTAATATCATTGGATTTTATATCAAAAATATTTTTGGTCATCGTAAGGCAAAAACTATATGTGTATATGCGTATATGTGTGGATCGGTCTTACGATTATCATTTCCTTCGAAAGGATTTTGAAAGTTAAACAAATGGTTGGAGTTTACTCACACCAGTCCCATGACTGACTCAATGTTTATTTTGTTTGTTTTCCCTAAACTCTCAGGTGCCCAAATTTGTATGGGTAGTCAAGTAGTCGGGATTTTATAGATTCACTTGGAGGAGTTCGAAGCAGGAGGCTTCACCAGTTCGCTATATACTATCATATAATCCACTGTGTACTATGTTCGTATCTGGAAACAGGTGTTTATAACTGTTCCAGAAATAGCTGTTGTGCTCCGATGATGGTATGTATATAAAGCTATTGAATTGTATTTCAAAGTTTATGTTAGCAAATATATTTTATTCTTTCCGCTATGAGTTTGTGATCTTCGTTTTCTTCTATTCTAATATTTCTTTCTTTCTATTTCTTATCCTCTAACTTATTTCTAATAATGATTCGTATTTCTATGCAATTTGTGTTGGACGTATGGCGTTATTAGTCGACATAAAGGGTACGGAAATTCGGGTCATTACATTTGGTATCAAAGCTGAAGGTTGAGTAGTAACCATGGCTCTGTGGCGTAACTCAATAGAGATGGGGTTAGTAATATCCTAGATTGAGTTTGAGTATATATATATGAGCGCGTATTTGCAGATTTTATATAAAATTGTTTTATATTGTTTTGGTTGGTTTGTTGATTGTTTTATGAATTCTGGTCGATACATGATGTACAACTGTATTGATAGGTGTTTCTAAACTCTCGAATAAAGAAATTCGATACAATATTGTTTTTAAAATGGGTGAATAAAATAATTTGCCCAAAGATTATTTCGGTATAAAAGGATTAATTTCTTTAATATTATAAAATAGGGATGTGTTGGTTGTTTCGGTATAAAAAGATTATTTCGGTATAATAGGATTAGTTTGTATATGGATAATGTGCCCAAATAAGATGAACGGAAATTGAATTCAAAACAAAATTTGGAAATTTAAATCCTGGTTTTTAGAAATATTTTCTGAATTATTTTTAAAAGTAATCTAAAATTACTTGGAAGAATTTTTGGATAAGAATGATTTTAAATGGATTTTGAAAGTGATTAAGCATTGAAATCACTTCAGGGCGAGAAAATAATTCTGATAATGGATCGCGACATTATCGGTATTCATTTTCGAGTTTCTAAGTGACGGACTGGTACCATAATAGATTTATTAATGGAAAATGTTTAAGAAAAATAGAGTTGTTTTAGAAATTCAAATGTTTTGAATTGAGTTGATTATAAATATGTGTATAAATATATATGATTTCAAACTAATTTGAAATAAAATCCGGAAATTTGAATTCTGAAATTAAAATTTAACCTGTATAAGTTAAATAGATTGAAATGGTAAAAATGTACCAAATGAATTCAAATTTAACTTAAATTGAGATTAATAAAATTGGATTGAATTAGAAATAGTTCCGAATGAAATTAAATAAAGATAAATGTTGAGATTCGAATTATTAGTATGAATTCGACTTATGAATAAGCAAGTTAAATATATATTGGTTGTTGCTAATTGAAATTGAATTGTGATAAATTTGGATTCAAGTATAATAAGTGGATTGACTTAAATAGAAATCAGATTTGAATGGATAGAATGGAAGTGAACTAAGCAGAAGATGCTTAGAGAATTAAAAACTGGAAGTTGGATTGATTTGAAACCAACTGGAAATGGATATACGAATGCTGAGCAGATATTGAATGGAAGCGAATGCAAGAGATAGAATTTATGCCCGACAAAAAGGTACATGTTTACAATATTATTTGGGTTTGGTGGTTTTATTATCCTATGAGGCAAGCCGCTTGGCTTTTTGATTTTATTTTATATTGGAGAAGGCCTAGAACGGCAAGTTGTGGTTATATCGATTGAGCTGTGCAAAGGGGATGCTGGCGAAAATTTTCAAAAATCTACAGAGTTAGAAAATTTTCAAGAAAATTTTGATAATTTAAAAATCGAGTTGTTAATTATAATTGAAATAAGAAAACCAGAAATGGTCAATAAAATTTCAAGTGGAATGATGAAAATGATAAATGAATTTAAAACTAATTGTAATGGGTGTGGATAGGTAGAAGAACATATGGATCGAAGACAAGAAAGTGATAATGGATTGTCCAAAAATGGTGGACAAATTAATTGGAAAGAATTATGAATGGTCGGGTAAGACCTGGGTTATGAAGATATGTAATATAAAATTTCAACTAAGCAGGTTATAAGGAGTTAGCGTTATAGCATTTTTACTACTTAGCAATTCCGAGGACGAAATTATTTTAAGGGGAAAGGAATCTAACGACCTAGATTTTTAACCGTTGAATCTTGAATATTTAAAGTTGTTTTAAATATTTTACTTGAATTATAAATGGAATTTATTAGAGATTTATTTAATAAAACGATATTTAAACGTATAATTTAAATAATAGTCAAAACAAATATGAATTCTGGATTCGAATCCGGAAATAATCGACGAAGTGTCAAGACTGTAACCAACATTTTAGAAACAAACGAAATCCAAATAACTGGATCTCCATTTACACAAATATTATAGGCTACCATCCAAACAATACTCAATGGCAGCATGATGAGACCTCTGCGTATAACCCCACTTTGATCTTGGGCATTTTGATGCATATTGGATGATAATGATGTTAAAAGTGGACGATCTTGCACTATTGGACATATTTAACAATTACACACTAATTCAGCGGTGCTAACAACTTGAGAACTGTACAGTTCCTCTACACATTTCATTATCAAACCAAGCTAAATAATAGAATTAAAACAACCGACACTATCCATATTTGTGTTTTCATTTATATATTTTAGCCAAACTTTCATTTCATGTTATTTTCACTGTTTATCAAACATACACTGAAAATAGGTGAGTACCATTAGCATTCAAATCAAAATAAAAGTCTGGCAATATCATTTAATTTTGCATATCACTCTTCCATGTTTTGGTCAAACATTTTGGTTTTACATCAAAGCTAAAAAATATTAGTTTAAAACTGGAAACCAATACAAAAAAATTTCAAATTAGCTGGTTACGTCACTATGTCTAACCTAGAAATAGAAGTGTGTGTTCCAAGTTTTCAACACCGTGCTCTCTAAGCACTTCATTTTCGTGTCTACCATGCTGTTATTTCCGTGGTTACCACGCTATTTCATCTTTTAAATACTGGTATTCACGTTTCCTTCTTCAGACCAAAGAAAACGAACCAAGAAAAAACAAATTTAATAATATATTTTTCGCTTATATAATATCAGTCGTGCCTCACAAATTTCTCATCCCCAAATTCTCTTTTACTCTTCCGTTCTATTTCTTTGAAAAACGAAAAAGAATCGCCTTCGGAAAATCGAAGGATATCAAATAAAAATCGATTAATTTCAAAACTTATATCAATGTAATTCTGAAACTTTTCTCTTCAATCCTGTGTATACCTTGTGAGGTTCGACAGTACTTTGGTCGTTGCGAACTGGAATCATCAAATTAGGGTTAATGAGTTAAGAGGATATGAGCATCGATTTGAAATTCCGAGTATGTTTTTGGGTTTATCTTGGATTTTAGCTATCGTGTGTGGTCCTAGGAGAGATTGCGAGCAGTTTGATGTCGCTGATGGCGCCGTGATGAAGGAGGGACGGGATTCCTGTTGTAGTTCGAAGGGTGTACTGGTTTTGGGAGTGCGGTTGCTTTTAAACAAAGAGGAAGGGGATGGGTAGTACTATGTTAAGTTAATGATAGAAGGGAAGTTTTGGTGATGATAAGATCATTGGTGTTTTTGTTTTTGTGAACAGTGGAGCGAAAGGAGAATTGAGGGAGATTGGGTCTCGCCTGGGACTGTAACGAGGTAGTAAGGGGGAATGGGTTTTTGGAATTAGAAATGTGGTTGAAATGGGAACTGGTATGTCGATCTTTTATTGAACATAAAAAGAAAAGAATGAGAATTCGATGGTTGTATATCACTGGAGTTAGTATGGAGATCGGTTCAGGTGGATTTTCGAAGTAGGGTATGTAGTGACAGAGGTTTGGTTGACTGAAGCGGTGGGTTTTGCATCTGTGGTGATGCTACGGGTGAAAGAATGTGATGAAGTCGGGTTTGGATGGGCATGGGAGGACATCGTGAGCATGGAGTTATTTAATTGTGCGTGCTTCATTTACAGGAGGAAGCAGTTCAATCGGGTTTATGTTTAAATCCTGAAGGAGATGTGGACCTTTTCTCCTGGAACAAAGTTGGATTCTTTAATCTCCAAATTAATGGGTTAGAACGTGGTTACTGAAAGATAAGGAAATGGTATTAACGTAAGTAATAAATTGAATTAAAGGTTAATTGTCATTATCGGTTATAATTTATTTAAAATTAACGTTAATATTGTATTGTTATAAATTGGTCATGTGTCGACAGAATCGCACGGAACTTGTCAGTTGGAATCATAGCGAGGAGGTCTACATGTAGTACCGTTGTGGACGAGAACCGAACTATTGGAGCTTCATGATAACATCAAACGCCTGTTTGATTTTAAAATGAAACAAAAGCAGAATCGTCAACTGCGAAACAAGGTGAGTAAACTCACTAACTGTAACATCCCAAAATTTTAACTAAGTTGATTTGGGTTTTTATTTATATAATTTTGGATTTTCTGAATATAAATTGACTTTTATTAGGTTTGAATATGAATTTTTAACTTTATATGAGTATTTTGTTTTATATAATATGATTTTTATAAGAAAAATCTTATTTTAATTTTTTTAAGGTTTATGTTTAAATAATAATATTTTCTAATTTTGATAATATTGTGTAAAATATGAATGGGTAAAGGATGAGTTATTTTAAGATTTCATAAGAAAGACTTTTAATTTTAAAGTACGATAATTTGTAATGATGTTTATAAAATTTATTAAGCATTTATTTTAAACCATTTGTTAGTAAATTTTGATAAAGTATATGTGTATATATGTTTGATAAGTATTTTTGAAATATTAATAAGTTATAAATATTTGATAAACTTTAAGTTATATGGTGGGTACATTTATAGGTATGACAAAGTTTGGCAACATTTATAAGTATCAAAAGGCGTAACCAATTTAAATAAATTAACTAATCCTCAAGGATAAGGATTAAGGTGATGTGTCTATATGCACGGAGTTCATGAAGAATACCAAGTGTTCCCTTAAGTGTCATCATGCATGGGAAGATTTCATGCCATGCGCCATGTGTCCCATGACTAAAATGACCAGAATACCCTTCTTTAATCCTATAAACTCATACACTCCTCACCATCAAACCACAACATCAGTTTATATTTCACGTTCAAAGAAATTTGCTGTTCTTTTGTCTCTACTCCACTTACAGTAAAATGAAAATCATGTTTCCATCCTATTAAAAATCAACAACTCTCAATGTATTCAATTTCAGTAAAAATGATCGGCATGAAATTTGTTCGATCATCATTGCCGATTTTTTTTGAAACTGACGGATCCTGTTTTCATCAAAGATCGAAAGAGAAATTTTATTTTTATTGTAAAATCAAAAAATTGCAAAGGAAACTTCGAAAAATCATAACTGCCAATCCGCTTCAAATTGAATCGCGCCGTCATTTCCGTCATGATCAGCGGAGCGTGTAGTATTTTTAGTGCGAAGATGGTTCGATTCCGCATCGGGTTTTGACGAAGAGGGTCGGAGATGAAGTGGTGTGGTGCAATCAACTAAGGAGACGAAGAGAAAGTTGTTGGTGGTCTTGGATCAAAGAATGATGGAATGTTTGGACGGTGTATGTGCACCACCGTGCACAAGATGTTGGGTTCCATGGAGCGTGAATAATGAAATAGGAGGAGGAAGAAGAAGGAATGGGCCAAGTCTTGAACGCAAGGAGAAGTGGGCTTTGGGCCAAAAGGCTTTGGGTATGGTTTTAATTTAAGTTTAAATAGTTTTAGACTTCTAAAATTAATAACTTGTTCGTTTTAAATCTGATTCGCTCGCCGTCAGAAGGCTTAGAATCGTATCCGAAAATAGAATGCACTGGTATATATTTTTGATATTTTTAGTTAAGTAAAAATTTATAAAAATAAAACAAAAATCGTTATATATAAATATAATTAAGATTGTTATTAATAGAAATTCAATATATAAATCAGCAGAAAAATTACCAGCTACTGATAAGAGTGGATTAGAAGCGGTACGAGGAGCGGTGGCAGTGTTCGTTCGCATGTTCATTCTGATAATAAAGTGTTTGGATCTCGAATGGTGAGAACTTATAATTTAAATTTATTTATTTAAATTAGTTAATTAGTTAATTATAATTAGCTGAGATTTATTATAATTAGATGATGATGATTGTGTGATGGATGTTGATGTTTGAATGGTTGTTCATGAATTAGATAATACACGGAACACTAGTAAGCGTTATCGTCTGGCTTGTGCACAGTTAAAATGATGTTTGTGATGAATGAATTCGTATCCATCTGATCATATGATTCATTTGGATAAATACGATTGCATTGCATGATATTATACACACACACACACACCATGGTTGTGGAATATATGGGTGATCGATTTAGAATCTCCTTCCTATATACGATTTTATTTAATTTATAAATAATATTTAATTGTTAGTTTTGAATTAAATATCAACTTTTTAAATATTGAATTAGGATTGGAAATATTTGAATTATGTACTGATTTTGTATAACGATCTTTATATCTATTTGAACTAGTTTTGGTAAAAATATATTATTTTCAATTTAAATTCGAAATGAGATTTTTGAGATTTGAATATGGTTTTATATACATATATTAACGATGTCTCTTTATTTTAGTAATATAAGATACACCAGAATGTTCTAGGATGACAGAGAGGATAGTGTCTAGGCTTGGGTTTGGAAATTCAGTTTCCTGCTCTCCCTGGCTATCCCTAACTGATCCGACAACGGGATGGTAAATTCGAAATCTAATTTGAAATATAATTTGAAACTTTTTTCCAAATGTTTTAGAAATATTAATTCAATTTGAAAGGATTTAAACAATTTATATTTAAATAATTATATGGCTTGAATAGAACGCACTCCGGTGCGACATTGCAAATATCGATTTCAAACTTCGAATGGTTATGACTGGATTATTTTAAATCGACTTGACTTGAAATCAGGCATGTTGGATTTCAAATAATAATAGTATTTGAATAGAAAGGGAATTTCAATACCAACATAATATTTCAAATTTATTTAAAACAAATTTGGAAAGATCGCTATGCTTGCATTCGGCGATCATAACGAAAAATCGAATAAAACAATTCATAAAATTAGAGAAATTTATGATAAATTTTAAAGGTGATTAGAATTGGAATATTTGAATTTCGAATAATTTTTAAATCCATTTGATTTTTAAATGGCCATTTTAACAGCAATACTTTTGGTAACACTTCCAAATGTTGTTTTGGATTGAAATTCATAAGCATGAACCATTATTTGACTATAAGAATGATTTATAAAATAGTTTCGAAGATTATTAAAGTATTGGAAATATTTACATGGAATTGAAAAGGGTTTTCCAAATTTAAAAATTTGGATATGGTTGGAGATAAATCTTCGGATGTTTGATATTAACTTGGTAAATGAAAACTCTTATTATCTGAGGAATTTAAAAGGTAATTCACCGTTATTCCACTTATAATATGAGTTGGATACGGAGATTAATATTGAAGATAAGTTGATGGTACTTTTATCCAGATCAAATATCAAAGAGTTGAATAATCTCTTAACTAAGATATGGGTTTCTCCACCTGATTGAAATAGGTTAGAAAGGAATAATCTTCAATATTTGGTATAAAATTTCATGGTGTAAATGAATACTATCTGGGGAATTTGAAAGATATTATTATATTGTTATTCCATTTATAGTATTCATTGATTATGAGAATTTATATCGAATATAAGTGGATACAATTTCTGAATAACTTATGGTTCAACATCGATGGATTTGGGTTTGGTCGTGAATCGTAATTTCAATAATATCATTCTTGAAACCCAATGAGATTGAGTTGTGAAAATTCATATCGTAATTGGGGATTTAAATCAAATCTTTGATCTAAGGGAACTAAAAATAAGAAATTGAAGCGAAGGTATACTCTTTGATTTCAAAGAAGAATTTAAGAAGACAAACGAGATGTATGAAATTAAAGTAATTCAAATCTTGAGTAATAAATGAATTGATAACTATTTGGAAGGAGATTTGAATCGAAAAGCCTGTAGTAACCATAGCTACTGTTTTAAAGTACACTTGTTACTTGGAAAGACCGGAATCGAGTATATGTTCGAAACCCATTCCAAGTAATAATACGACGTTATGAAGCAATTCAAGACTTGGTAAACGACGAATAAAGGCCGGGAATATTTGAATTGTTTAGATTGATTGTTGATTAATGTCTCGGTTGGTTAGGCCACCGATACGAGGTATGAGTTGCATGAGACCTGAACATATTCAAGTATTTTCGGGTTGTTGTTCCGTTCAGACCCAGAGCGGACTTGTATGGATGGTGTGTCTAACATTGAAATTTACCACATAACACTGATTCCTGTTAATATATATCAGATCTGTGGCAATATATTATCCTCGTCTCTAAGTTATATGAACTTAGAGGGTATGCATTGATTAGAATCAGTGATATGTCATGAATTCTCAATGTGGCATACCCGAGTTATGAAACGAGCTCGTGATGATCAAAGAATGGTTTATCAAAGCATAGCTTTGTGTATGATGTGACATCGACAAACCTCACACCCCGGATGATGAGAAACAGGCGGTTAGGTTGTGTGTATGTATATGAATTGATGATGACCGCTATAGCAGTGGGAAACCACTTATGACTTATGGAATAGGGTATGTTCGGGGGGTCGTGTCTAGCCGAAAACTGTTGATCTACCTCGCGCTTTGTATTGGTGTCCGCGTATGGATGAAAAACCCGTGATTACGTTTCGTTTGTGTTCCGATTGATCTTTCGTGCCAGGAATCATCAAGTTGGAAACCCAAATCTCCAATACGAGCCATACGATTTTGATTGTATATATATATATGGCGACATAATATTATGGGGTATTATGCCGCCTAGGATTAATGCATTTATTTGCGAAATTGTTTTCCACACTATATGATAGTATTAAAAGAGGATTTTCACGTATGAAAGCATTTTTGGTTATCATAAGATAAAACTCGCCCATCTGGTGTGCGCTTGAATTATGTGATGTGGGACTAGCTTATGATAGCTTCATTTTTCCAAAATCATAACGAATTTCGATGCACTAGAATTCACATGGAGTAAACCCATTCCGCGTTAGCGGTGTGGTCCGATGAAATTCCTAACTTTAAAATGAACCTAATAATAACTGTTTGGAGTTCTCACAGCAGTCCCACGACTGACCTGGAGTTTATTGTTCCCACACCTAAACTCTGGGTGCCCATAATTTTTGCATGGGCAGCTAGTTGTTTAGTTTTGCAGTTCTAGATTGTTGGAGCAGGATTTGGAGCGCTTTTAGAGTTGGAGTTCACATAAGAGTTTGGAGCTTCTGCTTTATCATACGGTTTCTCCCGCTTAAAGTATATTTTCTTTTCTTCCGCTGTATATGTTGTAACTCTGATATTCTATGTAACTCTAATGTAACATTTTATTTTGCAATGAAAATTTCTGTCATTTGTTCAATATATGTATTTGCCAATAACAATTCGTCTTTGTGAACAATTTTAGTTGGTTTATTACTGGCAAGAGCTGGGCAAAAAGGTGGGTCGTTACAATTTGGTATCAGAGCTTTGGTTATACAAAGCTATGGGGTACGACGTATTTTGAAGAAAGGATAGGAATCATCAGAGCTATAGTATCTCATTAAAGATAAGGTTAGAAATACCCTAGAATGAGATTTCGGAATATTATGATGAGAAAGCGTATTTTTGGAACCTATATGAGGTATTTTTGAACAAGTAAATCATTTCGAAAACTATGATTATTTGAAATATATTTTTGAAATATAATTGGAAATAAGGGTTTCGAGTGTTTTATTCAACGTCATGATTGGACTATCGAGTAGGTAAGGATTTTGAATATACGTCTGATCAATGTATATACAAAGTCCAATATATACTAGGTAGATGTAAGGTGACACTCTTGTCCCTCGAGGATGATTTTACTGATGACCATGGCACCATCAGTAGTTATTTTCGAGTTTCGAAAGTGGGATGACTATATGGTTTCAATTAAACGTTGAGGAATACTTGAACCATTTCAATATGTTAGATTTTCTTTTAAAAAAAGGAATATAATAGGTTATAGATGCAAAACCAACTATTTTGATAATAACAAAAAGGGATATTGTAGACATAAACTATACTTAAGAATTAGAAAGAGCACGTAAGTGTGAAAATTCATTAAGAGATTATATCAATACCACCCCTTAAGAAATCTGAAGGTGATTTTGACTTAAGTTAAGAATTTGTTTAAAGAGATGATTTTGACTTAAGTTAGGAATGAGTTTAAAAAGTTAATTTAAATCGTAACAAACATCAAGGTAGAAAAATTTAGATCTTTGAAATATTAAATTTGAAGAAGTGAGTTCTGGAAATGTTAAGATTTATATTTGAAACAACCCTAGCTTGAACATGTATACGCATAATTAGAGTGCACAGCGGAAGCATGATGGTATTTTAAATAAAACTGTTTAAGAGATTTTTCGGCTAGTTGAGTAAGAAATTTTTTCTAAACACGATTTGATGTTTAAACAAGAATGAAAGAGTTGTATATATTTTGAATTTTTGAAGTGGATTTAGAAAATGTGTTATTCGATTTGGTGAATATGGCAACTTAAATATATAAATTTAACTTATAAATGGGTTAATATGAAATTGGAAACGATTGGAATAAAAATTTGAAATAGAACGAGTGTTTCGGAAATATAATTCTATCTCTTCCCTCGTCGCTGTTTTTTGCTCGACCCATTGTCATCTTTTGAATATCACCCGAATTATCGTGCTTGAAATTTTAACTATTCAACTTTATTCCTGAATTCTTTCTTTTGGCTCTGCTCTAATAAAGCCTTGGACAAGTGAATTAATTTGTATTTGAAACCAGTATTTTGGACTATCTCTTAAATTGAATTTAAATTTGTATTGAGAGTAATATAATTTCTAATACTGAATTTAGCCAAGATGTTATTTTGCAGGATAATTGAATAATTATTTGAGAATTTAGACTTAAATTCTAATTTAAGCGCTTAATTGATAAGAAAAACACGGGTTTCGTAAAAGTAGGCTAGAGAGATAATTTCCAAACTTTTAAAATTTTCTTAGGGTCATAGACCTCTAAGTACTAGACCGTATCTATCCCAGTTTCTCCCAGTGGTAATGGTAGCAACTAGGAGTCTAACTCAGAAAATATTTGATTGCAATCATGACCAGAGATGACCCTAGTAATCACGAGATAATAGAAGTTTCCTTATACTCCACCTTTGGTGAGAATTAGATAGAGTATCCTGAGATAATATGGACCTTGGTTCTGACCATTACATTTCTGATATGTTGAGAGAGAAATTCAAATTTAAAATTTGTAAAGGAGTTTAAGTTTTCCCGACTTCCTTTTCGAGGACGAAAAGTTTCTAAGGGGAGGGGGTGAATGTAACATCCCAAAATTTTAACTAAGTTGATTTGGGTTTTTATTTATATAATTTTGGATTTGCTGAATATAAATTGACTTTTTATTAGGTTTGAATATGAATTTTTAACTTTATATATGTATTTTGTTTTATATAATATGATTTTTATAAGAAAAAACTTATTTTAATTTTTTTAAGGTTTATGTTTAAATAATAATATTTTCTAATTTTGATAATATTGTGTAAAATATGAATGGGTAAAGGATGAGTTATTTTAAGATTTCATAAGAATGATTTTTAATTTTGAAGTAAGATAATTTGTAATGATGTTTATAAAATTTATTAAACATTTATTTTAAACCATTCGTTAGTAAATTTTGATAAAGTATATGTGTATATATGTTTGATAAGTATTTTTGAAATATTAATAAGTTATAAATATTTGATAAACTTTAAGTTATATGGTGGGTACATTTATAGGTATGACAAAGTTTGGCAACATTTATAAGTATCACAACGGTGTAACCAATTTAAAATAAATTAACTAATCCTCAAGGATAAGGATTAAGGTGATGTGTCTATATGCATGGAGTTCATGAAGAATACCAAGTGTCCCCTTAACTGTCATCATGCATGGGAAGATTTCATGCCATGAGCCATATGTCCCATGACTAAAATGACCAGAATACCCTTCTTTAATCCTATATAAACTCATACACTCCTTACCATCAAACCACAACATCAGTTTATATTTCATGTTCAAAGAAATTTGCTGTTCTTTGGTCTCTGCTCCACTTACGGTAAAATGAAAATCATGTTTCCATCCTATTAAAAATCCACAACTCTCAATCTATTCAATTTCAGTAAAAATGATCTGCATGAAATTTGTTCGATCATCGTTGCCAATTTTTTTAGAAACTGACGGATCCTGTTTTCATCAAAGATCGAAAGAAAATTTTCAGTTTTATTGAAAAATCAAAAAATTGCAAAGGAAACTTCGAAAAATCATAACTCCCAATCCGCTTCAAATTGAATCACGCCGTCATTTCCGTCATGATCAGCGGAGCGTGTAGTATTTTTGGTGCAAAGATGGTTCGATTCCGCGTCGACAACTTGAAAAGTTTAAAACTAGGTTTAGACTTTGTCGGAAAATCAAGTGGAGAGAGGAGAATCAGAGGATGGTGTTGTGTTGAGGTTGGAAAGAGCTTTCTGGTGACAAAAATTTGTGAAGATCGGTATAGTTATGGGGGGTGCGACATAGTGATTGATGCAAGTTTGATGTTCTAGGTCCCAGCGCTTGGGTGGTCGGGTTTTGATGAAGAGGGTTGGAGATGAAGTGGTTTGGTGCAATCAACTGAGGAGACGAAGAGAAAGTTCTTGGTGGTCTCGGATCAAAGAACGATGGAGTGTTTGGACGGTGTATGTGCACCACCGTGCACAAGATGTTGGGTTCCATGGAGCGTGAATAATGAAATAGGAGGAGGAAGAAGAAGGAATGGGCTAGGTCTTGAACGCAAGGAGAAGTGGGCTTTGGGCTAAAAGGCTTTGGGTATGGTTTTAATTTAAGTTTAAATAGTTTTAGACTTCTAAAATCAATAACTTGTTCGTTTTAAATCCGATTCGCTCGCGGTTAGAAGTGTTAGAATCGTATCTGAAAATAGAACGCAGTGGTATATAGTTATGATATTTTTTTAGTCAAGTAAAAATTTATAAAAATAAAACAAAAATCAATGTGCATAAATATAATGAAGATTGTTATTAATAGAAATTCAATATATAAATCAGCAGAAAAATTACCATCTACTGATAAGAGTGGATTAGAAGCAGTACGAGGGGCGGTGGCAGTGTTCGTTCGCATGTTCATTCTGATAATAAGGAGTTTGGATCTCGATTGTTGAGAACTTCTAATTTAAATTTATTTATTTAAATTAGTTAATTATAATTAGCTGAGATTTATTATAATTAGTTGACGATGATTGTGTGATGGATGTTGATGTTTGAACAGTTGTTCATGAATTAGATAATACACGGAACACTATTAAGCATTATCGCTCTTCTGCACAGTTAAAATGATGTTTGTGATGAATGAATTCGTATCCACTGATCATACGATTCATTTGGATAAATACGATTGCATTGCATGATATTATACACACACGCACACCGTGGTTGTGGAATATATGGGTGATCGATTTAGAATCTCCTTCCTATATACGATTTTATTTAATTTATAAATAATATTTAATTGTTAGTTTTGAATTAAATATCAACTTTTTAAATATTGAATTAGGATTGGAATTTGAATTATGTACTGATTTTGTATAACGATCTTTATATCTATTTGAACTAGTTTTGGTAAAAATATATTATTTTCAATTTAAATTCGAAATGAGATTTTTGAGATTTGAATATGGTTTTATATACATATATTAACGATGTCTCTTTATTTTAGTAATATAAGATACACCAGAACGTTCTAGGATGACAGAGAGGATAGTGTCTAGGCTTGGGTTTGGAAATTCAGTTTCCTGCTCTCCCTGGCTATCCCTAACTGATCCGACAACGGGATGGTAAATTCGAAATCTAATTTGAAATATAATTTGAAATATAATTTGAAACTGTTTTCCAAATGTTTTAGAAATATGAATTCAATTTGAAAGGATTTAAACGATTTATTTTTAAATCGTTATATGGCTTGAATAGAACGCGCTCTAGTGCGGCATTATAAATATCAATTTCAAACTTTGAATGGTTATGACTGGATTATTTTAAATCGACTTTACATGAAATCATGCATGTTGGATTTCAAATAATAATAGTATTTGAATAGAAAGGGAATTTCAATTCCAACATATGATTTCAAATTTATTTAAAACAAAATTTGAAAGATCGCTATGCTTGTAGTCGGCGATAATAACGAAAAATTGAATAAAACAAGTTCATAAAATTGGAGAAATTTACGATAAATTTTAAGGTGATTAGAATTGGAATATTTAAATTTTGAATAATTTTTAAATCCATTTGATTTTTAAATGGCAATTTTAATAGCGGTACTTTTAGTAATACTTCCAAATGTTGTTTTGGATTGAAATTCATAAGCATGAACCATTATTTGACTATAAGAATGATTTATAAAATAGTTTCGAAGATTATTAAAGTATTGGAAATATTTATATGGAATTGAAAAGGGTTTCCAAATTTAAAAATTTGGATATGGTTGGAGATAAATCTTCGGATGTTTGATATTAACTTGGTAAATGAAAACTCTTATTATCTGAGGAATTTAAAAGGTAATTCACCGTTATTCCACTTATACTATGAGTTGGATACAGAGATTAACATTGAAGATAAGTTGATGGTATTTTTATCCAGATCAAATATCAAAGAGTTGAATAAATCTTTTAACTAAGATATGGGTTTCTCCAACTGATTGAAATAGGTTAGAAAGAAATAATCTTCAATATTTGGTATAAAATTTCATGGTGTAAATGAGTGCTATCTGGGGAATTTGAAAGATATTATTATATCGTTATTCCACTTATAGTATTCGTTGATTATGAGAATTTATATCGAATATAAGTGGATACAATTTCTGAATAACTTATTATTCAACATCGATTGATTTAGGTTTGGTCGTGAATCGTAATTTCAATAATATCATTCTTGAAACCCAATGAGATTGAGTTGTGAAAATTCATATCGTAATTGGGGATTTAAATCAAATCTTTGATCTTAGGGAACTAAAAATAAGAAATTGAAGTGAAGATATACTCTTTGATTTCAAAGAAGAATGTAAGATGATAACGAGATGTATGAAATTAAAGTAATTCAAATCTTGAGTCATAAATGAATTGATAACTATTTGGAAGGAGATTTGAATCGAAAAGCCTGTGTAAACCATAGCTACTGTTTTAAAGTACGCTTGTTACTTGGAAAGACCGGAATCGAGTAAATTATTGAAACCCATTCCAAGTAATAATACGATGTTATGAAGCAATTCAAGACTTGGTAAACGACGAATAAAGGCCAAGAATATTTGAATTGTTTAGATTGATTGTTGATTAATGTCTCGGTTGGGTAGGCCACCCGATACAAGGTATGAGTTGCATGAGACCTGAACATATTCAAATATTTTCGGATTGTTGTTCCGTTCAGACCCAGAACGGACTTGTATGGATGGTGTGTCCGGCATTGAAATTTATCACATAGCACTGATTCCCGTTAATATATATCGGATCTGTGGCAATATATTATCCTCGTCTCTAAGTCATATGAATTTAGAGGGTATGCATTGATTGGAATCAGTTATATGTCGTGAATTGTCAATGTGCCATACCGGAGTTATGAAATGAGCTAGTGATGATCAAAGAATGGCTTGTCAAAGCATAGCTTTGTGTATGACGTGACATGGATAAACCTCACACCCTGGATGATGAGAAACTGGCGGTTAGGTTGTGTGTATATATGAATTGATGATGACCGCTGTAGCAGTGGAAAACCATTTATGACTTATGGAATAGGGTATGTTCGGGGGGTCGTGTCTGGTCGAAAACCATTGATCTACCTCGCGATTTGTATTGGCGTTGGCGTATGGATGAAAAACCCGTGATTACATTTCGTTTGTGTTCCGATTGATCTTTCGTGCCAGGAATCATCAAGTTGGAAACCCAAATCTCCAATACGAGCCATAAGATTTTGATTGTATATATATAGATATATGGCGACATAATATTATGGGGTATTATGCCGCCTAGGATTAATACATTTATTTGCGAAATTGTTTTCCACATTATATGATAGTATTAAAAGAGGATTTACACGTATGAAAGCATTTTTTATTATCATAAGATAAAACTCGCCATCTGGTGTGCGCTTGCATTGTGTGATGTGGGCGAGCTTATGATAGCTTCATTTTTCCAAAGTCATAATGAATTTCGATGCACTGGAATTCACATGGAGTAAACCCATTCCGCGTTAGCAGCGTGGTCCGGTGAAATTCCTAACTTTAAAATGAACCTAATAATAACTGTTTTGAGTTCTCACACCAGTCCCACGACTGACCTGGAGTTTATTTTTCCCACACCTAAACTCTGGGTGCCCATAATTTTTGCATGGGCAACTAGTAGTTTAGTTTTGCAGTTATAGATCGTTGGAGCAGGATTTGGAGCGCTTTTAGAGTTGGAGTTCACACAAGAGTTTGGAGCTTCTGCGATATCATACGGTTTCTCCCGCTGAAAGTATATTTTCTTTTCTTCCACTGTATATGTTATAACTCTGCTATTCTATGTAACTCTGATGTCGCATTTTATTTTGCAATGAAAAGTTCTGTCATTTGTTCAATATATGTATGTACCCATAACCATTCGTCTTTGTGAACAGTTTTAGTTGGTTTAATTACTGGCAAGAACTGGGCAAAAAGGCAGGTCGTTACACTAACTCTGACTTGTTTATATTTTTATATAAATGAGTTTTAAATTTATTCATGGTATTTTATACTGTGTAATGGTTGTTTGGATGAATGGTTGATATATTGGTTGAATTGATTGATATAGATATATCACTGATCTTTAATAAAAAAAATTACCATGATATTTCATATAGGATGTGAAATTACTATTGCTGATGTTATTTATGTCAATTAACATCTGTGGATGCAGGAAACAGGTTGTAGGGATCCAACTGGATTCCTCAACATTTATATTACTATTTTGTTTGATTGTGATATATGATGTGTTATATAATCCATAATTTCCTATGTTGTGTTTGATTTACCCTGGCCCTAGGAACTCGGTATTTTAAATACCGTAAAATATTTTCGAATGTGGAAAAGAAAATTTAGGATTTAAAAATGGAGTTTATTCCAAAATAGAAATAAAATTTCGAATAGAGTTGAAAATGCAAACCTATTCAAATGGATAAATCAAGAAGTTGTTTTTAAATGAAAGCATAAAGTGAATTATTTATCATTGGATAATTGAAATATAAATTCAAAGTTTGAATTTATATGGAAAAGTGGAAATCAATTTTGAAACTAATATTTGAAATGAGATTTGAACATAGCAAATTATAAGGAAATTTTAAACAAGATTTTATATGATTTGAAATAAAAATTAGATTTGATTAGAAACTTCTGAATAGAAGTTATAAACAGAATTTAAGTATAAGATATTAATTACAAGTACGAAATCAAACTGATTTGATTATAAAAGAAATATGTTCGTGATTGAAGTAAATAATGGTTCAAAGAAATATTTTGCAAATGAAATATCTAGAAGGGAAATTGGGTTTGAAATATGAATCCAGATTGGAAATTAATGAAAATGGAAATGAGTAGTCGTTTTAAAAGAAAACGATGAGTTCAAAATTCGGAAAATAAAATAAAGTATGATAGAGTTTTGTAGACTGGAATGGTTATAAATGAATGTGGTAATGATTTGGAAAAGATAAATTCAAAAGTGAATTTGGAATTTGAATTAACCTGAAATGGTGGATAAATTCTGAAGTTTGGAATATAGATCGAATATAGATTATTCGAGAGAAAGTTATTTATTGGAATTCAATTATATCGAATTTAGGGAAGTAGTTATTTTTACTTTCCAATTTTAATCAAATTTAATTATTTAACTAATTACTTAGTTACTTATTAATTTATTTATTGAAATTAATAAGTAAAAATTATATTTTTATAAGCCAAATATTTGGAAACAGCGATTATAACGCTATCGTTATAATAAATGTATTATAAATCTAAACAGCGATTATAATGCTATCGTTATAATAAATGTTTTATAATCTAAACAGCGATGATAACGCTGTTGTTATAGTAAATGTTTTGTAAATCTAAACAGCGGTTTTAACGCTACCATTATAATTAATGTTTGAAAACAACGATTATAACACTACCGTTATAATCAATATTTTTCAGTAAAAGAAGTGTATTCTTAGATTGAATCCGAGAGTAGCATAAGCGATGTTTTGTTTGAAGCTATGAGCTTTGACTATTTCAAAGTTGAGAATATTGTTCAATTAAGGTCTGAGAGGTAATTATACCCCAACTTGATAGACTTCATGATTGATGGAGGAATGGTTAAGGTTCGATAGTGAAGAATGGTTAGCAATATGGTTAGTTAATAAATGTTAAATGGTTTGAGTTAAAATAATGATGTTTTATAACATCGCGCTAATTTAAAGGATTTTTGAAATGTTTTCCCCAAATAAAATGAGAGATATTTTTTATGCATAGAAAAGGAAATGAATTGGTAAACGAGGAATTAATAAATGGAATATGAAAATATTTTCCGATATTAGTAAGGGATATTTTCTGAATATAGAAAGTAAGAATTTGTGAATATATAGAAATGTTTTCTAACTGTAGTAAGAGATATTTCCTCGAATAAAGAAATTATGATATTGAAATGTTTTTTTCGAGAATAGAGAGAGAAAATCGAGCTTTGGAAGGATACGAAAGAGGGAAAAGGGGAATTTGAAATCAATAATAAAATAAACAACTAATATAAAAAGGGGCCAGTGTTGTCTGATGTTTGATCGGTAGAATTTCCAATTGGAAATAGGACCGTTGATTGTATGGATGTTTCTTTGAAAGTTAAATCACCGACTATCAAAGTTTTGATTTACTTTATACCTCAGTTGTCAAAATGGAGAGACCGGGATCAGATTTAATATCTGAAAACCACTCCGTATTGGCATAAGCATTACGAATCAACTTATGCTGAATATGATTGATGGCAGAGTGAAGTGCAAGGGTTGTTCTACTAATCCTAGGTAGAAATTGCCCAAGATGGATTACTGAGATGGTGCCTTCGGTTTGTCCAGTCCTAGGACAACATATATGGATGGATCTGATGATGTTACATCCAAAGTAAATGGTGGAAAGACGTTCTTGAAAGATAATCGTGACCTCGAGCCTCATCAACTGGGAAATGAAACAAATCGGGTATGCAGCATGGCCATGTAGGTCATTCCCATTAGGGGTATTATCACCTGATCTAGACAAATTTTATTTGCTTCTTATTATATTCGATGTTGTATTCTTTCGGTAACGGTTGCTGATCACAACCGTTGGTGATAATATGCTCGATACACTCAAGTTAAATGAGTGGTCAGCCATGTGTGGGCCGGGTTGCAAGACGTTCTTGTTGAACCCAGTTTATTCCCCTCTAGATATACACTATCGGAAGGTGGTTCCATACCTTGTCATGTTGGACATACAATCTCGAATAAGTACCCTGCGATTTTTGGTTTAATATTATATATGGAGCGTGCGATGCAAGCGTTCCGCTAGATTTCTATTTATTTGACTTAGACACTATTGTAATATCATTGGATTTGATATCAAAAATATTTTTGGTCATCGTAAGGTAAAAATCATCCGTGTTTATATGTGGATCGGTCTTACGATTATCATTTCTTTCAAAAGGATTCTGAAAGTTAAACAAATGGTTGGAGATTACTCATACCAGTCCATGACTGACCCAGAGTTAATCTTGTTTGTTTTCCCTAAACTTTTGGGTGCCCAAATTTGTACAGGCAGTCAATTAGTCGGAATTTTATAGATTCACTTGGAGGAGTTCGAAGCAGGAGGCTTTACCAGTTAGCTATAGATTATCATATATTCCGCTGTGTACCATGTTCGTATCTGGAAACAAGTGTTTATAATGGTTCCAGAAATAGCTGTTGTGCTCTGATGATGGTATGTATATAAAGTTACTGAATTGTATTACAAAGTTTATGTCACTTAATATATTTTATTTGTTCCGCTATATGTGATCTTCATTTTATCCTATTCTAATATTTCTTTCTTTCTATTTCTCATCCTCTAACTTCTTTCTAGAAATGATTCGTATTTTTGTGCAATTTGTGTTGGACGTGTGGCGTTATTAGTCGACACAAAGAGTACGGAAATTCGGGTCATTACATCTATTTAGTTATTAAGTTAATTTTATACTAAGCTATTATTTTCCCAAATTTTTTTTTTGAAATTTAGTTTTTTTGATAAAAATATATCCATAAAAATTATTTTTGAAATTTAGTTTTTTTGATAAAAATATATCCAATTTGGACAAATTAAGAGCCAAAGTGAATGATTGGAAACTCAATCGAATATGAATGTCGACAATAACTCCATTTGTAAATACGAACTTAAATTTGGAAATGATATTGAATACTTGGATCGTCTGAAATCAATTTAATTTGATCTTGAAACGGAAATTTTGAAAATTATCGATACATGAATATTGTGATATGAAAATTTCAAACTTATATATGAATTATATAAGTATAAGATTCGAAATTAATGATTTGGAATATAATTGATGTGAAATCGATAATCTTATATAACAGATTTATATGAGGATAATGCATTTGAAATAATATTTGGAAAATTTATGTAAATGTATATTCATATAAATGCGATTCGAAACGAAGTACTATATGCATAGTATATATGTTTGGAACTAAGGATATGGAAGTACATTCTGCTTGATATTCACATTATGGCCACATCGTGGATTCATCTTATCTAGATTAGGTTTTCCGCAATTAATACTCAAGTAGTCCTTTGAATTCTGTGGGGTAACTCATGGTCTTATAAAGTCGATTGCATAGCGAAATTCATAGGGTTGTGATAGCATACGGATACAGATGTTTCTTGGGGAATCCAAGCGGAACCATTGTGTAGCTGCGATTATGGTCGTTTTATGGCGTAAACCGCTTGGCTGGTGATTACCCTGAGGTACGGGGTTTCCTGGGGGATCCAGGCGTAACCATTGTGTATCTATGGTCCACATGGCGTAATTCGAGAGGCAGCGATTGCTTAAGGTCTATGTGTGATAGCGATGTAACCACCAGTGTTACTAGAAGTAGCCTTCGATCCATAAGTAGAGTTGGCATAGCGTAATTCATAGAGCAGTGATTGCTCAAAGGTACGGATGTTTTCTGGGGGATCCAGACGAAACCATTGTGTATTTGCGATCTATGGTTGTTGTGTGTCATGGCGATTCATAGGGCAGTGATTGCTCAAGGGTACAATCTGGGGGAGCCAAATGTAACCATTGTGTATTCGCAATCCATGATTCGATTTGTTTGGATTGTACTTGCCATATCCATTGTCAATTTCGAGGAAAATGCTTTAAGAATTTCACTGGGAGTTGAATGTAGTATATTGCATACTTAGAGATATTTTGGTCATGCGTCGGTGCCACACATATTCAAAACTTCTATGAGAACAAAAAATAGACTTGTCAAACCGCGAGTGATTGTGTATTTTCAAACTTGAAATAACCAATCAATAATTTGAAATTAAATTTATACAACTTCAACATAATGAACTAAGAAATAAAATTTTAATTGTTTTAGCATAACAATAGTTTTGAATTTAAATATATGTTTGATTTTAGAATCATATTTTCAAATTTAAGTTTTATAGTAATTAAAGTTTTAATGAAAAATAATTAATTTATTGCTGAGTAGAAAAAAATTGAAAATTAATAACTACATCAGAAATAAATTAATTAAATGGAAAAGAGATGAAAGTATACGAACTAATAAACGAAAGCAGCCAAACCCTACCCTCATAATACTCAAAACATCAAAGCATAAAAAACTAATAATGGCAGATCCGAAAGCAATCTTCCTCCCAGCTCAACATCGAGAGAAGAATAGTTCGAGGAGGTTTCGAAATCCAATATTCCTCTCCAACTCAACATCGAGAGGAGAATAATTCAAGGAGGTTTCGAAACCCAATCTTCCTTAATTTCTACATGATCTAGATCGATGATTCTGGCAATTTTTTAAAGATTTTGCAACTCTGTGATCGTAATGTCGGAGTTATCGATAAAAGGTTTCTACATGCTTCCATTTCGTTTGAAGCTTTGCTTTCACTCTAAGTCAGATTTTGCTACTGAAATTTCTCAAAAACATGACCTTTGCTGCTTTCGTCTCTGCTCTAAACAGGTGAGTGATATACTTCATTAATCAGCATGCTTTAACTAGTTGTGGTCCTTTAAATCTTTGATTATTGACGTCAAGCTGAATGAAATCTTCATCCAATGGATACTTTTTTGGATATGAATAATGTTATATCTGTATCCAAAATCATATTAGATAACCGTATCGACGAATACAGACGGATATCGGACAATTATGCTGTCCGCCAACGATTGATATATCAAGAAATATAAATGATTTTTTTTAGTTTGACATAATTTTTTTCAATTTGATTTTATCACAAAAAAAAGTATATGAACTATTGTAGAATTCATGAGCTAAATTAATTTAAATAAAAAGTTGTTGAAAATAAATGAACGTTGAATAAAAATAAATAGAAGCGAATGAATTGCGAGCAATGTAAGCATATTAAAAGCGAACAAAATTGAGATCAACAAATTATATGTGGATAATAAATGGGGTACATGAAGTGAAAATAAATAAATTAAAATGGAAAATGTTTGCTAACGTGAGGAAACACGTACATAGAATAATAAAATGAATACTTATAGAGGATGTGTGCATGGATTTAATGTAGAATCAAAGTAAAGCAAATTGGTATAACATAAAAGACAAGTAAAATTGAATGTGAATAAGAAATTTTGTTTATTTGTATGTAATCTCTAATTTTGTGAATGGATTTAGCTTCATAGATTCTTTTGTTACCATCAAGACAAGTTTGCAATATTTGTTTGTCGTTATTCCAAGTATTTATTATTTATGTTATATAAGTTAAGTATGATGCGTATATACTCATTCTCATATGTTTGTTAAGTATTTTAGTGGGTTGCATAGGCATACGCTTCAATTTGGAGCTTGCTTTTGCGCTCATCCTGTAAATTATAAGTAAATATGCTTGAAACGCTTATAAAAGTTACGTATTTCAAATTTAATATCGTAATTGGTTTTATATTTGTTGTTTCCCCTGATTAGGAATGCCTCATCATATAGATGAGATGTATATTTTGTGTTTTTGTGTATGGGAAAATTTTCCCGATCGAACCGTGCAGGGGAGGTGCTACCGAAATTTTCCGTAAATCCTGGCATTAGAAATTTTTTCAAGTCCTAAAATTCTATAACTTATTTTTGTTCTAATAAGTTACAGTAAGGAATGATTGGAATATAATTTGAATAGAAATGAATATTTTGAAAAAAAAAAATATCCCTTCGCTTGTCGATACGTTTTGTCTTCCTTAACTCGTACTCATCTTTTCATATCTATACATTGGTCGTGCTCGAATTCGAAACCATCAAACCTTGTTCCCGAACCTTTCCCTTTTGTCTTACGTCAATAAATCGATGGACAAGTTGGATTTTTGAATAGGAATGTTTATTTGAGAATATAGTTCTTGAAATTTTGTAATCGATTTTGATTAATGTTTCGCAACGAACTTGACATGATTTATAAATTTAAATGGTTTATAAGGTGGTTTTCACAAAGGAGGTTTGATGACTTGAATCCCGAGATTTTGGGATAATTGGAAAACAAAATAATAAATGATTCGGAAATTATTATTTTGAAATGATTTATAACTTCGGGATATGAAATAAAATGATTTATTGCTAAAATTCAAGTAAACCGTGACGAAAGAAAGATATATACTTCACGCTATGTATTCGGTGTCCAAGTCTGGATGTTAGCCGGGAAATACTTAGCGTTATATCGATACATGCATAGGCCGTACCTGGTGGTCTTGTCACTGGGAGAAACCTCTCTACTTGAGACATAAATGTTTTATGTCCTTTATCATGAATATTTAAAAATTTCAAAATAATTTTTGGTTTAAAAAAATCCCGAAGCGAGTATAATTAGATATGAAAAGAAAATATAGTGTTTCAAGTGATTTGAAAATAAAACCAGGATTTTAGTCGAAGAAATTGTTTCATGCTCTAATTTTCAAATTCTACTATTCATTTTGTTTTAAAATCTACTATGGTATCAGTGAATATTTTTTTTTACTTATATGTATGATTTTTACAATCACTTCTTTTCAAGGACAAAAAACTTTAAAGGGGGGGGGGGGGTTGTAACGAACCAGAAATTTTGCAGTCAAATATGTAGTAAATTTAAATTCAGTGTTGGAAATTTATGTTTATACTAGATATTTGATTTTTATTTTGAAATATAGTTATTTTTACCTGGTTTTGAAATTATTTTAAAGATGTGAATTTATATTTTAATATTGGAATCTAAATAGTTTATTAAAATTAGACGTTATAGATATTTTAAACTAATTGAATATGTTGTTGAGAAATTTTAATTTTTGAAATATAAATTAATTTTGAGATTTTTTTATCTAATTTATTTAATTATAAATTGATATTTGTTTATAATTTTGGAGTTGGTTTGGATTTGGTATTTAAGAAAATTGATTTTGGTTATAAATTGAAATCTAATCTAGTTCATTTCGGTTTAAAACATACTTGGTAGTGGAAATTTAAATTTGTACACTTGGTTTAATGGTTTGTTAATTTAAAAGTTGGTTGTATTTCAAAATATACTGAAATATACTGTTGAAGATCATAAATTTGATTTTTATTTATTTATTTAACTTAGCTATTTAAATTTAAAAAAATATGTTCAGTTGTATTTGGTTCTAAATTAAAATTTAGATATGTATTTGAAATTATTAAAAATATATTGTATGTGAAGTAAAGAACTTTATTTTAAAATTTAAGCTTGAGTTTTATTTATTTTATTTTAGAATTGAACTTGATCTTGAAAAAAAATTAAGCTTGTATTAAAGATATACAATTATACTAGTGTATACACTTGTAATTATGCATAGTATGTAAATTGTACATATACTTGAGGAATTGGTTATTTAATTTGGATTGCCACTTGTTAGTTTTCGTTGGAATTCTTCAATGCGTGTTTACTTTGTTTTGAGCCTACTTTATGTGTCCTCTTCTACCTTTCTCAACGATCCATTTTCATTTAATTTCGATTCTTAATCACTCCATCGTCAGTGAGGAATTCCCAAATCCATTAATTTTCCCCAATCCCTAAAAAAAATGGCCGACTAGTTATTCCCTAGATCGGAAAACGATGGCCACTATTCAACCCATCAGCCTCATCTCTCCACCGCCGTCGCTCTGTCCCTAAAGGCCACCATCCTCATCGGTCCTTCACCACCGTTTCTCTCTAGCCCGCATGTCTCTCCTCCACCTCTAAAGCAACCACCTTCTCCGCTCCTCCTATCCGCGCCAGAGCCGCCGTCGACAGCAGCTAAGATCGCCGCATTATCCTACCATCTACCTAGTCACTCACCAGTAACCACCAGAGCCGTCATGAAATGATTAAACACCCAATTCTAACCGCCCACCATTCCATCGCAACTTGAAGTCGCATGTGATGCTTGGAGCTGTTCTCTTCACGCCCTCGAAGCCAGTTCATCGCTACCACTCGACCTTCGATGACAATGCAAGGTGAGTACACACTCACAGTTTATGTATGCTCAAGTAATCTAATTTCGAAATTTGTGGTATCAGCTTGGCGCACTACTGTTTTTTTCCTTGTTTACTTATGTTCGCCGTGAAATTTAAGCATACCCCTGTTCATATGATTTGCATTACTGGAATGGGACTTTAAGGCTTACACGTCGTGAAATTTGGGTCCGCTTTATTGTGTAAAATCATAGTTGCTTTGGGTCTTAAACCGTACATTTGCAGTATGGTTGATAACAAATTTTTAGTTTAATTATTTCAGTAATGGACTTGAAATGTTGACAGACTTAATACCATAAAATTACGCTTTGTATTTATCATCTATACTTGATCTGCAACCTCTTTCACCTACAAATAATGTCCGCTAGTAGAAGTATTCCTCGAAGTTTATTCTAAGATTAAGTTGTATACTGTAACAGTTTTGATTAGGGGTTGTTTTATACTTGTCCTATTTCAAAGTATTCCTTACAGTTGAAAAAAATGAAAAGAAAAAATGATGCATGCACCAGTATATACCCTAAATTGAGACACTACTTCCTTGATTTTGCTATGCTGGGTAAGGTTGTAATATATATTTGTTGTACACAAACTTGCCTTGTTTTTAAAACCCTGAAACTATGTCATATATTTGTTTTAAATGCTATGTAAGTTGCAGTATAGTTTTGGAAATTTGAACATGACTATGTACTTATGACTTGTTTCATAACCCGAGGGAACATAGTTATGTTTTATAAAAACATGCTTTGTCAGTGGGCACTGCTCCCCCTTTTCTTTAGTTGTGTATGCTTGATGTTGCTATGCCATATGTGTTGTATATGTGTTTCTTTTTGTTTTTGTTGTTTGCATATAGCCCACACCCGAAGTTACTTTTGGTTGTCATTTGATTAGAAGATGAACAACTCTAATTTGTTATCTTGCTGCCTTGTTGTCTTTGATGCATATTGTTCAAATGTCATTCTAGGGATATATCAAGTTACAATGATTTTAAAGGGGATTTTTGCCATAAGGACAAAAAAGAAAAAAGTTTGCTCAAAAGGACAACACCCAAAAAATTTGCCTAAAAGGACATTTTGTAGTGTAAATGGTGGAATTCAGGGGCCCCCCTTGTTTTTCCACTTTACATTAAAAGTTGGCATTTTGAGCAATTTTTTTGGCTTTTGTCCTTTTGAGCAAACTTTTTGCTTTTTTTGTCCTTTACACAAGTTTCTTGTATTTTAAATTAATGTTGACATAAATACTTGCATTTGGCATATATCCTTAATGTAGAGTTGCACATGAAAGTTAAGATTAACCCTTATATTTCAGTTCTTATCGAAATTATTTTACTTGAACTATGATTGATCCTGACTTGAGTTTTTTATGTTTTGCATGGAACGCTCTGGTCAGATACGAATGTTGCAGATTTGAGAAGTTTTCAGCTTGCAACAACTGGAGAAGAACGTGAAGACGCATACGCGCGCAGGTCCGACAAAACCGTAATTTATTTTAAAAAAAATTCATGTATATAATTTATTTTCTTTCGCTATATAAAATGTTTTGTAAAACTTTGATAATTTTTGTATAAAAAATTCCATTGTGAGACACTGCTATACATTCTGTGTTGTGATTCTGTGTTTAATTCTGATTGAACCCTGTAAGCTAATAATGAGCTGCCGTTTTGAACATTGTAAGTAGGTTCAATTACCGACTTGGAGCGGTCAAAATGCGAGGTCGTTACAACAACAATCACAGATATGAATGAGAAGCCTATTTTTATTCGTGTTTATCTTTCCTACTACTCCAATTTTTTATGTCTATTGCTCTTAGAACTATTCATCTATCTAAATGCTTCCTTAACTTATACCAATGCTAGAAATTACTAGAACTCACCAGACGTATGTCTGACCTTTTTTGTTTCCTCTTTCTCTCTTCCTTCCTTGCCCTCCCCCTCCCCCCCCCCCAAGTTCACAGGTTGGAGGTTCTCTGCAGTGATTCTTGTTTCGGTTCAACTTGGGTTCAGATTCATGTATTGGTTCACTTCTTGTTTTCTGATCATTGAACTGGCATATGAGAGGGATGGTTTTTATGGTTCTTCTTATGTACTGATATTTTCCAAGAGACAGTATGTGGGGTTTATTATGATGACTATCTAGTATTTTGAAATGTAATAAGTGCAGTGATTTGACTCACTTATTTAATTAATGTTTTAAAGTTTGCGTTGTGTTTTATATTTTTCTCTTATGAATTTTAGTCTCTATATTTTTACTTTATATCTAAGCGCTTCATAAACCTTAATGCATCCTCATACTGGTTATGTAACGACCCGAGGAATTTGCGATCCTTGTTATCGACACCAAACACAATATCGACTAATCAAGCATTCGAAATACCAGATAGTCCATGAAAGAAATTAGAGGGTGAGAATAGATAAGAAAGAAACTTAGAATAGAAGAAAAATAAGAACATACATCATCATCAGAGTAACACGAATCTCACAGCGGAACGAACAACATATATTAGATACATAATTTTGAAATAAAATCAGTATATGTATACAGTAACATTATCAGAGTACAACACTTACAACACAGCGGAAATAACTATAGCTATATAATCCTGAAGCCTCCTCCTCCAAGCTCTCCAAGTATATCTGTAAAATCCTGACTACTTGACTGCCCATAAAAAATTGGACACCCAAGAGTTTAGGGAAAACAAAACAAAATAAACTCAGGGTCAGTCATGGGACTGGTGTGAGTAAAACAATTTAAAACAGTTTGAACAATTAAACAATATCTCATAAGACTACGCCGTATAACGGAACGGGTTTTTCCCTTATGAGAATCCAAATTATTTGATTTAACTTTCAAAATCTTTTTGAAAGAACGATAATCTTTATATCAAAACTCTTTTGATATTATAATAGTGTCTATTAACCATAATATAATAATCATCTAGCAAAACATTTTCATCTCACGTTCCACATATATAGTATACAATCAAAACTACGAGCACTTATTGGGTAATGGATTTCCAATTATGACAAGGTATGGAACCACCTTCCGATAGTGTACCTCTAGAGAGGAATACACTGGGTTCAACAAGAACATCTTGCAACCCGGCCACACATGACCGACCACTCATTTCGCTTAAGTGTATCGAATGTACATCACCAACGGTTGGGATCAGCTACTGTTTCCCGAATGGGACAGCATCGACAATAGATTATAGAATGAAATGAATATCTCTAGATAAGTGATAATACACCCTACTTGGTAGCCAACAACTTAGCCATGATGCCTGCCCAATTTTTGTCATTTCCCGGTTGTGAGGCTAGAGGCCACATTTATCTCTGACAGATCACACAATTATTCACTTTAAATGTCACATCGTTATACCTGCCAAATCACAAATTGATTTCCCAAAAAATACAATGGGTATACAGCTAAGAGAAACGAATTCCTACGCTACCAAACGTAAATACATTTGAAGAGATCAACTTACGCGATCCATTAAATATACTCTGTCAGACATTCTTTCATATAGGTCGTCCAGGGACTGGACAAACCGAAGGCACTATTCCATAAACAGGACAACCCTTGCATAACTCCGTCTTCAATTATCTTCATCATATTTGATCGCAACGCTAATGTCCATACAGAGTGGTTTTCAGATAATGAATCTGATTCCAGTCTCTCCGTATTGACGACGGAAAAATGGTCAAAAACTTCAATAGTCGGTGAGTTAACTATCAAAGAAAAACATGTGTGCAAACAACGATATTATTCCCAGATGGAAATTATATTCATCAATCATCATTGAACATTTATCTCTTTAGTTTATTCATTTTTCATTTCCTGTTTCCGTATATTCAACATTCCTTATTTTCTAAATTTAGAAAATATACGTGATTAATCATTGGAAAACATTTTCATCTCTTTTCCATGTATCACTATCATTCCAGTATTCTTTATCATCAAACATTTCATTTTCTATGATTAGAAAATATCTCTGATTATATTTGGAAAATGTTTCCAAAACTTATTCATTTGATTTAAACAGATGTTTAAATAAAACATCACTATACCAACTCAACCCATTACATTCATCAACTAAATTCACTTAACCAACCTTTACTATCGAACCTTAACCATTCCTTAGTTAAAAATGAAGTCAATCAAGTTGGGGTATAACTACCTCTCAGACCTTAACTGAACAACATTTCTAACTTCGAAACAGAAAAGGTTCACCTTTAACAAACTTCCTTACGTGACTCACATTCGAATAAATCTCTATTCGATAACTCTTTCCTTCGAATAAACTATATTCGATAATCTCTCTTAGAATAGCCATATTCGATTAACTCTATTCAATTAACACTATTCGATTAACTCTAATAGATTTACTCTTATCAGTTAGCTCTATTTGATTAACTCTATTCTATTAACTCTATTTGATTAACTCTATTGGATTAACTCTATTTGATTAACCCTAATCGATTAACTCTATTGGATTAACTCTAATCAATTAATTCTTATCAATTAACTCCTTTCAATTAACTCCTTTCGAATAAACTATATTCGATTAACTCCTTTCGAATAAACTATATCCGATTAACTCCTTTCGAACAAACTATATTTGATTTACTCTATTAACTCTATTCGAATAAACTATATTCGATAAACTCCTTTCTCTCTACTCGAATAAACTGTATTCGATTATTCCTTTAACTCTATTCGAATAACCTATATTCGATTACTCCTTTAACTCTATTTGAATAAATTATATTCGATAATCTCTCTTCGAGTAACTAACATTCGATGACTCCTTTCGAATAATTAATATTCGATAACTTGTAATGACCCGCATTGGCAGAGGTATTATCATTAATTTATTTAATTATATTAATGGTGGTTTAGAGTATTTAATGGTCGTGGAATTAAATAATGGTGAATATTTAATTAAAATAATAAATTAAATAATATATTTAATTCTGAAATAATCAGAATTGGCTGAAATGGCGATATGGTGTGAACTTGATCATCTGTGATATTTAATTCAGCTTGGAATTGAATTTGAATAACGAATATATTATTTGAACGACAGTTGAATGTATAGTTTATAATATAATTATAAACGAGCTCGAAATGGCGCAGCAGTTCGTAAAGTGGCGATTCGAACTTCAACTGAATGTACAGAATTCGTTTTAAGCCAGATTTCTGTGAAACAAGAAACGTGTGGAGCTGGTGGAGTATATCTTTCTAGTGGAAGAGAAAAATCGGAATTTCATTGTGTAGATTTTGAGATATGTCCAAATCAAATTTTAAAATAGTCGCTATAGAATCGTTTATCGACCATATCGGTTAATTCGAATAACTAGAGATTGGGTTTGAATTTAGATAAGGTTCTTTTGGGAAATAGTGATAATTTAATTTTTAGAATTTTACTGTAATTTTCAATTAATTTAATAAGCAACTTTTTATTTGAAGTATTTCGCACCCTGAAATCAACATTTTGAAGTTTCAAAATATGAGTCCACCTACCGATATTATTATATTTTTGGGATCGTAGCGCCTTGCTTGTCACGACTGTAATTTTATTTCTGTCATTAGCGGCTCGGACGCAAACGAAATTTGGTGTAACAGAATATGCGGAACTTTATAATTTAAATTATATGTTGTTAAGGTCCTAGAACTGTCCACGTTTTCATTTCATGTGTTGTTTCCCTCAACCGACATTGTTGCTTGGAAAAGATTTCTCCACGTCCATATGTATTGATATATATATATATATATACACCCCCTTTTCAAATTTCCTTAAGACCTAACCCTTCTCTGTAAAACTCGAAACATAGTGGCCGCCACAAATCAAATAAGCAAACGTGAGAAAACAAAAGTAGAAAATCCTCTAAAATCAAAATAAAATTTCTAAAATCAAAGAGATAAATGGGTGGGATCCTGGAAGCTTGCTCTTCCATTTTGTACTCGTTTTGTAGTGTTCGAACAAGGTTTTCCGTCGTTGAAAATTTCACAGCGAGACTAGGGTTGCGGAAATCTGGAATTGGGGTCATCGTTGTAAATTTCTGGTCTTGGATTTGGGTTAGGCGTGCTCTATAGCACCTGTGTGAAAAGTCTGGAGTAATTCGAAGTGAAGGGGGGTGGAGCGATGAGGTACAACACGCGGGAGGCCCGCTGTAATGACCCGCATTTCTGACCGTTGAATAATTAATTTATTTAATTATTTAAACATCATTTTGGCGATATCGATAACTGGAATTAAATAATATTGAATATTTAATTGATAATTATATTATAACAATATATTATAATGTCGAAATAGTCAAAAATAGCTGAATTCACAATACAGTGTGAATTGGATTATATATATAAGGTATAATTCAGTTTGGGATTGAATTTGAATAACGAATATATATTATATAAACGACAGTTGAACGTATAGTTTATAATATAAACGAGCTCGAAATGGCGCTGCAGTTCGCTATTTGGCGATTTGAACTTCAACTGAATATACAGGGTCCGTTTTAAGTCGGATTTCTATGAAACAAGAACCGTCAGGACCGATTTGATAGTAGTTTTCTAATGGAACAGAAAATCAGGATTTCGTCGTGTAGATTTTGATTTATGTCCAAATCAAATTTTATAAAAGTCGCTATGGAATTCCTTTATAATTTATAACGATTTATAAAAGGAATTTCAATATAAATTGAATACCGATATAATATGGATTTGGAATATCGAGCTATAAATCCATATATGAATATTATGGAGCTATGGTATATTCTATGTGGATATATATGATAATATTAAATTATTAATATTTAATTTAATTTATTTAAATATATTTATATATTTAAATGGATTATTCAGAGCTTTAAAAATAGCCGGTTTTGCAAACGAAGTCGGAATTCGACGAAACTAATTTTGTTGGATCCGCAATGTCAAATAGTTGTTAGATTTCCAGTTTCGTGAATTTTAGAGTTACAGTGTGGCCGTACGGATTTTTAGAGTGAGAAACAGTCATATTTTGACAGTTAAAAATACGCTGTGTGAGCATACAGAGTCGGAATTCGACGAAACCAGTTTCGTTGGGACCGTAATGTCGAACTGTTGCTACATGTCCAGTTTCGTGATTTTTGGGTATCGTATGTGGTCACAGGAATTTTTAGAAGGCAAATAAAAATAAATAAATAAAAATGAATGGTTGAGGCTTCTACAACCAGCCCAATTTTACACTATAAATACCCTGCCCTCCTCTAAAATCTAAGTCCATCTTCAATTCGGTCAAATTTACTTCCGCCTCCACTTCTTTGAAACCGCAAAAGAAATTCAAAAGGGGAAAAGCAAACGAAAATCAAAACATTTTACAAACAAAATGTTGTAAATCCTAAAGAAAACTTCTTTGAATCCCTTGAGAGATTTCCATCCTCCCCATATGGTTTTCACAGTGTACGATGTTCATTTGGTTCATTGGGTTTGTACAGAGCGAACTTAGGGTTCGGTTTTGGGAAAAATATATGCGATTTTGAATGATTTCGAGGTTGAAATTGAGATGTCGAGGTGAAATGAAGTATGTTTGCAAGGATATGGGAGTTTCCGTCAGTTTTGGTTCGGTGTTCACCGTGGTGGTTGAAGAAGCTGTTGTCGAACGGAAGTGGCGAGTTGGGTGGTATAAGTATGAGATTGTAGAGGTTGAGATGAGGAGTATAATGGTGATGTCGGTTGGAAGATGTGAGGAGTAATGGTGAATCACGGAGGATCGAATTTGCGTTGGAAAATACTGTCGTAGAGGAGCAGACATCGGGAGTTTTCAATTTGGGGAAGACAGTTAAACAAGGCCGGTTAGTATATTGTGAAGTGGGCCGGAATGCTGATGGTGAGAGGCCCAATTACTTAATGGTTATATAGTTAATTTAATTTCAATAGAGTGTATGAACTTGTTATTAAGATATATCGTTCATACGTAATCAGATTGACGAACCGTAAGTTACATTGGGATCGTATGGACGAGAGCTTCACAATGAAGCTGACTGGAAGTGGATTGGGGCTCGTTGGAATTTATGGCAAAATAAATTGTTTGATTCAAATCAAACAACAGTTTATCGTTCTTTAACGATGAACTGCCAAAGTGAGTAAAACTCACCAACTCTGAACAGTTATATTTTTATAATGTATTTTTAGAACTGTTAATCATCTGTTGATTGCTGTGTGTTGGTTGATTGATTGGACTGCTAGTCAGTTAGTTGAAATTATATATATATATATATATAAACCGTTAAATATTTATATATTGATGTTGTTATCAGAATAATCTGTACTGAACTGAAAGTGATGTTGATTTTATTGTGTAACATCTGTGATGCAGGGAAACAGGTTGGAGGGGTCCAACTTGACTCCTCAACATTTATAATACTGTTTGATTTCAAATATTGTGTTATATGATGTGATATATAATCTATTGTCAATTGTATGTGTTTGGACGATATTGATCATCGTTATTTGATATGTTAAGTACCATCACATACCGAAATATTGATAAAGGGAATTTTCACAGTGATAGTGAAAATAAAATATTTATAAATGGAATATTTATAAATAAGAGATAGTTATAAATTTGAATATTTATAAGTGGAATATTTATAAATAGGGGATATTTAGAAAGGAAGTAATTTCAAAGCATTTTCTTTTTGAATGGAAAGGCCTGTGTGGCGGGTTTGAGGATTTTCCCGATGCTCCTGATACAAAGGAGGTTATGGCGAATTTTCCCGGAAAATTAAGGAGTTAGAATATTTTTAAAGAATAAATTTGAAAAGGGAATATTTGCAAACCATTTGCAAATAGAATAAAATAGAAAAAGAAATATTTGTAAACCATTTACAAATAGAATTAGAAAGGGAATATTTAGAAAATAAATAGAGTTAATAAAAAGGAAATGTGTTTATAACGAAATAAGAAGTTATAAAAAGGAAACCATTATTAAATGAACATTTATAAAGTGAAGAACCGTTACTAAAAAGTGAATCTTTATAAATGAATAAACGTTGTTAAAAGGGGATCTTTTTAAATGGATAAACGTTATAAAAAGGAGAAATCGAATATGGTATTCGAAGTTAGTTAATCGAATATGGTATTCGAAGTTAGTTAATCGGATATGGTATTCGAAGTTAGTTAATCGAATATGGTATTCGAAGTTAGTTAATCGAATATGGTATTCGAAGTTAGTTAATCAGATATGGTATTCGAAGTTAGTTAATCGGATATGGTATTCAAAGTTAGTTAATCGGATATGGTATTCGAAGTTAGTTAATCGCATATGGTATTCGAAGTTAGTTAATCAAATATGGTATTCGAAGTTAGTTAATCGAATATGGTATTCGAAGTTAGTTAACCGAATATGGTATTCGAAGTTAGTTAATCGAATATGGTATTCGAAGTTAGTTAATCTAATATGTTATTCGAAAGGGGTTAGTCGAGTCGTGTTAGTCAAATAGAGTTAATCAGTTAGGGTTAATCAGTTAGAGTTAATCAGTTAGGGTTAATCAGTTAGAGTTAACCAATTAGAGCAAATCCGTTAGAGTTAATCAAATAAGTGTTAATCCAAATGAGTTGCCATTTCGTACGACTGCTAGCATAATTCGCAGGGCTGTAGATAGCCTAAGGTGGTCGGATGTTTCCTGAGGGAATCAGGTGTAATCATTGTGATCACTGCGATCTAGAGTCAAGTGAATGGAGTTAAATAGAGTTATCGAATATTAGTTATTCGAATGGAGTTGAATAGAGTTATCGAATATTAGTTATTCGAAGGGAGTTGAATAGAGTTATCGAATATTAGTTATTCGAAGGGAGTTGAATAGAGTTAAACGGAGTTAAATAGAGTAATCGAATAGTAGTTATTCGAAGGGAGTTGAATAGAGTTATCGAATATTAGTTATTCGAAGGGAGTTGAATAGAGTTAATCGAATAGAGTTGAATAGAGTTAATCGAATAGTAGTTATTCGAATGGAGTTAAATAGAGTTAGTCGAATATAGTTTATTCGAATAGAGATAAAGGAAAGGAGTTATCGATTAGTTAAATCGAAAGGAGATTATCGAGTATACTGTATTCGATAGAAAGAGATCGAATATAGTTTATTCGAAAGAGAGAGATTTTGAATATAAGTTATTCGAAGACAGATAATCAAATATAGGATATTCGAAGAAGAGTGAATCAAAGAGAGATTGCTCGAAAGAGAATTATACGTCGAATTCAATTATATCGAATTCGGGAAAGTAATATTTACTTTCCGGTTTTTAAATCAAGAGTATACACTAATAAATTAGGGTTAGATTAATTATTCGAATTAAAGAATAAAGGTTATAATTGAAGTTAGATATTTCGAAAGTAGGGATTATAACGTTATCGTTATAATCAATGTTTTCAATAAAGAAGTGGATTCGTAAATTGAATCCGAGAGTTATGTGAAGAAGTTGTTAAAGGTTTAAAAGATAAACTGTTACTATTTCGAAGTTATAACGTTGTTCAGTTAAGGTCTGAGAGGTAATTATACCCCAACTTGATTGACTTCCTTCTTAACTAAGAAATGGTAAGGTTTGATAGTGAATGATGGTTAAGTGAATTCAGTAAATGGTTTGAGTTGGCATAGCGATGTTTTATTTAAACATCAGTTTAAATCCAATGAAGGAACTTTGGAAATGTTTTCCAAATAAGAAATCAGAAATGTTTTCTAATATAGGAAACAGGAAATGGAAATGTTTTCCATTGTTAATAAAGTATATTTTCTAAAATTAGAAAATAAGAAATTTAGAATATAGGGAAACAGGAGATAAGTAAATTAATGAACTAAAGAGATAAATGTTAAATGATGATTGGTTGATATAATTTCCATCTGGAAATAATATCGTTGTTTGCACACGAGTTTTTCTTTGATAGTTAAATCACAGACCATCAATGTTTTGACCATTTTAACGTTGTTAATATGGAGAGACCGGTTGGATTATTATCCAAAGAACTACTCTGTATTGGCATAAGCGTTGCGAATCATATATGCTGAATATATTGAAGACGGAGTAAAGTGCAAGGGCTGTTGTATAAATCTTAGATAACAATGGACTAAGATGGATGTACTGAATAGTGCCTTCGGTTTCGTTTAGTCCCAGAACGAACGTAAATGGACGAATGTCTGACAAAGTATTTCCAGTGATCGAATGGGTTGGTCTGTATAAATATATATGGTTGCAACGGATTTATCCCTTAGCATAACATCCAGAATTTTTGTATAAACCAACTAATGATTTACGGATCTGATAATGTGGCATTCAAAGTGATCGTGTTATAAATGAATGGAAAGTAAGCGTAGCTTCTAGCCTCACATCCGGTAAATGACAGAAATCGGGCAGGCAGCATGGCTAAGTCGGTCGCACCGAAGTAGGGTGTATAATCACCTATCTAGAGAATATTCATTTGCTTCTTTTAATCTATCAATGCTGTCCCATATATATACGGGAAACGGTTGCTGATCCCAACCGTTGGTGATGTACATTCGATACACTCAAGCGAAATGAGTGGTCGGTCATGTGTGGCTGAGTTGCAAGATGTTCTTGTTGAACACCAGTGTATCGTTCCTAGAGTACACTGATCGGAAGGTGGTTCCATACCTTGTCATAGTTGGAAATCCATTACCCAATATGTGCTTGCTGTTTTGATTGTATACTATATTTGTAGAACGTGAGATGAAAGCGTTTCTGCTAGATTGTTATCTAATTGTAGTTAGACATTATTATAATATCAGAATGATATTGTTTACAAAGTTGTTGGATTCTCATAAGGGAAAAACCCGTTCCGTTATGCGGCGTGGTCTTATGAGATATCGTTTACTTGTTCAAACTGTTTTAAACTGTTTTACTCATACCAGTCCCATGACTGACCCGGAGTTTACTTTGTTGTTTTCCCTAAACTCTTGGGTGCCTAAATTTTGTACGGGCAGTCAAGTAGTCGGGATTTTACAGATACACTTGGAGAGCTTGGAGCAGGAGGCTTCAGGATTCTATAGCTATTATTATTTCCGCTGTTGTTGTAAGTGTTGTACTCTGATAAGTGCTATTGTATATATAACTGTTTGTAATTTAAAAAGTTATATTATATTTTATTCGTTTCGCTGTGAGATTCGTGTTTACTCTGATGATGATGTTCTTCTTCTTCTTCTATTCTATAAGTTCTACCTTATCTATCCTCACCCTCTATCTTCTTTCTATTAGTTTCTTGAATTTCTAGTTTAAATTGGGGTTGGACTTGTGTTTTTGGTCAGCACAAATTGGACCGGATTTTCGGGTCACTACACCCGGAGTCGCTATCTCGATGGGTGGTTAGAAGTTCATGTTTTTAGTATAGGGGAGTGCGGTTTTGGAATGGGATTAAAATGGTGGTGGTGATGGGGGAGTTCGGTGGATGTCGAGGTGGTAGTGGGCGGTCAACGGTGGCCATTTCCATGTGTTTTGGGTTCCTGAAGCTGCGTGGATTTCATTTGGGAAGGAAGGACTAAATAGGGCGGGTATGATTTTCTATGTGGGTCGATGTTGAGGAGGTAAAGGCCCAATGATTTTAAAACAAAATATATATTAGTCAAATAGAAATATAATAGTGTATAACTTGTAACCTTCATAATTTATTCATACGTAATCGAAACTCAGCGAAACAAGATCCGACAAGATCGTATGGACGGACACTATCCAATGGAACCGACTAGGAGTGGAATTGAGCTCGTATGAATTAATGGCGAATAAAACTGTTTGATTCAGATCAAACAACAGTTTGTCGTTCTTTAACGATGAACTGCCAATGTGAGTAAAACTCACCAACTCTGAACAGTTATATTTTTATAACGTATTTTTAGAATTGTTAGATATTGGCTGATTGACTGTATGTTGACTGTTTGATTGAACTGCTAGTCAGTTAGTTGAATTTTCTATATCGATTCTGTTTAACAGAATATATCATATGGAACTGAAAGTGATGTTATCTATATTGTTTAACATCTGTGATGCAGGGAAACAGGTTGGAGGAATCCAACTGGATTCCTCAACATTTATTTTACTGTGATTCATGTATTGTAATATATGATGTGATATATAATCTGCTGTTGATTATGTATGTTTGGGCGATATTTATCGTTGTTATATGGTATGATAAATACCATAAGAAATACTGGATATGGGGAAGGGGATTTTCAAAGTGTATTTTGAAAATGAATTATTTATATAAAATCGATGGATTTTATATAGAAAAGGAAAAGAATTTTTATAAAAGAAATATTTATAAAATCAAAGGATAAGTTAGAATAAAAGGAAATCATTTGTAAAGTGAAGAACCGTTACTAAAAGTAAATCTTTATAAATGAATAGTTTATTCGAAAAGGAGTTAATCTATGTTAGTTAATCGATTAGAGAATAAAGTAAAAGGAGTTAATCGATGTTAGTTAATCGATTAGAGAATAAAGTAAAAGGAGTTAATCGATGTTAGTTAATCGATTAGAGTTAAAGTTAAAAGGAGTTAATCGATGTTACTTAATCGATTAGAGTTAAAGTTAAAAGGAGTTAATCGATGTTACTTAATCGATTAAAGAATAAAGTAAAAGGAGTTAATCGATGTTAGTTAATCGATTAGAGTTAAAGTTAAAAGGAGTTAATCGATGTTAGTTAATCGATTAGAGAATAAAGTTAAAAGGAGTTAATCGATGTTAGTTAATCGATTAGAGTTAAAGTAAAAAGGAGTTAATCCATGTTAGTTAATCATTAGAGTTAAAGTTAAAAGGAGTTAATCGATGTTAGTTAATCGATTAGAGTTAAATTTAAAAGGAGTTAATCGATGTTAGTTAATCGATTAGAGAATAAAGAATAAAGGAGTTAATCGATGTTAGTTAATCGATTAGAGAATAAAGTTAAAAGGAGTTAATCGATGTTAGTTAATCGATTAGAGAATAAAGTAAAAGGAGTTAATAGAATATAGTTTATTCGAATAAAGTTAGTAAATCGAATATAGTTTATTCGAAAGGGGTCAAGTGAATAGAGTAAATCAAATAGAGATTTATTCGAACGAGAGTTAAGTAAGGAAGTTAGTTAAAGAAATATAAAGTGAACTTTGCCTATTTCAAAGTTAGAAATGTTGTTCAGTTAAGGTCTGAGAGGTAGTTCTACCCCAACTTGATTGGCTTCGTTTTTAACTAAGGAATAGTTAAGGTTCGGCAGTAAAAGGAAATGGTTTGAGTTGGCATCGCGATGGTTTGTTTAAACATCGGCCTAAGTCCAATAAAGAAGCTTTGGAAATATTTTCCAAATAAGAAACCAGAAATGTTTTCTAATAAAGAAAACAAGAAATGGAAATGTTTTCCAATGGTAATAACATGTATTTTCTAAATTTAGAAAATAAGAAATGTTGAATATAGGGAAACATGAGATGAAAAATGAACAGGAGATGAATGTTAAATGATGTTTGATCGATATAATTTCCATTTGGAAATAATATCGTTGTTTGCACACTTGTTTTTATTCGATAGTTAAATCACAGACTATCGAAGTTTTGACCATTTTAACGTTGTTAATATGGAGAGACCGGTTGGATTATTATCCAAAGAACCACTCTGTATTGGCATAAGCGTTGTGAATCATATATGCCAAAGATAATTGAAGACGGTGTTATGCAAGGGCTATCCTGTTTACAGAATAGTGCCTTCGGTTCATCCTGTTCCTGGATGACTTTTATGGACGGATGTCTGACAGAGTATTTCCAGACGATCACGTATATTGATTTCTCCAACCGTACCAAGAGTGGAAGCGGAGAAGGAAACTTCTTTTAGCTAACACATAATGTATTGTTGAGGACGTCAATCGGTGATTGGATGGATTTGATGATGTGGCATTCAAAGTGAATCTAGTGTGATGATAAAGCGTAGCTTCTAGCCTCACATCCGGTAAATGACAGAAATCGGGCAGGCAACATGGCTAAGTCGGTCGCACCGAAGTAGGGTGTATAATCACCTAATCTAAAGTTTCATTTACTTCTAAAAATCTATTGTTGATGTTGTCCCATTCGGGAAACGGTTGTTGATCCCAACTGTTGGTGATATACATTCGATACACTCAAGCGAAATGAGTGGTCGGTCATGTGTGGTCAGGTTGCAAGATGTTCTTGTTGAACCCAGTGTATTCCTCTCTAGAGGTACACTAGCGAAAGGTGGTTCCATACCTTGTCATAGTTGGAAATCCATTACCCAATACGTACTTGCGGTTTTGATTGTATACTATATATGTAGAACGTGAGATGAAAGCGTTTCTGCTAGATGATTATATATACTGTGGTTGATAGACATTATTATAATATCAAAAGGTTTTGATATAAAGATAATTTGGATACTCATAAGGGAAAAACCCGTTCCGTTATACGGCGTGGTCTTATGAGATATCATTTACCTGCTTGAACTGTTTTAAACTGTTTTACTCACACCAATCCCATGACTGACCCGGAGTTTATTTTGTTGTTTTCCCTAAACTCTTGGGTGCCTAAATTTGTATGGGCAGTCAAGTAGTCAGGATTTACAGATATACTGGAAGAGCTTGGAGCAGGAGGCTTCAGGATCATTATAGCTATAGTTATTTCCACTGTGTTGTAAGTGTTGTACTTTGATAATGATGTATATTCAAATACAGATGTATATTTCAAAGTTATGTTACATATATTATATGTTATTCGTTCCGTTGTGAGATTCGTGTTACTCTGATGTTGTATTCTTCTTCTTCTATTCTAAATTTCTATCTTATCTATCCTCACCCTCTAATTTCTTTCACTAATTACCAGGATTTTTCGATGTTTTGGTTATCGACATCGTGTTTATGTCGATAACCAAAATCGCTCAGAATCCGGGTCATTACAGTTGGTATCAGAGCTTAAGTTAAGAATTACTTGGCTCTGTGGCGTGACTCGGTAGAGATAGGGTTAGTAATACCCTAGACTGAGATTGAGTGTATATATACGAGTGAACGTATATGTTATTGATATAAAAATGGTTTTATATTGTGGAGATTCATTGGTTGAGTTGTTTATGAGTTCTGGTCGATCAGTTTGATCCACTGTATCGGTAGGAGTTTATAAACACTCGAATACGATGGGTCAACACGATATGTTTTGAAAAGAGGGTAAATTAAAATAAGTTACCCAAGGTATATCTTGGTATAGGGAAGATATATATATAACAAAATTATAATATAGTGGATATATGGATTGTTATTATAATCGAGTAAGATTATAAATTGAACGGTTATGTAAATGACTAATCAGAATTCATATAAGTGAAATACGTGAAATCAGATGAGTTGAATCTGAAAGTTTAAACCGGAAATTGAATTAAAACTCTGGAGAATTGGATAAGTGTTTGTAAATGAATTTGGATTAAAAATAAGGGAAAATTTAAGATCCTGGGAGATTTTAAATTATTTTACAAGCAGTATGAATTATATTTTGAAATGAATTTCAAAGGGGATATGTTTAGAAATGGTTTTATAGTATTAAACTCACTTTGATCGCTGGAAAATAGATTCTGATGATGACAGCTGCATCATCAGTATTCATTTTCGAGTTGTAAGTGACGAATTACTATCAGAGATACTGTTTTGAATTTGTTTTGGGAAAGACAAGTTGTGGTGAATTTCAAAATGGGATTTATAAAATAGAATTTGAACTTTTAAATAGATTTGAAATATTAACTTGTTTTAAAAGAAATAAAACGAGAAGTTCCTTTATAAACGAAGTTTATAAATTGAAGTGAAAAGAATTATCATTGGATAATTCAGAAATAAAAATACAAGTGTGAAATTGAAAGGGAAATCTATTTTCCAAAGGTAGAAATATCGATTTCAAAAGGAATTGAAATCGGGACTTATTGAAAGGAATTTGAATAAAGGAAGTTCAAACATAGAATTGAAATAATGGAAAATTGAATATAGAATTCATATAGAGTAATAATAGGATTTGAATATAGAAATTCAAAGGGAGTTTGAATATAGAAATTCAAATAGAGTTTGGATATAGAAATTCAAATGGAAATCAAATCTAGAATTTGAATATAGAAAATATAAAGGAATTCAAATATAGGATTTGAATATCGAAGGTGAAATGGAATTTGAAAATAGAATTTCAAAATAGAGTTGAAATGGAAATTTGAATATATAATTCAAATAGAGTTGAAATGGGAATTGGAGTATATAATTCAAATGGAGTTTGGATCGAAATTGGGCTTTAAACAAGGAGAGGGATTTGTTAATTCATATTCGAAATCGAGTATGAAACTTAGATTGAAATTAAGATTCAAAGAGTTATAATCAAGTATAAAAATATATTGAACATGTTATGTACAATTATTGAATGAAATAAGCAAAAGTGCCAGTTAACAAATAGATTAACAAATTGAGTTAAGAACGACTAGCTTGAATTAAAATGAATTGGAAATAGTTAGATATATGTTAAACAGGTTTGGAATAAAGTGTTAGAAGAGATAGATAGAGTGCCCGACAAAAAGGTATGTATTTAATTCATATATGAGATTTTATGCGCCGTATCGGTTAGTCGCTTGGCTTTTCTTTTTCATTTTGGATTGGTAAGGGCCATGGGAGGCTATTTGAAATATCCCGATGCTCCTAGTACAAAGGAGGTTATGGCAAATTTTTCCGGGAATTTAAGGAGATAGAATATTTTTAAGATAATTTGATAGTTAGAAATCAACGTATCGAAATATATAGAAGTCGATAAGGAAACAAACTTAGAAATAGAATAGTAAAATCAAAAAGGAAGACTAAGAATAAAATCTAGTAAGAATAGAAAGAGGAAGCGTATACGTATTTAAAAGTGAATAAGTAGATGTATGGTATTGATTATTCGAGTAAGTAGTCATATCTGTTTTGACGTTATAAATGTTATTCAGTCAAGGTCTGAGAGGTAGTTATACCCCAACTTGATTGATTTCATCATTAACAAATAAATAGTAAGATTTCAGGCTCGAAGATCAATGTTGAATAAGAGTTAGTTGAATATAGTATTTGGGTTGTCGTAACGATGTTTTACACAACATCCGTTTTAACCCAAATAAGTGTAAGCTCGGAAATAGAATAATAAATATTTCCTAAGTATAGAAATAAACGAGATCGGAAAAGAGATAAGTAATTGGAGTGTTTTCCAATTATAAAAAGGATTATAAAGGTTATTGATTTAGAAAATAAAGGAAGGCGATATTCGGAAATGTTTTCTAAATAACATAAAAGGCCAACATGGTTATGGAAAATATTTGGTTAACAAATATTGATAAAGAAATAGAGAAGTGATTTAACTAATGGAATATTAATCAAGGGCTCAGTGACATGTTCAAAAGGAAAAATTGATTTTTGAAAAGAGTAAACTGTTTAAAAACTCCCAGGGAAAGACTGTTTGAATTAAAAACAAATTTAACAGAAATTTGTGGAAGCAAATTTGAATTAAAGTAAATCCAGTAAAGTGGTAACTGAGATTGAATTAGAATGATATCAAGACAAATTGGATTGTGAGATTCGAATTTGAAATGTAATGGGATAATGAAGTTAAGAGTTGGGAATTGAGAAGATACTCAAGTTAAAATGATACTTGGCTCAGATATAAGCGAATAGTTGTGTTGTGGATAAAAGCAGATTGGAATTTGATTGGGATAACCCTTGTATCCGTTGAATTGATAACAGGTGGAAAGGATAAAATGATAGGCCGACAAAAGGTACAAGTTTATATTTCTATTGGATATAAGATTTATGAGCCGAATTGGCAAGCCGCTTGGCTGTTTGATTTTTCTTGTGGGATGGAGATGGCCCAGAGAGGCGAGTTGGAGCTTGAGCTATTAACCAGTACAAAGGAGATGCTGGCGAAAATTTTCGAAGAGTTAAGGCATTAGAAAATTTTCAGGATTTTTGAAAATTTTCGTTGATAAGAATTAATTAATAATTTAATTGAAATTAAATTGGTTCAGTTGAAACTGAAGTTAAGAAGTGAACAAATATGTTCTAACCAGTCGATAGGGTCGTTCTCTACCTTTAGCAATTTCGAGGACGAAATTAATTTAAGTGGGGAAGATTGTAATGACCCGCATTGGCAGAGGTATTATCATTAATTTATTTAATTATATAAATGGTGGTTTAGAGTATTTAAGGGTCGTGGAATTAAATAATGGTGAATATTTGATTAAAATAATAAATTAAATAATATATTTAATTCTGAAATAATCAGAATTGGCTGAAATGGCGATATGGTGTGAACTGGATCATCTGTGATATTTAATTCAGCTTGGAATTGAATTTGAATAACGAATATATTATTTGAACGACAGTTGAACGTATAGTTTATAATATAATTATAAACGAGCTCGAAATGGCGCCGCAGTTCGTAAAGTGGCGATTCGAACTTCAACTAAATGTACAGGATTCGTTTTAAGCCAGATTTCTGTGAAACAAGAAACGTGTGGAGCTGGTGGAGTATATCTTTCTAGTGGAAGAGAAAAATCGGGATTTCATTGTGTAGATTTTGAGATATGTCCAAATCAAATTTTAAAATAGTCGTTATAGAATCGTTTATCGACCATATCGGTTAATTTGAATAACTAGAGATTGGGTTTGAATTTAGACAAGGTTCTTTTGAGAAATAGTGATAATTTAATTTTTAGAATTTTACTGTAATTTTTAATTAATTTAATAAGCAACTTTTTATTTGAAGTATTTCGCACCCTGAAATCAACATTTTGAAGTTTCAAAATATGAGTCCACCTACCGATATTATTATATTTTTGGGATCGTAGCGCCTTGCTTGTCACGACTGTAATTTTATTTCTGTCGTTAGCGGCTCAGACGCAAACGAAATTTGGTGTAACAGAATATGCGGAACTTTATAATTTAAATTATATGTTGTTAAGGTCCTAGAACTGTCCACGTTTTCATTTCACGTGTTGTTTCCCTCAACTGACATTGTTGCTTGGCAAAGATTTCTCCACGTCCATATGTATTGATATATATATACACCCCCTTTTCAAATTTCCTTAAGACCTAACCCTTCTCTGTAAAACTCGAAACATAGTGGCCGCCATAAATCAAATAAGCAAACGTGAGAAAACAAAAGTAGAAAATCCTCTAAAATCAAAATAAAATTTCTAAAATCAAAGTAATATATGGGTGGGATCCTGGAAGCTTGCTCTTCCATTTGGTACTCGTTTTGTAGTGTTCGAACAAGGTTTTCCGTCGTTGAAAATTTCACAGCGAGACTAGGGTTGTGGAAATCTGGAATTGGGGTCATCGTTGTAAATTTCTGGTCTTGGATTTGGGTTAGGCATGCTCTATAGCACTTGCGTGCAAAGTCTGGAGTAATTCGAAGTGAAGGGGGGTGGAGCAATGAGGTACAGCACGTGGGAGGCCCGGAGTCGCTGTCTCGATGGGTGGTTCGAAGTTCATGTTTTTAGTATAGGGGAGTGCGGTTTTGGAATGGGATTAAAATGGTGGTAGCGATGGGGGAGTTCGGTGGATATCGAGGTGGTAGTGGGCGGTCAACGGTGGCCATTTCCATGTGTTTTGGGTTCCTAAAGCTGCGTGGATTTCATTTGGGAAGGAAGGACTAAATGGGGCTGGTATGATTTTCTATGTGGGCCGATGTTGAGGAGGTAAAGGCCCAATGATTTTAAAACAAAATATATATTAGTCAAATAGAAATATAATAGTGTATAACTTGTAACCTTCATAATTTATTCATACGTAATCGAAACTCAGCGAAACAAGATCCGACAGGATCGTATGGACGGACACTATCCAATGGAACCGACTAGGAGGGGAATTGAGCTCGTATGAATTAATGGCGAATAAAACTGTTTGATTCAGATCAAACAACAGTTTGTCGTTCTTTAACAATGAACTGCCAATGTGAGTAAAACTCACCAACTATGAACAGTTATATTTTTATAACGTATTTTTAGAACTGTTAGATATTGGCTGATTGACTGTATGTTGACTGTTTGGTTGAACTGCTAGTCAGTTAGTTGAATTTTCTATATCGATTCTGTTTAACAGAATATATCATATGGAACTGAAAGTGATGTTATCTATATTGTTTAACATCTGTGATGCAGGGAAACAGGTTGGAGGAATCCAACTGGATTCCTCAACATTTATTTTACTGTGATTCATATATTGTAATATATGATGTGATATATAATCTGTTGTTGATTATGTATGTTTGGACGATATTTATCATTGTTATATGGTATGATAAATACCATAAGAAATACTGGATATGGGGAAGGGGATTTTCAAAGTGTATTTTGAAAATGAATTATTTATACAAAATCGATGGATTTTATATAGAAAAGAAAAAGAATTTTTATAAAAGAAATATTTATAAAATCAAAGGATAAGTTAGAATAAAAGGAAATCATTTGTAAAGTGAAGAACCGTTACTAAAAGTAAATCTTTATAAATGAATAGTTTATTCGAAAAGGAGTTAATCGATGTTAGTTAACCGATTAGAGAATAAAGTAAAAGGAGTTAATCGATGTTAGTTAATCGATTAGAGAATAAAGTAAAAGGAGTTAATCGATGTTAGTTAATCGATTAGAGTTAAAGTTAAAAGGAGTTAATCGATGTTAGTTAATCGATTAGAGTTAAAGTTAAAAGGAGTTAATCGATGTTAGTTAATCGATTAAAGAATAAAGTAAAAGGAGTTAATCGATGTTAGTTAATCGATTACAGTTAAAGTTAAAAGGAGCTAATCGATGTTAGTTAATCGATTAGAGAATAAAGTTAAAAGGAGTTAATCGATGTTAGTTAATCGATTAGAGTTAAAGTAAAAAGGAGTTAATCGATGTTAGTTAATCATTAGAGTTAAAGTTAAAAGGAGTTAATCGATGTTAGTTAATCGATTAGAGTTAAATTTAAAAGGAGTTAATCGATGTTAATTGTAACAACCCGTAAAATGCGAGCCAGTTTGAAATTTTTATTTTGGCCATTTTAGCGAATTTTAATATTTAAAATAAATTATTTTAAATAATATCGGCGAGAAATTTATTTTGAATATAATTCGAACGTATATATTATACGCGTCGTCGTTAGAATATAAATAATTATTTATAATTATAAATAGAATGGAAAATGGCGCGGTAGTTCGAAAATTCGATTTCTAATTTCAAATGAATATACAGAATTCAATATAAGTCAGAATTGAACGAAACAAGAAATATTTGAATCTGTATAACTATATCTTTGTAACGAAGTTAACAAACTGAGATTTCATTTTAGAAATGATAAGATATGTCCAGTTTAAAATTAGAAATAGTCGCTGTGGAATTTATATATATTTTTATATATATAAGGCCCTTAAAAATAGCAATTTTGCAAACGACCTCGGATTTCGACGAAACCAGTTTTGTTGGGTCCGTGATGTCAAGTTATTGCTAGGTTTCAAATTTCATAATTTTTCGAATCAATATGTGAGCGTGGCCAAGGAAAACGCGTTTGACCAGTTTTAGTTGATTTTAATCGACTGGAAATTGGCCATTTTTCCAACGGTCTCAGAATTCGACGAAACTAGTTTTGTTAGGACCGTATCGTCAATACGAAGCTAGAAAATATTTTTCGAGAATTTTTAGAGTTAGTATGTGACCCCGGTAATTTGAAATGTACGTTTAAAATTCAATATAGTGATTTAAATGTAAATTTAACAGGAAACTGATTCAAACGTCCGAATCAACCTACGATACATAACCCATTGTGTTCAGAATGGGGGTGAAACGCTATGGACGACAGGCGGTGGGCCTCGTTTCGAGGTCATGGATAAAAGTCAACCTTTTTGAATAAATAAATAATTAATAATAATAATAAAAAAAAAAATTATCTCCTCCCTTAACCAGCCCCCCCCCCCCCCCCGATCTCTTTTCATTTCAGATCAATTAAAAAAAAAAAAAAAAAGAGAGCAGGACGGAGGAACGCAGCCGCCGCCGCCGCTCAGGGCGCCCGACCTCCATCCACCACCGCTCCAGTTCCCCAACCTGCCTCCGCCTCTTCCCCGATCCCTCTTCCTCCCTCTCACCTCCTCCACGAACGCGACGCCCCCAAAACGCAGCCGCCCGCCGCAGATGACCTCCCGCCTCCCCGTTCGAACCCCGAGCTGCCCCCTCGAAGCGAGCGCCGACCGCCACCAGAAACCCCCCCCCCCCCTCAGTAAGTATTTTATCTGGTTATTTTATTTTATTTTTTTTTATTTTTAATTTCGATTTTAGATTTAGAAACTGACTGTATTTTTTTAAAAAGAAATGTAAACTGTTTTTTTAAAGGAAATGTAAACTGAATTTTATTTAGGTTAAAAACTGAATTTTATTTAGGTTAAAAACTGAATTTCATTTTGTTTAAAAACTGATTTTAATTAATGTTTAAAACTGATTTTTTTTTATAATGTTTAAAACTGATTTTTTTTTATAAAGTTAAAACTGATTTTTGGAATTTAAAAAAAAAAAACTTTGATTTGAAAAAGGTATTTTAAACTTTAAAAGGTGAAAAGATTTAAACTTTAAAAGTGAAAGATTTAGATTTTAAAAAGGTTTTAAAAGATTTGAACTTTAAAAAGTAAAAGATTTAAAAGAAGTTAAAACTGATTTTGAACTTCGAAGAAAAATATAGTTTTTATCTTTTGAACTTCGAAGGAAAAATATAGTTTTTATCTTTTGAACTTCGAAGGAAAAATATAGTTTTTATCTTTTGAACTTCGAAGGAAAAATATAGTTTTTATCTTTTGAACTTCGAAGAAAAATATAGTTTTTATCTTTTGAACTTCGAAGAAAAATATAGTTTTTATCTTTTGAACTTCGAAGGAAAAATATAGTTTTTATCTTTTGAACTTCGAAGAAAAATATAGTTTTTATCTTTTGAACTTCGAAGGAAAAATATAGTTTTTATCTTTTGAACTTCGAAGAAAAATATAGTTTTTATGTTTTGAACTTCGATAGAAAAATAGCATTTTTATATATTGAACATCAAAGTAAAAATTCGATTTTTATATATTGAATAGCGAACTAAAAATTCGATTTTTATATATTGAATAGCGAACTAAAAATTCGATTTTTATATATTGAACATCGAAGTAAAAATTCGATTTTTATATATTGAACATCGAAGTAAAAATTCGATTTTTATATATTGAACTTTGAACTAAAAATTCGATTTTTATATATTGAATAGCAGAGTAAAAAAAATTCGATTTTTACATATGTAGAGGATACGGGCGAAAGCGACAAAAAGGCGAAACGATGAAGACTTCTGCAAAAGAAGAGTCAAGATGATTGGATAGCTAATTGTGAGAATTTCTCACCTTTCAATTTATTTTCTAGTTATATATATATGCTAGGATGCAGACGGTGCTTAGTAGCACCCGACACAACCGTCCACAGACCATGGACTTGTTTGTTTGACTGTTTGGTGATTGATTGCGATATTGGTTTGAATGTGATTTGTGGTGTGAAAAATCGAATCGATAAATTGGTTAGGATTAGACGTGCGCCGTTATAAGGCGAAGGAGTAAGGCTAGGTTAGACTCTTACTCCAAATTTTGTGGTTTACATAACGAATTGATTTGATTGATGTGTGAATGGCGTGTGCCTTCACTAGACCGGGGATAAGGCTAGGCCTCGTCCCGTTTCTAGTATCGTGCCGTTATGCCGCCGAAATTTTCTAAAATAAGTTAGAAAAATAAAAATATCATTTTATCGAAGAAATGAATTAAATAGAAATTCATATGTTGAAATAAAATGTTTTATCGTTAAAAATATAATTTTTAACGTGAAGTGAATAAAATAGAATATTCATTTACAAACCAGACGGTTTGTTTATGTACACCTATTTGAATGACATTGATTGGGACGATAAATTTTACACATCGCCCAACTGCACAAATAAAATATTTGTTTGATTGTTTGAAACCCTACACGGGTGTTAGGATGAAATATGCAGTTCACTCATCCTGATTGATTAAATATGTCGATCGATTGATTGACAGGCTGTTATAAGCGTTAGATCTCTATATTTGATGCTTATACAGTGTAGTGCACTTTGGTTGATGGTTGATTATTTTTCAATGCTATGATATTCATGTGTTGTATGAAAATCCATATAATGAACTTTATATGGTAATTGATTGGGCCTCATTCCAATTTGAAAAATAAAGAATATTATAAAATAAAAGTTCATGTGTTGACAGTACTCATTCATTGAGATTGGTCATGTGTTGAACGAAATATTTTAATATTAAAATTTACATCTTTATCGATATAAAATAAAAGTTCATGTGTTGACAGTACTCATTCATTGAGATTGGTCATGTGTTGAACGAAATATTTTGATAATAACAACTATTTTGAAAATAGAAATTTATGAAGCCGTGTTGATTAGATTAACGCCATTTTGACGTGAACGATATTTATATCGATTTTAAACGATTTCGAAATGAATTGAATTGAAAACGATTTCAAAATGAATTGAATTGAAAACGATTTCGAAATGAATTGAATTGAAAACGATTTCGAAATGAATTGAATTGAAAACGATTTCGAAATGAATTGAATTGAAAACGATTTCGAAATGAATTGAATTGAAAACGATTTCGAAATGAATTGAATTGAAAACGAATTCAAATTGAATTGAAATCGAATTGAAATGAATTCAAATTGAATTGAAATTTGAATTGAATTGAAATGAATTTTAAAACGAATTTATAAGGAAGAATTCAATTTTGATTTGAATTGAAATGGAAGTTGAAGTTGCTTTTGAAACGAATTTAAAACTATTTATATAATTCGTTTTAAATAGAATCGACGAAATATATATTATATATATTATATATATAATATAATGGCCTGAATAGAACGCGCCGCGCCGCGGCAGTTCGTAAATTTCGACCATTTATTTCAAACGGACATTACGGGAGATCCGACCGTCGGATTCTCCTAAAACCGGAACCGTTGGGTTCGTATCGAAAAGAGCTTTCTAACGAATGTTAGAAATTTGAAATCTAACGGTTGGATTTGGAGATACGTCCAAATCAAATTGGAAAAAGGTCGCTGTAAGTGCAGTTCGATGGCCATTGTTGGAAATCGACTGTACGGGCCTTGATAAAATTATTAAAAATAGTAATAATTTGTGTAAAATCATAAGAAATGATTTGTGAAAGTTTGGGATGAAAAACTCCATATTTGAAAAGATAAAAATAGATTTTTATCGAACTGAACTAGTTTTGAACTAGAATTATAATTCTATTTATTTTTAAATAAATAAATTGAATTCGAAATGGGTTTGAAAATAACCAAAATTTCCAATGAATGCATTGGAGTGGATTTGAATCGAAATTGTCTTCGGAATATTTCGATGTTGGAATTCGTGATTATACAGGTGTTGTTATGGAAATTTGAAAGATATATATTTATATCGTTATTTCCAATACGACATTTGTTAGTCGTAGAATTCGATATTGAATATAAGCCGATATATTTTCTATTCAGAACCTTGTATTGAATATCGAATGTGATTTGGGTTTGTCGTGAATGGTGTCTTCACTAACACTGTTCTTGAACCCAGTTGAGAAAAGATTAAATCTTTTTATTTAGATTTAATGAAGTGTACCAATTAAATGATATTTAATTGGAATTGAATTGGTATTGATTTTTGGGTTTATCGTGAACAGTGTTTTAAATAACACTTGTTCTTTAACCCGATAATTAATCGAATGTGATTTGGGTTTGTCGTGAATGGTGTCTTCACTAACACTGTTCTTGAACCCAGTTGAGAAAAGATTAAATCTTTTTATTTAGATTTAATGAAGTGTACCAATTAAATGATATTTAATTGGAATTGAATTGGTATTGATTTTTGGGTTTATCGTGAACAGTGTTTTAAATAACACTTGTTCTTTAACCCGATAATTAATGGAATGGGATTTTGGGTTTATCGTGAATCGTGTTTTAAATGACACTGATTCTTTAACCCAGATAATGATTAAAACTAAGTGGAGTTTTAATGAATCTTTAATTAGATTGAAAAGATCGAGAATGGAGTATCACCAGTTCTTGTTGCTGGCCCTGTGTGGGCTGGGTTCGCGTGATAGGGGGTTCTCGCTTCGCAGTTTGGTGGCGAACGGGAGACTCTTACCCCTACATGTCCCTTGTGGTGGGGGTTGGTTCGCCAGTGGGCGCGAGACTCGAGAGGGTTGCCGTAAAACAAGTAACTGGGGGACCATGTGAAAGCCACGGTGGGTTTTACCTGCTGCTTGGGGGATGAAGGGATGGTTGCAAAGCCTACCGGAGTTCGTCGGCTATTTCACACGTGGTATCAGAGCTTTGGTTTACAAAGCTAGAGAACAAGACACATTAGAACCGTACGAAAGAATTCATCAGATATTGGGTTAGTAATATCCAATTAGAATGACTCGTTAGAGATAGGATCATTAGTATCCTAGAACGAGTGTGAAAAGTATATTTTTCAAATGAAAACAAATTGGTTTTGAAATTTAAATCAATTATTCGTATTTGATTATTTATTTATTTTGAATATGGACAATCCGATATATAAAGATTTTGCATATATGTCTTGCAAACGTGTATTCGAAGTTTTAATATATTGGGTAGATATAGAATCCCTCTAGTGCCCGGGAGTAATTCTGGTGATGGGGCACTGTCGCCAGTATTTGTTTTCGAGTGACGAAAGTGAGATTTCTATATATTTCCTATTGACTGGTGTGAGAGCCAAAAATTAGATAGGGCCTATTGTTGTGAATTGGCATCAAAAACAAGATTTTCAGTATATGTATTAAAATTATGAATTTGAAAAGCTAATCAACTAATTGATTGATGTTTGTGTTGTTTGTTTATTTGTTTGCTAATTTTTAGCCATTTAGCCTAACAGAACCAAATATTGAATTATATCAAAAATTGGTTGCGTTTGCTTGCATATACATATGTTTATATTGAACAGGTCATAGCAAGGAGGCTAGAGCCAGAGAATAAAATTTGTTTGCCCGACAAATAGGTACATGTTTACTACATAATTTCCTGTTTTGTTTGGGTGATGATGATTTTGTGAGCCTATTGGCTAGCCGCTTGGCTTTTTCTTTTTCTTTTTGAGATCTGAAGGACCGGGGAAGCTATTTGAAATTCCCCGATGCTCCCGGTGCAGGGGAGGTTATGGCGAAATTTTTCGAAAATTTAGGGAGTTAGCCAAATTTTTGAAATTTGAGAAATTCTCAGAAACTAAAGAGTTGGAGAATGGAAGCCAGATCGAGCGTAGAGTTAATTAATCAAACCACTTTCGACTTTGTTCCTTTTCGGGGACGAAAAGTTTTAAGTGGGGGAGATTGTAACAACCCGTAAAATGCGAGCCAGTTTGAAATTTTTATTTTGGCCATTTTAGCGAATTTTAATATTTAAAATAAATTATTTTAAATAATATCGGCGAGAAATTTATTTTGAATATAATTCGAACGTATATATTATACGCGTCGTCGTTAGAATATAAATAATTATTTATAATTATAAATAGAATGGAAAATGGCGCGGTAGTTCGAAAATTCGATTTCTAATTTCAAATGAATATACAGAATTCAATATAAGTCAGAATTGAACGAAACAAGAAATATTTGAATCTGTATAACTATATCTTTGTAACGAAGTTAACAAACTGAGATTTCATTTTAGAAATGATAAGATATGTCCAGTTTAAAATTAGAAATAGTCGCTGTGGAATTTATATATATTTTTATATATATAAGGCCCTTAAAAATAGCAATTTTGCAAACGACCTCGGATTTCGACGAAACCAGTTTTGTTGGGTCCGTGATGTCAAGTTATTGCTAGGTTTCAAATTTCATAATTTTTCGAATCAATATGTGAGCGTGGCCAAGGAAAACGCGTTTGACCAGTTTCAGTTGATTTTAATCGACTGGAAATTGGCCATTTTTCCAACGGTCTCAGAATTCGACGAAACTAGTTTTGTTAGGACCGTATCGTCAATACGAAGCTAGAAAATATTTTTCGAGAATTTTTAGAGTTAGTATGTGACCCCGGTAATTTGAAATGTACGTTTAAAATTCAATATAGTGATTTAAATGTAAATTTAACAGGAAACTGATTCAAACGTCCGAATCAACCTACGATACATAACCCATTGTGTTCAGAATGGGGGTGAAACGCTATGGACGACAGGCGGTGGGCCTCGTTTCGAGGTCATGGATAAAAGTCAACCTTTTTGAATAAATAAATAATTAATAATAATAAAAAAAAAAAATTATCTCCTCCCTTAACCAGGCCCCCCCCCCCCCCGATCTCTTTTCATTTCAGATCAATTAAAAAAAAAAAAAAAAAAGAGAGCAGGACGGAGGAACGCAGCCGCCGCCGCCGCTCAGGGCGCCCGACCTCCATCCACCACCGCTCCAGTTCCCCAACCTGCCTCCGCCTCTTCCCCGATCCCTCTTCCTCCCTCTCACCTCCTCCACGAACGCGACGCCCCCAAAACGCAGCCGCCCGCCGCAGATGACCTCCCGCCTCCCCGTTCGAACCCCGAGCTGCCCCCTCGAAGCGAGCGCCGACCGCCACCAGAAACCCCCCCCCCCTCAGTAAGTATTTTATCTGGTTATTTTATTTTATTTTTTTTTATTTTTAATTTCGATTTTAGATTTAGAAACTGACTGTATTTTTTTAAAAAGAAATGTAAACTGTTTTTTTAAAGGAAATGTAAACTGAATTTTATTTAGGTTAAAAACTGAATTTTATTTAGGTTAAAAACTGAATTTCATTTTGTTTAAAAACTGATTTTAATTAATGTTTAAAACTGATTTTTTTTTATAATGTTTAAAACTGATTTTTTTTTATAAAGTTAAAACTGATTTTTGGAATTTAAAAAAAAAACTTTGATTTGAAAAAGGTATTTTAAACTTTAAAAGGTGAAAAGATTTAAACTTTAAAAGTGAAAGATTTAGATTTTAAAAAGGTTTTAAAAGATTTGAACTTTAAAAAGTAAAAGATTTAAAAGAAGTTAAAACTGATTTTGAACTTCGAAGAAAAATATAGTTTTTATCTTTTGAACTTCGAAGGAAAAATATAGTTTTTATCTTTTGAACTTCGAAGGAAAAATATAGTTTTTATCTTTTGAACTTCGAAGGAAAAATATAGTTTTTATCTTTTGAACTTCGAAGAAAAATATAGTTTTTATCTTTTGAACTTCGAAGAAAAATATAGTTTTTATCTTTTGAACTTCGAAGGAAAAATATAGTTTTTATCTTTTGAACTTCGAAGAAAAATATAGTTTTTATCTTTTGAACTTCGAAGGAAAAATATAGTTTTTATCTTTTGAACTTCGAAGAAAAATATAGTTTTTATGTTTTGAACTTCGATAGAAAAATAGCATTTTTATATATTGAACATCAAAGTAAAAATTCGATTTTTATATATTGAATAGCGAACTAAAAATTCGATTTTTATATATTGAATAGCGAACTAAAAATTCGATTTTTATATATTGAATAGTGAACTAAAAATTCGATTTTTATATATTGAACATCGAAGTAAAAATTCGATTTTTATATATTGAACTTTGAACTAAAAATTCGATTTTTATATATTGAATAGCAGAGTAAAAAAAATTCGATTTTTACATATGTAGAGGATACGGGCGAAAGCGACAAAAAGGCGAAACGATGAAGACTTCTGCAAAAGAAGAGTCAAGATGATTGGATAGCTAATTGTGAGAATTTCTCACCTTTCAATTTATTTTCTAGTTATATATATATATGCTAGGATGCAGACGGTGCTTAGTAGCACCCGACACAACCGTCCACAGACCATGGACTTGTTTGTTTGACTGTTTGGTGATTGATTGCGATATTGGTTTGAATGTGATTTGTGGTGTGAAAAATCGAATCGATAAATTGGTTAGGATTAGACGTGCGCCGTTATAAGGCGAAGGAGTAAGGCTAGGTTAGACTCTTACTCCAAATTTTGTGGTTTACATAACGAATTGATTTGATTGATGTGTGAATGGCGTGTGCCTTCACTAGACCGGGGATAAGGCTAGGCCTCGTCCCGTTTCTAGTATCGTGCCGTTATGCCGCCGAAATTTTCTAAAATAAGTTAGAAAAATAAAAATATCATTTTATCGAAGAAATGAATTAAATAGAAATTCATATGTTGAAATAAAATGTTTTATCGTTAAAAATATAATTTTTAACGTGAAGTGAATAAAATAGAATATTCATTTACAAACCAGACGGTTTGTTTATGTACACCTATTTGAATGACATTGATTGGGACGATAAATTTTACACATCGCCCAACTGCACAAATAAAATATTTGTTTGATTGTTTGAAACCCTACACGGGTGTTAGGATGAAATATGCAGTTCACTCATCCTGATTGATTAAATATGTCGATCGATTGATTGACAGGCTGTTATAAGCGTTAGATCTCTATATTTGATGCTTATACAGTGTAGTGCACTTTGGTTGATGGTTGATTATTTTTCAATGCTATGATATTCATGTGTTGTATGAAAATCCATATAATGAACTTTATATGGTAATTGATTGGGCCTCATTCCAATTTGAAAAATAAAGAATATTATAAAATAAAAGTTCATGTGTTGACAGTACTCATTCATTGAGATTGGTCATGTGTTGAACGAAATATTTTAATATTAAAATTTACATCTTTATCGATATAAAATAAAAGTTCATGTGTTGACAGTACTCATTCATTGAGATTGGTCATGTGTTGAACGAAATATTTTGATAATAACAACTATTTTGAAAATAGAAATTTATGAAGCCGTGTTGATTAGATTAACGCCATTTTGACGTGAACGATATTTATATCGATTTTAAACGATTTCGAAATGAATTGAATTGAAAACGATTTCAAAATGAATTGAATTGAAAACGATTTCGAAATGAATTGAATTGAAAACGATTTCGAAATGAATTGAATTGAAAACGATTTCGAAATGAATTGAATTGAAAACGATTTCGAAATGAATTGAATTGAAAACGATTTCGAAATGAATTGAATTGAAAACGAATTCAAATTGAATTGAAATCGAATTGAAATGAATTCAAATTGAATTGAAATTTGAATTGAATTGAAATGAATTTTAAAACGAATTTATAAGGAAGAATTCAATTTTGATTTGAATTGAAATGGAAGTTGAAGTTGCTTTTGAAACGAATTTAAAACTATTTATATAATTCGTTTTAAATAGAATCGACGAAATATATATTATATATATTATATATATAATATAATGGCCTGAATAGAACGCGCCGCGCCGCGGCAGTTCGTAAATTTCGACCATTTATTTCAAACGGACATTACGGGAGATCCGACCGTCGGATTCTCCTAAAACCGGAACCGTTGGGTTCGTATCGAAAAGAGCTTTCTAACGAATGTTAGAAATTTGAAATCTAACGGTTGGATTTGGAGATACGTCCAAATCAAATTGGAAAAAGGTCGCTGTAAGTGCAGTTCGATGGCCATTGTTGGAAATCGACTGTACGGGCCTTGATAAAATTATTAAAAATAGTAATAATTTGTGTAAAATCATAAGAAATGATTTGTGAAAGTTTGGGATGAAAAACTCCATATTTGAAAAGATAAAAATAGATTTTTATCGAACTGAACTAGTTTTGAACTAGAATTATAATTCTATTTATTTTTAAATAAATAAATTGAATTCGAAATGGGTTTGAAAATAACCAAAATTTCCAATGAATGCATTGGAGTGGATTTGAATCGAAATTGTCTTCGGAATATTTCGATGTTGGAATTCGTGATTATACAGGTGTTGTTATGGAAATTTGAAAGATATATATTTATATCGTTATTTCCAATACGACATTTGTTAGTCGTAGAATTCGATATTGAATATAAGCCGATATATTTTCTATTCAGAACCTTGTATTGAATATCGAATGTGATTTGGGTTTGTCGTGAATGGTGTCTTCACTAACACTGTTCTTGAACCCAGTTGAGAAAAGATTAAATCTTTTTATTTAGATTTAATGAAGTGTACCAATTAAATGATATTTAATTGGAATTGAATTGGTATTGATTTTTGGGTTTATCGTGAACAGTGTTTTAAATAACACTTGTTCTTTAACCCGATAATTAATCGAATGTGATTTGGGTTTGTCGTGAATGGTGTCTTCACTAACACTGTTCTTGAACCCAGTTGAGAAAAGATTAAATTTTTTTATTTAGATTTAATGAAGTGTACCAATTAAATGATATTTAATTGGAATTGAATTGGTATTGATTTTTGGGTTTATCGTGAACAGTGTTTTAAATAACACTTGTTCTTTAACCCGATAATTAATGGAATGGGATTTTGGGTTTATCGTGAATCGTGTTTTAAATGACACTGATTCTTTAACCCAGATAATGATTAAAACTAAGTGGAGTTTTAATGAATCTTTAATTAGATTGAAAAGATCGAGAATGGAGTATCACCAGTTTTGCTCCAGGCGATAGTTAAATCTTTAATTAGATTTGAACGTGAAATTTAGAAACTAACTGTCGGTTAGCCAAGCAGAATGGTTTTCTGGATATTGATCTGATGTTGGTTTCGGCCTTCGGGGTTAATATTTGGGGAATTATTCTCTTGATTAATTTACGGTTAGTGACTAATGAATTGGAATGAGGCGTATGTTGTGTTTGTGTAACACTTTTATAACATATACGCGAGTTATTCGGAAAGGCCGGGTTTATCCCATTCTGAATAACTGATACGACGATAAGTCGAAGATGAAGACGATGGTCGAAGACCGGAAGTCTTCACGTCGTTTGGGTGATAACTGATGATCTTGATTGGGCTGTACACCCAAGAAGATGGAAACAGTTGGTGATCGTCCAGACGTACTTGGAGATCGATGGATATGCGGGGTACTAGGTGCCTCCGGTTTCGTTCAGACCCAGAACGGACTTGTAAATGGACTGTGTGTCTGACATCGGATTTCATTCTGTGTGACTGATATCGGTGGCATAGGATGGTTTGCCTGTGTGGCATGCTAAGATGCAAATGATCAAGGCTTCTGTTGAAAAGCAAAGTCTTGTGGTGATGATCAAAGCACGGCCTTTGTGGCGTAGCTTTGTGTAACGTTTACCTCGCGTGTTTCACACCAGGTATGAACCAAAAACGGGAGACGGACCTCAGGGAGGGCCTGCGTTTCCTCCTAGCTAGAAGTGGCGTCAGTGGTTTTACACGCCCTGACGAGTTTGACTTATGTGGTTGTTGCTGTTGCGAGGCGCCTCGGTTAGATCGGACGATCCGGGTCCGATGGAGTCATTCGTTGGCTCGCTTACGCCCCAAAGGGCGGCGAAACGCAGTGTCCAGGGTTTAAGTTTAATCCACATCGGTGGACCGGCCCTGACGATCCAAGGGTCGATGCGTTCTGATCCTGAGACTCGGGCTAGGCAGTCTCGAATCGGTTGAGGACTATCTTTTGCCTCGGTTCATAGACGGAAATCCAATTTCCAAATACGTGACATTTGCGGTTTTAATTTGTAAACCTATATATGGCGGCATAGTGGCATGGGACGCTCATGTCGCCTATGATTGATACTTATGATTTGAAGTTGTTTTATACACTATACACTTATAATAGTATCAAATGATTTGTTTTAAACGTATCAAGCATTCTTGGCTATTATAAGGTAAAAACCCTATCCTCCGGCTTGCGATTGCATTGTGTGATGGGAACTGGGTCTTATAACAGCTTCATTTTTCTTTATTAAGCATTGCGCTGTTGTTTTATGCACTGGTATTCTTGGGAGGAAACCCGTTCCGTGTTAAACGACGTGGTCCCTTGATTTACCTAAGCTTTAAAAATAAAGATTAATAACTGTTTTAGTTCTCACACCAGTCACATGACTGACTCGGAGTTTATTGTTTTAACCTAAACTCTGGGTGCCCCTTATTTTGACACGGGCAGCTAGTAGTTTTGGTTTTTGCAGATTTATATTCACAGGATCCTGGTTTACAGCTGGAACGATATCCGGAAAGCTTTGTATCCGTATATCTCATTCTAGTTGTGTATTGTAATATTTTTCCGCTGCTATGTATTTAAATGTAATTTAAATCTCTGATATTTCTGTGTAATATTCATTTATACTCTGTATATTCTTGTAATCTGATGCATTGTTGTAATATACAATGAAACGTTCTTCTGTATGCGTTCTGTTGTGGTTTGTTCTCGAACTATCCGACGCTTTCCTTTACGGGGAAGTTTCGGGTCTTCACACTAGTTAATCGATTAGAGAATAAAGAATAAAGGAGTTAATCGATGTTAGTTAATCGATTAGAGAATAAAGTTAAAAGGAGTTAATCGATGTTAGTTAATCGATTAGAGAATAAAGTAAAAGGAGTTAATAGAATATAGTTTATTCGAATAAAGTTAGTAAATCGAATATAGTTTATTCGAAAGGGGTCAAGTGAATAGAGTAAATCAAATAGAGATTTATTCGAACGAGAGTTAAGTAAGGAAGTTAGTTAAAGAAATATAAAGTGAACTTTGCCTATTTCAAAGTTAGAAATGTTGTTCAGTTAAGGTCTGAGAGGTAGTTCTACCCCAACTTGATTGGCTTCGTTTTTAACTAAGGAATAGTTAAGGTTCGGCAGTAAAAGGAAATGGTTTGAGTTGGCATCGCGATGGTTTGTTTAAACATCGGCCTAAGTCCAATAAAGAAGCTTTGGAAATATTTTCCAAATAAGAAACCAGAAATGTTTTCTAATAAAGAAAACAAGAAATGGAAATGTTTTCCAATGGTAATAACATGTATTTTCTAAATTTAGAAAATAAGAAATGTTGAATATAGGGAAACATGAGATGAAAAATGAACAGGAGATGAATGTTAAATGATGTTTGATCGATATAATTTCCATTTGGAAATAATATCGTTGTTTGCACACTTGTTTTTATTCGATAGTTAAATCACAGACTATCGAAGTTTTGACCATTTTAACGTTGTTAATATGGAGAGACCGGTTGGATTATTATCCAAAGAACCACTCTGTATTGGCATAAGCGTTGTGAATCATATATGCCAAAGATAATTGAAGACGGTGTTATGCAAGGGCTATCCTGTTTACAGAATAGTGCCTTCGGTTCATCCTGTTCCTGGATGACTTGTATGGACGGATGTCTGACAGAGTATTTCCAGACGATCACGTATATTGATTTCTCCAACCGTACCAAGAGTGGAAGCGGAGAAGGAAACTTCTTTTAGCTAACACATAATGTATTGTTGAGGACGTCAATCGGTGATTGGATGGATTTGATGATGTGGCATTCAAAGTGAATCTAGTGTGATGATAAAGCGTAGCTTCTAGCCTCACATCTGGTAAATGACAGAAATCGGGCAGGCAACATGGCTAAGTCTGTCGCACCGAAGTAGGGTGTATAATCACCTGATCTAGAGTTTCATTTACTTCTAAAAATCTATTGTTGATGCTGTCCCATTCGGGAAACGGTTGATGATCCCAACTGTTGGTGATATACATTCGATACACTCAAGCGAAATGAGTGGTCGGTCATGTGTGGCCAGGTTGCAAGATGTTCTTGTTGAACCCAGTGTATTCCTCTCTAGAGGTACACTAGCGAAAGGTGGTTCCATACCTTGTCATAGTTGGAAATCCATTATCCAATACGTACTTCCGGTTTCGATTGTATACTATATATGTAGAACGTGAGATGAAAGCGTTTCTGCTAGATGATTATATATACTGTGGTTGATAGACATTAATATAATATCAAAAGGTTTTGATATAAAGATAATTTGGATACTCATAAGGGAAAAACCCGTTCCGTTGTATGGCGTGGTCTTATGAGATATCATTTTCCTGCTTGAACTGTTTTAAACTGTTTTACTCACACCAGTCCCATGACTGACCCGGAGTTTATTTTGTTGTGTTCCCTAAACTCTTGGGTGCCTAAATTTGTATGGGTAGTCAAGTAGTCAGGATTTACAGATATACTGGAAGAGCTTGGAGCAGGAGGCTTCAAGATCATTATAGCTATAGTTATTTCCACTGTGTTGTAAGTGTTGTACTTTGATAATGATGTATATTCAAATACAGATGTATATTTCAAAGTTATGTTACATATATTATATGTTATTCGTTCCGTTGTGAGATTCGTGTTACTTTGATGTTGTGTTCATCTTCTTCTATTCTAAATTTCTATCTTATCTATCCTCACCCTCTAATTTCTTTCACTAATTACCAGGATTTTTCGATGTTTTGGTTATCGACTTCGTGTTTATGTCGATAACCAAAGTCGCTCAAAATCCGGGTCGTTACATAACTCCTGTTGAATAACTAATATTCGATAACTCCTTTCGAATAACTAATATTCGATAACTCCTTTTGAATAACTAATATTCGATAACTCCTTTTCGAATAACTAATATTCGATAACCTCTTTTCGAATAACTAATATTCGATAACTCCTTTTCGATTAACTAATATTCGATAATCTCTTTTTGAATAACTAATATTCGATAAATTCTCTTCTTCGAATAACCTTATTTGATAACTCTTTCTTCGAATAAACTATATTCGAATAACTCTAATCCGACTAACTCTAATTCAATTAACTCTATTCGAATAACTAATATTCGACTAACTCTAATTTAATTAACATTGTTCGAATAACTAATATTCGACTAACTCTTGTTCGATTAACTCTATTTAATTAACTTTATTCAATTAACTAATATTCGACTAACTCTAATTCAATTAACTCTATTCGAATAACTAATATTCGACTAACTCTTGTTCGATTAACTCTATTTAATTAACTCTATTCGATTAACTCTAATCGATTAACTCTAATTTGGTTAACTCTAATCGATTAACTAATATTCGACTAACTCTTGTTCGATTAACTCTAATTCCTTTTATAATCCTACTTACTTTCCAAATATTTCCTTTTATGATATCTTATTCATTTTCTAAATAAATATTCTTTTTTTATCCTTCTATTTATTCTCCCAATATATATTCCTTTAATTTTTCTATTTATTTAACAAATAAATATTCCTTTTCAATTATATTTATTCAACAATTATTTCCTTTGCAATTCTATTTGTAAATGTTTTACAAATATTCCCTTTTCAATTCTATTTGTAAATGTTTTACAAATATTTCCTTTCCAATTCTATTTGTAAATGTTTTACAAATATATCCTTTACTATTCTATTTGTAAATGGTTTAAAATATTCCCTTTTCAATTCTATTTGTAAATGGTTTACAAATATTCCTTTTTCAATTTTATTTGTAAATGGTTTACAAATATTCCCTTTTCAATTCTATTTGTAAATGGTTAACAAATATTCCCTTTTTAATTTGTTTCACAAATATTTCCTTTCATGTTTGTTTCACAAATATTTTCCTTATATATTTGTTCTTTGATTTTATAAAAATATTTTCGTTTATAAAATCCTTTGATTTTATAATTATTTTCTTTTATGAAATCCTTATTCCTTTTATATATGAAATCCATTAGTTTTATGTGAATAATTTATTTTCAAAATACACTTTGAAAATCCACTTTTCCATATTCCAGTATTCTTACGGTATTTAAAATACCCAAATAACAATGATTTATATCATTAAACACACATAATCCACAATAGATTATATATCACATCATATATTTCAGTATAAAAAAAATTAAAATAAATGTTGAGGAATCCAGTTGGATTCCTCCGACCTGTTTCTATGCATCCACAGACGTTAAACAATACAATTAACATCAATTTCAGTTCACTATGAAATATTTTGCTAAACAGAATCAATTTATATATTTATTTATTTATATGTATATATATATATATATAACCAGATCTATAATTTCAACCAATTACTTAGCAGTTCACCAAACAGTCAACACACAAAATTCAACCAACATTTATCAGTTCTAAAAATACGTTATAAAAATATAAACTGATCAGAATAGTGAGATTTACTCACATTGGAAGATCATCATTAATAATGATAACCATCGCTTGATTCAGACGGACAATTTAATTCGCTATAAATTGTAACGGGCCTCGATTCACTCCCAGTCAGTTCCATTGTGTAGCCACCGTCCGTACGATCCCAATGGATCTGACCGTTCCCAAAACTGATAAAGTATGGCTAAGATACACCATTTATAATTTAGTACATTAATTTATATTAAATTAAACTAATTGTTTTTAGCCTTCGGCCTTACCAAAATGAACTCGGCCCAAACTCCCCATCATAGAAACCCACGAAGCCCACCTTCAATTTAAAACCCGCACCCACCATCTCTTCTTCCCCAATACCAGAAAATCAGTTGTTCTCCTTCAAACCATTACTGTGCTTTCTTTTCCACGGTTCTCCTCCAATACCTCATTAATCAATATGCCGCTATCACCATTACGCTTGTCGTCGAGAACTCTTCCATGACAATATCTACCCAAGCAACTTGCACGCAGGGTTCCTCGTGCGTTCTCCAGATGCTTCTGCAACTTGGTGTGCAACCATCGAACTGTTTTTGCACAAAAACCCATGGAAATTTCAGACAAGGTGTTAATCCTCCCCACAAACTCGGTTACGATCTTTAAATCGCACAAAAATGCTTAGATTTGCCAAAACCTTGAACCCTAGGTTTACTGTAAACACTACAACAAAATGACCCTAATACAACGGTGGAACACCGTTGTAATATACATTTTACAACGGTGGGAACCGCCGTGTATTAAGAAGTTGTAATAGACTAATATCTTTTACAACTTTTTTGCACTGTTGCAACACCGTTGTAATATGTATATTTTACAACTTTTTTCCACCGTTGTAACAAACTTTATTACAACAATTATGCACCGTTGTAATAAAATCTACTACAACTGTTATGCATTGTGATTGACATTTGGTTTTAAAAAAAAATAAACATATTTTGCAACTGAAAAGAACAATACACTAAATATAGCAATACTCCATAAGCAAATCCGATATTACAATTATTTGCAATCTAATTTATTAAAATACACTTAATATTCAGTATTACAAACAATAAGTTTTAGACAACATTTCGTACATTATTACATACTTGACTGTTAGCTCATAGCTCCTACAGATGTACAAATAATGTTAAATTTTAAGGTCTTGGAGGATATGGGAAGTAAATTACTTTGTTGCTTGCCTTTTGAAAACCGAAACATTTTTGAAGAGTGGAGCATGAAGATCAGGATCATTCGAAATAGGTGGTGCATTAGCTATTTCCATTTTGGCATAGATGAGTTCTCTGTCTACTTCCGTCAAAGCTACAAGTTTCCAAAAAATTCACATTGTAAAATGATAAATGATCCTTATGCAGATATAGAAGTGTTCGTAGCGCAAGACTGAAAATAAAAAAATAAAAATTGACAACCTTGAATTGTGAAGGTGGTGGTGCTTCTGAACTTGGGCTACTGGGTAAAGTATTGTTGAACCTAAAACTAGTATCGACTGCTGCAGCAACAAGCAACTTACAAGCGGTAATTTATAAATATATGAATATTTCTATATTTTACTAAATAACATATAGAACAAAACCAATCAAAAAATATGATATTCAAGAAAACTAGGTAGGCGGCATCACGTATCATTTTATAGCAAAACTAGGAGAAAGGATTCAGCATTTAGACATGAGATCATATGGTTCATGTGAATCAAAATATGTGCATTTTTTCTTCTATAAAAAGTATTTATAAGGAGAACAAACTATTAAAATAATATCTTGTTCAGCAGTTTAAATTATACTTGCAGTCTTAACTAATGTATACCTTGCTCTTGATGGATGGCTCAGGGGAAGGGGAGAGATTTAAAGTTGCAGGAGATAATACACTAGTAGGCACTTGAGGAAGTTGCATCAACAAGAAAAATTAAAACATAAAGATTTATTATTTTAAAGCTGAGATACACTCTTATCACCTATAAATAAAATAGAAACCTGACAAATCAGGAATTCAATAGGGAAAATTTATCTGTAAAGAATGATCACAAAAGGACATAAGAAAATACGGACATCACATACCTCTTGCAAAGGCGGTATGTATGGATTGCCACCACCATGTTCTAACACGTTACTTGAGTTATAAATTGGGGCAAGCAAAGGAGGGAACTTACTCAAACTAGTACCGCTAATCGAAATCTGAAACATGCAAATTTTGAATAGAATGAAACAATATTTCATGCATAATCCAGGATGCATTAGGCAGAACATATGGAGTCATTACTGGTCGTGTACTCTCAATAGAAGTGAGGCTTTCGAATTTACTTGATTGTAGTCATCAAGTTTTTAGATAAATTCAGTAACACAACGATCAATATATGGCATGTACAGTTGTATAAGAATGAAGAGGGCACTGCATGCTGACTGTGCGACAAGCACCCAATTTCTTTAACGGTTAAATGTTTCAAATAAGTACATCTACTGTGATGATATAGTTGGTATACTAGGCGCATACATTAGCAAGTAAACTATATGAAAGGTATCATGAATAAACCTGTTATCGGTTCATCAAAAATCCCTGTATGGTGATAAGAACAGAGCATTGTACCACACACGTTGAAAGGTGCAAGATGATGATAAATTGATTGCGATTTAGATGCATGAGGTCTATATACGTTCATGGACGTGCACATTACAAAACACATCATAAGCTGCATCTCCTAAATTGACTGCGAATTACATGCATGAGTTCTATATATATACAGGGATATTTTAGAAAGTATAAAATGTTGTATATATACTACAAGACACATCATAAGCTTCATCGCCTAAATTGATTGTGAATTACATCCTTTTTATTTATTTATTTTGGATTTCACGGTGAGATCACTAAGGCTATAAAAATATACTATCCTAAAAGAGCCTAAGTTGAAATTGTTAAAATTACCCAAATACTCCGGGAATTTCATGTTACAAAAAAGAAGGGAAAGTACTAAATTGCCTCCATAACTAGAGGCGGCGCAGCCACTACGCTGCCAGTAAAGTTCACCAGCTAAAAGAATTAAACAGAAAAAAAGAAGAAGAAGGAAATTTAGTAAACTCCAGCAAAGTCCAGAAATACACAAGCACGGAAAATATAAAAAAGAGGTGCCTTTGTATCACGACTGCTAGAATTGCCATCAGACGGGGAGAAGGATAACCGAGCGGTGACCGGACTCAAAGCAGAATATCATATTTGCAAATGCACAATATCATATATGCATTGTATAAGTCGATCGACCAAACCAACTAAATGTGTAGCCCTACTTAAGCTAGGGGATAACCAGCTATTTAACATAAATAATATCTTGAACCTGAAAATAAATGACAGACTATTAATACTTTTATCCAAACTAAGATATTTTAGTCTTCTAGAAATCAACAATCCTCATACAAACAAATTTCACAGCAAAATATATCTACAACATCAACATAATTTAGTAACAACAGTTTTGATATTTTGAGATACAAAATAGGTCGTTGCAGTGCTTTATTCCACGAGTCCATAACATACAAAATTAAACTCCTCAGTATGTCGGAACAGGTCTACACTGCCTTGAAGGCAGTGCGTTTGCACCGCCTTTCAAGGAAGTGCGTTTGCACCGCCTTTCAAGGCAGTGCTGCACCGCCTTGCAAGGCAGTGCAAACTTGCACTGCCTGAAGGCAGTGTGTTTGCACTGCCTGAAATGATACAAAGGCCCCTGCATGTTAATGCTGACATACATGCAAACTAGAAAAATAGGGGAGGGTTCCATTGAGTATGACAATCCCTGACAGCTCAAATATACCAAAGCAATAGAACAAGAATATGTTTGTCAGTTTTTCATTTCACTAATGGTTCAACTCTCACTTTTAGATACTAAAATGCATACATAAATCCCAACTAGACTATTGACTAGCAAGATTCTAGCATAAAGCCTACATACAACATGTATAACATGCATAGTGGGAAGCTCAAATCATGAAGCAAAAGTGATAACAACAGGCAAGGCCATGCAGATTTAGATGGCGAAAAATCAGGATATTCAAGTGGCTACATACGTAGGAGATTTTGCAGCAAACCGATAAACCCAAATTGAAAGAGGGAAAAACAAATAATTGAAGAACTTGAATTTGTTCAAGTGAGATAACTCACCTGCAGATCGTCGGCAAAGGGGAAAGGGCAGAGTTAGCTGGCTTCGCGAGGGTGACTAGGCGTAGGCGGATTTGGCTTCAAGTTGAAGACGACGGACGGTGGAGTGGTTGCGCCTAGAGCATATCAACTGCAGTGGCTTCAAGCAAAAGGCGTTGCCCCTTTTTGTTCCACGGGTTCAGAGTTCAATCAGAGAGAGGAGAAAGAAGAGGGGCCGCGGCCGATGGGAGATAGGAGTAGGCGAGGCAAGGGCTAGCTTGGTGGCCATTAATTTCGGATTTTGGGGAATAATTAGTTGAATTTGGGAAAATGATTATGAATTGGGGAAAGGTTAATACGGTGGCAACATAGAATACTGGCAAGGAGGACACGCGGTGAAAAGTAAATTTATTAAATACGAGACCGTCAATTCTTAGAGCAAAAATTTCGCAATTTCCCACCTAAATTTCATTGCTAACATTTGGAGACCGATCTTTTCATTGTTCGTTTCACCCAGATGTACAGAATTAAACGTTACAACCTAGAACCAGTACAAATTTACTGAATATAATATTTAAACGTTACAACCTATAACCAGTACAAATTTATTAAATATAATATGGATGAGTTAGGAAATATTTTGCTGAAGCATTAGATATTGCTCATTAATAATAGCTATTGTTAACTATTCCTTATTTCTTCTTATTTATAATTAAATATAACTTATTAAAAGTTTATTAATTATGTATACTTTACTAATAATTATTCATTATTAAATACTTAACAATCATTATCAAAAAACTAAATTTTACTTCTTAATTAGTGATTCTTACTTCTTATTTATCGATTACTAAAATTAATTATATATTCATTACTAAAAACTAATTTTTATTTATTTATTTTTAATTTCTAACAATAATACACAATTATTATATAGCGAAAAGAAATTATTAATATTAGTTATTACATATTTTCAAATAAACTATTTATTATTATTATTAAACAATAGTTATTGAGTATTAATATTTTTATTAATTATCGAATTTTTATTAATTATTAATATGGTATTTTTATTGTAGTGTAGTCATATATTACAACAGTCAAAAAATAAAAGTTGTGATATGCTTTTATTACAACTGGCAAAATAACACAGTTGTTAAAAATAAGTTTATTACAACTTTTCTGGAAAAAAGTTGTAAAAAAACATTTATTACAACGGTGATTTTACCACCGTTGTAAAATTAAAGTTGTAATATGGTGTTTTTGTTGTAGTGATATATTCATTCCATGCAAAATGACATCGGGCACTTCAAAACTAATACTGGGCTGAAGCTACACTCTTCACAAATCTAAATACACAACTCTTTTGATTTTTAGGATTTTATTTGGATTTAAGATGAATTTTGAAGTAGACATTTCCACATGAAGAAAGAAACTGGTGGCGGCTGAAAAATTTGACCATAGGAAAAATGAATTAAGGGTTTAGAAGATGGAAGGGTATTAATAGAAATAAGATATTTTTTTATATTCGATTTAAATATTTATTTTTACTCCTATATTATTTGTGTTTGTCTTTAAAAATTTGTACGACCACATATAATAACCAAAAATCATGAAAATGGACATGCGCCTGCAGTTTGATATTACAGGCCCAACGAAACTGGTTTCATCGAATTCCAACTCTGTTTTCTCACACAACGTATTTTTGAAGGTCCAATTATCGACTGTTTTTCACATTAAAATCCCGTACCACATACTGACGTCAAAAATAACGAAAATTGAAATCTAGCAATAATTTAATATTGCGGATCCAACAAAATTAGTTTCGTCGAAAACGGAGGTCGTTTGCAAAACTGACTATTTTTAATGCTCTAAATAACCCATTTAAATATATAAACATATTTAAAAATAATTAAATTAAATATTTATAAATAAATATTATTGTATATACATTCACAACAGAATATCATATAGCTCCCGTTGGATTTATAACCCGATACTTTAAAATTCCCAGTTATATAAATATTCGATTTATATATAAAATCTTTTTATAATATAAATATATATTTAAAAATTCCATAGGAATTCCATGGCGACTTTTCTAAAATTTGATTTGGACATAAATCAAAAGCTACATAATGAAATCCCGATTTTTCTTCTTCACTAGAAATATATACTTCACCAGCTCCGAACGTTTCTTGTTTCACAGAAATCCGATTTAAAACGGACCCTATATATTCAGTTGAAGTTCAAATCGCCAAATAGCGAACTGCCGCGCCATTTCGAGCTCGATTATAATCATAATATAAATTCTACGTTCAATTGTCGTTCAAATAATATATTCGTTATTCAAATTCAATTCCAAACTGAAATATATATTTTAAATTGCCCAATTCACACAATGTTATGAATTCTACTATTTCCGACTATTTCAGAAATTAAATATATTATTCTATTATTTAATTTAATTAAATATTCACTATTATTAAATTCTATGACCATTCAAATCTCTAAATCACTATTTATATAATTAAATAAATTAATTATTATACGGAAAAATATGGGTCGTTACATTCTTCCCCCTTAAAATAATTTCGTCCTCAAAATTGCTAAGGTAGAAAACAAACCCCACTAACTAATTTAAAATTATCTGTTAAATTCTTAAATTCCAGTTTCACTATACCTATTAATTTTAATTAAAATATTAATTAATTCTTATCAATGAAAATTTTCAAAAATTCTAAAAAAATTCTAACACCTTATATTTCCGAAAAAAATCGCCAGCACCTCCTTTGTACTGGTCAATAGCTCAAACTCCAACTCGTTTCTCTAGGCCTTCTTCAACCCAAAAGAAAATCAAACAGCCAAGCGGCTTGCTAATTCGCCTCATCAAAATCTCAAACCTATATATAATATAAACTTGTACCTATTTGTCGGGCATATCATTATATCCTTTACATCTGCTGCTAATTCAGCATATATCAATGTCATCCCAATCAAACTCCAATCACTTTTATCTCCAACACAACCATTCGCTTATATCCATGCCAAATATCATTTCAAACTTGAGTTTCATTCTCGATTCCAAATTCTTAACTCAATTATCAAATTACCCTTTAAATTGAAATCTCAAAAATCCAATTTGTCTCGATATCATTTTAATTCAATTTCAGTTACAACTTAACTGACTTTATTTTAATTCCAATTGGCTTTCCCAATTTCAATTCAGTTTGGTTTTAACTTAAACAATCTTTCCCTGGGAAGTTTAAATCACTTAACTTTTCAAAAAGCAACCAATCTTGTTCAAATATCAAACTTTAACTGTTTTCGCAAAATATTTCCAAAACAAAATCTTTGGCAGTAATCCGTCACTTACAACTCGAAAATTAACACTGATGATGCTGCGCAGTCATCATCAGAAATATTTTCCAGCGATCGAAGTGAGTTCAATACTATATCACTTTCTGAAACCATTTCTAAACATTTCCACTTTGAAATATAATTCAAAATACCATCCCTAATGTTTGTAAAACAATTTAAAATCTCCCAAGATTTTAAATTCTCAAATATTTAATCCAAATTCATTAACAAACATCCTTCCAAATTTCCAGGGTTTTAATTTAAATTCTGATTCAAATTCAGATTTAATTCATCTCAATTTCATATATTACACTTATATGAATTCGGTTCGTTATTTACATAACCATTTAATTTATAATCTTAATCGATTATAACAACCAACACATCCAATCTACTTATAATAATTCCAATATAAATCCTTTATATCACAATATACATTGGGCAAAATTATTTCATTTACCCTCTTTTCAAAACATACCATGTCGGTCCATCGTATTCAAGTGTTTATAAACCCCTACCGACACAGTGGATCAAAGTGATCGACTAGAACCCATAAACAACTCAACCAATAAATCTCCACATTATAAAACCATTTTATATTGAATAAAAAATACGTCAACTCGTATATATACACTAAAACTCAATCTATGGTATTACTAACCCCATCTCTACTGAGTCACGCCACAGAGCCAAGGTAATTACTTAACCTTCAGCTCTGATACCACTGTAACAGCCCGGGGAATTTGCGATCCTTGTTATCGACACCAAACACAATGTCGACTAATCAAGCATCGGAAATACCAGATAGTCCATGAAAGAAATTAGAGGGTGAGAATAGATAAGATAGAAACTTAGAATAGAAGAAGAACATGCATCATCATCAGAGTAACACGAATCTCATAGCGGAACGAACAACATATAATAGATACATAATTTTGAAATAAAATCAGTATATGTATACAGTAACATTATCAAAGTACAACACTTACAACATAGAGGAAATAACTATAACTTTATAATCCTGAAGCCTCCTCCTCCAAGCTCTCCAAGTATATCTGTAAAATCCTGACTACTTGACTGCCCGTACAAAATTGGGGACCCAAGAGTTTAGGGAAAACAAAACAAAATAAACTCTGGGTCAGTCATAGGACTGGTGTGAGTAAAACAATTTAAAATAGTTTGAACAATTAAACAATATCTCATAAGACCACGCCGTATAATGAAACGGGTTTTTCCCTTATAAGAATCCAAAACATTTGATTTAACTTTCAAAATCTTTTTGAAAGAACGATAATCTTTATATCAAAACTCTTTTGATAATATAATAGTGTCTATCAACCACAATATAATAACCATCTAGCAGAACGCTTTCATCTCACGTTCCACATATATAGTATACCATCAAAACCGTGAGCACTTATTGGGTAATGGATTTCCAACTATGATAAGGTATGGAACCACCTTCCGATAGTGTACCTCTAGAGAGGAATACACTGGGTTCAACAAGAACATCTTGCAACCCGGCCACACATGACCGACAACTCATTTCGCTTGAGTGTATCGAATGTACATCACCAATGGTTGGGATCAACAACCGTTTCCCTAATGGGACAGCATCAACAATAGATTATAGAATGAAATGAATATGTCTAGATATGTGATAATACACCCTACTTGGCAGCCAACCACTTAGCCATGCTGCCTGCCCGATTTTTGTCATTTCTTGGTTGTGAGGCTAGAGGCCACGTTTATCTCTGACAGATCACACAATTATTCACTTTAAATGTCACATCGTCACACCTGCTAAATCACAAATTGATTTCCCCAAAAATACAACGGGTATACAGCTAAGAGAAACGAATTCCTCCACCACCAAATGTATATACGTTTGAAGAGAGCAACTTACGTGATCCATTAAATATACTCTGTCAGACATTCTTCCATATAGGTCGTCCTGGGACTAGACAAACCGAAGGCACTATTCTGTAAACAGGATAGCCCTTCATAACTCTGTCTTCAACTATCTTCATTATATTTGATCGCAACACTAACGTCCATACAGAGTGGTTTTCATATAATTAATCTGATTCCGGTCTCTTCGTATTGACGACGGAAAAATGGTCAAAAATTTCAATAGTCGGTGAGTTAACTATCAAAGAAAAACACGTATGCAAACAAAGATATTATTCCCAGATGGAAATTATATCGATCAATCATCATTGAACATTTATCTCTTTAGTTTATTCATTTTTCATTTCCTTTTTCCGTATATTCAACATTCCTTACTTTCTAAATCTAGAAAATATACGTTATTAATCATTGGAAAATATTTCCATCTCTTTTCCATGTATCACTATCATTCCAGTATTCTTTATCATCAAAAATTTCATTTTCTATGATTAGAAAATATCTTTGATTAAATTTGGAAAATGTTTCCAAAATTTATTCATTTGATTTAAACAAATGTTTAAATAAAACATCACTATACCAACTCAACCCATTACCTTCATCAACTAAATTCACTTAACCAACCTTTACTATCGAACCTTAACCATTCGTTAGTTTAAAACGAAGTCAACCAAGTTGGGGTAAAACTACCTCTCAGACCTTAACCGAACAACATTTCTAACTTCGAAACAGACAAGGTTCGCCTTTTAAACCTTTAACAAACTTCCTTACGTAACTCTCGTTCGAATAAATCTCTATTCGATAACTCTTTCCTTCGAATAAACTATATTCGATAATCTCTCTTCAAATAGCCATAATCGATTAACTCTATTCAATTAACACTATTCGATTAAATCTAATCGATTTACTCTTATCAATTATCTCTATTTGATTAACTCTATTCTATTAACTCTATTTGATTAACCCTAATGGATTAACTCTATTTGATTAACCCTAATCGATTAACTCTATTGGATTAACTCTAATCAATTAACTCTTATCAATTAACTCCAATCAATTAACTCCTTTCGAATAAACTATATTCGATTAACTCCTTTCGAATAAACTATATTTGATTAACTCCTTTAGAACAAACTATATTTGATTTACTCCTTTAACTCTATCCGAATAAACTATATTCGATTAACTCCTTTCTCTCTATTCGAATAAACTGTATTCGATTACTCCTTTAACTCTATTCAAATAAACTATATTCGATTACTCCTTTAACTCTATTTGAACAAACTATATTCGATAATCTCTCTTCTAATAACTAACATTCGATGACTCCTTTCAAATAACTAATATTCGATAACTCCTTTCGAATAACTAATATTCGATAAATCCTTTCGAATAACTAATATTCGATAACTCCTTTTCGAATAACTAATATTCGATAACTCCTTTTCGATTATTTAATATTCAATAATCTCTTTTCGAGGAACTACTATTCGATAAATTTTCTTCTTCGAATAATCTTATTCGATAACTATTTCTTCGAATAAACTATATTCGAATAACTCTGATCCGACTAACTCTAATTCAATTAACTTTATTCGCATAACTAATATTCGACTAACTCTAATTCAATTAACTCTATTCGAATAACTAATATTCGACTAACTCTTATTCGATTAACTCTATTTAATTAACTCTATTCGATTAACTAATATTCGACTAGCTCTAATTCAGTTAACTCTATTTGAATAACTAATATTCGGCTAACTCTTGTTCGATTAACTCTATTTAATTAACTCTATTCGATTAACTCTAATCGATTAACTAATATTCGACTAACTCTTGTTCGATTAACTCTATTTAATTAGCTTTAATTCCATTTATAATCCTACTTACTTTCCAAATATTTCCTTTTATGATATCTTATTTATTTTCTAAATAAATAATCTTTTTTTATCCTTCTATTTATTCTCCTAATATATATTCTTTTAATTTTTTTATTTATTTAACAAATAAATATTCCTTTTTTATTCTATTTGTTCAACAATTATTTCCTTTGCAATTCTATTTGTAAATGTTTTACAAATATTCCCTTTTTAATTCTATTTGTAAATGTTTTACAAATATATCCTTTTCAATTCTATTTGTAAATGTTTTACAAATATATCCTTTACTATTCTATTTGTAAATGGTTTACAAATATTCCCTTTTCAATTCTATTTGTAAATGGTTTACATATATTCCCTTTTCAATTCTATTTGTAAATGGTTTACAAATATTCCCTTTTCAATTCTATTTGTTGATGGTTTACAAATATTCCCTTTTCAATTTGTTTCACAAATATTTCCTTTCCTATTTGTTTCACAAATATTTTCCTTTTATATTTGTTCTTTGATTTTATAAAAATATTTTCTTTTATAAAATCCTTTGATTTTATAATAATTTTCTTTTATAAAATCCTAATTCCTTTTATATATAAAATCCATTGATTTTATATAAATAATTTATTTTCAAAACACACTTTGAAAATCCCCTTCTCTACATCCTAGTATTCTTACGTAATTTAAAATACCCAAATAACAATGATCGATATCATTCAACACACGTAATCCACAACAGATTATGTATCACATCATATATTTCAATATAAAAAAACCATAAAATAAATGTTGAGGAATCCACTTGGATTCCTCAGACCTGTTTCCCTGCATCCACAGAAGTTAAACAATACAATTAACATCAATTTCATTTCACTATGAAATATTTTGCTAAACAGAATCAATTTATATATATATATAACCAGATATATAATTTCAACCAATTACTTAGCAGTTCAATCAAACAGTCAACACACAAGATTCAACCAATATTTATCAGTTCTAAAAATACGTTATAAAAATATAAACTGATCAGAATAGTGAGATTTACTCACATTGGAAGATCATCGTTAATAACGATAACCATTGCTTGATTCAGACGGACAATTTAATTCGCTATAAATTGTAACAGGCTTCGATTCACTCCCAGTCAGTTCCATGTGTAGCAACCGTCCGTACGATCCCAACGGATCTGACCGTTCCCAAAACTGATAACGTATGGCTAATATACACCATTTATAAGTTAGTACATTAATTTATACTAAATTAAACTAAATGTTTTTAGCGTTGGGCCTTACCAAAATGAACTCGGCCCAAACTCCCCACCGTAGAAACCCATGAAGCCCACCTTAAATTTACTACCCGCACCCACCATCTCTTCTTCCCCAATACCAGAAAATCCGTTGTTCTTCGTCAAACCATTACCGTGCTTTCTTTTCCATGGTTCTCCCCCGATACTTCATTAATCAATATGCCGCTATCACCATTACACTGCTCGTCGAGAACTCTTCCATGCCAATGTATACTCAAGCAACTCGCACGTAGGGTTCCTCATGCGTTCTCCAGGTGCTTCCTCAACCTACTGTGCAATCATCGAACTGTTATTGCACAAAAACCCATGGAAATTTCAGACAAGGTGTTAATCCTCCCCACAAACTCGGTTACGATCTTTAAATCGCACAAAAATGCTTGGATTTGCCAAAACCGTGAACCTTAGGTTTACTGTAAATATTCTTTCCACGCAAAATGACATCAGACACTTCAAAACTGATACTGGGCTGAAGCTACACTCTTCACAGATCTAAATACACAACTGTTTTGATTTTTAAGATTTTATTTGGATTTAAGATGAATTTTGAAGTAGACATTTCCACGTGAAGAAAGAAATTGGTGGTGGCGGAAAAATTTGACCACAGGAAAATTGAATTAAGGGTTTAGAAGATGGAAGGGTATTTATAGAAATAAGATATTATTTTTATATTCGATTTAAATATTTATTTTTACTCCTACGATATTTTTGTTTGTCTTTAAAATTTTGTACGACCACATATAATACCCAAAAATCATGAAAATGGACATGCGCCTACAGTTTGACATTACGGACCCAAAGAAACTGGTTACATCGAATTCCGACTCCGTTTGCTTACACAACGAATATTTAAAGGTCCAATTATCAACAGTTTTTCACATTAAAATCCCGTACGGCCACATACTGATTTTAAAAATAACGAAAATTGAAATCTAGCAATAATTTAATATTGCGGATCAAACAAAATTAGTTTCATCGAAAACGGAGGTCATTTGCAAAACTAGCTATTTTTATAGCTCTAAATAACCCATTTAAATATATAAACATATTTAAAAATAATTAAATTAAATATTTATAAATAAATATTATCGTATATATATTCACAACAGAAAATCATACAGCTCCCTCTGGATTTATAACTCGATACTTCAAAATTCCCAGTTGTATAGATATTCGATTTATATATAAAATCCTTTTATAATATAAATATATATTTAAAATTTCCAAATGAATTCCACAACGACTTTTCTAAAATATGATTTGGACATAAATCAAAATCTACACAATGAAATCCCGATTTTTCTCTTTCACTAGAAAAATATACTTCACCAGCTCCGAACGTTTCTTGTTTCACAGAAATCCGATTTAAAACGGACCATGTATATTCAGTTGAAGTTCAAATCGCCAAATAGCGAACTGTCGTGCCATTTCGAGCTCGATTGTAATTATAATATAAATTATACGTTCAACTGTCGTTCAAATAATATATTCATTATTCAAATTCAACTACAACTGAAATATATATTTTGAATTGCCCAATTCACACAATATTGTGAATTCTACTATTTCCGACTATTTCAGAAATTAAATATACTATTCTATTATTTAATTTAATTAAATATTCACTATTATTAAATTCTACGACCATTCAAATCTCTAAATCACTATTTATATAATTAAATAAATTAATTACTATACGAAAAAATACGGGTCGTTACAGGTTACGTTAAGGGGTGTGGGGTGTTTCATTTGGTGTCATAGCCTAAGGTTACAAGGTCAGAGAAAAGAAAAATACGGGTTGTTACAGGTTACATTAAGGGGTGTGGGGTGTTTCATTTGGTGTCATAGCCTAAGGTTACAATGTCAGAGAAAAGTTTTTGAAAAAGTGTTTTCAAAAGTAGAGAATTTTCAAGTGAAACTTACTTTTGAAAAATATCCTCTCAAGTCAACTATAATATTTTCTTAATTTCTTTTTGATTCCTTATCTATTCTCTTTCTAGCATGTATTTTACTATCAATTTTCCATTGGGTGTTTCCACTCCGACATGCTTCTGTAGATATGTTAAGGCTTCGGCGCATGTCGAATGGCAAGGAAATACTCCACCTCCAGCTGTAGCCGCAGTAGTTCCATCTAATCCAATGGTTAATTTCTCTAAACTCTATAAGAATTTTTCTGCTATGGGTGGTAAGCCATTTCTTGGATAGAGAGTTTTCTTGATGCTCGTAATTGGCTGAGAAAGACCTATCGTGTGTTTGGTTTATTAAAGCTTGATGACAGGAGGATTTAGTTGGTCGCTTGGCAAATGAAAGTAGAGGCGTCGTATTGGTGGGAAGTAGCTGAGGCAGAGGGGGTCGTAAAGACATGGGATGAGTTCAAGGATAAGTTTGTGAAATTTTTTTATTACAAGCTGAATAAGGGATGCAGTTTGAAAATTTCCTGAATCTAAAATAGGGTAATGTGTCGGTTAAGGAGTATGTGGATAGCTTCAATGAGTTAGCGAGATTTGGCGTAGATCTGGTTAATATTGCACATAAGAAAGATTTGAGTTTCGCGAGGGGACTGAACCAACCCCTCCAAGTACTAACAATGACACATATTTCGATGGGAGCTATGTTTGATAGGCTTGTGGATATTCTCTTATGCATGAGGATAAAAATGAGTGTAAATAAGAGGATAAGACTGAAATGACCAAGCCAGCTATTGGAAAAAAAAGAGGTAGCCCAAGAAAAGTGCAATGAAAAAGGGAGACAAGCCAGATGAAGCACAGATCAAGAAGGAAGTAAAGTGTTATGGGTGTGGTATGATAGGACACTTCATCAAAGATTGTAAGAAGACAACTAAGAAGGGTACTTTTTTCAGTGCGGACAAATGGGACATTACAGCAGGTTGTGCCCTTAGAAGAAGGGATAGGTGGCAGGTTCATCCAGAGCACAGGTTCATGTGCTTGAGGCGACTCAGACTAGTGGTGGCAGTCAAGATAGAGGTAAGCAGGTTGTTGTAGAAGGTTTGATTTCTCTTTTCAACTTTCCCATTAGGACCTTGTTCGATTCCAGTGTTTTTCATTCTTTCATATCCAGTTCTGTTGTTGATAGTTTACATCTAAATACTTTTATATTTTATGATCCAATAGTTGTCTCAAACCTCATAGGAGGTACGGCTCACCTATCCATGATGTGTAGGAGTCTGAGGATATATATTCCTGGCATTGAGTTTGAGTGTGACGTGTATGTGTTGGGTTTTATGGGTTACGGGCTTATCCTAGGGTTGGCAGGCCATGCGTGGTGTCATCCTTGACTGTGAGAGGAGGGTTGTTAGGCTTTTGATGTGCCATGATAGGACTCTCGAAATTTTTTGCGACCCACGAGGGTCAGTCATGCTTAGTTTCTTGGATTCCCTAGATTCTTATGTCGATGATCTCAGTTTGATGCCCGTAGTTAGAGATTTTCCGGACGTATTCCAGGAAGTGAGAGGCCTACCTCCCAGGCATGATTTAGATTTTCGGATGTAGTTGGTGGAGAGTTTTAAGCTTGTTGCATTGCTAATGCACCACATGGCTCCAAGAGAGAGGAGGGAGATTAGTAAGCAAGTGGGTGAGTTGTTTGAGAAAGGGTTTATTAGATAGAGAATTTCCGAGTGGGGAGGACTAGTCGAATTAGCGACTAAGGCTGACGGTCTCTTTCTATATGTGGATTATAGGGAATTAAACAATCCACGAAGAAGAATAAACACCCACTCCCATGGATAGATGACTTTTTTGATTAGTTAGTGGAAGCCTCAGTTTTCTTGTAGTTGGATTTAGCTGCAGGTTATCATCATCTTAGGGTTGTGGATGATAACATAGACAAGACTTCTTTTTGGACTCTCAACGGATTCTTTAAGTGGTTAGTTATGTCTTTTGGGCTAACAATGCACCATCGTATTTTGTGGACTTGATAAGCCGGGTATTTAAGGAGTACCTGAATAAGTTCGTGGTGGTATTGGTTAATGATATCTTCGTATTACCAAGGAGCGAGGATGAGCCTGCCTTTCACTTGGTAGAGGTCCTCCGTTCTCTCTGTGCACATTAGTTAAAGGAAAAAATTTCAAAGTGCCATGTTTGGTGGAAGGAGATGAGGTTCTTAGGGAATTTTATCGCTAGTCATGCTATAGCGATGGACCCTGCTAAGGTTTTTGTAGTACATGATTGGAAAGCCCCCAAAAGTGCGACAGAGGTGAGGAGCTTTTTGGGTTTAGCGGGATACTGTCAGAAGTTCATCAAGGATTTTGCACGGATCTTAGCTCCGCTTACCCACATTATGAAGAAGAACCTAGTTTTTGCTTGAGATGTAAATTTCAAGGATGAATTTTTGAGGTTGAAGAAGGATCTCACATTAGTTCCAGTATTGACTCCTCCTGATGGTACAAAGATGTTCACTGTATATACTATGCTTGCGACATGGGTTAGGTGTAGTGCTTATACAGGAGGGTAGGGTTGTCTACTATGCGAGTAGGCAGTTGAGGGTACATGAGAAGAACTACCCTACCCATAATTTGGAGCTAGCAGCGATAGTGTTTGCGCTTAAGTCTTGGAGACAATATTTATTAGGTGAGAGGTTCGAGCTTTATATAGATCATAAGTATCTCTAGTAGTTGTTCTCGCAAAAAGATCTTAATTTGCGACAGCAGCATTGGATGAAATTACTTGCATCTTATGACTTTGAGATAGCATATAACCTAGGAAGGGGAATGTAGTAGCAAATGCGTTGAGTAGGCAGAGAATGACTTTGAGTTCATAGTTCGTAGCGTGACAGTTTTTGGAGTTTATCTCATCATTCAGTTTTAGACCATCTACGGATTTTGCACTTGGATTATTGGCATCGTTGGAGGTGCAACCTACTCTCTTAGAGCGCATTGGATCCAATCATCGCGAGGACCAGCAGTTAGCGAACATGGAATGAATCAGTAGAGGAGAGACCTATAACCACCTTGCTAGGTATTCTGGGGATGAGAGAGGGTGGCTACATCGTGATGGGAGATCATGTGTTCCTTGAGTTGATGATTTGTTGAGATCAGTTTCAGAGGAGGCTCATCACTCTTGGATGACTATCCATCCAGGTGGTGATAAGATTTATAGAGATATAAGGAGGGTTTTTCGTTGGATAGGGATGAAGAAGGACTTATAAGAGTATGTAGCTCGATGTATGACTTGTCAGCAAGTGAAGGCTGAGGAGAGGAAGCCCGGTGGATTGTTCAGTCTATGGATGTGCCACAATGGAAGTGAGAGAGCGTCTCGATGGACTTCATAGATGGGTTGCCCGGATCGAGGAAGTGAAATAGTATTTGGGTTATAGTTGATAAGTTGGCTAAGAGCACCCACTTTATCCCAGTTAAGAGTATGCTGACGTCAAGCTTGGTTGGCATCAGTATATCTTAGAGAGATCGTCCGTATTCATGGAGTTCCCTCTAGTATTATTAGTGATAGAGACCCCATCTTTACGAGCGAGTTTTAGAGGAGCCTACATGAGGCATTAGGGACATAGCTATGACTTAGCACTACCTATCACCCTCAGATAGATGGACAGATGGAGAGGGTTAATAGGATTCTTCGAGATTTATTACAGCTATGTATCCTAGACTTTGGAGATAATTAGGAGGAGCATCTTCCGTTGGTAGAGTTTGCATATAATAATAGCTATCAGACGAGTATTGGTATGACTCCCTTTGAGGCATTATATGGACGGCCCTGCAGATCACTTGCATGTTGGTAGGAGTCTAAGAACAAACTTCAACTTGGACATGAGATGGGTAGAGAGACCTCTGAAAAGATAATTTGACTTGGAGGCTGATGAATGCAGCTCAGGACAGACAGAAGGCATATGCAGATCAGAAGAGGACAAACCTAGAGTACGAGGTTGGAGGCATAGTTCGTGTTAAGGTGTCACCTTTGAGGAGTGTTGTTTGGTTCGGCTCAGTAGGGAAGTTGGAGTCGAGGTTCATAGGGGAACTCCCTATAGTAGAGAGGATAGGTCAGATGGCCTACAGAGTTAGACTAACAGAGAGACTGGGAGGAGTTCATGGCGTATTTCATGTTTCTTACTTGCAAAAGTGCTTACATATTCTTTCGTAGTAGTAGAGTTGAGTACTCTGGAGGATATCGAGGTAGAGAGGGAGGCATCAGTTAGGAGAGTTCCTACTCGGATACTAGGATCTTAGGTGAAGAAACTACGAAATAAAGAGATCAAGTTTGTCAAGATTAAGTGGGGAGAAGACAACAATGACGGGACTTGAGAACCATAGGATAGGATTCGCACTTCTTTTTCATTTCTCTTTGAGAGTACGCTCTTGATTATCACCTAAGCTTTGAATTTGAATCTATTTTTCTTATCGTTTGAATCATACGTCTTAGGTAGAAGCCTGTGGTAGAAAATGGTTTAAAACATGTTAATAGAACATGCTTTGATTGAATGGATTCAAGTAGATAGTGGATGCAGTGGATGCATACACACACACACTAAGCACTAGTTAGAGATTGGCTAACCTATGACGCTTATATAATTACATATGGATGTGTGCGTTTTTATTATATTATGGATGAAAAACGGTTGAATCGTCACTTAGATGTTGCATTTTGATAAATGGTTGTTACGTGCATATAGAGTTGTATATGTATCATTAGGATTCCTTTGCATACATATTGGATGAATGCCACATACATCAATTGCGTTAAGGAAGTCAACTGAATTAGCGAACCGCCAGATTTTTGCATTAGCTCAGCGACATATACACAACACCTTCAAATACGTTCATGAAAAGCATTAGAAAATCTAAGGACAATGGATGTCAGCAGTTTATGGTTGAGTAGATCGGTGTAGATAATGGTTGATAACATTTATAACATTCTTCTAGGCTTGGAAATTTCGAGGTCGAAATCTTTTGAGGATGGGAGAATGTAACACCCCAAATTTTAATAAGCAATAATTAAATGTAAAAGATTAATAACCTAAATACTAATAATAATAATATTCAAAATTGGACAACGGAACTAGCACCATTGGGTTTGTTGTCATTTTTTGATCAAAATGGACACTTGGTTTGCTAAAATTGAAGTTAAAATGAATTAGTTATGAATTAAAGAAGAACTCAAAAATTAAATAAATTAACTTACGCAACAAATAGTCACTAAGCGACCCAACTCGCTTGGGTCGACACGTGTGTCGACCAATGGGTCGACCCCTGTGTTAACCCAGGTAGGCGGGTAGGTCGACCTAGGTCGAGTAAATTGCATGCCTTGGCCTGTACACCGAGCAGCGAACAATTATTATAAATCCAGCATTAATTTTCTAAGTTGGCATTGTTTTATTGGTTTAGTTTAAACTAAAGGCTAACATGGCGCTTTCTTATTTGTCCGATGACATGGATGGACCAATCTAATCTTATATTTGAATGACCGAGGGAATCTAGTAAACCTTATAAATAGATTGGTAGAGCTTCTCTCATTTCTTCACATCTATTCTCTCTTCTTGATTCTTCTTCTTCCCCAGGCCTATCCTCAAAATTAGGAAGGGTCAAATAATTAAATTTCTAAGTAGTGAAGAAGTCTTAAGTTTTAAATATTTATTTTTATAAACACTTCTGGAGGTGGAGGTTCTTTTAGATCTAAGAAGAAGGCCACAAAGGAAGCTTTGATCATCGGATCTGTGAGTTTTTATGTAATTTTTAGATTAGTTCTTTGCGTAGGAAAGTTTAGGCATTTAAGTAGTTTTAATTTGTAAGTTTTGTGTTTACATATTTATATGCTTAGTTATTCTGTAAGTTACTGTAGTTTATTTACTGTCTATGCCTATTTCTTGCCGGTTGTTTATTATTTTTAAGCAATTCTCCTTCTTCTTATCCCCTTCTGTGTTATAATTTATTTACAGTTATGTTTATGCCTATTTTTTATGCTTTTGTATATTCTGATTCTAGGCCTTGCGAGTAGCCTGGACCTTTCCCTTTTTTTAGCACCGAGCCTAGTCCTGAAAAGAGCCTAGGCCTTTATCGTTATTTTTGCGTTCAAATGAAATAATGTCAAAGTTGAAAAGGTATGTTTGGGAATATTGAAAATGAATAGGTATTGTAATCAGATTGAACTATAATTGGGGATAAAACTTAAATTTTAATTGGAGAACAAGTAAACATGTAAACCGGAATCAATTGAACTTAACTAAATATTAAGTGACTTGGGAATGCGTTGTACAAAAAGATAGCTTTAATTAGAAATATTAACACAACCTAGTGATATAACATGAGGTTATATTGGGACTATTAAAAAACTTAAATTGTGTTAACTTAAATTGACAAAATTAACAAGCTAAGAAATAAGGAGTCCGTTCTGACACCGTAGGGCTGATTGGGGAAGACAGGTGGCTCGTAGATTAGGTATGTTCCAGTAGTGGGGGGATGATCAGGAAAGATAAGATGCCTAATAATATAATGAAATCCTAGTTTAGGTCCGTTCCGGAAGCATGAGGCTGATTGCGATAGATAAGAGGCCTAATAAAATGATGAATGCGGACCTAGTCTAGGGGTGACTTGTGTCTATTGCATATTTGGTTGGAAACCCGTATCAGTCAATACCATTTTTTATCATGGAGTCTCATACTAGGTAGAGGCGAGGGAATGCTTTACTGAAGTGGATAGTAAGTGGTTCAAACGAGGTGGGTATGTGCGCATTCCGTCGGGACAATAAGCGTGCATCATGCCAGTTGGGGAAGATAAGCCGCTGTAACGTCAGTGATTAACGACTATGTTCTTTTAGTCGATGAATTCGGAATTGATAACTCCAAATTCCATAGCTGGCATAGGTTATCACATTATGGGTATATGAGTCGATCGACTGGTAGAAATTAGGTAAAGCCTAATTGTAATATCGTGGTAGTTGGTACAGCAATCTTGAATATGAATGAGAAGCCTATCTTTATTCGTGTTCAACTTTCCTGCTATTTCATTTTTTTATGTCTATTTCTCTTAGAACTATTCATCTTTCTAAATGCTTCCTTAACTTAAACTCATGCTAGAAATTACTGAACTAACCAGACATATGTCTGACCTAGTTTGTTTTCTCCTTCTCTCTCTTCCCCCCAGATTCGCAGGGTGGAGGGTCTCTACAATGATTCTTGATTATTTGGTTCAACTTGGATCCAGACTCATGTATTGGTTCACTTCTTGTTTTCTAATCAATGTATTGACATATGAGAGGGATAGTTTTTATTGTTTTACATATGTACTTTGATATTTTCCACAAGACAGTATGTTTGGTTTATGATGATGACTATATGCTATTTTGAAATGTAATAAGTACTTTGTGATTTAACTCGCTTATTTAATAAATATTTTAAAGTTTCCGCTGTGTTTTATATTTCTATCTTGTGAATTTTAGTCGTTATGTCATTTCTTTATACCTAAGTGCTTCGTAAACCTTAACACATCCTCATACAAGTGACGTTAAGGGGTGTGGGGTGTTTCGATACCAATAACCCATAGAAATAACATAGTAATAAACATGGTCTTTGTAACAACCTGGATTTTCAGAACAAACTTAAAATTTTTATTTTAGTTATTTTAATGGATTTTTAATATTTAAAATGATTTATTTTAAATAATAACGATTAAAATTTTATTTAAATCGAAGTTAGAACGAATTTTTTTTAATTTAATTACAAAAGGAGTTTAAAATGGCGTGGTAGTTTGAAAATTCTATTTCAAATGAATGTACAAAATCCAAAATAATTGGATTTTAGTAAAACTAGAAGTATTAGAATCTGTTTAACAATATCTTTCTAACGAATGTGAAAAATCCAGATTTCATAACGGGAATAAAAAGTTATGTCCAGTTTAAAATTCAGAATAGTCACTATGGAATTTTATATAATATATATCCCTTAAAAATAGCCATTTTGCAAACGACCTCCATTTTCGACGAGACCTCTTTTGTTCGATCTGGATTGTCAAATTATTGCTAGATTTCAATTTTCATAATTTCTGGAATTCATACATGAGCGCAGTAAATTTAAATGTGTTTGGCAATTTTAGTTTGAATTTAATCGACTGGAAAATGACCGTTCTTCAAACGGTCTCCAAATTCGACGAAATTAATTTTGTTAGGACCATATTGTCAAAACATAGCTAGATTTATTTTTCTGTAATTTTTGGAGTCAGTATGTGGCCCCGGTAAATTAAAATGTACGTTCAAATTCAATATATATCGATTTATATTTTAAATTTTGATAAAAATTGTTCGAAAAGATCGAATCAGCTTACTAAACAAATCCCATTGTGTCCGGAATGGGGTATTTAGCTAAGGCGATAGTCGCTGGGATCGAATTGGAGTTCGAATGAAAATTAATCAATTGGAGAATTTAATATTAATGTAAATAAATATATATAATCACCAAACCCTAATCTTATTGGTCAAATGGGTTCTCGCGTGGTCAACCGCAACATAGCTGCCTCCGTTTCATTTCCAAAAGAAAAATTAAATTAAAAAAAGAATATAAAACATTTCTTCTATACTTACTACTCCCCGTTTATTTCTCATATCATAAACATGCCCAAAAAAAATCGAATCGATCTCGAGAGAAACCGCGCCCCCATCGTCGACGTCCACCGCCGATCGCCCATCGCCAACACCCACAAGTCCCTCCTCCACTTCGCCTCCTTCGCCTCTCTCGAAGACCCCGACCTCAAAACCGCCTCGCCCAAATCGAAACCGTGAACCCCACGCCACCAGACCGCGCCGCTGCCACCTGATCGCAGACTCCGACGCCACCTCGAGTCCTGCCACCGCGCAAGCAATTCCCCCTCCTCCAATCGATGTAAGCTTCCTGATTTTGATTTTTAAGATTGTATAAAAATAAGATTTCTATGCTAATAAAAATATGGTTTCTATGCTAATAAAAATATGATTTCTATGCTAATAAAAATATGATTTTTATGCTAAGAAGAAAATGAGTTTTTTCATTGATAAAAAATGGGATTTTTCATTGATTAAAAATGAGATTTTTCATTGATTAAAAATGAGATTTTTCCTTGATTAAAAACATGATTTTTCATTGCATGGCAAAACATGAGTTGTCATTGTATGGCAAAACATGATTTTTCATTGTATGGCAAAACATGATTTTTTTTTTCACCATATAGAAAAACATTATTTTTCACTGCATAGAAAAGCATTATTTTTCATTGTATAGAAAAACATTATTTTTCATTATATAAGAAAACATGATTTTTCATTATGTAGAAAAATATGATTTTTATTTATAAACATCATTGTTTAAAAATGCGATTTTTAAATATGTAAACATCATATTAAGAATATGACTTTTACTGTGAACAGCGTGAAGGAGATTGCGTTAGAATTTCGGGAAAATCCAAACTGTTCAGAAATTCTGAAATTAAACTGGCGGAGTGGAAACCAAAGGTGAGAACTTCTCACTCAATTTATTTACAGTTAAATATATATTAGGATGCAAACGGTGCTTAGTAGCACCCGACACCTTTGATTGAAACCACGATTGTTTTGTTGGACTGTATTGTGATGTGATGGTCGTGTGAAATGAACTATATTAAGTATTCATACGTTGAATAAAATATTTTATTATTAAAAATATAATTTTTAACATATGTATATATGTGAACGGCATAAAATTATCTAGAAAAGAAATAAAATATTCATTTATAGGTCGGACGATTTATTTATGTACACCCATTTATCTGATATGGATTGAGACGATAAATTTTACACATCGCCCAACTGCATAAATAACTAAACCGTTGTTGTTTGAAAACCCCACATGGGTCTTGGGATGATATTTGACATACATTATTCCCAATATTTAGTTGTATGTCAATCGATGGATTGACAGTCAGTGATAAGCGTTATTTATTTGTTTTAATGCTCACACAGTTATAAAATGCACTCTGGATGTTGTATGAATTTTTAATGATTGTTTATCATTATTGTTGTATACATTCGATGTATGAAATCCATATAAATAACATTATATGGTAATTGTTTGGATCTCGTTGAAATTTGGAAAATAAAAAATATTTTAAAATAATATTCATGTGTTGAATAAAAATATTAAACAATAAAAATATCGTTTTTTATTGAATGTATGAACCAATAAAATATTCATTGTTTTGAAAAGAAAATGTTTATGAAATAAAAATCACATTTTTATTGTATGTATGAATAAACAAAATATTCGTTGTTTGAAATAGAATATGTTAACAATAAAAATATACATTTTTATTGTGTGGGTAGAAGTGATTAAAAATATTTAATGTTTTAAAATAAAATGTTTAAACAATGAAAATTACATTTTGTTTGTATTATAAAATCATTAAAAAGAATTATGTTAAATAAAAAGGATTAGACAATAAAAATTATATTTTTATTATATGTTTTATTCATTAAAGAGACTTTGCTAAATTAAAAATGTAAATCATTTACATGATAGTAAGTAGAAAAATGACCATTGATTGAAATAGAAAAGTTAAACAATAAAAATTCACATTTTTATTGAATATAGAATAATGAAAAATATTCATTGACTAAAATAAAAAGATTTAACAATAAAAATTTACATTTTCATTGTATATAAGAAATGGTGAAAAAGATTTAAGTTTGAATAAAAATATTTCAATATTAAATATTACATTTTTTATGTAAGTATAATTCATTAAAATGTTCATTGTTTGAATAAAAATCTTGTAACATTAAAAATTACATTTTTAATGTAAGTATGATTCATCAAAATATTCATTATTTGGATAAGAATATTCAAATTTGATATAAAATCGAAAATGAAGTTGAAATTGTTTTAAAATGAAATTATAAATATTTTATAAAATATGTTTTAAATGGAAATCGATAAAAATATATATTATATATATAATGGCCTGAATAGAACGCGCCGCGCAGCGACCATTCACGAATTTCGATCATTAACTTCGAATTGACATTACGGGAGATCCGACCGTCGGATTCTCCTAAAACCGGAACCATTGGGTTCGTATCAAAAAGAGCTTTCGATGAATATAAGAGATTTGAAATCTAACAGTTAGATTTGGAGATATGCCCAAATCAATTTCAGAAAGGGTCGCTATGGATGTAGTTCGGTGGCTGTTATTGGAAACCGACTATACGGGCAATAACAAAATTACTAGAAATGTGGAAAAGTTATGTGAAATCATAAAAAATCATATCGAAAGATTTTTGATGAAAAATTCCAATATTATAAAGATAGAAGTATATTTTTATCAAAATGAATTAGTTATTAACTAGAATAATAATTTAATTATTTTTAGAAATAAATAAATTGGATTTGAAAATGGTTTTAAAATAACCAAAATTTTCCAATATATATTTATATATATATTGGAATGAATTTGAATGGAAATTATCTTCGGAATAGTTCGATGCTGGATTCTGTTATTATACGAATATTATGAGGAATTTGAAAGATATATATATATACCGTTATTCTGAATACAGTATTTGTTGGTCTTAGAATTTGATATTGAATATAAGCCGATATAATTTCAATTCAGAACCTTATATTTAATGTCAAATTGGATTTGGGTTTGTCGTGGATGGTGTCTTTAATAACACTGTTCTTAAATCTAGTATAGAAAAGAATAAATCTTTTAATTAAGATTTAGGAAATTTTACCAATTATTTAATATTTGATTGGAATTGAATTGAAATTGGATTTTTGGTTTATCGTGAACATTGTTTTAAATAACATTTGTTCTTTAACCCGATTAACAGTGAATAATAATTTGGAATTTATAAATCTTTTACTAAAATTAAATGGAAATTTTCCAAAATAAAATTTTCCAATTAAATATATTAAATTGGAATTGAATGATATTCGATTTGTAGTAATCGGGATGAGCTCCTGTGAATGAAGACCGATACTATATATGGAATTTAAAAGGCATTGCCGTTATTCCATTTATATTATTAATCAGATATGGGAATTTATATCGATTATATACTGTTATGATTTCCATGTAGATTCCACAGTTAATGGAAGAAGATTTGGGTTTATCGTGAACTGTGTTTTTAAAAGACATTAGTTCTTTAACCCAGTTAAAGATAAGATTAATTTCTTAAATTCGAATAATCATTAAGTAATGATTTTTGAGATTAAAAAGAATAAATTTAAAAGGATTTATCTTTGATAAAATTAATGGGAACCTTTCCCTAAAAATGTATGTATTTGAATAAAAGAATATTTTGAATTGGAATGAGGCGTAGGATGTGTTCTAATCACACCTGATTATAAATTACGCGAGTTATTCTGAAAGACCGGGTTTAACCCATTCTGAATAATGAATACGACGACTAACAGTCGAAGAAATTGAAGACGGTGCAAGACCGATGATATTCACATCGAATGGATGAGTTGCTACGGATGCCCGTGATTGGATTAGCTACCTTAAAGGGGCTATAGTGGTGGTCGTCTGGATGTACTTGATGATTGTTCGGATATGCGAGGGCCTCTCTCCTGTACTGGACATATAGGATGAGGAATAAGGTGCCTCCGGTTTCATTCAGACCCAGAACGAACTTATAAATGGATGGTATGTCTGACGTTGTATTCCTTTACGCTATATTCTTTGATCTCTGCTAATATAATTCTTTTTGGTAAAGGATAATTTATTCTCTGGCTTAACACCTTCTCTGAGACGTATGAGCTCAGAGGTTATATATTAATAGAAATCAATGGTATGGTATGGATTGACAATGTGGCATGCTAAGATGCATAGATCAAGGCTTTTGTTGAAAAGCAGAGCCTTGTGGATGATGATGATCAAAGCATAGCTTTAATTAGCATAGCTTTGTGTAGCGTGACTTCGCGAGCCTCACACCCCGGTATAATGGTGAACTGATGGTCAAATCAGTATGCTTTCGATATTGTATGGATTCGGTCGACCGAGATGAGACGGATAGGGCATATACCCCTGATATCCATATGGATAGAGTAAGCGGCGTTTTCTCATGCATGGGACGTAAGTGACGGAGATACTCTATATCCTAGATATAGTGCAGATGTGAATTACGGTGTTTTCTCTAGCTGGGGCGTAAGCCGTTGAGTATTGCACTACGCGATAGATCTTTCGAATCAGGAGCCATCATGATGGAAATCCAACTTTCCAATACGAGCTTTGCGGTTTTAATTGTAAACCTATATATTGCGACATAGTGGGATGGGGCACTCATGCCGTCTATGATTGATTCATTTACTTTCGAAATTGATTTCTACACTATACACATATAGTAATAATAAAAGAGAAATATTGCGTACCAAGCATATTTGGCTATTATAAGGTAAAACTCTATCCTCCGGCTTGCGTTGCATTTCGTGATAGGACCCGAGTCTTATAATAGCTTCATTTTTCTTAAATTAGCATTGCGTTGTTTATTTATCCACTGGTATTCTTGGGGATAAACTCGTTCCGTGTTATACGGCATGGTCCCTTGATTTACCTTACTTTAAAATCAAATTAATAATTGTTTTGAGTTCTCATACCAGTCCCATGACTGACCTGGAGTTTATTGTTTCTTCCTAAACTCTGGGTGCCCATATTTTCCACACGGACAGTCAGCAGTTTTGGTTTTGCAGATTTCTATTTAACAGGATCCTGGATTACAGCTGGAGCTATATTCGAAGAGCTTTGTATCTGTATATCTCTTTTAGTTGTGTCAGTTGTTATTTTCCGCTATGCATTATACTTATATCTTATTGTCCGCTGCTATGTAATTTTTAAATCTCTGATATTATTTTCTGTTGTACAATTAATCATACTCTGGAATATTCTTGTACTCTGACGTAAATTGTTGTAATAAGCAATGAAATGTTCTATTGTTTGTACTCTGATGCGTCGTGTTCTCAACTCAATCCGGGCTTTCCCGAAAGGGGAAGTTTGGGTCATTCCATTTGGTTATAGTTGGAGCTATATTCAAAGTGCTTTGTACCCGTATATCTCTTTCAGTTGTGTCAGTGGTTATTTTCCGGTACGCATTATACTTATGTCTTATTTTCTGCTACTATGTAATTTTTAAATCTCTGATATTATTTTTTGTTGTATAATTAGTCATACTTTGGAATATTCTTGTACTCTGATGTAAGTTGTTGTAATAAGCAATGAGATGTTCTATTGTTTGTGTTCTGATGCGTCGTGTTCTCAACTCAATCCGGGCTTTCCCGAAAGGGGAAGTTTGGGTCGTTTCATTTGGTATCAGAGCTTTGGTTTACAGAGCTCGAGAACAAGACACATTAGAACAAAACGAAAGAATTCATCGGAGATTGGATTAGTAATATCCAATAAGAATGACTCATTAGAGATAGGATCAGTAGTATCCTAGAACGAGTGTGAAGAGTGTTATTTTTAAAGTTAAAAATAAAAACAAATTTTGTTTTGAAAATTTTATCTTAAAATACGTATTTGAGATATTACTATATTTTAATTTGCACAATCGAGTATGAAGATTTTGAATATACGCGTAATTAACGTATATTCAAAGCCTCATATACTAGATAGATATAGAATCACACTCTAGTCGGCCGGGGATAATTCTGATGATGTAGCTACATCATCAATATTTATGTTCGAGATTCGAAAGCGAGAGATCTATATATTTCCAATTGACTGGTGTGAGAACCAAAACTTAGCTAGAATTTACTGTTCGTTACTTGGCACTAAAAATATGATTTTGACTATATACAAAAGTTATTTGCTTTGAAAATTTTAATCAACTAATTGATTGCTGGTTGTGATGTTTGATTATTGATTCAACTAATTAAAATATCTAATAATAAATTCAATATGAAAATGAAAAGTGAATTTAGCCAAATTGAATCAAAATATTAAACTGAATTGAAAATTGATTAGAATTGCATATATGTACATGTATGTATATAAAATGAACATGCCATAGAAAGGAGGCTAGAGAAGAGGAATAAAATTGTATGCTCGACAAATAGGTACATAATTGCTGTTTTGTTTGGGTTTGATGATTTTATGAGCCGATAGGCTAGCCGCTTGGCTTTTTCTTTTTCTTTAGGATTGGTGAGGGCTCTATGAGGCGAGCTGCGATTTTAAATATCTCCCCGTACAAAGGAGGTTATCGCGAAAATTTTCGAAAATTTAGGGTGTTAGCCAATTTTTTGAGAAACTAGAAAATTCTTAGAAACTGAAAAGTTGAAGAATGAAAGCCTGAATGAAAGTTGAGTTGGTTAGTTAAACAACTTTCAGCTTCGTTCCTTTTCGAGGACGAAAATTTTTTAAGTGGGGGAGATTGTAACAACCCGGATTTTCAGAACAAATTTAAAATTTTTATTTTAGTTATTTGAATGGATATTGAATATTTAAAATGATTTATTTTAAATAATAACGATTAAAAATTTATTTAAATTGAAATTATAACGAATTTTTTTAATTTAATTATAAAAGGAGTTTAAAATGGCGCGGTATTTTGAAAATTCGATTTCAAATTTCAAATGAATGTACAGGATTCAAAATAAATCGGATTTCAGTAAAACTAGAAGTATTAGGATCTATTTAACAATATCTTTCTAAGAATGTGAAAAATCCAGATTTCATTATGGGAATAAAAAGTTATTTCCAGTTTAAAATTCAGAATAGTCACTATGGAATTTTATATAATATATAGCCCTTAAAAATAGCCATTTTGCAAATGACCTTCATTTTTGATGAGACCACTTTTGTCGAATCCGGATTGTCAAATTATTGCTAGATTTTAATTTTCATAATTTTTGGAATTAATATGTAAGCGCAGTAAATTTAAATGCGTTTGGCAATTTCAGTTTGAATTTAATCGACTGGAAAATGACCGTTTTTCAAACAGTCTCCAAATTCGATGAAATTAATTTTGTTATGACTGTATTGTCAAAAATAACTAGATTAATTTTTCTGTAATTTTTGGAGTCAGTATGTGGCCCCGGTAAATTAAAATGTACGTTCAAATTCAATATATATTGATTTATATTTTAAATTTTGATAAAAAATGTTCGAAGAGATCGAATTGGCTTACGAAACATATCCCATTGTGTCTGGAATGGGGGTATTTAGCTAGGCGCGACAGTCGTTGGGCTTGAATTGGAGTTCAAACAAAAATTAATCAATTGGAGAATTTAATATTAATGTAAATAAAGATATATTATCACCAAACCATAATCTTATTGGTCAAATGGGTTCTCGCATGGTCAACCGCAGCATAGCCGCCTCCGTTTCATTCCAATAGAAAAATTAAATAAAAAAAAGAATACATGAAACGACCCGAACTTCCCCTTACGGGAAATCCCGGATTGAGTTGAGAACAAGCCACATCAGAACGCAGACGGAAGAACATTTCATTGCTAATTACAACAATTCCATCAGAATACAAGAATATACAGAGTATAAATCAATATTACACATTATAAAATATCAGAGATTACAATACATTACATAGCAGCGGAAAATAATACAATACACAACTAGAAGTAATACACGGATACAGAGCTTTCCGAGTATCGTTCCAGCTGTAAATCAGGATCCTGTGAATATAAATCTGCAAAACCAAAACTACTAGCTGCCCATGTCAAAATAAGGGCACCCAGAGTTTAGGTTAAAACAATAAACTCCAGGTCAGTCATGTGACTGGTGTGAGAACTAAAACAGTTATTAATCTTTATTTTTAAAGTTCGGTAAATCAAGGGACCACACCGTATAACACGGAATAGGTTTCCTCCCAAGAACACCAGTGCATAAAACAAACAGCGCAATGCTAAGTAAAGAAAAATGAAGCTGTTATATGACCCGGGTGCCATCACACAATGCAACGCAAACCGGATGATAGGGTTTTACCTTATAACAGCCAAAGAATGCTTGATACGCTTTAAAACAAATCATTTGATACTATTATAAGTATATAGTGTCAAAACAATTTCAAATCATAAGTATCAATCATAGACGGCATGGGTACCATATATCATGTCGCCATACTGAGAATAAATTCCATCTGTGAACTGAGGCAAAGGATCGTCCTCCACCGAATTCGAGACAATCTAGCCCTGTCTCAGGCAAGTATCAGTCAAGCCTTTGGAGCGACAGGGTCGGTCCACCGATGTGGATTAAAATTCCTGAACACTGCGTTTCCCCGCCCTTTGGGGCGTAAGTCTGGTCCGTCTGCCAACTAGAATGCATCGGCCGAAACCGATATAACCGAGACGCCTCGCAACAGCTACAACCACATAAGTCAAACTCGTCAAGGCATGTAAAACCACTGACGCTACTTCTAACTAGAAGGAAACGCATGCCCTCCCTGAGGTCCTCTCCTGTTTCTGGTTCACAACCGGGGTGTGAGGCTCGCGAATTCACGTTACACAAAGCTATACCACACAGGCGGTGCTTTGATCATCAACCACAAGACTTTGTTTTTCAACAGAAGCCTCGATCAATTTCCACTTAGGCATGCCACACAGGCAATTCACTCCATGCGTTTGATATCTATCAATATATAACCTTTGAACTCGTACGTCTCAGAGAAGGGTGTTAAGCAAGAGAATAAATTCTCCGCCGCCAAACAGATATATATTTAATAGAAATCAATCACACAGACTAAAATCCAATGTCAGACACACTGTCCATTTACAAGTTCGTTCTGGGTCTGAACAAAACCGGAGGCACCTAGTACCCCGCATATCCATCGATCTCCAAGTACGTCTAGACGACCACTAACTGATTCCCTCCTCTTGGGTGTACGGCCCAATCAAGATCATCAGTAACCACACAAACGGCGTGAAGACCACCGGTCTTCAACCACCGTCTTCATCTTTGTCACCACGTCGAATCAGTTATTCAGAATGGGATAAACCCGGTCTTTCTGAATAACTCACGTATATAATAAACATGTGTTACACAAACACAACATACGCCTCATTCCAATTCATCAGTCACTAACCGTGAATTAACAAGAGAATAATTCCCCAAATATTAACCCCGAAGGCCGAAACCAACATCAGATCAATACCCAGGAAACCGTTCTGCTTAGCTAACCTACAGTCTGCATCCTAGTATATATTTCAACTAGAAAAATAAATAAAAGGTGAGGAGTTCTCACCTTGGGGTTCCACTCCGCCATTTCATTTCTATATTTCTAAACCGTTTGAATCCCTTTTTGATTTCAATCCGTTCCATCTCAATTCCTTTAACGCTGTACACATTAAAAATCAAATTTTTATTTCACTTTCATATATAAAAAAATCGAATTTTTATCTTCACTACACATATAAAAATTAATTTTTTATCCTTTCTCTAATATAAAAATTATATTTTTATTGCGATGTTTTTATATTTAAAAATCACTTCTTTTTATAATGATATGCATAATAAAAAATCTCGTCTTTTCTATAACAAAAATTTCATCTTTTCTGTTTCAAAAATCCGATCTTTTATATTTCAAAATTCCGATCTTTTATATTTCAAAAATCCGGTCTTTTCTACTTTAAAAATCTGATCTTTTCTTCTTTAAAAATCTGATCTTGTCTACTTTAAAAATGACATCTTTACTTCATTAAAAATGAAATCTTTACTTCATTAATAATGAAATCTTTTTCTAACTAAAAATGAAATCTTTACATTGTTGTTCATATATAAAAGATCAAATCTTTACACTGACAAAATCACTTCTTTTCTTCATTAAAAATCAGTTCTTTTCTTCATTAAAAATCAGTTCTTTTTAATGCTATAATATATATATAAACTGACTTTAATTTATGCTAAAAACCCAGATTTTTAAATTTATAAAAACCCATTTACAAAATAAATAAAGAAAACGAATAAAAATAGGATATAAAACTTACAGTTTTTAATCTGGAAGAAAATGGGGGGGGTTGGTGCTGACGTCGGATTAGCGGAGGGGGGGATGCGCTCGCCGAGGTGGCGCTGGAGTTTGGCGGTCGCGGTGGTGGCCGGGTGTGCTAGCGGCGGTCTGGGGTTTTTAGAGGCTCAGGGGTTTGGGTTCGGGCCAAACGAGAACGAGGGGGAAGGGGGAGGGGCGAGATCGACGGGAGGGGAGGGGAGCCTGGGCGGAGCACCGTCGCCAAGGGGGGGGGGTCGCGATCGTCGATCGTTGACGAGTAGGAGGTTTTTTTTTTCTTCCTTCGCTGACCTTCTGAGGAGAAAAAGGGGCAAGGGGCTTTTATATAAAAATATATTTAATTATTTAATTCAAAGAAAAAGTAACTTTTTATTTCGATACCCGAATCGAACCCAACGACTGTCGTCCCTAGCGTATCACCCCCATTCCGAACACAATGGGATATGTATCGCAGGCCAATTCGACCGTTACGTTCAGTTTTCGTCAAAATCAACATATAACTCTATATATTGAATTTGAACGCGCATTTCAATTTACCGGGGCCACATACTAACTCTAAAAATTCCCGAAAAATATTTTCTAGCTTCGTATTGACGATACGGTCCTAACATATCTAGTTTCGTCCAATTCTGAGATCGTTTGAAAAATGGCCATTTTTCCAGTCGATTAAAATCAACTGAAACTGGTCAAACACGTTTTCCTTTTCCACGCTCACATATTGATTCGAAAAATTATGAAAATTGGAATCTAGCAATAACTTGACACCACGGATCCAACAAAAGTGGTTTTGTCGAAATCCGAGATCGTTTGCAAAATTTCCATTTTTAAGGGCTGAATTCCATATCGACTATTCCGAATTTTCAACTGGGCATATCTTTTTATTCCCGCTATGAAATTTCGATTTTTCGGATTCGTTGGAAAGATATTCTCTATTAGATTCAAATATTTTTAGTTTCGTTAAAATCCGGTTTATTTTACACCCGGTACATTCCTTTGAACTTTGAAATCGAATTATCGAACTATCGCGCCATTTTCAATTCCTTTTGTAATTTAAAATAAATATTTATATTCTAACGACGATTCAAATAAATATAAACGTTCTAATTCTATTCAAAAATAAATTTCTCGTCGCTATTATTTAAAATAATCCATTTTAAATATTCAGAATTCAATAAAATTGCCAAAATAAAAATTTTAAATTGGCTTGGATTTCCGGGTTATTACAATCTCCTCCACTTAAAACTTTTCATCGCCGAAAAGGAACGAAGCCGAAAGTTTTTTAACTATTCAACTCAACTTTCATTTTATTTTTTACTACGGCTTAAGTTCTTCAACTTTTCAGTTTCTAAGAACTTTTCAAATTTTTCAAAAATTTGGCTAACACCCTAAATTTTTCAAAAATTTCGCCATAACCTCCCCTGCACCGGGAGCACCGGGAAAATCCCGAAATTACCATACAGGCCCTCTGATCTCAAAAAGAGAAAGAAAAAGCCAATCGGCTCATAAAATCATCATCACCCAAACAAAACAGTAAATTATGGTAAACATGTACCTATTTGTCGGGCAAACAATTTTATTCTTCTGCTCTAGCCTCTTTACTATGACCTGTTCAATGTAAGTACATGTATATACAAGCAAATGCGACTAATTTTCAATACACTCACTATTTGATATAATTTGGCTAAAGGTTCAACTTTAATGAATCAAACAATAATCAAACAACACAACCATCAATCAATTAGTTGATTATCATTTCAAATTCATAACTTTGATACATAGTCAAAAAATCACATTTTTGATGCCAAATCACAACAATAGGCCCTATCTAATTTTGGTTCTCACACCAGTCAATAGGAAATATATAGAAATCTCACTTTCGTCATTTGAAAATAAATTCTGATGATGTTTCGAACCACCATCTGAACATCCACGGGCGACTAAAGTGTGATTCTATATCTATCCAGTATATTAAAACTTCGAATATACATGGATCAGACGTATACACAACGTCTTTATATACTGGACTGTCCAAATTCAATATAAAATAAATAATCAAATACGAATTGATTTTAAATTTTCAAAACAAAACTTGTTTTCACTTTAAAAAATATACTCTTCACACTCGTTCTAGTATACTACTGATCCCATCTCTTGCGAGTCATTCCCATTGGATATTACTAATCCAATATCTGATGAATTCTTTCGTATGGTTCTAATGTGTCTTGTTCTCTGAGCTTTGTAAACCAAAGCTCTGATACCAAAATGAAACGACCCGAACTTCCCTTTATGGGAAATCCCGGATTGAGTTGAGAACAAGCCACATCAGAACGCAGACGGAAGAACATTTCATTGCGAATTACAACAATTCCATCAGAATACAAGAATATACAGAGTATAAATCAATATTACACATTATAAAATATCAGAGATTACAATACATTACATAGCAGCGGAAAATAATACAATACACAACTAGAAGTAATACACGGATACAGAGCTTTCCGAGTATCGTTCCAGCTGTAAATCAGGATCCTGTGAATATAAATCTGCAAAACCAAAACTACTAGCTGCCCATGTCAAAATAAGGGCACCCAGAGTTTAGGTTAAAACAATAAACTCCAGGTCAGTCATGTGACTGTTGTGAGAACTAAAACAGTTATTAATCTTTATTTTTAAAGTTCGGTAAATCAAGGGACCACGCCGTATAACACGGAACGGGTTTCCTCCCAAGAATACCAGTGCATAAAACAAACAGCGTAATGCTAAGTAAAGAAAAATGAAGCTGTTATAAGACCCAGGTCCCATTACACAATGCAACGCAAGCCGGAGGATAGGGTTTTACCTTATAACAGCCAAAGAATGCTTGATACGCTTTAAAACAAATCATTTGATACTATTATAAGTGTATAGTGTCAAAACAATTTCAAATCATAAGTATCAATCATAGACGGCATGGGTACCATATATCATGTCGCCATACTAGGCTCTACAATCAAAACCGCAAAGTCACGTATTTGGAAATTGGATTCCATCTGTGAACTGAGGCAAGGGATCGTCCTCCACCGAATTCGAGACAATCTAGCCCATGTCTCAGGCAAGTACTCAGTCAAGCCTTTGGAGCGACAGGGCCGGTCCACCGATGTGGATTAAAATTCCTGAACACTGCATTTCCCCGCCCTTTGGGGCGTAAGTCTGGTCCGTCTGCCGACCAGAATGCATCGGCTGAAACCGATATAACCAAGGTGCCTCGCAACAGCAACAACCACATAAGTCAAACTCGTCAGGACGTGTAAAACCACTGACGCCACTTCTAATTAGAAGGAAACGCATGCCCTCCCTGAGGTCCTCTCCCGTTTCTGGTTCACAACCCGGGTGTGAGGCTCGCGAATTCAGGTTACACAAAGCTATGCCACACAGGCGGTGCTTTGATCATCAACCACAAGACTTTTCTTTTCAACAGAAGCCTCGATCAATCGCCACTTAGGCATGCCACACAGGCAATTCACTCCATGCGTTTGATATCCATCAATATATAGCCTCTGAACTTGTACGTCTCAGAGAAGGGCGTTAAGCAAGAGAATAAATTCTCCGCCGCCAAACAGATATATATTTAATAGAAATCAATCACACAGACTAAAATCCAATGTCAGACACACAGTCCATTTACAAGTTCATTCTGGGTCTGAACGAAACCGGAGGCACCTAGTACCCCGCATATCCATCGATCTCCAAGTACGTCTGGACGACCACTAACTGATTCCCTCCTCTTGGGTGTACGGCCCAATCAAGATCATCAGTAACCACCCAAATGACGTGAAGACCTCCGGTCTTCAACCACCGTCTTCATCTTCGACACCACGTCGAATCAGTTATTCAGAATGGGATAAACCTGGTCTTTCTGAATAACTCACGTATATAATAAACATGTGTTACACAAACACAACATACGCCTCATTCCAATTCATCAGTCACAAACCGTAAATTAACAAGAGAATAATACCCCAAATATTAACCCCGAAGGCCGAAACCAACATCAGATCAATACCCAGGAAACCGTTCTGCTTAGCTTACCTACAGTTAGTTTCTAAATTTCACATTCTTAGGGAAAGGTTCCCATTAACTTTATCAAAGATAAATTCCTTTAAATTTATTCTTTAATCTTCTTTTGAATATCAATTCAAACAAGTCGGGATTAGCGAACCTTACCGAAGTAATCATTTGTTTTAATTTCCCAATCCCGACCTATTCATCCTATGAAGTAAAACTGGTAATACTTCATGTCTAACACCACGGTGTTATCGGTAAATTCAATTACCATTTCACGTTCAAATCTAATTAAAGATTTAGCTATTGCCTGGAGTAAAACTGGTGATACTCCATTCTCGATCTTTTCAATCTAATTAAAGATTCATTAAAATTCCACTTAGTTTTAATCTGTGACTGGGTTAAAGAATCAGTGTCATTTAAAACACGGTTCACGATAAACCCCAAAATCACATCACATTTCAATCAGTCCCTAATCGTAAATTAGCAAGTAAGCAATTCCCTAAGTATTAACCCCGAAGGCCGAAACCAACATCAGATCAATACCCCAGAAACCATTCAACTTAACTAATCTCCAGTTAGTTTTTTATTTTCTTAACTCCTTTGGGTCTAAGAACAATATTATTGAAGATACCGTTCACGACAACCCAAAATCACATTCCATTAATTATCGGGTTAAAGAACAAGTGTTATGTAAAACACTGTTCACGATAAACCCAAAAATCAATACCAATTCAATTCCAATTAAATATTATTTAATTGGTACACTTCATTAAATCTAAATAAAAGATTCAATCTTTTTCTCAACTGGGCTTAAGAATAGTGTTAATGAAGACACCATTCACGACAAACCCAAATCACATTTGATATTAAATACAAGGTTCTGAATAGAAAATATATCGGCTTATATTCAATATCAAATTCTACGATCAACAAATATCGTATTGGAAATAACGATATAAATATATCTTTCAAATTTCCATAACAACATCTGTATAATCACGAAATCCAACATCGAAATATTCCAAAGACAATTTCGATTCAAATCCATTCCAATTCAATTATTGGAAATTCTTGTTACTTTTAAAACCCTTTTCAAATTCAATTTATTTTTTAAAAAAATAAATAGAATTATAATTCTAGTTCAAAACTAGTTCATTTCGATAAAAATCTATTTTTATCTTTTCAAATATGAAGTTTTTCATCCCAATTTTTCCCAAATCATTTCATATGATTTTACACAAATTATTACTATTTTTAATAATTTTATCAAGGCCCGTACAGTCGATTTCCATCAATGGCCATCGAACTGCACTTACAGCGACCTTTTCCAAATTTGATTTGTACATAATTCCAAATCCAACCGTTAGATTTCTAATTTATAATATTCATTATAAAGCTCTTTTCGATACGAACCCAACTGTTCCGGTTTTAGGAGAATCTGACGGTCGGATCTCCCGCAATATCCATTCGAAGTCAACGGTCGAAGTTCACGAACTACCGCAACGCGGCGCATTCTATTCAGGCCCATTATATTATATATATGATATATATAATATATACTTCATCGATTTCCTTTTAAAACGTATTATATAAATCGTTTTAAATTCGTTTTCAAAACGATTTCAACTTCTTTTCAAATTCAAAACAAAATTTAATTTTTCCTCATAAATTCGTTTTAAATTCATTTCAAATTGATTTCAATTCAAATCGATTTTTAATTCAATTTCAGTTCGTTTTCAATTCAATTTCAATTCGAATTCGTTTCTATTCAATTTCAATTCGAATTCAATTCTATTCAATTTCTATTCAAATTCAATTCTATTTGTTTCAATTCGAATTCGTTTTCTATTCAAATTCAATTCTATTCAATTTCAATTCGAATTCGTTTTCTATTCAAATTCAATTCTATTCAATTTCAATTCGAATTCATTTTATTTTCAATTCAATTCGAATTCTAATTCTCTTCAATTCGGTTTGAATTTCAATTTAAAATATTCGATTTTGAAATCACTTTTCAATATTCCTTATAAAACGAATACAATCGATATAAATATCGTTTACGTCAAAATGGCGTCAATCTAATCAACACGGCTTCATATATTTCTATATTCAAATATTCTATTTCAAATATTTCTATTCAAATATTTCTATTCGAATATTTTATTCAAATAGTTCTCTTCAAATATTCTATTTCAAAACTGGAATGAGGCCCAATCAATTACCATAGATTTTATTCCTATGGATCTCCATACAACGCATGTATATATCAACAACGACAAATAATCAACCATCATCCAAAGTGCATTCTACACTGTATAAGCATCAAATATAAATATTCAACACTTATAACAGTCTGTCAATCAATCGATCGACATACAACTAATTATTGGGATTAGTGCATGTCATATATCATCCCAGTACCCGTGTGGGGTTTCAAACAATCAAACACAGATTTTATTTGTGCAGTTGGGCGATGTGTAAAATTTATCGTCCCAATCAATATCAGTCAAATGTGTGTATATAAACAAATCGTCCGATTTGTTTATATTTATTTCATTTTAAATACACGTTAAAAATTCTATTTTCAACTATAAAATATTTTTAACTATATAAATATTTTATTTCATTTCACACCACATCACACAATCAACTACACATCAAAATAAAACAAACAAACATACAAGCCGTCCATGATCTGTGGACGACGGGTGTCGGGTGCTACTAAACACCGTCTGCATCCTAGTATATATTTCAACTAGAAAAATAAATAAAAGGTGAGGAGTTCTCACCTTGGGGTTCCACTCCGCCATTTCATTTCAATATTTCTGAACCGTTTGAATCCCTTTTTGATTTCAATCCGTTCCATCTCAATTCCTTTAACGTTGTACACATTAAAAATCAAATTTTTATTTCACTTTCATATATATAAAAATCAAATTTTTATCTTCACTACACATATAAAAATTATATTTTTATCCTTTCTCTAATATAAAAATTATATTTTTATTGTGATGTTTTTATATTTAAAAATCACTTCTTTTTATAATGATATGCATAATAAAAAATGTCGTCTTTTCTATAACAAAAATTTCATCTTTTCTATTACAAAAATCCAATCTTTTATATTTCAAAAATCCGATCTTTTATATTTCAAAAATCCGGTCTTTTCTACTTTAAAAATCCGATCTTTTCTTCTTTAAAAATCTGATCTTGTCTACTTTAAAAATGACATCTTTACTTCATTAAAAATGAAATCTTTACTTCATTAATAATGAAATCTTTTTCTAACTAAAAATGAAATCTTTACATTGTTGTTCATATATAAAAGATCAAATCTTTACACTGACAAAATCACTTCTTTTCTTCATTAAAAATCAGTTCTTTTCTTCATTAAAAATCAGTTCTTTTTAATGCTATAATATAAATAAAAACTGACTTTAATTTATGCTAAAAACCCAAATTTTTAAATTTATAAAAACCCATTTACAAAATAAATAAAGAAAACGAATAAAAATAGGATATAAAACTTATAGTTTTTAATCTGGAAGAAAAAGGGGGGTTGGTGCTGACGTCGGATTGGCGGAGGGGGGGATGCGCTCGCCGAGGTGGCGCTGGAGTTTGGCGGTTTCGGTGGTGGCCGGGTGTGCTAGCGGCGGTCTGGGGTTTTTAGAGGCTCAGGGGGTTGGGTTCGGGCCAAACGAGATCGAGGGGGAAAGGGGAGGGGCGAGATCGACGGGAGGGGATGGGAGCCTGGGCGGAGTGTCGTCGCCAGGGGGGTCGCGATCGTCGATCATTGACAAGCAGGTGGTTTTTTTTTCTTCCTTCGTTGACCTTCTAAGGAGAAAAAGGGGCAAGGGGCTTTTATATAAAAATATATTTAATTATTTAATTCAAAGAAAAAGTAACTTTTTATTTCGAAACCCGAATTGAACCCAACGACTGTCGTCCCTAGCGTATTACCCCCATTTCGAACACAATGGGATATGTATTGTAGGCCAATTCGACCGTTACGTTCAGTTTTCTTCAAAATCAACATATAACTCAATATATTGAATTTGAACGCGCATTTCAATTTAACGGGGCCACATACTAACTCTAAAAATTCCCGAAAAATATTTTCTAGCTTCGTATTGACGATACGGTCCTAACAAGTCTAGTTTTGTCCAATTATGAGATCGTTTGAAAAATGGCCATTTTTCCAGTCGATTAAAATCCACTGAAATTGGTCAGACACGTTTTCCTTTGCCACGCTCACATATTGATTCGAAAAATTATGAAAATTGGTATCTAACAATAACTTGACACCACAGATCCAACAAAAGTGGTTTCGTCGAAATCCGAGATCGTTTGCAAAATTTCCATTTTAAGGGCCTGAATTCCATAGCGACTATTCGGAATTTTCAACTGGGCATTTCTTTTTATTCCCGCTATGAAATTTCGATTTTTCGGATTCGTTGGAAAGATATTCTCTATTAGATTCAAATATTTTTGGTTTCGTTAAAATTCGGTTTATTTTACACCCGGTACATTCCTTTGAACTTTGAAATCGAATTATCGAACTACCGCGCCATTTTCAATTCCTTTTGTAATTTAAAATAAATATTTATATTCTAACGATGATTCAAATAAATATATACGTTCTAATTCTATTCAAAAATAAATTTCTCATCGCTATTATTTAAAATAATCCATTTTAAATATTCAAACTTCACTAAAATTGCCAAAATAAAAATTTTAAATTGGCTCGGATTTCCGGGTTATTACCATACAAAACATTTCTTCTATATTTACTACTCCCCGTTTATTTCTCATGTCAGAAACATACGCAAATAAAAAAAATATCAAATTGATCCCGAGAGAAACCACCCCCCCATCGTCGACGTCCATCGCCCATCGCCAACACCCACGAGTCCCTCCTCCACTTCGCCTCCTTCGCCTCTCTCGAAGACCTCGACCTCGAAACTGCCACACCCAAATCAAAACCACGAACCCCACGCCACCAGACCGTGATGCTGCCACCTGATCGCAGACTCTGACGCCACCTCAATCCCTGCCACCGCGCGAGCAATTCCCCGTTCTCCAATCGATGTAAGCTTCCTGATTTTGATTTTTAGGATTATATAAAAATATGATTTCTATGCTAATAAAATATGATTACTTTGCTAATAAAAATATGATTTATATGCTAATAAAAATATGATTTCTATGCTAATAAAAATATGATTTTTATGCTAAGAAGAAAATGAGTTTGATTAAAAATGAGATTTTTCATTGATTAAAAATGTGATTTTTCATTGATTAAAAATGAGATTTTTCCTTGATTAAAAACTTGATTTTTCATTGTATGGAAAAACATGATTTTTCATTGTATGGCAAAACATGATTTTTTTTTCAGTGTATAGAAAAACATTATTTTTCACTATGACGGCCCGCCCCGCACCAACCGACATTTACTCCAAATGTGCGCTGTACACATGTCCAGTTAGCACGGAACGGGTCGTCAGAAGGAAAAGGAAGAAGGAAATGAACTAATCAAGAACCTGTAGAATGTCTCACAGCGCATAGAACAAAATATAATAATAACATACTTGACATAAAACAGGAGAGACAGTGCATAAGCTGAAAATCAGAACTAAACATCATAGCAGCGGAAATCCAAAATACAGCTTATTACAACTTTCAAACTGTCTTAAAGCAAAAGTAAGATAAAGGAGGTACACTACTAATGCCCAAGTAGCGACCACCAACGACACAGGGAGAATATCTATATATATCATACGTGGAAGCCTCATGCTCGCCTCCGAATCAGCTACTCGCGCATCACCGGCTAACCATAACCTGTCTCTAGTCTGCTCGTGTGAGCACCCAGAGTAATAAGAAGAGACATAAAACTCTGGGTCAGACATAAAGCCTGGTATGAGCGATAAGCATCTAAACAAAATAATAACAGGTATAATCCAATCATACCTGAACCTGGACCTGCAACCAAAGAGTTAGCACTACATACTGTACAACACTCTAAGGTGCCACTAACATACTGTGTAAGAGATACGGGGGTGGGGGTGTGCATGTCATAGTGGTGTCAAACAATCAAGCATAGCAATCATCCTCACATCTCTCACTCAGTGCGTAAAGTATACGATATCCACTACTTTGGTCACCTAATACTTTGGGCCATGACGGAATCCAATCCCGTGTAACTATCACTACAAGGCCACTATCCATTTCTCAGTGGTGAACCAAAGTTATGAATACCGACAACCCCTTTGCACACGTCCCGCAGCAAAGCCCAATCATGAAGTGAACTCATTGGTTCCCATATGGATCCTGAGCTCTAACTTCCATTTGGACTACCTTTGCATCTCGGGTTATTGGTCATCACCATCGAATCGGATCGGATCGGCCTTCATCATTCGGGTCGGGTCGCCATCACCCCTGGCGGATCGGGTCGGGGTCTCCTGCTTGCCACAGTTCGGATTGTCATTGCGGTCCTCTTTCTCTTTGCTTTGGATCGTGATATGGAGCACGAGTGGATCGGTTTCCTGCATTCCTGGTCGGTCGCATTTCGCTCCTCCCCTGGTCGGTCTAAAACCTCCTCTGGTCGGTCGCATTTCACCCATCCTGGTCGGTCTGAAGTTCCTACGGGTCGGTCGGTCAGAAACCCCCCCCTTGGTCGGTCCAAACTCGGTCGTTCGAAACTCCCTTGGTCATTCCAGACTTGGTCGGTCTGAAACCTCCTTCATTCCTGGTCGGTCTGGAACATGGTCGGTCGTTCTGTTTTCCCCCGGTCGGTCGAAACTGGTCGATCAAGAACCTGGTCGGTCAGATGCCTGGTCGGTTTTTCCTGGTCCTAAAACCTGCACCATTCCAGCAAGCTATTTTCGCCTCTGGACGGCGTTTTCGACCAATCTAACACTTCTAATCAACCACAAGGCATATCATACAATCATAGGAACATAGGGAATCAACCACAAACACCAAAACAACAATATGACATATCAAAATGGATCAAACATACCCAAAAACCCTCATTTTCCCCTTAAGCATGTTTAAGCAAAACTCAGAATAGGATTAGCAAAACTTAACCAAATTAACCCAAATTTTTATCAGAGGCCTGAAATAATATCTATGAATTTATACATATTTTTCCAGAATTTTAGCATGCATAATTTCGCTAATTATCACTAATCATTCCTTAATCCCCCAAATTCCGGGATTAACAAAATTAGTCGAAATTAACCCAAATTCATATCAGAGGCATAAAATGAAGTTTTAGAATTTTAGGAATTTTTCTAGATTTTTCTGAGCTATAATTTCGCTAATCTTCGCTAATCACCATAATTAGCCATAATTAGTGAAAAACAATGCAAATCACTCATCTTTGCCACAAAGTAAACTATAGATCTGAAATGATTCTCTGTTTGGGTCGAATTCCAATGCTTAGCAGCAGCTCCTATCTTGATTTGATGCTAATCCGCCTTGATTTGATGTAGATTAGGCCAAGACTTGATTAGAAAGTGATTAGAAGGTGATTTGGGATGAAATTAGAAGGTGGAGGCTATGACTAGGGTTGAAGAAACTAAGTGGCGGCTGGAAAAATGAGTCTAAAACCGAAATCCAAACCCTAGCAGCCGTTAAATACTCCCAAACCCGAAATTACCCAATGGGCCTAGCTGCTAATCACCCGGTTAAGCCCAATTAGCTGAAATTAACCCTTTAAACCTTAATTCAGCCATATCTCCCGAACGGTAAGTCCGTTTGGCTATTATGACCACTCTACGGAAAGAGAAACCATCATTCGAATCCAATGGAAGTGGTTTTAGGTCAAAATTCCTTTCCAGTCAAAAGTTATGGCCAAAACAGTACCAACTAGGGGCAAAACGGTCATTTAAAATTTGCCAAAAATCATGAACATGGAAAATGACCCCAATAGTCGTCTCCCAAAGTTACATGACCATACGACTTCGTATGTGAAAGAAATAAATATTCCACGATCCTATGATGCGTAGAATGTGGGTCGTTACATTCACTGTATAGAAAAACACTATTTTTCGCTGTATAGAAAAACATGATTTTTTTCATTGTATAGGAAAACATGATTTTTCATTGTATAGGAAAACATGATTTTTATTTATAAAAAACATTGTTTAAAAATGCAATTTTTAAATATATAAACATCATATTAAAAATATGATTTTTTTTACTATGAACAACGTGAAGAAGATTGCGTTAGAATTTCGGGAAAATCCAAACTATTCAGAAATTTAGAAATTAAACTAGCAGAGTGGAAACCAAAGGTGGGAACTCCTCACTCAATTTATTTATAGTTAAATATATATTAGGATGCAGACAGTGCTTAGTAGCACACAACACCTTTGATTGAAATCATGATTGTTTGGTTGGACTATATTGTGACGCGATTGTGGTGTGAAATGAACTATATTAGGTATTCATATGTTGAATAAAATATTTTATTGTTAAAAATATAATTTTTAACATATATATGTGAAATACATAAAATTATCTAGAAAAGAAATAAAATATTCATTTACAAATCGGATGATTTGCTTATGTACACCCATTTATCTGATATGGATTGGGACGATAAATTTTACACATCGTCCAACTGCACAAATAACTAAACTGTTGTTGTTTGAAAACCCCACACGGGTATTGGGATGATATTTGACATACACTATTCCCAATATTTAGTTGTATGTCAATCGATGGATTGACAATCTGTGATGAGCGTTATTTATTTATTTATTTTAATGCTCATACAGTTGTAAAATGCACTCTGGATGTTGTACGAATTTTTAAGGATTGTTTATCATTATTGTTGTATACATGCAATGTATGAAATCCATATAAATAACATTATATGGTAATTTTTTGGGTCTCATTCCAATTTAAAAAATAAAGAATATTTTAAAATAATATTCACGTGTTGAATAAAAATATTTGAACAATAAAAATATCGTTTTTTATTTAATGTATGAACCAATAAAATATTCATTGTTTTGAAAAGAAATTGTTTATACAATAAAAGTCACATTTTTATTGTATGTACGAATAAACAAAATATTCATTGTTTGAAATAGAATATATTAACAATAAAAATATACATTTTTATTGTGTGGGTAGAAATGATTGAAAATATTCAATGTATTAAAATAAAATGTTTAAACAATGAAAATTACGTTTTATTTGTATTATAAAATCATTAAAAAGAATTATGTTAAATAAAAAGGATTAGACAATAAAAATTATAATTTTATTGTATGTTTGATTCATTAAAGAGATTTTGCTAAATTAAAAATATAAATCATTTACATGATAGTAAGTAGAAAAATGACCATTGATTGAAATAGAAAAGTCAAACAACAAAAATTCACATTTTTATTGAATATAGAATAACGAAAAATATTCATTGATTAAAATAAAAAGATTTAACAATAAAAATTTACATTTTCATTGTTAAGAAATGGTGAAAAAGATTCAAGTTTGAATAAAAATATTTCAATATTAAAAATTACATTTTTTATGTAAGTATGATTCATTAAAATATTCATTGTTTGAATAAAAATGTTGCAACATTAAAAATTACATTTTTAATGAAAGTATGATTCATCAAAATATTCATTGTTTGGATAAGAATATAAAATTGAAAATGAAGTTGAAGTTGTTTTAAAATGAAATTATAAATATTTTATAAAATACGTTTTAAATGGAAATCGACGAAATATATAATATATATATATTATATATATATAATGGCCTGAATAGAACGCGCCGCGCCGCGCAGCGACCGTTCGCGAATTTTGACCATTAACTTCAAACCGACATTACGGGAGATCTGATCGTCGGATTCTCCTAAAACCTAAACCGTTGGGTTCGTATTTAAAAGAGCTGTCCAATGAATATAAGAGATTTGAAATCTAACGGCTAGATTTGGAGATATGTCCAAATCAATTTCAGAAAGAGTCGTTTTGGATGCAGTTCGTTGGCCATTATTGGAAACCGACTGTACGGGCGATAATAAAATTATTAAAAATATGGAAAAATTATGTAAAATCATAATAAATGGTTTGGAAAGATTTTTGATGAAAAATTCCAAATTTATAAAGATAAAAGTATATTTTTATCAAAATGAACTAGTTATTAACTAGAATAATAATTTAATTATTTTTAGAAATAAATAAATTGGATTTGAAAATGGTTTTAAAATAACCAACATTTTCCAATATATATTTATATATATATTGGAATGAATTTGAATGGAAATTATCTTCGGAATAGTTCGATATTGGATTCCGTTGTTATACGAATATTATAAGGAATTTGGAAGATATATATATATATATATTATTCCCAATACAATATTTGTTGGTTTCAGAATTCAATATTGAATATAAGCCGATATAATTTCTATTCAGAACCTTATATTTAATGCCAAATTGGATTTTGGGTTTGTCGTGGATGGTGTCTTTAATAACGCTGTTCTTAAACCCAATTTAGAAAAGAATAAATCTTTTAGTTAAGATTTAGGAAATTTTACCAATTAATTAATAATTGATTGGAATTTAATTGAAATTGGATTTTGGGTTTATTATGATGACCCAAACCCCATTCCCCGGTGGCAAGGGTAATCTTTGGAATATAACACATAAACAAATAACAGCAGAACAGGAATAATTAAATACACCAGATAATGTACAATAGAATACACTGGATAAATATAATCATCAGAGTTACACAGTATACAGGATCATACTTAGTACAAAGTACAGTTCAGCTTTACATAAATGTCTACAGCAGAAATAAAACATAATATGTACAATTGGAGCTAAATAGCATAAAAAGAAAGAAGTGATATGATCCAGCTTTAGCTCCAGCTATCCAGAAAGAGCCTGCTAAAACCTGAATACAAGGCTGCCCGTGTAGAAATAGGGGCACCCGAGTTTGCAAGTGAAACAAACTACGAGTCAGTCATGAGACTAGTATGAGAAATCTACTTAACAAATTTTACAATATGGCCAATCACATGACCACGCCGCTAACGCGGAACGGGTTTACTCCATTGGATTGCCAGTGTTTAAAACAAGTAAATCTTTTCAACATCGCAATGCTTTTTATAAAAATGAAGCCATTATAAGACTCAGTTCCCATCACACAATGCAACGCAAACTGGAGGATAGAGTTTTACCTTATAATGGCTAAAACATGCTTGATACGAGCAAAACAAATCATTTAATATTATTGCTAGTGTTTATATGTTTCAAAAACAATTTCAATCATAGACGACATGGGTACCATATATCATGTGGCCATATATAGGTATACAATCAAAACCGCAAAATGTCGTATTTGGAAATTGGATTTCCGTCATGAACCAAGGCAAGGGATCGTCTTTACCGCTTCGAGACTCTCTAGTCTGAGCCTCAGGACCAAGACACAGGTGGCCCCTTGGATCATCAGGGCCAGTCCACACGGAGTGGATTAAAATGCCTGAACACTGCATTTCCCCACCCTATGGGGTGTAAACTGGTCATATCCCGACAAGGCCATCGGCTCCGAAGAGACCAAACTAACCGAGGCACCTCGCTATCCATCATCCACATAAGTAAAATGCCCGGGCGTGTAAATTCCAAAGCACCACTCCTAACTAGAAAGAAACACAGGTCCTCCCTGATTTCCTCTCTCGTTTCTGGCACATACCGGGGTGTGAGGCTCGCGAAACAATGCTAAACACAAAGCTAGCTATTCAAAGCCGTGCTTTGATCATCAACCACAAAGCTCTGCTTTTCAACAAAAGCTTTGATCACAGCATCTCTGCATGCCACGTTGTCAATATACAACATCAGACACACATCCATTTACAAGTCCGTTCTGGGTCTGAACGAAACCGGAGGCACCTTATACCTCACATATCTTTACAATCAACAAGTACGTCCGGACAGCTACCACTTTAGCCCCCTTCAAGGTAGCTACTCCCATCGTGAGCATCAGTAGCACCCATCCATTCGATGTGAAAATTGTCGGTCTTACGCCATCTTCATATCTTCGACTTCTGACCGTCGATCAATTATTTAAAATGAGAATTAACTCGGGCTTTTTAAATAATTCACGTATATTTAGAATTTCAAATTAATTCATTTCAATGGTTAAATTATTCGACATCAATAATTCTGTTCTTTAATGTAATTTTCACGTCAAACACATTCAACCATCAAATATCCAATAAACCAGGTAAATTCGGTTTATTTCCATTCCATACCGTTTAAAATATTTTATAACGATTTATTGCGATTTTTATTTAATTAAAAATAGCCAATTCATTTAAACAATGCTTCAGGCCATGGCGCTGTTTTTCGTCAGATTTGATTTACACACATCTGAAAATCTAACCGTTGGATCTTTACAAATTTTATATCATTAGTAAGATCTTTTCAAAACAAATCCAACGGTTCTAGTTTTGGGAAAATCTGACGGTCGGATCTCCCGGTACAATCGTTTAAAGTTACGATTTCAAAATATGAACTGCAGCGTCGTTATTCGATTTATTTTAATTATATGTATATATAATCGATTCTGGCGCTGTTTTCATTCAGATTTGAATTAAACATTCCAGACAATCCAACCGTTGGATCTTTGCAAAGTTGGTGTCGTTGGAAAGATATTTCCAAAGCGAACCTAACGGATTCGGTTTCAGGAAAATCCAATGGTCGGATCTCCTGCAATAATCGTTTGAAATCACGGATTCAAAATACGAACTGCAACTTCGTTATTCGATTTATTTTAATTATATATATATATATATATATATATTTCATTCTTCGATTTCGAAACCACATTCATTTCATATATTTGATAAAAACGATATTTTTATCCAACAGATATTTATTTCAACACATCACTATTTTTAACAATTCATATATATAATAGAAATGTGATTTTAATGGTAAAACAATTTATTTCAAAACACAATTATTTTATATACCTTATATAGATGATAAAAATATGATTTTTATTGTAAAACAATTTATTTCAAAACATGATTATTTTATATACTTCATATAGATGATAAAATGTGATTTTTATTATAAAACAATTTATTTCAAAACACGATTATTTTATATACTTCATATAGATGATAAAAAATGTGATTTTTTATTCTTCAAACCATTTCTATTTCATTCATTCAATAAAAATGTTATTTTTATCATTCAAACCATTTTATTTCATTCATCACATGAATATATTTCAATACATGAAAATAAATCAAACACAGAAATATTTCAGAAAATTTCGACAGCATAACGGCCGGGTAGTTAAAATCGGCACCGTCCCTAGTACGGCTCCTCGCTCTACCTTAAAGCCTCGCAACTTTTGAAATTGGGGATTTCAATATCTAGTTCGTGTGCAGACGAATTTTCCCATATACTAATCCTATTGGGATTTCAACCACAATCAATCATTTCCAATCAACCATTCAAGATATTCACCAAATTTCACATCAACCAAATCCAATCAATCACAACCAATATATATCGTCCATGGTCTGTGGACGAGGGGAGTATATATATACATACATATATATCATTTCAATATCATTTCATTTTCATTCAACGCATATATGATTTCCACAACGCATATATAACTTATACATCGAATATACAACTTATACAACGCTTATACATGAGGTGTACAACGCTTACATAACTCATACATCGACTATATAATTTATATATCGTCATCTCCTGTAGTGACCCAAATTTCTGTAACATCGGAGTTGACTATATACATCATACGTCCAACCCAAATATCACGAAAATACGAAGAAAAAAATTTAGAAGAAAGAGGTAGAAGAAGAACAGAAATAACAACACAGAATCTCACATCGCAGCGGAACAAAATATAATATATCATATCTTTGAAATACAAAATCTTAACTGTATAACATACACTTATCAGAGTACAACACTTACAACACAACGGAACAACACTATAACTAGATAACGCTGAAGCCTCCTGCTTCAAGCTCCTTTAGATATATCTGAAAAATCCTGAACTACTTGACTGCCCGTACAAATTTAGGCACCCAAGAGTTTAGGTAGAACAAAACAAATAAACTCCGGGTCAGTCATGGGACTGGTATGAGTAAACAGTTTAAAACAGTTTCAGAAAACTAAATGATATCTCATAAGACCACGTCGTATAACGCGGAACGGGTTTTTCCCTTATGAGAATCCAACACTTGATTTAACTTTCAAAATCCCTTTGAAAGGAACTATAATCTTTATATCAAAACTCTTTTGATATTATAATAATGTCTAAATCAAGTAGATAACAATCTAGTGGAACGTTTGCATCTCACGTTCCACATATATAATATACAATCAAAACCGCAAGCACGTATTGGGTATTTGATCCCCAACTATGACAAGGTATGGAACCACCTTCCGCTAGTATATCTCTAGAGGAGAATACACCGAGTTCAACAAGAACATCTTGCAACTCAGCCACACATGACCGACCACTCATTTGGCTTGAGTGTATCGAATGTATATCACCAACGGTTGGGATCAGCAACCGTTTCCCGAATGGGACAGCATCGACAATAGATTTTTAGAAGTAAATGAAACTCTAGATCAGGTGATTATACAGCCTAATAGGTGCGACCTACATAGCCATGCTGCCTGCTCGATTTCTGTCATTTACCGGATGTGAGGCTAGAAGCTACGCTTTATCATCACACCAGATTCACTTCGAATGCCACATCGTCAAATCCATCAAATCACCGATTGACGTCCTCAACAGTACATTACGTGTTAGCTAAAAGAAGTTTCCTTCCCCGCTTCCACTCTTGGTACGGTTGAAGAAATCAATGTACGTGACCTTTCTAGAAATACTCTGTCAGACATTCATCCATACAAGTCACCCAGGAACAGGATGAACCGAAGGCACAATTTCTATTAATAGAAAAAGTCCTTGCACTCTACTCCGTCTTCGATTATCTTTACATAATCTGATTCGCACGCTACTGCCAATACAGAGTGGTTCTTCGGATAGTAATCCAACCGGTCTCTCCATATTGACAACGATGGTCAAAACTTCGATAGTCTGTGATTTAACTATCGAATAAAACAAGTGTTTCGATAGTCGATGATTTAACTATCGAATAAAACAGGTGTTCATCCAAACATCCAACAATCAGTGAGCCTTTAATTAATATTCTATTAATTAAATCACTTCTCTATTTCTTTATCAATATTTATTAACCAAATATTTTCAATAACCATATTGGCCTTTTACGTTATTTGGAAAACATTTCCGAATATCGCTTTCCTTTATTTTCTAACTTTAGAAATATTTATTATTCTATTTCCAAGCTTACATTTATTTGGGTTAAAACGGATGTTGTGTAAAACATCGTTACGACAACCCAAATATTATATTCAACTAACTCTTATTCAACATTGATCTTCGAGTCTGGAATCTTACTATTTATTTGTTAATAATGAAATCAATCAAGTTGGGATATAACTCCCTCTCAGACCTTGACTGAATAACATTTATAACGTCAAAACAGATAAGACTACTTACTCGAATAATCAATACCATACAACTGATTATTCACCTTTAAACACATATACACTTTCTCTTTTTATCCTTATGAGATTTTATTCCTTCCTTTTTGATTATACAATTCTATTTCTAAGTTTGCTTTCTTATCGACTTCTATATATTTTGATACGTTGATTTCTAACTATCAAATTATCTTAAAAAATATTCTATCTCCTTAAATTCCCGGAAAAATTCGCCATAACCTCCTTTGTACCGGGAGCATCAGGAAAATCCCCAAACTGCCACACAGGCCTTTTCCAATCAAAAAGAAAAAGAAAAGCCAAGCGGCTAGCCGATACGGCGCATAAAATCTCATATGGAAATTAAATACGTACCTTTTTGTCGAGCATTCTATATATATACCTTCTAACACTTTATTCCAAACATTTCTCCTGTATATTTATACCTGTCCAATCTATTTGAACTACACCAATCGTTTTAAATAAATTTGTTACTTAACTCTTCAGTCTATTTCACCTTCATATTTGAACATGACATGTTCAAATATATTTTAACTTGCATATTAACAAATTCTAATTATACTCATACTCTCGTTTCCTTATCGACTTCTTATTCAAATTCCAATTCAATTCTATTTGAATTCTCTTTATTTAAACTTCATTTGAATTCTATTTTCAAATTCTATAGTTTAAAGTCCATTTGAATTCTATATTCAAATTCTATAGTTTAAAGTCCATTTGAATTCTATATTCAAATTCTATTTGAATTCTCTGCATTATTTATAAACAACGTTTATAACTTCACTTAAAATACCCCCATTATATATTTATAAACAAAGTTTATAAATTCAATTCAAATCCCACATTTTCCTTTATAAACAAAGTTTATAAATTCAATTCAAAACCCACCTTCTCATTTATAAACAAAGTTTATAAATTCAATTCAAATCCCACATTTTCCTTTATAAACAAAGTTTATAAATTCAATTCAAAACCCACCTTCTCATTTATAAACAAAGTTTATAAATTCAATTCAGACCCCATATTTTCCTTTATAAACAGAGTTTATAAATTCGATTCAAACCCCATATTTTCCTTTATAAACAGAGTTTATAAATTCAATTACTTGTTTTATATACCTTCAAAACAAGCTAATATTTTCAATAGTTTTATTTAAAATTCAAATCCTATTTATAAAAATAGAATTCCCTTTTTAAATCTCCAATACCCTTTTCGATATTTTTATAAATCAATATTCAAGCCCCAGGGATATTTTAAACAATCAAATCAACCAATTTTCAATCATTTGATTTTTAACACATCATATATGAATATATATGAAATCAAACAAACAACAAACAGATAATATATTTTTGAGGAATCCAGTTGGATTCCGCCAACCTGTTTTCCTGCATTTACAGACGTTAGTCAACATAGTAATACCCATCCTGCTTCGAGGTAGGATATTGCGGTATAGAAGGTCATCCACTAATCATAGCGTGGGGCGTATAGGGTAATCATCCGCTAATGAAACTGCGGGCATCCGCTAATGATGCTGTGGGAACCCAACCAATCATCAAACCATATATATATATATCCTAAATAACTAATATATATCAATCAACTATAACACATTCAAACAAGCATAACGATTATTTTTAACGATATAAAAATAATTCTAAACAAACAGGAGATATTTACTCACCAGGGTTTTTATTTGCGCTCGTATCAATTTCAATTTCCTTTTATCGATTTCCGAGTCTCCGAACTCCACACAGATGATTTCATTTGATTTCTCCTTGCCTAGGAAAAATCCGAGCTTTATAAATTAACTATTAAATATTCTTAACAAGGTTTTATACAAAAAAAATTAAATTATAACCAAGATACTAATTTAATTCTAACCATTTATACAAATTTAATTCTAACCAATCATACTAAATAAAAATCCAACTGATCTACTGATTTAATCCTAACCGATAAAATGATTTAATTATAACTCATATATTAATTAAATCCTAACCGATAAAAATGATTTAATTCTACTGATTAACATTTATTTATTTTAAACGAATAAATAAATTCCCTAAATATATATATTTTAAATGAATAAAAAGGTTTTCCCTAAATATATATATATATATTCCATATTATAAGGTTAACAACTTATATATGATTTTGAATAATTAAATTAACCTAATTTAATTAACTAATATATTACCTTTAGTTATTGCTAATTTATTTAAATTAAATAAATAAATTTACCTTAACTTATTTCCTAGCCTTCTTCCTTCTCACATGAGCCGCCTGTAACTGAATCATCCAACCAGCATTGACCACCACCGAACTCCTCAGCTATATCTCGTTCACCCAAAACCGAGTATCAGTTCGCAACCAGAATTCGTCCAGACCCGATTTGCTTCTCAGGAAGACTTCGATCTCAGCAACAGTGGTTGCAGCATTCAACTTGGTTCCAGATTTTTGACATCGCACCCATCCAGACCTGTTCGCACCATCGCGGTTCCCTCTCATGAGAAGATTTTCTACCCAAATTAACTCAGAAAGCAAAAGCGCAAATTTTTGTTCGAATTAGAACATTGAATGTCATAGCATCGCACCCTTCTGAATCCCTCTCATTCCTTCTATACCTGACGCCGATCAAATCTTAGGGTGGCGGATGTCGAGCACCAAGTAATCCACCTCGCGCCGAACTGAAACAGACAGGGTTGAAGCTTTTGCTCCCCTAAGTCTCATGAATTCGATTTAAAGGATAAGGGGATTTCGGTTTATCAAAGAATGACAGTAAAAGGAATTGAGGAGTGATTTTATATTGGAGAGTCGGCTATTTTAGTTTGTGGAGACAAAGGAGCCACCCTTCTGCTTTGGCTTGTGGAGTTAAGGAAGCCACGGGTTTGTTTGGTTTGTGGAGTAAGGAAGAACACGGGTTTGGTTTTGGTCCACCCACCCTGATTATTTTATTTTAAATTTAATTTAATTAAAAACCGTATCCTTAAAATTAAAATACCCATGATGCCGAACTCCTTCCTGAACCCAACAACTGGCGTTTCTAGGGTTTACCCACCATTCCGGATACACTGGGATAGGTCACGAAGTCCAATTCGATCATCTGTGGAAAATATTTATTTAAATTTATATAAATCAAATTTTAAAACAATAAATTCTACGATAATAAATTAATATTATTTATCGTTTATATTCGAATTAGAATTTCCACAGATAATCTGAATTATCTTGATTCATCTCTAACTTCGAATATATATATTTATTGTTTTCCTATTTGTCAATTTAATATATTCGATTTTAAATCGAAATTGATTATTAAACTAATAACACAATATAAAATTCCATTTATATTATCCCCCCCCCCCCAATATTTAAATCCATATTAAATATTTAAAATTTACCCATAAGGGTCCGGGTCATTACAATCTTCCCCACTTAAAATAATTTCGTCCTCGAAATTGCTAAGGTAGGAAAAGTGCTACAAACCCATTAACTTTTCAGAACTTATTTATGTTGATACGCAACATTTCAAACTTCCTTACGTAACTCTCTTTCGAATAAATCCTTATTCGATAACTCCTCCCTTCGAATAACTATATTCAATAATCTCTCTTTCGAATAACTAGATTCGAAAACCTTTCTTCGAATAAACTATATTCTATTTACTCTATTCAATTTACTCTTATCAATTAACTCTATTGGATTTAACTCTTTTCGATTAACTCCATCGAATAACTAAATTCGATAACTCCTTCGAATAACCAATATTCTATAACTCACTTCGATTAAACTAATCGATAACTCCTTCAATTAACTAATAATTGATAACTCCTTCGATTAACTAATAATCGATAACTCCTTTCGAATAACCAAATTCGATAATTCCTTTCGAATAAACTATATTCGATAACTCCTTTCGAATAAACTATATTCGATAACTCCTTTAGTTCTATTCGAATAAACTAATATTTGATTTAACTCCATTCGCTTGACTCTAGATCGCAGCGATCACAATGGTTACGCCTGATTCCCTCAGGAAACATCCGACCGCCCTAGGCTATCTACAGCCCTACGAATTACGCTAGCAGTCGTACAAAATGGCACTTATCCTGAGTAACTATGTTTGACAAACTCTTTCTTAATAACTATATTTGATCAACTTTAATTGAATAACTAACATTCAATTAAATCCTAATTCGATTAACTATGTTCAATTAACTCCATCTGGTTAATTCTAACTCTAATCAATTATTTCTATCTCTAATCGATTATTTCTATCTCAAATCGACTTCTCCTATTCGAATAACTCCTATTGGATAACGTTTATTCATTTATAAAGATTTACTTTTAGTAACGGTTCTTCACTTTATAAATGTTCTCTTTAATAACGTTACTTCACTTATACAAGGGTTGTGTACCCCTTCTATTAAAACTATCGGTGCTAAAAACCAATATCTCTTCTCTATATAATTTCAGACTTATATATTCCACTTATCGAATGATAAATATTCAATTTAATTTATAACTGTTATTTATAAATTTATCCTTTCTATTTATCTGTTAAAAACAGATTTCCATTTTATATTCATCTTCTAAATATTCATTTGATTAAATTTTATTTATTTAACAAATCAATATCTCATCTATAGCATTCTATTTATTTTCTATAAATAAATATTTCCATTTAATCTATTTGTAAACATTTTACAAATATTTCCTTTTAAATTCTATTTGTAAATGTTTTTACAAATATTTCTCCTTTTATTTGTTTGCACATAACTTCCTTTGTATTTGTGTTACAAATATAATTCCTTTTTAACTCTTTTGGTTTTTTTTTCTTTATTCACACCCAATTCATATTTCATTCACATTGATTTTACTCAATTTATTCATTTCGATCCATTTAACTTACTTAAGTTAAATTTAATTTCAATCATTCAAATTCCCATTAACTAGTTGCTAATTAACTATTTTGCCTATTTCACCCATTTTATTTGAATATGACTTGTTCAAATATATGTCAACTTAATTATAAACTAATCTAATTATATTTTCAACTCGAGTTATATATTCGATTTCGAATATAAATTCTCAATCTCTTTCACTTATCCAAAAACCCAATTTCGATTCAAATTTCCCTTAACTAATTATTTTCCAATTTAGTTAATTCTATTTAACCATTTAAAAATATGATTTTTGTCTTAAAAATCATTTTACTTACTTCACTGAAGTTCATATTTATTTTATATCTCCATTCTGGATTTTTTCTATTGCCAATTCGGATTTTATTTGCTAAAAATCCTTTTATTTATTTAATTAAACCGTTATGGTTTTATAATGGTCCTGGAGCTGCTTTTCTAAAAATTTGATTTTGACATAACTCAAAATCTATCTGACGAAATCCAGATTTTTCTCTTTCATTAGAAAACTATTGTTCAACCGGTCCCGACGATTCTTGTTTCAAAGAATTCCGACTTCAATTGAGTTCTGTATACTAAATTGAAGTTTGAATCGCTAATTTACGAACTACTGCGCTACGGCGAGCTTGTTTTTATTATATTTATAAACATAAACGTTTTAACTTTGTTTATAATAAATTCAACTCCATTCTGATATATTTTTAATATATATCAAATCCATTTCATAATATTCCCGATCTATTTCACTTCTAATATTCAAATCCTATATATTTACAATATTCAAATTCCATTTGAATTTCTTTATTCAAACTCTATATTATTTCCTTCTATTCAATTTCTATTTGAATTTTCCTCTATTCAAATTCTATTTCAATTCCTTATCTTCAAAGTCTATTTCAAACCCCTTATTCAAATTCCATTTGAAATCCTTTATTCAATTTCTATTTAAATTCCTTTGAATTTAAATTCTATTTTAACTCCTTTTAATTCAAATTCTATTTAAACTCCTTTTATTTTCTTTGAATTCTAATATTCAACCTCCACTTTATATTCTCTTTGAAATTCTATTTAACCAAATTCCATTTGAATTCTAATATTCAAATCTCTATTTGACTTTTCTTTATTCAAATCCATTTGAATTCCTTTGAATTCAAATTCCATTTCAATTTTCTTATACAATTTCCATTTGAATTTTCTTTATTCAAATCCTATTTAAATTTCTATGTTCAAATTCTATACTTGAATTCCCTTATATTTTACTTCTATTTGAAATCTATATTCCAATTCCCATTTCACTTCTATTTGAAATCTATATTCCAATTCCCATTTCAAAATTCCTTTGAAGTAATATAAATATATACATATATTTATATCTATCTCAAATTCAAAACATTTGAATTTTCAAACAACTTGTTTCTTTCAAACAAATTTCTGTCAAAAACTTTTCTAAGGCAACAATTCATCACTTAGAAACTCGAAAATGAACACTGATGATGTTGCGACCATCATCAGAATTATTTCCCAGCTACTGAATGAGTTCAGTACTATATTTCTTTCAAAATCTATTTAGAAAAATATTTTCCAAACTCCCAGGATTTTAAATTCTGAATTCTGGTTGGAATTCAATTTCAATTTATCACATTTGTATACTTTATTTCATATGCAAATTCCACTGGTTATATATATAACTATTTCAGTTTTTATAATCTTATTCGATTATAATCCTAACAATCAACTCTACTTAAAAACAATATCGTGTCCAATCTTTTGTTCAAGTGTTTATAAACTCCTATCGACATCGTGGCGTCTCATGATTCGATCAGAATTCATAATCCACTCAACAGACTAGTCAACACAATATAAAACAGTTTTTATACCAAATAACAAATACGCTCTCTCGTATATATACACTCAACTCATTCTAGGATACTACTGATCCTATCTCTAATGAGCACATTCCAACAAGCCTAGGTATTCGCTCAACCTAAGCTCTGATACCAACTGTAGTGACCCAAATTTCCGTAACATCGGAGTTGACTATATACATCATACGTCCAACCCAAATATCACGAAAATACGAAACATTTTTTTTTAGAAGAAAGAGGTAGAAGAAGAACAGAAATAACAACACAGAATCTCACATCGCAGAGGAACAAAATATAATATATCATATCTTTGAAATACAAAATCTTAACTGTATAACATACACTTATCAGAGTACAACAATTACAACACAACGGAACAACACTATAACTAGATAACGCTGAAGCCTCCTGCTCCAAGATCCTTTAGATATATCTGAAAAATCCTGAACTACTTGACTGCCCGTACAAATTTAGGCACCCAAGAGTTTAGGTAGAACAAAACAAATAAACTCTGGGTCAGTCACGGGACTGGTAAGAGTAAACAGTTTAAAACAGTTTTAGAAAACTAAATGATATCTCATAAGACCACACCGTATAACACGGAACGGGTTTTTCCCTTATGAGAATCCAACACTTGATTTAACTTTCAAAATCCCTTTGAAAGGAACTATAATCTTTATATCAAAACTCTTTTGATATAATAATAATGTCTACATTAAGTAGATGACAATCTAGTGGAACGTTTGCATCTCACGTTCCACATATATAATATACAATCAAAACCGCAAGCACGTATTGGGTATTTGATCCCCAATTATGACAAGGTATGGAACCACCTTCCGCTGGTATATCTCTAGAGGAGAATACACCGAGTTCAACAAGAACATCTTGCAACTCAGCCACACATGACCGACCACTCATTTGGCTTGAGTGTATCGAATGTATATCACCAACGGTTGGGATCAGCAACCGTTTCCCGAATGGGACAGCATCGACAATAGATTTTTAGAAGTAAATGAAACTCTAGATCAGGTGATTATACAGCCTAATAGGTGCGACCTACATAGCCATGTTGCCTGCCCGATTTCTGTCATTTACCGGATGTGAGGCTAGAAGCTACGCTTTATCATCACACCAGATTCACTTCGAATGCCACATCGTCAAATCCATCAAATCACCGATTGACGTCCTCAACAGTACATTACGTGTTAGCTAAAAGAAGTTTCCTTCCCCGCTTCCACTCTTGGTACGGTTGAAGAAATCAATGTACGTGACCTTTCTAGAAATACTCTGTCAGACATTCATCCATACAAGTCACCTAGGAACAGGATGAACCGAAGGCACAATTTCTATTAATAGAAAAAGTCCTTGCACTCTACTCCGTCTTTGATTATCTTTACATAATCTGATTCGCACGCTACTGCCAATACAGAGTGGTTCTTCGGATAGTAATCCAACCGGTCTCTCCATATTGACAACGATGGTCAAAACTTCGATAGTCTGTGATTTAACTATCGAATAAAACAAGTGTTTCGATAGTCGATGATTTAACTATCGAATAAAACAAGTGTTCATCCAAACATCCAACAATCAGTGAGCCTTTAATTAATATTCTATTAATTAAATCACTTCTCTATTTCTTTATCAATATTTATTAACCAAATATTTTCAATAACCATATTGGCCTTTTACGTTATTTGGAAAACATTTCCGAATATCGCTTTCCTTTATTTTCTAACTTTAGAAATATTTATTATTCTATTTCCAAGCTTACATTTATTTGGGTTAAAACGGATGTTGTGTAAAACATCGTTACGACAACCCAAATATTATATTCAACTAACTCTTATTCAACATTGATCTTCGAGCCTGGAATCTTACTATTTATTTGTTAATAATGAAATCAATCAAGTTGGGATATAACAACCTCTCAAACCTTGACTGAATAACATTTATAACGTCAAAACAGATAAGACTACTTACTCGAATAATCAATACCATACAACTGATTATTCACCTTTAAACACATATACACTTTCTCTTTTTATTCTTATGAGATTTTATTCCTAGTCTTCCTTTTTGATTATACAATTCTATTTCTAAGTTTGCTTTCTTATCGACTTCTATATATTTTGATACGTTGATTTCTAACTATCAAATTATCTTTAAAAATATTCTATCTCCTTAAATTCCCGGAAAAATTCGCCATAACCTCCTTTGTACCGGGAGCATCGGGAAAATCCCCAAACTGCCACACAGGCCTTTTCCAATCAAAAAGAAAAAGAAAAGCCAAGCGGCTAGCCGATACGGCGCATAAAATCTCATATGGAAATTAAATACGTACCTTTTTGTCGAGCATTCTATATATATACCTTCTAACACTTTATTCCAAACATTTCTCCTGTATATTTATACCTGTCCAATCTATTTGAACTATACCAATCGTTTTAACTAAATTTGTTAAATAAATTTGTTACTTAACTCTTCAGTCTATTTCACCTTCATATTTGAGCATGACATGTTCAAATATATTTTAACTTGCATATTAACAAATTCTAATTATACTCATACTCTCGTTTCCTTATCGACTTCTTATTCAAATTCCCATTCAATTCTATTTGAATTCTCTTTATTTAAACTTCATTTGAATTCTATTTTCAAATTCTATAGTTTAAAGTCTATTTGAATTCTATATTCAAATTCTATAGTTTAAATTCCATTTGAATTCTATATTCAAATTCTATTTGAATTCTCTGCATTATTTATAAACAACGTTTATAACTTCACTTAAAATCCCCCTATTATATATTTATAAACAAAGTTTATAAATTCAATTCAAATCCCACATTTTCCTTTATAAACAAAGTTTATAAATTCAATTCAAAACCCACCTTCTCATTTATAAACAAAGTTTATAAATTCAATTCAAATCCCACATTTTCCTTTATAAACAAAGTTTATAAATTCAATTCAAAACCCACCTTCTCATTTATAAACAAAGTTTATAAATTCAATTCAAATCCCACATTTTCCTTTATAAACAAAGTTTATAAATTCAATTCAAAACCCACCTTCTCATTTATAAACAAAGTTTATAAATTCAATTCAAACCCCATATTTTCCTTTATAAACAGAGTTTATAAATTCGATTCAAACCCCATATTTTCCTTTATAAACAGAGTTTATAAATTCAATTACTTGTTTTATATACCTTCAAAACAAGCTAATATTTTCAATAGTTTTATTTAAACTTCAAATTCTATTTATAAAAATAGAATTCCCTTTTTAAATCTCAAATACCCTTTTTGATATTTTTATAAATCAATATTCAAGCCCCAGGGATATTTTAAAAAATCAAATCAATCAATTTTCAATCATTTGATTTTTTAACACATCATATATGAATATATATGAAGTCAAACAAACAACAAACAGATAATATATTTTTGAGGAATCCAGTTGGATTCCTCCAACCTGTTTTCCTGCATCCACAGACGTTAGTCAACATAGTAATACCCATCCTGCTTCGAGACAGGATATCGCGGTATAGAAGGTCATCCACTAATCATAGCGTGGGGCGTATAGGGTAATCATCCGCTAATGTAATTGCGGGCATCCGCTAATGATACTGCGGGAATCCAACCAATCATCAACCCTATATATATATATATATATATATATATATATATATATATATATATATATATATATATATATATATCCCAAATAACTAATATATATCAATCAACTATAACACATTCAAACAAGCATAATGATTATTTTTAACGATATAAAAATAATTCTAAACAAACAGGTGAGATTTACTCACCAGGGTTTTTATTTGCGCTCGAATTTCAATTTCCTTTTATCGATTTCCGAGTCTCCGAACTCCACACAGATGATTTCATTTGATTTCTCCTTGCCTAGGAAAAATCCGAGCTTTATAAATTAACTACTGAATTCTTAACAAGGTTTTATACAAAAAAAAAAATTATAACCAAGATACTAATTTAATTCTAACCATTTATACAAATTTAATTCTAACCAATCATACTAAATAAAAATCCAACTGATCTACTGATTTAATCCTAACCGATAAAATGATTTAATTATAACTCATATATTAATTAAATCCTAACTGAAAAAAATGATTTAATTCTACTGATTAACATTTATTTATTTTAAACGAATAAATAAATTCCCTAAATATTTTTTTTTTAAATGAATAAAAAGGTTTTCCCTAAATATATATATATATATATTCCATATTATAAGGTTAACAACTTATATATGATTTTGAATAATTAAATTAACCTAATTTAATTAACTAATATATTACCTTTAGTTATTGCTAATTTATTTAAAATAAATAAATAAATTTACCTTAACTTATTTCCTAGCCTTCTTCCTTCTCACATGAGCCGCCTGTAGCTGAATCATCCAACCAGCGTTGACCACCACCGAACTCCTCAGCTATATCTCGTTCACCCAAAACCGAGTATCAGTTCGCAATCAGAATTCGTCCAGACCAGATTCGCTTCTCAGGAAGACTTCGATCTCAGCAACAGTGGTTGCGGCATTCAACTTGGTTCCAGATTTTTGACATCGCACCCATCCAGACCTGTTCGCACCATCGCGGTTCCCTCTCACGAGAAGATTTTCTACCCAAATGAACTCAGAAAGCAAAAGCGCAAATTTTTGTTCGAATTAGAACATTGAATGTCACAGCATCGCACCCTTCTGAATCCCTCTTGTAATGACCCGTATTCTACACATCGTAGGATCGTAGAATATTTATTTCTTTCCCGTATGAAGTCGTATGGTCATGTAACTTTGGGAAACATCTATTAGAGTCATTTCCCATGTTCATGATTTTTGTCGATTTTTAAATGACCATTTTGCCCCTAGTTGGTACTGTTTTGGCCATAACTTTTGACTGGAAAAGAATTTTGACCTGAAACCACTTCCATTGGATTCGAATGGTGGTTTCTCTTTACGTAGAGTGGTTAAATTAGCCAAACGGACTTACCGTTTGGGAGATATGGCTGAAACAAGGTTTGGAGGGTGAAAAACTGCGTAACCGGGCCAAATCGGGTGATTAGTGAGTAGGCCCATAACCCATTTCGGGATTACGGTTATGGGAGGGCTGAAATGAGATGGAGAATCATTCCATTTCAGTTTTCTAGCCTCCACTTATCACCAAGGATCCCTAAAAATGGCCTCCAACCTCTAAATCACCTCCAAATCATCATTTGGTCAAGGATTTGGCTTAGCAACCCCTAATCAAGGAGGATCTTCACCAAATCAACAAAGGAGCTGCTGTTTGGTATTGAGATTCACATTAAATCAGAGAATTATTTCAGATCTTGGTTTATTTTGTGGCTAAGGTGAGTGATTTGCATAGTTTTGCACTAAGTATGGCTAATTAGGGGTGATTAGTGTTAATTAGCGAATTTATACATGATAAAATTCTGGAAAAATGTTTATAAAATTCGGAATGATGTTTTAGACCTCTGATATGAATTTGGGTTAATTTGGTTAAGATTTGCTAATCCTATCATTAGTTTCACCTAAACATGCTTAAGGGGAAATATGGGATTTTGGGTATGTTTGATCCATTTTTACCTATCATATTGATGTTTTGATGTTTGTGGTTGATTATGCATGTTTCTATGACTGTATGAAATGCTTTGTGATTGGTTAGAATAGTTGGAATGGTCGAAAACGCCGTCGAGGGGCGTAAACAGCTCGCTGGACAAGGTGCAGGGATTCGGATCGGATAGGGGGTTTAGGGACGATCGGATCGCCCTATGGGATCGTGGGGGCATCCCCACGAGTCGAGTCACCTCCTCCGAACCGAACCGTCTGTGCAAGGCCCATGAAGCGAATCGATGCAGCGCCGTGCCAAACTGAAGTACTCCGATCCGGATCGCGAATAAGCCTTACGACCCGATCCATCCATGAAGGGTGAGCACGATCCGTCGACCTGGAGAAGTGCGTCCGATCCGAACCGCTTGAAGGACCACGATCCGATCCGTATGGGGTGTTCCGATCCGAACCGAGAAGGGGAGCACGATCCGAAGCAAAGGAAAGGAGGACCACGACCCGATCCGACGTAGGAGGCGCGACCCAATCCGATGAAGAATGCCGAAGGCGACCCGATCCGATCTGATGATGACCAATAACCCGAGATGCAAAGGTAGTCCAATAGGGGAAGTTAGAGCTCAGGATCCCGGAACCAGTTGGGAACCAACGAGTTCACTTCATGGTTGGACTTTGTTGCGGGACGTATGCTAAGGAGTTGTCGACGTTCATAACTTCGATTCACCACTAAAAGGAATGATGGGCTACTTATCAGTGCAGTAGGGTCATTACGACCTGAGGGGCAAGGTGATGGTAGCAGGACTACGTTATCAGTGCAGTAGGGTCATTATGACCTGAGGGGCAAGGTGATGCGTAGTAAGACTATGAGCCAGCGCAGATGGGGTGAATAACCCCATGGGGCAAGTGGACATAGTAAGGATTGGTAAGGCTATGAGCCAGCGCAGATGGGGTGAATAACTCCATGGGGCAAGTGGACATAGCGAGGAATTAGTGGCTACGTTATCAGTGCAGTGAAGCCATTTATGACTTCATGGGGCAAAGTGATCGTAGCAAGGTATGTTGGGTGATCGAAGTGGTGAATATTGTATGCTTTACGCACTGAGTGAGAGATGTGAGGATAGATGCTATGCTTGATTGTTTGCCATCATTATGACATGCACACCTCCCCTACCTCCGTATCTTTACACTGTTTGATATGATACCTTAGAGTGTTGTACAGTATGTAGTGCTAACTCTTTGGTTGCAGGTCCACTTTCAGGTATGTTTTAGTCTACCTGTTATTGTTCACTTTAGATGCTTATCGCTCATACCAGGCTTTATGTCTGACCCAGAGTTTTATGTCTCATCTTATTACTCTGGGTGCTCACACGAGCAGACTAGAGACAGGTTAGCTGGTGATGCGCGAGTAGCTGATTCGGAGGCGGGCAGGAGGCTTCCACGTATGATATATATATACACATTCTCCCTGTGTCGTTGGTGGTCGCTACTTGGGCATTAGTAGTGTACCTCATTTATCTTACTTTTGCTTTGAGACAGTTTGAAAGTTGTAATAAGCTGTATTTTGGATTTCCGCTGCTTTGATGTTTAGTTCTGATTTTCAGCTTATGCACTGCCTCTCCTGTTTTATGTCAAGTATGTTATTATTATATTTTGTTCGATGCACTGTGAGACATTCTACAGGTTCTTTGTATGTTCATTTCCTTCTTCCTTTTCCTTCTGACGACCCGTTCCGTGCTAACTGGACATGTGTACAGCGCACTTTTGGAGTAAATGTCGGTTGGTGTGGGGCGGGCCGTCACACTTGGTATCAGAGCTCTAGGTTGCGTAGTTAACCTAGGGAAAGACACTAGGGAGAGTTAGTACGTATATGAGAGCACGTATTTGTGATTACTTTGGTTTTCAAAAAACTATATGTATATACTATTAGTAGTATAAAGATGAAGTCGCACTGCACTAGCACCACCATGGGGTCGTTAATCGTTTCCCTTTTTACAGATTAACGATGAGCCGAGAGACGAGGGGTGCTGGTAGAGGGACCAACCAAGGGAATGCCGCTGACATGAGGGTTATGTTTACTAACCTCATGAGAGACATGCTTAGAGAAGTGCAAGGGGCAATTCCCAATCCCGGAGTTGGTGTTGGCCCAGTAGTGCAGGCGCCTAGGGTCGATTTCGCCAAGTTGTGCAAAGATTACACAAATCTTGGTGGGAAGCCATTCCACGGAACGGAGTCGGCCACGGATGTTCAGGACTGGATGGATAGCTGTGACCGTATCTTCGATGACTTGGGTCTCGAGGATGCGATGAAGAGAAGGATAGCGTCTCGTCAGCTGCAAGGGCGAGCGATGAATTGGTGGAATGCCATTAGAACAGCTACTCCAGAGGACCAAGTTACTTGGGATCAGTTCAAGGCTCGCTTTAGCGAGAAGTTTATCCCAGCTGCCCAGAAATCGGTGTTGTTTAAGAGGTTCTTGGAACTTAAGCAGAACGGAAGGGCAGTTTCTGATTATATTGCTGAGTTCGACACTTTGTCGAAGTATGGACTGTATCTCATTGATACTCCTGAGAAGAAGAATGAGAAGTTCATTACTGGTTTGGATGGATACTTGGGCGAAAGGCTTATTAACCACATCGATGAGACTTTTGAATCGATCGTGGGGAAAGCTTTGAGGTCAGAGAGCCTTTACCCTAAGTCAAAGACCGAGGCTGCATCTGCAGAAGGGCCAAAGCCGCAAGCAGGCGGTGGAGGCAAGAATAGTTCTCAGAATAAGTGGAAGCAGGACCAATCTAAGGGTGGCCAGAAAAAGAGAAAGAAGGATGTTGAGTGCTTCAGCTGTGGAAAGAAGGGCCATTATGCTAAAGATTGTCGGGCCAAGCCAGCGGATAAGAAGTGCTTCAACTGTGGTCAAGTGGGACATTTCAAGGACAAGTGTCCGCAACCTCTTAAGGAGAAGCAGATTGTGAAAGCATATGCTATTGATGTTGTTCCTTCTTCGTCGAATGCCCCAACTGCGGCGGAGAAAGGAAAGAATGTTGTTATTCAAGGTATGCTTTCTATTTATGATATACCAGTTCGAGTTTTGTTTGATACTGGGGCTTCCCGTTCCTTCATATCTAGTGACCTGGTAGATAGGTTGGGACTGGAACCCGAGATAGTCGATAGACCATTGATAGTGACGAACCCGATTGGTGGTTCGACTAGTCTTAGTATGATTTGCAGGAATTTGGTCTTATCGAGTCATGGATGTATGTTTGTATGTGATTGCTTTGTTTTGGGCTTTACTGGGTATGGCATTATATTGGGAGTCGATTGGCTCCAAAGATACGGGGTGGTGGTAGACTGTGAGGGCTTTTTGGTGACAGTGAGGGCGGATGATGGACGGAGGGTAGTGTTTGGTATCCTACCTAGTGATGGGGTTATGGCTAGTTTTGTAAATTCCCTCGACATCCCGCAGGATGAGTTGTCAGATGTGCCCGTGGTTGGCCAGTATCCGGACGTCTTCGAGGAGCTGACCGGGCTTCCACCACACCGAGAGATTGAGTTCCGTATTGATTTGGTGAAAGATGCCAGACCTATAGTGATGCCACTTCGTCGTATGGCACCAAGGGAGCAGCGAGAGCTCGGGGTGCAAGTCAGCAATCTTTTGAAGAAGGGATTTATTCGAAGGAGTGCCTCCGAGTGGGGAGCACCAGTTGTGTTTGCCACTAAGGCAGATGGTTCCCTTCGTTTGTGTGTGGACTATCGCGAGTTGAATAAGGTGACGAGGAAGAATAAGTATCCTCTACCATGGATAGATGATTTGTTTGATCAGCTGGAAGGAGCTAGAGTGTTCTCCCAGTTGGACCTCGCGACAGGATTTCATCAGCTTCGAGTAGCAGATGAGAGTGTTCCGAAAACGGCATTTAGGACGCCGTCTGGATTTTATGAGTGGTTGGTCATGCCATTTGGGTTGACCAATGCACCAGCCTATTTTGTTGATCTTATGAATCGAGTATTCAGAGATCAGTTGAATAAGTTTGTTCTTGTGTTCGTGGATGATATCCTTGTTTACTCAAGGACAAAGGAGGAACACAAGGGACACTTGAGGATAGTGATGGAGGTGTTAAGGAAACACCAATTGAAAGCAAAATTCTCTAAATGTCATTTTTGGAGAAGGGAAGTGAGATTCTTGGGTCATGTGGTTTCAGAGAGTGGTATTGCCATGGACCCTGCGAAGGTGGCTACGGTACAGGATTGGCCTACACCCAAGAATGCGACAGATGTAAGAAGTTTCTTGGGATTAGCTGGATATTATCGTAAGTTTATCCAGGACTTCTCCAAGATAGCAGCATCGTTGACTCAGTTGACTAAGAAGAATCAGTCCTTCGTCTGGGGCGGAGTGTGTGAGGATGCCTTCAAAAGTCTAAAGGAGAGATTGACGCGTGCGCCAGTGTTAGTCATTCCTAAAGGTAATGAAGAGATGACGGTATACACAGATGCTTGTGGTACCGGACTGGGTGCAGTATTGATGCAAGGAGGTAGGGTTGTAGCTTATGCTAGTCGACAGTTAAAACCGCATGAGAAGAAATATCCTACCCATGATTTGGAATTGGCAGCGATTGTGTTTGCGCTGAAGATGTGGAGACATTACCTCTTGGGGGAAAGATTCGAGTTGTTTACCGATCATAAATCGTTAAAATATCTTTTCTCCCAGAAAGATTTGAATCTCCGTCAGCAGAGATGGTTAGAGTTCTTGGCTTCGTATGATTTTGATATCGCATATACACCTGGGAAAGGTAATGCGGTAGCCGATGCCTTGAGTAGGAGACATGCCAGCTTAGGGGAAATGTTTCTTGAATGGGAGCATCTGGAGTATATCGTGGGGTTTGATTTCAGACCAAGGTGCGAATTGGATCCAGTTATGCTAGCTAGTTTGACGATCAGACCCACTTTGATGGAGCGGATTGGTTCTAGCCAGAGGGACGATCCTAATCTATTAGAAATCATCTCCAAGTTAGAGATGGGTATTGATGAGGAGATGAATGTGTATGGACTTGATCGAGATGGATGGCTTCGAAAGAATGGAAGATTAGTTGTACCCAACGTGAATGGTTTGAGAGATGAAGTGCTTAGGGAATGTCATCACTCAAAACTGACTATACATCCCGGTGGTAATAAGATGTATCGAGACATGAGACAGACTTACTACTGGGAAGGGATGAAAAGAGACGTTGGGAAGTTTATATCCAAATGCATGAATTGCCAGCTAGTTAAAGCCGAGCAAAAGAAGCCTAGTGGGTTGTTGCAACCATTAGAAATTCCCGAATGGAAATGGGAGCAAGTCTCGATGGATTTCATCGATGGCCTGCCAAGGACTAGATCAGGATATGATAGCATTTGGGTAATTGTGGATCGATTGACTAAAAGCGCAAGATTTATACCAGTCAAATCGACCAGAACGGCAGCCAAGTTGGCAGAATTGTATATGAAGTGGGTAGTGAGATTTCATGGAGTACCCAAAAGCATTGTGAGTGACCGAGACCCGTTGTTCACTAGTGGGTTTTGGAAGAGCTTACAAAAGGCTCTAGGGTCAAGATTACATCTCAGTACCGCATATCATCCTCAGACCGACGGTCAGACGGAGAGGGTGAATCGTATATTGGAAGATCTCTTGAGAGCTTGTATATTGGATTTTGGTGGATCATGGGATGACCATTTGCATCTAGTAGAGTTTGCATATAATAGCTACCAATCCAGTATCGGGATGGCTCCATATGAAGCTTTGTACGAAAGACCGTGCAACTCACCATCATGTTGGATAGAGACTGGCGAGAAGTTTGTGCTTGGACCAGATATGGTGAGAGAAACGTCGGATAAGATCAAGGTCATTCAGCAACAGATAAAAGCTGCCCAAGATAGGCAGAAGAGTTATGCTGATAAGAGGAGAAGAGACTTGAAATTCTCCGTTGGTGACTTGGTGTTCGTCAAGATCTCTCCGTTGAAGAGCGTGATTCGATATGGCAAGAGAGGCAAGTTGGCACCAAGATTTTTTGGGCCATTCCCTGTTCTTGAAATAGTTGGGAATTTGGCGTATAGAGTTGGCTTACCAGAGAAGATGGCAGAAGTTCACAATGTATTTCATGTTTCCCAACTAAGGAGGTTCGTTCACGACTCAGATGTGACTATTTCACCTGATCAGTTAGAGGACTTCGAAGTAGAACCTGAGGCGGTTGGGAACCGCAAGCCGATTCGTATTGTGGGGCACGATACGAAGCAGCTTCGAAGGAAGGCGGTGAAGCTAGTCAAGGTTCAGTGGGGCGAAAACGAGAATAATTGTACTTGGGAGACAGAGGAGAGCATTAGGAAGGCATATCCAGAACTCTTTATCTGGTAAGATTTACTTTGCAATTTAGTTTTCCGCATGCTAGGATAGACTTGCTTTGCTTGTTTGCATGTTTGATTGTTGTTTTATGATTGATAGGCATGCGGGACTTTAATGTATGTTTGGATTAGAGAATTTCGGGGGCGAAATTTCTTAAGGGGGGAAGAGTGTAATGACCCGTATTCTACACATCATAGGATCGTAGAATATTTATTTCTTTCCCGTATGAAGTCGTATGGTCATGTAACTTTGGGAAACATCTATTAGAGTCATTTCCCATGTTCATGATTTTTGTCGATTTTTAAATGATCATTTTGCCCCTAGTTGGTACTGTTTTGGCCATAACTTTTGACTGGAAAGGAATTTTGACCTGAAACCACTTCCATTGGATTCGAATGGTGGTTTCTCTTTCCATAGAGTGGTTACATTAGCCAAACGGACTTACCGTTTGGGAGATATGGCTGAAACAAGGTTTGGAGGGTGAAAAACTGCGTAACCGGGCCAAATCGGGTGATTAGTGAGTAGGCCCATAACCCATTTCGGGATTAGGGTTATGGGAGGGCTGAAATGAGATGGAGAATCATTCCATTTCAGTTTTCTAGCCTCCACTTATCACCAAGGATCCCTAAAAATGGCCTCCAACCTCTAAATCACCTCCAAATCATCATTTGGTCAAGGATTTGGCTTAGCAACCCCTAATCAAGGAGGATCTTCACCAAATCAACAAAGGAGCTGCTGTTTGGTATTGAGATTCACATCAAATCAGAGAATTATTTCAGATCTTGGTTTATTTTGTGGCTAAGGTGAGTGATTTGCATAGTTTTGCACTAAGTATGGCTAATTAGGGGTGATTAGTGTTAATTAGCGAATTTATACATGATAAAATTCTGGAAAAATGTTTATAAAATTTGGAATGATGTTTTAGACCTCTGATACGAATTTGGGTTAATTTGGTTAAGATTTGCTAAACTTATCATTAGTTTCACCTAAACATGCTTAAGGGGAAATATGGGATTTTGGGTATGTTTGATCCATTTTTACCTATCATATTGATGTTTTGATGTTTGTGGTTGATTATGCATGTTGCTATGACTGTATGAAATGCTTTGTGATTGGTTAGAATAGTTGGAATGGTCGAAAACGCCGTCGAGGGGCGTAAACAGCTCGCTGGACAAGGTGCAGGGATTCGGATCGGATAGGGGGTTGAGGGACGATCGGATCGCCCTATGGGATCGTGGGGGCATCCCCACGAGTCGAGTCACCTCCTCCGAACCGAACCGTCTGTGCAAGGCCCACGAAGTGAATCGATGCAGCGCCGTGCCAAACTGAAGTACTCCGATCCAGATCGCGAATAAGCATTACGACCCGATCCGTCCATGAAGGGTGAGCACGATCCGTCGACCTGGAGAAGTGCGTCCGATCCGAACCGCTTGAAGGACCACGATCCGATCCGTATGGGGTGTTCCGATCCGAACCGAGAAGGGGAGCACGATCCGAAGCAAAGGAAAGGAGGACCACGACCCGATCCGACGTAGGAGGCGCGACCCGATCCGATGAAGAATGCTGAAGGCGACCCGATCCGATCTGATGATGACCAATAACCCGAGATGCAAAGGTAGTCCAATAGGGGAAGTTAGAGCTCAGGATCCCGGAACCAGTTGGGAACCAACGAGTTCACTTCATGGTTGGACTTTGCTGCGGGACGTGTGCTAAGGAGTTGTCGACGTTCATAACTTCGATTCACCACTAAAAGGAATGATGGGCTACTTATCAGTGCAGTAGGGTCAATACGACCTGAGGGGCAAGGTGATGGTAGCAGGACTACGTTATCAATGCAGTAGGGTCATTATGACCTGAGGGGCAAGGTGATGCATAGTAAGACTATGAGCCAGCGCAGATGGGGTGAGTAACCCCATGGGGCAAGTGGACATAGGATTGGTAAGGCTATGAGCCAGCGCGGATGGGGTGAATAACTCCATGGGGCAAGTGGACATAGCGAGGAATTAGTGGCTACGTTATCAGTGCAGTGAAGACATTTATGACTTCATGGAGCAAAGTGATCGTAGCAAGGTATGTTGGGTGATCGAAGTGGTGAATATCGTATGCTTTACGCACTGAGTGAGAGATGTTAGGATGGATGCTATGCTTGATTGTTTGCCATCATTATGACATGCACACCTCCCCCACCTCTGTATCTTTACACTGTTTGATATGATACCTTAGAGTGTTGTACAGTATGTAGTGCTAACTCTTTGGTTGCAGGTCCAGGTTCAGGTATATTTTAGTCTACCTGTTATTGTTCACTTTAGATGCTTATCGCTTATACCAGGCTTTATGTCTGACCCAGAGTTTTATGTCTCCTCTTATTACTCTGGGTGCTCACACGAGCAGACTAGAGACAGGTTAGCTGGTGATGCGCGAGTAGCTGATTCGGAGGCGGGCAGGAGGCTTCCACGTATGATATATATATATACACATTCTCCCTGTGTCGTTGGTGGTCGCTACTTGGGCATTAGTAGTGTACCTCATTTATCTTACTTTTGCTTTGAGACAGTTTGAAAGTTGTAATAAGCTGTATTTTGGATTTCCGCTGCTTTGATGTTTAGTTTTGATTTTCAGCTTATGCACTGCCTCTCCTGTTTTATGTCAAGTATGTTATTATTATATTTTGTTCGATGCGCTGTGAGACATTCTACAGGTTCCTTGTATGTTCATTTCCTTCTTCCTTTTCCTTCTGATGACCCGTTCCGTGCTAACTGGACATGTGTACAGCGCACTTTTGGAGTAAATGTCGGTTGGTGCGGGGCGGGCCGTCACACCTCTCATTCCTTCTATACCTGACGCCGATCAAATCTTAGGGTGGCGGATATCGAGCACCCAGTAATCCACCTCGCGCCGAACTGAAACAGACAGGGTTGAAGCTTTTGCGCCCCTAAGTCTCATGAATTCGATTTAAAGGATAAGGGGATTTCGGTTTATCAAAGAATGACAGTAAAAGGAATTGAGGAGTGATTTTATATTGGAGAGTCGGCTATTTTAGTTTGTGGAGACAAAGGAGCCACCCTTCTGCTTTGGCTTGTGGAGTTAAGGAAGCCACGGGTTTGTTTGGTTTGTGGAGTAAGGAAGAACACGGGTTTGGTTTTGGTCCACCCACCCTGATTATTTTATTTTAAATTTAATTTAATTAAAAATCGTATCCTTAAAATTAAAATACCCATGATGTCGAACTCCTTTCTGAACCCAACAGCTGGCGTTTCTAGGGTTTACCCACCATTCCGGACACACTGGGATAGGTCACGAAGTCCAATTCGATCATCTGTGGAAGATATTTATTTAAATTTATATAAATCAAATTTTAAAGCAATAAATTCAGCGATAATAAATTAATATTATTTATCGTTTATATTCGAATTAGAATTTCCATAGATAATCTGAATTATCTTGATTCAGCTCTAACTTCGAATACATATATTTATTGTTTTCCTATTCGTCAATTTAATATATTCGATTTTAAATCGAAATTGATTATTAAACTAATAACACAATATAAAATTCCATTTATATTATCCCCCACCCCCAATATTTAAATCCATATTAAATATTTAAAATTTACCCATAAGGATCTGCGTCATTACATCTCCCTATCGTTTATAAATCAGAAATCTCACATTGGGTTACACTCCCCCAAAAATTGTAGAAGGCTCAAAAAAACATCCGGTCTCTTTTAGAATGTAGAAGACGTCCACACGAGTCCATTGTCTCTTGTTTCACTGGATTTCGACTACATACGAAAAAGATATGATTTTTATTGTAAAATCATAAACCGTAGCGCTTTAAAGTTCTATAATCAGTTTAAAATAAATTAAACCGTACCTTCTCTTTCGATATTCAAAACTAGGTTTTCGCTTTTCGTGCAATCCATGCAACAATTCGTCGATCGGTCTTCACCACGAGGTAGAGCTTGGAAAACTGTGCCCAAGGGTATCCACTGCCATCAGTTCGAACCCAGATCGGAGGAGCACGGCGGAGCAATTTGCGGCGACTTCGAGGGGCTCGATCTCCCTGATGGCTGAACGATGGAGGGCGCCACCTATATGGATTTGAAGCTGGAAGAGAACTCTTCAAAGTCCCCAACAGGACCGATGCGTTTTGATGAGAGATTGGAGAGAAAAAGAGGAGATAAAGAGGGAGCAAGTTTTCCGTCGAAATCGAGAGGGTATCGGGGAAGAAGAAGTGAAATGATTGGCCTATATTTTTTTATATATATTTTTAAAATCCCAAAAATACCCCTTATCACATACAAACTCCAATCCAAACCCAACGACTATCGTCCGCAGCTAAATACCTCCATTCCGAACATAATGGGATATGTTTCGTAGGCCCATTTGACTGTTACAGTCGGTTTTTCTTCAAATTAAAATATAAAACATTCAATATTCGATTTGAACGTACATTTCAATTTGCCGGGGGCCACAAACCGATCCTAAAAATTCTAGAAAAATAAGTCTAGCTATGTTTTGACGATATGGTCCCAATAAAACTAGTTTCATCGAATTCTGAGACCGTTTGAAAAATGGCTATTTTCTAGTCGATCCAATTTAATTGAAATCAACCAAACACATTTTCCTTCGCCACGCTCACATATTAACTTCAAAAATTATGGAATTCGAAACCTAGCAATAATTTAACATCCCTGATCCAACAAAAGTGGTTTCGTCAAATTTTGATGTCGTTTGCAAAATGGCTATTATCACGGGCTATATAAACTCTATAGCGACCTTTCTGAAAATTGATTTGGCCATAACTTTTTATTCCCACTATGAAACTTTGATTTTTCAGATTCGTTAGAAAGATATTTATAATCAAATTTAAATATTTTTGGTTTCACTAAAATCCGTTTTATTTTGCACCTGGTACAGTCCGTCAAAGTTAGAATTCAAATTTTGAAATTGCCACGCCATTTCAGGCCTTGTTTATATATAAAATAAATTTATTTATTTTCAAACATCGATTCAAATATACTTTTGACCTTTATTATTTAAAATAATTTATTTTATATATTTAAAATCCACTAAAATAGCCAAATTAAAATTTTTAAATTGGTTCTGATTTTCCGGGTTGTTGCATTTATCGTGAACATTGTTTTGAATAACATTTGTTCTTTAACCCAACTAACAGTGAATAATATTTGGAATTTATAAATCTTTTATTAATATTTAATGGAAAATTTCCAAAACAAAGTTTTCCAATTAAATATATTAAATTGGAATTGAATGGAATTCGATTTGGTAATAATCCGAATGAGCTCCTGTGAATGAAAACCGATACTGTATATGGAATTTAAAAGGCATTGTCGTTATTCCATTTATATTATTAGTCTAATACGGGAATTTATATCGATTATATACTGTTGTGATTTCCGTGTAGATTCCATAGTTAATGGAAGAAGATTTGGGTTTATCGTGAACTGTTTTTTTAAAGACATTAGTTCTTTAACCCAGTAAAAGATAAGATTGATTTCTTAAATTAGAATAATCATTAAATAATGATTTTTGAGATTAAAAAGAAAAAATTTAAAAGGATTTATCTTGATAAAATTAAGGGGAACCTTTCCCTAAAAATGTATGTATTTGAATAAAAGAATATTCTGATTTGGAATGAGGTGTAGGATGTGTTCTTATCACATTTGATTATAAATTACGCGAGTTATTCGGAAAGACCGAGTCTAACCCATTCTGAATAATGAATATGATGACTAACAGTTGAAGAGATTGAAGACAGTGCAGGACCCGACGATCTTCACATCGAATGGATGAGTTGCTACTGATGCCCGTGACTGGAGTAGCTACCTTGAAGGGGCTACAGTGGTGGTCGTCCGGACGTACTTGATGATTGTTCGGATATGCGAGGGCCTCTCTCCTGTATTGGACATATGGGACGAGGAATAAGGTGCCTCCGGTTTCGTTCAGACCCAGAACGGACTTGTAAATGGATGGTATGTCTGACGTTGTATTCCTTTACGCTATATTTGTTGATCTCTACTAATATATATATATATATATATATATATATATGTTCGGTGGCGGAGAATTTATTCTCTTGCTTAACACCCTTCTCTGAGACGTATTAGCTCAGAGGTTATATATTGGCAGAAATCAATGGTATGGTATGGATTGACAACGTGGCATGCTAAGATGCATAGATCAAGGCTTTTATTGAAAAGCAGAGCCTTGTGGATGATGATCAAAGCATAGCTTTAATTAGCATAGCTTTGTGTAGCATGACTTCGCGAGCCTCACACCCCGGTATGATGGTGAACTGATGGTCAAATCAGTATGCTTTCGATATTTGTATGGATTAGGTCGACCGAGATGAGAGAGATAGGGCATATACCCCTGATTCCCATATGGATAAAGTAAGCGGCATTTTCTCATGTGTGGGACGTAAGTCGCGGAGATACTCGATGTCCAAGATATAGTGAAGATGTGAATTACGGTGTTTCTCTAGCTGGACGTAAGTCGTTGAGTATTGCATTACGCGATAGATCTTTCGAATCAGGAGCCATCATGATGGAAATCCAACTTTCCAATACAAGATTTGTAGTTTTAATTGTAAACCTATATATGGCAACATAGTGTGATGGGGCACTCATGCCGTCTATGATTGATACATTTACTTTCGAAATTGATTTCTACACTATACACTTATAGTAAATAAAAGAGAAATTTCGCGTACCAAGCATATTTGGCTATTATAAGGTAAAACTCTATCCTCCGGCTTGCGTTGCATTGTGTGATGGGACCTGAGTCTTATAATAGCTTCATTTTTCTTAAATTAGCATTGCGTTGTTTATTTATGCATTGGTATTCTTGGGAATAAACCCGTTCCGTGTTATACGGCGTGGTCCCTTGATTTACCTTACTTTAAAATCAAATTAATAACCGTTTTGAGTTCTCATATCAGTCCCATGACTGACCTGGAGTTTATTGTTCCTTCCTAAACTCTGGGTGCCCATTTTTCCACACGGGCGGTCAGTAGTTTTGGTTTTGTAGATTTCTATTTAACAAATCCTAAATTACAGCTGGAGCTATATTCGAAGAGCTTTGTATCCGTATATCTCTTTCAATTGTGTCAGTTGTTATTTTCTGCTACGCATTATACTTATGCCTTATTTTCCGCTACTATGTAATTTTTAAATCTTTGATATTATTTTCTGTTGTATATTTAATCTTACTCTGGAATATTCTTGTACTCTGATGTAAATTGTTGTAATAAGCAATGAATTGTTCTATTGTTTGTGTTCTGATGCGTCGTGTTCTCAACTCAATCCAGGCTTTCCCAAAAGGGGAAGTTTGGGTCGTTTCGGTCTTCGAACTCTGTCTTCATCTCCAAAATAAGGTATTCAAAATACTGAAATACTCAGTCTGATCCGAGCATTATGCAAAACACATATGAACATGTATATGAAGTTTTAAATTTAATTAAATATTTAAAATATAATAGTTAACCCAAACTTATATATGAAGTTCTAAATTTTGAAGATGTGGGAACTATCAAGTAATCACTATTAGCATAATTAAATTTACATGCAAAAGAATGAGCGTGTGTATCAACAGATAAAGCAGAACATTACAAACATTTCAATGAAAAAGCAGGCAGTTTCATGGGAGTCATAAAATGTGACAGTGGGGAGCCAAGCGCCAAAACACTGGTAAAATACAAGTATATAGGTCGAAGCCATAAAATACAAGTTAACAATACAAGGCAAAGAATGATTCATTAATATGTGCTTCTCAGGTTTAAAGAGTGAAATGGACCAACATGTGCGTGTTCAATAAAAATGGCCACATAAGTATGCAAATACCAAGTTTACAAATAGGGTACCAAAGTTACTGCACAAAAAACATATATACTTATTAAAAAAAGTATGTTTAAGGAGTGTGTGTTTAACTATTTAATTATTTAAAGGAATATGTTATATTCTAAACTATCTCCGAGCAAGTTATCAGGTCCAACAACAGATGGTAGTGCAAAACAGTGCAGTGAAACAAGAACATGGTGAACAACAAAGCGGGTACACAAATAAATCAACAAATCAAGACAACTACTATATTTTCATATTATTGTTGATGTAGAAATTTTGAATATGAGTTAATCATGAGTAAAATCTCCTTGCATGATTTTAAGAATGGCGACCCAAGCAACACTTGTACACACTTGGATACTAGAGTACTGCAGCGACAAACTCGACATATCAAGGCTACCAGAACCAAAGTTTGATTTTCGAATATTTTTAAAATAGATTTTTGGATATGCTAACCACTGAATTTGAAAAAGCGGTCAAAAGAAAAGTTTTAGGAAATTATTTTCTCTTCATTTAAAAAAAAGGGAAAACCGGATTTAGATTACTTTTCAGAGAGAAAAGGTTAAAACGGTAATAGGCCATTTTCGAATCAGAAATATGGATCTGGAAAAAGATTTGAAAAATACACAATTTGTAGACAAAAAATAACGAAATCTGGAAAAGTTGAAAACATGGAAGTTGTAGCTCTTTGAATTTCATCCAATCTAATAAAATAAAAAGTGGATACGAATTCGCTTTGAGCAAGTTATGGCATTGTGAAGACATTACAAAATCTAGAGGAAAAAAATAGAGAATGGAATCGTGTGTAATAGGGTTTGTGTTTGTAGATCTAGGGTTTGGGTCATAGAAGGTGGGTGACCAGGGGATGGTGTAGGGCTTAGATGGTTCTAGACACTGGTTTGATGGTTCATAGGCTAGGTGGTCGCTGGCTTGGTGGTCGATGGTCGGTTTGGTTGCTAGGAAGGGGAATAAGAGAAAAGAGATCTAGGATTTTATATTTAAGATTTTTAGGAATTGAGAGAGAGAATTAGAGATCTAGGAATTTTTTTGATCTGTGAGTCTTGGAGAGAGAAGCCATGGGAACTTTTAGGAAGAAGGATTTTTAGAGGAAGAAGAGATTATCTCGGTGAAAAAGAAATGAGGAGTGATAGAAAACATGTACTTAACCAAGTCTTTTAAAATTCCAATTCAAATATTAATGAGGTATGAGGTGACAAAACTTTCCCAGGTATGAGGTGACAAAACTTTCCCAAGAAGCTAAAGAAAGGATAAGATAAATTATTCAAAAAAAGAGTAACAATAAAAATCATATAGACACCATTTGTTTTGCGCACTTTGCACCGAAAAACTCATCTAGAGCAAATGGAAGCTGATTTTAACAAAACGAAAAATGCTAGATAACACAAAATACAAAGTAGAATCATAAAAAAGGAAAATTTCAAACTTTTGTATTTTCAACTCAATTCAAATTTTTGAAAACTTTTTACAACAACTGACTTTTCCAGAAAATTTTACATTTTAATAAATTTAGCAAACATGTTACTCAATGTTAAAAGTTTATTATTTAAATTTTAAAAATGGTCTTAAATTCTAATAATAATACAAATCATGTTAACGCCTGCATTAACAACCATTTGATTCTTTTTGTTAAATGGTGCTACTCATGTTTGTATAAGGGAATACAATTCATTTATTTCATTATAAATCGGTTCTAAAACTTTACAATCATTATTCAAATCCAAATAGGATTAAAAATAGTTTTAGATATCAATTTTATTTAGATAAAACCTCAAAATCAATCATCTACAATTACAATAATTTATATGACATTTATATTTGCAATTTCCAATTTTAACAAATTAATTAACATGCTAAATTTTCCATCTCAAATTAATTAGCATCTAAAATCCTATTTATATTAGCTATTCTACTTGGTATGGGGATGCAAATCAATCGAAAACGTGTGATGTGCAGTGACCAAAATGAGACGATAGGGCTTGTTTTCTTTTAATGTGGTACTACTTTTCCCATCTGGGAAGAACTGATGCTAATTGTTGTTAGAAATGATACTAAAAAGGACAGTGCGTATGAATGGAGAAAGCTTGCGCTTATGACAAGCATGAAAAGAAATAGGGGGAGATTATTGTGTTTTGTACTGAAAAATACACTACATCGATATGGAGAGAACGAAACATGAGGATTTTTAGCCCATTGCAATCTAAAAGCGATGAGCAGACAAGGAAAAGTGTTAAGACTGACATACACAATAGATTGAAGCTTCTGAACTTCACATTTGACCCCAGAATATTGCAGAAGCTTATTTGATGTTGCATGATCATGTATTGTTGTATATGTGTTGTTTTTGTTGTCTTCGAGTGATGGATGCACTGTATTGCTATGTTTTCTTGTGAGTGTGTTGTAATTTTCTTTCTTTCCCCGTGCATTAATAAAAGTGGTAGGGGCCCACTCAACCCCATCGGCCATGCCAAAAAAAAGTTTAAAATCAAATTAAATTCTTCTTTACTAAAATTTCATTTAATTCCATATTAACTGTTTATTTTATTCTCTGGTTCTACTATTAACGATTTCAAACTAAATTATCTTTCCAATTACAAATCAACTACAAAGTTATTTGCCTTTATAAATATAATAAACATTAGTTACAACTCTTTATATAGTTATCATATTAAATAGTAATATTTAACATATTTAATTACATAAATTTCACATTTATTTAAAATGAATAAAGAAATGAAACATAACAGTTGTTACTTTGAAGTAATTAAATCATATTCATAAATATATTTTTTATAAGCAAATAGTATAATTACTTAACAACTACTGATTTCATGTCATATCATATATCAACCAATTCAATTTATAACATAAATTTTCCAATTTACACAATAGTGAATTTGTTCTTATTTATAATGTAATCAAATTAACTTTATAGTTGAATATATTCAATTGATTGAGATAACTTTAATATAGTTGATATAACATTCGAAGAAACATTATTAGATTGAATCACTATTATTATCTTCACTTGGTTCATAAATTTCAATCTTTCACAATATTTAAAAGGTCAAATTTTACGGGATATTGCAGAAGAACACTTATTCAATATTTTGAAACTACTATGAGGAGTTTTAGTAAGAAGGACGAAGCAGTTGGGATGTAAGAGGTCTTCTCCTTCGTCAAAAGATAGATGGTAAAGTTACATCGGATGTGGATAATATTAAGGGGTTCTAGAGTATTGATATGCTTAATGTTTATGCCTTGAGTAAGGATATCGATAAAGAAAGAAGATAACATGTTAAATACTAGGAAGATGAACGACAAGAAAAGTATCTTACTTCCAGAAAGTCAATCCCTGTTGAATGGACATCGAATGGAAAAATCATTCTTGAGGTAGAAATGTTTATCATGGAGCACTTCAATGATTTTACAACACTGGGCTTCAATGATCATATAGGAAGGAGACTCCTTCCTAAAAGTAGGAGGTCGCTGGAATTGGTTCATGAGAAAAGATGTATAAGGAGTTCAATAAAGCCTATCTACTGGGCTGGTTTTAGGTTGAAGCAAGCATAAGCTCCTAGAGAAGTGTAAATGAGAAAGGATTGAAAGGTCATATAGTGTTGCCTATGTACTTACATCTATTGCAACCAGTGTAGTACAATAAAAAATTAAGCGCATATTCAATCTAATTTGAGAGCAAGACATCTTCTTAAGGAATCTTGTGTTTTCAACATATGATCATAAGAGTTTTGGTGACTAGAGTCATAAACATTTGTCCTTGAGAACATCCAGATCTCTCAAGTTGATTCATTTGTTTAAAGGAGGAGGTTTGCATTGGATTAGTTTTTCTAGTAATACCATTCTCTATAAACCCAATAGTACCTAAGCATTTGGGTTCGAAGGCATAGAAGATGAAGCTAGCACATCAAATTTAAGAAAATGGGAAGTCGATATGGATAAGAAAACTTGATGTTTAACATAATCATGTATGTTTTATTTTGGAATTTTATTTTAAATGTGAACTTGTGTGATCGACGTTCAAAATCCAATGGATGTTATCATGAGGTGATCAAACAAATTATGAACATTGTTCAGGGAAACTGGAAGTGTCAATCGATATAATGTGAATTATGTGACTTGTACATGATGAATAAACATTCTATGCAGATAGCTCACTCGCGTTGGAAAGTGTATCACGTTGCACAACGGAGCTGTGCATCAGATGTTACTCATTGTCATAAAATAATCAATAACAAAACCGCTACTCAGTGTGATGCGAACATTCTTCTACAGGAATATAAGGAGTGTTGTAATGAAATCTATTTCTTTTAATGTTGGAGAATGCTCAACGTGATTGTTCGTTGCAAGAGAGATATCCTATTGAAACTCAAAGTGGAGTCCGTAATTGACTAAAATTCTATAGGAAACATGTTCAAAACTTAGGATATAAAGGTTATTGAACAATGGCATGGCAAGGATCCACATTCACGGCCCAAAGTTTGTCTCTTGTCGACATAATGTTAGTGCACTTTATGGATCTAATCGCTTAGGATCCTACTTCGAGCCAAGTATGCATCAAACCCTAGGGCATCTCATAGCCAAGTAAATGAAGTATGGTTGGTTATGACCTTGAAATCACCATGATATATGGCTACATACAACCTCCTAGAAGACCAAAGCGTTACAATGAATGAGCACACACCTTGGTTTCAATATTTGAATGAAGATTTGGAAGAAGTCATGAACAAATTGATTTGAGAGGTTAGCATCAATTAGAGGAGAAATAAAAGTGTTGGAGGCACTTTTAGATGGGATCAGCAGTAGGAAAAACAATGATAATTGAATTAAATGAAGAAAATGAGATCGCTTGAACTCCACACCGCTTAGAAGCTTCAAAGATATCTAAGAACTGAAGGTGTAAAAGGAACAAAAAAACTAAGTGTTGTCTTATATAGCATCATTGATATGATCGAGTAATACAAATCAGTACCAATCAAAATATCTCGGTACCAAGACGAATTTCTACCCGAGCATAGAAAAGAATTTGAAAAGATATGATAGGGAAAGGTAGCACGCACCTGACTAATGCTTCAAATGAACTCCAGAGTATGAATCTTATTCTTAGCACAAAGAACATAATTCTACTATATAAAGCAATCAAATGGGTATCTATAGAATTGAAGCATAGCTTTCAAGCAACTCTTGGATAACCAAGTTGTATGTGGATGATGGTGTATGCTTCTCAATTTCTAGAGTGCTCTTTGTTTCCAATAGAAGCAAACTCTGAAAGGAAAGCATTGTCCGGTTTTTTAACCAAATAGCTTTCAAGCGAATCTGGACGCCCGGATGAGGAAAAAACAATCAGGGACTTGGAATATAATTAGAAGGGTTATTAGAATGATCTCAAGAGATTGGAGAACCATTAGAGGCAATGAAAGAGGTCGATTACTTTTTGATCGGTATCATTCTCTTTTTGTGGGCTCTGGTTGGTTTTGGAGCCAAGGCTCATGGAATATTAGCTTAGATGATTGTTTGGGGCTGCATTTCAAAAGGACTACGTGAAAAAACCCCAGTTCTAGTGAAAAAGAGACAAGTACTAAAGGCATCAAAATTTCTCAAAAACAGCATGGTTGCCAGGGAAAAGGCTTTAAACTTAATGGATCGAAAATAGAAGACCAATGAAAGAAAGATGCATGCCCTACTATTGACATGCATTTTGGAAAGCCATCATGACTCGAACTTTATCAAGAAAACTACTCACGACTTGAGTATAAGCTTCAGCTGATTGACATTCACTTGGACAAAGTGATGAAGTGCTAGAAAGCTTGGACCTCACATGGATGAAGCATCGGATCAGGTCGAAGCATTCGGGTCAAACAGCTCGAGTAGAGTTCGACCGACCCCACATCAATAACCTGAAGCGGTTATCAATCTATAAACATGGAACTTTTCTCTAGCCATAATCCACGTTCTTACTCCTACATATCCGGGTCGGGTTCCACCTGGACACACATGCAATGGAAAGGCTTTCTCCACTCAGTCTAGTACAGCTCCGAGATTCCCTAGATGGTCGACACGTGTCAATTCGACCCGACGACCTGTTATACCTATAAATACATGAAGATATGGCCTTTAGAAAGGGATTTTTTCTCTGATCTCCTCACAGTCACCACCGTTACTTCAATGCAAAACATTGCGTCAAGTCAAATTCTCTACTTAACACGAGGATTTTGAGCATAAACCAATTCTCTTTTCTCCTCTTTTCATTATGAAATAAGGATGTTGCGTATAATTTGACCATACGGATTGTAAGACTTGTACCTGTAACTTCTCAAGATTTAAGAAGCTATAAAGTGGACATAGGATAGGAGAACCACTATAACGATATCATGTGTCCCCTGTTATTTACTGCATATATTATCTACGATCTATGTTTATGAGGAATTTACAAGGCATTAGGGTGTTAGTAAAAGTTTTAGATCTAACATTTTTGGTGTGCGAGGAAAGGAGGCGTACACGCTTCCACTTCGACATCCACTTTGCAAAGAATAGGATAGCTTGTCTTTTGGATAGATGTTCAAACGAAAGAAAGACAGAACCTTCTCACGTGCCGAGGATGTTGGCACTGAAGGCGCTAGAAACGAGGGATGTCAGGAGGCTTCCTCTTGTGGTGATCCCTCGATATACTTGACTAGAGAGGAGATGAATGGTGCTCTTACTGAATTGAGAACAAAGATGGCTCGGCAAGATGAACTTCTTCAGAAGCAGCAAGAAATGATGAATGACTTCTTCGCTTGAATGGATGGAAGGCTGAGCGGCAACGTTATACTCGCTGGGAATAATGCCACTAAAGTGCAAGCGACAACAAATTTAACTCGAGAAGGAACAACTCCCCCGGTCGAGTCGAACAGGATCCCAGGGCGAACTGATGGCAATGTGAACGTGGCATGGGGTAATCATTTTGAAAAGTGCAACATGCTACGACCACTCACAACATTCTAGATTAGAATGCAAGAATCGCTACAAACTCAAGCCTGGAATGACCCCACTCTGCTTCAACTCGAACCGAACACGGAGATCCAAAGCTGGAACATCTTCAGAACACAAGCAATCAGGTCAAAGGCTTCGAACCGCCTCAGGTTGAATAACTCGAACCACGACCCGAGTCAGGTAACTCAGCTTGAATTCCTTTACACTCTTAGATTCAATGTTGGGGACATCGACGCAGGGTTGACAACTGGAAACGGTTGCTAACTGTTGGAAATCACATTGCTAATGTGTATCGGCACTTCACAAGAGACAGCATTTCGTAGGATGACGTGGATAACTTCAATTAAAGTCCATTGCCATGGGAATTTAGGAATTCTCGCAATCCTCCAGACTTCAAGTTACTATCTTTGGAGCCAGACAATGGAATGACGGATTCTACCGTGCATCTGATGCGCTATATGCACCACTTGGAAATTTTATCGGCATCAGACAACGTTACGGACAAATGATTTCCCCTCTTATTGACTGTTATAGCTGCTATGGTTTCGCAGTTGGAATCTAAATTGATCAACAGTTGGAACATGTTGGTCACCCATTTTATTAAGCAGTTTCGGGTCCACATTTCTCAATCCAAGAATGCCATGTCACTCATTTCAATTAAAGAGGTGTCCGAAGAGACTCTGCCTTCATTCTTGGAAGATTCAACGTCGTAGTGGCGTCAGTAGACCGACCTGGACTATCCGTGGTATTAATGGCAGTTGTATCCAACATTCTGGATAAGTCGGACTTCAAAGTTTTTTTGAACCTAGATCTTAACATGGTCAAGGATGGAGGATCTTCCGATCCTGGGAAAGGAAATTACATGGGCAAAGAAAAGGCCACTGCTAAGAACGATCGCAATGCCCAACCTCGGAGAGGTCTTAGATATGATAAATACACTAAACGCAGTGCCGCACTAATTGACATCTATTTGGAAATGAAAGATGCGAACTCCTACCCAATGCCTCCTAAGAGGAAACCAATGCAAAGAGAGAGCGATTCTGGAAAGCACTTCATATTTCATGAGATGGACGGTCATAATACCAATAACTGCCAGCATTTAGGAGACTTGATTGAGGAACGGGTCAGACGCGAAGAGCTACCCGAGTATGTCAAGCAACCAACAATGCCTACACCTGCACTGCCACCTCCTGCTCCCCGAAGAGGGAATGATCCTAGATCGAGTACTCACGAGATTGTTATTAGCTGATCTGGAATCACCATGGGTTTTATGTATTCCTTTGGATATAAGATATGTTTTCGTTTGCTTTTGCTTGTCTAGATGGCTACGTCGACTCACATATGCACGAGATTATGATTTAATCCTCAGACACACCTTGTTCTCAACAATAAAACCATCTGATGAATAAATGGCTAAGTTGAAGCACACACGTACGGGATTAGGATATAGTCCTTAAATGTGCTTTGGATCCAACGATAGACAATACATGATTTGTTTTCGCTTTGTAACAGTTTTTGAATTGAATAAAATGCACTTTTCAAGCGTGGATTATGTTTGGCAAGCTTAAGTGTCTTATCAGGATGTGGCAAGATTCTCAATTTCAACTTAAGTATGGTTTATACTTATCTCGGATCCCTAGGTATGGTATTATGCCTAAGGGTGGACTATCTTGTCAGGCTGTGGCAAGTATAGCTCTATCTCAATATGAGTATGTTTGTACTCAGTTGGATTCCTCTGTATGGATTATACTCAAGAACGTCAACTTGTCTTGTCAGGATCTGACAAAGGAACCCAATAAAACTCGAGTATGGATTATGCTCAGTTCCAACTTCCAAGTATGGATTATGCCTGAAAACTTAGGTCTCGTTGCCAAGATTTGGTGGGATGATTCGAACGTCACTCGAGTATGGTTTATGCTCAAAACTGACGCTCAAGCATGGTTGATACTCGAAAAGGTTAAGCAGTACTGTCAGGATTTGACACATCTATTTGCCTCATTTTTTTGTAGGAATGGATTAAACTCGCTACTGGACAGGTCTAACGAAGCCCTAGCTTTCTTGGATTTCTTTTGGTCTTAATATGATCCTCAGCGATCGTCGGTTTACTGGCTCTCTTATAATATGATCTAGTGTGACCATAGACTTTCAACATTCTATTCTTATTTAATACGATCCAGCGCAATCGTGGCATTCTTGACTTCCATTCACAATGGATTTCTATGGATTATGGACTTCTCGAATTATCCAGAACACATCTTCCTTTATAAAAAAAGATATGTCCTGAGGGGCAAAATGTTGACACGCCTTTTGGCAAGGCCGTCACGACTCAAATTCTATCAAGAGAACTACTTAGACTTGAGTATAAGCTTCACCTGATTGGAATTCACTTAGATGAAGTGCTAGAAAGCTTAGACCTCACATGAATGAAGCATCGAATCGGGTTGAAGCATTCTGGTCAAACAGCTCGGGTTGAGTTCGACCTGATCCCACATCAACCAACCTGAATCGATTGCCAATCTATAAACATGGACCTTTTCTCTAGCCATAATCCACGTTCTCCACTCCTACATATCCGGGTCGGGTTCCACCTAGCCATGCATGCTATGGAGAGGCTTTCTCCACTAGGACCACTACAGCTTCGGGTGTCTCTGGATAGTCGACATTTGCCAGTTTTACCCGACCACCGGTGATACCTATAAATACATGAAGATATAGAATTTTGAAAGGGGATTTTTTCTCTAATCTCCTCACAGTCTTCACCATTACTTCAACGCAAGTATATTGCATTATAACCAAGTCAAATTCTCTACTTAACATGATGAATTTGTGCATAAACTGATTATCATTTCTCCTCTTTTCAATGTAACATAAGGATGTTTTGTATAGTTTGATCTTACGGATTGTAAGACCTGTACTTGTAGCTTCTCAAGTAAGCTACAAAGTGGACGTAAGCAAGGATTTTTCCGAACCATTATAAAAATATCGTGTGTCCCCTATTATTTATTGCATATGTTATATGTGACCTGTGTTTGTGAGGACTTCACAAAGCATTGGGTTGTTAGTACTAGTTTTCGGTCTAACATGTTTTATAGTGAGCATAAAACGAGGTAAGTGTGAAATGGTACACCACGAATCGAGACCGCTTTAACCCAAAGTCTAACCTGGACTTACGATGGGAGAGTATAAAAGAACTCGGACCAAGTGCTCAAGGAATTTGGCTCTTACCCCACAAAAGGCTTGGGGGCATCAATATGAGCTGAGATCCCCACCGACACTGGGGTAAATGGTATGTTGTTGCTTATCAATCCTAAACAGGTCGCTGAATAGGCACTCGGTTCAAGGTTGATTGAGGGAATATACATACACATCACACCTCCTAGCTGAGTACGATATGATTTATAGTTTATTGCTTAGTTTAGTAATAAATTGATCGTGAGCATGTTGAATTGAAACCCTTAGTTAATCATGATGTGATTCATTATTTATTTCTTAGTTTAGTAATATCTTGACTATGAGTACATTGTATTGAAAGCAGTAATAAACTTGCATATAGGGGTGAGCATTATTCGGTTAAACCAAATAAACCAACCAAACCAATTTATTTTGGTCGGTTTGGTTCGGTTTTGAAATTAAATCGGTTTGTAATCGGCCCGAAAAAAATTAAGTTCGGTTATCGGTTTAACCAAATTAACCGAATTTTTACTAAATTTTCAAAAGTATCGGTATTATAATAAATATTTTAGGTTAGTTTAGTTATTTAAATATATATTAATCATCACCTATGTGTCAAATTTAATATTAAAAAGCATAAAAATCAATAATAATAATATTGTAATCATATATTTATAATTTGTTTCAAATTATAGTGAATATTTCAAACACAAAGTGTAAAACATTTTTAGTTCGGTTTAATCGGATAACCAACCGAACCAACCAAACTTAATTTGGTTGGTTTGGTTTGGTTTTCATTTTTATTGGTTTTAGTTTGGTTTGAAAAATTTATCATCGGATAAACCAAACTGTGACGGCAAGGAATTTCGCTCGTTCCGAACCAGTCGCTAAACCGACCCAGACCGTTCGAAACGCCCTATCGTTTGAGAACAAGACAAAGCAGAATGCATATAAAAGAACATCTCATCGTATATTACAACAATGCATCAGATTACAAGAATATACAGAGTATAAACAAATATTACACAGAAATATCAGAGATTTAAATTACATTTAAATACATAGCAGCGGAAAATAATAGAATACACAACTAGAAGAGATATACGGATACAAAGCTTTCCGGATATCGTTCCAGCTGTAAACCAGGATCCTGTGAATATAAATCTGCAAAACCAAAACTACTAGCTGCCCGTGTCGAAAATAGGGGCACCCAGAGTTTAGGTTAAAACAATAAACTCCAGGTCAGTCATGTGACTGGTGTGAGAACGAAAACAGTTATTATCTTTATTTTCAAAGTAAGGTAGATCAAGGGACCACGCCGTATAACACGGAACGGGTTTCCTCCCAAGAATACCAGTGCATAAAACAAACAGCGCAATGCTAAATAAAGAAAAATGAAGCTGTTATAAGACCCAGGTCCTATCACACAATGCAACGCAAGCCGGGGGATAGGGTTTTCCCTTATAACAGCTAAAGGATGCTTGATACGTTTAAAACAAATCATTTGATACTATTGTAAGTGCATAGTGTATAAAACAACTTCAAATCATAAGTATCAATCATAGGCGACATGAGCGTCCCATGCCACTATGTCGCCATATATAGGTTTACAAATAAAACCGCAAATGTCACGTATTTGGAAATTGGATTTCCATCTATGAACCGAGGCAAAAGATAGTCCTCAACCGATTCGTGACTCTCTAGCCCGAGCCACAGGACCCAGACTCAGGTGGGCCCTTGGATCGTCAGGGCCGGTCCACCGATGTGGATTAAAATGCCTGAACATGCGTTTCCCCGCCCTTTGGGGCGTAAATGAGCCAACTAAATGACTCCATCGGTTCGAGAACGACCGATCAATCCGAGGCGCCTCGCAACAGCAACAACCACATAAGTCAAACTCGTCAGGGCGTGTAAAACCACTGACGCCACTTCTAACTAGAAAGAAACGCATGCCCTCCCTGAGGTCCGTCTCCCGTTTTTGGTTCATACCGGGTGTGAAACTCGCGAAGTAAACGTTACACAAAGCTACGCCACAAAGGCCGTGCTTTGATCATCACCACAAGACTTTGCTTTTCAACAGAAGCCTCGATCAATTGCCACTTAGGCATGCCACACAGGCAATTCACTCCATGCGTTTGATATCCATCAATATATAACCCCTGAGCTCGTACGTCTCAGAGAAGGGCGTTAAGCAAGAGAATAAATTCTCCGCCGCCAAACAGATATATATTTAGTAGAGATCAATCACACAGACTAAAATCCAATGTCAGACACACAGTCCATTTACAAGTCCGTTCTGGGTCTGAACGAAACCGGAGGCACCTAGTACCCCGCATATCCATCGATCTCCAAGTACGTCTGGACGATCACCAACTGTTTCCATCTTCTTGGGTGTACAGCCCAATCAAGATCATCAGTTATCACCCAAACGACGTGAAGACTTCTGGTCTTCGACCACCGTCTTCATCTTCGACTTATCGTCGTATCAGTTATTCAGAATGGGATAAACCCGGTCTTTCCGAATAACTCGCGTATATTTTAAATAAGTGTTACACAAACACAACATACGCCTCATTCCAATTCACTAGTCACTAACCGTAAATTAATCAAGAGAATAATCCCCCAAATATTAACCCCGAAGGCCGAAACCAACATCAGATCAATATCCAGAAAACCATTCTGCTTGGCTAACCGACAGTTAGTTTCTAAATTTCACATTCATAGGGAAAGGTTCCCATTAATTTTATCCAAGATAAATTCCTTGAATTTATTCTTTATCTATTTTTGAATATCAATTCAAACTAGTCGGGATTAGCGACCCTTACCGAAGTAATCATTTATTTTAATTTCCCAATCCCAACCTATTCATCCCATGAAGTAAAACTGGTTATACTTCATATCTAACACCACAGTGTTATCGGTAAATTCAATTACCATTTCACGTTCAAATCTAATTAAAGATTTGACTATCGCCTGGAGTAAAACTGGTGATACTCCATTCTCGACCATTTCAATCTAATTAAAGATTCATTAAAACTCCACTTAGTTTTATCGTTAACTGGGTTAAAGAATCCGTGTCATTTAAAACACGGTTCACGATAAACCCAAAGTCACATTCATTAATTATCGGGTTAAAGAACAAGTGTTATTTAAAACACTGTTCACGATAAACCCAAAAATCAATATCAATTCCAATTAAATATTATTTAATTGGTACACTTCATTAAATTTAAATAAAAGATTTAATCTTTTCTCAACTGGGTTCAAGAACAGTGTTAGTGAAGACACCATTCACGACAAACCCAAATCACATTTGATATTCAATATAAGGCTCTGAATAGAAAATATATCGGCTTATATTCAATATCAAATTCTACGATTAACAAATGTCGTATTGGAAATAACGATATAAATATATATCTTTCAAATTTCCATAACAACATCTGTATAATCACGAATTCCAACATCGAAATATTCCGAAGACAATTTCGATTCAAATCCACTCCAATGCAATCATTGGATATTCAGGTTATTTTCAAAACCCTTTTTAAATTCAATTTATTTATTTAAAAATAAATAGAATTATAATTCTAGTTCAAAACCAGTTCATTTCGATAAAAATCTATTTTTATCTTTTCAAATGTGGAGTTTTTCATCCCAAATCTTCACAAATCATTTCTTATGATTTTACACAAATTATTATTATTTTTAATAATTTTATCAAGGCCCGTACAGTCGATTTCCATCAACGGCCATCGAACTGCACTTACAGCGACCTTTTTCAAATTTGATTTGGACATAATTCCAAATCCAACCGTTAGATTTCAAATTTCTAACATTCTTAGAAAGCTCTTTTCGATACGAACCCAACGGTTCCGGTTTTAGGAGAATCCGACGGTCGGATCTCCCGTAATGTCCGTTTGAAGTCAATGGTCGAAATTCGCGAACTGCCGCGGCGCGGCGCGTTCTATTCAGGCCATTATATTATATATATATATATATATATATAATATATAATGTATACTTCGTCGATTTCTATTTAAAACGAATTATATAAATAGTTTTAAAATCGTTTCAAAAGCAATTTCAACTTTCTTTTCAATTCAAATCAAAATTGAATTCTTCTTTATAAATTCGTTTTAAAATTCATTTCTATTCAATTCAAATTTCAATTCAATTTGAATTCATTTCAATTCGCTTTCAATTCAATTTGAATTCATTTCAATTTGCTTTCGATTCAATTTGAATTCGTTTCCAATTCAATTCATTTCAAAATCGTTATATATTCAATTCATTTCGAAATCGTTTTCAATTCATTTCATTTCGAAATCGTTTTCAATTCAATTTGAATTCGTTTTCAATTCAATTCATTTCGAAATCGTTTTCAATTCATTTCATTTCGAAATCGTTTTCAATTCAATTTGAATTCGTTTTCAATTCAATTCATTTTGAAATCTAATAAAATCGATATAAATATCGTTCACGTCAAAATGGTGTCAATCTAATCAACACGGCTTCATATATTCCTTTATTTTCAAATATTCTATTTCAAATATTTCTTTTTCAAATTAGTTGTTATTATCAAAATATTTCGTTCAACACATGACCAATCTCAATGGATGAGTACTGTCAACACATGAACCTTTGTTTTATATTGATAAAGATGTAAATTTTATTACTAAAATATTTCGTTCAACACATGACCAATCTCAATGTATGAGTACTGTCAACACATGAACCTTTATTTTATAATATTCTTTATCTTTCAAATTGGAATGAGGCCCAATCAATTACCATATAAAGTTAATTATATGGATTTTCATACATTACACACATATAATAGCATTGAAAAATAATCAACCATCAACCAAAGTGCACTACACTGTATAAGCATCAAATATAGATATCTAACGCTTATAACAGCCTGTCAATCAATCGATCGACATATTTAATCAATCAGGATGAGTGAACTTCAAATTTCATCCCAACACCCGTGTGGGGTTTCAAACAATCAAACGCATATCTTATTTGTGCAGTTGGGCGATGTGTAAAATTTATCGACCCAATCAATGTCCTTCAAATAGGTGTACATAAACAAACCGTCTGGTTCGTAAATGAATATTTATTTATTCACATTCACGTTAAGAATTATATTTTTAACGATAAAACATTTTATTCCAACATATGAATTTCTATTCAGTTCATTCTTTAAATAAAATGATATTTTTCTAACTTATTTTAGAAAATTTCGGCGGCATAACGGCACGATACTAGAAACGGGACAAGGCCTAGCCTTATCCCCGGTCTAGTGAAGGCCCACGCCATTCACACATCAATCAAATCAGTTTCATTTTGCAAACCACAAAATTTGGAGTAAGAGTCTAACCTAGCCTTACTCCTTCGCCTTATAACGGCGCACGTCTAATCCTAACCAATTTATCGATTCAATTTTTCACACCACAAACCACATTCAAACCAATATCGCAATCAATCACCAAACAGCCAAACAAACAAGTCCATGGTCTGTGGACGATTGTGTCGGGTGCTACTAAGCACCGTCTGCATCCTAGTATATATATAACTAGAAAAATTAAATTGAAAGGTGAGAAGTTCTCACATATTGCTATCCTAGGTCCACGGCACTTCTTATGCAGGAAATCTTCACTGTTCTCGTCGATATCACTTTCTTCGCCCGTATTCTCTACATATGCAAAAATCGAAATTTTACTTCGCTATTCCATATATAAAAATCATATTTTTATTTCGAAGTTCAATATATAAAAATCATATTTTTCTATCGAAGTTCAATATATAAAAACCATATTTTTCTATCGAAGTTCAATGTATAAAAATCCCATTTTTCTATCGAAGTTCAATATATAAAAATCCTATTTTTCTATCGAAGTTCAATATATAAAAATCCCATTTTTCTATCGAAGTTCAATATATAAAAATCCTATTTTTCTATCGAAGTTCAATATATAAAAATCCTATTTTTCTATCGAAGTTCAATATATAAAAATCCTATTTTTCTATCGAAGTTCAACATATAAAAATCCTATTTTTCTATCGAAGTTCAATATATAAAAATCCTATTTTTCTATCGAAGTTCAACATATAAAAATCCTATTTTTCTATCGAAGTTCAATATATAAAAATCCTATTTTTCTATCGAAGTTCAATATATAAAAATCCTATTTTTCTATCGAAGTTCAATATATAAAAATCCCATTTTTCTATCGAAGTTCAATATATAAAAATCCGATTCTTCTATCGAAGTTCAATATATAAAAATCCCATTTTTCTATCGAAGTTCAATATATAAAAATCCCATTTTTCTATCGAAGTTCAATATATAAAAATCCTATTTTTCTATCGAAGTTCAATATATAAAAATCCCATTTTTATTCCGACAATATAAAAGATTATATTTTTAATGTTCTAGTATATAAAAGATTATATTTTTAATGTTCTAGTATATAAAAGATTATATTTTTAATATATAAAAATCCCAACTAAAAATCTATTCTTTTCTGTACTTAATATAAAATAAATAAAAAAAACAAATTCTTATATATTCGCCATATGATAATGAAAATTACCTTTTTATAGTACTTTTAATCTATACAAACAAAACTGAATTAAAAGAAAACAATTTCATTTTTAAACAAGAAAGAAAAGGGAGGAAACTCACTGTTTTCGGGCGCTTTGGGGTTGGAGAAGAGGATGAGGGCGCACAGGGGGTCGGGGCGTCGGAGGGGGTGGCAGATGGCCAGAGGCGGGCCCCCCAATTGACTGGCGATGGCTGTTCAGCGAGCTCGGGGGTATAGGGTTCGGGTTTTGGTTGGAGGGACGTCGATTTAAGGAGGACAGGAGAGATGAGGGGGGGGCGTGGCGGTCTGGTGATGGGGCGGCGCTCCGGCGAGGGCGATAGGAGGCGACACCGACGAGGCAAGCAGCAGTTTTTTTTTTTCTTCCTTTTGATTTCCGATTATAAATCGGGGGGGGGCTGGAGGGATTAAGAGAGAGGGAAGGTTTTTTTATTTTATTTTATTTTATTTTATTTTATATTATTTAATTTCTAAAAGTTGACTTTTACATACGACCTCGAAACGAGGCCCACCGCCTGTCGTCCATAGCGTATTACCCTCATTCCGAACACAATGGGATATGTACCGCAAGCTGAATCGAACATTACGATCAGTTTCCTTTGAATTTACATTTAAATCACTATATTGAATTTTAAACGTACATTTCAAATTACCGGGGTCACATACTAACTAGAAAATTCCAGAAAAATATTTTCTAGCTTCGTATTGACGATACGGTCCTAACAAAACTAGTTTCGTCGAATTCTGAGACCGTTAGAAAAATGGCCAATTTCCAGTCGATTAAAATCAACTGAAAGTGGTCAAACGCATTTTCCTTTGCCACGCTCACATATTGATTCGAAAAATTATGAAATTTGAAACCTAGCAATAACTTTACATCACGGACCCAACAAAAGTGGTTTCGTCGAAATCCGAGGTCGTTTGCAAAATGTCCATTTTTAAGGGCCTGAATTCCATAGCGACTATTCAGAAATTTCAACTGGACATATCTTTTGATTCCCGCAATGAAATCTTGATTTGTCGGATTCGTTGGAAAGATATTCACAATTAGATCCTAATGTTTTTGGTTTCACTAAAATCCGGATTGTTTTGCACCCGGTACATTCAATTGAAGTTTGAAATCGAATTATCGAACTACCGCGCCATTTTCAATTCTATTTATAATTATATATAAATATTTATATTCTAACGACGAACTATATAAATATATTCGTTCGAATTATATTCAAATTAAATTTCTCGACGATATTATTTAAAATAATTCATTTTAAATAATCAAAATTCGCTAAAATAAAAATTTCAAACTGGCTCGCATTTTACGGGTTGTTACAATCTCCCCCACTTAAAACTTTTCGTCCCCGAAAAGGAACAAAGTCGAAAGTGGTTTGATTAATCAACTCCACGCTCGATCTGGCTTCCATTCTCCAACTTTTCAGTTTCTGAGAATTTTCAAAATTTCAAAAATTTGGCTAACACCCTAAATTTTCGAAAAATTTCGCCATAACCTCCCCTGCAATGGGAACATCGGGGAATTTCAAATAGCTTCCCCGGTCCTTCAGATCTCAAAAAGAAAAAGAAAAAGCCAAGCGGCTAGCCAATAGGCTCACAAAATCATCATCACCCAAACAAAACAGTAAATTATGTATTAAACATGTACCTATTTGTCGGGCAAACAAATTTTATTCTCTGCTCTAGCCTCCTTGCTATGACCTGTTCAATGTAAGTATATGTATATGCAAGCAAATGCGACCCATTTTCAATACAATTCAATATTTGTTTCAATTAGGCTAAATGGTTCAAAATTATCAAACAAATAAACAAACAACACAAACATCAATCAATTAGTGAATTAGAGTTTCAAATTCATAATTTTGATACATATACAAAAATCATGTTTTTGATGCCAATTCACAACAATGTATTCTAGCTATATATAAGTTTTAGTTCTCACACCAGCCTAATGGAAATATATAGAAAATCACACCTTCGAAACACGAACATAAATACTGATGATGTCATGACAATCATCAGTACCATCTCCGGGCGACTAGAATGTGAGTCCATATCTATCCAGTATATTAAAACTTTGAATATACGTTTGCAAGGCGTATATGCAAATTCTTTATATACTGAATTGTCCAAATCAATATAAAATAAATAATCAAATACGAATAATTGATTTAAATTTTCAAAACAAAAATGTTTTCATTTGAAAAATATACTCTTCACACTCGTTCTAGGATACTACTGATCCTATCTCTAACGAGTCATTCCCATTGGATATTACTAATCCAATATCTGATGAATTCTTTCATATGGTTCTAATGTGCCTTGTTCTCTGAGCTTTGTAAACCAAAGCTCTGATACCAACTGTGACGGCAAGGAATTTCGCTCGGTCCGAACCAGTCGCTAAACCGACCCAGACCGTTCGAAACGCCCTATCGTTTGAGAACAAGACAAAGCAGAACGCATATAAAAGAACATCTCATCGTATATTACAACAATGCATCAGATTACAAGAATATACAGAGTATAAACAAATATTACACAGAAATATCAGAGATTTAAATTACATTTAAATACATAGC